>CM069139.1:19140246-20409974 GCA_035221665.1 Okamejei kenojei | reverse complement strand
AAGGTTTTGAGATTTGGTTTATGTGATGTAGTGATTGTTTGTGGGGTGAAAATGGGTAGGGTGGGTTTACATGTGTGGGGTGTGGATTTGGGGGATGTTGATTGGTTGGGAAGTGGAGTAAAGTGAATGGTGGGTTGTATTAGGGTTTAATGGTAGGGGGTTGGGAATTGATGGATAGTAATTGTAAAAAAAAGGTTGAGGGTGGAAGAAGGTGTGAGGGGATTTATAGGAGGATGAACAGAATGGAGGAAATACATACCACAAACATTCTCCGCAATGCAGAGCAAAATGCATCCACTGCATACTGCTTAACCTGCTAAGCTGCCGTTCCCAAGGATCTGGTTCCCATGAAACATATCCCCCCCTAGGTACCTGATGGATTTTAATCGAGAATCAAAACAATTCAAATCTGAAAATCCACATACTGATCAATCCATTGGTTAAATACATCCTGATTTAAACACACCAATCAATGTTCACATTCCATTAAACTGACGATTGAAAACCTCATTCCTTGCAATAAAAAGTGTGCTTGAAAAGCCAAGATATTTTAGGTCGCCAATACACCAGCTTGCTCCAATCTGGTTTTAGTTCCCAGTCAATAAATACTTCTAAAAATCGCAAGAATACTGTGACTTAAAAATTAACCCACCACCCCAAGATTAAATACAACAGCCACACTCCTTTCTGATATGTTGACAATAATCATGGTAACCTGCACACCAGATCCCACCTAGTAGAACACAATAATCTTTGGAGCCCAAACCAGTGTAGGAGCCCACCAACTCTAAATCCATAATGATCATCCCATCTTAATTGATGAAGAGCTATTCCCCGTCAATCACCACCAATGTTCCATCTTCTGCCTCCAGCTCCACAACTATAAGACAAATATCTGTTGCCACTTGTGCCCCACGCACCCCAACCCATTCACCTTAATAACATCAGTCCTTATATCAGTGACGGTGATTCCATCCAAAACCAACCAAAACCTTCCTTAATTTTTTGAAACATGTACTATCCACCATTGTATGTCAGAGTAAGCAATCATCAATAATCAATCGACCCCAGCTGACAACTACTGCATAGGCCTTATCACAAAATGGCACCCCTTTGTTATCTCAGGTGCCTGTTCCATTGATTCTTTGTAATTGTTGATAATGAATGGCAGAGACATACTGCAACAGCAGGAAAGGCCTGCAACAACTTCCCAATAAAACTGGCTACTTGTCCCTAATCGAAAAAGAAAGGCCCGTTTGTCCCAATGAGTAAATAAACACCATGGTCCTCATTAACTGATTCAATTTATCCCTGGGCAAAGTTACCAACATGTGATTGGAATTAATTGGTAATCCCAGATAAACAATAATTTGGACTGGTGATAATTTAGGTTTATCTGGGTGAATAAGCAAATCCCATTGTTTCAAGAATTGATTTTTAAAAAAAAAAATAAAAACCAACTTGAAGCTGATAATGAGTTTCAGTCATTAGTCCTTTTCCGAACAATCAGAATAACACTAAATAGGGATAGAGGGGGAGGCCATTACCACATGTGTTTTTGCCCCCTGAGCTCTAATTAATGCTAACTACATAAACCACAAAATGTGTTTACAAAAAAAAATAACCCAAATTTGGTAAATAATCTCGGAGCTGAATATTAATATCCATCTCGGGCAATGCCCTTAAAATGCCACACACACAGCTTCAGATCATTAATTCCAAATAAATTATCAATATCTTGCTATCAACACCATGAAAAAGACAGTCTAAGACACTGCGTTATATATAGCATTCTGATAAAATCAAAGGTTCCTATAAAATAATAACACCTTTGTGTACACTAGAATTTATGTTCCACGTGGTAAAGGTCTCCATTTTGAAATTGCCTATAACAAAACAAATTTGTTCAAATTCGATAAATCCCAGAAGTATTTCTACAAACTTTCTAAACTAAAATCTACAACATCCCCCCCAGTCATTTTAGAACTGAAATATACTTGAACAAGAAATTGATGGAGTTTACTTTGATCCTTAGATTGAGACCATAATTGTCGTCAATTAAAATAAATTACCATATACCCCTTTCTTATAGTAACGACTGAATCCTCTGCTTGAATAAGCACATTTTCCTCAATCTGAAAAAATAAGTTACTACAGATAAAATGTTCTTATGGTAGACGTGTGTCCTTAGAGTAAAATTCAATTATTCTTATCCCATACTACCCTTCAATGTGCAACTAAGTATGAACAAATAATCTGATGTCAAATTGCTGCCATTGTTTGAGAAACAATTTTAGAAAAAACCTTCCTCTCCCCCGACTTCCCCAAATTTGAACAGGAACAAATTCAGAGTTAATAATTCATCTTCTGTCAATGTTTATATTCGTTACCTTCAACTTTCCTTGCTGACCTTGTTGTCCCTCACAGACTATCTTCTTGTAAGAGAACCATTTTTTTTTTGCCTTGCTTTGCCAGCTGTCTTAATGAGGGGCCCATGGTTTAACAACCTCATGCATTACAGTCTTTGAACCCTTTTTTCAAGGTTACCACCAACAAACAGGATTTCCGTGGTGGTACACGTGGTCCGGGTTTACAGGAATCCCAAGTTTTCATCCTGGTGTGCTTCAACAACCATATCGCTGTGTATCAATAACTTCACCACAGACAGAATACCTGCTGACAAAACAGTTTAAGCACGTTTTTAAACTACAAAACTTCATCTTCTTCAATACTATCTCCTGGGCCCTAGTCACAGCATATATACCCATGCTATGGTAACAGAATTTGGTGATTAACCACCGGTACCTATTTCAGGAGATCACAATTAACAGGGAGCTTTAATAGTTTTTTTTTTGCCTAACTTCAAATAATATCCATAACTAGCTCCTGTGTAACCTGGTGGGATAATCATATACGGAAATGCTTCGGCTTCGGGGCCCAATTCTACATCAATTTAAAATATCGCCTTTCCTGCCTCTCTAACGCGCTCAGCAAACTTCCTCAGCAATGGTTCGTAATTACCACCTCCAACCGAAACACCTTACCTGAGCTCCTCACTCGCTCCACTACCTGCTCTCCCACCCAGATCCTCCACCCCACACGGCATTCGCACCCCCTCGCACCCCATCATAGCAATCGTGTCAGCAAACTGCACTGATAGAACGAGTATTCCTCCTCAAAGGCAGGATAGTTCTGCAGAAAGTAGGATGGCATCGCTGTTCTGCAGGCCCTGAAACAGGTGCTGCTAGCCCCCAGCTCTTATCATCCTGGCTTGGGCACCACACCTCCTCACGGAGCCTGTCCCTGTCCGAGCATTTCTTTTGTAATAAACTCGACCGAGGCAGAGCCGCGTGTAAGGCAAAACGTGAGAAAACGGAACACTTCTCCAATGGAGGGTAGAAATAACCTCCAGGCCAGACTCATCTAAAAAACTACGGCGGTCCACAGGAGACGTTGTGTGCCATTGCCTTTCCTCCCCTAAAGACAAGCCTCCACTTGCCCCCCCTCCCGGTGCCCCCCCCGTCGTGGGGTCCGCAAAGGAAAACCAACAACCACAGGCTTGTAGGCCCAGCGAACCGGACGAAGGTGTACCAGGAGGGCCTCTCCCTCCTCAAAACACTCGTCAGGTTGTCCTGCTCCCTGCCACTTGTTTTTCGATTCTATAAGTCTACCCATTCTTTTCTTTTCTATTCATAATCCTAACTACGCCCCCGGATCCGCCTCGGCACGACGACCTTCTTCCAATTTCCTGCACACATATCCTCCAAGAACTTTTCAAACCGCCGCAGAAAATGACTCTGTGGTAAAAACTTTTAAAAAAAAACCTTAACCTCATTTTAAACTTGTTATCGAAGAACGCAGGATGCTGTGAATCGCGTGTGAAGTCTGTAAGAAGGGTCTCAATCAGATCTGTGGATATCGAGGGTGAAGGACTGAAGAAGGGTCTCAACCCGCAACGTCTCCCATCTCCTTCGCTCCTTAATGCTGCTGCATACGCTAAATTCTCCAGCATTTCGTTAAACCCGCTGTTTACAACTTACCCGCTCGGAGGACGCTGCTGCTGCTCCACCCGCCGACTGCACCAGCGCCTGAACTCATGACGTGCACCAAACGGATGTAATGGGCTTCTATTCACATAGTCACTCACTTGACTCCGTAATAAAATTGATGTGACTAGATTACAGCCTGGCCTTTTGACTCAAAAAACACTTAAAGTTACCCAAAAGGCAAACGGCAGCACTTTTCCATGATCATTGAGCAGTTAATATGAGAATTGGTAGAAATCTGGTTGAATTTTGATAGGAAACCATGATTTAGGATTTCCTTTACATTTCTGCTGGTAGACCCGGCCGACTAGCTGATTGACGCCATTCAACCGTCATGCTACCATCGCAAGGCCACAGCCGTAAATCAAGGACGAGTTCGCACGCGACCTCTGACAATAAAGCTAAACGAAAACTGAATAATAATCTAAAGTAGGAAGACGGCTAGGGTTGGAAATTGATATGTGTAAGCTACGAAGTATGCAGAAATTAGAACAAATAGACAGTGATTGTTGAGGAAGAAAAAGAGAAATAATGAAGACTTGGAAAGGAAACTGTGTATGACAGGTTTGTAGAATGCGAGGAGAGGTCGGAGTAATGAATACGTTTCTATCTTTACCCAGCCGCAAGGAAGGCGAGGTAAGGAATCCGTTCCTCCTTCTCATACCCCACAAGAAACAATGGAAGGAGGACACAACTGCACTCCAACCATTGTGGTTTCCCCAAGCCTTGGAAAAGCTGATGGTGGATGGGGTCAGTTTCAAAATACTGGACATAATCTGAGACAGGAAGCCTCATTTATAAATCATAATAAAGCTCTTTTCAGAACCTGCCATTGCATTCCAGGATTTGCTACGTAAACACATGGTTGCCTACGTTAGGGTCCAAGTATTTGTGTTTTTAAATCAATTTATCCTCTTTTGTTGATATTGAATTTAACAAATGTTTATTAGCCAATATGATATAGCATACAAGGGATTTGCTTGGGCTTTGTGTCGCAAGTAACATTCGATATACAGTGGACAATTAAAATACAAACTGATTACTCTTGTGGAGTGGCAAATCACCCCCACTCTCACTTGTTGAATGAATATTTTTCTCAAAGAATAAAAGCTGATGGAATAGTACCAAGGTGACAGGTGAAAGCTTTTTTGTTGCGTGCAATCCATTCATCAGTAAGACTATACGTGATTTACACAGTTGTACAAATGCAACGAGAAAGGAATAACGAGCAGAGCAAGGTAAAGTTCGATTAAAGATCGAGAGTCCCCAATGAGGTACATGGTAACTAAGGACTGCTCTCTAGTAGTTGATAGGATGGCTCAGTTGCCCGATGACAGCTGGGAAGAAACGGTCCCTGGATCTGAAATTATCCCTAATAATTTGTATGGAGATTTAATGGTGGCAACAAAAAAAAGGTAACATTAACCACTTTCCCTGAAAATTATTTGCCGTCAAGTATATTACTTCTAATACAATCTCTGAGCTTCTGAAAGTCATTCCATTGTTATATCCAATTTATGAACAGAGTGTAGGTTGAGTAAGTGTAAAATAGCTACTGAGATTCATAAATATGCAGGCTAAATGTGTCCATTTTACTAAACTGCAATGTACTCGTACATGTAACAGTCTTTAATCAGAGTTTACAAATACCATGAATGGATACTCACCAGGGACCACCAGCGAACAGTGTGTGCGGACCATTGGCAATTGCATAGTCTCCTGTACTCGCCTTAAAAAGTCGCCTAAGATGTGGCAGTCCTTTACTGTGCGTCCTGTAGATTCGCCACTGTCTGTAAACTCATAATCACGCTAACCCACAGGCAACAATGGCCTATTGGTGAGGCCCCCGCATTTCATTGATTATCATTTGCCTTTGCTTTTTGCAATATTGTCCATTCATTTCTCATGTAACATTATATATCTCATCGTCACCCGTTCCTCCAACTCTCATCTGAGAACTCTCAATCCGAAATGTCAACCTATTCCTTGAACTCCAGAGATGCTTCCTTACCCCTGAGTTTACTCCAGCCTCTTGTCTCTTTTTGGAACGTGATCTATATCTTGTTACAACCTTACTCCCTCCCCCCCCGCCCCCGCCCCCCCTTTCCCACCCCCCACCTCCCCCTGGTCTCACAAAAGGACTATAGCACCTCCATCTTACTTTCAATGATTTTAGTTGAAATTCCATCTTTATACGCAGCCTTGTGAATGCTAGTGAGCTCAATGCCTTTGAAATCGATTCGCAAGAGTGTTTTGGATAAAGAAACCTTGACAACCCAAGATCAGTTTTAAAAGCACATATTTCAAGCGAAACGCACAGGTGTACGCAAAGATAAATACTCCCCTGTGGTTTCAAGTTAGTACATGTGGGGGGAGCAGGTAGATAGGAAGAATGTGATTCAGACTTTACATAGTTCTGTTTAAGCCCCACTTCACCAAGATATGCAAGAACAATACATAACAGGCTTAAGGTTTCAAGGGCAGTGATACAATAAAGTCAGTTGGATGCAAAGGTTTCTTGGCCAGAGACTGGCACTGAAACCATTGCCTTGCGTTTCTCTGTGCGCTGTTCAACAATACCTTCCTTGAAACACTCCTGAAAGTGATTTCCCAAACACCAAATTAAAATATCACACACTTCATCGATAGATTACTGATGTTTTCTTTGTCATTTATACTAGTCAAGTGGCTTGTTGTGAAGTGTTAAAGGATCCCTATTGCAGCTGCTTGGAGAATGACTGCACTTAATGGTCCCTCAATATCAAAAGCAACCAACAAAATTGTTGATTTCAAAGTACTGGCATTACATTTTTTTGAACACACATCATTGAATTAAGCAAGTCCAAGCTGTTTCTTCACAGCACAAAATGGCCCTTTCCACACAAGACCAGTGGTTCAGACACCTCATTGAATAACGCAAATTTCACGCATGGGCCCAGCTACGCTTGCTCGTGGCAATCATCGAAAAAAACGACTAGTGTGTTCAAAATACACTTGGACCATTTCCGGTTGAGAACTTGGACTACTCTTCCTCCCACCCTGCTTCCTCCTGTAAGGACCCATCCCCTATTCCCAATTCCTCCGTCTTCTGCTGATGAGGTGTTTGGCCCCATTCTTCCGAGAACGGGGATTCCCATCCCCCACTATTGAGTGAGGCTCGCACCAGGGTCTCCATTTTAGTTTCACCCAAACCAGTTAGTTTTACAGCATTTCTCTGTCAAAATAGGAATGCATGCGTGCACCTGGAAGGAGCTTGGGTCAAGCATCCTTTCAGACACCTGTCCTAGCTCCAGATGCCACAGACCAAGCCCACACATTAACAACACTAGCATTCCGAATACGTGAGAAACACCGCAACTAGAAACAGCACCTTCATATTCGCTTGGGGAGTCTGCATCCTTTGGGCTTGAACATTGAATTTTTATACTTGCAAACCAATTTACCAGCTTCCTATTTTCCTTACAACCATCGATACTTTTTTGCATATCTTCATTCATTGGATCCCTGTGTCTGAAGGGTCTCGACCCGAAAGGTGCTGCTTGCAAGTTTCTTCTCCAGTTCTCATGGGGGACCAATTTACATTTAAACCAATACCATTAAATAAAACCCCTTTGGAGTTGTTGTAGGAAACAGGTAAAACCCACGTCCACAGAGAGAACATACAAACATTGTACAGACTGCACCTGTAGTCAGAATCGAGCCCAGGTCTCTGGTGCTGTAAGGCAGAAACGCTTCTCCATGGATTGTCACCTTGTCATGGTGGAGAAGCTTGTGTGGTCTTGAGATCCTGAAAACGATGCCGTCTGGAGCTATGCTCCTGGAAGGGCCATCCATGGTGGTAATGTCTAAGGAGAGGTCCCTGACAAAGAGCAATCTAACCAAGACCTCAACAGTGGAACAGGCGGAGGATGATGGCTGACTTTAGTGGAGCGTCACAACGGCTGGGAAGCCGGATGAATGCTGCAGCAGAAAAGGGTCCCCGGTCGTCTTGGACTAAATGCCACTGTATCCTGACCCAGATCTGTCAAGAATCGTGTGGCGGCTGTCTGTGCACCAGTCTCCCCACGTTAAACAAAGTCACGCACAGGTGTCCTCCAAAAAAGGGACAGTCATGCTCGTTTTGAGTGACCGCCTGATGATGATGAAGGCAGAAACTACCTCTGCGCTCAAATAAAAAGCAATGAACAGGAATAGCATTTCCTTAAGTTGTTTTAAAAATTGCTTATTGCATTTTACTCAGGCTTAAAACTTCTGAATCTTTCACATGTAGGTCATAATTTGTGTTGGCTCACGATTCATTCGCTATGTAATACATTATTCACACCAAATGTGTATTAGTATCAACTAATATTGTAATTACAATGTTTTTACTCTGTAATTACATAGTTATTCATGGAACATAAAATATTACTGGAATCCTGTTGTGCATGAAAATTGTATAGTTTGTAATTGACAGTAATTGAGAATAGTTTGAAGAAAAAAAAAACTTCATTAAAATTTTAAGTGGATTTATAAGCTGGCAACCAACATGGTTACAACTTATGGCAGTCTTTGATCTGCCTCACGCAGGCTTAAACCTCAGGTCAATCAGTTGCTACTCCTAGTCCTCGAGAATTATGGCTCTAAAGATACTTTAGCCCGGCAGTTGTATTTGCTCCATAATCCAACCACATAATGTGCCACTTAATCTCTCATTTTTTCAGACAAACCTTTGAAATAGCTTTTCGAGGTTCACCTGAAGGCCGGCTACCACCCTCCGCCTTGCGTTGCAAGGATTTCTTTTCAGGACACACTTAACGCCAAACTGTGGCTGGGAAACTCGGAACGGGATTACACTTCACTGTCAAACCGGGAAGATTTAGAACCTTTGGGCCGCCAACATCAAAGGAAACAGCTGACCTCGCTACATTCAGCACTTTGGTCCCGCTGTTTCGATTGTTGGCTTTGAGTAATGCAATGTGCATCCAGCTCCATACATCAAGGCGTTTTATTGTAGATTGAATTAACCATATTCTGCAATTGCCGACAGCTGTTACATTGCCGTTTACAGGAGGTATTGCTATCTTTACGATAATAATGGAAGCTGTAAAGCCTGACCTGCTCGGTATTGATGTCAAGAATTATGGATGGTGCTGCCTTATCATTTCAAAATATGAATTTAGATACACGAGATTGTATCAGATTGGAGTAAAACAATCCTGTTTATCAGGTTGCGATTACACAGAGCCAATAATAAAAGCCTCCTTGGGGAAAATAAAGAAGTAAAAAAAACTATTCAAGAAAATTATTTGAAAAACACTAAAGGATTATCTCCATCCTCCAGTGCCTTCTTTTGATGTTTCTTCATAAATATTGACAGTTGCAGGCCAATGGCTTGACGTGGGAAAAGCCCTTGAAACCTATTCGAGAATAGGTTTTCCCATAATCATAGAGTCATGGAGTCAAACAGCATGAAAACTGGTTCTTTGGCCCAACTTGCCCATGCCGACCAACATGCCCATCTGCACTAGTCTCAGCTGCCTGGGTTTGGCCCATATCCCTCTAAAACTACCCTATCCATGTACCTATCTGAATGTTTCTTAAATTTTTGATAGTACCTGCCTCAACTATATCCTCCAGCAGTTTGTTCTATACACTCACCATAAGTTTCCACTACATTTTTCCCTCCTTCACCTTAAACCTATGTCATCTGGTTCTCGATTCCCCAACTCTGGGCAAAACCCTATCTATTCCACCCAGGATTATGTACAACTCTATAAGATCACCCCTCATCCTCCTGCGCTCCAAGGAATCAAGCCCTAGCCTGCTCAACCTCGCCCTATATCTTTGTTCCTCGAGTCCTGGCAACATCAAGGTAAATCTTCTCTAAACCCTTTTAAACTTGACAACATCATCTCACATGCTGATCAAAATTGAACACGACACTCTAAATGGGAAGAACCAATGTAATAAGTGGGAAGGCTCAATTTGTCCAATGGTTCAAGTTAAGAGATTAATAAAATATTTATACTTGGTATTTGCTTTATCCCCAAAATATTTTGCTTGCAAATATTTATCTCATCCTCAAAAAGTCTAAATTGAGTATTAAACAGAGAAGAGAGGGAGGCAACATCTATGAGCTGGGACTAGGCAGAGATTTGAAGGCAGAGATAAAGATTCTTGATTAGTTTGAGTGTCAGGGGCTATGGGCAGAAGGCAGGGGAATGGGGTTAGGAGGAAGAGATAGATCAGCCATGATTGAATGGCTGAGAAGACTTGATGGACTGAATGGCCTAAATCTGCTCCTATCACGAGACATAGAAAATAGGTGCAGGAGTAGGCAATTTGGTCCTTCGCGCCAGCATCGTTTTTCAACATGTTCATTGTTGATCTTCCTAAATCAGTACCCCTTTCCTGCTTTCTCCCCATATCCCTTGATTCTGTTATCCCTAAGAGCTATATTTAACTCTCTCTTGAAAACATCCACTGCCTTCCGTGGCAGAGAATTCCTCTCTGGGTGAATCTCAGTCCTAAAAGGCCTACCCCTTATTCATAAACTGTGACTCCTGGTTCATCGGGAACATTTTTCTTGCATCAAGCCTGCCCAATCCCTTAAGAATTTTATATTTTTCTATAAGATCCCCTCTCATCCTAAATCCTAGTGAATGTAAGCCCAGTCGATCAATTCTTTCATCATATGTCAGTCCCGCCAGCCTGGGAATTGACATGGTGAACCTACGCTGCATTGCCACAATAGCAAGAATGTCCTTACTGAAATTAGGAGACCTTATGACCTTATGAGGTAGGGCAATGTAAATGGGAGGAGCGGGCTTAGCAGGTGAGACTGGTGACCTTTTGTCATGGCAAGTCATTGCCTTAAACCCTTCCCTCTCCTTGCATGCTGCCTGGCCTGCTAAAATGTTCCTAATATTTCCTTCAGGTTTCTGGTATCTGCCACATTTTTGCTTTTCAATACCTGGCCATTTCTGACACCACTCGGTTAAGCGACTGTCCCACTGCGGTGACCAAATCTGCAAGTTAAAAAAGTTTGCCCTCGACTCAAACTCGCAGCATTGTCGACATATGGTCCTAGATGGTCCTATGAGGTCACTGCAACTCTCCTTCATGCTCGATGGAAGTTCCCACACACTCGCGGCCTCAGTTTGGTCGAGGAAAAATTTTTTATGCATGTTTAAAATTTTCCGCGAGTAAAAATTGGTCGGCATGGTTCTTTTGAACGTAGTGTAGTGGAGTGGGGTTGCTATGCAGTTACAGGCAGTCGAGGGCAGCCTTGGGCAATCTCCTTCACAGATTGGGCATTTTAATTGGCTCATTGGAGTTTTCAGGACCAAGGAAAACCGACTGGTATGTTTACAAATACACAGGACTAGATGTTAAAAATCCAAAGTGCCAAATATCAATTTACTCCCGATGGTGATGGGAGCCTTCTGCACTCACCTATGCTCCTCCGATGTTGAGAAAGGCTAGGCTGACACGTCATTGGGGTTATCAAGTGGGCACCTACTTTCATCAACGTTTCGCTGATTGAACCCACGACGTCTCCAGTAGGCTCAGCGGTGTGTTCTAGCGTCCCAGAACCACCCCCCTCTGCATCTGTCTAGTCAGTTATTTGGGAGACCTAATGGTCTTTCCTCTTCAGCCAGAGCCATTGGCTACTCCGCTCTGCCACCCGTGATGTTTCTTTGATGGCCTGGCGTAGGGCTTGTCCGCTGATCCCCAGGTCCTTCATCAGTCTTAAGGTAGATGTTGCCATGAATCCTCGACATGCAACTTCTACCGGGCAGATCCTAGCTCTCCAGCCCCGCTGTTCTGCCTCCGCTGCAAGCTCTGTATATCGCAGTTTCTTCCTTTCGAAGGCTTCCTGCACAGCATCTTCGCAAGGGACTAAGAGCTCCACAAAGTACACCTTGCGCTGAGAGTTCGACCAGAGCACAAGATCAGGCCTCAAGTTGGTGATAGCTATCTCTGATGGAACTGTAAGCCGTTGGTCCACATCCACCAGCATCTGCCAATCCCGGGCTGCCTCCAGCTGTCCAAGCCTGGCCCTTGGTGGAATTTTCCATTGCCTTTGTTCCCCCCCCCCCCCCCCCCCCCCCCCGAACAAAGGCAATTGTCTTAACTGGGTTGGTTGTTCTGGGCGGCAAGGCATTGTTGGCTGTTCTCCTGAGTTCCAGAGACGCTGCCAGGCATTTGAGCACTTGATTATGTCTCCAGGTGTACCGTCCTTGGGAGAGGCTTACTTTACAACCAGTGAGGATGTGCCTAAGTGTGGCTGGTGTTGAACACATGGTGCATGATGGATCTTCGCTCATCCATTTGTTGAGATATGTTGGGCTAGGAAGGACATCATAACTTGCCCGAATTAGGAAACTTATCCTGCTTGCCTCCATCCCCCACATGCCCTTCCAGCTGATCTTCCTCTTTTCCACACTCTCCCATCTCATCCACTGTCCCTGTTTAGCTTGCAACACAGCCTTGGCACACCTACTCAACTCCTCATGTCGGCGGACTTCGGTCGCGACCAACTTCCGGCGCTCCAGTGATGATGCCTTGTTCCAGCAAGGTCGCTTTCTGCCAAGCCCCAAGCCACTTCTTCCATGTTGGATTTACCGTACTATGTCGCCTTGGTGGAGAGCAGATTTTGACTGCTGTGTCGCATTCTTAGCCGTCCACTTCTTTCCTGTTGCCAGGGTTGGAGCAGCAGCTCAGATGACAGTGTCCCTTGATTCTGCCAGCGTCATCTCTAGTCTGACTTTAGTGCACGTACTCCTCTGTGAGACTAGAGAGAGGCAGCTGGAGTACCCCCTGACCGTACAGGCCTACGCTGCTCAGGCACCGAGGAACACCTAACCACTTTCTCACAAAAGAGCTGATTGTTCTTTCTATCCTCTCGACTCTTGTGAGGGTGATGTTATACATCGTTAGTGGCCACGTAAAGCGAGGTAGTAACCCAAACTGCAGGCACCAGATTTTCAGCTTTCCAGGCAGCATGGATCGGTCGATGTTCGCCAGAACTTTGATGATTTCTTGCCTAAACTCGTTAGCCTGATCAGTGTCTTTCAGTTTGGAGTTATACCATCTACCCAGACTTTTGAATGGCTTCTCTGACACATTTGGAATAGGTTGTTGATCAATGAAGAACCTTTGACCTGTCAGTTTGATCTGCGCATAGTTCCCTGAAGGTGGAATCGCATGTAGATAGGGTGGTAAAGAAAGCCTTTGGTGTGCTGGCCTTTATAAATCAGAGCATTGAATATAGGAGTAGGGAAGTAATGTTAAAATTGTACAAGGCATTGGTAAGACCAATTCTGGAGTATGGTTTACAATTTTGGTCGCCTAGTTATAGGAAGGATGTCAACAAAATAGAGAGAGTACAGAGGAGATTTACTAGAATGTTGCCAGGGTTCCAGCAACTATGTTACAGAGAAATGTTGAACAAGTTAGGTCTTTATTCTTTGGAGCGCAGAAGGTTAAGGGGGGACTTGATTGAGGTCTTTAAAATGATGAAAGGGATAGACAGAGAGTTGACGTGGATACGTTTTTCCCATTGAGGGTAGGGAAGATTCAAACAAGAGGGCATGACATGAGAATTAAGGGACAGAGGTTTCGGGGTAACGTGAGGGGGAACTTCTTTACTCAGAGGGTGGTGGCTGTGTGGAATGAGCTTCCAGCAGAAGTGGTGGAGGCAGGATCGATTTTAACATTTAAGAGTAAAGTGGATAGGTATATGGACGTGAAGGGAATGGAGGGGTATGGTCTGAGTGCAGGTAGATGGGACTAGGGGAAAACAAATGGTCGGCACGGACTGGAAGGGCCGAGAGGGCCTGTTTCCGTGCTGTAATTGTTATATGGTTATATGGTTATATGGTTAGTTTGTCTTTGATTATAGAAATGCTTTTGATTTGGATGGCTTGAATTTCATTCTAACCCCAGTGATGTTCTCTTGAAGCTTCCCTAAAAGGCACCTGGTGCAAGGTGCTGTTGTTGTTATGACTGTCATGCCATCCATGTAGGCCCTGATGGGTGGTAGACAGACTCCAGACTTCAGCCGCTCACCACCCACTACCCACTTGGAGGCCCTTATGATGACTTCCATAGCCATTGTAAAAATCAATGGGGAGATGGTACACCCCGCCATAATGCCAATCTCCATGCAGTGCCATGTGGTCGTGAAGTCAGGTGTGGTGAAACAGAGCTGCAGATCTTGAAAATAAGCCTTGACAAGGCTTGCGATAGTCTCTGGTATCCTGAAGAAGTCAAAGGATGTCCAGAGGAAACTGTGAGGGACAGTTCCGAACGCGTTGGCAAGGTCAAGATAAATGACATGCAGATCTCTCTTTTCTTTCCTTGCAGTCTGGATTTGGTGCCAAATCATGCTGGTATGTTCGAGACATCCAGAGAACCCTGGGGTGCCTGCTTTTTGGACTGTTGTATCCACAAGGTTGTTTCTCTCAAAATAGCTGGTCATCCTCTGAGCTATGATGCTGAAGAAAATCTTACCCTCTACATTGAGGAGACTGATAGGGCGGAATTGGCTGATATCTGTGGATTCCTTCTCTTTTGGAATCAGGTTTCCTCCTGCCCTGCGCCATGCTTTGGGTATGACTCTCTTCTCCCAAGCTACTCTCATTAGCCTCCACAGGAAGTGAAGAACATCAGGAGCACCCTTGTAGAGGCAATAGGAACCCCCATTTTGCCCTGTTTGGTCGACTTTTCAGGACCAAGGAAAACCGACCTGTAATGTAAAATGCCCGCTAAACTTTATTATGTTGTCTACCATCTTAAAAGTTTCTCCCCCCCTTCTCCCCCCACCCCCTTCTTATCTCCACCCCCTTCTTCTCTCCACCCCCTTCTTCTCTCCACCCCCTTCTTCTCTCCCCCACTCCTTCTTCCCCCCCACTTCTTCTCCCCCCCCCCACTCCTTCTTCCCCCCCCCCCACTCCTTCTCCCCCCCCCCCACTCCTTCCCTCCCCCCCCCCACTCCTTCCCCCCCCCCCACCTTCCCCCTTTCATTCAGTGACACTTCACAATTTATGGTTACTTCATCGGAGTAAGTGAGGGAGACAAATGCTGAATCTTATGAAATGAGACCCATTTGCTGTGATCAGTTTAAAATATCACTTTACTGCAGAACTAAAAGTGAAGAATACAGGAGATGTATGTGTGTTACAATACTTACCTTCAGTGGTGCTGCAGTTCTGCCATTGGCCTTGTGCGTCTTTTGGGGGTGGGGAGGGGGGTGGAGCGGGATTAAAATGCCGTTTTCTCCCGCCTGTCCGAGATATATTTTCTCGGGCTGCTAGCTGATGCTGAAAAATTGTTCCGACTTGCGTTCTCAGAAGTTTTTTTAAAAAAATTGCGGGACAATTTAATCGCTGGAGTAAAATAAAAAAGCAACTTCTAACACCATCAACGCCGACAACAGGACAGATCTCACGTAGGGGACAAAACATAAGGTAAGTTGTTTATTTTTACATATAAACTTGCTTCTTAGGATGACTTTAATCCAAATTTCATTGGCGGAAATGTGATTATGGCTCCATACGAACCGGCAGTGTTTTTCCTGCCGATATGGGGGTTCAAATTCACCGAAAACGCAATGTTCCAATCGATCGCGTTCCACAAAAACCCACTCGCAAGATGATTAAAATGGCCATTAATTTACGGGAATTAAGCATTAAATTCCTTCCATTTGGCCTATAAATTCATGACAATGAGATTTAAAAATCGTGTTATATTGTGAATCCTTGTGTGAATGTTATTTGGACACTTAGGCTATTTAAAATTTTTAATCTTTACTTAAGAAATGGATAGATGTTTAGATCTAGTAATTGAATTTTGTAATTAGCTACAATTAGGTTTCATATTTGTTTCAGAATGCTTCAATCTATAATAACTGAAAATGTCTTTCAGTTCTCTTAATTTTTAAGAAAGTTATGGGCTTTTGACTGTCCTCGATCACAGCTTTTGTGTTAAGTCAATGGAAAAGCAATAGGGAACAAGATACTAATTTCCGTGTATGAAAATGGCCATAACTTTTTTAATACTGTAGATATAAATTAGGTGTCAAAGTAAACTTATTTTTATGCTTTAACCGATGGGATAAATTGCAGACTTGATTTTTTAAATCTCAAAATGTTGTAACATTGCTAGTATGTGGTTTCCCAATGTCAAAGTGGAAGGCTAAACACAAATGGAATAACCTCATGCAAGCAATATTACCCCAAGATCTGAAGAAGGGTCTCGACTCGAAACGTCACCCATTCCTTCTCTCCAGAGATGCTGCCTGACCCGCTGAGTTACTCCAGCATTTTGTGTCTACCTTGGATTTAAACCAGCATCTGCAGTTCTTTCCTACACATTTTACTCCAAGGTACCATGGCTTGTTCCATCATTTTACAATAGCTTTCGGATCTTGGACCCTCCATTTACCTGTTTAGTTTAAAGAAACAGGCCCTTAGACACACCAAGTCCATGCAGACCATTGATCACCCGTCCGCACTAGTTCTATGTAGTTCCACGTTTGCATCCACTCCCTACACACACGGGATCAATGTACAGTGGCCCATTAACCTAGAAACCTGCCCAGCCTCAGGATGTGGGAGGAAACCGGAACTGCCTAAAGAAATCCACGCGGTCACAGGATGAACGTGCAAACTCCACACAGATAATGCCTGATGTCACGGCCGAACCTGCGGTCTCTGGCTCTACCAGCTGTGCCACTGTGCCGCCCACATTGTTTTGACTCTTTCATCATTGATTCTCCCATGGATCAATAATGTGTCCTTTCTAACCTTAAATCTGTTTCATTATTTGATTTAACTGACCTCTTAGTACAGAAAACCAATGGATTTGAGAGAAGAAATTTATTCTCTACTTAACCAGACATTGGTGACTTTTTCTCTTGAAAGTGTGCCGCAGATTGATTTCCCAGAAGGAAAAGAGTTCACTTGGCAACTACCATGTCCAGAGGGCTTCACAGTGGTGCCGCAGTAGAGCTGTTGCCTTACAACTCCAGAGACCCCGGTTCGATCCTGACTATGGGTGCTGTTTGCATGGAGTTTGTACATTCTCCCCGTAATTTGTGTGGGTTTTCTCCGGGAGCTCCGGTATCCTAAGACACACACCAAAGACATACAGGTTTGTAGGCTAATTGGCTTGGTAAAATTGTACATTGCCCCTTCTGTATGTAGGATAGTGTCAATGTGTGGGGATCGTTAGTTGGTGGACCAAAGGGACTGTTTGCGCTCTGTATCTCTAAACTAAACGAAACTAGACTGTGATGCAACAAACTGCAACTTGCAGGAAGAAGTAAACCTTTAACAGGCAAGCATAAAGTTAGCATTATAGTTGACATCCCTCTATCCCCACACAGTGTCACCCCATCCAATAAGCAAAGCTGGACTAAATTAACATGCTGCTCCCCTTCTTTTGAGGAAAATGCATAAAATAACAGTCAAGGTTAAAGTTCAAACAGTGAACTGTTATTGGAGCAGTGTAAATAATAATTGAGATAATTATTGCAACATTTTAAATAAACGTTGATGCAGTTGGTTCAAAACCTTAAATAAACAGTGAGCTATTTGGTACAAAAGTTTAACTAAAAATTGAAGTAATGAGTCATTTTCTACTTTGGCGACATGCTTGATATTATTAACTTCTTCCAAATGGTTCAAAAGACCTCTGACTAAAGTATGCTTCTGCTGAGTGTTTCCATCATTTTATTTCGTTTTGGTTAAATGGGCTGGTCAGTGGATCATTAACAAAGGTTTTCCATGGATAGACATGAGTATATATGGAGTCATAGAGTGATACAGTGTGGAAATAGGCCCTTCAGCCCAACTTGCCCACCATGGCCGACATGTTCCAGCTACACTAGTACCACCTCCCCGCGTTTGTTCCTTATCCCTCCAAACCTGTCCTACCCATGTCTAACTGTTTCTTAAATGTTGGATAGTCCCTGCCTCAACTACATCCTCTGGCAGCTTGTTCCATACACCCAGCACCCTTTGTATGAAAATGCATTTTCTCCAGGAGCCGTTCGAGCGGTGAGTGTAAAAACGCAGCGCGGGGCTTTGTTTTTACAGAGGCCCAGGAGCCGTGGTGAGGGAGGAGCGACGTCTGAGCGGTAAGGGAAATCCGTAATATTCTAAATCTGTAACGTTCCATTCAATTAACTGGGCTTCAGGAAGCCGCTGATTGGTGGACTGAGTACGCAGCTGATTGGCAGTCAGATTCCAGCAGTTTGTAGTGTACTGTACTTTGTATTTTGAATTGTATTGTTGTATTGTATTTTGTGTTGTATCCAGGGTAAGGGAAGTATGAGTGCCAGGGCAGCTGACTGTTCTGGATGTCAGATGTGGGAGGTCATGGAGTCGGGTAGCCCTCCAGAAGTCCACATCTGCGCCAGGTGTGTTGAGATGTGGCTCCTAAAGGAGTGTGTTAGGAACCTGGAGCAGCAGCTCGATGACCTCCATCTGGTCAGGGAGAGTGAGGGGTCATAGAGAGGAGTTACAGGGAGGTAGTCTCTCCAAAACCACAGGAGGCAGACAAGTGGGTCACGGTTAGGAGAGGCAAGGGGCAGAGGCGGGCGCTAGAGAGTACACCAGTGGCTGTACACCTTGGAAATAAGTACTCCTGTTTGAGTGCTGTTCGGGGGGACAGTCTACCTGGGGGTAGCAACAGCGACCTGGCCTGCGGTACAGACACCGGCCCTGTTGCTCAGAAGGGTAAGGAAAAGAAGAGGAGGGCATTAGTAATAGGGGACTCTATAGTTAGGGGGTCAGATTGGCGATTATGTTGACGCAGTCCGGAGACCCGGATGGTAGTTTGCCTCCCTGGTGCCAGGGTCCGGGATGTGTCTGAACGTGTCCAAGATATCCTGAAAAGGGAGGGAGAGGAGCCTGAGGTCGTGCTACATATTGGTACCAATGACATAGGTAACAAAAAAGAGAAGAGATCCTGAAAGGAGAATTTAGAGAGTTAGGAAGAGAGTTAAGGAAAAGAACCGCAATCATAACAATCTCAGGATTACTTCCTGTACCACACGACAGCGAGAGTAGGAATGGAGCAAGGTGGAGGATAAATGCCTGGCTGAAGGACTGGTGCAGAGGGCAGGGATTCAAGTTTCTTGAATGGAACCTCTTTTGGGGAAGGAGTGACCTGTATAAAAAGGATGGGTTGCACTTGAACCCGAGGGGGACCAGTATCCTGGCAGGGAAATTTGCAAAGGCTACCGGGGGGACTTTAAACTAGAACGGTTGGGGGGAGGGACTCAAATAGAGAAAGCCAGTAGACAGGGTCTGAGGCAGAAGGCAGAGAAGGGAAGCACTCAGGCCCAACATGTAGGGGGGAAAGAAGAAAAAAATAATAAACAGAGAATAAGAGGTGGTGGGTTTCCAGGGCAAAAATAAAAAGGGGCCACTTGTCAACATAATTGTATAAGGAGTAAGAGTGTTGTAAAAACAAGCCTGAAGGCTTTGTGTTTCAATGCAAGGAACATTCGTAATAAGGTGGATGAGGTGAATGTGTAGATAGCTATTAATGACTATGCTATAGTTGGGACCACGGAGACATGGCTCCAGGGGGACCAAGGCTGGGAGCTGACCATCCAGGGATATTCAATATTCTGGAGGGATAAACAGAAAGGAAAGGGAGGTGGGGTAGCATTGCTGGTGAGAGAGGAGATTAATGCAATAGAAAGGAAGGACATTAGCTTGGAGGATGTGGAATCGATATGGGTAGAGCTGCGAAAATCTAAGGGCAGAAAACGCTAGTGGGAGTTGTGTACAGGCCACCTAACAGTAATAGTAGAGTTGGGGATGACATCAAACAGGAAATTAGAAATGCGTGCTAACAAGGGTAAAACAGTTATAGTGGGTGACTTCAATCTACATATAGATTGGGTGAATCAAATGGGCAGGGGTGCTGAGGAAGAGGATTTCTTGGAATGTATGCGGGATAGTTTTCTAAACCAACATGTAGAGGAACCCACAAGAGAGCAGGCTATTTTAGACTGGGTATTGAGTAATGAGGAAGGGTTAGTTAGCAATCTTGTTGTGCAGGGGCCCTTGGGCAAGAGTGACCATAATCTGGTTGAGTTCTTCATTAGGATGGAGAGTGACATAATTAAATCAGAAACAAGGGTTCTGAACGTCAACAAAGGTAACTTTGTTGAGAAGTGAATTGGCCAAGATAGACTGGCAAGTGATTCTTAAAGGGTTGGCAGTGGATGTGCAATGGAAGGTATTTAAAGACTGCATGGATGAACTACAACAATTGTTCATCCCAGTTTGGCAAAAGAATAAATCGGGGCAGGTAGTGCATCCATGGATAACATGGGAAATCAGGGATAGTATAAAAACAAAAGATGAAGCATAAAACATTAGCCAGTAAAAGCAGCCTACCAGAGGACTGGGAGAAATTCAGAGTTCAGCAGAGGAGGACAAAGGGCTTAATTAGGAAAGAGAAAATAGATTATGAAAGCAAACTGGCAGCGAACATAAAAACTGACTGCAAAAGTTTTTATAGATATGTGAATAGAAAGAGATTAGTTCAAAACAAATGTAGGTCCCTTGCAGTCAGAAACAGGTGAATTGATCATGGGGAACAAGGACATGGCAGACCAATTGAATAACTACTTTGGTTCTGTCTTCACTAAGGAAGACATAAATAATCTGCCGGAAATAGCAGGGGACCGGGGGTCAAATAAGGTGGAGGAACTGAGTGAAATCCAGGTTAGCCGAGAAGCGGTGTTGGGTAAATTGAATGGATTAAAGGCCGATAAATCCCCAGGGCCAGATAGTCTGCATCCCAGAATACTCAAGGAAGTAGCCACAGAAATAGTGGATGCATTAGTGATAATTTTTCAAAACTCCTTAGAATCTGGAGGAGTTCCTGAGGATTGGAGGGTAGCTCATATAACCCCACTTTTTAAAAAAGGAGGGAGAGAGAAAACGGGGAATTACAGACCAGTTAGTCTAACATTGGTAGTGGGGAAACTGCTAGAGTCAGTTACTAAAGATGGGATAGCAGTACATTTGGAAAGTGGTAAAATCATTAGACAAAGTCAGCATGGATTTACGAAAGGTAAATCATGTCTGACGAATCTTGTAGAATTTTTCGAGGATGTAATTAGCATGATGGATAAGGGAGAACCAGTGGATGTGTTATATCTAGACTTTCAGAAGGCCTTCGACAAGGTCCCACATAAGAGATTAGTATACAAACTTAAAGCTCATGGTATTGGGGGTTCAGTATTGATGTGGATAGAGAACTGGCTGGCAGAGAAGAAGCAAAGGGTAGGAGTAAACGGGTCCTTTTCAGAATGGCAGTTAGTGACTAGTGGGGTACCGCAAGGCTCAGTGCAGGGACCCCAGCTATTTACAACATATATTAATGATTTGGACGAGGGAATTGAATGCAACATCTCCAAGTTTGCGGATGACACTAAGCTGGGGGGTAGTGTTAGGTGTGAGGAGGATGCTAGGAGGCTGCAAGGTGACGGATAGGCTGGGTGAGTGGGCAAATCCATGGCAGATGCAGTATAATGTGGATAAATGTGAGGTTATCCACTTTGGCGGCAAAAACAGGAGGGTAGACTATTATCTTAATGGTGGCAAATTAGGAAAAGGGGAGATGCAATGAGACCTGGGTGTCATGGTACACCAATCATTGAAAGTAGGCATGCAGGTGCAGCAGGCAGTAAAGAAAGCAAATGGTATGTTAGCATTCATAGCGAAAGGATTTGAGTATAGGAGCAGGGAGGTTCTACTGTAGTTGTACAGGGTTTTGGTGAGACCACACCTGGAGTATTGTGTACAGTTTTGGTCTCCAAATCTGAGAAAATACATTCTTGCCATAGAGGGGGTACAGAGAAGGTTCACCAGACTGATTCCTGGGATGTCAGGACTTTCATATGAGGAAAGATTGGATAGACTTGGCTTGTACGCGCTAGAATTTAGAAGACTGAGGGGGGATCTTATAGAAACGTATACAATTCTTAAGGGGTTGGATAGGCTAGATGCAGGAAGATTGTTCCCGATGTTGGGGAGGTCCAGAACAAGGGGTCACAATCTAAGGATAAGGGGGAATTCCTTTAGGACCGAGATGAGGAAAACATTTTTCACACAGAGAGTGGTGAGTCTCTGGAATTCTCTGTCACAGAAGGTAGTTGAGGCCAGTTCATTGGCTATATTTAAGAGGGAGTTAGATGTGGCCCTTGTGGCTAAAGGGATCAGGGGGTATGGAGAGAAGGCAGGTACAGGATACTGAGTTGGATGATCAGCCATGATCATATTGAATGGTGGTGCAGGCTCGAAGGGCCGAATGGCCTCCACCTGCACCTATTTTCTATGTTTCTATGTCTATGTCACACTTCAGATTCCCATTAAATCTTTTCCCATTCACCTTAAACTGATGTTCCTTGGTCCTCGATTCACTACTCTGGGCAAGTGACTGTGCATCTACCCGATCTATTTCTTTCATGATTTTATGCACCTCTATAGGGTTCAGCTTGAAGCATAGAGTGGTACAGAGAGGGCAGAATCAAGTCAGATAAAGGTCAGGCCAGGTTAGCGTGGCACAGAAGCGTGGTGGTAGAGTTGCTGCCTCAGAGCGCCAGAGACCCGGGTTCAATCCTGAATATGGGCACTGTCTCTGTGAAGTTTCTACATTCTTCCTGTGACCACGTGGGTTTTTCCCGGATGCTCCAGTTTCCTCCCACACTCCAAAGACATACAAGTTTGTAGATTAATTGGCTTCTGTAAAATTGTAAATTGTCCCTAATGTGTAGGATAGTGCTAGTGTACATGGTGATCATCGTTGGCGCAGACTCAGTGGTCAAAGGTCCTGTTTCCACACTGTATCTCTGGAGTCGAAAGTCTAAAGCCAAGTCTAGTTTATTGTCATATACACATGTACCAGGAGGTACAGGTAGATGAAAGCTTTACTGGCAGCAGGATCTCAGGTTCATGACTCAAACAACACACGAAAACATAAATTATACATACGTCACATATAGATTTTGCAAGACAGTAAAAGAAAAAGACTGCAAAAAAACAATATATTATTAACACAATTAAAAAAGCAAGTCCATGGTGGTCCAAGTGTTTAGGATGGAACTGCGGATGCAGGTTTACATCGAAAATAGACGATTGCTTGGTTATGTCTGAATCCTGTCTGTTACAGTACAAGACGATGTGTGACACAAAATGCTGGATTAACTCAGCGAGAAGGGCAACATCTTTGGATAGAAGGAATGGGTGACGTTTCGGGTCGAGATTCTTCTTCAGACAGAGAAGAAATTACAGAAGAAGGATCTCGACCCGAAACGTCACCCATTCTTTTGATTCAGAGAAGCTGCCTGGCCCGCTAAGTTACTCCAGCATTTTGTGTCTATCTTCAATGTAAACCTGCATCTGCAGTTCAGTTCCTATACAAGATAATGTGTGGTTGATTTTAGATTTATAGCCAGCTGCCAATTTCAACATTATCACATCAAATGCCATTACTTTGAAACATGCAATCTGAAGTTACAATGTTTTGAATTATTGATAGTGCTCTCAAACCTATAATTAATCTTAGATAAATGTCTTGTTTCGCACAATACCACGAGCAAGATAGATTGCGTGTTTAGACATGGGAAACTGGAAACATGAACACGAGAACATTTCTTGGAAGTGATATAGAGGACAAGTTTCTAGACTTTCTAGAGGAGCTAGTTGAGGCAGATACTTGCCAGAGGAGGTAGTTGAGGTAGGTACTATCACAACATTTAAAATACATTTGGACAGACCCTCGGACAATCTTTGATTGGACTTTACTGGTTTTATCTTGCACTAAACGTTATTCACGTAACTCCCTTTATCATGTACACAGTGGATGGCTCGATTGTAGTCATGCATTGTCTTTCCACTGACTGGTTAGCACACTGACTGGTTAGTCCAAAAGGTATACACTGCACTTAGTACATATGACAATAAATTAAACTCAAACATATGATCTGCTGTCACTTAATCCATGGACTGCAAGAGATATTGTTATCTCTTGGTGTCTGGTGCTGATGTAGGTAAGAAGAAATTACAATTTGTAAACCAAGAAATCAATTGAAAACATACCCAAAAAAAGGAACTATTGATTGCGAGTACTGAGACTCCAACTTCAAATATGCTTGAAAATGATTTCAGAGCTACTTCATAGATATGGTGCATCAACACGGTGGCACAGCGGTAGAGTTGCTGCCTTAGAGCACCAGAGACCGGGTTCGATCCCGACAACGGATGCTGTCTGCACTGAGTTTGTACGTTCTCCCCGTGACCACGTGGGTTTTCTCCGAGAGCTTCGTTTTCCCCCCACATTCCTAAGATGTAGAGGTTTGCAGGTTAATTGGCTTGGTATAAATGTAAATTGTCCCTAGTGTGTGTAGGATAATGTTAATGTGCGGGAATCGGTGGTCGGCGCAGACTCAGCGGGCCGACGGGCCTGTTCCCGCACTCTATCTATAAAACTAAAACTAAAACAATGAGCCAAACGTTCACATCAAAGCAACTGAAACACATCTCCTCAGGTAAAATCTATGTCAAAGTCTTCTTTCACATTGAGCGTTGTAAGTGTAATGACATGGTTATCTCTGATGAAGTACTTTGAGAGGCATAAGAACATAGAACATTACAACACAAGAACAGACCCTATGATCCAAAATGTCTGTGCTGAATATGATGCCAAACTGATCAACTCAGCCTGCACATGGATCCATATCCCTCCATCCAGGCATATCCATGTGCCTATCTACCAGCCTCTTCAATGGCACTATCATATCTGCCTCCATCACCACCACCAGTAGCCAACACCCAATTCATATTGGAATATTTTCTCGCTGTCATTGCTCTGATTTTGGTTTAGTTTAGTTTAGAGATAGAGGCAGGCCCTTTGGCCCACAAGTCCGCACCGACCAGCGGTTTCCACCCATTAACACTACCCTGCACACACTAAGGACAATTTAAAATTTTTGGGACAATTTAGACTTACACCAAGTCTATTAACCTCCAAACCTGTACGGCTTTGGAATGTGGGAGGAAACCAAAGATCTCAGAGAAAGCCCATGCGGTCACGAGGAGAACATACAAACTCTGTAGAGACACCACCCATAGTCAGGAACGGACCCGAGTCGCTGGCACTGCCAAGGCTGTAAGGCAGGAACTACCGCAGCACCACCATGAACATCCTTTAAGCTTTAAGCTTTAAGCTTATGTGTGATACCTTATACCTTACGCACATTAACTGCGAATTGCCACACAGCCTTGAACCACAGCAATTTGCTAATGATGGCATCAGGTCCATGGCAGATGTCATCACCCTGATCCTACATTCATCGATGGAACATCTGGATAAGATGGATATTACCCAAAGGGGCCACGAGTAGCAAGGGTGCCTGGTTTAATGTCAATTTATGTGAACACTACTAAATATAGCGCTATTTATTGTAGGTATAGCCGCTGATAATGTTGGAAGATTGTTTGCACTGTTCTTGTTTTGTGTGTTTTTATTATTCTGAATAAAGGTTATTTTTGGAAAATAAACAAGGATACCTACGTCAGGCTTTTATTTATTGACTATAGGTTTGACCAAATTCCATCCAAACTCATGGGACAAGTAGTCAATAACTCCGTCCGCCCTCCCTTCAATGGGATCATCATCTCCACAACCCACAGACTACAATCAAGTCACTGGGAAATTAAAAACTGAGCTGGTCATTTCTGGGAGTTTGCAGCACAATTTATCTACCACACTTGTTTCATTTATGGCATAGTGCCAGTGCTACATATCAAAACTATTACATAGCCCAAAAAGGACATGGAAACTGCAAATATTTATTTATTTCAAGCACATTAAGGTTAGGCGACAAAACATGTTCCATGATGATTCTCAACACTAGGTCCCTGCAAGGCTGTGTTGTCAGCTCCTTACACTACTCCCTTGTACACTCATGACTGTGCAGCCAAATTCTGCACTATCTCTATTTACAATTGGGGTGGGCTAGTTCTCAATCAAACGAGGAGTCAGAGTTCTGGGGGAAGATAGAGAAATTAGTAATATGGTGACAGGACAACAACCATTCCTTGAATGCTGGCAAGAAGGAGCAAGTTATTGACTTCTGGAAGTGAGGTGGTGTACAAGTTCCAGTCGGCATCAATGGTGCTGAAGTGGAGATGGTCGAGGGCTTCATTTTCTAGAGATAAATATCATCAACAGTTTCTACTGGACCAACCACGATGAAGCTACAGCCAAGAAAGAACCAGAGGCCGTAGCCTCAGAATTAAAGGTTGTTCCTTTGGAAAGGAGATGAGTAGGAATTTCTTTAGTCAGAGGGTGGTGAAACTGTGGAATTCATTGCCACAGAATGCTGTGGAGACTGTCGACGTGTATTTTTAAGGCGGAGATTGACTGATTCTTGATTAGTACGGGTGTCAGGGGTTACGGGGAGAAGGCAGGAGAATCAGGTTGAGAGGGAGAGATAGATCAACCATGATTGAATGATGGTGAAGACCTATCGGCTAATTCTGCTCCTGTAACTTATGAAGCTAAGAAAGCATACCAATGCCTTTACTTCCTCAATGGACTGAGGAAGTTAAGCATATCTCCAATGAGTCCTACCAACAACTGCAGGTGCATTGGAGAATGCTTCACAGCTTGGTTTGTCAGCAGCTTTGCTCAGGACCGCAATAAATTGCAGAGGGTTGTAAATGCACATTGCAAAATTGACCTCACCTCCACAATCAACTCCATTTACATTTCACACTGCTTCGGGATAGCAGCCAACATAATCAAGAACCAATTTCACCCCATTATTTCCTCTGAAGATAGAGCCAACATGGTGGCGTAACTCTGTGAGACAGGCAACATCTCTCGACAGAAGGAATGGGTGACGTTTCGGGTCGAGACCCTTCTTCAGACTGGACTTTCCTCTTTATTCCTCTTCTCTTCTATTATTTCCTCTTCCCCCCTCACCCACCTCTCATTGGGAAGAGGACACAACATATTGAAAGTGTGTACACCAGATTCAGGATCAGCTTCCCCACTGATATCAAACTATTGAATGGTCCTCCCATAAGCTTAGGGTGCAGCAATAATTTACCAATATCCCATGGTACATGGTACCTCCGGTCCTCTGGTACATGGATAGGACAGGTTTGGAGGGATATAGGCCAAACACAGGCAAGTGGGACTAGTGTAGATGTTTGTCGGTGTGGTCAATTTGGGCCGAAGTTCCTGCTTTCACACTGTATGACTCTGAGTTTAACCTACCTAATTGTGAACCCTGTTATTTCATGTAATCTGCACTTCCACTGTAACTGTGTACTGCTACAACATTGTAACACTATATTCCGCACTATTGCATTTGTCTCTTTGCTCTACCTGTTGCACTTCAGGAATGGCTTGTATGTATTCATGTATGGTAAGATTTTGCAGGATAGCATACAGCACTGTATCTCAGTACCTAAGACAATAATAAACGGATAGCAATATCAATGTTGAACTTCTACACACACTGCCCAGTTCACTGGTAAAAAATAACTAAAAGATTCACAGTTTTAAATATACTTCCGATAAAACCTTATTTTTGTCATTAACGAGTCCCTTGCCAACTCAGTATTCACAAATCTGGAGACGGCGATAATAGCTGACTGTAAATATTTATAGCACATTTTCCCGTCCGATGAAAGATATTTGCTGTTCTGAGACGTTCCACAACAGTGATTCCTCCGGCAATGATACTCAGCTGAAGATGAACCCGATAGCTTTATCACTGCTGAAATGGCACATTGCAGGAGCGAGGCACCTTTGAGATAACAGTACGAGTGCTACATCTCAATCATCGGCTTGCACCTTGGCAGCTCAATGGCAGGAACACAGTGCAAATGGGAGGCAAGAGCCCCGATTGCACATATCAGGCCCAACTCCCAAGGGCAGCCAAGTCAGGGGAGAGGGAGTTAAGCAGGAATGAGATGACGGATATAAAAGACAGCAGTGAGCAGCACAAGGACTGAGACAGAGCAGAGGCGTGAGCGGGACAGAGAAAGAAATACTTATCTTGCAAAGGAGGCTTCCTTTTATCTTGATATTTGAGAAACTGCAGCTATTGTCGGCAGTAATGTTAGTTTGAAAAATGCTAGGGTCAATAATGAAAGATGTATAACAGCAGACTTTGAAAATAGATCATAGGGCAGAGTCAGCGTAAAAGTTAAGAAAAAAATAATAATGACTGACTGATCTGCTGGATTTCCTTGAGAACGTGGTTTAGTTTTAGTTTAGTTTTAGTTTTTGGTTTTGAGATACAGTGCCCATCGACCAGCAATCACCTCATACACTGACACAGCCCGACATGCTAGGGACAATTGACATTTATTTTACCAATGTCAATTATCCTATAATTTAAAACAGCATGGAAACAGGCCCTTCATCTACCAGCGATCATCTACCAGTATACTAGTTCTATCCAACCCATGAGGAACAATTATTACAGAAGCTAATTAACCAACAAAACTGCAGCTCTTTAGAATGTGGGAGGAAACCGGACCACCCAGACAAAACCCACGTGGTCACAGTGAGAACGTACAAACTCTGTACAGGCAGCACCCGTAGACAGGATCGAACCCGGGTCTCTGGCAATGTGAGGTAGCAACTCTACTGCTGCATCACTCTCTCGTGGCCAGTGCCAATTTACAGAATAGGTAATTTAATAGTGGCATGTTTAAATTTTCAAAAGGCTTTCAATCAGGTTCCACACAAGGTTGGTCAACAAGATTAGAGTACCTGTAATTAGGAGTAAAATACTGATAAAGATTGCTTTCTATCCAATCATGGAGAATTGGAATAAATGGATCTTTCCTAGTTTGGAAATTGCGACCAGTGGATAGCCAAGGGATTTGTGTTTGAACCCCAGTTGCTACAATCTATATGAAGCTGTTTCTCCAATGATCTTTCTTCAATGACCAAGTGATATTTTATTGTCACGTACCTAGGTGCAGTGAAATTCTTTGTTTTTGCATACAATCCAGTAAAACCATGCAGCAGACCTCACCTAGTTAGTAGTGCAAAGAGTCGCCACGTTTCTGTCGCCAACATTGGTACAAAAAGTTCATTTAACAGTCTATATTTTCCCTTGCCGTCATCAATGAGGCAAAATCTGGGTTCTACATATTTTCTCAAACTCTCAAAAGTTTTTTATTGTTCACAGTTTTTTTCCCAACAATTCCGTACTTCGTAATTTGGGGGTGATATCAATAATGTACAATTCATGGGAAGAATGAGAGACAAAATCATGCAAAATTAAGTTATACTTTAGAAACATTGCTTGACACCAGATAGAGATCAGTTTTTTATGTTCCACTTTATCTGGCTTCACTGTCACCACACAAATCTGTACAAAAATGGAAAGATCGCCTTAATTGCGCTTTTGCACTTTGCCTCAATTTCCACAGGATTGCAGAAATAATTACCAATCGGACACACTTGAAATGTTGAAAATAGTTCAAGGCTTCCAAGGCCCTGCACAAACAATTTGAAGGCTGCTTGCAATTTTGTCCATTTGCTAAAATAACACAGGATTTCAATATTTTTATTTCTTCCATTTGTACCATAAACAGATGTGTTCTCCCCTCTCTTTTCTCATTGGCTCCTGTCGTAATCAGCTACATGTCTTTGCCAAAGGATTTCCCCAAAGAAATCTTGCTTGGCGAACCTACAAGATGACATTTGTTTCTTTAAAGGGCCATGGGGTCATATGTGACTATCATACTTATACGTGACTGCACCAAGGGGTCCCAATTCTATACGAGAACAGACGACCTGTTTCAGATTGAGTTTACAAAAACAACCTGAGGTTATGAATCAGAAAATTCTGAAGGGGAATGGAAATTACACATGCTAAACGATAGTAATAAATTCATTATTCGCAAGCTGAACAACACTAACCTACCAACCAGTCTGCCTTAACAAAGATCACAGAACCAAAAGCATGAGTGTGTTCAAGTCCCACAACTACTGCTGTTAATGTGTGATGAAATTTACAGTTAAAACATTGTGCTGAGATGAAAAATCTGACAATAACCAGGCTGCTAATTGGATCATGCAAAAGTCAGAGCAAAAGTGTGGGAATAGTAGGACAAATGTGTGTTCTCCGTCTATGTGGCTGGGAATACTGCTGTGAAGGTTAGGGCAGGTTTAAGTTGAAAGGTCAACTGAAAACTAATAATTATTTGACTATTAAACTGAATTACAAATTCCGTATCAAGATAAAGAAATGAGCTTTCGGATAAGTATAAAAGTGAGGAATTCACAGGACTATTATCGTAATTTTGATTTAAGTGGCTTTCGTTATTGTCTGGGCACCTCAGACATAATTTGATTGTGAAATTCAAATAATGAAGCTATTTCATAATCATTGAAGTTGTTGGCAATGGTTCATGAGTTGAACTCTCACTTCGGGTCTGAGATTAGTGACGTTTTTTCATGTTGGAAGGAACTGCGGACGCTGGTTTCCACCGAAGGTTTACACTTCCCAGCTGTTATCAGGCAACTGAATCATCCTACCACAACCAGAGAACAGTGCTGAACTGCTATCTACCTCTTTGGTGACCCTCAGACTTTCCTTGATTGGACATTGCTGGCTTTACCTTGCACTAAACGTTATTCCCTTATCATGTATCTATACACTGTAAATTACTCGATTGTAACCATGTATTGTCTTTCTGCTGACTGAATAGCATGCAACAAAAGCTTTTTGCTATACCTTGGTACTCATGACAATAAACTAAACTGAACTGAAACTGAACTGAACACCGAAGACAGACACAAAATGCTGGAGTAACTCAACGGAACAGGCAGCATCTCTGGATAGAAGGAATGGGTGATGTTTCGGGTCAAGACCCTTCTTCAGACTGAGAGTCAGGGGAGAGGGAAACTACATATGGAAGAATTTCAATGAGAATGTAAAGTGTATAAAAGGTAGTGTAAAAAATACCAGAGTGCAGAAAATAGTGTTACATCACGATGGTATCGGACACAAAGAAAAAACGTCAAGGTCTGCAATGAAGGAGGTTGGAAGATGGGATGACACCCTCATTTAAGGAAGGCAGTCTAATAACTGCAGTGGATAAGCTTGTTCCTGCATCTGGGGGTAGGTGCTATGAAGCTTTTGTGTTTCTATCCGATGGGAGAAGGGATCAGAGGGAAATGATTGGGATGACAAAGATCCTTGATTATGTTGGCTGCTTTCCTAGCTTTTTACTGTTGGTGATGGTGGTAGGATGGTAAATAAAGTGCATAGCATATCAGTCAAACAGAATTTCTAGAAGTTCAACCTTTCAACAGTGATTCTGTGGAATTCTTGGTCACAGAAGGCTGTGGAGGCCAAGTCAGTAGATATGTTTAAGGAAATAGATAGATTCTTCATTAGTACAGGTGTCAGACATTATGGAGAGAAGGCAGGAGAATGAGGTTGAGAGGGAAAGATAGATCAGCCATGATTGAATGACGGAGTAGACTTGATAGGTCGAATGGCCTAATTCTACTTATGATCTCATGACCTTCCAGAGTTTGTCTTTTTGAGAATAATCATAGTTTCTTTATGGTCAGAGAGTTAACTGGCCCAAAAATACAAACAACTTAATAATTATTAGACTGGTTGTATGTAAGGGGCAAAGGGAAGTTACGTGCTCAGGCACTTACATATATTGCTTTTTTCCTCCTTTCAGAACCATAAAGTATATTCACCTAAATGCTACAAACATTTTGAAACATTACTCACACTACATTATAAAAAACACAGAGCTGTTGAAACTTTAAGACTCATAATTACTTTAAAAACAATTTAAAGAATATTTTGCAGTCAAACGCAAAAGCACCAGGCATAATTATCTGCATTCTAAATAAGGAAGCTATTATTGGTTTACAATAGCAATCTGATCTGATTCCAAGCTGTTAATAAATTACAGTGTTTTTGCTTTCATAAAGATGACTAAAAATATGAATGTTTTAACTTTATAATCAAGTTTTCTTGAACTTGTATTGTTCTCTCTGGAGCAAAGACTGCAATTTCCATAACAGTACCACACACTCTGCAAACAAAAAATCTTCCTCAAATGTCCTCATATTGTTTGTCCAAATATTATATTTATGCCACTGTTATATTGACTGTTGGTTTTCCTCTGGCTGGATTGTCCAAATCCATTATATTTTTCGTAAACCCTATCGTAAACCCTATTCCTTTGCCACATAGAAGACAACCCTAAGATTTCCAACCTACCCATTGCGAACAGACTCTCACCATGGGTACCATGCTGATAAACTTTCATTGCACCCCATCTATTTTTTTTTTACCTAAAGAGTGATGAAGCACCACTGGATATAATACCAGGATTTGATAAAGGTTCAGCATGATATTTTTTTAATGTTGAGTCTTAAGTGCTTATGTTGAGTCTTAAGTACTGTGTGTCAAGCTTACATTGAACTTTGTCGAGACAGTGTAGAAACTACATCAGAGAGGTCCGGGAAAGTGAATGGAGAAGTAACAAGCAATTGAAATCCCAAGGACAACTTACAGAGTGACTCTTTCAATATATCTGGCTACCTTTAAAGACTTGCGCACACCAAGCATTGGATCCCTCTGTTGTGCTTGATAGTATCATTAAATCTATGTTACGCCTTTCCATCCTTCAGCCAAATGTTATCACCTCACAAAATATGTTGAAAGATCGACACAAAAAGCTACAGTAACTCAGCAGGTCAGGCAGCATCTCTGAAGAAGTCTAAAGAAGGTATCCAACTCAAAACATCTCCTATTCCGTTTCTCCAGAGATGCTCCCTGACCCGCTGAGTTACTCCAGCACTTTGTGTCTATTATCACCTCAAAGCTCTCTGCATTAAATTCCGTCCTCCAACAGCCAGTCCATTCTGCTAGCCTAATGATGTGTCTAATTGCAGTCTATTCCTTTCATATTCACTGTTTGCTGCTCCACAAGCTTGACATCATGAACAAATTTGTAACCTGGACTCTATTAGACTGAAGAAGGGTCCCGACCCAAAACGTCAACTATCCATGTCTTCCAGAGATGCTGAGCTTCTCCAACACTTTGTGTCTTTTTTTGTAAACCAACATCTGCAGTTCCTTGTTTCCATAGACAGTGCTGAAGATCAGGTTCAAACCCAGGCTGCTGGAACTATAAGACATCATGTGCAGGAAGGAACTGCAGATGCTGGTTTAAACCGAAGATAGACAATAAAAGCTGGCGTAACTCAGCGGGACAGGCAGTCTTCAGTCTGAGGAAGGGTCTCGATCCAAAATGTCACCCATTCCTTCTCTCCAGAAATGCTGCCTGTCCCGCAGAGATATTCCAGCTTTTTGTGTCTATCTTCACTATAAGACATCGGCTCTACTACTGGGTGTGAATACGTATATTAATCTATCTTTGCGTGCCTCAGTCTTTCCTAGTTGCACTGAGCCAATGTGATTACATTTCCTTCTTTAGCACTCAACAGTCCCTCTCCCTCATTATACTTTTCAGCTTCTATATACTGGTAAACACCTCCCTGCCAATTTAGCTAATTGGAAAATTCTTTTTTTTTTAAGCAGATTGAATTATCAAGAGTAGATCGTATTTGACAGCTTTATATAAACGATCTACCTCCTACAATAAAAAGCGTTAGGTCAACTTCTGGCAACATGACTTTGTGTCAATCAGTTATCGGATAGAATAAGCAGAGCTGCAGTATCTGTTACTCTCAGTAGGCACATAAAATACGCAATTTCAAAATAAATTAAGAAGTTACAGAAGTCTAGACATAATTAAAATTGGAACAGCATGTCTGCAAAATCAGTTTAAAGATACATCATAATCTGCAACCCACCAGACCACCTTCATGTTTTGTTAACTTTGACAAGCGTTTTGGGGCAGGCATTAATAAGTTCAGGACAATGTGAGTGAATCCAGAAAAGTCTGTGGCATTTTAAAGACTAGGGGAAAGTTTCCAAATAAGTCCCGAATCAAATATCATTAGAATGGATTAGCTGGTACTTTGTCTCATTGCTGTTATAGCTGTCTTGCTGTGTGTCGCCTGACTCTTTCATAATTTACAGTGGTTATGGTATATATCAATGTACTTCATGGTCTGTCAAGCGCATTGTGGTGCCCCAAGGTCATTGAAGGGACTGAATAAATGCAAGCTTTCTTGTCTTTATATGGTTAAATAGACTGTGTTCTCCCTAAAGCTATAATGTTACAGCAGAAGCAAGATAAAGTCGACTGACAGAGCAAATATTGTTAAAGATCATGTTATAGGAACAGAAATAGGCCATTCAGCCCATCAAGTCTGCTCCGCCATTCAACTATGGCTGATCTATCTTAACCTCGCCACCCCATTCTCCTGCCTTCTCCCTATAACCCCTGACACCCTGACTAGTCAAGAATCTGTCATTCTCCATTATAAAAATACCCAATGACTTGGCCTCCACAGCCGTCTGTGCCAATGAATTCCACAAATTCACCATCCTGTGACTAAAGAAATTACATCTTATCTCCTTTCTAAAGGTGTGTCCATTTAATATGATGGTGCATTCTGTTTCTTGAGTCTCCACTCTATCCTGGTCTTTCACTATTCGGTAAGTTTCAATGAGGTCCCCTTCATTCTTCTAAACTCCAGTGAGTACAGGCCCAGTACGGTCAAATGTTCAGTTAAAAGCTGCCATGGTCACAGAATGGAAATGTTTTAAATCCCATCCCATTGTGCTATTTTCAAATTATACCACGAGATAGCAGGGCTGCCAACTCTCACGCATTGAGCGTGAGACTAACGCATTTGAGGAAATTCTCACGCTCTCACGCTGATGGCAGAAGTTCTCATGCTCAAAAAAAAATTTAAAAAATATATGAATAAATAAATAAAGTCACACTCCTCCACACTCGCCAATGAGAATAGTTTTTTTATCGGTGGGATCCCCTTAAAGAACGAGCAATTGGCTTAAGCCCATCGCACACTATTTGAAATGGCAATGTAGACAAAAATGCTGGAGAAACTCAGCGGGTGAGGCAGCATCAATGTCTGAGTTTGACCCTTCTTCACAGTTCAGCATTTCTCCAGCATTTTTGTCTACCGCTCTATAGATGCTGCCTCACTCGCATTCACATTACCATGCAGATGGTGTGATAGGAGAGACATGGCAGTGGTCCCAGCACCGCTCACACCTCCCACCCTCACCTGCGGCGGCTCTCTCTGTGGCCGTCGACCACTCTGTCCACACCGCATGGAGTTGCCAGGAGCGAACCGGGTGAGTGGGGGCCTCAGTGCCATCTCCGGAGCCGCGGGGATGAATCTCGGGCTATAGCTCCGCTCCGATGCCCGACCCACTGGTCTCTGTCCCTCACCTCCCCAGGACCCCCGGGTCACTGACCCTCACCTCCCCTGGACCCACGGGTCACTGACCCTCAACTCCCCCGAACCCCAGCGGACTCAGAGCACTTTGGCCGGCCCGCATTACCGGGAAAGGGGGGGGGGGGAGAGGGAAATGCTCCCTCGACATCGCCAAGTCTCCGCTCACTCCGGGTGTTGTCGCCGCTTCACTGACACACAATTTCACACAGAGCCTAACACACACTCTCACACACAGCCTAACACACACTCTCACACGCAACCTAACACACACCCTTACACACACACACACAAGGTTTAAAGGGATATGTGCCAAATGCAGATAAATGGGACTAGTTTAGATGGGGCATCTTGATCTGTATGGACAAGTTGGGAAGAAGGGCCTGTTTCCATGCTGTAAGACTGTGACACACTGTAGAAAGGGTGCAATTGCTCTGGGGAGGATCCAGGGGTGATTTATAAACATATTGGCAGGGCTGGATTTTTTTTTCACTTTGAAGAAAGATTTGATAAGTGGGATTGTATTTTCTGTAGCAACGGAGGTGAAGAAAATACTTAGTTGAGGTGAATAATATTATGATAATAGGACCCGTTTCGCTTAACAAACAGTGTAAGAAGGAACTGCAGATGTACATCAATGATCTGTACATCAATGATATGGATGATGGGGTGGAAAATTGGATAAGTAAGTATGCAGATGATACTAAGATAGGTGGTGTTGTGGATAATGAAGTAGATTTTCAAAGTCTACAGAGAGATTTGGGCCATTTGGAAAAGTGGGCTGAAAGATGGCAGATGGAGTTTAATGCTGATAAGTGTGAAGTGCTACATCTTGGCAGGACAAATCAAAATAGGACGTACATGGTAAATGGTAGGGAATTGAGGAATGCTGTGGAACAGAGGGATCTAGGAATAACTGTGCATAGTTCCCTGAAGGTGGAATCGCATGTAGATAGGGTGGTAAAGAAAGCCTTATGTGTGCTGGCCTTTATAAATCAGAGCATTGAATATAGGAGTAGGGAAGTAATGTTAAAATTGTACAAGGCATTGGTAAGACCAATTCTGGAGTATGGTGTACAATTTTGGTCGCCTAATTATAGGAAGGATGTCAACAAAATAGAGAGAGTACAGAGGAGATTTACTAGAATGTTGCCAGGGTTCCAGCAACTATGTTACAGAGAAAGGTTGAACAAGTTAGGTCTTTATTCTTTGTAGCGCAGAAGGTTAAGGGGGACTTGATTGAGGTCTTTAAAATGATGAAAGGGATAGACAGAGTTGACGTGGATAAGCTTTTCCCATTGAGAGTAGGGAAGATTCAAACAAGAGGGCATGACATGAGAATTAAGGGACGGAAGTTTAGGGGTAACGTGAGGGGGAACTTCTTTACTCAGAGGGTGGTGGCTGTGTGGAATGAGCTTCCAGCAGAAGTGGTGGAGGCAGGATCGATTTTAACATTTAAAAGTAAAATGGATAGGTATATGGACGTGAAGGGAATGGAGGGGTATGGTCTGAGTGCAGGTAGATGGGACTAGGGGAAAACAAATGGTCGGCACGGACTGGAAGGGCCGAGAGGGCTTGTTTCCGTGCTGTAATTGTTATATGGTTATATGGTTATATGGCTAGATGGTGGTTTAAACTGAAGATAGTCACTAAAAGCTGGAATAACTCAGCAGGACATGCGGCATCTCTGGAGAGAAAGGATACGCGATGTTTCAGGTCGAGAACTTCAGACTGAAGAGGTTGAAAACCAGCCATAAAACACAATGACTGGAGATGTGTGTTATCCAACTAAGGGCAGAAATTATAATCATGTGTTCATCTTTATTGACATGACACCATAATAAATATATTACAGAAAAAATAATTTAATGGGGTGGCACGGTGGCGCAGCGGTAGAGTTGCTGCCTTGCAGCACCACAGGCCCAGATTTGATCCTGACTACGGGTGCTGTCTGTACAGTATTTGTACATTCTCCTTACGACCACATGGTTTTCTCTGGATACTCCGGTTTCTCCCACATCCGAAAGAAGTGCAGGTTTGTAGGTTAGTTGGCTTCTGTAAATTGTCCGTGATACAACTGGTGTAAGGTAGATTGCTGGTCGGTGTGGACTTGGTGGGCCGAGGGGCCTGCTTCCAAGGTGTATAACTATGACTTCACTTAAAACGTATATTTTTAATTCCATTGAGCCTTGGGTTTTGCATGGCTGTATTACAGCTTTTATTAGTTCAAATGATTTTGAGAAGTAACGGAGCCAGTAGAGATCCCTGGGGTGGTTGGTGTTCAAAGACAGTAGAATCAGGTACAAAGTAGGATACCAGCTAATGGATGACCAGAAAGTAAAGATTATAAATCCTACTTCATAACCAAATTTTACTGCTCCTAGTTCATGTTCATAAGTTGTAGGAGCAGAATTAGGCCATTTGGCCCATCAAATCTATTCCACAATTCAATTATGGCTGATCTATCTTTTCCTCTCAACCCCATTCTCTTGCCATCTCCTCATAACCCCTGATACCTGTACTAATCAAGAATCTATCAATTTCCACCTTAAAAATATCCATTGACATGGTCTCCACAATCTTCTCCGCAGATTCCACAGATTTATCACCCTCTGACTAAAGAAATTCCTCCTCATCTCCATTCTAAAGGTAGATCTTTATATTCTGAAGCTATGGCATCTGAACATAGACTCTCCCACTAATGGAAATACCCTCTCCACAGTACTCCCACACCGAGTACCGAATGAGGATTTGTGAAGATTTTAGTTAAATTTGATACGTTTATTGGAAAGTGCATAAGGGAGTACTTCTTCCTCCCTACCTGTGCAAGTAATGGCATTTTACTTCGGAGTCACGTGAGTGACTACGTGAAGAACCCCGTACAGCCATTCGTGCGTCATTACTTCAGACGCTTTCGTGCAGACGACTGTGGAGCAACGCAGCTCCTCCAACGGTAAGTCTAAAAAAGTTTCAGGTAAGTGCTATTTCTTACCTGTTCTCGGTTTCCTTCAGGAACCTCCGGGGGTTCTTGCGGGATGGTCGTGAGGCCGACGAGTGAACCAGCCTAGGGTTTTGGGGGGAAAACCCTGGCCCGACCACGTGAGCATAGGAGCTGGCGAATGCATGGCTTGCGATCGGAGTCACTGATAACGCGGTCAGTGACTCCACATGTTGGGTTCCCGGGGAGGGGATACCCGAGAATAGTGCGGTTCCAGACCGCAGTAATCCCTAGGGGATGGGGCTTAACGGACCTGAACGGTCAGCCTGGGTTCCCGGTGGTGGGGAAACTCAAGTGTATGCAGTTCCCAGACCGCAGTAGTCCCCAAGAAATGGGGTTTAATTCACGTAAATGAGTCGCCCAGGTGCCCGGGGATTGACTCACGGGGAGGGGAAATTCACTTATGGGGTTCCCTAACCACAATAATCCCCAGGATATGGGGACAGCTGACAAAATAGTCAGAGTAATTAAGAAAGATTTGGTAGGTTCACCTCTGGGAATGAATTTAGAGAAACTCCTTTAGGCAGGAGGTGGATCAGTAGTAAAGTTTATGGCAGTGCACCTTTGGGAAGGGCTGCATCATGGGAATGCCATGTCATGGCAGAGCCAGCCTATGGGAAAGGTTGTGCCAGCAATACCTTTGCTCAGGGCTGCTCATGGGAATGCCAAGCTATGGCAGGCTAGCCTATTGGAGAGGCTGTGCCAGCAGTACCTTGTATCAGGGCTGCCTAATGGCTCCCTCATGTAAGAGGAGAGCATGTGGGATCGGTATAGTCTAATGCCGAGTCTGAGGGTATAAGCCATAGAGCATGCCCAAGGGATTCGGGGCATGTGCTCAGAGGTCTATGCCTGGCAAGTTAGACAATGGTTAACTATTAAGTGCCTTATAGGTCATTGTTAACACACCTTGTTTCTCCAGGTGAAATTAATAATGTCACAAGGATGGACAAACAGTATTCATTACTGCTCCAGTTGTTGTTAAGTAAATCTTTAATTATATTACAAAATAGTGCTAATGGCCCTAAATAGGGAATTGTGTCAGCAGCGCTTTTCAGCAGGCCTGCTTAAGGTCTCCCTCATGTAGGAGGAGAGCATGCTGCGTCAGTATTAGTCTGACGCTGGGGCCATGGCAATGTTGGCGTATTGCTGAAGCTGCGCCAGCAGCACCTTGTATCAGGGCTGCTTAATGGCTCCCTCATGTAAGAGGAGAGCATGTGGGATCAGTATAGTCTAATGCCGAGTCTGAGGGTATAAGCCATAGAGCATGCCCAAGGGATTCGGGGCCTGTGCCCAGAGGTCTATGCCTGGCCAGAAAGTTACCATCCCAAACACATATGCAGTGAATACCGCTCTAAGGGGGATATTACAGTTGGCCGTCGAATCTTCTATTCAGGTAAGACCTTTCCTTAGGCAAAACCTGGAGGACAAAGCACAAGCTATTGGAACGAGCAAGGTTTCATAATTTTGGTAATAATGCACCCCACGTCTTTATTGGCAGTAAGCGGTTCACTGAAGTTGGTGGCAGCATGAAGGCTGGCCAGCGGTTCCACGCACTATACCTGTGCTACCTACAATTAAGGGACCACTTACAGCTTGGTAAGGTGTACACTTAGTTATTAAGTATTACAAATGATTGAGACATTATCAGCTATTTTGAGGGGTCTAATCATGTAAAATGGTCTGTTCTAACTTTTCAAGCAGGTTAGAATTGTGCAGGTTCAGTAGAAGGACCAAGATTGTCTTACAAGACCGGTTCGGAAATCTAGCCACAGTTGCTGTTTACGGCAGATACCAAGTTGCAAATATCATCTCGAGTTTGGAGGTGGAGCAGATTTGCATGATTTGCAAAAAATGTCTGCAAATCATGTCTGCAAAAATGGGTATCAACTATCTATAGACCCTACGGGCATCGTATGAGTTAAAGAGTGATTGGACAAATGTTCATATTGTGATGCTCAGGTTGATACATTATGATGATGGCATATGTTAGTCACGAGGGTGCAATCAGTTAAAGACCCATGGAATGGTTACATATCTTGTTGTCACAGGAGAATCATCAAGTATAGGTTAATGGCAACACAGAATTGGTGTTCAATTACACGATATTATGAAATTCTGGTTAATGGAACACCTAACATGGTTTCATGTTTATTTCACTGGTTGCAAAATATGTGGCATTACAGTGGCGAAACATACATTTTCGCTAAAAGGAGTAGGAAGGACTTTTATGGCTCTCTCCATTTTGTTTATTAATTGAGGTTTCAAATAAAGTCATTAAGAGGCCGCTTAAGGTTCCTATTGAGTGATTATGCAAATTGATTCCTGATTTGTCGCGAATAATATAACCTTATTTGGTTATTTTAAACGTGATTTGCTGGTTCAGCCTGAGGCTTGGGAAATTAGTAGTTGCATGATAAACTCAAATTTTGTTCTGCAGGTTTAATAAACTGCCCTAAGGTTTGGGTTGTTACATCTATCCTTCTATGTGTTCAAAGTGTTTGCATAGCACCAAACCACAGAATTTTCTTTTCCAGGAGATGAAAGAGTTTGTTCTGCTATGTTCCATGGAAAATGTTATTGATTGCTAATGTTTCGAGTTCAAGCTAAATGATCGTTTGTTAATTATGGAGTTATAGGCCATTAATTGGGTTATCAAGGGGTAGGATATCTTCAACATAGGTCCCAGGACCAATATAATGCCATATGTGATGTTGACATTTGTGAACACTATTTCACCAGGAGGCTGCAGCTATATCCTTAAATTTGGCTGGAGTTTATTAGGTAGTTATCCTTCTGGCACTGGTTTAGTGCAGCAGGTTCAGTCGCTACATAATTGTGATGGTACAGGATGATAACATCTGTAAATTATAATATATAATATTATGTTATAAATACTTGAGCAGACCAGAAGGGGGTCAGGTCTCAAAATAGTCACAGGCATAACAGGGGACCTTTGATAAAGGTAAGCACACATATATACAACAATATGTTAAGGTCATCAAGAGCCTTGGAGTTCTGGACTAGCAATATTGTTAGTCACAATAAATAAATAAATAAATAAATAAATAAATAAATACATAAATAAATAGATACATAAATAAATATATAATTTGGGAAAACGTATTGTTCAGGCCATTCCAGATGAGAAAAACAGAGTTGTGTTATGTACTAATGGAATCTGATTCCAGATCTCATTACACCAGGGCTGCTGCAACATCAGCAGCAAGGGTATTTATGTTCCACTGGGTCGCATTGTTACAGCTGCAGCATGGTCCAACGAACAAATCTCCAAACATCTGTAATGACCCATTGCTGAACCAGGGTTATTTGTTAACTCTATTTATGTTCTGATTATATTTTCCATCTGGGTGAGAGATGGAAATATTATTGTTTCATTTAAACAGCATCAGCATGTTTTACATCTATGTTATGACTGTATGCATTATGAATGTTTTCCCTTCATTTGTCAATGAAGCAGGTGTGGTTGTGTACACTCATTTCACACAGCATGAAATCACAGAGCTTTGACGTCTTCACGTAGTCACTCACGTGACTCCGAAGTAAAATAGTAAGATTAAATGAGAACTTACCAGGTTGAAGTTTGATCTTTATTTTATGAGGGTCGTGTTGAGGGACTATGTGCCCTCTGCTCCCAGCCCTCATAGATCTCATAGAAACATGGAAATTAGGTGTAGGAGCTGGCCATTCGGCCCTTCGAGCCTGCACCGCCATTTAATATGTTCATGGCTGATCATTCAACTCAATATCCTGTACCTGCCTTCTCTCCATACCCTCTGATCCCTTTAGCCACAAGGGCCACATCCAACTCCCTCTTAAATATGGCCAACGAACTGGCCTCAACTACCTTCTGTGGCAGAGAATTCCACAGATTCACCACTCTCTGTGTGAAAAACTATTTTCTCATCTCGGTCCTAAAAGACTTCCCCCTTATCCTTAAACTGTGACCCCTTGTCCTGGACTTCCCCAACATCGGGAACAATCTTCCTGCATCTAGCCTGTCCAACCCCTTAAGAGTTTTGTATGTCTCTATGAGATCACCCCTCAATCTTCTAAATTCCAGCGAGTACAAGCCAGGTCTATCCAGTCTTTCTTCATATGGAAGTCGTGCCATCCCAGGAATCAGTCTGGTGAACCTTCTCTGTACTCCCTCTATGGCAAGAATGTCTTTCCTCAGATTAGGAGACCAAAACTGTATCATCTGGTAGTTCTAATCTTTGTTATCTTATCATTATTCTTCAGTCATTATTATCTGTGATTTCACACCGTTGCATTGAAGATTGACGCACGAACGGCTGTACGGGGTTCTTCACGTAGTCCCTCAACTCGACTCCTCATAAAATAAAGATCAAACTTCAAACTGGTAAGTTCTCATTTAATCTTACTATTTTATATGAAAGACTGTGGTTTAGGGAATGCAGGCTGGTTTAATGGCACGGCTGGCCCAAGTAATGTGTTATGATTTAGAATTCAAGGGCAATTTTGTACAGACAAATGCAGACATAACCAACAGATCATCAAACTCAGGAAACCCTCTTCCCTTCAGTTATCTGGCTTCTGAATGGTCTTTTCCTAAGATAGGATACCTACCAATTATTCTCCACCCCATTGCAGTTATTGGGCTTAGTCACTGGAACTGGTATGCTACTGTGCTGAGAACTATATTTTGCACTGTGCCTTCCCCTTTAGAAACATAGAAATATAGAAAATAGGTGCAGGAGTAGGTAATTCGGCCTTTCGAGCCTGCACCGCCATTCAATATGATCATGGCTGATCATCCAACTCGGTATCCTGTACCTGCCTTCTCTCCATACCCCCTGATCCCTTTAGCCACAAGGGGCACATCTAACTCCCTCTTAAATATAGCCAATGAACTGGCCTCAACTACCTTCTGTGGCAGAGAATTCCAGAGACTCAACACTCTCTGTGTGAAAAACGTTTTCCTCTTCTCGGACCTAAAGGAATTCCCCCTTATCCTTAGACTGTGACTTAATTATGGACTTAAGAAATGTTTTATTTAATACAGTATATATGTAACGTAAAGAATTAACTAACTAGATAAACTTAATATTACTAATTAATGGTTATGCTATTATATTAATTTTATACTAATATGATTAACCAAGGTATTAACCTAATGGATTTAGGGGGCAAGGGGCATATAGAGATGATTATTATTTGCAGATATATATAAGGTTAATTTGGTTGAAAATAAATGAAATATAATTTAGGAAGTACACCTACACACAATTAATGAAAAGGGGTATAAGAATATTATAACATCATAAACTTGTGGGAAGAAAGTAGCATTAATGATCTGGAAAAGTTCCAGAGGTTTGGGCTGGTAGATGGTTGTATTTAAGATAAGAAATGCAACCCTTGAAAGAGGCTGGTAATTAAGGTACAGATTAATACTGTATATTCGGACAGGGCAGGTGTTCTCATATTTTTTAATTCTATGACTCGGGGATACTGAGCAAGTAACATAGAAGATTTAAAATTGGGGTACAAAAGAGAATATTTTAAACCATAAAGATGACTTTTTTTTCTCTCTTTAGATATATTAAGACATATTAAGATATATTTAGATGAAACAGCATGTAGTTATAAATGCCATTGTATTTAGGGGGCTGAACTCGATGTATAATTCCATCTACAGAGGTCAATCAAATTTTAGCCATCATAGATGGCTTCTTGTATTTAGGGTATCTTGTATATATAATAAATATATATTATTTATTTATATATATATAAATAAATAAATACTGCCACACTACCTGATCAAATGCTTTCTCTGCATCCAAAGATATAACTGATGTCTTCCTTTTCCCCTTTATGTGAATACATTATATTAAAAAGTCATCTCAAATTGTTAAATGATTTTCTTTTGGGTATGAACCCCGTTTATTTATTTATTTAATATGGGAGGTAATTTTATAAGATGGGTAAAATGATTATATGATAAACCAACAGCAAGAATATTAACTAATAATATGTTGTCTCCAAAATTCCAATTATCATGGGGCAATAGGCAGGGATGTGTTTTATCACCCCTGCTATTTGCCCTTATGATAGAACCACTGGCTGAAAGGATAAGAACACATCCGAATATTCAGGAATACAATACTAAGGACTCTAATAACAAAATTTCATTATACGCGGATGATATACTTTTATATATTAGAAATTCAGAAATGAGTATCCCGAATTTACTAAATGTAATAGAGGAATTTGGCTCCTTGTCTGGATATAGAATAAATTGGAATAAAAGTGAAATTATGGCATTACAGCCCCAGAAAGTGAATCATCTATTCAAATTTCCATTTAAAATTGCAACGAAAAAATTTAAGTATTTAGGTATTCAAGTTACCAGAAGATATAAATCATTATTTAATGCCAATTTTAGTCCTTTGTTAAATAAATTAAACGCTCTGATTAAATTTTGGAAAACATCCCACTATCATTAATTGGCAGAATTAATGCTATAAAAATGATAGTGGTACCACAAATAATATATTTATTTCAATCCATACCAATATATACACCAAAATATTTAAAAAAAAACTAGACTCTTATATTACTAATTTTATATGGGACTACAAAGCACATAGAATTAAAATAAATCATTTGTGTAAACCTAAAGATGCAGGGGGACTTGCACTGCCTAATTTTTTTATATTATTATGGGGCAGTGCATATTAAGAATATTATTTGTTGGTTGGATTGTGCTTCACGGAATGGATAAGAATGGAGAAAGAGGATTGTTTTCCTTATGATTTAGGAGCGATCCTCTTCTCCCTGAAAAAATTGAATAATATATTATATAAGAAGAATCCAATCATACACAATATAATACGCATTTGGAAACAAATAAAATTAACTTTAAAATTAAGAAACTTATCATCATTATGACCAATAGTGAATAATCCGGTATTTAAACCATCTTTTACGGATAAAACATATAGACAATGGGAAAGATTGGGAATTAAAACGTTGGGTGACATGTATGAAATGGGAAATTTATTATCATTTCAACAATTAAAATCAAAATTTAATCTGAATAATAACCAATATTTAAATATTTACAGATATGTGACTTTATAAAACAATATATACCAAGATTACAGAATATAATGATAGACCGACTGGAAGAAGCAATGAATATTAAGGCGGACTCACAAAAATTAATATCATATCTATATAACAGTATTCTTAATAGAGAATTGCCATCAACAGAGGCAATTAGAGAAGACTGGGAAAAAGATTTAATGATAAACATTTCTAATGAAACATGGGAGAGGTATTTGACATATATACATAAATGTTCGATTAACACTAGACATAATTTAATTCCATTTAAAATATTACACAGATTATATTATTCAAAGGTTAGGTTGAATAAATTGTATTCAAATATTTCTCCCATCTGTGATAAATGCCTTTCTCAAAATGCCAATTTCACACATTCTTTCGTCTCTTGCACAAAACTTCAAAGATTTTGGTGTGATATATTTGATATATTCACTAGTTTAAGTTAAAAATGGAACCTAGCATGGAAATGATTATCTTTGGAGTGTACACAAAAGGCTGGAGAAACTCAGCGGGTGCAGCAGCATCTAAGGGGATAGGCGACGTTTCGGGTCGAGACCCTTCTTCGTATTAGGGGATGGAAACAAATTAATATAGCCCAAATTTCATTTTTTTATTATGGTTTAATAATAGCGAAAAAACTCATACTAAAATTCTGGAAAAAGGCTACTATACCAACACTCAAAATGTGGATTGGTAATATGTTGGAAACGGCCCATTTGGAAGAAATTAGACTCCTCCTAATAGAAAAAAAAGACCAATTCTTAACGAGTTGATCTCCATTCATTGACCTTGTGGATTCATGGGGAGTAATAGCATTGTAAAATTAAAAATTCTGGGTTTGAGTGAAAAATGATTAAGAATATAAAAAAAACATCGACGTGACGTGTGAGAATCTCTTCTGCTTCACTTTCTCACTTATTTCTTTCTTTACACTACACTCACTAGACTATTCTTTACTCTTCACTACTTTCTTTCTCATTTAATTGTAAAAAAAAGGAAGTTGTACATAGAGTATATTAATAATTATGGGAAACTGTAAAAAGGTACCATTAAAATGTAATGTACTTCTAATTAAAAAAAAAAATAAAATAAAATATTTAAAAAATCCTTAGACTGTGACCACTTGTTCTGAACCTCCCCAACCTCGGGAACAATCTTCCTGCATTTAGCCTATCCAACACCTTAAGAATTTTGTAAGTTTCTATAAGATCCCTCCCGCAGTCTTCTAAATTCTAGCGAGTACAAGCCAGGTCTATCCAGTCATCCCTCATATGAAAGTCCTGACATCCCAGGAATCAGTCTGGTGAACCTTCTCTGTACCCCCTCTATGGCAAGAATGTCTTTTCTCAGATTTGGATACCAAAACTGTACGCAATACTCCAGGTTTGGTCTCACCAAAACCCTGTACAACTGCAGTAGAACCTCCCTGCTCATATACTCAAATCCTTTCGCTATGAATGCTAACATACCATTTGCTTTCTTTACTGCCTGCTGTACCTGCATGCCTACTTTCAATGATTGGTGTACCATGACACCCAGGTCTTGTTGCATCTCCCCTTTTCCTAATTTGCCACCATTCAGATAATAGTCCACCCTCCTGTATTTGCCACCAAAGTGGATAACCTCACATTTATCCACATTATACTGCATCTGCCATGGATTTGCCCACTCACCCAGCCTATCCAAGTCACCTTACAACCTCCTAACATCCTCACCTCACATCTAACACTAGCACCCCCCCCCCCCCCCCCCGGCTTCGTGTCATCCGCAAACTTGGAGATGTTGCATTCAATTCCCTTGTCCAAATCATTAATATATATTGTAAATAGCTGGGGTCCCAGCACTGAGCCTAGCAGTACCCCACTAGTCACTGCCTGCCATTCTGAAAAGGACCAGTTTACTCCTACTCTTTGCTTCCTCTCTGCCAGCAAGTTCTCTATCCACATCAATACTGAACTCCCAATACCGTGTGCTTTAAGTTTGCATACTAATCTCTTATGTGGGACCTTGTCGAAAGCCTTCTGAAAGTCTAGATATAACATATCCACTCTGCTAGTTACATCCTCAAAAAATTCTATAAGATTCGTCAGGCATGATTTACCTTTCGTAAATCCATGCTGACTTTGTCTAATGATTTCACCACTTTCCAAATGTACTGCTATCCCATCTTTAATAACTGACTCTAGCAGTTTCCCCACTACCGATGTTAGACTAATGGGTCTGTAATTCCCCGTTTTCTCTCTCCCTCCTATTTTAAAAAGTGGGGTTACATTAGCTACCCTCCAATCCTCAGGAACTACTCCAGAATCTAAGGAGTTTTGAAAAATGATCACTAATGCATCCACTATTTTTGTGGCTACTTCCTTGAGTACTCTGGGATGCAGACTATCTGGGCCTGGGGATTTATCGGCCTTTAATCCATTCAATTTACCCAACACCACTTCCTGGCTAACCTGGATTTGACTGAGTTCCTCCACCTTATTTGTCCCCCGGTGCCCTGCTATTTCCGGCATATTATTTTTGTCTTCCTTAGTGAAGACAGAACCAAAGTAGTTATTCAATTGGTCTGCCATGTCCTTGTTCCCCATGATCAATTCACCTGTTTCTGACTGCAAGGGACCTACATTTGTTTTAACTTATCTCTTTCTCTTCACATATAACCATATAACAATTACAGCACGGAAACAGGCCCTCTCAGCCCTTCCAGTCCGTGCCGACCATTTGTTTTCCCCTAGTCCCATCTACCTGCACTCAGACCATACCCCTCCATTCCCTTCACGTCCATATACCTATCCACTTTACTTTTAAAATCGATCCTGCCACCACCACTTCTGCTGGAAGCTCATTCCACACAGCCACCACCCTCTGAGTAATGAAGTTCCCCCTCACGTTACCCCTAAACATCTGTCCCTTAATTCTCATGTCATGCCCTCTTGTTTGAATCTTCCCTACCCTCAATGGGAAAAGCTTATCCACGTCAACTCTGTCTTTTCCTTTCATCATCAATCAAGTCCCCCCTTAACCTTCTGCGCTCCAAAGAATAAAGACCTAACTTGTTCAACCTTTCTCTGTAACATAGTTGCTGGAACCCAGGCAACATTCTAGTAAATCTCCTCTGTACTCTCTCTATTTTGTTGACATCCTTCCTATAATTAGGCGACCAAAATTGTACACCATACTCCAGAATTGGTCTTACCAATGCCTTGTACAATTTAATCCTATATTCAATGCTCTGATTTATAAAGGCCAGCACACCAAAGGCTTTCTTTACCACCCTATCTATATGCGATTCCACCTTCAGGGAACTATGCACAGTTATTCCTGGATCTCTCTGTTTCACAGCATTCCTCAATTCCCTACCATTTACCATGTACGTCCTATTTTGATTTGTCCTGCCAAGATGTAGCACTTCACACTTATCAGCATTAAACTCCATCTGCCATCTTTCAGCCCACTTTTCCATATGGCCCAAATCTCTCTGTAGACTTTGAAAATCTACTTCATTATCCACAACACCACCTATCTTAGTATCATCTGCATACTTACTTATCCAATTTTCCACCCCATCATCCAGATCATTGATGTACATGACAAACAACAGTGGACCCAACACAGATCCCTGAGGCACCCCACTGGTCACCGGCTTCCAACCTGACAAACAGCCATCCACCATTACTCTCTGACATCTCCCATTCAGCCACTGTTGAATCCATCTTGCTATTCCGCCATTAACACCCAAAGATTGAACCTTCTTAACCAACCTTCCATGGGGAACCTTGTCAAAGGCCTTACTGAAATCCATATAGACAACATCCACTGCTTTACCCTCATCAATTTCCCTAGTAACCGCTTCAAAAAATTCAAGAAGGTTTGTCAAACATGACCTTCCAGGCACAAATCCATGTTGACTGTTCCTGATCAGACCCTGTTTATCCAGATGCTTATATATATTATCTCTAAATATCCTTTCCATTAGTTTGCCCACCACTGATTTCAAACTAACAGATCTATAATTGCTAGGTTTATTCTTTGAACCCTTTTTAAACAATGGAACAACATGCGCAGTACGCCAATCCTCCGGCACTATTCCCGTTTCTAATGACATTTGAAATATTTCTGTCATAGCTCCTGCTATTTCTACACTAACTTCCCTCAATGTCCTAGGGAATATCCTGTCAGGACCTAGAGACTTATTCACTTTTATATTTTTCAAAAGTGTCAGTACTTCCTCCTCTTTGAATCTCATAGTTTCCATAGCTACTCTACTTTTTTCCCCTTACCTCACAGAGTTCAATATCCTTCTCCTTGGTGAATACCGAAGAAAATAAATTGTTCAATATCTCCCCCATCTCTTTTGGCTCTGCAGAGAGCTGTCCATTGTGGCTCTCTAATGGTCCAATTTTATCCCTCGTTATCCTTTTGCTATTAATATAGCTGTAGAAACCCTTTGGATTTACTTTCACCTTTCTTGCCAAAGCAACCTCATATCTTCTTTTAGCCTTCCTAATTTCTTTCTTAAGATTCTTTTTACTTTCTTTATACTCCTCTAGCACTTCGTTTACTCCATGCCTCCTATAATTATTGTAGATATCTCTCTTTTTTCGAAACAAGTGTCCAATTTCCCTTGAAAACCATGGCTCTTTCCAAGTTTTACTATTTCCTTTCAACCTAACAGGGACATAAAGATTCTGTACTCTTACAATTTCCCCTTTAAATGTCCTCCATTTCTCTTCTGCATCCCTCCCATAAAACAAAGTGTCCCAATTCACTCCTTTTAAAATCCTTATGCATTCCCTCAAAGTTAGCCTTTCTCCAATCAAAAATCTCCACCCTAGGTCCAGTTCTGACTCTCTCCATAATCATATTAAAATTAATGCTATTGTGATCACTGGTCCCGAAGTGCTCACCAACGCATACCTCCATCACCTGACCTACCTCATCTATAATCTATAAAAACTTTTGCAGTCAGTTTTTATGTTCCCTCTCAGTTTTCTTTCATAATCTATTTTCCCTTTCCTAATTAAGCCCTTTGTCCTCCTCTGCTGGGCTCTGAATTTCTCCCAGTCATTTGGTAGGCTGCTTTTTCTGGCTAATTTGTATGCTTGGATCCATGGATGCACTACCATCCCTGATTTATTATTTTGCCAAACTGGGATGAACAATTGTTGTAGTTCATCCATGCAGTCTTTAAAAAAACTTCCATTGCACATCCACTGTCAACCCTTTAAGAATCACTTGCCAGTCTATCTTTGCCAATTCACGTCTCATACCTTCAAAGTTACCTTTGTTTAAGTTCAGAGCCCTTGTTTCTGACTTAATTATGTCACTCTCCATCCTTTCTTTTTTTTATAGTTAATTTATCCTGCATACATTCCAAGAAATCCTCTTCCTCAGCACCCCTGCCCATTTGATTCACCCAATCTATATGTAGATTGAAGTCACCCATTATAACTGTTTGACCCTTGTTGCGCACAGTTCTAATTTCCTGTTTGATGCCATCCCCAACTCCACTACTACTGGTAGGTGGCCTGTACACAACTCCCACTAGTGTTTTCTGCCCTTTAGAGTTTCGCAGCTCTACCCATATCGATTCCACATCCTCCAAGCTAATGTCCTTCCTTTCTATTGCATTAATCTCCTCTCTCACCAGCAATGCTACCCCACTCCCTTTCCTTTCTGTCTATCCCTCCTAAATATTGAATATCACTGGATGTTCAGCTCCCAGCCTTGGTCCCCCTGGAGCCATGTCTCCGTGATCCCAACTATAGCATAGTCATTAATAGCTATCTGCACATTCAACTCGTCCACCTTATGACGAATGCTCCTTGCATTGAGGCACAAAGCCTTCAGACTTGTTTTTACAACACTCTTACTCCTTATACAATTATGTTGCAAGTGGCCCCTTTTGATTTTTGCCCTGGAAACCCACCACCTCTTATTCTCTGTTTATTATTATTTTTTCTTCTTTCCCCCCTACATGTTGGTCCTGAGTACTTCCCTTTTCTGCCTCCTGCCTCAGACCCTGTCCACTGGCTTTCTCTATTTGAGTCCCTCCCCCCAACCATTCTAGTTTAAAGTCCCCCCGGTAGCCTTTGCAAATTTCCCTGCCAGGATACTGGTCCCCCTCGGGTTCAAGTGCAGCCCATCCTTTTTATACAGGTCACTCCTTCCCCGAAATAGGTTCCATTTATCCAGAAACTTGATTCCCTGCCCTATGCACCAGTCCTTCAGCCAGGCATTTATCCTCCACCTTGCTCCATTCATACTCTCACTGTCGCGTGGCACAGAAAGACCCTCCCTTTTCAGGATATCTTTGCTCTACCTATTGTACTTGAGTTTGACATGGTTGTATGGTATTATCTGATCTGATTGAATAACATATACGAAACAAAGCTTTTCAACGTACCTTGGTACACATGATAATAATAAAACTAAACATAAGCTGTTTGAAGAAAGGTCGCGACCCAGGACATCGCCCATTCTTTTCCTCGAGAGATGCTGACTGACCCGCTGAGTTACTCGAGCACTTTGTGTCTCTCTTTGGTATAAACCAGGATCTGCAGTTTTTTTCTGAACATAATCGGTTGAGGCCTGGATTGTCTATTGCCATGAGATTTTGTGTTATTCTCTCAGATGAAACAGGGTCATGACATGATCATATTCCAACCAATTTATCAAGAGGACAACTCCTGGTGTAATTAGCTATCCCTTCTGCTTTTTTGCCGGTCACAGCCTTTTCATCCCAGCTTTGAAGAAGGATTTGTTCCTTTGTTTCCCCCCATGATGTGAGCAAATGTTATCTCAAGGTTTGAATTGAAACTTTCCTTGACTTCCTCCATAACAGGTGGATTAAGTTTTATTATGGTGTGGGGAGGGTGTGTAGGTGGGAGGGGGGGGGTGTGTGAGCGGAGAAGTGTTTTGTGTGTGAGGGGGGTGTATGTGGGTGGGGGTGTGTGTGTGTGGGCTGGGGGTTGTGGGGGGAGGGATGTGTGGGTGGGGGGAGTGGTGTGCGGGGGCAGGAGGGGGTGGGAATGGGGGCGGGGGGGTGTTATAGGGGCGGAGGGTATTTGTGGGGGCGGGAGGGTATGTGCGGGTGGGGGGGGGTTGTGGGGGTGGGGGGGTTGTGGAGGGGTTGTTGTGGGGGGAGAGTTTTTTTGTGGGGAGGGTTGTCGGGACGGGTGGGGGTTGTGGGGGAGGTGGGGTTGTGTGGATGAGGGGTTTGTGGGCATTGGGGGTGTGGGCAGGGGGCAGTTGAGTGTGTGTGGGTGGGGGTGTGTGTGGGCAGGGTGTGTAAGTGAGCAGGGGTGTGTGTGTGTGAGCAGGGGGGCTTGTGGGTGGTGGGTTGTGTGGGCGGGGGGGAGTGAGCTCGGAGAAGAGCCATGGGGGAGAGGGGGGCATCACGGGGGAGGGGGGAGAAGTCAGCGAGGTGGACAAGAGGAGTAGAGGCTGGTATTGGCGGTGTGATGGGGAATCACAGTGGGCACTAGTCATTCTCCTCTGCTGAGATCAGAGTCTCCTCTTTACGTTTGGCGACATCAGCGACATCTCCGACTCTGGGCTGGGCTGGGTCTCCCACACTGGGCTGGGCAGGGTCTCCCACACTGGGCTGGGCATGGTCTCCCACACTGGGCTGGGCAGGGTCTCCGACGCTGGGCTGCTTCGGGCCCCTCCGAAAATTGTGTCCGTTTGGAAACCTCCGCCGGCCATCTTCAGCGCCAGTAAAGACGCGATGGCGCAGGAAGGGGCTGACCGTCCCGGGGTTTGACAAAGGAAGAGACTAATCCGCTTGGCGCTGACAGGCACGATAAGAGATCAATCTGTGCACATTTGGTTTTTAAGAAATTTAAACCCCGCTAACTTTTACGACATTCAACTGATCGGGACGAAACGTGGTGCACTCGTGGCACAGGAGAACAGTGAGTGAACTGGCGAAAAGTCACAAACTGTTTTTGCACAAATAGAAAGACCGCTCAAACCAGAGGGTAACAAGATCAGAGTTTTAGTTATGTATAGATTATGGAATTATGGATTCATCCAATGGAGAGGCAAACCATTAAATACACCATAGTTTTATAATCTCTATTAAAACTCTAATTATCCTCAACTTTCCTCACAAACTAACGTTTTTTAAAACATATTTACCTGGTGTCGCTTCATGCCAATTCTGCTTCCACTTCTGTGAAATGATGACACATACATGTAAATCTCTTATTCTCCACAGGGCCTTGAATTTTTTTCCAGGAGAGGGCACACTAAACTGGGAGTATACCGTCCTCTGCAATGACTTCTATTAGTTGCACCTGGTGCTGCACTCCAGATAACTGTGATGGGACCTCAACTGTTTATAATGAAGGAACAAAGTGTTTTTTTTTAAGATACACATTTCTTGCAAGGTCAACATTTATAGTCCATCTTCAATTGCCCTTGAGATGGTGGTAGATTTTTTTTTTTTGCACTCTGGAGTCTGGTGAAAGATTCTTCTACAGTCCTGTTGAGTAGAGAATTCTTGGATACTAACCCAACAACAACGAATGTCCAGTGATATATTTTCATGTCAGTAAAGTAGGGGACTTGGAGAGAAACATGTAAGTGCCAATGTTCCTATGTATGTGATGTTCTTGCCCTTCTTGCTGGTGGAGGTTATAATTTTGAGAGGCAAAGTACCTAAGTTCACAAGTTCCAGGAGCAGATTTCTGCCATTCAGCCCATTCAGTCTATCTCGTCATTCAATCATGACTGATCTATTCACCTTTCCCTCTCAACATCAATCTCCTGCTTTTGCCCCATAACCCTTTCCACCCTTACTAATCAAATTGCAGATAATTTTGTAACTGCCATGCACCAAGATAGACAGAACATTTTGGGTGGTGGATCGAGTACCTATCACTAAGACAGTTCTGTCCTGTCATGTTTAGTTTAGTTTAGAGATACAGCACGAAAACAGGCCCTTCGGCCCACCGTGTCCGTACTGACCAGCGATCCCTGCACATTAACACTATCCTACACACAGTAGGGCCAATTTACACATACACCAAGCCAATTAACCTACATACCTGTACGACTTTGGAGTGTGCGAGGAAATCAAAGATTTTGGAGAAAACCCATGCGGTCATGGGGTGAACATACAAACTCTGTACAGACAGCATCCATCGTCAGGATTGAACTTGGGTCTCCGGCGCTGCAAGCGCTGTAAGGCAGCAACTCTATCACTGTGCTGCCCCTTCTTGAGTGTTGTTGGACTTTCACTACATCAGGCAAGTAGAGAGTATTCCTGCACACTCTTGTCATGTTCCTTGTTCTATTTTCATGGTGGAAAGGTTTTAGGGTGTCAGATCATCAATCATTCACAGAATGCCCAGCATTTGACCTACTCTTACAGCCGTAGAATTTGTGTTCCCAGTATATTTGAGTTTCTTGTCAATGGTACCCCTCAATGTTGGCAGGGGATTTCACTATGAACATGCCATATAATGTAAATAGTAGAAGGTTAAACACTCTTGAATCGGAGATTTGATCATTTTGAGGTTTCTTTATCTATTACAAAGGAATTTAAGAGGCTTTTAAAGAGACAAATGATGGGCTTGTTGTGTTTTCTTCCAAAACTGCGGGAATCAATTTTAAAGATTCCATGGTGTAGGAAGGAACTGCAAATGCTAGTTTACACCAAGAAAGATACCCCAAAAGCTGGAGTAACTCTGTGGGTCGGGCAGCCTACCTGGAGAAAGGGAATTAGTGAAGTTTATTAAGTATAAGAATCTCAATTAGCTCAAACCTGGCCTGTTAAAGATGATGGTTAAAATATTGTCCTGGCTGGCAAAGGCTTTCACGTTGATTCCAACAAATGGTGCAATAAAGAGTTTGATATTTGATCCAAGCTGTGCTGTCATTAAAAATAATTCATACTTGTGCAATTAGATTAAGGGTTTTTCCTTTTTAAACAATCCAATTTTATTACTGTTCTTTTGTTAAGATGAGATGCTTGAATAAGCAGGGCACCAAGGGATATGGAACTACTACAGGCAAGTGGGATTCGTATCGATGGGCATAATTGTCAGCAGAGTTGCAGTAAGCCTGTTTCTATGCTGTTTAACTCTATAACTCTATAATGTCTACCTGATTCTCTGTAATGCCCACCTGATTAAGAAGAGTTTTACAAAGGCCAGACCTGGAATGAGTGACGATTTGTAGACAATAATAGTAAACTAAATAGAAGTTTGGGATATGCTTCTAGATTTAGCTTAGTTTAGAGATACAGCATGGGACCAGGCCCCTCGGCCCACCGTGTCCGCACCGACCGATGATCCCCACACATTAACACTATCCACACACTGGGGACAATTTATACATACACCAAGCCAATTAACCTAACAACCTGTACGTCTTTGGAGTGCGGGAGGAAACGGAAGATCTCTGAGAATTCCCCCTCGGGCCACAGGGAGAACGTACAAACTCTGCATAGACAGCACCCATGGTCAGGATTGAACCCTGGTCTCCGGTGCTGCAAGAGCTGTAAGGCAGCAACTCTGCTGCTGCGCCACTGGGGCTGCCCTGTGATGTTATACTGTGGAAAATGTCAGGGTCAAGAGTGGAGCAGCGGTAGATTTGTTGCCGTATGGCACCAGATACCCAGGTTCGATCCTGACTACGGGTGCTGTCTGTATGGAGTTTGTATCACTCTGAAACATTCTCTTGAGATAGCGTCTAAACTTCTGCATTTTTCCAGCATTTTCCCTTTGAAGTTTGAATTGTCTGGTTTGCACGTAGACTGTAGAGTGATGATTCATTGTTTGCCTTTTAATAACCTTCTTATATCAGGGCCAAATAGAGATGGAGAACAAATACCAGTCAGATGCATCCACATTTCATGAACATTTAATAAAAAAATAGGACCTAAACTTCTCATTATTGCAGATTTTTAAACAAATCTCAATAACATAATGAGCACCTGATTTCCCAGCTCACCTGATTTACCTTGAAGCAAATCAATTATTTTGAACTCAGGGAAGACAACCTCTCAAAGCTGCATTAGCTCCATTCTTATTAATGATAATTCTGAAGGGAAAAAATATATAAACTTCACATTGTACTTTTGAAACCAACCTTGCATGATATAATGTTTAAGAAGGAACTGCAGATGCTGGAAAATCGAAGGTAGACAAAAATGCTGGAGAAACTCAGTGGGTGAGGCAGCATCTATGGAGCAAAGGAAATAGGCAACGTTTCGGGTCGAAACCCTTCTTCAGACTGATGTGAGGGTGGGGGCGGGAAGAAGAAAGGAAGAGGTGGAGCCAGTGGACTGAGGGAGAGGGGAGAAAGTAGAGACTACCTGAAATTAGAAAAGTCATTTTCATATCGCTGGGGTGCAAACTGCCCAAGCGAAATATGAGGTGCTGCTCCTCCAATTTACGGTGGTCCTCAATCTGGCCATGGAGGAGGCCCAGGACAGAAAGGTCGGATTCAGAATGGGAGGGGGAGTTGAAGTGCTGAGCCACCGGGATATCAGGTTGGTATTGCAAACTGAGCGGAGGTGTTCGGCGAACCGATCGCCAAGCCTACGCTTGGTCTCACTGATGTAGAGCAGCTGACATCTAGAGCGGTGGATACAAAAGATGAGGTTGGAGGAGTTGCAGGTGAACCTCTGCCGCACCTGGAACGACTGCTTGGGTCCTTGAATGGAGTCAAGGGGGGAGGTAAAGCGACAAGTGTAGCAGTTCCTGCGGTTACAAGGGAAGGTGCCCGGAGAGGGGGTGGTTTGGGTGGGAGGGGATGAATTGACTAGGGAGTTACGGAGGGAGCATTTTTCCCCATGTCTTTAATGTGGTGACCGAATAGGTCAAGAGAATAGTCTATCTTGGTAGCACAAACTAAAATGACAGGCAGCTGGCCTTAATTTACATTGATACACTCTCATTTAAAGGTGGATTAAGTTGATTAACTTGTTATTCAGTAGATAATTGCCAATTAACACTCATCAGTATTTCACACTTTGAATCAGCCCTTTGGCCCAAAAATGGTTGAAGCACGATGGTTAATGACTGCTTAAATCGTGGAAATACAGCAAGTAAAGTGTGTCCAATATTACTGGCAGTCGGATTTAACTGCTCTAAGGATGTGGCAAGGAGCAGTGTGTTAATGAAGGTTCTTTGGCCTGGATTTCTTTTTTCCACATGGTGTCAGTGAACACAGTAATTTTGTACCACAACCTATGAATCCTGGTTAACAAATTTGAAGGCATCTGTCTGTCTTGGGACACTTGTGAATTGGAGAAACAGATCTTGGTCAAAATGCCAAAGCATATCCCAGCGTTGTGCATGCTTCAAATTAATTTAATTATTTCCATGATTTGCAGACTAGAAGAGATTGTGTCACAGGTATTAAGTACACCAGTCAATGATAACAGCTATGATAGCAACATAGATAACACCAGCGAAAGGCAGAATTAAGATTTCTTACCACATTCATTAAAACAGGAACTGCAATTTGGATTTTCAAAAGCAATTGATAAAGGATCACAGAAGCTTGTAATAAAATTCAGACTTGTGCCAAGTGGCAGAATGGATAATAATCTTATATAATACAGAAAACAATGTAAGAGTCATGGTTTATTACAAAAATCTGGGAAGTGGCATTTCACTGGGATTGATGCTGGGACCACGGTTGTCCATTGGTTATATAAACATTTTAACGTGAGAAATAGAAGCATAAATTAAAAACTTGTATTAAATATGGATTTTAGGTCTCCTAAACAAGTATGCAATATAATATTCTCATTATGCAAATTCAGAATGAACTTACTCAATTTGGATAAGAATGAGCCTTGTTTGGTGGGACAAATTAGGAAATAGGGCTGCATGGTGGTGCAGCGGTAGAGTTGCTGCCTTGCAGTGCTTTCAGCGCCAGAGATGCAGGTCCGATCCCGACTACGGGTGCTGTCTGTATAGAGTTTGTACGTTACCTCATGACCACATGGGTTTTCACCAAGATCTTTTGTTTCATCCCACACTCCAAAGACATGCAGGCTTGTAGGTTAATTGGCTTGGTATAAATGTAAATTGTCCCTAGTGTGCAGGATAGTGTTAATGTGCAGAGGTCGTAGGTTGGCGCGGACTCAGTGGGCCAAAGGGCCTGTTTTCGCATTGTATCTCTAAACTAAACTACTATTTGGGGAAATGAGAGTACAAGTAGGGCGGAAACGCATTGACATGTAGTAACAAGTACCGCCCGGAGAATCTTTAGCACTGCTGCCCATCATGATGTACAACAACAGTAGAATCAACTACAAAAGCCAACTACCAACACCATTTTTAAAGGAGTCAACAAACAATCAAAAGCCATACCTGTCACAATGGTATATTTAAAGTTTGATTTTGAAGAAATAATCCACGTATATGCACTCAACTGTTCCTTTCATGAAAAATAAATTATACAAATAATCAATCATTACATTAATACATTAGGTTAACTATTTATGTATTTATACAAATAAATCAACTCATCCAGTTATATCATTCTGGACAGGTTCCTGTCCCAAAACTTTTCCAACGCATGTCCTCCAGAGATGCTGCCTGATCGGCTAAGTTACTACAGCATTTTTGAGGTGAATTTAGTTTATTTTCACATGTGCCGAGGTACAGTAAAAAACCTTTGTTGCGTGCTAGCCAGTCGGCGTAAAGTCAATGCATGACTACAATCGAGCCATCCACAGTGCACAGATACATGATAAAGGGAATTATGTGGAATAATGTTTAGTGTAAGATAAAGTCTAGTAAAGTCCGAGGGTCTCCAATGAGGTAGATAGTAGCTCAGGACTGTTCTCCTGATATTGGTAGGATCTACTGGTTTTAAAACCAGATCTCAGATCAGGTGCATCTGTCACCCCTGAAGTTATTATTCCAAGTATCCACGTCTGAAAAAGGGTCTAGATGGAAACGTCGCCTATCCCTTTCTACAAAAATGCTGCCACACACATTGAATTATTCCAGCACCTTGTGTTTTGCGTATGAATGTGCTGCATTGCCTCATGAATGCTATGTGTCATAAGGTCATAAGTGATAGTAGCCAAATTAGGCCATTCGGTCCATCAAGTCTACTCTGCCATTCAATCATGGCTGATCTATTTCTCCCTCCTAACCCCATTCTCATGCCTTCTCCCCATAACCTCTGACACCCGTACCAATCAAGAATCCATCTCTCTGTGCTTTAGAAATATCCATTGACGGCGTCCACAGCCTACTGTGTCATCTGCAGTTAACCCATCAGCATCCCAGCCCGGTTTCCAGTGATAGAGTTAGTGGTTGGTCCCATACATAAGGACAAGCAATGCCAGCAATGTGAGCCACATGCATCTCCTATCTAATAACTGCTGCCTTTTTAGCCATGTGCACAGTTGGGAGAATGAAAGGTTATTCCTCCGGCCATAAGAAGGCAATGTTACACTTTTCCATGAACAAAGTTAAAAACATTGCTTACGTGAATGTAATTAGTACATTGTATTTGACGCACAACAATTCTTATGCAATACTTTGCAAAACTTCTTTCTTAGTAAAACACAAACACAAATGTTTAAGAAGGAACTGCACATGCCTCAAAATCAAAGGTAGACAAAAATGCTGGAGAAACACAGCGGGTGAGGCAGCATCTGTGGAGCGAAGGAAATAGGCAATGTTTTGGGTCAAAACCCTTCTTCAGGTCAACCCTAAATGTTGCCTTTTTCCTTCGCTGAGTCTGAAGAAAGATTTTGACCTGAAACATTGCCTATTTCCTTCGCTCTACAGATGCTTCCTCAACCACTGAGTTTCTCCAGCATTTTTGTCTACCCACAAATGTTTAACCTGTATTCAACAATTTGCACTGTGTGTTTAGCTGCTCCCCTAGAAGCAGGGAGATATGATGTAATTCCACTTTTTTTTTTTCACCATTTCTATACAAGAATTGTGCACATTAAAAAAAAAAGATTGAGGCTGCTGTTTCAGGTTTTCTTTTGGAAAGCCCTTAAGAGGCAAATAAACTCTGCAAAATGTCCAGTGATTTGGTTATCATGGTTGCTTCATTAATGGCATAGGAGGCTGAACGGTCTGTGGTTATTTCCAATGTACAAATCTGTTCTGTTTGTGTCATGTGCAGATTGTTTTGTGGGACTCTGGAAAAGACAGCCAAACCTCTGTTATCCTGTAGGATAGGGGCCTGTGGATTCATTACACCGGTTGCCCAAATATCTGCTGAGGATCTCCTTTCAAATTGTTCCTTCATCAATTGTATAGCTCCCACACCATTGTCCCTGCATCACTCGGGCTGTTTCCTCACCACTCACTGGGTGGTTTATGATATATAGAAAAATAGGTGCAGGAGATGCCATTCGGGCCTTCAAGCCAGCACAGCCAATCAACATGATCATGGCTGATCATCCAAAATCAGTACCCCGTTCCAGCATACCCCACGACAGAAGGGGGAGGAGTTGTACAGTTTGATAGCCACAGGGCAAAGGATCTCCTGTGGCATTCTGTGCTGAATCTTGATGGAACCAGTCTGTTGCTGAAGGTGCTCCTCATGTTTACCAGTGTGTCATGGAGGGGGTGAACTGTATTGTCCAAGAAGCTCTGCAGTTTGAGGAACATCCTCCCCTCCAAGACTATCTCCGGTCAATCCAACTGCACCCGCAGGGCGGAGCCATCCTTCCCGATAAGCTTGTTAATTCTGTTGCCTCCACGGTCTTTGTGGACATTTAATGGATGTTAACTAATGAAAAGTACTCAATAAAGCAGCAAACAAACAAGAATGTCAAAGTTTGACACATTAAAGTACATTGGTACAATTTAAATTGGTCAATGTTCATTCTGTGGTCCGACTAAGATAACAGAGGTTTGAGGAAATGTACCAACTCATGTCAGAGAAAAATCAAGCATGTGTAGTCTGAATGGGGAAAAAAAAGGTGTCTCAGCCACAAAGACTGACAATTATTTTAAAGACTTTCTTCTTAAAGCTGGGCATTGGATAATTATATCTGCCTGAGTTAAAAGATGATCCAGAAATCAGTCAGCCAGTCATTACCATGTCATCTCCTTCAGAGAGTAATCGGGGCTAATGAGGAAAGATGGCCTCGACATGCAGTAAATCCATCATGCAAAGAAAAGTTTGGTATGTTTTTATAGTGAGGCACTTGCCTGTTCAGGACCTTTTGAGAGGGTTACTGAAGATGCAGTTAAGTTGGTATAAGAGTTACTAGCACAGTTAAGAGGTACAGCACAGAACAATAAAAACAGAATTTTATGTCTAGAATAAGTAAAGTTGTTCTTTTCTGTGGATGCAAGCATGAAGTAATTAAATCAAGCATGGAATAGCATCAAGCAATGGCATGGAATCAAGCATTTAAAAAAAATACACCATCTTCCGATCTGAGATGGGAAATCATGAGAGGAATAGATCAGGTGGACGCACAAAATTTCTTGCTCAGAGTAGGGGAATCGAGAACCCGAGGACATGGGTTTAAGGTGTAGGGGAAAGTTTTAATAGGAATCTGAGGGGTAATTCTTTCACACAAAAGTTGGTGGGTGCATGGACCGAGCTGACAGAGGAGGTAGTTGAGGCAGGGACTATTACAACATTTAAGAAACATTTAGACAGGTACATGGATTGGACAGATTTAGAGGGATATGGGTCAAATGCAGGCAGGTGGGACTAGCGTAGATGGGACATGCTGGTCGGCGTGCACTGACGGGTCTGTTTGCACGCTGTATCACTCTATGAATCTATGACTCAGTGCAAAGCAATTCAGATCAATGGCGATGCTCATAGTTAGAAGATGTGCAGGAATAAATGTAATTTAAATTAGAGAACTTATATAGAGCGATGCAGCAGAGAAACAGGCTCTTGAAGCGTCTACATGAACGTATCGACCAACCATGAACAATACTGTGTGTAACTTGCAAGATCACAGAGAACATGTGCAATCTCCACATAGATAGCTCCAGATAAATAGTTTCTTCCCAGCTGTTGTCAGGTAACTAATCTGTCCTCTCACCAAATAATAAAATGGTCCTGGCCTCCTATCTACCCAATTCGAGACCTATGAACTATCTTTAATCGGACTGTACCAGACTTTTTCTTGCACTAACCCTTATATCCATCATTCTATATCTGTACACTGTGGATAGCTTGCTTGTAATCATGTATACTCTTTTCGCTGACTGGATAGCACGTAACAAAAAAGCTATTCACTGTACATCAGTACATGTGACGATAATAAAAAGTAAACTGTTCATAAGTTATAGGAACAGAATTAGGCCATTCGGCCCATCAAGTCTACTCCGCCATTCATTCATGGCTGATCTATCTTTCCCTCTCAACCCCTTTCTCCTGCCTTCTCCTTCTAACCTTGGAAACCAATACTAATCAAGAACACCCTTACTAATCAACTTAAGTAGCATCCAAGGTCAGGATTGAACCTGTGTCTCTGGTACTGTGAAGCAGCGACTCTACACACTGAAGCACTCTGCCACTGACTGTGTTCTTTCTGCAACAGCCATTTTATTAAGCCAACAATTTAATTAGAACAATTATGGATAAGTACTCTTAATATTACTAGACAAGCTCATCGAGGGTTCACTAAGTTTAAAAAGCTATTCAATTAGAGATGCAGTATCTGACTGGACTAATGTCTGATTCAAAAGTCACCTATCTCAATTATTGAATTGTGAAGCGGAGATTTATCACATTTCAACATAGTTTCACAATGAATCACATTTTCCGTGACATGAAAGGAAAAAATAAATGATCACACATTGTATCATTTGCATCTTTAGAATGACTTGTAGCAATTTGTGTGAGCATAAATAATGATGGGAATAGAGATACTAACCCATTTTAAAAAAAGATACAAATTGCTGGAGTAACTCTACTGGTCAAACTCTCTGGAGTAAATGGATGTGTTGTTCAGCCAAAGATGCTGGCATTTATCCATGTTTTCCAGAGATGCTGCTTGACCCTCTGAGTTACTCCAGCACTTGGTGTCTTTTTTCTTGTAAACCAGCATATGCAGTTCCTTGTGTCTCCAGCCAATTCACCAAGCTGTGCACACAGCTGTACAAAATCATGAGTGGAATAGATTGAGTAGATGCACAAAGGCACTTGCCCAGAGTATGGGGAATCGAGAAACAGAGGACATAGGTTTAAGATGAGGTGGCAAAGATTTAATAGGAATCTGAGGGGTAATTTTTTCACGCAAATGTTGGTAGGTGTATGGAACGAGCTGCTGGAGGAGGTAGTTGAGGCGGGTGCTATTGCAGCGTTTAAGAAACATTTGGACAGGTACATGGATAGGACAGGTTTGGAGAGATGTGGGCCAAATGTGGGCAGGTGGGACTTGTATAGATGGGACATAGTGGGAACATTGGCCAAAGGGCCTGTTTCCATGCTGTAACACTTTTTGACTATGAATTTACCATTGAAGGCGTGCTATTCTTGCAGTCCTGAAAAGCTTGTTTGCCTACAACCAGTTTCACAATAGCAAAAATAATGACCTAGGAATCTGTTTTTTGCCATGTCAGTGGTACTCCTTCATATCAGTATCCCAAACCCATCCCATTCACAATGGTTCCCATGTGTAACAGTTCAGAGTGCTTCTTGGAGTCAGTCAATCATGGCAGATCAGACTGTTTGTGTAAATATATCCCAGCTGTGTTTGCTTCAGCTGTTTCCTCAACTCACCCATCCACATCAGCTCAGAATGTTTCTCAGATACATCCTTTTCTGAACCGATTCATAACATTTTTTCTGATTAATATATTTGGATCCAATGGAGCTGCTCACAGATTTACTGCCTTCATTCCTCTCAAGATGCACGCTCCGTTGAGAACACTTCAGTGTGATTCCATGTAATTATAATTAGGATTCTGAGAATTAATAAATGGAGGCTTCTCTTTGCATCACTTAGTGTGGCAAAGTGAATAAAGCACAGGATTCAATGGTGCCAGTTCTACTTTGAAATTCCGATTTAAAGCTCGAAAATTATTCAAAGCAGCACTTGGTCCTTTGTGAAAGTACAATGTTGTCACCAACCTAGCAGAAATCAAATACTGAACTGCTTTCTCGCACTTAACTTTAGATTTAGTTAAAGTGATACAACCCGGAAACTGGCTCTTCAGGCCACCGACACCATACCGACCATTGATCACCCATACACTATTACTATGGTATCCCACTCTCACATCCTACACACTGGAGTAAATTTACTGAAGCCAATTTTACTTCGGAGTCACGTGAGTGACTACATGAAGAAGCCCCGCCAGGCACATGCGTGTCATTATGTCTGACGCATGTCGCACGGACGGGCTGGAGAGCACAGCTCCACCAGCGGTAAGTAGGAACTTCGCAGGTAAGTGAGTTTTTAAAAAACTTTTACTCCGACTATTTAAGCTCCATAAGTCTGGCTCGTGAGTCCATGGGAGTTGGTGGCTATGGAGAGTGCTGGGAGAAAAACTGTTCCGAGCAAATGTGGAGCGCGCGGGGAGCGGTTCCACCTCAGAGATCGGGTCGCGAGATTAGTGCGGTAACACCGGCTCCGATACCAGCTGCCGTTTTATCGGTAATTGAACAGCCTCCAGCTGCTCCAGTGTCTCAGGGCACTGAGGCCACTGCAATGAGTAAAAAAGCTAAACGTTAAGTCTATTAGACCCATTTTCTCTGATGGGTCTGAGGAAGAAGAGGACTCCCCTCCGGATCGCAAGAAAATGTGGGGGAGACTCGAACAAATGGAGCAAATGCTCCACACCTTAATCAGCCAGGGGTCCAGAGCCCCAATGATTCCCCAGGCAGCCTCTCAAAGAGGCCCATATGCAGAGGAGTATGGTGCCTATCAACAGCAATGGGAATCACCCTCTCCAGTGCCTTGTTTAGGGCTGGATGAGGTCTCCCTTGAGCATGACTCGGGAGAGCCAGGGCAGGAGGAGTCTGACCCTGAAGCTGGTGTCCCTGCTTATGTGCACACACCAGAGCGCACGAGCCACGCTCCAGGTGTCCCGGATTTAGCGCGAAACTTAGCCATTCCGGAAGGGACTGGTGAGGCTATGGAGGACAATCTAGCTGCCAATGTGAATTACTTGGCTTCTCACCAGCTCCAGCAAACCATCATGGAGGAGACCACAGCACGATATAAAACACATGTAAACTGTGCTTCACTCAAGGTGCCCATCGTAAACTCGGCAATATGGGCACCCATGAGTGCAACGATGCGGGGACAGGAAGTACACTTTCAGCGAGTCCTCAAGTTGGTGGCAGCAAGCATAACTGCATTTGGAAAGATGGTCCAGGGGGCACCGATGTCTTCAACCCAACAAGATATGCTGGCCCTGTTCGAGGTAATGCCTACTCGAGGTAAATTGCATAAGAAAGATAGCCATTCGACCGACTTTGAACCCAAAGTTTGCAGGCCTATGTAGGGCTACCAACATTCAAGCACCTGATTACTTGTTCGGCGTAGACCTCATCAAGCAAATCAGGGACATCGACGAAGAGGCAAAAACGATTGGGCTTATGAAACCATACATCCCTGCCCCCAGAACGTCATCTCACAAGTCGGGATTCGATGCGAAGGGGATCGGATCCAGGGGCAGGGCCAAGCAGAGGGAGGCCAGTGGGGCAAAGATATTACCCACCAGTGCAGCCCAGCACCAACCCCAATATCGGAAGAAGGAGAACTTCAAGGCCTATTGTCGAGGTACAGGAGATTCATTCTGTCAAGGATAAGACTTCTGGGGTACAACCTCCGGTTGGGGGTAGATTGCAATTGTTTTATGATGAATGGCGCTGCATAACATCTGATCAGTTTATACTAGACACTGTCAGGCTCTAGAATAGAGTTTATAGCAGGAGTTGATCCACCTGTACAGCATATGCCTAATAGAGTATTGGTGTTTTCTGCACCAGAAACCCGGCAGGTAAAAGAAGAAATTAAGAATTTGTTCCAGAAAGGGGTGATTGAGAGGACGGCTAACCATCCTCAACAATTTGTGTCCAATATATTCCCCAGACCGAAAAAAGATGGGAGTTGCCAAGTCATTCTGGACCTCACCCACTTAAATTCCTATGTTCAGTATAGGCATTTTAAAATGGACACCTTCAATACTGCTAAACAGCTGTTATCACAAGGCTGTTATATGGTGACTATAGATCTAAAATATGCATATTATTCAGTACCAATTCATCATCATTATCGCAGATACTTGAAATTTAGTTGGATGGGACAGCTGTGGCAATTTAAAGCATTGCCCAATGGGTTAACTTCAGCTCCTAGGCTGTTCACAAAGTTGTTGAAACCAGTGCTGGAGCTACTGAGGGCCCAGAATTACATTGTAATGGCTTATCTAGATGATATTTTAATCGTAAGCAACACACAGGAAACAGCTGAGGAATCGGTTTCAGCAACCAAACATCTGTTTGAAAGGTTAGGGTTTCTGGTCCATCCTACAAAATCCAAGTTACAGCCATCCTCAAAAATTGATTATTTGGGGTTGTCATTGATTCAGTTGATATGTCAGTAACTTTACCAACAGCCAAGGCTGTGGATATCAGAGATGTCTGTAATTGTCTCGCTGAAAAACATTATCCCTCTATCCGGGAAGTAGCCAGGGTTGTTGGTAAATTGGTAGCAGCTTTTCCTGCAGTAGAGTTTGGACCTCTGCATTATCAAAGTCTGCAACGAGCTAGAGAACAAGCACTAAAAGAGCGCGCAGGTCATTTTGATAGGTCTATGCAGTTACCAACCAGAGCTTAGCTGAATTGCAATGGTGGATTATCAATATTGGACAAACTACCAAAAACATTTTGGTTCAGCAACCTTCAGTGGTTTTACGGACGGATGTGAGCGCTCTCGGATGGAGAGCTATGGACAGCAAGTCTAGCTGTGGTGGTAGATGGAGTGTACAAGAGTATCTAATTCTCTCCACAGGCATGGTATAAATTAATTAGAGTTATTGGGGGCATTTTATGGATTAAAAGCGTATTGTTCCACAATGAATAATTTACATGTTCAACTCCAGATTGATAATACCACAGATAATGTGAGGTTATCCACTTCGGTGGCAAAAACAGGAAAGTAGACTATTGTCTGAATGGTGGCCGATTAGGAAAAGGGGAGATGCAACGAGACCTGGGTGTCATGGTACACCAGTCATTGAAAGGTGCAGCAGGCAGTGAAGAAAGCGAATGGTATGTTAGCATTCATAGCAAAAGGATTTGAGTATAGGAGCAGGATGGTTCTACTGTAGTTGTACAGGGTCTTGGTGAGACCACACCTGGAGTATTACGTACAGTTTTGGTCTCCAAATCTGAGGAAAGACATTCTTGCCATAGAGGGAGTACAGAGAAGGTTCACCAGACTGATTCCTGGGATGTCAGGACTTTCATATGAAGAAAAACCGGATAGATTCGGCTTGTACTCGCTAGAATTTAGTAGATTGAGGGGGGATCTTATAGATACTTACAAAATTCTTAAGGGGTTGGACAGGCTAGATGCAGGAAGATTGTTCCTGATGTTGGAGAAGTCCAGGACAAGGGGTCACAGTTTAAGGATAAGGGGGAAGTCTTTTAGGACCGAGATGAGAAAAACATTTTTCACACAGAGAGTGGTGAATCTCTGGAATTCTCGGCCACAGAAGGTAGTTGAGGCCAGTTCATTGGCTATAGTTAAGAGGGAGTTAACTTGGCTACTTGTGGCTAAAGGGATCAGGGGGTATGGAGAGAAGGCAGGTATGGGATATTGAGTTGGATGATCAGCCATGATCATATTGAATGGCGGTGCAGGCTCGAAGGGCCGAATGGCCTACTCCTGCACCTATTTTCTATCTTTCTATGTTTCAGACTTGGCCACTAATTCATCAGTTCCATTGTCCAAATCTTTGACATACAATGTGAAGATTAGCGGCCCTAAAACTGTCCCCTGCACAACACTACTGGTGACTGGCAGCCAATACTAGGACTAAGATTTCAGCATGAACTTCCAGATAAACAGAAACTTTATCAGCTCTGACAAATGAATAGCAGTGTAACAGTTAAATATCTGGACCACTGAACGGGGGACACGATTTTTAATCCCATCAGGCAGATGGAAAATTTAAATTTGTGAAATTAAATAAAAATGGAAAAAAGAAATTGAATCTCAGTAACTATAGGCATGGATTATTACAAAACTCCATTTAGTTCTGGGAAGAGAATCTCAGTTTCAGTTTAGTTTATTGTCACGTGTACCGAGGTACAGTGAAAAGCTTAGTTGTGTGCTAACCAGTCAGCGGAAAGGCAATACATGATTATAATCGAGCCATTTACAGTGTATAGATACATAATAAGGGAATAACATTTAGTGTAAGGTAACACCAGTGAAGTCCGATCAAAGATAGTCCAAGGGTGACCAATGAGGTAGATAGTAGACAAATAGTAGATCTGTCGTTCTTCACTTGTCTGGTCTACATGTGTGCCCAGGCTCGCCAATGTGGTTCACCATTACCTGCCTCCTGAGTTCATGCCATTTTGAGATAGGCAATTAACGTTGACATAGATATGATATCTAGGTTCTGCAACTGAATCAAAAGAAAGAGCAGGTGCTTTTCTCAAGGTGGTCATCATCAAGACCACTCTTTTGGCTTCAATCAGTTCATAGAAATATAGAAAATAGGTACAGGAGTAGGCCGTTTGGCCCCTTGAGCCAGCACCGCCATTCAATATGTTCACAGCTGATCATCCACAATCAGTACCCCGTTCCTGCTTTCTCCCCATATCCATTAATTCCATACCATCAAGAGAAAGATTAACGCTCCATTATCACAAAGTTAGGAGGTCCCAAGAAACTGCAAATGATGGAATCTTGAGCAAAAATAACAAAGTGCTGGGGGAACTCAGTGGGTCAGGCAGCATCCTGAAGGGAACGTTTTGGCGTCATTCAGGTCAGGACACTCCTTTAGACTCTGAGGTAGTGTCCCAACCCAAACCATCGCCTGTCCATTCCCTCCCCAGATGCTGCCTGACCCACTGATTTTCTCTGGCGTTTAGTGTTTTATCATAAAGTTATCATTAGATATGTGTTTTGTGAAAGCTGATTGAAATGTATAGTGAAGGTCATCAGATCATAAGGAATAGGAGTAGAATTAGGCCATTCGGCCCATCAAGTCCACTCCGCCATGCAATCTCTCCCTCCTAACCCCATTTTCCGGCATTCTCCCCATAACCTCTGACACCCATACTAATCAAGAATCTATCTTTCTCTGCCTTAAAAAATATCCACTGACTTGGCGGCCACAGCCTTCTGTGCAATGAATTCCACAGATTCACCACAGAAACCCTTTAATTCTAAGGCTAAGACCTCTGGTCGCAGACTCTCCAACTTGTGGAAACATCCTCTCCACATTCACTCTATCCAAGCCTTTCACTATTCTGTATGTTTCAATGAGGTCCCTCCTCATTCTTTTAAACTCCAGCGAGTCGAGACACAGTGCTGACAAATGGCCATCATAGATTAACCGACTCATTCCTGGGATCATTCTTGTAAAGATCCTCTGGACCCTCCCCAGAGCCAGCACATCCTTCCTCGGATATGGTGCCCAAAATTGTTCACAGTATTCTAAATGCGGCCTTACCAACGTCTTATAGAGCCTCGACATGACATCCCTGTTTTTGTATACAAGCCCTCTTGAAATAAATGCCAGTATTGAGTTTGGGGATGGAACTAAGTTATATCAGCTGACACAATGACTCGGTAGTAGAGTGCTGCCCTACAGCACTACAGACCCAGGTTTGATCCTGGCTGCAGGTGCTATCTGTGACTGCATAAACATTCTCCGGGTGTTTTGGTTTCCTCCCACATTCTGAAGACGTGCAGATTTGTAGGCTAAAGAGAAGGATATTGAACTCTGTGAGTTAAGGGGAAAAAGTAGAGTAGCTATGGAAACTATGAGATTCAAAGAGGAGGAAGTACTGACACTTTTGAAAAATATAAAAGTGGATAAGTCTCCAGGTCCTGACAGGATATTCCCTAGGACATTGAGGGAAGTTAGTGTAGAAATCGCAGGAGCTATGACAGAAATATTTCAAATGTCATTAGAAACGGGAATAGTGCCGGAGGATTGGCGTACTGCGCATGTTGTTCCATTGCTTAAAAACGGTTCAAAGAATAAACCTAGCAATTATAGACCTATTAGGTTGACGTCAGTGGTGGGAAAATTAATGGAAAGGATACTTACAGATAATATATATAAGCATCTGGATAAACAGGGTCTGATCAGGAACAGTCAACATGGATTTGTGCCTGGAAGGTCATGTTTGACAAACCTTCTTGAATTTTTTGAAGGTTCCCCATGGAAGGTTGGTTAAGAAGGTTCAATCTTTGGGTGTTTATGGCGGAGTAGCAAGATGGATTCAACAGTGGCTGAATGGGAGATGTCAGAGAGTAATGGTGGATGGCTGTTTGTCAGGTTGGAAGCCGGTGACCAGTGGGGTGCCTCAGGGATCTGTGTTGGGTCCACTGTTGTTTGTCATGTACATCAATGATCTGGATGATGGGGTGGAAAATTGGATAAGTAAGTATGCAGATGATACTAAGATATGTGGTGTTGTGGATAATGAAGTAGATTTTCAAAGTCTACAGAGAGATTTGGGCCATTTTATAAAAGTGGGCTGAAAGATGGCAGATGGAGTTTAATGCTGTTAAGTGTGAAGTGCTACATCTTGGCAGGACAAATCAAAATAGGACGTACATGGTAAATGGTAGGGAATTAAGGAATGCTGTGGAACAGAGGGATCTAGGAATAACTGTGCATAGTTCCCTGAAGGTGGAATCGCATGTAGATAGGGTGGTAAAGAAAGCCTTTGGTGTGCTGGCCTTTATATATCAGAGCATTGAATATAGTAGGGAAGTAATGTTAAAATTGTACAAGGCATTGGTAATGACCAATTCTGGAGTATGGTGTACAATTGTGGTCGCCTAGTTATAGGAAGGATGTCAACAAAATAGAGAGAGTACAGAGGAGATTTACTAGAATGTTGCCAGGGTTCCAGCAACTCTGTTACAGAGAAAGGTTGAACAAGTTAGGTCTTTATTCTTTGGAGCGCAGAAGGTTAAGGGGGGACTTGATTGAGGTCTTTAAAATGATGAAAGGGATATACAGAGTTGACGTGGATACGTTTTTCCCATTGAGGGTAGGGAAGATTCAAACAAGAGGGCATGACATGAGAATTAAGGGACAGAATTTTAGGGGTAACGTGAGGGGGAACTTCTTTACTCAGAGGGTGGTGGCTGTGTGGAATGAGCTTCCAGCAGAAGTGGTGGAGGCAGGATCGATTTTAACATTTAAGAGTAAAGTGGATAGGTATATGGACGTGAAGGGAATGGAGGGGTATGGAGGGAATTGAGCAGGTAGATGGGACTAGGGGAAAACAAATGGTCGGCACGGACTGGAAGGGCCGAGAGGGCCTGTTTCCGTGCTGTAATTGTTATATGGTTATATGGTTAGGCTAAATGGTCTCTGTAAATTATCCCTGGCATAAAGGGTAGAACTAATGGAGAGGTGATTGCTGGTCAGCATGGACTTGGTGGGTCGAAAGGCTTGTTTCCACGCTGTATCTCTGAACTAAACTAAACCAAACAAATAAGTTCATTGGAAGTTTAGTTTAGTTTAAAGATACAGCATAAAAACAGGCTCATTGGTCCACCAGGTCCACACCAACCCATCGATCATTTGTTCATATGCTTTCAACATTATCCCACTTTTGCATCCACTCGCAGCACGCTAGAGGCAGTTTACAGAGGCAGATTAACCCACTAACCTGCACATCTTTAGGATGTGGGAGGAAAGCAGAGCACCCGGAGGAAACCCACGTGGTCAGAGGGTAAACTCCACACAGACAGTAACCGAGGTCAGGATCAAACCTGGTTCTATAGTGCTGTGAGGCAGTGGCACTACCTGCTGCATCGCTGTGCCGCTTGAAGTGAAGCGTCCTGAGATACCGTGAGGCAATGAAATGCAGATCACAAAAGCAAGCCACTCTTTGAAAGTAGGATACATGCGCAATGACTTCCCACTGTGCATTAAATTCCTATAACATTGTATGACTGATACCAAATAGCCCTTGAGAAACACAAAGTTTAGATTATGCATTAAATTGTGAACAAAGTACTATGATGACAACTGTACTTCTAACACTTCTTAGGAAGGTTTTGCAAGAGACAGTGTTAACAGAATTAACATCAAAGTCCAATTATATTTCCATATTCATGGGAGGATTGCAGAGTTAATGTCTGTTTTTCAACATTTGATGGATAAGTTGTCTTTTATCGGAGATTGAGGCCAATTGAATTTTCCACTGAGTCTCTATGGCAGAGGGGGGAGGAGGGGGCAACCTAATTTTAATATTCTGGTGTTTACATCGACTCTCTTTATTGATTAGATTGGTATTTTGGCATGTTACTATGTTCATAAATGGTTTAATAATTGCTGAACAAACATCTATTTAGAGTAACATGTGAGCTGCTGAAAAGATGGCAGTTCTCCACCCAACAGGAACAGGTTCAAGTCAAGTCAAGTATATTTGTCACATGCGCATACGTGATGTGCAGTGAAATGAAAAGTGACAATGCTCGCGGATTGTGCAAAAAAAAACCTACAAAACAGAATGGAACAGAATCAGTAATTACATATTTGTGGAAGGAAAAAAAAAAGAAGAAACAGCAATTTTAAAAATAAACCACAGAACAGTAAATTGGTACAGTAAGTTAGTCTCTGGTGAGATAGGAGTTTACAGTCCTAATGGCCTCTGAGAAGAAACTCCTTCTCATTCTCTCTGTTTTCACGGCATGGCAACGGAGGCGTTTGCCTGACCGTAGCAGCTGGAACAGTCTGTTGCTGGGGTGGAAGGGGTCCCCCATGATCTTATTGGCTCTGGATTTGCACCTTCTGATGTATAGTTCCTGCAGGGGGGCGAGTGTAGTTCCCATAGTGCGTTCGGCCGAATGCACTACTCTCTGCAGAGCCTTCTTGTCCTGGGCACTGCAGTTCCCAAGCCATCGGGTTTCTGAATGGGCCTTCTATAAGCTCGGGTACACCTCTATCCAATGATGGAAATTGTACTTTGTCTCTGGAACTTTTGTTTTTAGTTTGTTTTTATTTTTTTTATTTTTAGTTTTAGCTTTAGAAATGGAAACAGGCTCTTCAGCCCACCGTGTCCGCACCGACCAGCGATCCCCATTACACTAGCACACACTACACACAAGGGATAGCTTACCATTTTACCGAAGCTAATCAACCTACAAACCTGTATGTCTTTGGAGTGTGGGAGGAAACCGGAGCACTCAGGGAAAACCCACGTGGTCACGGGGAGAACGTACAAACTCCTGTTTTATTTGCAGGAGGGACTGGTAAAGTGGTTTCACCTGTTCTGCCCAATTCTAATTTTCATGCTTACACATTCCCAGTCCCACCATGCGCTGGGCAGATGCGAAAGACCAATCTCCATTCACCCCACTTTTCCCCACTTTCTTCCTTCAATGTTATTTTGCCTTTTGTATATATTTTGACACCCTTTCCAAAAATGATCTGGCTTGAAGTTAATCAGCTTTGACACTGTACATCTGCAGTTTGATCCCTGCGGCGTGCTAACAACGAACATGTGAAGTTGTGAGAAAGCGAAATGATACTCCAACCACCTTGGAGCCCTCTCGTTACCATACTGCTTCAATCAAAGTTGCAAGTATCACGACAAAATATTACATGGCTCATGCTTCATTAGAGCAGAATTACATAAATCAGATTTCCATTTCCTTTTGTATCAGCTAACATTTAGACTGCATTTCAACAACATCAAAATTCAAATTCACTCACACGAGTGCAGATTAAACATCCAATAAGTCTGAAAAGTACAAAGTATTCTGCGGCAATCCTCAAACAAGGTGGTGAATCCAATATTCTGTGTATCACAGCAGGTTCACGACAATGTTATATAAATGTTGCTTTGAACTTTGACAGATTTCCTTCTTCTTAAACAGGGGCTGTTAGCTGGGAAAGGAAATGGGATTGTTCCACATGGATATTGTTGGATCTCTGTTCTGAAAGCATGGGTGGAGAGCTTTGTCAAAGCTTATGGGGCAAGAGGTGACATGTAAAATTCAGTGGGTGGATGTGCCACAGACGGACATAATTAATTGGATAAAGTTTAGATCTGTGGAACTCATTGTCACAGAGTGCTGTGGGGGCAAAGTCAATGGATATTTTTAAGGTAGAGATAAAGAGATTCTTGATTAGTACGGGTGTCAAGGGCTGTGGGGAGAAGGCTGGAGAATGCGGTTGAGGTGAAGAGTTGGATCAGCCATGATTGAATGGTGCAGTAGACTTGATGGGCAGAATGGCCTAATTCTTAATAATGGTAGTGTTTATATTTTGTTCCTCATTTCCGGCCATGTTTTTGAATTTGAGAACCACAACGTTTCTGCCATACAGTTTGGTTATTCCATCAAAATTGATTTCCGATGCTGAAACAAACTTGCATTAAAACTAGAATTAGCGATCATTCATGAGTGTGTTGCTTCTTGGATGAGCTGGGGCTTGTGGGACTTGAAGCTTGCTATGTTGGTGTCCAGCTCAATTACAGTTCATAAGTTCCCAATTTTACTACTCCTAGTTCATGTTAATAATGAACAGAATTAGACCATTTGGCCCATCAATTCCGTCATTCAATCATCGATGATCTAATTCTCCCCATCAACCCCAGTCTCCTGCCTTCTCCCTACAATCCCTACAACCCCTGACAACAGTACAAATCAAGCATCTATCTATCTCTGCCTTAAAAATATCCATTGCATCTAATGCATTAAATGGACTATAAAGTAGATATTATATTCCTCTCATAATGAAATACACAAAAATACAACGGAAAATAATTAAAGTTATAAAGCATTATTGCCTGGAAATCCATCCTAGTTTGTCACCCTGAGCATACTACGTGATAGTGCCAGTCTGGTGATCTGCTTCAGAAATTCAGCTTCATTGAAGTTAATCAAATGAATTTCAGGGGAAGAGTTTTTTATGATATTTTATAATATGTTTAGTACAAACAACAAGAGTTGAGGACTCAAGGGCCTGAGCTGCAGGGAGAGATTGAGAATGCTAAGACTTTATTCCTTGGGGCACAGGAGGTTGAGGGGTGATCTTGTAGAGGTGTATAAGATAATGAGGGGAATAGACAGGGTGAAAGCACAGAGCAGGGGAATCATGAATCAGAGAACATTGGTTTAAAGTAGGGATGAAAACTTTTAAAGGAACCTGAGGGCAGCATTTTACTCTGTAAACACCACAATAAACAACAATCGTACGAATGGCCTAGTCCTGCACCTATTGTCTATTGTCTATTGTTTATTGTCTATTGTCTAAAGATGGAAAAGATGAGAGGCAGGACTAAGCATGGAAGGGAACAGGTGGACAGGAGAGGTGGTCATGGGGCCAGAGACCCGGTTCAATCCTGATTACGGGTGTTGTCTGTACGGAGTCTGTAAATTCTCCCTGTGACCATGGGTTTTCTCCAGGTGCTCCTATTTCCTCCCACACTCTAAACACCTACAGGTTTGTAGGTTAATTGACTTTGAGAAGAATTGCAAATTGTTCCTGGTATGCTAGTGCTAGTATAGGGGTGATCGGTGGGCAGCACGGAGGTGGTGGGATGAAGGGCCTGATTCTACACTGTATCTCAAAAGTCTAAAGGGTGTGGATTAGTCACACGGTATGATCCCCTTGCTGATTTTCAGCAGCTATCCAGTTTAATTACCTAATATCCTAATTTTATTTTTTGCCTCATTCTGACTCAACTAATTGGATTGCTCTCCTTTAAATTTATTCTGCAGTATTAAGTCTTTGGATATCCATTGAAACCTACTAGTTTGCATCCGGCCAACACTGACCGGAAAATGAACAAGTTTGATTTTATTTCTCTTCAGTTCGCTGAAAACTATTTTCTGCACAATTGTGAAAGAAATAATATTATTGCACAGATTGCAGTGTATAAATATCCCGAGGCTTTCTTTTGATACAGGGGACAACTGATTCTCATTCCAAATTTCCATTATTTCTGCTCTTGTTGGATATTACAATGTGCTAACTTTCAGTCCTGGTGTAAAAAGTTCCCAGCAACTGCTTCTGTTTAGCTTTAAATGAGAAACACCAGTATCCTGTGCAGTTGGTACAATTACAAACCACATTATTACAATGCCAATGACCATGTAATGAAAGAGAGCTGTCTTTCTCCACATCTCTTACTTTCGGTATCTTTCCTGCTGCTTGACAGATCTTTGGCAGAGGCAATGGCTGTTCCATCTGACTGAATTGTGATGACTTCACTAACCTCAAACACCAGAAGCAAAAGAAAAACCTTACACTTTTTTCCCTTACAAGATAGACACTAGGAGCTCACAAGTTGTAGGACATGGCAAATATATCGGCTAGTGAAAATCCTAATTTATTTTATATAAACAAAACAACAAACATCAAGCCTCTTCTTCCTATCACTGGGGATGGAAAAAACACCCTCTGCTATAAGTTTATAAGGAAAAAATGTGCCTTGGGCTCCCTTTAATACAGTAAAGGAACAGGCCCTTCAGCCCACAATGTCAGTGCCAAACATGATGCCTACTTAAGCTCATTTGATCTGCATGCATATGCTGATCTTTTCACCACCGGGTGGCGCCTGTAATGGCTACCACGCCAGCAATCGGTCTTGTCCCTTATCTGTTTATCAGAGCTACAAGCCGCAGGTGTGGCGCGGACTTGCCATCGCGGAGCCTGGGATCTTTTGCCGAGGATCGTCAGTGTTGGAGCTCCGACTGCAGGGCCTATAGACTCTAACATCATGTGCAGCGGTCTCCAGTAAGAAGCAGCAGACTCGGGAGCTCCATACCGCTGAGTGTTCCAATCCGTTCTGATGCCGGAGCTTCGATCATCCCGACAAGAGGGCCTGAACAGCGGACCGTCGGAATTGGCCCTGTTCAAAGGCCCCGACCACGGGTGAAGAAAGGAGGCAGATGACATTGCCTTCCATCACAGTGAGGAATGTTGATTCCACTGTGGTGGATGTTTATGTTGAACTTTATTTTATGTGCTGTGTGTATTTTTGCTTTTTACTTAGTATGGCTTTATGGTAACTCAAATTTCACTGTACCTTAATTGATGCATGTGACAATTAAATTGAATCTTGAATCTAAGAGACAGCAAGGTATCTCAATTTGTTCTATCTGAAATGTTCTATCCGAACATCTGAATGAAAAGTTCTATTTGAAATGTATCTAACCCGTTGAGTTCCTCCGGAGCGTTGTTTTATGATTTTAGATCCAAATGGGTTTAAAATTAAAAACGGACCTAAAATATGAAGACACAAGAAATTGCATATGCTTGAAACTTGGCCAACACGCAAAGTGCTGGAGTAACTGGATAGATTGGATGTGGAGAGGATGTTTCTACTAGTGGGAGAGTCTAGGACCAGAGGTCTAGGACAATCCTTTAGGAAGGAGATGAGGAGGAATGTCTTTAGTCAGTGGGTGGTGAATCTGTTTAATTCATTGCCACAGAAGGCTGTGGAGGACAAGACAATGGAAATTCTTTGTTCAGTTCAGTTCAGTTTAGTTTACTGTCACAGTGAAAAGCTTTTTGTTGCTTTGTTTGTAAAGTTTTAAGGCAGAGATAGATAGATTCTTGATTAGGGGTTATAGGGAGAAGGCACGAGAATGGGGTTAAGTGGAAAAGATAGATCAGCCATGATTGAATGACGGAGTAGACTTGATGGCCTAATTCTTCTCCTATCACATGAAACCAATTTCCTTATTTATCACTCTCTCATTCGCAACTCGGCAATTCCCATCTGTTTGACTGACTGCTTGAACATGCGTAAAATCCTTTGCTAAAGAGTAAGCACACGTTAGGAATCAAGTATTCCTAAATTAATAACACAAGAATAAATCATTTGCTGATAATTTGACCCAGTGAAAACCAGCATTCTGGTAAAAAATGCTGCCTGATTTCCTGAGCTATGTAAAATCTATTCCACACAAACGGGGTAGAACGTGGCTGATGGGCAGGTTTGCTGTTTCCCTCCTCTATCATTCATACAGGGCTCCCATGTGTTCCTGGCTCACGGAATTGAGGATCTCAATGTCATGTTGAAAGGCCCTTCTCCACTCTGAGTGATTATGATCCTGGGATTCACAGGAGTCACAGGGTGGCATAGTGGCGCAACCGGTGCAATGTCAGAGATCCAGGTTTTACCTTTACCTCAGATGCTGTGTGTGTGGAGTTTGCACGTTCTCTCTGTAACCATGTGGGCTTTCTCCAGATGCTTCCATTTCCTCATATCCCAAAGATGCGTGGGTTTATAGATTAATTTGCCCCTAGTGCGTAGGGAGCGGATGAGAAAGTGGAATGATGTAGAACTAGTGTGAACAGGTGATCAATGGTCGGCATCGATTCAGGTTTCCATGCTGTCTCTTTCAATTCAATTCAGGAGTCAAAGGGGATGGAAGAGATTTAATCCAGTTGTCAGTGAATGGAAAAGCAGGCTTGTGGGGGAATTTGGTCCATTCCTGTTCCCTTTTTCTTGTCTTCTTAAATTCTTAGATAACTTTTAGATGCTACATTATACATTTTTGATGATTCGTAATTGGACCTTTTCAATCTTGACGGTATGCTACAAAAGGCAGGTACCAATAACAATGACTTTCATCCTCTATGTGCAAAGAGCTGAAGATGACTTTGTTTTGTAATGCCCATCGTGTTTTAGTTTTGGCTAAAATTGAGTCATAGTCATAGAGTGATAAATCGTGCAAACAGGCCCTTCGGCCAAACTTCCCCAAACCGGCCAACATGTCCCAGCTACACTAGTCCCACCTGCTTGCATTTAGCCCATATCCCTCCAAATCTGTCTTATCAGTGTACCTGTCTAACTGTTTATTACACATTGGGATTGTCCCTGCCTCAACTACCTCCTTTTGCAGCCTGTCCCATACACCCACCACCTTTTGTGTGAAAAAGTTAACACTCAAGTTCCCATTAAGTCTTTTTCCCTTCACCTTAAACCTATGCCCTCTGGTCCTCTATTCACCAATTCTGGGCAAGAGTGTTCATATGAAGGCCACCCTCTCTTTTTAACAATTCAACTTAATTTATTAGAACACCATGCTAAATGTGTGATGATTAGGGGTCAAGTAGTTCTTCCTGATATTCATCCTGAATTGTACTTTCATCGTTTTAGATAATGCTCCTTCATAGAAACATAGAAAATAGGTGCAGGATTAGGCCATTCAGCCCTTCGAGCCTGCACCGCCATTCAATATGATCATGGCTGATCATCCAACTCAGTATCCTGTACCTGCCTTCTCTCCATACTCCCTGATCCCTTTAGCCACAAGGGCCATATCTAACTCCCTCTTAAATATAGCCAATGAACTGGCCTCAATTACCTTCAGTGGCAGAGAATTCCAGAGACTCACTGTGTAAAAAATGCTTTCCTCATCTCGGTCCAAAAGGAATTCCCCCTTATCCTTAGACTGACCCCTTGTTCTGGACCTCCCCAACATCGGGAACAATCTTCCTGCATCTAGCCTGTCCAACCCCTTAAGAATTTTGTAAGTTTCTATAAGATTCCCCCCCTCAGTCTTCTAAATTCTAGCGAGTATCTCAATCTCAGAAACGGACTGGTGCTGAAGGTTCAATTGTAGAATTATCTAATATTTGACATTCAGCAAACCATCAAAAAACCTCGCAAGTGGTCAAAAGTTGAAGTTAAGCCAATGTATTCTATTGAACCGTTCCATTTTATTGTAACCGTAATAGCTGCCAAACTTTAATGATTGATTCACAGCGTTCATGTTTTTCGTTAATAAACAGACTCTTGTGGCATTATTCATGTTGCTTTTTCTCGTTGTATCGGGATTTTAGATGGTGCCATTAAGGCAGCTTTATGGAATGATGCAGGTGGTAGCTAGGATACACAAATGGAAAAAGTTAGAATGAGTGATTGCTGAAGTAGCCTTATTTTCAGCTAATGACACAGTTTTTCACTATCTCATTTTTGCCTTGTTGCCTGTGAATTCTAAGTAGCAGTTTTGTTTATCTGGATGTGCACAAGCAACTGGATGAAGGTTGATTGATGTCACTGTGGTTCATGTCCTTGACTGCTGTCAAAGAAGAGGCACTCCATACCTCCATTCACACATGTCTCATTGATGGAACGTCAATGGTCTGATAGTCTGCTCTGCTGAGAGTCATTCAGAAAACCTTCTCGGAAACAGATCATTTGGCGCAAATGGTTTGTGCCAATTTTTATACTCCACCTGTGGCACAATGGCGCAGCAGTAGTGTTGCTGCCTTACATCACTAGAGACCCGGGTTCGTTCCCAACCATGGGTGCTGCCTGGACAGAGTTTGAACATGTTGGTTTTCTCCTGGTGCTCCGGTTTCCTCCCACACTCCAAAGATGTACAAGTTTGTTGGTTAATTGGCGTTAGTAAAATGGTCCCTAGTGTGTAGGATAATGCTAGTGTACGGGGTGATCACTGGTTGCCATGGACGCGGTGGGCGAAACAGCTTGTTTCCGCATTGCATCTCTAAAGTCTAAAGTGTGGCTTCAAGCTTCATGTTCCCCAGTGTAAATGTCACCAACTATTTGTCCTGGTTTAAATAAATTGAAGCAACATCCAAGGAATTACACAAATGTTTCTACTTTTTCAGAAGACTAAGGAAATTTGATTTGTCTCCAATGCCTCTTAGTAATTTCTACAGATGCCACTTAGAAAGCATCCTTCAGGGCATTCTGTGCTTCCCTGCTGTATATGTAAACCACTCTGCCCAAGACCATAATGTACCAAAGAGAGTCATGGACCAAGCTCAGTACATCATGCAAACCAGCCTCCCCCCACCTCCCCCCATCGCATCAACTCCATCTACACCTCTCTCTGCTTCAGGTAAGCAGACAACATAATCAAGGACCACACACCCAAATCTATTCTCTTCTCCCCTCTCCCCTCAGGCAAAAGATACAAATGTTTCAAAACACTTTTCACAGCAATCAGGAACAGCTTCTTTCCCATTGACTGTTGAACAGACCGATTGTAAGCGAAGGATATAGTCCTGATCACCCAACCTACCTCATTGTGGCCCTTGCACTTAAAAAAAAAAATCTGCACTTTCACTGCAGCCTGTCCCATACAAGGTATTTTGCACTCTTTATTTTCCATTGCCATTTTTCCGTCTGCGTGAATTGATTTTCTGCTATGACTTGACTGTTTAGCACCCAAAACAAAGTGTTTCACTGTATCTTAGAATACGCAACAATAATATCAATAACAAGGCTGCTGCCAACCGACTTTTTTTCCATTTATCGCAAGATCTGATGGCGCAGGGTTCAATAAAATCTGAAGATTTTATAATTGCACGAAGTTAAAGAGAATGATACATTGCACGTTGTCAGTTTATGAATTACTTCCCTGAGGGATAGCATTTAATAGTAAGATTAAACGAGAACTTACCAAGTTTGAAGGTTGATCTGTATTTTACGAGGAGTCACGGTGAGGGATTTCGTGAAGGCCCCGCCAGCACGCATGCGCGGCATCCTTCAAAGCAGCGGTGTGGAATCACAGAACCAAACCATGACTAAAAATAGTAAGATGAAACCGTAGAACTACCTGGTTGACCTTATGATAGAGGGTGGGAGCGGTGGGCACGAAATCCCTCACCGCGACTCCTCGTAAAATACAGATCAACCTCCAAACTTGGGTAAGTTCTCGTTTAATCTTACTATTTTACTTCGGAGTCACGTGAGTGACTTCGTGAAGATTTCAAAGCTCTGTGATTTCACGCCCTGGACAACGTCCATGCTTATCACACTGCCGCCATTCTGATGGAGGAAGACTGTTAATGGAGTTCAGTTGAAACTGGCTGAAAAATCAACACAATTTATTAATCAAATAAACAATAAAAACCCCTAATTCGGGGACAGATATTTACTGAGCAGTTCCCAGGATAGCTTCTGCGAACGTCGCAGGGGCGGCCAGAGGCTTGTAATAGAACTGCTGAAACGTTTTTTCACTGGCCCAGCCCGCAGTGGCGAGAATGTGGTCCGTGGGCACTCCATGGCTCTCGCTGCTGATGTGGATGCAGCCCTGGTGGAATGAGACTTAAAAATGTCAGTAGCGACACCTGCTGCATCCAACACCACCCTGAGCCACCTGGCGATAGTCTGTGTAGTCACTTGACGATGTGGAGGTTTATGGCTGATGAGGAGTCCCTGTTCCTTCATCCTGACAACTCCAGTAAACTCGGATGTAGTGATGGAGATGGATGACTATGCAGAGTGTGGCATCTACAGGGTACGCCCGAAATTCCAGCTGCAGCCCATGCGCCCCTGGCCTGTGCTGTTTTAATAATTCTTTAACAAAGAATTTTATTTGACCAGGGGTGGCCACCATGCTGTCCAGTCGCAGTTTTTGTAACGTCTGGACTCGTTGGGCTGTCGTCAGTGCCATGAGCATCACCACCTTGAGGGTGAGCTGTTTCAAGGGTAGCTCATCTATTGGAGCCCAGCTCCTCAGTAGGGTCAGCACGATCCCCACATCCCACGTTACTGTATATCTGGGTCGTGGAGGGTTGGTATTGAATACTCCCCTCATTAGTTTAGACACCAGGTGGTTGGAGCCGACACCTATATCCAGGTATGAAGACAGCGCACTCCTGGCGCTGTTGATGTCACTGTAGCTGAGGCCAGCTAGAAACTCCAACACATCCGGTATTGTTGCCGAGTTGGAGGACTTGTTGTTCCGGGCACAGAAATCTCCCACTTTCTGATTTGAGTGAGGTATTGTTTCCGGGTTGATTCCCGGCACGATGCTGCAATAAGGTTTATGGCTCTTGACGAGATGCCTGCCCGGATGAGCGGTCTTTTCAGAACCTGCAAGCCAACAAGTTTAAATGACCATGGCAAGGATGACTGATCCCCGTAATAGGGTGAGTAATCAATTTGGGATATTTCCCAATCGCCTTCCATGGTTGTTTTAAAAAAATTTCAACCATCGGGTACCATGGTTGTGTAGGCCAGTCGGGAATGATCAATATACCAGTTGCAGAATCTAGTTTAATTTTCTGCAGTACCCGACTGATGAGGCAGAATGGGGGAAATGCGTAGCAAAACCATTTCCCCCAATGGATCGAAAACGCATCCATCGCTATTGCCCCAGGGTCTGGTTCCCATGACACATACGTTGGTATCTGATGGTTCAACCTGGACGCAAATAGGTCAATATCTGGTGTCCCAAAATGAGCTATAATATCTCCAAAAATTTGGGGATTCAACATCCACTCGATGTTGTCATTAAAGACTCGTGACCTGGTATCCGCCACTGTATTAAGCTTCCCAGGCAAATAGGTCACAGTAATCCAAATGTTTCTTTCAATGCACCAGTGCCAAATTGTATTAGCCAATTCATCACAAGATAGCGACCTGATACCACCCATATGATTGATGTAAGCCACCACTGTAGTATTATCTATTTGAAGGCGGACATGTAAATCCTGTGAATTAGTACAGTAAGCCCACAGTCCATGAAATGCTCCAGCATTTCTATATAATTTATCCCATGTGCCTCCAGGGAATGTAGACTCATGAGAGTTCCATCTGCCACCACAACTGGACATCGTATCAGTTGCTCCCCAGCCTTGTGCGCTTGCGTCAGTTTGTAACACAACATCAGGGTTGCCCACTATGATTAGGTCTATGACATTCTCTAATATTGTCAACCCACCATTGTAGCTCATTTCTGGCTTCTGATGGTAACCGAATTGGCCGATCAAAGTGACCAGCATTTGTTTTTTAACGCTGAGATTTTTGATCTTTGTAAAATTTCGGTAGTTGTAGCGGTCTGAATCGCGCGCAGCTGGGAATGCAGCTACTAATTTCCCTATAACTTTTGCCGTTTGCCGAATAGTCGGTACCCTGGCGCAAGCAAGATTGTGGCACTCTTCTATAATAGTAGTAGCTTTATTAGTTGGGATGGTAATCTTCATTAAATTAGTGTCTAGGGTGAACCCAAATAATCCATAACCCGATTATTGTACCGGGTGCAATTTTGATTTGTCTGGATGAATTACGAATCCCAGCTTCTCAAACAGAGCCTTGGTTGCAGCCACTCCTTGAATTGCCAATTGGAGGGTTGGACCCACTATAAGGATATCATCTAAATATGCCATTACTATATAATTTTGTTGTCGTGGAGGAGAAGAGCCAATATAGGTTTTACCAGTTTGGTAAACAGCCTAGGAGCTGTGGTGATTCCATTGGGCAATGCTTTATACTCCCATAACTGACCCTTCCAGACAAACTTCAAAAATTTCCTATAAGCCTCAGCAATGGGTACCGTATAATATGCATCTTTCAAATCGATGCATGCCATAAAGTACCCTGGGTAAAGCATCTGCTTAGCTGTTTCAAACGTATCCATTTTGAAATGGGTGTATTGTACAAAATTGTTCAATTCAGTTAAGTCTATTATTATCCGACATCCCCCATCTTTCTTAATCCTAGTGAATATATTAGACACAAACTCAATTGGTTCATGCTTGGTTTTGCCAATTACCCCTTTTTCTGCTAACCGTATAATTTCAGCTTGTCCTGCCTCCATCTCTTTTTGGGATAGAGTAAATTTTCTACGAGGCGAATGCTGAGTAGGGGGATTTATACCTTCAATGAATTCTATAACATATCCTTGAACACTTTGTAAAATAAACTCATCCGTGGTGACAGTTTTCCAAATGTCCAAGAAAGCCCGCAATCGCCACCTATTCGTGCAGGAGGGGATGCTACGGCGTGAGAAGAACCAGACCCCCTTACCTCCAAGGTTAACGGCGGTTCCGTACATACGGTGTTTTGAGTGGGCGTTGTGGAGGTTGACGAGCCGGCGGCCGCATTTTCCATGCAGGCCTTTGTTGGCCTTGCCCTAAAAAAGGTCGTTGTGCTTGTTGGGATGGAGGTGGGTTGGATCTCTGTGCCCTTTCCGGCAGCCGTGTTCTCCAAGAGGAATTAGGCTGTTGCCGGTAATATGGGTGAGGTCTGGTCGGTTGAGGCTTCATGAGGCCGACTGTTTTGGCCTCCTCATCCAGTTCCTTCACCTGTTTGGCTAGGTCTCCAAACAACTGATGCTGCGGTGGAGCGGTTGATGGTCGGCACAACCCCGCGAATTTGGGGTTGAGTGTGGGCTTAATGGAGCTCTTACGCAGGCAGTTTATTTCATATTGGGCGTTGCATAGGAGTGCCAGTGCGTCTTGCTGATCGCTCGACACATCCCCATCCAGGGTCCTAGCAAACGCCGTTATGCCCGTGGAGAGAACTTTTAATATTCGCTGGAGGCGGACATCCTGCGTCCTGGTGGCCGTACTCAAGTGTCCCCAGATCTGGGCGTTAACCAAGGGCACACTGAGGTTGATGCAGTTTTCGGGCGGTTTTATTTTCTCCAAGGTATCATTGAGAACCTGACTCTGGAGTTGGTGCATAGTCAGGTAATCAATGGTGCCCGCCAATTTGTGGTGCAGAGGTTCACCTGTCTGGGTGGTAGCGGCAAACTTACTCACCACTTCCAGCATATCCTCCTCATGCTCTGGCTCAGCGGTTACTGGCTGCCCCGGGTCGTCTTCGAACACAGCAGCTGGGAAATCCCTTATGCTTCCTGCTGGAGACGATGAGATGCTGAGTGGAGTCCTCGCACAGCTGGTAGATGCCCGCGAGTCCCGTTCTTCTCGTTCCCGGTCCCGCTGGAGGAGTTGCTCCACTAAGAGCTCCAACCGCTCTATGCGACCGTCCCTGCTATCTGCAGCGGACAAGCCGACTTCCCCAGGCCCTGCGAATTCACTGGGGCTTCCATCATCGGACCTCACCCCCTTAGGGTGCTGTCTAGGGTCCAATGGCAGGTCGTCGTGACCTACAGCCCAAGTAGGATCATACGACTCCCGCACGGACTCTCCGCTAGTCTGTCTTCTCCCAGACTGTGGCGGCCCACCTGGCTGATAAGAAGGCAGGTGAGTTGAATCGGTGCCGGCCCCCGGAACCTGGCTCCCCGGAGTCCGTGCAGGCTTACCTCCACACTTGCCCATCTTTTGGCGTGGAGGAGCATGGTCGGCCGCTCCCAGAGCTGAGCTGACCGACCGCTTCCTGCTGCCACCTCCGCCCTTGACCGCAGCCTGACGGGGTGTGTTGTCGGCGGTATCTGCTCCAGCAGGCCTACACGACGCAGCAGTGTTATGGCCAGGCTGCACTACGGCAGATTTCCCTGGCTGTGGTACGTATTTGCACTTTGCAGGGCTCCCCTGTCGTGCGGCTGTCCCCCGGCCCAGCCCCCTCGGGTCTTCTGGAGCTCGGGGAGGGGTGGCTTGTAACAAGCGAGACCCCTTGCCACGTACCTGCTTCCCCCCTCTTTTCTTGGGGGAAGGGGGCTCGAAGTCTGGATCCGATACTTCCAGCTCCGGTGCGGTAAACCATTCCGGTGAGTCGGCCCCTGAATCAGCGGGAGCACCCGACTTCCGCATTCCTGCCCCCACACGCCTCGAAGCTGCTGGTTTTGCTTGCAGCTCCGGAGACAAGGGCCGTTGGCTGGTCAAAGCTCGACTTCTTGACAGCGCCTTTCTCTTGCCCTTGTCCATCCTGTAGGATAAAATCATACTTACCTACCGGCCTTTATGAAGGAGCCCGAGGAGAGAGCGCACTCCCCCCCCCCCCAGCCTGCCGATGCAAATGCGCGCGACGATATGCCGCGCATGCGTGCTGGCGGGGTCTTCACGAAGTCACTCACGTGACTCCGAAGTAAAATGATATGTTTGATGACTTTAGAGCACTGAGCATGTCACCTGATTATATCATTGGTGTATAGGAAAATGTGGAAATTTCTTAACTGAAGGCAACTTGTCAAAATCAATGAGGTTCGTGGTGTTTTACTGCAAAAAAATATTTTATTGTTCACCTTACATTACAGATCACATTGACATTATACTTGGACGATCATCTCATCCGGAGGCTTCCACCATGCTGCTTTAATTCAATTGGTTTTGTTTTTTTAGTTCACAGGTACAGCCTGGAAACAGGCCCTTCGGCCCATCGAGTCTGTGCCAACCATCGATCATGCATTCACACGAGTTCAATTACACATTAGGACAATTTACAGTGGCCAATTAACCTACAAACCTGCACATCCTTTGAGTGTGGGAGAAATCCGAAGCTCCCGGAGAAAACCCACGTGGTTACGCTTCTATGCGAGAATGTACAAACTCCATACAGACAGCACCTGTAGTCAGGATCTAACCCGGGTCTCTGGTACTCTAGGGCAGCAACTATATGGCTGCCCCACTGTGCCACCCCAGCTAAAGACTTTAGTTCAATGCTCAATACAGCATGAATTATGTTTTATCGGTGGAATAGACTGTGGTGATGTGCATTGAAGGTGGAAGCAAAGTTTTATTTCCAATGACTGGGGCGGTACAGCTGGTGGAGCTTCTGCCTCACAATGCCAGTGATGAGGGTTTGACCCTGACCTCTCCTGCTGTCTATATTCATTTTACAATGTATCCCTGAGACTGCTTGGGTTTCCTCCAAATGCTCTGGTTACCGCACACATCCCAAAGATGTGTGGATTTGTAGGTTAATTGGCCCCTGTAAAGAATGCCCCTCGTGTAGAGAATGGGGGCAAAAGTGAGAGAGCAGAACTAGTGTGAGCTCATGTGTAGGAAAGAACTCCAGCTGCTGGTTTAAACCGAAGATGGACACAAAAAGCTGGAGTAACTCTGTCAGGCAGCGTCTCTGGAAAAAAGGAATAGGTGGCGCTTCGGGTCCACACCCCTTTTCAGACTGAGTGTCCGGAGAAAGGGAAACAAAAGATATAGAACAAATGAATGAAAGATATGCAAAACACAACGATGATCAAAGACAGGTGGAACATTGTGGACTGTGGGGAAGGTGAACATGTTATACAGACAATGAAACTCAACAGGATGACAGTGAAACTAATATGACAACCACGATAGGGGAGGGACGGAGAGAGAGGAGATGCAAAGGTTACTTGAAGTTAGAGAATGATCGATGGTTGGCATAGATTCAATGGGCCGAAGATCTGTTTTCATGTTGCATCTTTCAATAATAAAAAACTGATTTAAAGTTGTCACTCTGCATGAGTGAAATGAGTCTTTGTTCTTATTTCAGTCATATCATTCTATTTTTTTTTCCTTTGGCTCATTATATTGTTTTAGCCAAAGAATATTTATGATCCAGAATATACTGCCCAAAAAGACGGTGGAAATAGATTCAATAGTGACTTTTCAAAGAAAATTGAATTCTTAAAAAACTATTTTACTCTATAATCTGAAGTAGACAAAATTGCTGGAGAAACTCAGCAGGTGAGGCAGCATCTATGGAGCGAAGGAATAGGCGACGTTTTTGGGTCAAGACCATTCTTCAGACAACCTATACAATCTGAATGTGTTAACAATCCATCTGTAAACAAAGATCTCAGACTTCTTTAAAACTGGAGCAGCACATCTTAAGAGAAATTGCTGCTTAAAGATAATCATTCCATTACCATTTTGCTATTGGTATCTCAAATATGGTTTTAATCTTGGATACAAAAGAATGAAGAACTAATATTGTTTCTTAACTGGCTTCCATTAGCATGGTCTTGAGAGCATGAATTATCTAGCACTGTTCATATTTAATTACAGCATTAAAAAATGCATTAGCAAAGACACGTTCTAAAATGCTTTCGGAGTAATGTGTTAAATACAAATTTTGCTAATGAATTTTATCATTTGCAATATTTCAATTGATCAGTAATGTAAATGCATGCATCATTATGCCCTGGATACATTAACTTGTTCCGTTTGTCTACTACCAACTCATGACTTTCTCTTCTTCTGTTTAAATTACCACCACATCACTAAAATGTTTTAAGGGGAAAAGAAATGTAAAGACAATTTTTCGATATACTGGCAGGGTTAGTTTAGTCGCACGTTGTTCAAGTATATTTCTTGGCACTTATTACTTAAGGAACTGTGTGCTGCACAGACTGGAAACCTTCATTACTCTTTAGGCTTTCCAGATCATGGGTGCAAGTGCATCTCACTAAAATGCAAACTTAAAAATCTCAGCTTTGAAGGATGTCCTTTGGAGAATTCTAGCTCCTGCCGCAAGGACATTTTGGGATGTACCCAAGATAACAGGCATTAATGGACACAGACCAAAGGCTACCCTTTGAGTTTCCATGTAATAAGAATATGGCCATGCATACATTGCATGCACACTGAGGGCACACTGTCAATCTGTGAACATGCCAGGAAATTCTGATTCTATCTTCCTTGAGAGTCAAGAGTGTTTGATTGTCATTTGTACCAACAGTGGGGCAATAACATTCTTATTTGCAGCAACACAACAGGCTTGTAAACACAATATACATAGACAATGTAAACAAAAAAAGTCAGCAATCACAATACTAGCACAAAGAAAACCCTTAAGTCCTTCATGCAACCAAAGACAGTCCATTGAAGTTCATAGTTAAGATTGGTGTTGTGCAGTGATCAAGAGCCTGATTGTTGTTGGGAAGAAGCTATTCTTGAATCTAGTGGTCTTGTTTTCAGAACCCTGTACTTTCTTCCCGAAGGTGGCAGTGAAATGCTGATATGGGTTTTTGATGATATTGGCTGCCTTTTTGTGGCAGCACCTCCCACAGATCGTTTTGATGATGGACTGGGCAGTGTCTGCCACTTTTACCATCTCCTGCACAGCTGAGCGTTTGAGTTGTCGAAGCTCATGAAAACACTTCAGTGGTGTGGTACCTAGGCCATAGATTAAAACAAGAGTAATTAAATGTGTGCTGGACAATCCTGTGCAAAGCAAGTACCTGGAATAAGTTTTGGAAACAGGAAACAGGAAGCGACAGGCGGGAGGAGCGCCGCTCCTCCAGCGCGAGTTTTGAAAAATTTCGGAAGGTAAGTCTTACCTTTTCTGGTGAGCGTGGCGACTCGGTGTGTTTCTTTTTCAGAACGGAGGAAGCACCATGGAGTCGCGCAAGGGAGAGCAGCAGCTGATTACCGCTGCTGTGGAAGCAGCCAGCAGCGTGCCGTCTCTCCAGAGCTGCAGGTGCTGCCAGCAGCTCCCGGCTTCTCGCCGCTACAGACCGCAGGTGCGCTGCGGTCGGCGGCAAAACCACCCGGAAGTCGGACAGGTCCGTTGACTCGGTGGGTCCGGACCTGAAGACACCCCATCCCCGGATAGGGACGGCGGGCGTCTTTCCCGCAGGAGCGGATGGGGAGCAGTTGCTCCAGCGTGACCTGCTTATGCAGGGGCAGAGTCACAGTGGGTCTCCTCGCAGACCCACGGCAGCATCCTTTCAAGGACTGCCAAATGTCTCACCCTCTTCGCAGGGGAGCATTAGGGGTCAGAGCTGGGCTGACCCTGAAGAAGGGGCAATGGCTGAACAGTCAGCTGTGAGGGGGTGCCAGAAGAGAGAACAGCAGAAGATTTGTGGGAACACATGCTGTATCAACTCAAGGAGGACTGCCTATACAAAGCTGCAAGCCAGTACAAAATACATGGCTACAAAACAGCTACAGGAGCAAGCCATTAACTTTATGGCTGGGAAGTACATTGCTCCAGAGAACTCCATTTCTCTTAAAGTACCAGCAGTCTATGACCCCATCTGGGGCAACAGGAGCCCAGAGGAAACTGCTGGCTGCTAAAATCACAGCAGTACCAGGACAACTGATGGAGTTGATTTGCCTGAAGAGATGCTCTAGCAGACTGTGTAATACTCAGTGGAGATTAACAGTTACAGGAGGAGCATCATCAAGAAGTGCGGAATTATGCAAGACAAGTAGCACACAGGCGCCAAAATTGCTGTTGGGGGACCTCCCGAAGCAGGTGAAAGACCTGCATGAGGAAGCCAAGGCTATAGGCCTGATCAAGGTGCCAAGCACCTCTAAAACCCAATATCAACAGCGGCAGCACCCCTACACACCCACCAGACATCGGTGCTATGGAAGACCATCTGGTGGTGAAAGCTCGAAGGCCGGCCCACCTGCACAGCGGTCTTTCAGACCATGGCCCAGCCTGGCCTTCATGGAAAATGCGCCAAACCCCACAACGCAGCAACACAATACCAGAAGAAACAACTGCGGAGACAACCCACACAACACCGGTAACCATGGAGGTAGGTGGGTCTGGTTGTCTTAAAAAACATTGCATGTCCGATTCATCAAAAGTTGGGGGACGGTTGCACTTGTTTCATCATGTGTGCTGCACTTTTACCTCTGAACTTTTACATACTCGGAAGTATTCAGAATTACAAAATTGAATTTGTATACAAACTACCGTCCCAGTTCAGCATACACCTAGCACGAAGTTCATACTTCACAAAAAGAGAGAACAGCAGGCCATGCTAAACTGTTAAGACTAAACACAAAAGGGATTGAGAAAACAATCAGAGAATTTCAAGAGTTCGTATCAAATATATTTATAAAAACTAAAAAGATGGTGGTTGCCGTATCATTACAGATTTGACCGAACTAAATACTTCCGTTCAGTATGCCCATTTCAAAATAGACACGTTTGTCACACACAGGGTCATCGTAAATACCTGAAATTTATCTGGATGGGACAGCTATGGCAGTATGCCTTATCCAATGGGTTGTCATCAGCACCCAGGCTATTACAAATTCATTAAAACCAGCTTTAGCATACTTAAAGAAACATAACCATATCGTCATGGCTTACCTTGATGATATTCTCATTATAGGTGAAAATTGGAGCTGGCTACATTGATGGTATCAGCCACAACACAGAGATTTAACGTACATCCAGATAAGTCAAAATTGGAACCCTCCACTACCATGGATTATTTGGGGTTCACTATTGACTCTGTTCATATGTCTATCACCTTGCCACCAAACAAAGTGACAGACTTGATGGGAGTATGCAAAAAGCCTCACTGGCATCAGGGAACCATCCATTCGGCAAGGAGTAAGAGTGATTGGGAAATTGGTGGCTGCGTTCCCAGCAGCACAATTGGACCACTCCATTATTAAAACCTGGAAGAGGGAAATTTTAGCTCTCAAAAATCATTCAGGCCATTTCAATAACCCTATGCAACTACCAGGGAAAGTAAATCAGAATTAAACTGGTGGATAGAAATGTTCAATATTATCCTAACCCCATCACCCCATTCTATATCCCTAGGGTACATTACAGACTGATGCCAGTGCTAAAGGTTGGGGAGCAACTAATACCACCGCAAGTTGTGGTGGCAGATGAGTGCACAAAAATTATTCTGTTTAAAGCACTAGCAATTAATTATCTAGAAATGCTGGGAGCGTTTCATGGACTCAGGTCCTACTGCTCAGATGAGCATCAGTTGCATGTACGGTACAAATTGATACCACAGTGGGGGCCTATATATAATCATATGGGTGAAATAAAGTCGATATCATGTGATGAATTGCCTAATAATATCTGGCACTGGTGTCTGGGAGAGAGATTTGGATCTCAACCACTTACCTTCCAGGTAAGCTAAATACAGTGGCAGACACCAGGTCACGTAAATTCAACGACAACATTAAATGGATGTTGGATCGGAAAGTGTTTACAGATATTATAGACCGGTATGGGACACCAGATATCGACCTTTGTTCCATCCAGACTAATTCACCAACTACCAACATATGTTGCTTGGGAACCAGACCCAGGGGCAGCAGCGATGGACGATTTCTCGCTGCATTGGGGGGGGGGGGGGGGGGATTTGTTTTGCTATGCATTTTCCCCTTCTGCCTCTTCAGGCGAGTCTTACAATAATTAAACAAGACGCCGCAACGGGTACCATGGTTCCCAACAGTACAAAGATGGTCTCAGAACCCTGCATCTGGATCAACAACGGCCAAGGAGGTTGGCACACCCCGTGCGGGAAAGTATTCGTGCCATGACTGTATGAACTTGTTGATTTGCAGTTTCTGAACAGGCCATTTCTGGGATACGGACTCTCCGACAGGACGATCAATGCCATCTCAGCGTCGTGCAGGGAGTCCACGAGAAGACAGTACCTGACATATGTCAGGAAATGGGAAGTGTTCAGCACCAGGACGAACACTACATATGACTCAGCCACCAACACTGAAGTGCTGGAGTTCTGGCCACCCTTCATTTCGATGAAGGATTGAGTTACAGTGCCATTATTGTGCAAGGAGTGCCCTATCTAATATCTGGGCAGAGGGAGTGATCACCTGGCTATAGGATCACACCCACTAGTACCTAAACGAATGAGGGGTATTTGTACTCTATTCCCCCCAGGCCCAGATACACCTATATATGGGACATAGGTAGTACACCATGTTACGAGGATGGACACCAATATCGGGGCTCACTCTGGACAAACTAATATCCTAGATGGGAATGATTATGGCACTTGGATCAGCACAACGGGTCCAGTCCTTACACAAGCGAGAATAGGACATCATGTCTGTCACAAATGGCAGATAACCTGCTACATACAGGGGTACTTAAACAAGACTGACCCGGTTCCTTTGGCCAATATTACAGTTCTGGCCTATCCTGCAGATAGTCGGCCCTGCATAGTGACACATATTTTCCAATACATAGTCACCAAGACACTTATGGGCACGGAGAGAGCTTTCTCATTAACCATAAATGCCCTCACCTAAGGTCACAGTGCAAACCATATCCAGATGGTTCGGGTGGTATTACGTGCAGTGGTGAATACTAATTATTTCAAATCTCACTCCAATAGGGCTGCATCTACATCGGACGCTAGGATGATGGGAGTTCCTATGGACCACATCCTTGCCACAGCGGGGGTGGAGCAATGAACGCATTCAATGCTTTATAATAAACCCGTGGCCGATCCTGAGACGTTTGCAGGGAAAAATTAAGTTCTGTAAAATAAATTACCCAATGTGGGGCATATTATTTTAGGTATGAATAATACCTTTATTGTTTTTCAGCACAGTGTCGTGTGTAATACGTTCATCCTCCGTCCCAGAATGGCAGTATGTGAGCATGGTCTCGTTCCAGGGCATGAAATCACAGAGCTTTGAAATCTTCACGTAGTCACTCACGTGACTCCGAAGTAAAATAGTAAGATTAAATGAGAACTTACCAGTTTGAAGTTTGATCTTTATTTTATGAGGAGTTACGATGAGGGATTACGTGCCCTCCGCTCCCAAAACCCTCTATTATAAAGTTCAACTGGTATGGAAGTTCTCTCTTATCTTACTATATTAGTCTACTCTGGTATCTGTGATTTCACACCACTGCTTTGAAGAATGTCGCGCATGCGTCCTGGCGGGGTCTTCACGTAATCCCTCATCGTAACTCCTCATAAAATAAAGATCAAACTTCAAACTGGTAAGTTCTCATTTAATCTTACTATTAATGCTGCCATGCATTAATGGATTTCCAAGAAAGTAGACATCAGTTAGAAAGTAACACTAGTTTTGCACCATTTTCTGTTCAATGTTATTTTCTCCTTCTCTTGTGCTCTCACTCTGCCCAGTAGTGATCCATCTACGGTATATCTGCACCTTTCCATCCTGTTCTGTCTTTGCATACTTCTGCCCCACTCCAATATATCCTTCCTCCCTGTGCCCCTCTAACATGGTCCCCTCTTTCATCCTCCCCTGACCAATGTATCAGTCCCTTTCTTCCCCAGCATGCACATTATCCCCTTTCCATCAAAGCTATAAACTTCTATGTGTAGGAAGGAACTGCTGATACTGGTTTAAACTGAAGCAGGGTCTCGACTCAAAATATCACCTATTCCTTTTTGCCAGAGATGCTGTCTGATCCACTGAGTTACTTCTGCTTTTTGTGTCTATCTTTGCTATAAACCTCTATTATACTTACTCTCACCGACCACCTACCCAACTAAAGAAGTTTACTAATTCCACCCATCTGCTTTGATTTTGGGTTTTTTATCCTCCACCCATATTAGTAATTGTGGCAATGGACTGCCATATTCATCATATTATTAAATTAATACTTGGAGCAATAATGGAACAGCCATATACATCGAGGTTTACCTCATATGTTTAATATCGACAGATGGCTTTTTAATATTCCCAAAATTGTTCTTTTAAACAAATTTATCAATATGACTGATCTTTCTCTTATTTAATATCCACAATTTGACGCTACCTGATAGCTTTCATTTCCCTGATCTGCTATTCCCATTGTTCATAAATGTCCCAATTAGTTTTTTGTATTAAAACATATCCAGAGTATTTGATATTTGATATCAAATTTGATATTTTGTTGTTCAAAATGTCAACTGCCTGAACAGTCCTATGCAAAAGTTAGAATTTAATTTAAAATATAAATAGTGACCTTCTATAAAATATATATTTTGATTGCAATGTTTTTATTCGCCATGTTTGTCTATCTGCTGCCCATACCATTAGTTTCCATAAACACTTGGCAATGAGCCTGTATTGATCAGAGCTTTATTGCAATTTTAAATTAATCTTCTCTCATCCAGTCAAAATTTCCCTGACTAATACACAATGCATAGTTTCCCCCAGTTGTATCAACGTTTACTCAATTTTATCAATGTGGAATGCATCAGATAGCACAGTGGAGGTAACTGCCTGATGATGAGATGTCACTTCAAACTGATTCCCCACTAATTGGTAACGTCGAAAAGTCAAATAAATGTCTCTGTTCTTGCACAAAGACCTTTCAGCATGGTAGCTTTTGATGGTATGGTGGCTGGCTCCTGAAGCTGCTGGTTCACAGTGCTGGTGACCTGGATTAAATCCTGATCTCTGATGATCATCTCCGATTTCATCCATGAATGCATTGGCATCTCCCTCCCGACCAAAACAATTAGGGTCCATCCTGACCAGAAACCTTGGATGAATGGGGAGATTCTCGCTCTGTTAAAATCCAGATCCCAAAGTCAAAGTCAAAGTCAAAAGAGTTTATTGTCATGTGTCCTTGACAGGACAATGAAATTCTTTATTTGCATAGCACAACAGAACATAGTAGGCATTGACTACAATTATATACGTAAATCCACACATTAATTAATAAATTAATAAAGTGCAAATAACAGATGGAGGGGTATTAATGTTCAGAGTTTTGTCCGAGCCAAGTTTAATAGCCTGATGGCTGTGGGGATGTAGCTATTCCTGAACTGGGTCGTTGCAGTCCTCAGGCTCCTGTACCTTCTACCCCAAGGTAGCAGGGAGATGAGTGTGTGGCCAAGGTGGTGTGGGTCCTTGATGATGCTGCCAGCCTTTTTGAGGCAGCGACTGTGATAGATCCCCTCGATGGAAGGAAGGTCAGAGCCGATGATGGACTGGGCAGTGTTTACTACTTTTTGTAGTCTTTTCCTCTCCTGGGCACTCAAGTTGCCGAACCAAGCCACGATGCAACCGGTCAGCAAGCTCTCTACTGTGCACCTGTAGAAGTTAGAGAGAGTCCTCCTTGACAGGCCGACTCTCCGTAATCTTCTCAGGAAGTAGAGGCGCTGATGACCTTTCATAATAATTACATCTGTGTTCTCGGACCAGGAAAGATCTTCACAGATGTGCACGCCCAGGAATTTGAAGCTCTTGACCCTTTCAACCATCGGCCCATTGATATAAACAGGACTGTGGGTCCCCATCCTACTCCTTCCAAAGTCCACAATCAGTTCCTTGGTTTTGCTGGTGTTGAGGGCCAGGTTGTTGTGCTGGCACCATATGAACAGTCGCTCGATCTCTCTCCTATACTCTGACTCATCCCCATCAGTGATACGTCCCACAACAGTGGTGTCGTCAGTGAACTTGATGATGGAGTTCGCACTATGACCGGCTACGCAGTCATGAGTATAGAGTGAGTACAGCAGCCTTGAGGTGCTCCTGTGCTGATTGTTATCGAGTCTGACACATTTCCACCAATATGAACAGACTGTGGTCTGTGAATGAGGAAGTGGAGGATCCAATTGCAGAGGGATGCGCAGAGACCCAGTTCTGAAGAGTTTGGTAACCAGCTTGAAGGGTTGATTGTGTTAAATGCCATGCTGTAGTCAATGAATAACAGCCTGACATATGAGTTTTTGTTGTCCAAGTGGTCCAGAGCGGAGTAGAGGGCCAGCGAGATCGCGTCCACCGTTGATCTGTTGTGGCGGTAAGCGAACTGCAGTGGGTCCAGGTTTTTGTCGAGGTAGGAGTTGATTTGCGCCATGATCAACCTCTCGAAGCACTTCATCACCGCAGGCGTTAATGCCACAGGTTGATAGTCATTGAGGCATGTCACCTTGCTCTTCTTGGGCACTGGTATTATTGATGCCCTTTTGAAGCAGGTGGGAACGTCAGACCTCAGAAGTGACAGGTAGAAAATGTCCGTAAAAACTCCAGCCAGTTGGTCCGCACAGGTTTTTAGAACACGTCCAGGTATGCCATCAGGTCCAGGTGCTTTTCGAGGGTTCACCCCTCTGAAGGATTTCCTGATGTCGGCCTCTGTGACTGAGACTGAAATACCATCACAGCGAATGGGGGCTCGGGAAGGCACATCGGTGTTCTCCCTATCAAAGCGTGCGTAACATGCATTGAGCTCATCAGGGAGTGATGTTTCGCCGACATCCGAGCTGCCTCCTGGTTTCGCCTTGTAGGAGGTGATTGAATTCAGTCCCCGCCACACCTGTCTCATCCTCCAGTTTGGAGCAGAACTCCCTTTTGGCCTTTCTGATGGCCTTACCAAGGTCGTATCTAGACTTCGTGTAGACCACTGTATCATTAAACATGAATGCCCGGTGTCTGGTCTTCAGAAGAGTGTGGATCTCACAGTTCCTCCAAGGTTTCTGATTGGGAAACACTCGGAAGGTTTTTGTAGGGATGCAGTCCTCCACACATTTCTTAATGAAGTCTGCAACGACTGTGGCGTATTCATTCAAGTCCGTTGCCGAGTCCTTGAACATTGCCTAGTCTACAGACTCCAAACAGTCCTGTAGTTGTTCCTCTGCCCCCCCCCCCCCCCCCCCCCCCCCCCCCCCCCCCCCCACCCCCCCGACCAGCTCTGTACTGTCCTCACCTCTGGGGGTGTGCTCTTTAATTGCTGCCTGTAGGCAGGAAGAAGCAGCACTGCGGTATGGTCAGATTTACCGAAGTGAGGGCGAGGGATAGAGCGGTAAGCATTCTTGATGGTGGTGTAGCAGTGGTCGAGGGTGTTTGGTCCTCTGGTGCAGCAGAAGACATGTTGGTGGAAGTTGGGGAATGATTTCTTTAGGTTTGCATTATTGAAGTCCCCAGCAATGGTGGTAAAAGCCTCGGGGTAAGACGTCTGGTGTTTGTTGACCACGGCGTGCAGCTCCTCCAGTGCCAGACGGACATCTGCATGGGGTGGGATGTAGACCGCGGTCAGGATGATCGAGGTGAATTCCCTCGGAAGGTAGAAGGGACGGCACTTCACCGCCAGATGTTCGAGGTGTGGAGAGCAGGAGTTGGACAGGACTGCCACGTCTGAGCACCATGCAGAGTTGACCATGAGGCAGACGCCCCCTCCTCTCCCTTTCCTCGATGCCAGTGTACGGTCCATGCGGTGGATGGAGAACCCTTCAGGTTGGACCGCTGAGTCTGGGGAGCTGGGGGTGAGCCATGTCTCTGTGAAACAGAACACAGAGCATTCCCTCAGCTCCCTTTGATAAAGCAGTCTTGTCCTTAAGTCCTCCACTTTATTTTCAAGGGACTGTGCATTGGCCAGTAGGATAGTAGGGAGAGGGGGCCGAAGTCCCCTACGCTTCAGTCTGACCTGAAGTCCTGCCCGCCGGCCACGTTTCCGGACACAATAGAGGCTTCCCCTTTGTTTCCAGGTACTGTGTTTCCTGTACCTACTGTTTCTGCGGACCTGCGCTGGAATGGGAATTCCCTCACAGACGGCAACTCCAGCTCCGTAACGAACGGGGGTTCCCTCAGAGTCAGCAGCTCCAGCTTCATTTTTTCTGGGATATCCTGCCCGTCGGCTCTGGAGGTCATCCCAGGGTTTTCAGGTGCCATACCTGGTACAAGTCAGGTTGGGAGTTTCACAGCCAGCGTGGGAAAGTTTAAAGTCCGGGGCTCCTGCAGCTGCGGGAGATCGCAAAATTGTCAGCGCTTTCAGCTGCCCAAGCAGCCTGTCTGAAACGGCACCGATTACTGCCGTTTCCCTGATGCAGGTGAGTTGATAGAAATTGTTGGTAATTCTTTTCTGTTCTGGTGCTCCGCAAAAGTCGCCGCAGGCAGGCGCCATCTTGAGTTCCCCAAGGCTTTCAAGAAGGATGACTCCCATAATAAGCAACATGGCCAAGTATGAACGCTACAATGCTATTTGGAGATTGCAAGAGAGGGACAATTTACAATTAACCTACAAACCTGAACGTCTTTGGAGTGGGGAGGAAACCGGAGCACCCAGGGAAAACACATGCGGTCACGGGGAGAATGTACAAACTCCAGACAGACAGCACCCGTGGTCAGGATCGAATCAGGGTCTAAGGCGCTGTAAGGCAGCAATTCTACCACCGTGCCACCCAATAAGTAGATTTCCAGTTTGATGAAGTGGATTGCCAGTGCTGGAAACTAAGGCTTCTGTGGGGTAATATAGGCCATTCTCAGCATTAGCAGTGACGTCGCAAAGCAAGTTGTGAGTCATTTTTATCAGTAATAAGTTCACGTTCACAAGTTATAGGAGTAGAATTAGGCCATTCGGCCCATTGAGTCTACTCTGCCATTCAATCATGGCTGATCCCATTTTCCTGCTTTCTCCCCATAACCCTTGACACCCATTCTAATCTAGAATGTGTCTATTTCAACCTTAAAAATATCCAATGACTTGGCCTCCAGAGCCCTCTGTGGCAATGAGTTCCACACATTAACTTCCCTCTAATTACAATGTTCCTCTTCACCTCCTTTCTAAAAGAGCTATGTCCTCTGGTCCTAGACGCTCCCACCAGTGAAAACATCCTTTCCACATCCACTCTATCTATGCCTTTCATTATTCTGTAAGTTTCAAAGAGGTCCCCCCTCAACCTAAACTCCAGCGAGTAGAGGCTCAGTGCTGTCAAACACTCATCATACACTATCCCGCTCATTCTTGGAATTATTCTTGTAAACCTCCTCTGGACCCTCTCCAGAGACAGCACATCCTTCCTCAGATATGGGGCCCAAATTTACTCACAGTACTCCAAATGCAGCCTGACCAGTGCCTTATAGAGCCTCAGTACTACATCTTTGTTTTTGTATTCCAGGCTTCTTGATATAAACGCTACTTTAGGTAGAGATGAAAATGTTCACCTGTGGAACCACAAAAATGCAGATCATTTCCCACTCAGCCAAATTTAGTTTGTTCCTTTAAAGGGAATTAAACAGAATGTGAAACCGTCGAAGTGAGAGGCCAAGAAAAACAAAGAAGATACAAAGAGTTGGAGTGAAGAATAACATGTTATAATAAAATAAGTAACCATTTGAACGGGGATTCATGAAGAGACACAGCGTAGAAGAGTGTATGTAGGAAGGAACCACTGATGGGATGGCACAGGTACGCAGTGCCAGAGACCCGGATTTGATCCTGACCATGGGTGTTGCCTGTAAAGAGTTTGTACCTTCTCGCTGTGCCTGCATGGGTATTCTTGAGCTGCTCTGGTTTCTTCTCACATTCCAAAGACGTGCAGATTTGTAGTTTTATCTTCTGTAAAACCTTCATAGAAACATAGAAACTTAGAAAATAGGTGCAGGAGGATGCCATTCGGCCCTTCGAGCCAGCACCGCCATTCATTGTGATCATGGCTGATCGTCTGCTATCAATAACCCATGCCTGCCTTCTCCCCATATCCCTTGACTCCACTAGACCCTAGAGTTCTATCCAACTCTCTCTTAAATCTTTCCCTAGGGTGTAGGATAGAAGTGGCGTACGGGTGATCATTGGTCGGCATGGACTTAGTGGGCTAAAGGGCATGTTTCCATGCTATATCTCTAAACTAAACTATAGTCTACAGCCATCTGAGAAAAAAAAAACAACATTGACCTGATTCTACTGCATGTTCATCTCGCAGTTGGGACTGTTATGTGGCCTTGTTGGGGGGGATGAGTTTTTAAAAATAATTTGCCAGCAAAGTGTAGGAAATTAAAGGATTGTTAAATGTAAAGCAGAATATCCAAAGACAAGTGAGTGAACTAGTTACTAACCTTGCCCATTACCCTCCATGTGAGACAGGACACATTGCTTTTCAAGTCATCTCAATGGTTGAGACCAGTGTTCTGGTGTACCATGTAGTCACAGTGGAAAGTCAATAAAGAGTACATCTCTCATGCATTGCATGTGAATTAACGCCACCTAAGTATACCCAATAGATTTTTTTTGTGTGGAAATACATTATGTATGAACCTCTCCAAGCCAAAATCTCCTCAAAACTCATATAGTATGAGATATAGCCAGTTATGTTTAGCAATTGGTATTTGCATACATAAATCATATAAACATTGTATAAATCATAAGATGCTGGGCAAGACCATTTTTAGTCCCACTTTACTTCAGATAAATGCATTAGTTTCTAAACATTCAGGGTAGTCTAGCCTTGTGCATACTTGCCAACACAACTGGATTTAGCCTCCGGTTAATCACATGTAACACAAAACAAAATCCAAAACATTACAGTCAACCCCAATAATGGTAAACGTGGGAGAATTAGGAAAGACACCATTTTAAAAATCATGGGCTTATATTACAGAGGTCTGAACTAATGTCAGACTATTTGGAATCAGATATAGGTTATAATACAAAGTCCTATTGTCTTCCGCAGACCTGGAAACATCTGTTTAGTTAATATTTTGGCAATTAAATAAACCCTTAAAAATTGCTTAAGCTTTGTATGACATCATTTGACTTTGTCAATTAAATTACCATCCCTATAATCAGTCACAGGTGACAGTTATTCTATAATATATCAATTTGGTGACCGGCAGGATGCTTCGGAATTTAAGTTTTTATTGCATTAATTACTTTATTCACTGGCTGGATACATTTTTGCCAGTTCTATTGACATAAAGGAGATGCATTATGAGTGGATGTCATGTTAATGCCATTTCAATTTACTGTAGCAGGTCAGGTTGCATTTAGTTGAAACCGATATGATCTATGTGTCAATGAGAAGGTTAGAACAAGAACCTTTGTGTCAATTTGACCTTCTCTGCTAATTTAGCACATTATAAGTAGGATTTTGTGTCAGTCACCTTGTCAATTTATGATGATGCAGTTGGCATTAATCTCTAATGAGTTTCCAATGAATGTAATTGTAATCGATGGTTAAAAAGAAACACTCAGCGTTTACCCCATTGTAATTCAAAGTGAAAAGTTTGTGGTTTCGCCGAGCATTATTTAGTTTGAAAAATAACATTCTCAAAGATGAGATTTTCAGATAAAATTAAATATAAGGATATAATTACATCGAGGGAAAGAATCGGTGAGAGTTAAAATTTAAAAAAAAGTTTGCACTGGTTTGGTAGATTTGGGGAAATATTTATTTTCTACAGAAGTTGTCATGCTCCTCGGTATAGTTTTCATCCCCTGATTGCATTGGAATTGGGTGAATTTTTGCTTTATCTTGCTAAAACAATTGCACCTACTGATCCACATCTCTCTGTTCCTTAAGTTGGGACGGCACAATGGTCCAGTGGTAGAGTTGCTGCCTTACACCGCCAAGGACCCAGGTTCGATCCTGTCTGTATAGTGCTGTCTGGATGGAGTTTGTACGTTCTCCCTGTGATCATGGGTTTTTTCTGGGTTCTCCAGTTTCCTTCCACATTTTGAAGATGTGCAGGTTTGTAGGTTAATTTTAGCGCCTCTACTTCCTGAGAAGATTACGGAGTGTCAGTTTGTCAAGGAGGACTCTCTCTAACTTCTACAGGTGCACAGTAGAGAGCTTGCTGACCGGTTGCATCGTGGCTTGGTTCAGCAACTTGAGCGCCCTGGAGTGGAAAAGACTACAAAAAGTAGTAAACACTGCCCAGTCCATCATCGGCTCTGACCTTCCTTCCATCGAGGGGATCTATCGCAGTCGCTGCCTCACAAAATCTGGCAGTATCATCAAGAACCCACACCATCCTGGCCACACACTCATCTCCCCGCTACCTTCAGGTAGAAGGTACAGGAGCCTGAAGACTGCAATAACCAGGTTTGGGAATAGCTACTTCCCCACAGCCATCAGGCTATTAAACTTGGCTTGGACAAAACTCTGAACATTAATAGCCCATTATCTGTTTATTTGCACTTTATCAGTTTATTTATTCATGTGTGTATACACTTATATAATGGTATATGGACACACTGATCTGTTCTGTAATCATGCCTACTATGTTCTGTTGTGCTGAAGCAAAGCAAGAATTTCATTGTCCTATCAGGGACACATGACAATAAACTCTCTTGAATCTTGAATCTTGAATAATTGGCTGATCATCTAAAATCAGTACCCCGTTCCTGCTTTTTCCCCATATCCCTTGATTCCTTTAGCCCTATGAGCTAAATCTAACTCTCTCTTGAAAACTGTTAGCTCTTGAGGCATTTAATAAAAAGTGATTTCTAAATCTATTATTAATGTTGCTGTAGGCGACGGCTATGCCACCTACTTGTACTTCAATATTTGAATATACAAGGATCAAAGCTGTTTTACTGGCAGCCAGCTTTGAAAAAATCTGATTTATTTGATAGCTGTCAGTGCACCAGAAGTTCATGGTCCCCGTGTTTATCAAATACTGCATCTCCTATACAAGTCATTTAATTGTGTTTCCAAAAGTATTTCACCATACCTCAGAGAGTCAAACAGATCTGTCCTGGCTTTGACTAGTAAATGATTAACAGTATTTACGTAAAACATATCCCAACTAATAACCATCTCCACAGAGTGACAAATAAAATCATTTCTAAATATGAAAGCATTAATAATCAACATCCCAAATGGTTGTCATTGATCAATTGATTTTCCAATGGACAAATTACCTATATCCCATGGAATCTTGACCATATTCACAGAGTGATAGAGTGATACAAGCATGGAAACAGGCCCTTCAGCCCAACTTGCCCAAACCGGCCAACATGTCCCAGCTAAACTAGTCCCACCTGCTGGCGTTTTGGTCCATATCCCTCCAAATCTGTCCTATCCATGTACCTATCTAATGGGCCTGTCCCACTTAGGCGATTTTTCAGGCGACTGCCGGCGACTGTCAAGTTGCCGGCAGTCGCCTGAAAAACCGGCAACTGGAAAGGCTGTCAGAGTGAAACACACACACATCGCTTCCTTCACCAGCCCATTTTGCAGGCGGGGACAGGGCAAGCAGGGGGAGCGCTGTCTAAAAACTTCACACGGTGCAAAGCCAAGGTGATAAAGACACACACTGTGATGAACAGGAAGGTTGGCGCTGTAATTAAGATGGCTAAAGCACACTGTATGGTAAGTCCTTTAAAAGGGGGGAGGGGGGAGAGAAGGGGAGAGAAGGAGGGGAGACTACTTTTAAGAAGCCAGAGATACCCGGCTGTGAAGCTCGGCGGACATTTAACATTAACTGTCGGTTATCCTTGGTTCTGAAAACTACTGCTTACATTTTATTTTCCCTATGAGCCAATGAAATTCACCGGTCAGCACCGGCTACAACCTACGAGAACCTTCGACCTTCTAGCAACCGACTAGGACCTCCTGCCGACCCACCTACGGCACGAGAATTCTCGCTACTCCCCATGGAGGCTTCATTCTGGTTGCCGCTAATTTTTCAACATGTTCCGCGACTAGTTCCCCGAACTCATCACAACCATGAAGGCTTGTCCCATACACCCACCACCCTGAAGTTACCCCTCAGATTCCTATTAAATCTCGTCCTTAAACCTCTGTCCTCTGTCCTCGATTCACCTACTCTGGGCTAGAGTCTCTGTGCATCGACCCAATCTATTCCTCACATGCTTTTATACACCTGTATAAGATCACCCCTCATCCTCTTGTGATCCAAGTACTAGAGTGCCAGCCTACTCAACCTCTGCCTATAGCTCAGACCCTCTAGTCCTGGCAACACCCTCGTAAATCTTCTCTGTACCCTTTCAGCACCAGTTCAGAACAGTAACTGACTTAAGCATCATCAGTAAACATATTTTAACTTACTGGACAATTGATTTGTAAATGTGCCTTTGAATACTATAGTAGCTGGGGAATTTAATTTCAATTTTTCAAAAAGCTGGTCTTGATACCAGGAAGCACGTAAATACTGGTTTAACTGGCCATTTTACTTCGGAGTCACGTGAGTGACTTCGTGAAGACCCCGCCAGCACGCCTGCGCGGCATATCGTCGCGCGCATTTGCAGCGGCAGCTGGGGGGGGGGATTGCGCTCTCTCCTCGGGCTCCTTCATAAAGGCCGGTAGGTGAGTATGTGTTTTATCCTACAGGATGGACAAGGGCAAGAGGAAGGCGCTGTCGAAAAGTCGAGCTTCGACCAGCCAACGGCCCTTGTCTCCGGAGCTGCCAACAACGCCAGCAGCTTCGAGGCGTGTGGGGGCAGGAACGCGGAAGTCGGGTGCTCCCGCTGATTCAGGGGCCGACTCACCGGAATGGTTTACCGCACCGGAGCTGGAGATATCAGATCCAGACTTCGAGCCTCCTTCCCCCAAGAAAAGAGGGGGAAAGCAGGTACGTGGCAAGGGGTCTCGCTTGTTACAAGCCACCTCTCCCCGAGCTCCAGTAGACCCGAGGGGGCTGGGCCGGGGGACAGCCGCACGACAGGGGAGCCCTGCAAAGTGCAAATACGTACCACAGCCAGGGATATCTGCCATCGTGCAGCCCGGGCATAACACTGCTGTGTCGTGTAGGCCTGCTGGAGCAGATACCGCCGACAACACACACCGTCAGGCTGCGGTCAAGGGCGGAGGTGGCAGCAGGAAGCGGTCGGTCAGCTCAGCTCTGGGAGCGGCCGACCATGCGCCTCCACGTCAAGTAATGGGCATGTGTGGAGGTAAGCCTGCACGGACTCCGGGGAGCCAGGTTCCGGGGGCCGGCGCCGAGTCAACTCACCTGCCTTCTTATCAGCCAGGTGGGCCGCCACAGTCTGGGAGAAGACAGATTAGCGGAGAGTCCGTGCGGGAGTCGTATGACCCTACTTGGGCTGTAGGTCACGACGACCTGCCATTGGACCCTAGACCGCACTCTAAGGGGGTGAGGTCCGATGGTGGAAGCCCCAGTGAATTCGCAGGGCCTGGGGAAGTCGGCTTGTCCGCTGCATCTCGCAGGGGCGGTCGCATTGAGCGGTTGGAGCTCTTAGTGGAGCAACTCCTCCAGCGGGACCGAGAACGAGAAGAACGGGACTCGCGGGCATCTACCAGCCGTGCGAGGACTCCGCTCAGCATCTCGTCATCTCCAGCAGGAAGCATGAGGGATTTCCCAGCTGCTGTGTTCGAAGAGGACCCAGGGCAGCCAGTAACCGCTGAGCCAGAGCATGAGGAGGATATGCTGGAAGTGGTGAGTAAGTTTGCCGCTACCACCCAGACAGGTGAACCTCTGCACCACAAATTGGCGGGCACCATTGATTACCTGACTACACATCAACTCCAGAGTCAGGTTCTCAGTGATACATTGGAGAAAATCAAACCGCCCGAAAACTGCGTCAACCTCAGTGTGCCCTTGGTTAACGCCCAGATCTGGGGACACTTGAACACGGCCACCAAGGCGCAGGATGTCCGCCTCCAGCGCATATTTAAAAGTTCTCTCCACAGGCATCACGGCGTTTGCAAGAACCCTGGATGGGGATAATGTGTCGAGCGATCAGCAAGACGCACTGGCACTATTATGCAACACCCAATACGAAATCAACAGCCTGCGTAAGAGCTCCATTAAGCCCACACTAAACCCTAAATTCGCAGGGTTGTGCCGACCATCAACCGCTCCACCGCAGCATCAATTGTTCGGAGACCTAGCCAAACAGGTGAAGGAACTGGATGAGGAGGCCAAAACAGTCGGCCTCATGAAGCCTCAACAGACCAGGCCTCACCCATATTACAGGCAGCAGCCTACTTCCTCATGGAGAAATCGGCCGCCGGAAAGGGTACAGAGATCCAACCCACCTCCATACCAACAAGTGCCACGACATTTTTTAGGGCAAGGCCAACAAAGGCCTGCATGGAAATTGCGGCCTCCGGCTCGTCAACCTCCACAACGCCCATTCAAAACACAGTATGTACGGAACCGCCGTTAACCTTGGAGGTAAGGGGGTCTGGTTCTTCTCACGCCGTAGCATCTCCCCTGCACAAATAGGTGGGCGGTTGCGGGCGTTTTTGGACATTTGGAAACTGTCACCACGGATGAGTTTATTTTACAAAGTGTTCAAGGATATGTTATAGAATTCATTGAAGGTATAAATCCCCCTATGCAGCATTCGCCTCGTAGGAAGTTTACTCTATCCCAAAAAGAGATGGAGGCAGGACAAGCTGAAATTATACAGTTAGAACAAAAAGGGGTAATTGGCAAAACTAAGCATGAACCAATTGAGTTTGTGTCTAATATATTCACTAGGATTAAGAAAGATGGGGGATGTCGTATTATAATAGACTTGTCTGAATTGAACAATTTTGTACAATACACCCATTTCAAAATGGACACGTTTGAAACAGCTAAGCAGATGCTTTACCCAGGGTGCTTTATGGCATGCATCGATTTAAAGGATGCATATTATACGGTACCCATTGCAGAGGCTTGTAGGAAATTTTTGAAGTTTGTCTGGAAGGGTCAGTTATGGGAGTGTAAAGCATTGCCCAATGGAATCACCACAGCTCCTAGGCTGTTTACCAAATTGGTAAAACCTATATTGGCTCTTCCCCGACAACAAAATTATATAGTAATGGCATATTTGGATGATATCCTTATAGTGGGTCCGACCCTCCAATTGGCAATTAAAGGAGTGGCTGCAACCAAGGATTTGTTTGAGAAGCTGGGATTTGTAATTCATCCAGACAAATCAAAATTGCACCCGGTACGGGTTATGGATTATTTGGGGTTCACCCTAGACACTAATTCAATGAAGATTACCATCCCAACTAATAAAGCTACTACTATTATAGAAGAGTGCCTCAATCTTGCTTGCGCCAGGGTACCGACTATTCGGCAAACGGCAAAAGTTATAGGGAAATTAGTAGCTGCATTCCCAGCTGCACGATTCGGACCGTTACACTACCGAAATTTACAAAGATCAAAAATCTCAGCGTTAAAAACAAATGCTGGTCACTTTGATCGGCCAATTCGGTTACCATCAGAAGCCAGAAATGAGCTACAATGGTGGGTTGAGAATATTAAAGAATGTCATAAACCTATCATAGTGGGCAACCCTGATGTGGTGTTACAAACTGACGCAAGCGCACAAGGTTGGGGAGCAACTGATACGATGTCCAGTTGTGGTGGCAGATGGAATTCTCATGAGGCTACATTTCTGGAGGCACATGGGATAACTTATATAGAAATGTTGGGCGCATTTCATGGACTGCGGGCTTACTGTACTAATTCACAGAATTTACATGTCCACCTTCAAATAGATAATACTACAGTGGTGGCTTACATCAATCATATGGGTGGTATCAGGTCGCTATCTTGTGATGAATTGGCTAATATAATTTGGCACTGGTGCATTGAAAGAAACATTTGGATTACTGCGACCTATTTGCCTGGGAAGCTCAATACAGTGGCGGACACCAGGTCACGAGTCTTTAATGACAACATTGAGTGGATGTTAAATCCCCAAATTTTTGGAGATATTATAGCTCGTTTTGGGACACCAGATATTGACCTATTTGCGTCCAGGTTGAACCATCAGATACCAACGTATGTGTCATGGGAACCAGACCCTGGGGCAATAGCGATGGATGCGTTTTCGATCCATTGGGGGAAATGGTTTTGCTACGTATTTCCCCCATTCTGCCTCATCAGTCGGGTGTTGGAGAAAATTAAACTGGACTCTGCAACTGGTATATTGATTATTCCCGACTGGCCTACACAACCATGGTACCCGATGGTTGAGAAAATTTTAAAACAACCATGGATGGCGATTGGGAAACACCCCAAATTAATTACTCACCCTATTACGGGGATCAGTCATCCTTGCCATGGTCATTTAAACTTGTTGGCTTGCAGGTTCTGAAAAGACCTCTCATCCGGGCAGGCATCTCGTCAAGAGCCATGAACCTCATTGCAGCATCATGCCGGGAATCCACCCGGAAACAATACCTCACTCAAATCAGAAAGTGGGAAGATTTCTGTGCCCGGAACAACAAGTCCTCCAACTCGGCAACAAAACCGGATGTGTTGGAGTTCCTCGCAGGCGTCCACTTTGATGCTGGCCTCAGCTACAGTGCCATCAACAGCACCAGGAGTGCGCTGTCTTCATACCTGGATATAGGTATCGGCTCCCACCACCTGGTGTCTAAATTAATGAGGGTGTATTCAATACCAACCCTCCACGACCCAGATATACAGTAACGTGGGATGTGGGGATCGTGCTGACCCTACTGAGGAGCTGGGCTCCAATAGATGAGCTACGGGGCTCATGTTGTCGACCTCCCCGTGGTGAGCCCTGTCAACTGACTTCAGTCAGGCGAACGACAACAAACGGAGACAGCAGCAGCGCCGTAGCTTGGCGCCAACCCGAAGCATGCGCCCTTTTTAGGGCGGGCACCTACGGATGTGGAACCGGATGGCATCACCCTGCTGCGGACTTCTGTTGCCTCAAACGCAAGAAGAAGAAGAAGATGAGCTACCATTGAAACAGCTCACCCTTAAGGTGGTGATGCTCATGGCACTGACGACAGCCCAACGAGTCCAGACGTTACAAAAACTGCATCTGGACAGCATGGTGGCCACGCCTGGTCGAATAAATTTTTTTGTTAAAGAATTATTAAAACAGCACAGGCCAGGGGCGCATGGGCTGCAGCTGGAGTTTCGGGCGTACCCTGTGGATGCCACACTCTGCATAGTGACCCATCTCCACTGCTACATCCGAGTTACTGGTGCTATCAGGATGAAGGAACAGGGACTCTTCATCAGCCATAAACCTCCATATCGTCAAGTGACTACACAGACTATTGCTAGGTGGCTCAGGGTGGTGTTGGATGCAGCAGGGGTCGCTACTGACATTTTTAAGCCTCATTCCACCAGAGCTGCATCCACATCAGCAGCGAGAGCCATGGAGGTGCCCATGGACCACATTCTCGCCACTGCTGGCTGGGCCAGTGAGAAAACGTTTCAGCAATTCTATAATAAACCTCTGGCCGCCCCTGCGACATTCGCAGAAGCTACTCTGGGTATTGCTCAGTAAATATTAGTCCCCGAATTAGGGGTTTGTTGTTTATTTGATTAATAAATTGTGTTGATTTTTCAGCCACTGTCAACTGAACTCCATTAACAGTCTTACTCCATCAGAATGGCGGCAGTGTGATAAGCATGGACGTTGTTCAGGGCGTGAAATCACAGAGCTTTGAAATCTTCACGAAGTCACTCACGTGACTCCGAAGTAAAATAGTAAGATTAAACGAGAACTTACCAAGTTTGAAGGTTGATCTGTATTTTACGAGGAGTCGCGGTGAGGGATTTCGTGCCCACCGCTCCCACCCTCTATCATCAGGTCAATCAGGTAGTTCTACGGTTTTCATCTTACTATTTTTAGTCATGGTTGGTTCTGTGATTCCACACCGCTGCTTTGAAGGATGCCGCGCAGGCGTGCTGGCGGGGTCTTCACGAAATTCCTCACCGCGACTCCTCGTAAAATACAGATCAACCTTCAAACTTGGTAAGTTCTCGTTTAATCTTACTATTAACTTCTATATTTGTGTAGAACATAGAACAATATAGCACAGGAACAGGCCCTTTGGCCCATAATGCTGACCATGATGCCAAGTTAACCTAACCTTCTCTGCACGTATGTGATCCATATCTCTCCATTTCTTGCTTACGGTTCGCTATGCCTTTGAGGGAAGCAAACCTGCTGCAGATACCTGGCATGATCAGCGTATGAGTAGGGAGGAATTGCAGATGCTAGTTTACACCGAAGATAGACACTAAATGCTCAATGGGTCAGGCAGCATCTCTGGAGAAACGGAGTAGATGATGTTTTGGGTCGAGTCCCTTCTTCAAAGTGAGAGTTAGGGGAGAGGGAAACTAGAGGTATGCAAAGGTACAGAACAAATCTCAGCCGTCTCAAGTAATGTGGAGCCCACAATGGTTGTTGGCTGTGGATGAGGTGATAATGAAGGGGTACGAACAGTGAAACCTGGAAGATGACGAGGGGAGGTGGAGCGAGAGGGAATGCAAGGGCTACTTGAAATTTGAGTAATCAATATTCATATCTGTGGCTTGTAAGCTGTCTGAGCAAAATTTGAGGTGCTGCTCTCGCAACTTGCATGCGGCATCACTCTGACAGTGAAGGAGGCCCAGGACGGAAGGGTCAGTATGGGAATGGGGAGGGGAATTAAAATGTTTGGCAACCGAGGGACCACATAGGTCAAGGCGGGCTGAGCTTAGGAGTTTTAAAAAATATATATTTTTATTAGAAGTCATGTACAGAAGTATAAACCAAGAATAACATAATACATTTCATGTACAACTTCTTGTTTTAAAATTTAATAATAGAAAAGTAGCAGAAGCAAGAAAAAGAGAGAAAGGGAAAGTTAAGTAAGGTAGTGATATTGATTGTTCGTGAAAAAGTAGAGAGAAAGAGCCCATAATGATGTAAAGCACGATAAAGAGAGAGAAAAAAAAGGAAAATAAAACAAAGAAAAAATAAAAAGAAGATGTAAAGAAAATAAAAGGGATATACAGTACCTGCTTCGTATCTTTACAGACCCCTCACCCGGTTCTGAAACAGTTCATTTCCAGGGTTATGTTGCACCATATGCCTGTAATAAGTCGATAAAGGGAGACCAGATCTTTAAGAATTGGTCTGATTTGCCTGCTGGTTGCAGGCATATGCCTGTATTGTCATATGCCGTATGCCTGTAATGTCGATAAAGGGAGACCAGATCTTTAAGAATTGATCTGATTTGCCTGCTAATTGCCTAACTTATGAAGATAATCTCATATCTTCGAGGTGTAACATTTCAGACATGTTTGAAATCCACATTTTAAGCGTTGGTGTGAGTGCATTTTTCCAGAATTTTAGTATAAGTTTTTTTGCCATTAATAAGCCATAGTTAAGGAAACTCTTTTGGAACAAAGTCAGCTCAGAGCCAACTTCCATTGTTCCAAAGATAATCAGTTCTGCGTTGGGGTTCAATTTTATTTTAAAATAATTTTGTGAAAATTAAAAGAAATTATTTCCAAAATTTATGGAGTTTTATGCAGGAGACAAAGGAGTGTGCTATGGTTGCATCTTGAGATAAGCATTTATCACAGATGGAAGAAACATTTGGAAAAATGTTATTCAGTTTAGTTTTCGAGTACTATAATCTATGTTAAATTTTATGTCTTACATTGATCGAGCATTTGAGTACATATAGCAAATATTTATCACATCTGTCTTTTTAGATTTTTATAGATAGTTCTTGTTCCCAATCTCTTCTAAGAGCTTAGGAGTTGAGTGAGGATTGAACCGGGGTCTCTGGCGCTGTGAGGCAACAACTCTACTGTCTGCGCTTGGACTCGCCCATATGTAGGAGTGAGTCCACACAATGGATAAAGTAGAAAAAGGTTGGAGGAGGTGCAAGTGAACCTCTGCCTCACCTGAAATGACTGTCGGGGTCCCTGGATGGAGTGGAGGGAGGTTGTATAAGGATTAGTGTGTGACTCTGAACACATCTGCACATTGGACTGTTATGGCCGAAGGAACTTGCTAAAACTAAACTAAATAACTAAACTAAATTAGACTTGATGGGCCAAATGGCCTACTTCTGCTCCTATGACTTATGAACTTATGAACTCTGCAACTACTTGCGGTATTGGGCTGTGCTGTTCCCAATTCCAACGGAATGCTTTCTATGGTGTATCTGTAGACGTTTGAAAGAGTTGTGGGAGAATTGCTGGATTTCCTCGGTCTCCTGAACAGCCCACCTTTCATCCCCACTGAGACTTCAAAGAGACCTCTTACAATCTGCTGTAGGAACTCAGCAGGTTGAACTGCACCTGTGGTGGAGTGGGTGTGGGTGGAGTAGGACCGTTCGAATCAAAACACCGCATCACGACCGAAAGTGGAGCAGGGAGATGACCAGCAATAAGTAGGAGTGGTGAGACAGGAGCCAGTGGTGATTGGTGGACAGAGGAAGAGTGAAGGATTACTTACACAAAAATCTGGAGTAACTCAGCGAGACAGGCAGCATCTCTGGAGAGAAAGAATGGGTGACGTTTCGGGTCGAGACCCTTCTTCAAACAACAGGCAGAGGAGGGGAAGGAGTGGAGTTGGGAGACAGAGACACGTGCGTGACAGAGCGAGGAAGACTAAAAAAGAACATAAACAGCTAAAAAATAGGCGAGGAGCTGGGTGGGAGAAGGGAAGATTGAACGTGGAGAAGCTATTTCCACCTTTACTCTCCCCGATCTAAAATTGGGTTGCTCCTTAGTATTTAGAGCAAGTTCCATTTCCATTTGCTGAGGGAGAAAGAGGACAACTGTAATCTTGATTAAAGTTTCAGGCACTTGACAAAACCACCGTTATCATGAGGCAGCCTTCCTGTTGAGTAATGGGAACCTGGGTAAAGGCTCTGTTGCTTGCAGATTTATTTATGCCGTACAGCAGTCCACACTGACATTACCTTCTCCTTGCAGCAATAAATGGCTATCATTCTCCTATCAGTTCCCACTTTGTCAAGGCAGTGGAAGGTAACACACTTAGAAAAGTTGCACATCTGAGACTGTTGTGCAGCTTCATCCTGTTAAAAGCCTCTTGCTCAATTCTTTGTGGCACTTGTACAGGTCACCTTTTAATAACCCCTGGACTGCTGTCTAAGTGTTGCTCCATTTTCCCCACAAAAAGCTGCTGCCGATTCAAAACATCACAACCAAATGGCATTCAGCGGGTAGAATACAGTGATGCTCATCGGAAAGTTCATGCATTAGAGGTTTGAAGATCTTTTGTATAAGAGGTTAACTGAAATACAGTGAACAGCACTGGCCTTGGTCTAATGTATTATCGACTTACTGAAAGTGACAGGATTAAGTGCTCCATCTCGATATTGCAGGGCAATACTGAGTTTAAGGAGTACATAATTGTACAATTTTTGTCGCCTAATTATAGGAAGGATGTCAACAAAATAGAGAGAGTACTGAGGAGATTTACTACAATGTTGCCTGGGCTCCAGCAACTATGTTACAGAGAAAGGTTGAACAAGTTAGGTCTTTATTCTTTGGAGCGCAGAAGGTTAAGGGGGGACTTGATTGAGGTCTTTAAAATGATGAAAGGGATAGACAGAGTTGACGTGGATAAGCTTTTCCCATTGAGGGTAGGGAAGATTCAAACAAGAGGGCATGACATGAGAATTAAGAGACAGAAGTTTAGGGGTAATGTGAGGGGGAACTTCTTTACTCAGAGGGTGGTGGCTGTGTGGAATGAGCTTCCAGCAGAAGTGGTGAAGGCAGGATCGATTTTAACATTTAAAAGTAAAGTGGATAGGTATATGGACGGGAAGGGAATGGAGGGGTATGGTCTGAGTGCAGGTAGATGGGACTAGGGGAAAACAAATGGTCGGCAAGGACTGGAAGGGCTGAGAGGGCCTATTTCCATGCTGTAATTGTTATATGGTTATATAAGGAATAAGGGCGCACAGTGACACAGCTGTAGAGGTGCGGCCTCACACTGCAAGGTTTCAATCCTGACTATGGGTGCTATCTGTATGGAGTTTGTACTTTCTCCCTGTGAATACATTAAGTGGGTTTTCTCCTGGTGCTCTGGTTTCCTCCAACATTCCAAAGACGTGCAGATTTGTAGGTTAATTGGCTTCTGTAAATTGCCCTTAGTGTGTAGGTCATAACTCATAAGTGATAGGAGTAGAATTAGTCCATTCGGCCCATCAAGTCTACTCTGCCATTCAATCATGGCTGATCCATTCTTCCTCCTAACCTCATTCTCTTACCTTCTCCCCATAACCTTTGACACCTGTACTAATCATATGTCTATCTATCTCTGCCTTAAAAATATGCACTGGGCCTCCTCAGCCTTCTGTGTAGGATGCAAAACTAGGATAATTATTATTTATTATTATTAAATCGTTGAAAACATTAGGGACGCAGTGGTGCTGGTTTCCAACAGGCATACTGTCACCTGCTCTAAACTAAACTAAACTAAATCTCACCCCACCCACTTTGATCATAATCACAAAGACATTTCAAGGTGCTACACTTCCAAATTATCTACCAACCTTTAAACAGAATTTGATTGAGTTAAATCAAGAACTCGCTGTCCAGCTAAATGGATATCTCTGCCAATATTTTTTATCGCTAGCATTGATTTGGAAAGATATAAACTGTGATATGATTTAGCTCATGATAAACACTGCTACATTTTGCCAATAAAGTAAGGATTTGTCTACAACCCCAGATTTTTTTAAACGATAAAAATCTACTTATTAAATCTACTCTACTTTGATTCTAACTGTGCTGTCTGTAGGGAGATTGTACACTCGGGTGCTCCGGTTTCCTCCCACACTCCAAAGATGTACAGGTTTGTAGGCTAATTAACTTGGTAAAATTATAAATTGTCCCTAGTGTGTGTAGGATAGTGTTAGTGTGCAGGGATCGCTGGTCGGTTCGGACGCAGTGGGCCCAAGGGCCTATTTCCACACTGTATCGCTAAAATAAACTAAAAATGCTAAACTAATCCATTTTGCACTGGGACTTTGTATCCTGCTTTCCCCAGATCGGGAGGTGAAGAAGAGGGTAGTTAATCTGTGGAACATAGCCACAGAGAGCTGTGGAGGCCAATTCAGTGGATATTTTTAAGGGAGAGATAGACACATTCTTGATTAGAACAGGTGTCAAAGGTTATGGCGAGAAGGCAGGAAAATTGGATTAGGAGACAGAGATCAGCCATGATTGAATGGCGGAATGGACTCGATGGGCCGAATGGCCTAATTCTACTCCTATAACTTGTGAACTTGTGCATTTTGGACAGTGCAAAAATGCTTCAGAATTTGCCCTCGGGAGCAAGTGATTTTGTGACACAATATTTTTCCTATTCTCCTTACAGAGATATGATTCAGATAAAAAGTCAACTGTGATAATTACAGTTGGCCTAAAATAGACCCTTTGGCTCATTGAGCTGGCTTCAACCATCTACCCTCTTGGGTTAATCTTTACATTAATCATTTTGTTTTCTTCATACATTCTCGTCAGCTCGCGCCCCAGATTCCACCGGTCACCTACACATTAAGGGACCATACAGTGGCCAATTAATTTAGCATCTTGGGAGGAAATTGGAGCACCTGGAAAAACCCCACGTGATCAAAGTGATAACTTGCAAACTCCACACAGGCAGCACCCGACATAAGGTTTGATGCTGATGTCACTGGTGTAGTGTGGCAGCAGCTCAACCAGTTCTATTACAGTGCCTCCCCTGTTATGCCACTGTGACATCTTGGTTCCTGTCCAACTTTCATGAACACGATACCAGACTTAGTGTCAGTGCACAAAATAAGTTTTAAACGTTCCAAGTTTTTTGTTTTATGGTACAAATTTAGTTTTGTGCTGATTTTGCACTTCCATTGATCCACTGTAGACGAGTTTCCATTTATTCATGATATAAATCATCACTTAAATATATACATTAGAAGTTTTCATCTGGTGACTTTACCAATTTTAAATAAACCTGTTCTCATTTTATTAAAATATCAGCAAAACAACTTTGCTTTAATGTGTCAATCAGTGACAGTCAACCTCAGTCAAACTTTTTACTCTTGTTCTTGTTCAGAAATCCAAATTTCTTTGCAATTGCATTTCCACGTTATTTCAAAAAGACCAAACTTCCCAGCATCTACACGAGGCGTTGCCTCGGAAAAGCAGCCGACGCAATCAAAGACTTGTCCCACCCTGGTCATTCCTCCTCCTCCCTGCTCCCACCAGGCAGAAGGTACAAATGCTTGAAAGTGCACACCACCAGACTCAGGAACTGTTTCTTCCCCTCTATTATCAGGCTTCTGAATGGTCCTTCCATTAGCTGGATTACTATCTGATTCACCTCTGCCCGGGGTCAGGGAAAAAGCGTTCACCTTGCGGCCCCGTTTCCACCAATCTTTCCACCACTACACACAAGAAGCACAAGGCGACATTGTATGCAGATGCCGAGAAATGTGTTCGGCTCTGGCTGAACAATTTCTAATCTTGTCATGTGGACTCGATAGGAAGATCACTGCCCCACCGCGGACATTCAACTTTGTCTATGGGACTGATAGGCTACATCACGCTACAATGCTGAGAACTAGATTCTGCACTCTGTATCCACTTGAGTTTGGCGATTGATTTTATGTAGGGTCTGTTTGGATCGCATGCAAAACAAAGCTTTTTGCTGGACTTTGTGCTACACGTGACAATTATAAAGCTAAACCTGAAACTAGAAGCAAAGTGCTTCAAATGCTGAAGTAAAAGCTGGAAAAGCAGAAAATACTTAGAATGTCTGATGATAAGGTTAAACATGAATTCAAATCCCCTAAGTGCAGTTGGAGGAGTTTCATAGAAACATAGAAAATAGGTGCAGGAGTAGGCCATTCGGCCCTTCGAGCCTGCACCGCCATTCAATATGATCATCCAATTCAGTATCCTGTACCTGCCTTCTCTCCATACCCCCTGATCCCTTTAGCCACAAGGGCCACATCTAACTCTCTCTTAAATATAGCCAATGAACTGGCCTCAACTACCTTCTGTGGCAGAGAATTCCAGAGACTCACCACTCTCTGTGCGAAAAATGTTTTCCTCATCTCGGTCCTAAAGGAATTCCCCCTTATCCTTAGACTGTGACCCCTTGTTCTGGACCTCCCCAACATCGGGAACAATCTTCCCGCATCTAGTCTATCCAACCCCTTAAGAATTTTGTAAGTTTATACAAGATCTCCCCTTAGTCTTCTAAATTCTAGCGAGTACAAGCCAAGTCTATCCAATCTTTCCTCATATGAAAGTCCTGACATCCCAGGAATCAGTCTGGTGAACCTTCTCTGTACCCCCTCTATGGCAAGAATGTCTTTCCTCAGATTTGGAGACCAAAACTGTACGCAAAACTCCAGGTGTGGTCTCACCAAAACTCTGTACAACTGCAGTAGAACCTCCCTGCTCCTATACTCAAATCCTTTCGCTATGAATGCTAACATTTGCTTTTTTCACTGCCTGTTTCAATTAATTAATTAAATGTATTTGGAATAAAAGGCCTGTATCAGTAATGTCGACGATGATACTATCAGATATCAGTTAACAGATTATCAGATTGTTGAAAAACGTCATCTGGGTCACTCCTAATCTCCAGAAAAAGGAATATGCTTATTGTGTTTACCCAGTCTGGCTTATATGTGACTCAGCTATTACACTTTATACTGTTGATAGACCCAAAATGCTGGAGTAACTCAGCGGACCAGGCAGCATCGAAGGAGAAAAGGGATAGGTGAACCAATGTGAACTCTTGTCTTAATTATGGGGTTCACTTTGAATTGCCTTCTGAATAAGGCCTTCACCAGGACTTCAGTTTGTCACCCATTCGGAATGGGCAATAAACCCGAGTGATGTCTACATCCCATAAATAAACACAAATAAAATCTGGTTTCCTTATTCCACAGCTCAGTGCAAATTCCTTCAATCTAATGGTATATTTATTCACTCTTTTTTTTTTAACACATCATTAATTTCCCCTTGTGTTTTTGATAATACAAATTTGTTCCACTCCTTCTATAATTTATGTACATGCTGTCACATCCTTTTTTCTTTAATCTTCTTTCAAAATGATGTGTAAATATTATCCTTGTATCTCCTGCTTTCAGTGCTCCTGTTGTGGCCTTCTGTACATGGGTGAGACTAAGCGCAGACTAAGCAATCATTTTAATGAACACTTGTGCTCGGTACACCCGGGCCTGCTGGATCTCCTGAATGCTACGTACTTTACATCCCCTTCTGGTTCCCGCACCGATCCTTCTGTCTTGGGCCTCCTCCATTTGCCAGAGTGAGACCTTACACTGCATCCTCCAACACCCGGACCTATGCAAAGATTTTATTTGTTGATTTTAGCTCTGCATTCAACACCATTGTGCCAGAGCTACTACACTCCAAACTCTCCCAGTTGACTGCACCTGAACCCCTCTGTCAGTAGATCACCAACTTCTTGACAGTCAGGAAGCAGCATGTGAGGTTGGGAAAGCACATCTTGGACCCGCAGACCCTCAACATAGGAGAACCGCAAGGCTGCGTACTCTCCCCTTTCCTTTACTCTCTCCACACCAACGACTGCACCTCCACAGACTCCTCTGTCAAGCTTCTCAAGTTTGTGGACGACACAACCCTGATTGGACTGATACAGGATGGGGAGGAATCTGCCTAGAGACAGGAAGTGACACAGCTGGCGTCCTGGTGCCATCACAACAATCTGGAGCTCAATGCTCTTAAGATGGTGGAATTGATTGTAGACTTTAGGAGAGCTCCCCCTCCCCTCACCCTACTCACCATCAACAACACCGCAGTCTCATCTGTGAGGTATTTTAAGTTCCTTGGAACCATCATTTCCAGGGACCTTAGAGGCCACCATCGAATACATAGTCAAAGAGGCCCAACAGAGGATGTACTTCCTGTGGCAGTTGAGGAAACACAATCTGCCACGGGCATTGATGGTCCAGTTTTATACTGCCAACATAGAGTCTATCCTCACCATCATGGTCTGGTTTGGCTCAGCCACCAAGCAAGTAATCCGGAGGCTGCAGCGCATTGTTCGATCAGTCGAGAAGGTTGTTGATCATCTCTGACCCCTCTCACCTTGGCCACAAACCCTTTGAAACACTTCCCTCTGGAAAGAGACTGCGGACCGTCAAAGCCACCACAGCAAGACATAAAAACAGTTTTCCACAAGTAGTAACTCTACTCAACGGCCAAAAGTCTGTAAACTCCTATTGCTCTGGTATTTTATTTCATTCTTAACATGTTTAACTTATAATGTTTTATTTATAATTGTCTACTGTATATCGTGTTGTTACTTGCGAGCAAAGCACCAAGGCAAGTTCCTTGTATGTACAGTATACATACTTGGCTAATAAATTTCATTCAATTCAATTCAAACTGGAGGAACAGCACCCACTTGTTGAGGGCGGGCGACACTGTGGCGCAGCGTTGGAATTGCTGCCTTACAGAGCCAGAGACCCGGGTTTGAACCTAAGTGCAGGTGCTGTCTTCGTGGAGTTTGGATGTTCTTGTACAGCCCTTTTGTCTTCTTTTCATCTCTGTCTTTGCCCATCCATCTACCAAGCAAATCCCCTCACCTGCATTCACCCTTCACTTGCCTGGCTTTGACCTGACCCTATTTCTTTTCCAGCTTTATCCCCTACAACAATTATTATGAAGACGGGTTCTGACCCAAACATCGCCTATCCATATTCTCAAGAGATGCTACCTGACTCACTGAGTTATTCCAGCACTTTTTATTGTAAAACCAGAACCTAAAGACAGGTTCTGATCCAAAATATTGCCTATACATATCCTCCAGAGATGCTACGATAGACAATAGACAATAGGTGCATGAGTAGGCCATTTGGCCCTTCAGGCCAGCACTGCCATTCACTGTGATCATGGCTGATCATTCACAATTAGTCCCCGTTCCTGCCTTCTCCCCATATCCTTTGACTCCGCTATCTTTAAGAGCTATATCTAAGTCACTCTTGAAAGCATCCAGAGAATTGGCCTCCACTACCTTCTGACCTCCACTACCTAACCTGCCATGTTTGTTTTTTTGTAAACCAGCATCCATAGACGTGTTCTGAACCAACATATTGCCCATTCTTGTCCTCCAGAGATGCTAACTGACCCACTGAGCATTTTCTTTTTTTTTTGTAAGCCAGCATCTGCAGTATGTTGTTTGCAAATGTTACCTTTGCTTTGCTTCAACTGAATAAATGGGACAAAACAAGATTCAGTCGATGGTATTGAGGATCTGACGTTTTCACCAGTAAGTGAACAGTAAGGGACTCAACTTAATGAGTTGAGTCCCTTACTGTTCACCAAACTGCTGACGTCCCCGCCGCCTACATGCCAGTATAGCGGGTCCCACACTGGGAGCTGCATGTGTCAGCGTTTGTGTCAGCAGATACTGTAACCTTTCTCCTGCTGAGATTTTATCAACACACTTGTGCTGCTGAGCAGCACAAAGCTATCGTAGGAAGGAACTGCAGATGCTGGTTTAAACTGAAGATCGACACAAAAATGCTGGAGTAACTCAGCAGGACAGGCAACATATCTGGCGAAAAGGAATGGGTGGGGTTTCAGCTCGAGACCCTTCTTCAGTTTGAAGAAGAACCATTCTTTCTCCCCAGATATGCTGCCTGTCCCACTGAGTTACTCCAGCTTTTATGTGTCTATCTTCAGCACAAATCTAGTGACTGACTTAGATCCCAGGATGGAGCAGGGTCTTCGCCAGGAAACTCTGCCGCTACAATTTACAGCCAGTTCCTTCCAGGAAGGTTGTGGGAAGATGGAATGTCGGAAGGTTTTCATGGCAAAGTTAATAATATTATTGGCCAGGCTACAACCCAGCGGTATGAATCTTAATTTCTCTAACTTCAAGTAACCCTTGCATCCTCTCATTGTTCATCTCTCCCCCATCCTAGTCATCGTACTAGTTTTGCTGTTGTCCTGTTGAGTTTCACTGTCTGTTTAACTCGTTATCACCTAGCCCACAGCCAACAATGGACCATTGTGGGCTCCATCTTTACTTGATCATCGTTACTTTTTGCATATACTGTTTTTCATTCTTTGGAAATCACCCATCTCTATCTCTTGTTTCCCTTTCCTCTGACTCAGTCTGAAGAAGGGTCTCAACCCAAAACGTCACCTATTTGTTTTCTACAGAGATGCCGCCTGATCTGTTGAGTTACTACAGCTTTATGTGTCTGTCTTCATCATAATAACACTTGTAAACGGCTTCAGCTTCTGACATTTCATCAAGACTGCTGTGGTTAAAGGGACTCGACATGAAATGTTTTCACTCCACATATCACTGTATTTTATTGAATCTGGAATATTAACAGCCTGTAGTTTGTTGAATGCAAATTCTTGGTGGCCGAGCAATGAATCCTCATTAATTGTTAAGACTGTTTTTGCAATGCTGTGAACAGCCATCATTGAAACAATACGCTCGGTCAATTCCACTGTTTACAATATCCACTATTGTAAAAGCTCCTCATTGTTCCTGGCATTCCAGTTCAATAAGATTCCTTTCCCACAACCTTACAACCCTTAACTGTCTTTGCCATGTTCACTAGGATTGTTGTATTACATAGATGCGCATATATTATGGAAGTCTAGCTTGACTTACATTTCTGGACTTTGATCTTTAATGGAATTTTACATTGGATTGAATTTTGCACAGACAGAAGTCTACATTTCTGGAATAATAACAATTATTTTCTGAATCGCAGCTAAATTTGAAATACAAATGTTTTCCTCTATTGCCATGGGCATGTGTTTAGATTATTTGAGGATGAAGCATTGACTAAAAATATTCCAATTGTTTCATGATGTGTATTTGCAAATCGGTTGTCTATTATTTGATGTTTTCAATTATCTGAAAAAGATAACTTCACTGAAATTGGACTGTATTCTTTAAGACTAATTTAAATCAAAATTGCCTTGTTTTACCTTTTACTTAAGGATCATTAATCTATTAGGCATAGCCAAAATATTATAGACAATAGATAACAGCAGATATTATAGACAATAGACAATAGACATTATGTTAACTTGGATACTGCTGCTATCACTTCTGGTTTTACATTCAAGTACAGCCTATGATTTAAAAAAAAAGAATTGTTTTCTTTCTCTACAATCATGTTAAATATTATCTAACAAGTCCGTGACCAAAAGCTAATCATATTACCTGAATTAACACTCTACAAGAGTCAACAGTCTGCTATTCTCATCCAGGACATTTCATTCTCCATGTCCTTAAGTGTGCGCAGTTTTGGTTATCCCATTATCGGAAAGAAGTGGAGGCTTTGGAGACCATGTTTAATTTAGTTTAGTGACACAGCATGGGAACAAGCCCTTTGGCCCACCTAGTCCATGCCGACCATTGATCACCCACACATTAGTTAACCCGCTTTCGCATCCTATGTACTAGGGGCAATTTATGGAAGCTAATTTACTAACAAACCTGCATGTCTTTTGAGTTCGGGGGGAACCCAGAGCACCCGGAGAAACTCCACGCAGTCACAGGGAGAATGTACAAACTCCACACAAAATCCTGTAAAAGTTAAACATTGTCTCTCAGAAATGACAGCACTCGATCGAATGCAGTCAGCTTCGAGCCTGGGTCTCTGGCGCGATAAGGCAGCAACTCTACTGATGCGCCACTGTGCTACTCTGGTGCAGAAGTGGTTTACCAGCATGCTACCTCGATTAGAAGACATTAGCTGTAAGGAGAGGTTGGAAAAACTTGTATTGCTTTCTCTGGAGCACCGGAAGCTGAGGGGAGATCTAATAAACTCTTTAAAATTATGTTGGGCATTGATAGGGCATAGATTGAGAGACAATCCAAACCTTTCTCCGAAGGTAGAAAATGTCAAAGACAGATAAATACAGTTTTAAGGTGAGAGGGGCAAAGTTTTAAAGGAATGGAGGAGCAAGTTTTTTTACACAGAGGGCCGTGGGTACCTGAAACTACAATGCCAGGGGTGATGGTGAAAGCAGATATGATAATGGCATTGAGGCATTGGGGTCAATATCATTGATGGGGTAATCCTGATAATTGGCAAGGCATCAATCGGCCGAATGACCTCCTCCCCTGTCAAGAGAAAGATAAATACCTGCTCACTCGTGCAAAAGGATGAGTCACACATATTTTGATCCAATGTTACATGTCTGAGAGACAATGCTTAACTTTTACAGGATTTTGTGGATTCTACATGTCCCTAGATAATCCTCAGAGAAAGTGAGCGAATTACTGTTTTGAGGTGAGAGGGGAAAAGTATTTAAAGGAAATGGAGGGGTGGGTTTTTTACACAGAGGGTCATGGGTGCCTGGAATGTGCTGCCAGGTGGCGATGGTGGAGGCAGACACGAATGTGGCATTTGAGGTTTTTGGATAGGTACTTCGATATGCCATTTCCTCTTCTCCCCTCTCCTGTCTGGCAAAAGGTACAGAAGCGTGAAAACGCACACCTCCAGATTCAAGGACAGTTTCTTCCCAGCTGTTATCAGGCAACTGAACCCACCTAGCACATCCAGAGAGCAGTGGTACTATCTACCTCTTTGGTATCCCTCGGACTATCCTTGTCCGGAGTTTTGCTGGCTTTCCCTTGCACTAAAAGCTATTCCCTTATCATGTATCATCTATTAACTGAACTGAACTGGACTGAACTGATATGCAGAAAATGGAGGGATAGAGACCACATGCAGGCAGGAGAGATTTTTGGATGCCTGTTCATGTGGCTGTGTAATATGGTACTCAATGGGCAGTGAGAATGATTTGTCCACCGGGACACTTCTGTTGCCTGTTGTCGCCATTCTGGACTTGGAAATCTACTTCTGATCTTTGGACTTTGTGTAACCATGCAAACAGGATGGGGAGTTGACTAAATGAAGGAAATACACCACCTCAAACCATGTTCCTATGTATCATTTCATTGCTATGTACAATTTCACATGACTTTGCTACTTTGGAATCGGCTCCAAGTTGTAACTTCGGAATGTCACAAAGAACATCAAATATTACAGCACAGGAACATTCTCTTCTGTCCACCATGTTCATGCTGAACATGAGACCAAGTTTAAACATTTTCCATGTTCCTTCATTTCGTGCAGATCCATGTGTGCATCTAATAGCCTCTTAAATCTCAATAATGTATCTGCCTCTGTAAATATTCTCTTCTCAAGCTTACCCCCCAGTCTAGTTCAGTCAAAAACCACTGAGTCAAGCACTTTAAGCAACTAAACTTTATTTTTGGAATGCTTTGACAACAAAATTTCCCTTACCTCAACACCACAGGTTTGGAGATCCTTAAGTGAATGTGGCCAAAAAGCCTTTAGCCTCGTCGCAACCAGAAACAGGCAATTGGTAAGACCAAATGCTGGAGTATGGTGTACAATTTTGGTCCATAAAGGATGTCAACCAGATTTACTAGAATGTTGCCAAGCCAAGTTAGGTCTCTTCCAGGGGGGACGATCTTTAAAAAAATGATGAAAGGGACAAAGGATTCAAACAAGAGGGCATGACATGAGAATTAAAGGGGAAGTTTTGGGGTAACGTGAGGGGGCCTTTTATAGGTCCCCGAACCTTAGGGGATGGTCGGCACGGACTGGAAGGGCCGAGACATATGGTTATATGGGTGGTCCCCTTACAATCAAATCAAACATATTCATTACATCAGTACCTTATTGACAGATCCCCAAACCAATAACAGAATCTCCCATACATTGTTTCAGGAGAAGTTTTTGGAAGAAGCTAACTTAACATAAATAATGCAACATTTACCCTGGAATTCAAAACAACCCTGCCAGGGCTCATCACTTTTAACCAATCAACAAACAGCAGGGTTAACTGTATTTCAACAGTATTTACAATATTTACAATTAGTTTGCAGTAATCCAATCACATCAATGCATTAAAGTTTGTTTGCAGAGTTTTTATACATTTTATCAATTAAGGGGAAATGAGGAGAACATCTGGATCTTTCATGCTTACATATCAATCTGATGCCCAGACTGGTTGGCGCCATCCACAGCCTGTAAATTTCCACTGACAAAGGTTAAGCAATTCTGACAAATGCAAGGGATCCTCCATTTTTCGGTGCCTTTAATTCGGTCAATATTAACACCTCCACCAACACCCCTGGAAGCGCATTCCTGGCACTCACCAATGTTTTTTAAATGGGTATCAGTACTCCATTAAAAAATCATCTCCCTTACAAGCAAACATAGAGGAGCAAAATACTGATTCCATTTGATAACATTGTGTCTCTTTTGATTGTAACCTTATTCCCATCAATAACTTTGCTTCTCAAGTATCAATGAATCACTGCCATAACATTTAAGAATCTGGTTCCACTTTGAGGGAAAAAGGTCCAAAGTCACAGAAACCACAGGGTGGTATGGTGGCGCAGCAGCAGAATTGCTGCCTTACAGCGCTTACAGCGCCAGTGGACCCTGGTTCGATCCCGACTACGGGTGCTTGTCTGTACAGAGTTTGTACATTCTCCCTGTGACCTGCATGGGTTTTCTCTGAGATCTTCAGTTTCCTCCCGTACTCCAAAGACGTACAGGTTTGCAGGTGAATTGGCTTCAATAAAATTGTAAATTGTCCTTAGTGTGCGTAGGATAGTGTAAGAGTGCAGTGATCGATGGTCATGCCTGGACTCGGTAGGCCGAAGGGCCGGTTTCCGCGCCGTGTCTCTAAACTAAACTAAACTAAACTTAAGGCCTCATCACTGTCTCAAAAGGGTTACACCTTACTTTTTTACAGTGACCTGGTTCAGGATTTTGCTCCCAGATGTGGAAACATCCACTGCATCATCCACCCAGTCAAGACCCCTCGGAATCTTTGTTTTTAATTTCAGTCAAATATCCACTCAGCCCTCTAAATTTCAGCTGTTACAAACCTAAACTAACCAACCTTTGCTCATAAGACAATCTGGTATTAGTCTGGTAAACTTTCTCTGAACTACTTCCGAATCATTAATATTCTTCTCTAATTCATCAAGGCCCGATGTGAGAAAGATACAATTTTATTTTAATGTTCCATTCTCCGAGCAGTACTGACAACTAAGCTTTCCTAATTACTTTCATGCAAGCTTTTTGCAAATCGTGTACCCAAATGCATCATTGGTTTAGTTTAATTCAGAGATACAGAGCAGAAACAGGCCCTTCTGCCCACTGAGGCCATGCCATCCAGCGATCACCCTGTACACTAACACTATTTTACACACTAGGGACAATTTATAATTTTTACGGAAGCCAAATATCCTACAAACCTGTACGTCTTCGGAGTGTGGGAGACAACTGGAGCGCCCACAGAAAATCCATACGGTCACGGAGAGAATGTATAAACTCCATAGAGACAGCACCCGCAGTCAGGGTCGAACCCGGGTCTCTGGCGCTGCAAGGCAGCAACTCTACACCAGACCACCCTTCTAGCCCTGTAATTTCTCACCGTCTAAATAATATTTTCTTTTCCCATTTTGTACTCCATTTTCCAGATTTGCCCACTCACTTAATCTTAAGGTCATAAGGAATAGGAGAAGAATTAGGCCATTAGGCCCATCAAGTCTACTCCGCCATTCAATCATGGCTGATATATCTCTCCCTCCAAACCCCATTCTCCTGCCTTCTGCCCATAACCTCTGACACCTTTACTAATCAAGAATCTATCTATCTCTTCATTAAAAAAACCACTGACTTTGCCTCCACAGCCTTCTGTGGCAACTAATTCCATAGGTTCACCACCCTGGTTAATCAATATCCCTTTGTGACCTCTTATGTCCTCCTCATAACTTACCTTCCTACCTTTCTTCGTGTCGTCACGGCAACCAGGCCCTTGGTGCCTTCATCCAAGTCATTTATTTAAATTGGATAAAGTTGAGGCCTCGCATTTCTCCCTGTGGCACTGGCCACATTTTGCCAGCCAGAAAAAGAAATACGTATGCCAACTCTAATTATCCAGATCGTCGGCAAATCCTCTACCTAGCCGTTATGATATCCACTGTAGTACAGTACAGGCCTACAGATTCTGCTTTGAGTTTAAGTCAGTGCATTCCCTCTATGAATTACATCAGCCATTTCAGCGCAGTTAGTAGCTAGCTTTCTGAAATGGCTAGGTTTTGACTCCAAATAACTTGCATTATCACAACATAAATTCTAACAGTGGATCAATGCAATATGGTAGGATTTTAAAATGTAATTATACAGGTTTCTTCCATTAAAATATACTTTGACATATTTAAGAGTGGTAAACCGGCAGTATTTTATTAATACAGCTGAAAATGGGTTTATTACCAGCAATAAGCTTTTATAATGTGGCTGGTCTACCATCCATGAATAATCAGGTTTTAAAGTACTGAAAGTTAAAGAATCATTCCACAATTTCCCTATACAGCTATACATTTTGTTCTAAATTAATTATTTTTAGGGATTCCTTCAAGTTCGGGAGTGGCAGGAGTGAGTTTGGTAAGATTGGCTGAAAGGTGAGCTCTTGGGAGTTTCTTTGTGTTCCCTCTCAGGAGCGGGCGCGACCAGCTAAGAGCACATTATTTCAAGTTCGGGAGCGGCAGGAGTGAGTTTGATGATTGGCTGAGGAATTCAATTCGCAAAATTGATTAATTGGTTAAGTGGCAAATTGGGCAATTTATCAGCCAATTGATTTGGTTTGCTGTCGGGGAGAACTTTGTTGAGGGAGTGTCTTGTGGGGGCCTACAGGGGCCTAGTGAGACCACAACTTGAGTATTGTGTGCAGTTTTGGTCCCCTAATTTGAGGAAGGACATTCTTGCTATTGAGGGAGTGTAGCATAGGTCCACATGGTTAATTCTTGGGATGGCGGGATTGTCATATGCTCAGAGAATGGAGCAGCTGGGCTTGAATACTCAGGAATTTAGAAGGACGAGAGGGGGTCTTATTGAAACATAGATTATTAAGGGGTTGGACACGCTAGAGGCAAAAAACATGATCCCGATGTTGGGGGAGTCCAGAACCAAGGACCACAGATTAAGAATACGGGGTAAGCCATTTAGAACGGAGATGAGGAAAAACGTTTTCACACAGAGAGTTGTGAGTCTGTGGAATTCTCTGCCTCGGAGGGCAGTGGAAGCCGATTCCCTGCATATTTTCAAGAGAGAGCTAGCTTGGGCTTTAATGACAGCGGAATCAGGGGATTTGGGGAGAAGGCAGGAATGGGGTACTGATTGGGGATGATCAGCCATGATCACATTGAATGGCATTGCTGGCTCGAAGGGCTGAAAGGCCTCCTCCTGCACTTATTATCTATTTATTGTCTATTAATGCTTAAACATTATCTATAGGTGGGTTTGCATTTCAAAACAAAAATCTCTTTGAACTCAACATTTTGATTAATCTCTTCTGAGACTGGCAACAAAGTGGTGCAGTGGTAGGGATGCTGCCTTACAGCATCAGAGACCTGTGTGTGAACTTGTCTACGGGTGCTGCCTGTATGGAGCTTGTCCGACCTCCCTGTGACTGCGTGGGTTTCCTGCTTGTGCTCCGGTTTCCTCCCATACTCGAAGGATGTACAGGTTTGTCACTTAATTGTTTTCAGTAAAATTGTAATTTGTCCATAATGTGCAGGATGGTACTAGTGTACGGGGTGAACACTGGTTAGCGCTGCCTGGGTAGGCCGAAGGCCCTGTCTCTGTGTTGTATCTCTAATGTCTTAAGTCTAAAGAGAGCCTCTAGCCCATGTTGGTGGATGGAGCTCCCGGTTTGATCCTCCGTAAACTCGACTTGCTTTGAACTTAATTTCCAAATGAACCACCTCCTTCATTTGAGAAGGTTTGGATAAACAGGAGAGATGAGCACAAACTGGCAGCAGCCTAGCACTACACTACATAGGATGAGACACCAGAGAGTGGTGGGGGAGGGAATTCAGCAAGTCAAGATCATTGTGGCATCTCAGTAGACCATGGCCAATCAACACTTCAATACATTAACCTGCATGTTCTCCATGTTTTTTCAGTTTATGGAGAATACCGAGGAATATGGTAAGATTCATAAATTAATTCATCCTGGTCCTGAACAGAGCTTTTTGAAATAAACAATTTGAAATTGTATTATTCTCTGTGCAAAATTAATATGTCCTGTCACCATTCTTGTTTGGCCTAGTTCTGTTTTAAAGATTACATTTTAATGGAGGATATTACCTTAATATGTGTTATTTTCTTTCAATGTCAACAATTTGACAGATAATCACTCGAAACCCAAATATTTGCAACGTGTCCACATGTCCTCAAAGTCTAGCGAATCTACATGAAAAACATATTAGATTCTCATATCCTCTACTATTTATGGTGAGTTCCCAAACTCCCTGTTCCACATGGGTAGTTCACAACCCAATGAGATTGACATTCAATTTTCCAATTTCGGGCTACCAACAATTACCATGTTCCTTTTCCACTCTCATCAATCCTCCCTGGTTCTCTATCCTGATGTCCACCATTTCCATCCCATCTCTCTTTCTCCTCCCTTATTCCATCTGCTCCATCATTAACTCCACCCCACCTCTCAATCTGGTTCCAACTATTACCTACCAACTCAAGTACTGCTCCTTCTCCACACTTCTGGATTCTCCACCATCTTTCCTCCCCTCCGAGCCCAGTCCTGATGCAGGGTCCAACCCAGAACATTGACGCATCTCTTTTGATTGATTTATTATTATTATCATGAGTACCAAGGTACAATGAAGCACTTTCTATTGGGTGCTATCCAGTCAAATTAAACAATTTCTGCGTACAATCAAGCCATGCACAAGCATGGTAGGTAATGTAAAGAGGAAAGATGGCCGGAGTGCAGAATACAGCAATACTATGTTATAGTGTTACAGATAAATTACAGATAGAAAAAGTAAGTAAAGGCTACATTTTGACAAGCTGTGAGATCAAGACCACACCCAATGGGGCCCAAGATGAGTGTTTAACACATACAACTTACAAATTTCTAACCAGTGCTCAATTTTTGATGCCTTACTTAAGATATCATGTTCCTTGATTTAAACTCGAGAAAATAACATCGTGCCATAGAGGACTGAACCATAAACTATAAGAGCTAACCTTGGATTGTTTCCCTTGAGCAATGATGTCTATGTACACAGGTACCAAGATGCTTTTAGTCTAAGATCTGCTGGTTTGTGTGCAGAATTCTGGAGCCAGAAGACAGAGATAGCAGACAATGAAAATAGAATTAATAGGCAATCCAGCCAACAATTCTTTAGCAAAACCATAAATGACTTCTGAAGCAAATTGCAAAGCATTAGAAGAAAAAGAACATTTACAATTGAAAAGACACAATTCTGAATTCTGAAGGAAATCTTATTTCCCCTTTTTCAAAAATGACAGATAGATATTTTGTGCCATAATCGAAACATCCTGATGTCATAAAAACCATTACATAAATGCAAGTAATTTTTGTATTGGAGAGAGACACACAAAACTGGAGGAATCCAGTGGGTCAGGCAGCATTTCTGGAGAAAAGGAATGGGTGATGGTTTGGGTCAGAAAAGGGTCACAAATCGAAATGTCACCTATTACTTTTCCCCAGAGATGCTGCCTGACCCGTTGAGTTACTCCAGCTTTTTTGTGTCTATCTTTGGTTTAAACCAGCATCTGCAGTTCCTTCCTACTCATTTTTGTTTAGGCTACTTAAAGTGACCATGATAAAGTTCAAAAGTAATAGCAGATGGGCTACTCGGCCCATCAGTTCTACTCCACCATTCAATCATGACTGATCTATCTTCCCCTCTTAACACCATTCTCTTGCCTTCTCCCCATAACCCCTGACACCAGTACTAATCAAGAATTTAATTCGGCCTTAAAAAATATCCATTGACTTGGCCTCCACACCCTTCTGTGGCAATTAATTCCTAGCTAGCTAGCCGGAACTGAGATGATTCTTGTGCCAATTAACTTTGATGAAAGCCTTGTTGTGAATGACTGAGACTGATACTAATTTTATACATAACTATTTGCAGCTATCCTCTACTCACTTTATCTTTCTGGATACATTTGTCCAGTTTTAAGCAGTATATGGCGACAATGCACAGAGCCAACCAGAATGCCAATGTTTGGGTAATTCTCCATCCAATTAAGCTGAATTGTAACATAGTTGCATAGTACTATCAAATTTAACTGACTTGGTTCGTTGTGCAATTAAACTGAATTACAAACTCTTCTTCACCTCCACCTCACTTACTGACAAAATGCCACTAAATTCGACCTCGATTTAAAGTTATGGTGTTGCATGAAACAGCTCATACATTTTATTGGGGGAGTTAAGTGCTCAGAGCCTGACACAGCAAGAAAATGTGGGAATGCAGAAGAAGAAATTTAAATATGGGATGGAGATTTAAATAAAATGGTTATGGTTTTTTTTTTTGGAAACATTACCGGGATATGTAGATTGCAGCAATCTTTTTCTATAGAAAAGCCACATATGAGTAAGGGAACAAAGAACTGCAGACGTTGGTTAAACAAATGGACATAAAGTGCTGGAATAACTCTGTGGGTCAGGCATAATCTCAGGAGAAGGCTTGGATCGAGTGGATGTGGAGAGGACATTTCCTCTAGTGGTAGAGTCTAGGACTAGAGGTCGTAGCCTCAGAATAAAATGATGTTCCTTTAGGAAGGAGATGAGGAGGAATTTATTTTGTCGGAGGGTTGTGAATCTGTGGAATTCCTTGCCACAGAGGACTGCAGAAGCCAAGTAAATTAATAATTTTACTTCGGAGTCACGTGAGTGACTTCGTGAGGACCCCGCCAGCAGGCATGCGCGGTATGTCGTCGCTCACATTTGCTGTCGACCAGCTGGGGGGGAGTGCGCTCTCTCCACAGCTCCTTCGACAAAGACCGGCAAAGGTAAGTGCTCTAACCTTAAGCTGGTTTGCAGGTAGGATTCTTTGTGTTTTTTCCCTGCAGGAACAGATGGAAGGGAAAGGGAAAGGCAAACTTTCCAAAAGCCACGGGACTCCTATGGGTCAGCGGCAAACTTCTCCGGAGCTGTTTCTAATGCCGGCGGCGTCCGGGAAACGGCCGGGGAAAAAGGTGCGGAAGTTGGGCGCACCTGTTACACCAGCGCCCGACTCGTCTCCAGACGCGGCCGCACAGGAGCAGGGTATGGGAGACCCTGATTTTGTGTCTCCATCCCCCGGGGGGGGGGGGGGAGCAAGCAGGTACGTGGAGTGCCTCGCACACCGGCGATGGCAACACCCCGTCTTTTACAGGTCCCGCGAGGGCCGAGCCGGGGGACGACCGCGCCGACGTTAAGCCCCGCGGCCGCGGCAGGTCTCGAGAAGCCACCGGGGTTTACTGCCTTAGGGCAGGCCGGTAGAGCTGCTACAGAGTCGAGCTGCCCTGCAGGAGCAGGAGCTGCCAACTTCACACCGGGGTATGCTGCTGGAGTGCAGGCCGGTGACAGCCATATGCGGTCGGTTAGTTTGCATGGCACTGCTGCCGACCATGCACCCCTACAGAGATATAATGTCAGAGATAGGGGTAAGCCTGCACGGACTCCGGGGAGCCAGGCACCGGGGTCCGGCACCGACTCGTATCCGCTGCCTTCCCTCCAGGCACAGGGACTGCCACAGTCCGCTCGTGGGCGGACTAGCAGAGAGTCCGTGCGGAAGTCGTACGGGCCTGCAGCAGCGGCTGTCAATGACCTCCTGCCACCAGATCCGAGTCAGCACCTTATGGGGGTGTGGTCTGCTGGTAGAAGCCCCAGCAACATTGCAGAGCCTGGGGAAGTTGGCTTGTCGGCTACGTGTAGTAGCGACGGTCGCATGGCCAGGTTGGAGCTCATGGTGGCGCAGCTAGCCCAACGTGATCTGGACAGGGAAGAACGGAGGACCCGGGCGTCCACTACCCACAGCCGAAGGCCCACGAGCATCTCGCCTTCCTCCGCTGGGAGTGCCAGAAGTCTGCAGGAGGCTGACTTCGATGAAGAGCCAGACATGCCAGAGGTCGATGCTCCAGAAGCAGAAGCAGACCTACTGGATGTTGTGGGGAGATTTGCTACAGCAACTCATTCAGGGGAGCCACTACATGCACAACTGGCAGGGACCATTAACTATCTAACCTCACACCAGCTACAGGAACGGGTCCTCAACGACACCATGGACAAATTCAAGCCGCCAGAGAATTGCATTCACCTGAATGTCCCCACGGTCAATGCTCAAATTTGGGGGAATTTGAGTAATACCGCCAGAGCTCAGGACGCACGCCTCCAGAAAGTCCTGAAACTCCTATCGACGGGTATCACAGCGTACGCCAGGACCCTCGATGGGGAGAACGTGACCTGTGAGCAGCAGGATGCTGTGGCATTACTCCGCAATGCACAGTTCGAGATCAACTGTTTGCGAAAGAGCTCCATCCGGCCCACCCTCAACCCTAAATTTGCAGGGTTGTGCCGTACCTCCACCACTCCACCACCACATCAGCTGTTCGGGGAAGACCTGCCGAAAAAGGTCAAAGAAATGGACGAGGAGGCCAAAACCGTAGGCCTTATGATGCCACCACTATCAAGGGCATACGCCTATCGGAAACTGCCGTATTCCACTTGGAAACCTCGCCCACCGGTTAAGACCCCAAGGACTCATCCACCGCCAGTTCCCCAACAGCAGGCCCCTTTTTTAGGGCAGGGCCCTCAGAGGCCCACCTGGAAAATGTGGCCTTCGCCACGACAAGCCACACAATGTCCCCCCAAAACACCATACACCAGGACCCGCCGTTGACCATGGAGGTAAGGGGGTCTGGATCTACTAAGAAAGTAGCGATGGTAACCTCACGAGTAGGGGGATGGTTGTGGGCATTCAGTGGTGCATGGGATACAATAACTACAGACTGTTTTATTTTACAGAGTGTTCAGGGTTATGTTATAGAGTTTATTAATGGTGAACTTCCCCCTACACATCATGTACCCCATCGCAAATTTGCGCTCTCTAAAAAGAAGATCGAGCAAGGACATGCAGAAAAATTATGGCTAGCAGCCAAAGGGGTGATAGGGAAGACGACACATGAACCCATTGAGTTCGTGTCCAACATCTTTACAAAAACCAAAAAAGATGGAGGATGCCGGGTCATCATCGACCTAACCCATCTGAACAATTTCGTACAATATACCCATTTCAAAATGGAAACCTTTGAAACAGCTAAGCAGCTACTGTATCAGGGGTACCTTTATGGCTTGCGTCGATCTAAAAGATGCATCCTATACAGTCCCCATCATAGGATCCCATAGGAAATTCTTAAAATTTGTCTGGAAGGGACAGTTATGGCAATATGAAGCTTTACCCAATGGCTTCACCACAGCCCGTAGACTATTTACCAAAATAGTCAAACCAATACTGGCTATCCTAAGGCAACAGAATAATATCGTCATGGCATACTTGGAAGATATACTTATAGTGGGACAAACCCTCCAATTGGCGAAGCTGGTAGTCACAGCGACCAAATCTTTATTCGAGACGTTAGGGTTTGTTACCCATCCAGACAAATCCAAATTCCCCCCATCTCAAATCATGGACTATCTGGGCTTCACTATTGACACAAGCCGAATGATAGTCACTATCCCAACCAACAAAGCAACAGATATAAAAGATGCATGCAACAACCTTGCTTGCGCCAGGGTGTCAACCATCAGACACACTGCCAAGGGAATTGGGAATCTGGTAGCAACATTTCCAGCTGCGCATTTCGGACCACTGCACTCAAAACTTACAAAGAGCAAAGATTTCAGCATTAAAAGCAAATGCTGGGCACTTTGCCAGGCCAATACGGCTGCCAATTAAGGCTAAAACTGAGCTACAGTGGTGGTTCAACAATATTAGTGCATGTTACAAATAGCAACCCATCAGTCGTGTTACAAACTGACGCAAGCGCTCAGGGCTGGGGTGCAACTGACACCACGTCCAGTTGTGGTGGCCGATGGGATCCTCACGAGTCTACCCTCCTTCAGACACACGGGATAAATTATTTGGAGATGGTTGGGGCTTTCCATGGTCTGAGGGCATACTGCACAAATTTACAGCATTTGCATGTCCGCCTTCAAATAGATAATACCACGGTGGTGGCTTACATAAATCATATGGGTGGTATCAGGTCATTATCTTGTGACGAATTGGCAAACACAATTTGGCACTGGTGTATTGAAAGAAATATTTGGATTACAGCGACCTATCTACCAGGGAAGCTCAACACAGTGGCAGACACCAGGTCACGAGTGTTCAATGATAACATTGAGTGGATGTTGAATCCCCAAATATATGCTCAAATTATAGCTAACTTTGGTACACCAGATATCGACCTCTTTGCGTCCAGGTTGCACCATCAGATACTTACGTATGTGTCTTGGGAACCAGACACTGGGGCAGTAGCTATGGATGCTTTTTCACTCCATTGGGGGAAATGGTTCTGCTACACATTTTCCCCATTCTGCCTCATCAGTCGGGTATACAACTGGATTCTGCTTCAGGCATATTGATCATACCTGACTGGCCTACACAGCCATGGTACCCGGTGGTTCTCCAAATAATAATACGTTCGTGGGTTCAAATTGCTAAAAACCCCACTTTGCTTACTCACCCCATTACGGGGGAAAGTCACCCGTGCCATGGTCACTTAAACCTGTTGGCTTGCAGGTTCAGAAGAGGCAGCTCATGGAGGCCGGTATATCGCCCAGGGCAATGGACCTCATTTCAGCATTTTCAAGCATCAACCCAGCAGCAGTACCTCACCCAGATCAGGAAGTGGGAGGCCTACTGGTCCCAAACAAATACCACCTACAACTCTGCCACGATCCCTGATGTCCTGGAATTCCTCGTGGGCCTTCATTACGATGAGGGTCTCAGCTACAGTGCCATCAACAGCGCCAGGAGTGCGCTCTCCTCATACCTGAATATAGGTGTGGGCACGCCCCATCTGGTGTCCAAATTCATGAGGTGAGTGTTCAACACCAACCCTCCTCGACCCCGATACAACATCATTTGGGATGTGGGGGTAGTACTTACACTACTGAGAAGTGGTCCCCTATGACAGGACTACCTCTTGACAAGCTCACCCTTAAAGTGGTGATGCTGATGGCACTGACTTCAGCTCAACGAGTCCAGGCCTTACTGAAGCTTCTGCTGGACCATATGGTCTCGGCTCCTGCAAAGGTGACTTTCTTTGTCGAGGACCTGCTGAAGCACCATAGGCCTGGGTCTTCTGGGCTGCAGTTGAAATTCCGGGCGTACCCCTCTGATGCCACCCTCTGCATAGCCACCCATCTCCGCTATTACATCCGCACAACTCGAACCATCCGGTAGATGGAGCAGGGGCTCCTCATCAGCCACAAACAACCACATCACCGGGTGACTGTGCAGACCATCGCCAGGTGGCTCAGGGTGGTGTTGGGTGCAGCTGGTATCGATACTAACATTTTAAAATCTCACTCTACCAGGTCTGCATCCACATCAGCGGCGAGGGCCATGGAGGTGCCCATGGACCACATCCTCGCCACCGCGGGCTGGGCCAGTGAATCGACTTTCCAGAGGTTTTACAATAAACCGGTGGTCGCCCCCGCTACATTCGCGGATGCCGTGCTGAGAGCCGCTCCGTGAATGTTTACTCCCCGAGTAGGGCTTTTGCTTTTTTATTCTTTGTTTTAATAAATATGCATTTTTTTTCAGCCTGTTCAGTCTGGAATGCATTAACAAACTTCCTCCATCAGTATTGCGGCAGTGTGATAGCATGGACATTGTCCAGGGCGTGTAATCACAGAAGCTTTGAAGTCTTCACAAAGTCACTCATGTGACTCCGAAGTGAAATAGCAAGATTAAATGAGAACTTACCAAGTTTGAAGGTTGATCTTTATTTTATGAGGAGTTGCGATGAGGGATTTCGTGCCCTCTGCTCCCAACCCTCTATCATAAGGTCAACGGGTATGTTCTACTTTATTAATCTTACTATCTCCTTCCATGATGTGTTCTGTGATTCCACACCACTGCTTTGAAGAATGTCGCACATGCGTGCTGGCGGGGTCTTCACGAAATCCCTCATCGCAACTCCTCATAAAATAAAGATCAACCTTCAAACTTGGTAAGTTCTCATTTAATCTTACTATTGTTAGGTAGAGATAGATAGATTCTTGATTAGTATGGGTGTCAGGGGTTCTTCAGGGATGCTGCTTGACCCACAGATTTGCTCCAGTACTTTGTGTCCATTTGTGTAAACTTTGTCTGAAGAAGGTTTCTGACCCGAAACATCACCTAAACATATTCTTCAGAGATGTTGCCTGGCCCGCTGACTTACTCCAGCACTTTGTGTCCGTCTGTACATCCGATGATTGAACTAGCTGTTGGAAAGCTAATTTATGGGATCTAAATTAATGGGAAATATTTTATGTTAGAAGTAAGGGTCAAATGAGGCCAGGGACAATTCCTGACATTGTTTTAAATGATCATTTAAAAAAATGTCATGGCCAGTAGATGTTGCTTAACCATGAAAATGAGATATCAAATCAATTCCTTTTAGTAATTAAAACTGATTGGGCATCACAATGTTCAACAGAAGATTCAGTATCATTTTAGGGATTGGAAGGTTAGAGTTTAGTTTAGTTTAGTTTACTTTAGTTTATTTAGCCATACAGCACAGAAACTGGCACTTCAGCACACCGAGTCTGCACCGACCAGTGATCCTTGCACACTAACCTACACACTAGGGACAATTTACAATTTTACAAAAGCCAATTAACCTACAATAACGTACAGCTTTGGAGTGTAGGAGGAAACCAGAGCACCCGGAGAAAACCCACACGGGTCATGGGGAGAACGTACAGACAACACCCATAGTCAGGATCAAACTCTGGTCCTGTAAGGCAGCGACTCTACCGCTGCACCACCCTGCCCTCCAGTTCCCTGGACTAATGTAACAACTATTGTTTCATAATTCTGGCGGATAATGAACTCCAGCAATTCCATACAAATCGTATGACAGGGTATCTGGGAAGAGTGCTTTGACTGTGCAAGCTTAATGATAAATGAGTTGACCTCCACTGTGGAACTTCCATTCCTTCTATTCTTTATCTTCCATACACTTGAACAACCAAACACTGGGCGAAGGATAGAATGGGCAGATGAGCAGTCTATGCTGTGACATAAAATTAAATAAGTAATGCATTCTTCAAAAAAACATCTCACCATTTGGGGTGGCACAGTGGTAGAGTTGCTGCCTCACAGTGCCAAAGTCCCAGGTTTGACCCAGACTATGGGTGCGGCCTGTGTGGCATTTTTACATTCTTCTTGTGACCTGCATGGATTTTCTATGGGTGCTCCAGTTTCTTCCCACACTCCAAAGACGTACAGGTTTGTAGAGTACTGTGTTAGTGCGTGTGGATTACTGGTCAGCACAGACTGTGGGTCAAAGGGCTTGTTTCCATGCTGTATCTCTAAACTGAACAAAATTGTTTGAAAAAAATCCATCTGAGGAAAGGATAAGCATTCTATGCTGTAAATCTTAATTTTTTTTTTTAACCTGTCTCGAGTATTTTTAGAGTGAAAACTAATAACACTTTTCTCAGTTATTAGTGCCATCACTTCAGGGTTGTTTCAAAAACTGTTCAATATTTTATATTATTGCCACGGCTCAGATTTCCAAAAAGTTCCAGGCCATTTGTGGCTGCTGTTCAGAGACTAATATTGTAAGATGTTAAGAGAGAGTTTTTAAATATTTATGATTTCTTTGGTAAGGGAAGTATTTTTGTTGGCTTAATAAGTTACACTTATGAATAAGTGATGCTAATAACTTTTAATCAAGCAGCTTAAATGAGCCACCTGATTATCAAAGTTCCCGTTGAGAGGTAATTGCAATAACCATGGCAATTCTGAGTTTGAAAAGAGGAATGAAAATAAAAAATAAAATCTGCAGACACTGGAAACGTGACTTAAAGATATAAAATGTTGAAAGCACGCAGCAGCAAATAAATGTTTCAGGTTGACGACTCTGTGGCAGAACTCAGACTCTGCTTCTATTCCAAAAGGTGTGTAGGTTAGAAGATAAACACAAATAGCTGAGGTAACTCAGGCAGCATCTTTGGAGAAAAGGAATAGGCGATGCTTCGGGCCGAGATCCTTCTTCGGACTGAGAGTCAGGGGAAAGGGAAACGAGGATAGGATAGGTTTGGAGAGATATTGGCAAAAACAAAGGCAGGTGGGACTCGTGCAGATAGGCCATGTTGGGCGGCATGGGAAATTTGGATTGGAGGGCCTGTCCCCACTCTATATGACGCTACGCTGCCTGACCTGAGTATTTCCAGTATTTTGTCTTTTTTTGTAATGTTATTGTAATTGTAATTGTTATATGGTTATATATTAACTGATATTCAGGAACCTGTGGCAACTTTGGCTTCACTATTGGCACACATAGAAATAATGCACAAACCGACACTGACGACCTCATGCGCCAAACCAAGAAACTTTGTCAATGGTCATTGACTTTCCGTGGTCAACAAGTCCTCGCACCTTGGCAACACATTCTCTTGATCAGACAACAATGATGACAAAGTCAATCACAGGTTAGATAGCAAAAGCCAGCTCTGCCTTTGGAAGACTGAAAAGTATGAAGGTGCATCAAGCTGTTGGCATACTCAACTGTTGACACTATTTTTGCTGAATATCAATTGATGGCTCATACAAAGAGAATCTAATAAATACTACCTGCTAAAAATGAAGTTGGCTAAATCCAGTCTCGGTTGCAGTCTTCTCTAAGTTTCAAATGCACTCTTCTTCTTCAAGTAACGATTGTTCCCAGGCATGTCACTACTGATGTCTCCGACAATCCTTATTTTATACAGTTTCTTCACCAAACATCCTTGGATTTTCCTTTGTTCCATACTCCAGCCTATGATTCACATAATTCTGAAGACAACTATTCAAGCTGTCATTCATTCAAGAACTGACAACAAAACACATCCATTTCTCTTCTGTTAACATCTTATTCCTCTATCTTGAAGATTCATTCATCATGTATCCACTCCCTTATCCAATAAATATTTTCTTTAAACCCTTTCAAATTTGTATTGGTCCCATTCCACTATTACCTCAAAAACTTGGGTCTTTAATTATCAGGAACATAATTTATCAAACAGCTTATTTTACAGAATGGCAGTTCTCAAAACGTTCTTATCTACATGTTCTTTCCTCTGGATAACTCACAGTGGGATGGCTTACAATGGGATAGTTCACAGGGCAGTCAAGCTATCCTGACCATAAATGTTACCTATCCATGTCCTCCAGAGATGCTGCCTGACCCACTGATTTACTCCATCATATTGTGTTCCACGCAAGATTCCTGCATCTGCAGTTTCTTGTATCTCTTGTAATGTTACCTCAGCTATGTTCTCAAGTTATACTGATTAGGTGTTGATTGCATGACCTCCCTTCACTATGATTCCTGCATCTCTCTCTAGCCAGCAGAATATCCTTCCAGAGCATTGTGGAATATCCGGCTACGCAACTTACTCTTAGCCTGCGAGACATGGGGATAGTGTGGCCTTGTGAAGTGTTGTAGAAAAGAGAGATGATGAGTCAAGAATGTTTTATCATCATATGTCCCTTCGTAGGCCCCCCTCGGTCATGACTGACCATGGGTGATGCATCCTAGTTGTTGGCTGCTTGCTCCAAACCTCGGCTAGAGCAGTGTCGCTTGTGGCTGAAGAGACCAATGTGGGAGTGACAGTCTCTGTTGCAAAAGTCACATTTGTGTGTGTGTGGTCTCTGGTCTGTTGAAGTTGCTGCGCTCCTTTCTGCATGCCCGCTTGTCTGCCGCTGCGTTCAACAGTTTCTCTTCCCCCGTTTTGGTATGTCGGTTCAGGGTACCTCTCCACCTCGTGCGGTCAGCTGCAAGGCTCTCCCAGGACTCCACATCGATGTCGAGCGCCTTCATATCTCTCTTGCAGACATCCTGTAACATAGCTGGGGGCAGCCGATGGTTTTCCTCCCAGATGTCAGCTCTTCATAGAGGATGTCTTTTGGAATACGGCCATCCTCCATGCGATGGACATAGCAGTCTGCGCTGCCTGAGTAGAGTGTACATACTGGGAAGGCCAGCGCGAGACAGGATCTCGGCGTTGGACACTGGCTTGCCAGGATATGCCCAGGATACAGCAGATGCTTCTCAGGTGGAAGGTGTTGAGTTTTCTCTCCTGCCTGGCATATGTAGTCAGGGGCAGAAAACACGGAGGGGCCAGAGGGGACATGTCTCCCCTCCCCTCATTTTTTTGAGAGGTGGGGGACATCTTTCCCCCCCCCCAAGTTTTTGTAATACGGATTTTTAAATCTCCGCTTTCCGCGAGACAGTGGAGGTGGGACTGCTGATCGAGGGTGCCGAGTGGACGAGAGAGATATTGGTCAGCAGGCAATGGGGGCGGGACATGATGATTCAGCGCAATGATTGGAGGGGGGGTGTGGCTGAGGATAGAGTGCGGTGATTGGAGGAGGAAGGAGTGGCAAGGTCCTGTGCCTCATCCACAGCCTGGATCGATCCCGGTCGGGTGTCCGGCGCTGTCCCGTCCCCACCTGAGTGCCACCCGCCCCCCCCCCCCCCCCCCCCCCAGGTGGCCAGAGAGGTCGGGAGTCGGGCCCACAGCCAGCGCAGAGAAGCAGCGCCAAACCCATCTCAACTCTGCCTGGTTAACCTGCCTGGGCTTGCGGGAAATATGGCCAGCGTGGAGAAGCAGCGCTGGTATCCAGTCAGGGCTGTAGTTAACCCGGCGAGACAGGCAGAGTTGAGCTGCATTTAGCACCAAAGATACTAGCAATTGATTATTTGGACAAACATTTCAAATGAACGAAAAAAAAGGTTTACTTTAATTGCCCGTTCGAACTTTTTAACCCGATTCGGATGCAAAACATCATTGACTTGCGAATGCTTCGGGGTTTCGGCTCCTCTAGTATCTTAGTTTAGCGCTGGATTGAGCCTCCGAAGCCTTGCGCGTGTGTGTGTGAGTGTACGCATGCGCGCGCGGCCGCCTAAAAATTGTGTCCCCCGTCCCCTCCATGTTTTGACAACGAGTTCCGCTCTTGTATGTAGTCCATGTCTTACTGCCGTACAGCAGCGTGCTGTTGACACAGGTGTTGTAGACTGCTATCTTTGTCTTCACTGGCAGCTTTGGGTTGGTCCACACTCGAGTTGTGAGGAGAGCGTGAGTTGTAGCTGCCGTCCCGACCCTCATATCAATCTCTGTCTAAGGAGAGGTTGTCGGTGATGGTGGAGCCAAGGTGCATGAACTGATGGACGGCATCGAGTTCGTAGTCGTTGATGGGTCCGCACCTCAGTACCCTGCCCCAAGATGTTCGTCTTCAGGCTGATGGTCAGACCCAAGTCCTTGCACGCCCGATAGAAGCGGTTCATCGGTGACTGTAGTTCCTGCTGGGTGTAGGATACAACTGCAACGGCCTTGGAAAACAACATGTCTCTGATCAGAGCTTCACTTACATTTGCCTTTGCTCTGAGGCGGGTGAGGTTGAAGAGCCTGCCATCTGATCTAGTACGCAGGTAGATCCCCTGTGTTGGAGTGCCGAAGGCATGTTTCAGGAACAGAGCGAAGAAAATCCCAAAGAGTGTGGGAGACGGACGCAGCCTTGTTTGACACCACTGCAGATGTAGAAGGGCTCTTGGAAGCTGCCATTGAACTGCACTATCCCCTTCGTGTTGATGTGGAAGGATTCTATCATGCTCTGCAGTTTTGGTGGGCAGCCGATCATTGGCAGCCTTAAATAGGCCATCTCTGCTGACGAGGCTGAACGCCACATACCGGAGGTCAATGAAAGCAACATACAGGGGCATCCGCTGTTCTCTGCCCCAAAACATATGTCCCAAAACAGAACAATTTCAGCAGCACAACTGATATGTAAACATTTAACTCTGTAAACATTATAATAAACAACAAAAAGTTCAGATCATAAAAAATAATAATGCATAGACAAAAACTATAAAAACAACTCCCCTCAAGTCTATATAGTTCAGCGCTTAGTTGGAGGCTTAGTGTTTAATAGCCTGATAATTGTTGGGAAGAAGCTGCTCCTGAACCTGGACGTTACAGTTTCCAGACTCCTGTACATTCTTACTGAAGGCAGGAGAGAAATCAAAGCCGGAACAGTGTGGAGTGGGTCTCTAACGATGCTGGCTGCCTTTATGAGGCAGTGAATCCTGTAGATCCCATCAATGGTGGAGATCAGCATCAGCACCCGTGATGAACTGGGCAGTGTTCACCACTTTTTTGCAATCTTCTGTGTTCCTGAGCATTCGAGTTGCCTAATGGCCCTGTCTCACGGTGCGAGTTGACCCACAAGTGACCCCGAGTGAAAGAGAAAATCGGATTTGTGGTTGTGTACGAGATTCCAAGTTCATGTTTAAGAGTTTAACCAAGTTCCACGGGTATGGCTTAGTTTGCTGTTTCATTCTCATTTCTGCGAAGTGCCAAATTCCTCTCCCGAGTTACTCTTGAGCCAACAACGACTACCGATGTGTGGAAAAATCATCACATGGATAAAAATGTCATGCAGTTTTTTTTACTATAAAAAAGCCTCCCATGACCATGGACAGTGCTGCCACGATCATCAGCTTCTCCGTGTCTCTTATGCAGCTGCATGCTTCTCTTGTCATGTAATTAACCGCTTTTATCAAATCGTTGCCTATCATTGCTACAGTGCAATGAATGGCATTTAAAGTACTTGGCTGTCAAAAAAGTGCAAAACATAAAGGTGTTTAAGAAACGGACTGCAGGGAGAACTTCAAAGCTTTTGTAAATCGATTAAATTCAGGTAGAAGTGGAACTCAAGATTTAAATCCCCTGAAAGTTAGGTTTCTTAACACATGATAGATGTTCTGCCAGAACATTGCTGAATAAAATCGTCTCCCGTTTTCCTCCATTTCTTGCATGACCTCGGCTTGCCAGCTTTATTTCACACTCCGTGATCGGTGTAATGTATATAAGTGTAAAATAATAAACTGACCAAGAAGGTCCAGTGTTCTCCCCCGTTAGTTTAGTTTAGAGATACAGCGTGCAAACAGGCCCTTCGGACCACCGGGTCCGCGCCGACCAGCGATCCTCGCACACTAACACCATCCTACACCCACTATGGGCATGTTTACATTCACCAAGCCAATTAACCTACAAACCTGTACGTCTTTGGAATGTGGGGGAACTCGGAGAAAACCCACGCAGGTCACTGGGAGAACTTACAATCTCAGTACAGACAGCACCCGTAGTCGGGATCGAACCCGGGTCTCCGATGCTGCATTCGCTGTCAGGCAGCTGCACCGCCGTGAATGAAGGCCTGTTTTATGTATCAAATAGAGGAGCAAGAAGGTGATCAAGGCGGAGAAAGTGTAGAGGCCAATGCCCAGGTAGTCCAACTCGCAGGAGTGCAGGTCCACCATGATCGCGCGGTGGCTTTGGGGGAGGTGCAGGTGACACCGGTGACCAGGTGAGGGATGTAGACCGTGCTCTGATTGATCCACCAGGCATCACAGATGCAGAGAAAGTGGTTGCCGCTTAGTTGCAGCTCCCGAAGGTGTTTGATGGCGCTGTCCGGGAAACTGGAGGCCTGGATGGTCGTCAGGTTGTTGTAGCTGAGATCCAGGTACTGCAGGGAGGTCACGTCCCGCAGGAAGTCCATGGTCAGCTTGGAGATCTGGTTGCGGGTGAGGTTGAAGACACGCGGGGTATGGGTGCAGTTGGACAGCATGCGAGGCACCGTGGTCAACAGGTTACTACCGAAACTCCAGCAGCTCCAACCAGCCTAGCAGGTAAAGCATGCCCCAGTTGAAGCCCTGCAGCTGGTTACCGGAAGGCTCCTTGAGGAGTGGGGGCAGGTGGTCAAACTCGTCATGCGGCATGAACGCGAGTTTCTTTCCCTAATAATCAGCTGCTGTCATGCTGTCTGCCCTGCTGAGTTACTCCAGCATTGTGCGTCTATATCCCATGGCTTATAATGTCACCTCACATTGTAAAATCATTATCTGAATAAATGAGAATTGTCTCCTCGCTGGCTCAAACATAATCTATGTAGGACTCGCGTTTCTCTCTGTTTCATATACGTGGGAATTCCCTCAGTATGGTCACTTTTCACGCGTCCCGCCCGGTGTTAACCCTTCCCATCAATGTTTGAGCCCCCATCTTCGCTCTGTACCTTCAGCTTCATCGGCAACTCTCTCCCATTGAAAGTATCCAAGTTAATTTCAGACCCCTATCCATCCATCCATTCATTCATTTTCCATTAAGATCTGACTAATCTTCAACATTTCACTTCTGGCACTAAGGCCAAACCCACGGTAGACTCACGAGTCACTAAGGTAAACTCAGGGGCCACTACGTTCTTACAACGAGTTTAAATGTTTCAATTTTTAACTTCAACAGTAAATTTGACTCGTGGAAAACTTTAAACATGTTTGAATTTTTTCACTAGTTAACAAATTTCATGGGTACCTGCCGTTGCGTCCGCGAGTTCCGACGTTCCCGCTACATTAATTGTACGTGATTACCACGAGTGAAAACTCGGGGTCACTCGTGGGTTGACTCGCACCGTGAGACAGGGGTTTAACCAAGTCATAATGCAACCGGTCAATATGCTCTCTACTCTACACCTGTAGAAAATCAAGAAAGTATTTATTGATATACCAAATCTCCTCAATCCAAACAAAGTAGAAGCATTGATGATTTTTCTTTATGATTGCTTCAATATGCTGGGTCCACGACAGATCTTCAGAGGTATGCACACCCAGGAATTTGTCTTTTTTGACTCTCTCCCACTGTCCTGTCAATGAAGTCATTTGAATTTCTAACCCATAAAATTAATTCCCTTAGTATTATTTAACTGAGAACATGCATGTTTCCCTTCTCTGATAAATGATAAGGATCTTAAGACCCATGGATTGGGAAGTGGAGTAATTAATTATTGTGTGATTATAACTTCACCTTTAATGACAGCGTCTTCAACAAAGAAAATTAATTGAACAACTAATTTTTATTTTCTGCTAGATTTGGCTTGTTCTAGTGGAAGAGCATTCACAGCAGGTCAATTGCTTTGGTAAACATTCAGCTTTCTAATCGGTGTAAAATGTCAAACAGAATCAGTTTTGTTTGCTGCACAGTGATGCTGATGAAAGTAAATGCTATGCTTGAGAGGACTGCGGCTCATTTGAATTTTATGTTCAGCTGTTTATCCACACAAGGGCTCCTACTTAGCTATTGGCCCCCGACCCAGGCGATTATTTGCATGCTAGCCACAGAAGCAGATTTACAATTACATATTTTACAATCGCTCCACACTCTTATACCCCTTTTCCTACACCACTGTTTCTTACTTTAACTATGATATTGGCACCAGCAATGGCTGCCTCGCCAACTTTCTGTCTGTCCTTTCCTTCTTTGTGTTTAAATAGTATGTGTTAATTGTATGGTTTTAGTGTTCTCTAGCTTGTTTATGTGGGGGATGAGAGATTTTTCTAATCTCCTACCTCGTCGGAGATGCACATTTTTTTCCGTATAGTATCTCCGCCCGCAATGCCGCCTAACATCTTGGAGCTGGCGGCCTGTGCTGGAGACTGACTTTTGAGAGTTCCACTGCGGATGCCTACGGGAATTTAACATCATGCAGCCCGCGATCCCTATACCAGGGATCGACCTTGGAGCTCCAGCATGGGTGCTTGTGGACTTAACATCACGGAGCCCACGGTCTGTGGTCAGAGACCGACATCGGGAACTCCAAGCTGCAGGAGATTTGATCTCCCCGATGGATGGTTCGACTGCCCCGACTGCGGAAGAAATAAAGAGGAAGAAAGTAAGACTTTTTTTGCCTTCCATAACAGTGAGGAATGTGGGCAATCCACTGTGGTGGATGTTTATGTCAACTTTTATGTATTTGTGTGTCTTGTTGCTGTTTTTTTTTGTATGGCTGTATGGTAATTCGCATATCACTGTACCTTAATTGGTACATGTGACAATAAAAGACCTTTGAATCCTTTGATATCCCCTTATCGTGTAACTATTCACTGTGAATGTTTCTATTGTAATCATGTTATGTCTTTCTGTTGAGTGGTTAGCATGCAGCAAAAACTTTTCACCGTACCTCGGCACGTGTGACCAAAAAACTAAACTGAAACTATAAACTAAACTGAACTAAAGCTGATCAACCAAGATCCACCTAAGTGTTAGAACAAGCTCAAGGGGCCAAATAGACTATTTCTGTCCCTTTGGCCTTCAATAAGGGGCTATGATTCAACCTAACTTACCCCATGTCATGGGTTGTAAGGTATCCTAAGATAGACATAAATAGTAAGATTAAATGAGAACTTACCAGTTTGAAGTTTAATCTTTATTTTATGAGGAGTTACGATGAGGGATTACGTGAAGAACCCACCAGCCCGCATGCGTGTCGATCTTCAAAGCAGCGGTGTGAAATCACAGATAACAGTTGTTGAACTGAAGATAGTAAGATTCGAGAAACTAGAACTACCAGCTGACCTTTATGAGAGAGGGTTGGGAGCGGAGGGCACGTAATCCCTCATCGCAACTCTTCATAACATAAAGATCAAACTTCAAACTGGCAAGTTCTCATTTAATCTTACTATTTCACTTCGGAGTCACGTGAGTGACTATGTGAAGACTTTGAAGCTCTGTGATTTCATGCCGGATACGAGTCCAGGCATCACACACTACATCAATTGACCATGGATGAGTGAAAAAGATTAATGCATTCAGCCATGACATAGTTTGTTAAAAATGTGGATGCTTTAATCATTAAAGGAGAATAATAGTGACTCCTCCCAATCTTGGGAGAAACTATGAAACAAGTCATAAATGGAATTTAGCAAATACCCCCGGTCTGGCAATGGGTTATTATAATATGTTGGAAAGCTAGTTCATTTGACTATCCTGCAGTCGCTAGGGTGTGGTCCAGTGGAACGTATATGACCCTTGCTGCTAATGTAGTAGCAGCCCTAGAGGAGTGAGATAGAAAATATTGTATCTACTTCTGCAAAAGCCAAAAAAACCTGTTTGACCACCTAGAGATGGTCTGAATAGATACCTTTTATGAGGTTTTAGTAACTAACAAACATTGCTAGTGCCGATCCTCTAAGGCTCTTGGTCACCTTGACGTATTGTTGTAAATGAGTGACTACAGACAACCAAAGGTCCATGGGGTATGCCATGAGAAATAATTTGGGACCTGACACCCCTGGTCTACTCTGCTTAACTACATCATAAACATAAAATATTATATTATTAGCAGATGTAACCATCCTGTCCAGTCGCAATATAAGTGGTGGCTGGACCAGTTGCGCTGAGACTAGCGCCATGAGCATAACCACTTTGTAAGTGAGTTTGACCAGGGATAGAGATGTAGCTGGGCCCTACTGGAAAAGCAGTTTAAGGACAATGCTGACATCCCATATCTCTGAGTACCTGGGCCTGGGAGAATTATGTTAAAGTTATCCTTATAAATCTGCATATCAGAGAGTGAGACCCAAAAGAGTGGGTCCCGATCGCTGCAGCAACTATGATGAGAAAGCACGTTGGCACAGTTAATGGTACTATAACTTCATTAGTTGTCAAAAACCCAACTGAAAATAAACTCCGAGATGTTAGTTATCCGTGCCGTATTATATGGAACATTGGCATTAAAAACAAAACACTTCCCATCTCCCGATGAGGAAAAAATGTGCTGCTTTCTCGGTGCTATCCCTACACTCTGCAGTGAGCACGTACATAGATCGGTCTGGCAACCCGTGCCACCAAATGGTCTTCTTAGAGACTTCAAATCTATAAATTGATTTTATCATGCAGAGGATGGTTTCATCAGTCACGGGGTGAACTACCAAATTTTTGTGTTTAGGATAACCATATAAGGTCCTATAATTATTCCCAACAATTAGCAGGAACCATGGCTGCATTGGCCAGTCAGGCAGTACGAAATGCCTGAGGCGAGATCTTGCTGGTTTTTGAGCAAGACCCGACTGATGAGGCAAAATGGAGGAAAGACATGAAGAACATTCCTCCTCAGTGTAGCGAGAATACGTCTATTGCCACTGTGCCACATATTTCTACAATGGTGATAGAGCCTGGATGCAAACATATTGATATTCGGTGTTCCATCGAACCACAATGTCATTAAATACGTTGTGATACAACATCTATACTGTGTTGTCATAGATTTTTACGTGATGATACACTAGCGTCAAATGCCCCCACCATAGTGTATCAACTTGGAGTTGAGCATGCAAAGCCCCATCCGTCTCCGTAACTACAGATGGTATTCGTAATTTTTCATCTTTGAGTACTAGTATCAGTTTGTAATATAACTGAAGAGTTACTGAGAAAAAGTACAGGAGCAATGTAAAATGTATATTTCGTCCACCATTGTGACTTTGATAGCTTCAGCTGGTAATAGGATAGGTCTGTTAATAATGACCTACAGGGCACTGAGGAGGTTACTCCTTTGTACGTTATAAGCTCTGATAATGCAAAGGTCCCAATGCACAGCTGAAAACACAGCTAGTATATTGCCAATCACTCTTGATGAATAGAGGCTGCTTCATAACAACAAGGTTGTTACTGGCTTTTACAAGTGTTTCCAACTTGTAAATGGCCCACATACCCCATGTTTCGGAGAGATCCAGACCCACCTACCTTCACGGACCGGGATTCCCCACGGTCCGTGACTAGGACGCGGTCCATAAAGGTTTCCCCGCGGCCCGCCCCAACTTCGCCCCGAAATCCAGCAGGAAACTCTGTAAGAAAAGATTCCTGCAATAGAAACATAACCTATTCCTGCAATAGAACCATAACTGATAACGTAAACTTACCTTCAGGTTTAAACTTACCGCTGGTAGGTGCAGCGCGCCTGCCAGTCAGCGTTGCGCCATGCGTCGATGTAATGGACGCGCATGCGGGCTGGCGGGTTCTTCACGTAGTCACTCGCGTGACTCCGAAGTGAAATAGCTGGAGTGCCTCAGTAGGTCAGACTGCACCTCCAGAGAAAAGGAACAGGTGATGTTTCGGGTCGAGGCTCTTCTTCAGACTTAGAGTCAAGGGAAAGGGAAACAAGAGATATAATTCAGCAGAATTAATGCCCAAATTATATTGTTTACAGTGTACTATGATTACATATTCTGCAGCAAGTAAGAATTTCATTGTTCTACTTGGGACATATGACAATTCGTTGTACAGTTGCTGTGCAATGACAATAAAACATATTTGATTTGATAAAACACTCTTGATAGAGAAATATAGAACAAATTAATGAACGATATGCAAAAAAGTAACGATGGTCATTTTTAGCTGTGGGTTAGGTGAAAACGAGTTATACAGACAATGAAACTCACCAGGACGACAGTGAAACTAGTACAATGACTAGGGTGGGTATATTGTCATAGGGTATTCTAATGGATTATTTTGTTTTTGGTCTATGTTAGGTTGGCGGATCTTAGTTGGAATGTTCAAACCTGTGTAGCTAATTAACTCTGTCATTTCTGGAGAAGATGTGAGAAAGAAATCAGGCAGAATTCCTGATGCAGGTCAGAGTTTGAAAAGAATTGGGATAATTCCTTGGCCACCGAATAGCTGATGGCATGGTCCGATTTCCAGATAGCTCAAAGTTCGTCAGCAGAATTAATGCCCAAATTATATCTTATCCATGTGCAGTGCATTATACAGGCTGGTTATGTAGCTGCAACTGGGAATTACATTATTCCATTGACGGTACATATGACAATTAAACACTTTTGACTCTTGATATAAGTTTGGTTGGGTTATAAGCTTCAGAGAGCCTGTAGTCCTTGTCTACGGATAGAGTATCTGCGGCTCCGTCAGCAAACTAAGGAAAGGGGATTGTGATGGGTGTGGGGTGGAGATGGAGGTTGAGGCCAAACATCCACCGACTATTTACTTCAAGTAGACGTACCTGAGCTGGGTTCTCAATGTTAGATGCTCTGCTGGTCATGTCTGTAAAGAAGCCGATTAGTTCTCCAGGCTGCGAAACACCACCATGACACAATACGTCATGCCGATGTCTTGTGTTGAAATACTAAAGTGGATATTCTGGTGTACTGCATCCATTCATCCACATTGGAATTAATGCCTTTGCAACCGTGATCCTTTGATAAGCTGTCTGACATCTGGAGTTGACCTGATGGAGTGGACAAGCTTTGTAAAGTTATGCATTGTTCAGAGTCTAATTGCCTAGACATATGAGTAGAATAAGGCGATATGGCCCATTGAGTCTGCTCCACCATCCGATTATGGTTGATCTATTTTTACCTCCCATCCCCATGCTCCTACCATCTTACTGTAACGTTTGACACACTTACTAATCAAGATCCTATCAATCACCACTTTACAAATACCCAATGACTTGGCTTCTGCAGCCACCTGAGGCAATGAATTGCACAGATCCACCAACATGGAATTCATTGCCACAGATGGCTGTGGAGGCCAAGTAATGATAAAGTGGGTATCAAACACTGTAAAGGCTTGCACGTTGCTATCTGTCTTTAATTCACATGAGGGCCAAAATCACAAAAGTACAGTACACCTGGTGGTCCACACATTGGGTGCCATTATATCTATCACATCATAGAACATAGAACAGTACTGCACAGGAACAGGCCCTTCCGCCCACGATGTCCATGCCAGACATGGTGCCGAGTTAAACTAATCTCCAGTGTTTGCATGTGGTCCATATCCCTCAATTCTCTACATTACCGCGTGCCTGTATAAAAGCCCTTTAAATGTCTCTTAAAATCAGAGATACAAATGACTTGGCAAAACTGCTGATTGTTAAACACTATTTTAACAAACATGAATCGCCCAGCTCACAAAACGCACCTTTATATGATTCATTTTCTAAACCAGGGTGAATGATTCATTTGTGTGTCTGACTGAAAGTACGTTCAATAGGTCCAACCTCTCTCATCTTTTCCTATTACTCTGATCAATTTCCTTTTAACGCTAATTTACGAATTAATCTGCTTCTCACAGTTTTTTCAGACACTCGAGTTTTCAAATAAGTTCTTTATGCCTCCCCACTGCTGTTATGCCAATTAAAAATATTAAGATGTTCTTGACATGATGAGCTTAACTATTATTGACTAGCCTATCTTTTATAGAGCCTGACCCCAGTAGCTAACATACAGGTAATGTTCACAAGGACACAAACTACTGGAGTAACTCAGTGGGTCAGGCAGCATCTCTGGAGAACATAGATAGGTGACGTTTCAGATTAAGACTCTTCATCAGACCCTCCGCCCCCACCTCAACGAGTTCCAGGATCGCCATGATGTTGACATTTTCTTCCATATTTATTCATCTTCTGCCTCCTAACAGGAAATGCTGATGGTTATTTAATTTTTAATGTAAATTTACGCACTGTTATCTAATCAAGCTAATCTGTTTGGGAAACTCAGGAACAAAACAATCTGTAGACCTACACGGCAATGCCTTCAAAGCTGCTTTTTCACATAAACCGTTTCTATTAATGATTCATTACAAGGATCTTGTGTTCATATTTCTTGTCAGTTAACTCGCAGTAATGCTGTTTACTCTCTCTGCTCAGAACAGGTGAATAGTCTATAAATTTAGGAATGTAACCATATTTCTGTATTTCCTTACACAGAATGAGGCTCTTAGGCCCATCAAGTCCTCCTCAAAACCCTTGGCACCTGTACTAATCAAGAATCTCTCAATCTCCACCATAAAAATATCCATTGACGTGGCCTCCATATATGTGGCAATGAATTCCACAGATTCACCACCCTCTGAATAGAGAAATTTCTCCTCATCTCCGTTCTAATTATTCTGTGGCAAGGGCTTTTGGTCCTAGACTCTCCCACTACTGAAAGCATCCTCTCCACATTCACTCTATCCAGGCCTTTCACTATTTGGTATGTTTCAATGAGGTGCCACCTCATCCTTCTAAACCCCAGCGAGTATGGGCCCAGTGCCTTCATACGTGCAAGATATGTTAATCCAATCATTTCTGGGATCATTTTCATAATCCTCTTCTGGACCGTCTCCAGCACCACAGTCCTCTGCTTCGCAAGTCCCCTTTTCTTGGCAGGAGACTCTGTGCATCCACCTGATCTATTCCTCTCATAAACCCAAGGTTCAAACCCCAGACTTTAATGTTGGCACTGTGAACCACTTCTCAACTAAAAATGGAGTAGATTACCGCTAATAGAATATCTCATGACTCTATACCTCCTTCTCTGTGCTCTAGCTAGTGGCCCCTAAACACCACCCATTTTGTTATCTATTAAAATTGCAGTCATATTGAGGCATGATATTGGTGGCTTTGGAATTCTCTCATTAATTATTCCGAATGGAGACACGTTTTAAGCAGCACTCAACTGTAAAATACAAGCCTATCGAGGGAAAAGTGAGCCTGCCCATATTAATGTGTTTATCTGCATAGACAAATTCTGCAGTCAGTCGTAGATCTTGACACTTGTGCATTCTAACCAGCCAACAATAACATTAAAGCAACTTAAAGTCCCACAATTATAATGACAAGGCTTCATTATTATTTTGTTCAAGATTTGTCAGCATTTTTGGGTAGGCATGGTGGCGCAGCGGTAGAGTTGCTGCCTTACAGTGCCAGAGACCAGGGTTCGATCCTATGGTGCTTGTTTGTACGGAGTTTGTACATCCTCCCCATGACCCAGTGTGGGTTTCCTCCCACACTCTAAAGACGTGCAGGTTTGTTAGTTAATTGGCTTGATATAAATATAAATTGTCCTTAGTATGTATAGGATAGTGTTAGTGTGCAGGGATCCCGTGTCGGCACGGACTTGGGCCTGTTTCTGCACTGCATCTCTTAACTAAGCTAAACTAAATTGCTGTGGATATCATCCAATTCTGCTTGCAAGGTAGAAGTGGTTTATTTTTAGTTAGATTGGAGCTATTATTAAACAAATTAGCCCATATAATATGGGCAAAGTCAATTATTATTTGAGAGAATATGTTTGTGCTTCATTTCCTGCATTGCTACTGTCCACAAACCATGCTGCTAAAATGCTTTCAATGGTGCATCTGTAGAAGTTGGTGAGAGTTGCAGGGGATGTGCCAAACTTCCTCAGCCTTCTAAGGAAGTTGGTGTTGGTGTGCTTTCTTGGTTGTTGCTTCATAATGAATCCTTCAGGAGAATTTGCTGGTGATATGGACTCCGAGGAATTTGAAGTTTTCAACGAGCTACATCGGCACCATCAATGCAAACTGGGGTATGTGTACCGCTTTGCTTCCTGGCGTCGATCACTATCTCCTTTGTGTGTTGAAATTGAGAGTAAGGTTGTTGGCTCGCCACCAAGGCACGATCTCCTTCCTATTCTCCGTCTCATCATTATTTGATATCCGTACCACAATGGTGGTGCCATCTGCGAATTTGAAAGTTGAATTCAATTTGTACAAGGCTACAAGGTCAAGGGTGAACAAGGAATAAAGAAGAGGACTGAGAACACATCCTCTGTATTGAGGATTATCAAGGGGGATGATTTGTCCCCTATCGTCACTGATTGGGGTGTGTTGGACAGGAAGGCAAGGATCCTAGTGTGTAGGTTAGAATAAGTGAATGGGTGATTGCTGGTTGGTGCAGACTCGATGGGCCAAATGGCCTGTTTTCACGTGGTATCACTAAACTAAACTAAACTAAATTAAAACAAAACTAAAATAAAACTAAATTAAACTAAACCAAATCAAACCCCAGACTTTAGATATTGCACTGGGAATCTATTCCAGGTTGGTCCGTTTCAAAAGGAAAACCCTGTACCTTAGTGTGACTCTCCTTTGATTCCCTGCTGCCACCCTTCTAGGTCTGCCAACCCACCCAGCTGACCCAAAATGTGTCCTCTTCATGTTCTGCAGAGTTGCTGCCTGACCCACTGAGCGATTACAGCAATTTGTGCATTTTTTTGTAAACTAGGATCTGGGGGAGTTCTTGTTTCTCATTGACTGCCCCCTCCATCAACGTCTCAGTCACACATTCATCTGCCTTATCTTCCTACTACCCTCACTAACACATGGCACTGGGAGTAATCCAGAGATTGCTACCTTTAAGGTCCTGCTTTTTATCCTTTTGCCTTGCATATTGTATTCACTCTGCACCATCTCATCCCCTTTTCCGACCTATGTCATTTGCACTAATGTGCTCGTTGATTTTTGGCTGCTCACGCTCCCCCTTAAAAATGGTCTGCAGCCATCCTGTACCTTGGCAGCAGGAAGGCAATATGACATCCTGGAGTCTCGTATGCAGCCACAGCATCTCCTGCCTGACCCCTAACTAATGAATCTCCTATCATGATGAATTCATCAGTCTTCACACTTTCCATGCTGTGCCTCAGAGCCAGTCTTGGTGCCACAGACCAGACTGCAGCTGCTTGTTCCCCAGAACAGCTATCACCCCCACCAAGGCACGGTGGCACAGCAGAGTTGCTGCCTTACAGCGCCAGAGTCCCGGGCTCGATCCTGTGTGCAGGTGCTTGTCTGTACGGAGTTTGTATGTTCTCCCCGTGACCAGCGTGAAATTTCTCCCGGATCTCCGATTTCCTCCCATGCTTATGGACTAATTGGCTTGGTAAAATTCTAAAATTGTCCTTAGTGTGTATAGGATAGTGTCAGTGTGCGGGGATCACTGGTGGTCGTGCTCGGTGGGGCCGAAGGGCCTGTTTTGGCGCTGTATCACTAAACTAAACTAAACTAAACGGTATCCTCCATCTTAACAAATTAAATTATGGAGGAGGATTGAATCTGCCAGAGATATGGTGGCTCTCATATATGGAAGACAAAAATGGCATTCGGGCTTTCGAATTTGTTCCACCATTCAATTATGTTATGTTGCTTTGTGAATACCATCCCTTATTGGAGTAAAGCATCTGGACAGAAAATTCAGATAAGCTAAAACTCTCTCCCTCTCCTTTCACCAGCTTGCAGCAAACAAACCAAAGCCTATATTGTTTGACATTTTAAAGGGATTAAGATGCTGCATACGACATGGACAGTAAGAAATATTAATTTTTCTTCCAATCCAGTCACAGTACCATTTGCATTCAGTGTATTCACATCTATTTTGAAAGATAACACCTTCAAAAGTGGAGCAGTCCCTCGATGGTATTCGTTTGATTGCAGATTGCACACTAATGTCCTTGTGTTGAAGTTTGAACCCACGGCCTTTTGACCGAGATAAGAAAGTATCAGTTCAATCAAAGCCAATTGTTTCACATTTTCCTACTGAGCCACATGGAGAAGGAATGTGCCGATTATATTAACAGCACTGCTCTTTCACAGCACATGGAGTCTCCTTCAATCACATCTTGGCTAAGATTTAATTTTGGCTGCTAAATTTTCATTCATTTCACACCCCCTTGCTTTGCTGCCTTACAAATAGTATGTGTTTCAAAGCCATTAAACGTGGGCCAGAGCTTTTATTGCTGTTATTTTCCAAGAGTAGTTTTGCTTCCTCCCATGTGAATTGATTGAAAGACACAGCACCCAAACATGTTATCTGGCCTGTCGAGACCAAGCCAACCATTGATTACCCATTCATACTCGTTCCATGATATCCTAAGTTCATAAGTTCTGGGAGCAGAATTAGGCTATTTGGCCCATCAAGTGTACTTCGCCATTCAATCATGGCTGAACTATCTCTCTCTCACAACCCCATTCTCCTACTTTCAATAACTAGTGTACCATGACACACAGGTCTCGCTGCATCTCCCCTTTTCCTAATCGGTCACCATTCAAATAATAGTCTGCCTTCCTGTTTTTGCCACCAAAGTGAATAACCTCACATTTATCCACATTATACTGCATCTGCCATGCATTTGCCCACTCACCCAGTCTATCCAAGTCATCCTGCAGCTTCCTAGTATCCTCCTCACAGCTAACACTGCCCCCCAGCTTCGTGTCATCCAGCAAACTTCGAGATGTTGCATTTAATACCCTCGTCCAAATCATTAATGTATATTGTAAATAGCTGGGGTCCCAGCACTGAGCCTTGCGGCACCCCACTAGTCACTGTCTGCCATCCTGAAAAGGACCTGTTCACTCCTACTCTTTATTTCCTGCCTGCCAGCCAGTTCTCTATCCACATCAATACTGAACCACCAATACCGTGTGCTTTAAATTTGTATACCAATCTCTTGTGTGGGGCCTTGTCGACAGCCTTCTGAAAGTCCAGATGCAACACATCCACTGCTTCTCCCTTATCCACTCTACTAGTTACATCCTCAAAAAATTCAATAAGATTCGTCAGACATGATTTACCTTTCGTAAATCCATGCTGACTTTGTCCAATGATTTCACCACTTTCCAAATGCGCTGCTCTCCCATCTTTAATAATTGACTCTAGCAGTTTCCCCACTACCGATGTTAGACTAACTGGTCTGTAATTCCCCATTTTCTCTCTCCCTCCCTTTTTAAAAAGTGGGGTTACATTAGCTTTAAGCGGGAGTCGGTCCTTTGGCCTGTAGGCGCCGCCGCCTTTCGGGTAGGTGGCTTATCGACTGAGCGACCAATAGGTAAGTTTGCTTTTAGGTGACGCTGCCTTTTGGTTCGTAGGCGTTTTGGCATCCCGCGCTTTCGGTTAGCTTGCATATAGGCGTCCCATCATTTCAGTTAGTAGGCGTTTCGTCTTCAGACTCTTTCGGTTCATTGGCGTTTCGGCCTCGTTTCTATTCGGTTCTTTGGCTTCGGCCTCTTGTCTGTCGGCGCCACGTCCGCACATGGTGGACTCGGTGGGCCGAAGGGCCTGTTTTCACAAACGAAAGGGCCTAAACTAAACCTAAAGTAAACTCATATTATGCTTTGGATGCTTACAAACCAATGATATGAACATTAATGTCAGCAATTTTATGAAGGCCCCCTTTTCCCCCCTCTCTTTCCTGTGCCCCATCCTGTTGCACAGCCATTTCTCCAGCTAACATGCCCCCTACTTTATCCTTTCACCTCTTCTCTTCCACGTATATCCCTCCCATTTGGCTTTGCATTTCACTCCTCTCCTCTTCTTATCCAACAGCCTTTTGTCTCCTTTTCGTCTCTAGCCCTGGTCCACCCATTTGCCAATCAGCCCCTCCCTCACCTCTATCCACCTGTCCGAAGAAGGGTCTCGACTCGAAATGCAACCCATTCCCTCTATCACACATTCCTTTCTCTCACACTTCTCCAATCAAACTGAAGAAGGGTCTCAACCTGAACCATCATCTAGTCATGTCCTGCAGAGATGCTGTCTGACTCTTGAGTTACTCCAGCACTTTGTGGGTTTATCATTAATCATGTTTCATCAATTTTGGCTAGTTTGTTAACAAATTCTATGAGAAAAGGCAAGTAACAATATTGTTGAGGATAGAGAAGATTGAAAAAGATCTGAGATTCAGTTACCATTGATCTGTGGGCTCAAATCCAGTTTTTGCTTCTGCCTGGGGAATTATTTTTTTGTTAGGTTATATATGAATCAAAGATTTTAGAACTTGACATAAACCCTTTAAAGTTTATGGCACATCTGCCATTTAAACAACCTCTGTATATTGCCCTTGGTATGTGGGGCATGAATGAGGAAGTGGGGTAACATAGAATTAGTGTGAACAGGTTGTCCACGGTTGGTGTAGACTCGGTGGGCCAATGGTAATGTTTTAATAAACTAATATGAATGAGATATGATTTTTCTATGATGAGGGTATATTGAGTTTGCACCGAGGGTGAAACGCGAGTGAAAGGTGCAAAGGATAGCACTCACAATGTTTATTATGTATTCAAATATAATAAATTTGCAAGGATGTATCATAACCAAGCGAGGAGAAGATTAAATTGAATCAATAATGACTAAGCCTGTGGGTGAACAAGTGAAATTTCCACATGAAATGCCATGAAAAAATAATTTAGATTAGTTTAGAAACATAGAAAATAGGTGCAGGAGTAGACCATTCGGCCCTTCGAGCCTGCACCGCCTTTCAATATGATCATGGCTGATCATCCAACTCGGTATCCTGTACCTGCCTTCTCTCCATACCCCCTGATCCCTTTAGCCACAAGGACCACATCCAACTCCCTCTTAAATATAGCCAATGAACTGGCCTCAGCTACCTTCTGTGGCAGAGAATTCCACAGATTCACCACTCTCTGTGTGAAAAATGATTTTCTCATCTCGGTCCTAAAAGACTTCCCCCTTATCCTTAAACTGTGACCCCTTGTTCTGGAGTTCCCCAACATCGGGAACAATCTTCCTGCATCTAGCCTGTCCAACCCCTTAAGAATGTTGTAAGTCTCTATAAGATCCCCCCTCAATCTTCTAAATTCCACGAGTACAATCCGAGTCCATCCAGTCTTTCTTCATGACGACTTCACAAAGAATGTTTCATGATCTCAGGATGTTAAAAGGTATTTCATTTTTGTTGGTATATTTAGAAAGTAATTACTATCCAGGGAAATGTTACAGGATTACTCAAGCCACCATCTCAGAAGCATCAGTGGCATGGCACTTCCACCTTGAAATTCCTCTTCAAATTAGTTTTCACAGTGACTTGGATCTTCTCTCGCAATGTGGTGAGTTAGAGTCATACAGCATAGAAACAGGCCCTTCAGCCCACCTTGCCCGTGCGGCCCAAGATGCCCCAACTACTCTTGTCCTACCTGCCAGCATTTGAATAAATGAACGATGAACGAATTAATGAATGATTTATTATCACATGTGACATGTCACAGTGAGATTCTTTGTTCTGCAAATCCAAGGAATGCAAAGAGTCACCACATAAAGGTTGCCGACAAAGTTACATAGTGTTCCATTTTAACACAAAGCTTTCCATTTCTGGTCCCCTTATTTCTCGGCAGTTTTCCCATGCCAGGTCCTCCTTTGTTCTCTCTCCCATTTGTCCATATCGCTCTTAACCTTTCTTATCCATATACGTGTCCATGTTTATTTTAAATTATGTTATAGTGCCTGACTTACTTATCTCCTCTGGCAGATCATTCCATAAACCCGCCACCCTCAGTGTGCCCCTCAAGGTAAAATTTACCCCTGTGTGTCCTTGGGGCCAAGTGTACCAAAGATGGCCCCCAAGGGCCTTCCCAAGGGAGTGCAGCGTAGGTTTATAAGGTTAATTCCTGGGATGGCGGGACTGTCATACTGTATGCTGAGAGAATGGAGCGGCTGGGCTTGTGCACTCTGGAGTTTAGAAGGATGATAGGGGATCTTATTGAAACATAGGATTGTTAAGGGTTTAAACACGCTAGAGGTAGGAAACATGTTCCCGATTTTGGGGGAGTCCAGAAGCAGGGGCCACAGTTTATGAATAAGGGGTAAGCCATTTAGAAAGGAGACGAGGGAACACTTTTTCTCACAGAGAGTTGTGAGTCTGTGGAATTCTCTGCCTCAGAGGGCTGTGGAGGCAGGTTCTCTGGATGCTTTCAAGAGAGAGCCAGATAGGGCTCTTAAAGATAGCGTAGTCAGGGGATATGGGGAGAAGGCAGGAAAGGGGTACTGATTGGGGAAGATCAGGCATGATCACATTGAATGGCGCTGCTGGCTTGAAGGGCCGAATGGCCTACTCCTGCACCTATTGTCTATTATCTATTGTTTATTGTCTATTCCTCTTTCACCTTAAACCTATATCCTCTGGTTCGTGATTCTGAGTTAAAGACTCTCTGCATTGACCCTATCTATTCCCCTCAGGATCTTCCACATTTCCATAAGAATCACACTTCTGCCCCCTGCACTCCAAGGAATAAAGTCCTAGCGTGCCCAACTCTCCCTATAGCTCAGTCCCTCAAGTTCAGGGAACATCATCATAGATCTTCTCTGTACACTTTGCAGCTGACAACATCCTTCCTATAGCAGGGTGACCAAATCTTACCACAATACTCGAAGGGTAGCATCACCAATGTCATGGAGTCATAGTGCCATACAGGGGTGGGAGATTGCAACCTTCACGTGGTCCGTCCTGTTTCAATTAATGCAATAAACCTGGCGTGCACAATCAAATATGGTCAAATAGAACAAGTTGTCCTACAACTTTAGGCTGTGCACGGCATACACAACAACAGGAAGTGCAATACAGCATTGAAACAGGTCCTTTGGCCAAACATGTCCACCATGCCCCATCTACACTAGTCCCACTTGCCTGCGTTTGGCCCATTTCCCTCTAAACCCTTTCCTTACCACATACATGTCCAAATACGTTGTACAACTGCTATGACATAACATCCCAACTTCTGTACTCACTGCCCTGACTGATGAAGGTAATGCACCAAAAGCCTCCTTGACCACACTGTCTATTTGTGACACCATTTTCAGGGAACTATGTACCTGTACTCCTAGATCCGCGATTTTGGAACTCCCTTCATCAAAGGGCAATGAAAGCAGAGTCTTTGAATATGTTCAAGTCAGAAGTAGATAGCTACCTGATAAGCAAAAGGGTAAAAGATTACTGGAGATAGATTTGGATGTGAATTTGAGGTTAGCATCAGGTAAAGGGCCTGTCCCACGATGCGAGTTCACCCAAAGGCTCTCCCGAATTTAAAAAAAAATCAAACTCGTGGTAAGTACGTAGAATGTACGTAGCGGGTACGTCGGTTCTCCTGGATGTCTCGAACCAGCTCGTAATGCTAACACAGGTACTCAGGAAACATGGAAACTCGTGAAGTTTTTTCAAGTGAAAAATTTCCAAGAGTAAAAAAATACTTGTGATGAGGTACCACGAGTTTGATTTTATTTTTAAATTCGGGAGAGCTCTTGGGTGAACTCGCATTATGGGACAGGCCCTTTAGTCATAATCTCATTGAATGCCGGAGCAAGCTTGACTGGGCTCTGTGGCCTACTTTTTTCCCTAATTCATCGATGTTGACCGTCACAATCCATAAATGAGCAACAAAAAAACACATTAACACTGCTCTTACACTAGGGACATTTGTACCAAGCCAATTAACCTACAAACCTGTACGTCTTTGGAGTGTGGGAGAAAACCGAAGATCTCGGAGAAAACCCACGCAGGTCACGGGGAGAACGTACAAACTCCGTACAGACAGTACCCGTAGTTAGGATCGAACTCGGATCTCTGGCGCTGTAAGGCAGTAGCTCTACCACTACACCAGGGTACCGCCCTATTAGAGATACATCTGCTGACTTACTTTTAACGGCACACCCGGGGCTCACTGAATTAACTGGTGCTCTAAAATGAAAATACAAGAATAATTGAAGGGATTGAATCCTTCTCTTAGAAACACCATGATCATCAGTACTCTCAACTGTTCACAGTTGGAAATGACTTGTTCACAGTAATTACCAGTGCTTCTCAGTGGTGCACTGTATCATGTCAGTCTAGGTTCAGTTGGAAGATTCAGAGGGTTGTAAGCGCGTGTTCCACTGATAGCTGGGGGAAAGACAATGAATTTAATGGAATGGCACTGGGTTCAAGGGCATTCAGTTATATCAGGCTGGGGAAACTGGGACAAATCCTCTCTAATCAGATAAAGCCCCGGTGAAATTTAATAAAGGTGCTGCAAATCATTGACCATAAAAACTGTTTCCAAAGGCAAAAAAAGAATGATAGAAAGAAAAAAAAATCTGCAAAAGAAAACTAGGTGCAAAATGAGGAGATTATTTCTTGCAATGTCGTGTAATGATCTGAAATAATGTCTGATATCTTGTTGGAAGAAATAATGGATTTGAAAAGGAAATTGGATTGACGTTGTAATGATTATAAGGAGAAGCAGAGAGAGATAAGGTTAAATGCATAGTTCTTTCGCAAAGCTAGCAGAGCCAGAGAGCCTTATCTGTGCTGCATGATTTCATGATTCTATATATATTCTGGCATAAAGTATGCCAATTTTTACAGCTTTGTCAGATAACTTATGACACCAAGTTTTGATGCCAGGTCATTGCAATTTAGTTTAGTTTAGAGATACAGCGTGGAATCAGGCCCTTCGGCTCACATAGTCCGCTCCGACCAGTGATTCCCGCATATTAACATCATCCTACACAAAAGGGACAATTTGCATTTTTATAATCCCAATTAACATCCAAACCTGTACGATAGGCTGAATGGCCTACCCCTACCCCTGCACCTATTATCTATTGTCTTTGGAGTGTGGGAGGAAACCGAAGATCTCGGAGAAAACCCATGCAGTCAAGAGGAGAACGTACAAACTCCATACAGACAGCACCCACAGTCGGGATTGTACCCGGGTCTTTGGTGCTGTAAGCGCCGTATGGCAGCAAATCTAACGTTGCACCACCGCGCTGGCCCTGAATGAAAACAAATAAATGATGAGAGCACTGAGCAACTCAGGTAGCATCTGGGGAACGATGAACAGAGTTAACATTTCATAGAAACATAGAAACATAGAAATTAGGTGCAGGGGCAGGCCGTTCGGCCCTTCGAGCCTATACTGCCATTCAATATGATCATGGCTGATCATCCAACTCAGTATCCTGTACCTGCCTTCTCTCCATACCCCCTGATCCCTTCAGCCACAAGGGCCACATCCAACTCCCTTTGAAATATGGCCAACGAACTGGCCTCAACTACCTTCTGCGGCAGAGAATTCCACAGATTCACCAGAAAAACGATTTTCTCATCTCCGGCCTAAAAGACTTCTCCCTTATCCTTAAACTGTGACCCCTTGTCCTGGACATCCCCAACATCGGGAACAATCTTCCTGCATCTAGCCTGTCCAACCCCTTAACAATTTTGTAAGTCTCCATGAGATCACCCCTCAATCTTCTAAATTCCAGCAAGTACAAGCCGAGTCTATCCAGTCTTTCTTCATATGGAAATCGTGCCATCCCAGGAATCAGTTTGGTTCATTTCAGGTCAATGATTATCTCTTATCTGAACTGAAATCTCAACTGAATTGTTGAACTGAACTCTGCTTCTTTCAATTCAGAGGCTTGATGAGACATTGAGTATTTTCTGCATTCACTATTTTTGTTTTAGCTAATATTATCTTCAGGAGTTGACGAGAGTAAGATTAAACATTCATGCATAAAGAAAGATAAAGATGATGGAAACTGTTCATCACACCAGGTGGACAGTGAATATTCCCTCAATAACAATGGATATTTATTGTCAGATATTAGGTATGTTACAAAACTTACCTTTAGCGGCGCTGCAGTTCTGCCACTGGCCGTGTGCGCGACTTTGGTGCCTTTGAGGGGGTTTGGGCGGGGTTAAAATGCAGTTTTCCCCTGCCTTCCGGAATTATATTTTCTCGGGGTGCGAGCTTTTTCTGAAGATTAGTTCCGACTGCCGGTCTGTGAATTTTTTTTTAAAAATCGCCCGACTATTTCAGCGCTGGAGTAAAATAAAAATTGGCTTCTAATGCCGTGAACGCTGACAACGGGGCGGATTTTTCGTAGGGGACAGGTAAAGAAAAGCCGTTTATTTTTTCATATAAACTTGTTAAGATGACCCTAATCAACATTTCATGTTGCGAAACGGTGATTTATTCCCCATGTGAACCGGCAGTATTTTTCCTGCTGATATGGGGCTTAAATTCACCGCAACCGCAACGTTCCGATCCATCGTGTTCCAGAAAATCCCACTCGCAAGCTGATTTAAATGGACGTTAATTTACGGGCATTAAACACTAAACTCTTTCAATTTGGCCTATAAATTCATAACAATGAGATTTAAAAATCATGTTATATTGTGAATTCTTGTGTGAATGTTATTTGGACACCTAGGCTTTTAAAAAAATGTTAATATTTTCTTCCAAAATAGATAGATGTTTAGATCTAGTAATTGAATTTTGTAATTACCTACAATTGGGTAACTAACTAATTATATGCTTTAATTTCAGGTAATCCAAGGAAGATTGTTTCATATTTGTTTCAGAATGCTTCCTTCAATCTATAATAACTGCAAATTTCTTTAAGTTCTCTTAATTTTTAAGAAAGTTATGGGCTTTTGACTGTCCTCGATCACAACATTTGTGTTAAGTCAATGGAAAAGCAATAGGGAACAAGATGCTAATTTCCGAGTATGAAAATGGCCATAACTTTTTTAATACTGAAGATATGAAAGTGAATTAGGTGTCAAATTAAACTTCTTTTTATGCATTTTAACCATATAACATATAACCATATAACAATTACAGCACGGAAACAGGCCCTCTCGGCCCTTCCAGTCCGTGCTGACCATTTGTTTTCCCCTAGTCCCATCTACCTGCACTCAGACCATACCCCTCCATTCCCTTCACGTCCATATACCTATCCACTTTACTTTTAAATGTTAAAATCGATCCTGCCTCCACCACTTCTGCTGGAAGCTCATTCCACACAGCCACCACCCTCTGAGTAAAGAAGTTCCCCCTCAAGTTACCCCTAAACTTCTGTCCCTTAATTCTCATGTCATGCCCTCTTGTTTGAATCTTCCCTACCCTCAATGGGAAAAACGTATCCACGTTCAACTCTGTCTATCCCTTTCATCATTTTAAAGACCTCAATCAAGTCCCCCCTTAACCTTCTGCGCTCCAAAGAATAAAGACCTAACTTGTTCAACCTTTCTCTGTAACATAGTTGCTGGAACCCTGGCAACATTCTAGTAAATCTCCTCTGTACTATCTCTATTTTGTTGACATCCTACCTATAACTAGGCGACCAAAATTGTACACCATACTCCAGAATTGGTCTTACCAATGCCTTGTACAATTTTAACATTACTTCCCTACTCCTATATTCAATGCTCTGATTTATAAAGGCCAGCACACCAAAGGCTTTCTTTACCACCCTATCTACATGCAATTCTACCTTCAGGGAACTATGCACAGTTATTCCTAGATCCCTCTGTTCCACAGCATTCCTCAATTCCCTACCATTTACCATGTACGTCCTATTTTGATTTGTCCTGCCAAGATGTAGCACTTCATACTTAACAGCATTAAACTCCATCTGCCATCTTTCAGCCCACTTTTCCAAATGGCCCAAATCTCTCTGTAGACTTTGAAAATCTACTTCATTATCCACAACACCACCTATCTTAGTATCATCTGCATACTTACTTATCCAATTTTCCACCCCATCTGATGGAATACATTGCAGACTTGATTTTTCAAATCTCAAAATTTTGTAACATTGCTCCAGATAAGCAATCATGCATTACATGGTGAAATTCATTTTGCATATAATGCCAGTGCCGCCATGTTTGGCACCAGTTCATCAAGTTCAAAGTCACGGCCTGGCCAAGTGTAACCGTTGGTGTCCTCCCCCGCTGCTCCACCGGTGTAGGCTGCATCTGGTCCACGTGCTCGGCCTGTCGGAGCGGCGCCGGTCCAGCCGAACCATGGACTGTTTTGCCAGGCCTCCAGCGGCCCACTCCACCATTGAGGCCTTGGACTTCCTCCCGCAGCTGGTCCGCTTACCAGCCTTCTGTCCGACTCCTACTATGGGCAGGTGAGCCGCGTCTCCAGGTGGGTCCTCGATCCAGATCGGGAGAGTTCCCAGCCTGCAGCGGGCGAGCTGGAACCCAGTCTGCGACGCGGGTCCTCCATCCACAGTGGGCAAGTCGGGCCTACCGGGTGGGTCCTCCGTTAGCTGCGGGTGAGGCCCCATTGCCCGGCACGTGAGTCGTGCCTACCGGGCGGATCCGTGGTCTTCACACACGTGGGTCCTTGGGATCATATGATCATGAGTGATAGGAACAGAATTAGGCCATTTGGCCCAGCAAGTCCACTCTGCCATTTATTCATGGCTGATCTATCTCTCCTAACCCCATTCTCCTGCCGTTCTCCCCATTACCCCTGACACCCGCACTCCCGCTGCCCTCGCCTCGCCCCAGTTGATGATTATTCAGCATTACTTCAAATTCACTGCTAGGATGAAGTTTTCAAAAGTGTTGCCCGAGATAAAGCAAAAACTGTGGATACAGCGATAATTGAAGCATTAAACACTGCGTTGGGTATATTTTAACTTGATAAGCTTTGAAAAGGCTGAGGAAAGAGATAGTTCAAGGACTAGCAGTGAAGGTGATCTCTGGGTGTGATTTAATTAATCATAATCATAATCATAATAGTACTTTATGGCAGAGCTGAACTGGAAGCTTCAATCCCCTTGTCCTGACCCCCTTATGCCTTATATCAAGTCCATGTGAGAACAAGAGCATATCAAGGTAACTTGATCCAGAAGCCAGATGTCGAAAGATAGCTTCCTGTTTACTGCATGGCCTCAAGGTGGGATGTTTATCGGATCGAGAACTGAGGTCAGAAGGAATTTTTCGCTTTGAGCTTTATGAAATATTTATTTAAAGAATCCTGACTTCTGTATGCATGAGAGTTATGAATGCTGAATCATACATATATAAGACTGAGATCAAAATGGAACCTAGGTGGGAAGCATGGGAAGCTAGGTGGGAAAGTGAAGTGAATATCAGTCTTGATCTTGCAGAATAACACATCTGGCTTAACGATTCTGTGGATATTTCCTGCTACTACTTCTTACATTTCCAATAATCTGAGGTCTATATAGGGGGGCACAGAGGCACAGCCAGTAGAGCTGCTGCACCTGATATCTGGGATTGATCCTAACCTCGGGTGCTGCCTGTGTGGAGTTTGCAGGTTCTCCGTGTGACCACGTGGGTTTTCTCTGAGTGCTTCTGGTTCCTCCCACATCCCAAAGAAGTGCGGGTTTGAGTATTAATTAGCCTATGTAAATTGTCTCAAGTGTGTGGGGAGTGGATGAGAAAGTTGGGGCAATGTAAAACTAGTGTGATGCCTGATAGATGGTCGGCATGGGCTCAGTGCGTCAAAGGGCTGGTTTCCATGACGTGTCTTTCAATCAATCACTCTCCACCAAATCCCTGGAAAAAACATGAGAGCTTCAAAATGGCTGATGAAACAGTGACAAGTTATACTGTTTGGGTGGTCCATTAGTAGCCAGCAATGAAACTTCCCTTAGCGGGCTTGGCTTTTTTATAAACCTATACTGTCTCCATTCTCTCCCAATAGACTCCGGATCTCTGAAGGACCATATTATTTTGATGGATCATTTTGACTTATCACTGACATGTTATTTCAAGAGGGTCAAATATCAAATCTTGAAGAGCAAATTTTAATTCTGGTCCAGAATGAATAAAATCATCAAGTTGAGATCGGATCAGGTCTTTGATCTGAATTCAAACTTATCTTTAGCTTGGTCTAAGATTCACATCACATTTTATGAAGCAACAATAAAAAGCAAGCATAGCTTGTCACATGTTAAAAATCACGAGTGTACTGGATCATATGTATTATTGTTAAATTTCAATTAAATTATGGGGCAATTTTAATTAGCTGTAGTCTACGACCTATCATTCCATATGAAACCGAGCAGAGTTGACCAATAGTTAGAGTATTCAAATAACCAAGCCTTAACAGGCTGAAAAATGTCCAGACAAACATATCCGTCCAGCTTGAAGATTTTACATAAATTATCTTTAACGCACGTCCACATTCACTTTCCCCAATGTGATGCTCTATTCTGTATGGATGCAATGACGACAAGATGAGGTGTTTTATTCGATTAAGAGTGCTAAGAAAAGTGGAAGTAAAAATGCTCAAATGAAATATGCCACCAAGAAAATGTATTTGATTTATTAATGGCATTTGAAACATCACAAATCACTTCTCATGTAAAGTATTGACCCAGAATGGCGCAGAGATAGTTTTTATCACTTAGCTAGTACTAGGTCTGAACTTAGCCTCAGCATATCACACACAGTGCACAGTCCAAACTCCGCCAGAATAAGACATTCTGGGTAAATATCTCCCAGTGAGGGGACCAAAGAAGCCTCACCCACAAAATCGCAGCGAGGAATTTGATAAAACAGCGAAGCCTGAAGGAAACTAGAGGCTTGCTACATGGCTCCCTGAATGTTTCAGCAGTTGGAAACACCTTTAGGTTTAGGAATTCCACAATCTCAGGCAGTGATGAGGTGGGGTGAAGAAGTGCCAAAATGTTTGATTGTTTCCAAATGGGAAATTGCCAGGTGGGATTGGTTGCATTTTTCAGGAAAACCTTGGCCAAGGTTTCTAGTCACCACAGTGGCACAGCGAGAAGAGCACCTTCCTCACAGTGCAAGAGACCTATTGTGTGCACAGACAGCATCCTTACCTTGGATGCTGTCTGTGCACACTTTACATGTTTAGTTTAGTTTAGAGATACAGCTCTAGGGATACAGTAGATCAGCTCTACTGCTGTGCCATGGTGCTGCCCTACGTGTTCTCCAGGTTTCTCCAGGTATTCTGGTTTCCTGCCACATCCCAAAGACTTGTGGGTTTGTCGGTTAATTGATTCTCCGTGTAAATTGCCGCTCGTGTGTAGAGAGATAATGTGAAAGTGGGCTAACATAGAACAAGTGCAAACAAGTGCAAACAAGTGATCAATGGATGGCGTGGGCCAAAGGGCCTGTTTCCATGGTTTATGATTCAATCAAGCCGTAAGCAAATTAACCAGTTTTAGGTCATTTTACCATGTCATTTTACCGTAGGATCAAAACTAACATCATATGAGAAACATGCGGGATTGAGGGTTAATTGTCCTATGTAAAATCGCCCCTAATGTGTAGGTAGTGGATGAGAAAATGGGATAATGTAGAACTACGTGACCGGGTGATTGATGGTCGCCATGGACTCAATGTGTCGAAGGGCCTGTTTCCAAGCTGTTCTGTAAAACTAAAGAAACATCTATTCATATCCCATTCACTCGTAGTGGCAGTGTGTCTCTTGAAGTCCATCAACTGTGTTAAATTACCAGGTGATCTTTTTTTGATGGTATTATTTTTGAGATTGCAACCTTCACGTGGTCCACCCTGTTTCGTCTAATACAATCAACCCATCATGCACAAGCAAGATCAAGTAGAACAAGTTGACCTACAACTTTAGGCTGTGCACACCATACGCAAGAAGATGAAGATGGGGGAGTAGGTATACAAAATGGCTCATGTGTGGAGCAAGGCTGCAAAGACCTTGTTTAATTGCATCAATCACAATTTGATGTGGTAGAACCCCTCCTGTTGGAATCAAAAGTTAGTGGAAATTTGTGATACAGGCCTGTTGTGTGTAGATCAACCCTATTGTGTCCTTCCAGAAGATGGAATGCAGCTCCCTTTCCAATGCAGCTCGACAAATTCTAACTGGTGCAATACAGGTGAATTAAAGATATCATAAGCTTGGTAGGTGGGTGGTTAGTGTGTGTTTGTGATCAATGTGGGCTGTGAGTGGATGCAGTACCCCTAGGTGACACTGTATTGATGTGGTACTTGTGTGTACACACAAACTGGGGAGGAAATCGCTATCAAAACATGGGGGGGGGGGCACAATTTATTGGACACACACACACACACACACACACACACACACACACACACACACACACACACACACACACACACACACACACACACACACGCACACACGCACACACACGTATTCAGAGGCGTCAGCCATGGGCCCTGTGGATGGTAACATCGGGAGCTGACCTGATTGGTGACTGATTCTGAAATCCAGCAATAGCAGTTCTATCCGGCCCAATCGTGGGACTTCAATCGGCACGTTTGCGGGGCCTTTCATCTCCGAGAGTGGCTTAAAACCGGCCATCGGATCATCCATCGCCCGGCAGGGGCTTCAACATCGGACACCTCGATGCAGCAATTTGACCGCGGGGCGATGGAAAAATCCCGCGGCCAATTTTAAGCTGTGCCGGGTGATTAACGGCCCCGCAAACGGGCTGATTCAAGCTCCGCTCTATGATCTTTGCTCCACCAGGACGTCTCCCTCCTCCAATCACTGTGCTCTATCCTCAGTCCCACTCCCCTACTTCCGCCTCTGACTAACACCTCCCTCCTCCAATCATCATGCTGAATCATCATGGTTCCCCCCCCTCCCCACTGCCCGCTGACCGACATCTCTCTCGTCCAATCGCCGCCCTCGATCATCATTCCCACCCCCACTGTCTCGTGGAAAGCGTGGATTTTTAATAAATTTTATTTTCACCGAGTTTCAAAATCCAGATTACAAATCATGGGGGGATTGTCCCCCACATCTCAAAACACGGAGGGGGGGGGGGAACACAAATTACATGTTAAAGTCTAAGGAGAGACACACAATGCTGGAGTAACTCAGCGGGCCAGGCAGCATCCCTGGAGAAAATGGATAGGTGACATGTGTGGTCGGGAACCTTCTTCAGACTGATTGCATGGTTTGGGGGAAACAAGGCTAGAAGAGTGGAGGGGCAGGACAGAGCATGGGAGGTCAAAGGCAAATGCAGGTGAGGAAGGGTTTTGATAGGCAAATAGTTGGACAAAGGCCAGAGACAACACATACGATGGTGTGAAACAAAAAGGATTAGAGAGTTGCAAGTTGTGAAGCTAGAGTTGCAATTTGTGAAGCTAGATTGACAAAGTGTTTCATCGTCAAACATTTGAAACTTGAGAGTGTCTCTATCACTCAGTAATAGATCTCTATCAGGATAGAGTTAGAATTTAGTTTATTGTCCCTTGTACTAGTCAGCGGAAACACAATACTTGAACACAATTATAATCATCGAGCCATCCACAGTCTACAGATGACAAAGGGAAATAACACCAATAATGTTTAGTGCAAGCTAAAGTCCAGTAAAGTCTGATCAAAGGTAGTCTAAGGGTCTCTAATGAGGTAGATAGTAACTCAGGACTGCTCTCTAGATGTTGATAGGATGGTTAAGTTGCCTGATAACAGCTGGGAAGAAACTGTCCCTGCATCTGGTGGTGCGCATTTTCATACATCTAAGCATTATGCCCAATGGTCAAAGGGTGAAGAGGGAGTGGCTGGGGTGCAACTCATCCTATATTATGCTGGTGGCCTTGCAGAGGTAGCGAGAGGTGTAAATAGATTCAATGGAAGGCAGATAGACACAAAGTGCTGGAGTAACTCAGTGGGACAGGCAGCATCTCTGGAGAGATGGAATGGGTGATATTTTGGTTCGAGACACTTCTTCAGACCGAGGTTAGTTTGTGTGATGGTTTGGGCTGAGTCCACAATTCTCTGCAATTAGCAGAGCAGTGTGACTAGATAACAGCACCCAGATGAGGTGATGTGCTGTATTGCCAATTTAACATTGTTACTTCCTGCTCACATTGGCTTTAGAGAAACATTGCAGCAGTCCCTGTCTGTGCCAATGCAGATAAACGCATATATTCCCTTGCTCAGAGTAGGTGCATCGAGGACCAGAGGATATAGGTTTAAGGTGAAGGGGAAAAGATTTAATAGGAATCCGAGGGACTTTTTCACACAATGGGTGGTGGGTACATGGCACAAGCTGCCAGAGGAGGTAGTTGAGGCATGGACGATCCCAAGTTGTTAGACAGGTACATGGATAGGACAGGTTTGGAGGGATATGGACCAAGCACAGGCAGGTGGGGCTAGAGTAACTGGGACATGTTCGGCGTGGATAGGTTGGGCTGAATGGCCTGTTCATAAGGTCATGAGGAATAGGAGTAGAATTAGGCCATTTGGCCCATCAAGTCTACTCTGCCATTCAATCGTCTATCTCTCCCTCCTAACCGCATTCTCCTGCCTTCTCCCCATAACCCCTGACACCTACTAATCAAGAATATATCTATCTCTGCCTTAAAAATATCCACTGACTCGGCCAAAACATTCTTCTATGGCAAAGAATTCCACAGATTCACCCCTCTGACTAAAGAGTTTCCAAGCTGTATCACTATGATTCTATGATTCTATGAAAATGCAGTGAACAAACACAAATTAACTCTCAGTAATGACATCTATCTATCTATCTATATAACTAAAAGTCTGATCTTGACCGCTTTTGGCCCCCTGTGCTGCAATTTCCGAGAGAATGCCGCCACCTACGGCCGTCATTTTTGGCCACCTTGCTCAGAGCCCCCCTTTGCCTTCTGGGACCAGAGATTTTTCCCATCGATGAAAAGTGAGAGAGATATTAATGTTTTAAAAAAATTCCCCATTCTCTCTGTTCTCTCTGCTGCCCCCGCTGGCGGCAGGGGGGGGGGGAGGGTCTATAAAACCCGGAAGTGTCGTGCTTCACTCAATCACTGCCATATCCAGGAAGCGAGAGGGTCACAGCTCTCTGAGCTGCGAATAACACTGAACGCAGGTCTACTCCACGGTGAGTCCCCTTGATGTGGCTGCAGCCCAATTGTTTGCCTCGCCTTTTTAAAGAGTTTGTGTTCACAAAATGGATTTTGGTTGTCGGGTGGCTGCAGCCCAATTGTTTGCCTCGCCTTTTTAAAGAGTTTGTGTTCACAAAATGGCTTTTGGTTGTCGGGTGGCTGCAGCCCAATTGTTTGCCTCACCTTTTTAAAGAGTTTGTGTTCACAAAATGAATTTTGGTTGTCAGGTGGCTGCTTGCTGGCCAATTGTTTGCCTCACCTTTTTTAAAGAGTTTGTGTTCACAAAATGGATTTTGGTTGTCAGGTGGCTGCAGCCCAATTGTTTGCCTCGCCTTTTTAAAGAATTTGTGTTCACAAAATGGATTTTGGTTGTCGGGTGGCTGCAGCCCAATTGTTTGCCTCGCCTTTTTAAACAGTTTATGTTCACAAAATGGATTTTGGTTGTCAGGTGGCTGCGACCCAATAGTTTGCCTCGCCTTTTTAAAGAGTTTGTGTTCACAAAATGGATTTTTGTTGTTAGGTTGCTGCGGCCCAATTGTTTGCCTCGCCTTTTTTAAGGTTTGTGTTCACAAAATGGATTTTGGTTGTCAGGTGACTGCGGCCCAATTGTTTGCCTCGCCTTTTTCAAGAGTTTGTGTTCACAAAATGGATTTTGGTTGTCAGGTGGCTGCGGCCCAAATGTTTGCCTTGCCTTTTTAAAGAGTTTGTGTTCACAAAATGGATTTTTGTTGTTAGGTTGCTGCGGCCCAATTGTTTGCCTCGCCTTTTTTAAGGTTTGTGTTCACAAAATGGATTTTGGTTGTCAGGTGGCTGCGGCCCAAATGTTTGCCTTGCCTTTTTAAAGAGTTTGTGTTCACAAAATGAATTTTCGTTGTCAGGTGGCTGCGGCCAAATTGTTTGCCTCGCCTTTTTAAAAAGTTTGTATTCACAAAATGATTTTTGGTTGTCAGGTGGCTGCGGCCCAATTGTTTGCCTTGGCTTGGCTTTTAAAATCATTGCAACAGTTGGCTTGCAGTGGGTCCCACTTCACCCAGTATATTACTAAAAGTAAGGTCTTGACCGCTTTTGACTCACTGCAATGTGATTTCCGATAGAACACCGCTAATTACGGCCGTCATTTTTGGTCACCTCGCTCATAGCCCGCCTTCGCCGGACTGGGCTGGAGAATTTTTCCTATCGATGATAAATCAGAGAGATATTAATGTTTAACAAATGTTCACCATTCTCACTGCTGGCCCGATGGTGGGATGGGGGAGGGACTATAACACCTGGAAGTGGTGTGCCTCATTCATTCCTGCATGATGGAGGTCACATCTCTCTGAGCTCTGAATAACACTGAACAAATATCTACTCAACTGTGAGTACCCTTAATGTGGTTTGAAGATGAAAATATGGTTGCTTTGAAATGTTGCACTTCAAAAAAAAAATGACTGTTGTTGGTGGTGGTAACTGCTTTGAAAGGCTGCTCTGCAAAAAAAAAATGGCTGTTGTTGGTGGTGGTAACTGCTTTTAAATGGTTGCACTGAAAAAATAATGGCTGTTGTTGGTGGTGGTAACAGCTTTGAAAGGCTGCATTGCAAAAAAAATGGCTATTGTTGGAGGTGGTAACTGCTTTGAAAGGCTGCACTGCAACAAACAAATGGCTGTTGTTGGTGGTGGTAACTGCTTTGAAAGGCTGCACTGTAAAAAAAATGGCTGTTGGTGGTGGTAACTGCTTTGAAAGGCTGCACTGCAAAAAAAATGGCTGTTGTTGGTGGTAACTGCTTTGAAAGGCTGCACTGCAAAAAAAAGCTGTTGTTGGTGGTGGTAACTGCTTTGAAAGGCTGCACTGCAAAAAAAAAAGGCTGTTGGTGGTGGTGGTGGTAACTGCTTTGACAGGCTGCAATGCAAAAAAGAATGGCTGTTGTTGGTGGTGGTAACTGCTTTGACAGGCTGCACTGCAAAAGAAAAGGCTTTTGTTATTGGTGGTAACTGCTTTGAAAGGCTGCTGCACTGCAACAAACAAATGGCTGTTGTTGGTGGTGGTAACTGCTTTGAGTGGCTGCTGCACGTGAATAAAATGGCTGTTGTTGGTGGTGGTAACTGCTTTGAAAGACTGCACTGCAAAAAAATGGCTGTTGGTGGTGGTGGTAACTGCTTTGAAAGGCTGCAATGCAAAAAAAAATGGCTGTTGTTGGTGGTGGTAACTGCTTTGAAAGGATGTACTGCAACAATAAATGGCTGTTGTTGGTGGTGGTAATTGCTTTGAAAGGCTGCAGTGCAAAAAAAAAAGGCTGTTGTTGGTGGTGGTAACTGTGTTGAAAGGCTGCCGTCCAAAAAATTGGCTGTTGTTGGTGGTGGTAACTGCTTTGAAAGGTTGCACTGCAAAAAAAAAATGGCTGTTGTTGGTGGTAGTAACTGCTTTGAAAGGCTGCACTGCAAAAAAAAATGGCTGTTGTTGGTGGTGGTAACTGCTTTGAAAGGCTGCACTGCAAAAAAATGGTTGTTGTTGGTGGTGGTAACTGCTTTGAAAGGCTGCACTGCAAAATAAAATGGCTGTTGGTGGTGGTAACTGCTTTGAAAGGCTGCACTGCAAAACAAATGGCTGTTGTTGGTGGTGGTAACTGATTTGAAAGGCTGCACTGCAAAAATAAAATGGCTGTTGTTGGTGATGGTAACCGCTTTGAAAGGTTGCAGTGCCAAAACAAAAGGCAGTTTTTGGTGGTGGTAACTGTGAAAGGTTGCACTGTAACTGCTTTGAAATGCTGCACTGTAAAAATGAATGGCTATTGTTGGTGGTGGTAACTGCTTTGAAAGGCTGCACTGCAAAAAAAAAATGGCTGATGGTGGTGGTGGTAACTGCTTTGAAAGGCTGCACTGCAAAAACAAATGGTTGTTGTTATTGGTGGTACCTGCTTTGAAAGGCTGCACTGCAAAATAATGGCTGTTGTTGGTGGTGGTAACTGCTTTGAAAGGCTGCAATGCAACAAAAACATTGTGGTGGTAACTGCTTTTAAATGGCTGCATTGCAAAAAAAAAATGGCTGTTGTTGGTGGTGGTAACTGCTTTGAAAGGCTGCATTGCAAAAAAAATGGCTGTTGTTGGTGGTGGTAACTGCTTTGAAAGGCTGCACTGCAACAAAAACATAGTGGTGGTAACTGCTTTTAAATGGCTGCATTGCAAAAAAAAAAGGCTGTTCTTGGAGGTGGTAACTGCTTTGAAAGGCTGCATTGCAAAAATGGCTGTTGTTGGTGGTGGTAACTGCTTTGAAAGGCTGCACTGTAAAACGAAATGGATGTTGTTGGTGTTGGTAACGGCTTTGAAAGGCTGCACTGCAAAAAAATGGCTGTTGGTCGTGGTAACTGCTTTGAAAGGTTGCACTGCAAAACAAAATGGCTGCTGTTGGTGGTAACAGCTTTCAAAGGGTGCACTGCAAAAAAAAAAAGGCTGTTGTTCGTGGTGGTAACTGCTTTTAAATGGCTGTACTACAAACAAAAATGGCTGTTGTTGGTGGTGGTAACTGTTTTGAAGCTGCACTGCAAATAAAATGGCTGTTGGTGGTGGTAACAGCTTTGAAAGGCTGCACTGCAAAAAAAAAAAAGCTGTTGTTGGTGGTGGTAACTGCTTTGTAAGGATGCACTGCAAAAAAATGGCTGTTGTTGGTGGTGGTAACTGCTTTGAAAGGCTGCACTGCAAAATAAAAGGCTTTTGTTATTGGTGGTAACTGCTTTGAAAGGCTGCTGCACTGCAACAAACAAATGGCTCTTGTTGGTGGTGGTAACTGCTTTGAGTGGCTGCTGCACGTCAAAAAAATGGCTGTTGTTGGTGGTGGTAACTGCTTTGAAAGGCTGCACTGCAAAAAAGAATGGCTGTTGTTGGTGGTGGTAACTGCTTTGAAAGGATGTACTGCAACAATAAATGGCTGTTGTTGGTGGTGGTAATTGCTTTGAAAGGCTGCAGTGCAAAAAAAGGCTGTTGTTGGTGTTGGTAACTGCATTGAAAGGCTGCAGTCCAAAATAATTGGCTGTTGTTGGTTGGTGGTAACTGCTTTGAAAGGTTGCACTGCAAAAAAAAAATGGCTGTTGTTGGTGGTAGTAACTGCTTTGAAAGGCTGCACTGCAAAAAAAAATGGCTGTTGTTGGTGGTGGTAACTGCTTTGAAAGGCTGCACTGCAACAAAAACATAATGGTGGTAACTGCTTTTAAATGGCTGCATTGCAAAAAAAAGGCTGTTCTTGTTGGTGGTAACTGCTTTGAAAGGCTGCATTGCAAAAATGGATGTTGTTGGTGTTGGTAATGGCTTTGAAAGGCTGCACTGCAAAAAAATGGCTGTTGGTCGTGGTAACTGCTTTGAAAGGTTGCACTGCAAACAAAATGGCTGCTGTTGGTGGTAACAGCTTTGAAAGTTTGCACTACAAAAAAAAGGCTGTTGTTCGTGGTGGTAACTGCTTTTAAATGGCTGTACTGCAAACAAAAAAGGCTGTTGTTGGTGGTGGTAACTGCTTTGAAAGGCTGCACTGCAAATAAAATGGCTGTTGGTGGTGGTAACAGCTTTGAAAGGCTGCACTGCAAAAAAAATGGCTGTTGTTGGTGGTAACTGCTTTGAAAGGCTGCACTGCAAAAAAAAAAGCTGTTGTTGGTGGTGGTAACTGCTTTGTAAGGATGCACTGCAAAAAAAAATGGCTGTTGGTGGTGTGGTGGTGGTAACTGCTTTGAAAGGCTGCACTGCAAAATAAGAATGGCTGTTGTTGTTGGTGGTAACTGCTTTGAAAGGCTGCACTGCAAAAAAAAAGGCTTTTGTTATTGGTGGTAACTGTTTTGAAAGGCTGCTGCACTGCAACAAACAAATGGCTGTTGCTGGTGGTGGTAACTGATTTGAGTGGCTGCTGCACGTGAATAAAATGGCTGTTGTTGGTGGTGGTAACTGCTTTGAAAGGCTGCACTGCAAAAAAAATGGCTGTTGGTGGTGGTGGTGGTAACTGCTTTGACAGGCTGCAATGCAAAAAAGAATGGCTGTTGTTGGTGGTGGTAACTGCTTTGAAAGGATGTACTGCAACAATAAATGGCTGTTGTTGGTGGTGGTAATTGCTTTGAAAGGCTGCAGTGCAAAAAAAGGCTGTTGTTGGTGTTGGTAACTGCATTGAAAGGCTGCAGTCCAAAATAATTGGCTGTTGTTGGTTGGTGGTAACTGCTTTGATAGGTTGCACTGCAATATAAAATGGCTGTTGGTGGTGGTAACTGCTTTGAAATGCTGCACTGTAAAAAAAATGGTTGCTGTTGGTGGTGGTAACTGCTTTGAAAGGCTGCACTTCCAAAGAAAATGGCTGATGGTGGTGGTGGTAACTGCTTTGAATGGCTGCACTGCAAAAACAAATGGTTGTTGTTATTGGTGGTACCTGCTTTGAAAGGCTGCACAGCAAAAAAAATGGCTGTTGTTGGTGGAAACTTGACAACTTCCTGTTTGCATTGAATATTGATTTAAAATAAAACGCTAACACTTACGGCTGTGACGTTTGGCCATCATACTCAGTTCCTCGCCACTCATCAGGTGCAGAAGATTCTTCCCATCAATGAAAACTAGAAGTGTTATTAGTGTTGAAAAAAAAGTTGAGAATCTCTCTCCTGTCAATCATGCCATGAAGGCCACACCCCTTCCAGTTGGAGGGGGAGTGTTAATAAAACCCATAAGTATGGGTGTGGCTCAGTCTCTACAAGATGCGGGGGGAGAGAGGTCATGACTCTGTCTGAGCTGTGAATCAACTGAACACGCTGAATGTCTACTGAACTGTGAGTGTGGTGTTCATGTGGTGTTTTGTGTGGTTTTATAGTGGTTTTATGGTGGTTTTATGGTTGTTTCACCCTGCTTGAAGGTATGAAACTGCATTTGAATGTGGTGGCCATGCAGCCTGCTTGAAATGGTATGAAGATGCACTTGAATTTGGTTGCCTTGCACCCTGCTTGAAATGGCATGAAACAGCACTAACATTTGGTGGCCTTGCACCCTGCTTGAAGTGGCATGAAACTGCACTTGAATTTGGTGGCCTCGCACCCTCTTGAAAAGGCATGAAACTGCACTTGAATTTGGTGGCCTTGCACCCTACTTGAAATGGCAGGAAACTGCACTTGAGTTTGGTGGCCCTGCACCCTGCTTGAAGTGGTATGAAACTGCACTTGAATTCAGTGGCCTTGCAGCCTGCTTGAAGTGGTCGGAAACTGCACTTGAATTTGGTGACCTTGCACCCTGCTTGAAGTGGTCAGAAACTGCACTCGAATTTGATGGCCTTGCACCCTGCTTGAAATGGAATTTCAAGGAATAGCCGTGTCAACTGCTAGCCCACCAGCCTTTAGTGAGCTGCCAGCACATCAGGCTTGAGTGACTGAGCTGCCACCCCAAGACTCCATTTGGCCCACAATGTACATACTAACCAGTCCCTTCGGCCAACAGTACCCATACTAGTGCACCAGAAAGCCCCCTCACTCCCCCCCCCCCCCCCCCCCCCCCCTCTCGTGTGAAATGGGCACTTAGTCCAGTCTATATATAAAAGTCTCATCTTGACCACTTCCTGTCGGCGCTCTATATTGATTTTAGGAAAAAAATCGCTACGATATATCACTATGATTTTTCTGCATCTTACTCACAGTCCTCCGCTTAGGCAGCCTCGGGGATTTTTCCGATCGATCAAAAATATTAAAAATTATGAGTGTTTAAAAAATCTTGAGATCAGCTGATTGGTACTGTCAATCACCACGATGAAGGTAACACCCCTTCTGGGGGGGGGGGGGGGGACTATAAAACCCCGGATGCCTGGATGTGAGTCAGTCACTCTGGAAGATCGCAAGGGAGAGGCCACAACTGTCATTCTGAGCTGTGTATCAACTGAACTGCACATCTGCAATGTACTTGCAATTAATGAATTGTTAGCCCTTAATGACAAAGCAATGAGTTGTTTGGCAATTTGGTGGCCTGCACTCTGCTTGAAATGCTATGAAATTCAATATGCTAGCCTGCACTCTGCTTGAAATGCTATGAACTCGAATGTGGTGGCCTGCACTCTGCTTGAAAAGCTATTAAATCGAATGTGGTTGCCTGCACTCTGCTTGAAATGTTATGAAATTGAATGTGGTGGCCTGCATTCTGCTTAAAATACTATGAAATCGAATGTTCAAGAAGGACCAACAGTTGCTGGAAAATCAAAGGTAGACAAAATTGCTGGAGAAACTCAGCGGGTGCGGCAGCATATATGGAGCAAAGGAATAGGGCCTATTTCCTATTTCCTTCGCTCTATAGATGCGATGTTGTCTTCTTATGAAATCGAATGTCGTGGCATGTACTCTGCTTGAAATGCTATGAAATCGAATGTGGTGGCCTGCACTCTGCCTGAAATGCTATGAAATCAAATGTGCTGGCCTGCACTCTGCTTGAAATTAAATTTCAATGAATAGCCATGAGTGAACTGCCAGCCCGCTAGTCCTGCATGACTGAGCTGCCAGCACACTAGCCCTGAGTGACTGAGCTGCCAGCCCACCAGCCCTGAGTGACTGAGCTGCCAGCCCACCAGCCCTGAGTGACTGGGCTACCAGCCCACCAGGCCTGAGTGACTGAGTTGCCTGCCTACCAGGCCAGAGTGACTGAGCTGTCAGCCCAAAAATCCATTTGGCCCACAATGTCCATACTATCCCTCTGGAAACCTGTCCCTTCAGCCCACAACACCCATACTAGTGCTCCAAAAAGCCTTCCCACCCCCCCACACTGGCCCCCAATATTGGAATTGGTGGAGATGTGGAATATTGCATTGAGGTACCAGCCCCCCTGTGTGAACATGTGACCCAACGGGTCCCACTTAGTCTAATAACTATTATTCCTTATTATTCTGGAGAAATAAAAAGAAAAATTGTCAACACTGTAATATATATTGATTTTTATGTTCTCAGTGTCAATGCACAGAGAATATGAGAGACAATGCAAAGTAACATAGGATTGTGAAGCTATAAGATCAATAAAGATTTTATATGCATTTAAGTAGGATGTAAAACCATGGGCATCTTTCATCATTTTTGTTTAAAGGGTAAGCTATTATTAAGTACAGAACTGAAGCACTCTCTATGTCCAGTGGTGGTTTTGTTTACTATATATATCCCACACCACATGATTATATTTTCATTTTCCTGTCTGTCCGAAGAAGGGATGTTACTACTTATTGCTCCATCAAGAACGTATCTGTTTCCTAAATGATTTTCAGGGATTTGGATAGTAAAAGCTAAGACTAAAATCATTGCAATTTCAGTCCAGGAGAGTCCTCAGATCTGAGAACTACATGAGAAAATTGGACTTTTTCCACTCATGCCAGGCTCTGCCATGTCATGTTGTTTATTCTGTGCTCTGATCATCCCGCATATGGTGAGGATAACTGTGAAATGTCGTCAATTCACAGATACTTGATGGCTTCACTGACACCTTTGAGGCTTCTGGTTGAAACACGCTGCAGGCCAAATCCAATGTTAAATGCTCCAAGCCAAACAACATGCGGAAACTGCACCAAGCAGTGATGAAAGAAAGGGAACAGGAGAAGCACAACATATAATAGTTCCAGATTGCCAATTGCCATAGAATCTCAAGGCTATTCCTCCATTAGGGCTGTTCTGACCCTTAGCTGGAGTCTGCCAATTAATCCATTCTCCCACTTTTTCCCTAGATCCCTGTAGTTTATTTTCCTCATCAAGCATTAAAGATCTCTGTACCACGCTGCTCCACCCTACCTCCCTTCCCCACTTCCAATTAGGTAGAAATTGATTTTTTTAAAGTTGTTCAGTAATTTAGTTTTGTTTCGTTTTTAGAGATACAACGCAGAAACAGCCCCTTTGGCCCACCGAGTCTGCACTGACCAATGATCCCCACACATTGACACTATCCTACGCACACTAGGGACAACTTACACTTACTGTATACCAAGCTAATTAACCTACAAACCTGTACGTCTTTGGAGTGTGGGAGGAAACCGAACATCTCAGAGGAAACCCACACGATCACGGGGAGAACGTACAAACTCCATGCAGACAGCACTCGTAGTCCGTAAGCGGTGTAAGGCAGTACCTCTACCGCTGTGCCACTGTGCCGCTCAAATCTATCGATGCTATCTGTAGACTTGAGAAAAAGTACAAACGCTGCAGATATTCAGCAGGACACGCAGCATCAGAGAGAGGAATGGTTAATATTTTACGCTGATAAACTTGCATCATAAATTTCCAATGGTTCTGAAGCATTGACTCTGGTTCGCACTCCAAAGAAGCTGCCTTACCTGCTGATTATTTGCATTTATTTTACATTTTCAGCATCAACAGTATTGTACTTTTTTAATTTATATTAGCTGGGTGCACATTGTCTAGAGCAATGCCCGAGATGATGGAAGATACCTCGAGCAGTTTGAGGTAGAAAAAGGTCTCTGACCGGAAACATCACCTATTCCTGTTCTCCAGAGATGCCGCTGAGTTACTGCAGAATTTGTGTCTTAGCCTCAGTTATTGCTGCTTCCAACTGTGATGATGCTTTGCAGCCACTTCATTGCCTACCCTACCTTGTAAACTATCTTGGGGTCACGAGGCAGATTTCAACGTTTCAAATCCCTCCAGACGTTTGATTTTAATTATGTAATTTTACATAATAATATATGACAAAACATATAGCACAATGCTTCCACTAAATTATCGGGAGAAGAAACTATCAGCTGGACCAACGCAAATGGTAACTAATGGTAACGTGCATCGTTAAATGAGAGAACAAGCCTGGAGTGGTGCTATCTGAATTACCGTAGTCCTTCAGAAGCTGTACCTGCTGTGAGAATTGACCTGCAATGCACTGAACAGTGTGAAGCTGCTGCACATACAAGGTAAATGCTCACTTACCTCACTAGGAGGTCAAGCAAAAAAGAAGTCAAACAAAAAAAGAAGTCTAAGAAACAAGCAGAGAAGATTAGTTTAACTTGGCAGCATGTTCGGCACAGACATGTTGGACCAAAGGGCCTGTTCCTGTGTTGTACTGTTCTATGTTCTTAAAAAGTAAGAGAAATCCCAGGAAATACTCAGTCGGGTCTGACGGCATCAATGGAGAGAGAATTTAAGGCTAGTCAGTTCACATACATTTTTAACCACCTTATTATAGATTCATAGAATTATAGAAAATAGGTGCAGGAGTAGGCCATTCGGTCCTTCGAGCCTGCACAGCCATTCAATATGATCATGGCTGATCATTCAATTCAGTATCCTGTACCTGCCTTCTCTCCATACCCCCTGATCCCTTTAGCCACAAGGGCCACATCTAGCTCCCTCTTAAATATAGCCAATGAACTGGCCTCAACTACCTTCTGTGGCAGAGAATTCCACAGACTCACCACTCTCTGTGTGAAAAAAGATCTTCTCATCTAGGTCCTAAAAGACTTCCCCTTTATCCTTAAACTGTGACCCCTTGTTCTGGAGTTCCCCAACATTGGGAACAATCTTCCTGCATCTAGCCTGTCCAACCCCTTAAGAATTTTGTAAGCCTCTATAAGATCCCCCCTCAATCTCCTAAATTCCAGCGAGTACAAGACGAGTCTATCCAGTCTTTCTTCATATGGAAGTCCTGCCATCCCAGGAATCAGTCTGGTGAACCTTCTCTGTACTCCCTCTATGGCAAGAATGTCTTTCCTCAGATTAGGAGACCAAAACTGTACGCAATACTCCAGGTGTGGCCTCACCAAGACCCTGTACAACTGCAGTAGAACCTCCCTGCTCTTGTACTCAAATCCTTTTGCTATGAATGCCAACATACCATTTGCTTTCTTCACAGCCTGTTGCACCTGCATGCCTACTTTCAATGACTGGTGTACCATGATACCCAGGTCTTGTTGCATCTCCCCTTTTCCTAATCGGCCACCATTCAGATAATAATCTGTTTTTGCCGCCAAAGTGGATAACCTCACATTTATCCACATTATACTGCATCTGCCATGCATTTGCCCACTCACGCAACCAATCCAAGTCACCTTGCAGCCTCCTAGCATCCTCCTCACAGCTAACACTGCCCCCCAGCTTCGTGTCATCCGCAAACTTGGAGATGTTGCATTCCATTCCCTCATCCAGATCATTAATATATATTGTAAATAGCCTTGCGGTACCCCACTAGTCACTGCCTGCCATTCTGAAAATGACCCGTTTACTCCTACTCTTTGCTTCCTGTCTGCCAGCTCGTTCTCTATCCACATCAATACTGAACCCCCAGTACCGTGTGCTTTAAGTTTGTATGCTAATCTCTTTTGTGGACCTTGTCGAAAGCCTTCTGAAAGTCCAGATTTAACACATCCACAGGTTCTCCCTTATCCACTCTACTAGTTACATCCTCAAAAAATTCTATAAGATTCGTCAGACATGATTTACCTTTCATAAATCATGCTGACTTTGTCCAATGATTTCACCGCTTTCCAAATGTGCTGCTAACCCATCTTTAATAACTGACTCTAGCATTTTTCCCACTACCGATGTTAGACTAATTGATCTGTAATTTCCCGTTTTCTCTCCCCCTCCCTTTTTAAAAAGTGGGGTTACATTAGCTACCCTCCAATCCTCAGGAACTACTCCAGAATCTAAAGAGTTTTGAAAAATTATGGCTACTTCCTTAAGTACTCTGGGATGCAGCCTATCTGGCCCTGGGGATTTATCGGCCTTTAATCCATTCAATTTACCTAACACCACTTCCCGGCTAACCTGGATTTCACTCAGTTCCTCCATCTCATTTGAACCCCGGTCCCCTGCTATTTCCAGCAGATTATTTATGTCTTCCTTTGTGAAAACAGAACCAAAGTATTTATTCAATTGGTCTGCCATGTCCTCGTTCCCAATGATCAATTCACCAATTTCTGACTGCAAGGGACCTACATTTGTTTTAACTAACCTTTTTCTCTTCACATATCGATAAAAACTTTTGCAGTCCGTTTTTATGTTCTGTGCCAGTTTTCTTTCATAATCTATTTCCCTTTCCTAATTAAGCACTTTGTCCTCCTCTGCTGAACTCTGAATTTCTCCCAGTCACTGGTAGGCTGCTTTTTCTGGCTAATTTGTATGCTTCATCTTTAGTTTTGATACTATCCCTGATTTCCCTTGTTATCCACGGATGCACTACCTTCCCTGATTTATTATTTTGCCAAATTGGGATGAACAATTGTTGTAGTTCATCCATGCAGTCTTTAAATGCCTTCCATTGCATATCCACTGTCAATCCTTTAAGAATCATGTGCCAGTCAATCTTGGCCAATTCACATCTCATACCCTCAAAGTTATCTTTCTTTAAGTTCAGAACCCTTGCTTCTGAATTAATACTCTCCATCCTAATGAAGAACTCAACCATATTATGGTCACTCTTGCCCACGCACAAGAAGACTGCTAACTAACCCTTCCTCATTACTCAGTACCCAGTCTAGAATAGCCTGCTCTCTCGTTGGTTCCTCTACATGTTGGTTTAGAAAACTATCCCGCATGCATTCCAAGAAATCCTCTTCCTCAGCACTCCTGCCAATTTGATTCACCCAATCTATATGTAGATTGAAGTCACCCATTATAACTGTTTTACCCTTGTAGCACGCATTTCTAATTTCATGTTTGATGCCATCCCCAACTCCACTACTACTGTTAGGTGGCCTGTACACAACTCCCACTAGCGTTTTCTGCCCCTTAGTGTTTCGCAGCTCTACCCATATCGATTCCACATCCTCCAAGTTAATGTCCTTCCTTTCTATTGCATTCATCTCCTCTCAAACCAGCAATGCTACTCCACCTCCTTTTCCTTTCTGTCTATCCCTCCTGAATATTGAGTATCCCTGGATGTTCAGTTGCCAGCCTTGGTCACCCTGGAGCCATGTCTCCGTGATCCCAACTATATCATATTCATTAATAACTATCTGCACATTCAACTCATCCACCTTATTATGAATGCTCCTTGCATTGAGATACAAAGCCTTCAGGCTTGTTTTTACAACACTCTTACCCCTTACACAATTATGTTGAAAAGTGGCCCTTTTTGATTTTGGCCCTAGATTTTTCTGCCTGCCACTTTTACTTTTCATCTTGCTACCTATTGCTTCTACCCTCATTTTACATCCCTCTGTCTCTCTGCTCATGCTCCCATCCCCCTGCCACATTAGTTTAAATCCTCCCTGACAGCACTAGCAAACACTCCTCCAAGGACATTGGTTCCCTTCAAGCCCTGTTTGTACTTGTCCCACCTCCCCCAGAACTGGTTCCAATGCCCGAGAAATTTGAATCCCTCCCCCTTGCACCATTTTTCAAGCCACATATTCATCTGCAATATCCTCCTATTTCTACTCTGACTAGCACATGGCACCGGTAGGAGTCCAGAGATTATTACCTTTGAGGTCCTACTTTTAAGTTTATCTCCTAGCTCCCTAAATTCGCCTTGTAGGACCTCATCCCGTTTTTTACCTATATCGTTAGTGCCAATGTGCACCACGACAGCTGGCAGTTCACCCTCCCACTCCAGAATGTTCTGCAGCCGTTCAGTGACATCCCTGACCCTTGCACCAGGGAGGCAACATACCATCCTGGAGTCTTGTTTGCGGCCGCAGAAACGCCTATCTATTCCCCTTACTATTGAGTCCCCTATTACAATAGCCCTTCCACTCTTCTTTCTCCCCTCCTGTGCCGCAGAGCCACCAATGGTGCCATGAACTTGGCTGCTGCTGCCTTCCCCTGATGAGCCATCTCCCCCAACAGTATCCAAAATGGTATATCTGTTTAGGAGGGAGATGACCGCAGGGGACTCCTGCACCACCTGCCTACTGCTACGCTGGCTAATGGCAACCCGTTCCCTATCTGGCCGCTTAACCTGCGGTGTGACCATCTCGCTGTACGTGCTATTCACGAGCTTCTCAGCATCGTGGATGCTCCAGTATGAATCCAACCGCAGCTCCAATCGTTCAATGCGGTCTGCCAGGAGCTGCAGCTGGACACACTTCCTGCAAATGTAGTCACCAGGGACACCGACCATATCCCTGATCTCCCACACGTTGCAGGAAGAGCAAACCATGGGGACGATCTCAAATGACATGGCTTGCCCCCAAATTAAATCAACTCACACTATAAAAATCTTAATCCTTTAAACTAACCTTTACTAAAAAGCACCGAACCCTTTAGCTCACTGAACCCTTTAGCTCACTGAACCCTTTAGCTCACTGTACCTTTAACTCACTGAAACCTTTAGCTCACTTTACCTTTAACTCACTTTACCTTTAATGCAAACCAGGGGTTGCACCCTATCAGCTGCTTTCACCAATCAGCGGCTTCCACCAGAACACTTGTGTGGAACGTTACAGGTTTGGGTTCCTCCTCCTCTTGTTCCAACGTCTCCTGGGCCTCTGTTAAAACAAAGGCCTGCGCACGATTTTTAAACTCACCACCCGGAGACTCCTCCTCTTGCTCCAACGTCTCCTGGGCCTCTGTTAAAACAAAGCCCCGCGCTCGATTTTTAAACTCACCATCCGGAAACTCCTCCTCTTGCTCCAACGTCTCCTGTGCCTCTGTTTACTTATTTACTCTCTGGTGCTGAGAATAAATGTGTCCCTAGTTCCAATACTAATTAATGGTTGCAATTTGGCATGTTGTGTTTGGTCATTAAGAATTTCTTTAAAATATCAGTGCCTTTTTTAAAATAATTTATTTCACATTAATTTGTTTTCTGTATGTGATAATACAGTGAATTAAGTATTCTCAACAATAGTTCCCGATTTAGATTCTGAACACCTTCAATTTCTATTTTAGTTTAGTTTAGAGATACAGTGCGGAGACTGGCCCTTTGGCCCACCGAGACAGCGCTGACCAGCGATCCCGGCACATTAGCATTATCCTGTACATACTAGTGACAATTCGCATTTATACCAAGCCAATTAACCTACAAACCTGTAAGTCTTTGTTGCGTGGGAGGAAACCGATGATCTCGGAGAAAATCCACGTGGTCACAGGGAGAACGTACAAACTCTGTACAGACAGCATCCATAGTCAGGATCAAACCCGGATCTCTGCCGCTGTAAGGTAGTCAGGCACGTGTCGTCAGGGTAGGCAAGTAAGGCACTGCGTACCCTGACTAAAATTATAAAATGATAATTATTAAATACAAATAGTAAAGGCACGGGAGAATTATGCCTATCTAAGAGATCGATGTTTTTGGTAGGCATAATTCTCCGTGCCTTTCATGCGCAATACATGTAATACGGGAAAGTGTGTGCAATCCACATGCCGTGGACGCTGCTTCAAGCCTTCAATTTCAAGCAGAGCTGAAGGCAGTTGAAATTCTGGCTTTGCAGAGTGGACTGTTTACTGCACATGCGCAGCAGCCCACTGTGCATGTGCAGCGCGCAAGCGGGTCTAAAGTGGGAAGCGGCTGTAAAAGGACAGTGCCGCTGGGGAGTCCGGTGGAGAGGTCCTTTCACACGTGAGGGGAGTCTGGCCAGTGGTAAAGTTGTAGGAGGGCAGGAGCGTTGAGAAGGAGGGGGTTGGGGATCATGCCAGAGCAACTAGCTCAAGAGCACGTCAGCGGGCGATGAATAACAGGACGGCGGGCGGTGGAGCTTACTCCATGTGTCAGTGTGAGTAACCTCAATTGGTCCCTTGTTTTGCGCTGACACAGGAGTGTCCACAGCCCACTGTCCTGTTATCCATCACCTGCTCACCCGCTCCGCTCTATGATCTGTGCTTTTGAGTTGGTCCCCTCACTGTTCAGACGGAGAGCACTGCCTGAGGTGAGCGGGCTGGCAGAAGGTGCTGCGGTCTGGCGGCCACTCACAGCCACCCGAGCTGCTTCCCTCCCCGGACACAATGCTGTGGTTCCGCGCCCGGAGCTCCGCAGCAGCGGTAAGTGAGTGAGTTGCTGGCATGATCCCCATCCCCCTCCTTCTCAACGCTCCTGCCCTCCCCGCAACTTTACCCCTGGCCAGACTCACCACACGCTGTGAAAGGAACTCTCCACCCAATTGGTCCCTTGAACTAGTATTGTCATTCAATAAGATCACAACTGATTCAACTGGTTCAGGTGTACTCCCGTTTTTCCCACCATCTCTCCACCTGCCGTCACCCTCCAACCCCCACCCATTCAGTGACTCAAAATGAAGGAGATTTGGAAGCCTTGGGCAAATTGAATTGTTACTTTCTTTATTTTTATTCTTTATTTTTACGGAGAGGAGAACAATCTGCGCATATCCGGTTTAAGATTTTGTTTAAAAGCCGACTGACTGCCTACCCTGAGTAATTACTCACGGCACGTGTCTGAAGGCAGTAGCTCTACCACTGTGCCACCGTGCCACCCTTGTTATATTGTTGAATATAATTGCTTATGGAGACACATTATTGCTTATCCTGTACGGGCAATCCCTATGTTATAAAGTGTATTGTAGAACATATTGACTGACTGCATCACAGTCTGGTTTGGCAATTCAAATGCCCAGTAACAAAGGAAATTACACAAAGTGGTTGACACTGCCCGGACCAGCACAGGTACTGATCTCTCTACCATCGAAGGGATCTATAGGAGACGATGCCTCAAAAGGGCAGTCACCATCATCAAGAATTCACACCACCCTGGCCATGCTCTTATTTCACTCCTGCCATCAGGAAGAAGGTACAGGAGACTTAAAACCATGACTAACAGGTTCAGAAACAGCTTCTTCCTAACAACCACTATGCTATTAAACGCTACAAACATCAATTGAACTACAAGCTGTCTAGTTTGCACTAGGAACTTGGGGCTTTTGGTTGTTTTGCACTAATATAATTTATTTTGACTTATTGAACCGCTGTCTTTGTTTTATCATGTCATCTTTTGAGTACTGGGTTTGCCTACCGGCTATGCTGTTGCATGTAAGAATTTCATTGTTCTGTTTCAGTACATGTGACAATTAAACCCACTTGACTCTTGGATTGTGTTTTGAGAAAGCTGTCCATATTACAAGTTTGAAAAATGCTAATCTGTACACGAGTCGCAAAACAAAAATCCATGTTTACTTATTTATTTACTGAGAGCAAATTCTATTGCCTATCTCGGGTAAGGTTTTGCAAATTCTGTGAGAGTGGATTTCCGTTACTCAATAGTTTATAGTTTATAAGATGGGTGTCACATATACACCAAAGTTCCAATAGTCTTCTGGATGAAACTGCATGGCTTTAGCTTTCTAATTAGTGTAAATTACCACTGAAAGTTTACAGGCAAGTAGAAACACTATTATCATTCATATCATTCATCGGTAATAAAGAAAGCAAACTCAACGCTAGAATTTATTTCAAGAAAGCTTGTGTACAAAAACAGGGATGTAGTGTTGAGACTCTATAAGGCGCTGGTAAGGCTGCATTTGGAATATTGGGCACCAGATCTGAGGAAAGATGAGCTGGCTCTGGAGAGGGTCCAGAGGAGGTTTACAAGAATGATCTTAGGAATTAGTAGGTTAACCTATGATGACCATTTGTCAGCACTGGGCCTGTACTCGCTGGAGTTTAGAAGAATGAGGAGGGACCTCATTGAATAGTGAAAGGCTTGGACAGAGTGGATGCAGTGAGGATGCTTCCACTGTGTTAAAGAAGAAACTGCAGATGCTGGAGAATCGAGGGTTACACAAAAAGCTGGAGAAACTCAGCGGGTGCAGCAGCATCTAAGAGGCGAAGGAGATAGGCGACGTTTCGGGATGAGACCCTTCTTCAGACTGGTCAGGGATCAGGGAAACGAGAGATATAGACAGTGATGTGGAGAGATAAAGAACAATGAATGAAAGATATGCAAAAAAGTATCGATGATAAAGGGAACAAGCCATTGTTAGCTGTTTGTGGTGTGAAAATGAGAAGCTAGTGCGACTAGGGTGGGGGAGGGAGATAGAGATAGAGGGAATGCCAGGGCCCGAGGGCTGAGGGGGAGGTGGGAAGGGGAGGAGACAGCAAGGGCTAACAGAATTGAGAAAATTCAATGTTCAAGCCCAAAGGACCAAGCGGAGGCTTGGCGATCGTTTCACCGAACACCTCCGCTCGGTACGCAAAAACCAACCCGACCTCCCAGTGGCTCAGCACTTCAACTCCCCCTCCCATTCCGTATCCGACCTCTCGGTCCTGGGCCTCCTCCACGGCCAGAGTGAGCAACACCGCAAGTTGGAGGAACAGCACCTCATATTCCGCTTGGGGAGTCTGCATCCTTTGGGCTTGAACATTGAATTTTCTCAATTCTGTTAGCCCTTGCTGTCTCCTCCCCTTCCCACCTTCAGCCCCTCGGGCCCTGGCATTCCAGAAGGCTCTATCTCTATGGCCCTCCCATTCCCCCTGACCTATTTGTTACTAGTGGTTGTCTCTGCAGTTCACTGAGCTGCTTCAGTTACAGATTGCAGGTTCAATCCTGACCACAACATATTCTCCAGCTACAACGTCTAGCATTGCTCACGACTGACTGGCGTGCTTGCCAGCGGTAAGTCTAAACCGACTTATTTGTGTTGCTCCTCATAGATACTGCTGGATTCAAAGTTTTCACCGGTTATGGACCGTGGGGTCATCCCGGTTCGGGTTCACTTCTGACAAGGAGGTCTGCGACACCCAGGAGGGGAGTGCGAGTGGGGGTTCCCCAAGTAAGGGGGTAGACCAAGTGAAAGTTGGTCTCGCTACCCCAGCGGCTGACTATGGGGTCAGAAGCTCCCATATCGCAATGGTTCCCCCAGAAAAAGGGGTTAGACTGGCAGTAAGCCGGTCTCGCTACCCCAGTCGCTGACAACGGGGTCAGCAGCTCACAGGACGCTATGGTTCCCCAGAAAAGGGGTTAAACCACGAGGAAGCTGGTCAGGCCTTGGGACTCGGGTGAGTCAGGCCAGGAGGGTTCCCCTTCTTCTATGGGTAGCATCTGTGGACGCCTAAAACCCACCTGGAGCACCTGATGGAGAGGTTGCTCCAAAGAGATATGCTCCAAAGCAGGGAGCTATCTGAGCCCGGGTATTATGGAGAACCTGTTTCAGGGCTGCACAATGTCTCCCTCTCTGAGGAAGGGAGCATCCAGGGTCAGTTTCAGTCTGGCCCAGAGCAATATCCTGTTATAGGTCCGGTGGGCCATGTCAGTGCAGGCATCCTCAGGGGCCTGCGGTAGCACCTGTCTCAGGGCTGTCCACAAGTCTCCCTCTCTGTGGAGGGGAGTACAAGGATATACTTGCAAGGGAAGAGGCAGACAACCAGGAAGGGGCCAGATTTCCCCTCACGCTACAAGTGCCAGCAGTGAAGAGAGCTATCAAATGAAACCAGCCGCCAAATCTTCTCTTCAGGTAAGACTTATCCAACAGGTATACCTGGACGAGGAAGCAAGCTTCATCATATTGGCGATGACACCCCCCATGCCTCATTGGTAGTAAGCAGTTCACTGAAGCTGATGGCAGTTTGAAAGCTGGGCAGAGGTCTTTCAGGCCAAGGTCCAAGCCGGTCTCAGGAAATATGGAAATCACATGCACTACCATTCCTATTCTCCAATCAAGGATGGGAATATAACCCACATCAGGGGCCTTGGGCTTACCATAAGACCACCAGTAACCATGGAGGCAGGTGGGTCTGGTTCTTCCGAAACATGGGGTAAGTGGACCATTTACAAGTTGGTAATATTTACACTTGTTTTGTAAAAATGACAATGATAACATGAGATTCAGATCAGATATACTAAAATGATAACATGTGATGGGTTATTATTACACAGTATACAAGGGTACCAAGCATGGCTTGGAATTGGGGCCAGAATTGTCTTTCGAGGCACGCTCAGGATTACGGCCAGGATTGCCTTCCGCGACAAGCTCGGAAATATGGCCAGAGTTGTCTTTCGAGGCAGGCTCAGAATTACGGCCGGAGCAGTTTTTCAAGGCAGGCCCAGTAGTATGGCCAGAGGTGTCTTTCGAGGCAGGATCAGTATTATGGCCAGGATTACCTTTGGAGACAGGCTCGGGAATCTGGTCAGAGTTGTCATTCGTGCCAGGCATGGCCTATTCATTGTGAAAGATGGAGGATGTCGGTTCATAATTGATTTAACTCCCATGTGCAACATAGAATTTCAGTATATGGAATTTTGTTACTGTCTAACTACTGATTTCCTTAGGATCTTTATGGCATGCATCAATCTCAAAGATGCATACTATTCAGATCCCATTCACAAGGATCACTGGAGAGATTTGAAATTGATCTGGATCTTATTTCTAATGCTGTGTTTTTGCTTAAATCAACTGCATTTGACTGTGTTTCAGCTGCAACTATATTTGAGGAATTGATGTTCCTCAGCCATCCAGTCAAATTTAAGTTGATACCAACTACAAGTTATTGATTATCGGATTTACCTTTAACTATTAATTTGTCTATGATTCCGCCCTGGGTCAACAGATTGGAATCAATGGAAGCCTGTAACAATCTTGTAATCAAGCAGTCTTCTATTCATCAAGAGTAATTGGCAATATAACAGCTGTGTTTCAGCTGTGCAATTGGGTCTTGCATTATCAGAACGTTCAACGTGCAAGTAGTAACCACTCAAGTGCCATACATGTCATTGTTAACAGACCTATGCTATTACCAGCTGAAGCTACCAAAGTCACAATGGTGGTTGAACTATATTCAGCATTGCTCCAGTAGTTTTTGGTCAAATAATCTTCAGTTTTATTACCAACAGATGCTTGTGCTCAAAGATGGAAAATTACAACTGCCATCTCAAGTAACGAAGGCAGATGAGATTTGCATGAATCACCAATTCTTCAGTTATTGGTATCAACTACCTATAGACACTAGGTGCATACTATGGGTTAAAGAGTTATTGTGCGATTATGCAAAATCTCCATGCTCAGTTTCCAAGTTGATACACTGTGGTAGTGGCATATGTTAGTCACATGGGTGCAATCAAGTCAAAGTATCCTGTCATAATTTATCCAACCTTTTTTGGTGCTGGTGTAGCATCATGTAAAATCAATGACAACACAGTATGGATGTTGGATCACAAAGTATTTTATGATATTATGGCTCGATGGCACCCAATATTGATATGTTTTCATAAGGCTCATTCACCAGTTGTAAAAACATGTGGCATCATAGTGGCGAGAGATACATTCTCGCTACATCGGGGAGGAATGTTCTTTTATGTGTTTTTTTTTCATTTTGCCTCATCTGTCGGGTCTTGCAATAATTCAGCAAGATCCCGCTTCAGGGTTCTCGTACTGTCTGACTGGCCTATGCAGCCATGGTTTCCCGCAAATGTTGGGAATAATAATAGAACCTTACATGGGGTTCTAAACATAAACCTTTGCTTGTTCAACCTGGGATTCGTGGAATCAGCCTCTATATGATTAATCAATTCATTGCTTTACAGAATCTGAGAAGACCGCTCCTGCGGCTCGGGCTGTCAGACTGATCCATGTATGTGCTCACCGCAGAGTGCTGGGATAGCACCATAAAAGCGGTACTTTGCCTCTTCAGGAGATGGGAAGCGTTTTCTGTTTAAATGTATAATACGGCATGGACACTGACGTCTTAGAGTTCATTTCTAATGGGTCCTTGACAATAAATTAAGTTATCGTCCCATTAACTGTGCCCCACATGCTTCTCATCATAGTTGCTGCAGCGAGTGGGATCCGCTCTGTCGGGTCTCACCCTCTGATGTCCAGTTATTAAGGATATCCCAGACCCAAGTACACGGAAGTATGGGATTTTGACATTGCGTTAACATTTATTCACCATGGGGCTCCAGCTATATCTCTATCTTTGGTTCGGCTCTCATAGGTAGTTATTCCCCTGGCGCTACCCTCAGCGTACGGGTCCAGTCATTACATAAATTGCGACTGGACAGGATGGTTACACCTGCTATACAATATTTCATGTTTACGATTTAGTTAAGCAGGACAGCCCAGGGGTGTCAGGTCTCTAACAAGTTCTCATGGTATACCCCATGTACCTTCGGTTATGTGTGGTCACACATTTACAACATTACGTCAAGGTTATTTAGAGCCTTAGAGGCTCTGATACTAGCTATGCTTGTTAGTTACAAAAAAAAAAAAACTCATAAGAAGGTACCAGTTCAGACCATCTCCAGGTGGTTAATGTTTTGGCTTATACAGGAGTAGACTATAATTTCTAATCTCACTCCACCTACAACATCAGCAGCAAGGGTTATGTACGGTCCTCTGGACCACGTCCTGCAAGATAGTCTAACAAACGAGGTTTCCAACATTTTATTTTAACCCATTGCCAGACCAGGGGTATTTGCCAACTCTATTTTAGATTCTATTTTATAGTTTCCCCTCAGATGAGAGGGGTTACTGTTATTATTATTTGTTCATTTATCAGCATCAGCATGTTTTAATCTATGTCATGTCTGTATGCATTATGAATGTTTCCCTTTTCTATGGTCAACTGATGCAGTCGTGCTTGTGTGGACTCGTTTTTCCACGGCATGAAATCACAGAGCTTCAAAATCTTCACGTTGTCACTCACGTGACTCCTAGGTAAAATAGTAAGATTAAACGTGAACTTACCAGTTTGAAGTTTGATCTTTATTTTATGAGGAGATACGATGAGCGATTATGTGCCCTCCGCTCCCAACCCTCATATCATAAAGATCATCTGGTAGTTCTAGTCATCTCTAATCTTACTATGTGAGTTCAACAACTGTTATCTGTGATTTCACACCGCTGCTTTGAAGATTGACGCGCATGCGGGTTGACGGCCTTCGTCATGTAATCGCTCATCGTAACTCCTCATAAAATAAAGATCAAACTTCAAACCGGTAAGTTCTCATTTAATCTTACTATTATATTTTGGTTTAGAGATTGGCGTGAAAACGGGCCATTCAGCCCACCGCGTCCACGCCGACGAATTAGTTCTACTCTACGCACTCGGGACAATTTACGGAAGACAATTAACCTACAAACAGGCACGTCGTTGGGATGTGGGAGGAAACCAGAGCACCCAGAGAAAACTCGCGTGGTCACAAGGAGAACTCACAAATTCTGTACAGGCAGCACCTGTAGTCAGAATCAAACTATGGTCATTGGTGCTGTGCCCTTCTGCTGCCCTTAATACATTGGTTTCACTTAAGTGCTCCAGTTTCCTCACACATTCCAAATATGCACAAGTTAATTGCTCACTGTAATTTGCCCCTAGTATATAAGTGAATGGCAGAATTTGGGGAATAGTTGATGGGAATACAGGAAGAATAAAATATAATCACTTTAAATGGGTACTTGATAGTCAGCGTGGACAGTGGGCTGATGATCCTGTTTGTATGCTGTGACTTTATGACTGGCATGGGATTGGCGCACTGGCGCAGTGGTAGATTTTCTGCCTTACAGCGGCAGGGACCCAGGTTCGATCGTGACTATGGGGGCTTGTCTGTACGGAGTTTGTGCGTTCATCCTGTGACTGCGTGGGTTTTCCCTTGCTACTCTGGTTTCTTCCCACACTACAAAGACGTACATGTTTTTAGGTTAATCGACTTCGGTAAAGATTGTAAATTGTCCCTAGTGTGGGATAGTGCTAGTGCAGGAGATCGGTGGTCAGTGCGGCGTGAACTCGGTGGGCCAAAGGTCCTTCTTCCATGCTGTATATCTAAACTAAACTGAACTAAACTAAACAGCTGCAATATTCAGGTTGTTTATTTTTTGACTTGTTCATAGGATGTTTCTGCTGCTGACTAGTGTTGCATTTATTGTTCATTGCTAATTATCCCCTGAATGAATGCTTGATGGGCCAAACACAGTGCTTGATGTTACAATTAGGGGAGTAAAGAAAGCAGATAGTTCTCTTGAAAGATATTGATGAAACAAATGGAGTTTCTAGTATCAATGTAGTAGTTTAGTTTAAAGATACAGTATGTAAACAAGCACTTCAGCCCACCGTCTGAAGAAGGGTCTCAACCCGAAATTTCACCCATTCCTTCTCTCCAGAGGTGCTGCCTGTCCCGCTGAGTTACTCCAGCTTTTTGTGTCTTTCTTCAGTTTAAACCAGCATCTGCAGTTCCTTCTTACACACTTCAGCCCACCGTGTCCACGCCGATCATTGATCACATATTCACACTAGTTTTGTTATCGTACTCTCTCATTCACGTCTTACAGAGTTGAGGCAATTTACAGAGACCAATTAACCGCATGTCTTTGGGATGTGGAAGGATAGTGGAGCACCCAGTGGAAACCCATGCTGTCACAGGGAGATTACACAAATTTGATGCGGACAGAACCCGACGTCAAGTTTCTGGCGCAGTGAGGCAGCGTCTCTACCAGCTGTGCCACTGTGCCGCCCCATGTAGCTTCACAGAAACCATAATTGATACTAATTCATATGCACCAGGTGCTGTGATGAGATTACAACCTATGACGACCAGATCATAATCCAGATCTCCAGATAGTTAGCAAGTGACTTAACCATGAGCTTACCTACACCATCGGTGCCAGTGTGTCACCCTTTTTTCACTTTCACTTTCCACTAGTCCTGCAATGTTAACTTTGAATCATTCTGTTTACATAAATCTCCTTTGAGATCAGATGAGACCGGCTTTATTTTGCAGTCAGACAGTCTGTCTGTGTTTTGAAAGTATCAGTGAAGATCACTGAAATTTCCTTTTGCGTTTCACTGACTGTGAGATAATCGACAACCTGCAATATTTTTGCCGCCTGCATTTTTGGAACCTGCAGCCAATGCCTTGTGACTGGTGTGCATTTGGATACCACCGATACGTAACTGTAAATGTGCCAGGGACAGCCTCACTTCATCCACGGACCCTTGAGTTCTTCACTACAGGTGCTCATGCCTTTGGCAATATATTCAGAGGATTTTAATAACTTTGATCTGTCACTTTAGCCTGAGTTCACCTTTGCTGGTGCAGACAGTCTCCCGGACATAAAATTGAATAATTGCTCTCAGGAGGGTCGGATGAGGATTCTGTTCTCTCTAATTGTTTTTGCTCTTTACTTGGTCTCACTCTCTTTACCGGTGTTAATTGTGCATAATGTAAAGTAAATGTGCAAGGGAAAGCGCCTGGGAATTTCCCTATGAGCTGAAAAATAGATCACATAATTTATGGGGCATTGTTATTTTTTATCTGCTGTGTATTGTTTCATAATTACATCCAAGTCAGGCCATAATTGTTTTTTCAAATAGAAAAATAATGAATAATTTAGTTTGAAATGGTGGGTGTCACTTTCGGGTAAGTCAGAATAAACATTAATTACACATTTCAGTGTGACTTCTGGTGGCGCAGCGGTAGAGTTGCTGCCTTATAGCGCCAGAGACCTGGGTTCAATCCCGTTCATGGGTGCTTGTCTGTACGGAGTTAGTATGTTCTCCCCATGAACTGCTTATGTTTTCTCCCACTCTCCAAAGGCGTACAGGTTTGTAGGTTAATTGGCTTGGTATCAATGTAAAATTGTCCATAGTGTGTGTAGGATAACGTCAGTGTGTGGGGAGTCTCTGATCGGTGTGGACTCGGTTGGCCGAAGGGCCTGTTTCCGCGCTTTTACAGTGTGGAAACAGGCCCTTCAACCCAACCTGCCCACACCAGCCAACATGTCCCAACTACACTAGTCCCATCTGCCTGCTCTTGGTCCATATCCCTCCAAATCTGTCCGATCCATGTACCTGTCTAACTGGTTCTTAAACGTTGGGATAATCACAGCCTCAACTGCCTCTGATACCCATGGCTATCTGGACTACACTTCTTCCCGCTGCTTCCTGTAAGGACTCCATCCCCTACTCCCAATTCCTCCGTCTACACCGCATCTGCGCACAGGATGAGGTATACCACACCATGGCATTGGACATGTCCTCATCTTTCAGGGAACGGGGGTTTCCCTCTTCGACTATAGATGAGGCTCTCACCAGGGTCTCTTCTATACCCTGTGACTCTGCTCTCACTCCCCATTCCCCCACTCATAACAAGGGCAGAGTCCCCCTTGTCCTCACCTTCCATCCTACCAGCCGTCACATACAACAAATAATCCTCCGCCATTTTCGCCACCTCCAACGTGAGCCCACCACTTGCCACATCTTCCCATCTCCTCCCCTGTCTGCTTTCCACAGAGACCGCTCCCTCCGTAACTCCCTGGTCAATTCGTCCCTCCCCCCGCCCCCCCCCCCCCCCCCCCCCCCCCCCCCCCCCCCCCCCCCCCCCCCACCCTTACCACCCCCTCTCTGGGCACTTTCCCTCGCAACTGCAGGAAATGCTACACTTGTCGCTTTACCTTCCCCCTTGACTCCATTAAAGACCCAAGCAGTTGTTCCAGGTGTGGCAGAGGTTCACCTGCACCTCCTCCAACCTCATCTATTGAATCCGCTGCTCTAGATGTCAGCTGCTCTACATCGGTGAGACCAAGTGTAGGCTTGGCGATCGTTTCGCCGAACGCCTCCGCTTGGTTCACAATAACCAACCTGATCTCCCGGTGGCTCAGCACTTCAACTCCCCCTCCTATTCTGAATCTGACCTTTCCGTCCTGGTCCTCCTCCATGGCCAGAGTGAGGACCACCGCAAATTGGAGGAGCAGCACCTCATATTTCACTTGCAACCCAGCGATATGAACATTGACTTCTCTAATTCCAGGTAGTCCCTACTTTCTCCTCCCCTTTTCAGCTCTCCCTCGGCCCACTGGCTCCACCTCTTCCTTTCTGAAACCGCTTCCCCCCCCCCACCCCACATCACAACAGTCTGAAGAAGGGTTTGGACCCGAAACATTAGCTATTTCCTTTGCTACATAGAGGCTGCCTTGCCTGCTGAGTTTCTCCAACATTTTTGCCTACAAGTATGCAGTTGTTCCATACACCCACCACCCTTTGTGTGAAAAAGTTACCCCTCAGATCCATATTTAAACTTTTCCCCTTCACCTTGAACCTATGTCCTCTGGTCCTTGATCCCCCTGCTCTGGGCAAGAGACTCTGTGCATCCTTAAACAAAACTAAGCTAAACTAAGCCACTGCTGTCCATGTGGTCGTGATGCTCCAACATTGTTCGTAAGCTGGGCGTTCCCACATGTTGACGCAGTGCCAATGTAAGCAGTGCCTACATGCGCATCCCAATGGCTGTGCACCATTTAGGGGAGCTTAATATTTATTATGAATTACATGATTTATCATTGCAAATATTGGAAATTGCTTTTACCTTTTCACTTCACCTCCTACAGGTTTCGGTTTTGTCCACGCTAATGTAATTGGCAGCGCACTCCGTTCATTCGAAGTGGAGGGCGTTGCTTATCGCAGTCCCATCCTCGCTCAAAACAACCAGAGATCACAGTGTAGCAATTAAGGCTGGGATCTCCAACTGGTTTTCTCCTCAGCAGCCCGAGGCTACTCAGGCCAATTTGTAGGATTTATTGCTACCGGACTGAGATCAACCTTCTCATCAGGATATGGGAATCAGACCCAAGGCTTCTGATGAATTGTACCGTTAACCCCACGTGGAACTGTCTGACTGCCGCTATCTGTTTTCACTTCTCACACCTCCTGTTCTGTTTGCTAATGAGTTTGCGAATGAACTGATGGAGAATTTTTATCATGTTATTTAAGCAGATGTCATTAACTGTCCTGCCGTTGGCTTTTGACTGTAATTAAAGCTACAGCAGAATATTCTGCAGAAAAGGAACATGTTTCTGAAACCCCTTTAAATATTTAATGCAATCTTCCTAAGGAGACTTTGCTTATTACCATTACGCTTCAAAAACATAAGGGCAACATGGTGGTGTAGCAGTAGAATGGCGTAGCGGGTGGATCGCTGGTCAGCCTGGACTCAGTGGGTCAAAGTGCCTGCTTCCACACTGTATCTCTAAACTAAACTCAATTAAACCAACAAGAGTACCAGGAAAAATGCCATCAGTTTCGCATGGAGATGCCTTAATCTGGCAATAATTTGATTGCCATTTCCATTTCAAATACTGAACTGCATTCTGGAAATGTAATTAGTCCAGGACCAAATACATGGTTCTAGGACAAATACACAGACCTTCATTCAGAAGTTGCAGTTTAAAGATCTTACATTTGTACTAGAATTTGTAACCAGCCTTAATATTTTGATTAATTTTGGGTGAGTCTCATTCTTGGTTGTGGAATGTACATAAGTCACATTCATTCTGGACAATTTGTGGAAGAGTTATTTATCGATGAACCTGGCCATCTTTTTACCAGCACGCATCATATCAGCAAACACTAATGCCAGTGTCCCGATCAAAAGGGATGGCAGCCTTTTTTTGTCATTCAAATTGATCCATAAAAGTGAGGGTGTGGCGTCAGCCTAAACTCGGGCCACTTATGCTCGAACCCTCGTCAGGAGGTACGAGGGCTGGCACGTGACGTCATGGGCTAGAGGGAGTGTCCTGCTATTTAAGGTTATATCACCTCGAGACCTTAGCACTCCACAGGTAGCTGAGCCCGAGAGAACAACCTCGCAAAGCTACAGCAACAATGATATTATAGTTAGCGGACCAACCTAACGTGTAGAGCCTCAATAAACGACTGTTTGAACCTGCCTGACATCTGGCTTTATTCACCACGTATGGTGCCGCTACATTGGTGACCCCCGACTGTCCGAATTGAAATTTGGACTCACCTGAAGCACGCGGCCTCGGGAGACCTGATGTCTGCAGCCGGCTGCCCAGCCCTGCAGAACTACGCTGCCACCAACCCAGCCCCGCAGTGAGGTACGCCGCCTCATCTCCACCAGCTGCTGCTCACGGGAGATGAGAAGCTGCGGCTGCCGCCGCCCTCCCGCTCCCGGAAACGGGGCAGGCCCCGCTTCCAACCCCCACACCACTCCAGGCCTTTTGTGACGGCCGCCGAGCTCCCCTGCATGACCCGCCAGGAGCCGACCACCGGAGCAGAGCGTTTTAGCAGCCGCCGCTGCCCCACCAGCTGCAGCAGGACCTGCGAGCCTAGCGGATGCAATATGATGATGTCAACACAACTCCATAACAAAATTAATCTGTTCATTAGTGATAGCATTATTCTTTCAGAATATTTTCAGAGTTGCTTCATGTTTGTTTTTTTAAATTCAGTCCAAGCAATAGAATATAAGTTATAGGAGCAAAATTAGGCTATTTGGCCCCATCAAATCTACTCCGCCATTCAATAATGGCCAATCTATCTTTGCCTCTCAATCCCATTCTCCTGCCTTCTCCCCTTAACCCCTGACACAATCGCTAATCAAGAATCTCTCAATCTGTGGCTTAGACATACCCAGTGACTTGGCCTCCACAGTTGTCTGTTACATATGCCAACCAGAGCAACTTAAAAAACATATTTTAAAGGACTTGCATTAATGGAAAAACCAATATCTATTTCTGGTGTCAAAATGTGCTTGAACTGAATCCTTTCTGTTTTTTTTTCCAGAGGGAATTTAAGAGTAAACCACATGGTCATACATAACCAAACAATATATCAATATAACACACAAAGGGTGATGGGTGTATGGAACGAGTTTCCAGAGGAGGTAATTGAGGCAGGGACTATCCAAACATTTAAGAAACTATAGGACAGGTTTGGAGGGATATGGACCAAACGCAGGCAGGTGGGACAAGTATAGCTGGGACAAGTGGGCAAGTAGGGCTGAAGAGCCTGACTCCACGTTGCATGACTCTATGAGTAACTGATGATCCCCATTAATGATACTAGATATTAAAAGAAAGTCTGATTTCTTCGATCATCTGCAGATAAATTTCCTTTTCGTAACATATGATTTCTATTGCAGTTGCACTTTCTTGTTACTGAAGAATCGCGTGCAGCACCAAAAATGTTATTACCCTGGAAACCTGCAGTAAAAAAATGGAAATGGCCCAAAACGTTAATATTCAGTTATATAAATGTTATATGAAGATAACAATAGTGATAGAATGGGAATAAGCAGAAAGAGTGTTTAGCACCTCAGTGATTTTCTTGATCTATAAAAAGTTAATAACTATCTCACTTGGTGGCTGTGTGCCACTGACTTTTAATTGCCAATTTGCACCAAATGTGTGAGGTAGAAATGATAGCGCGATGGGGAGGCTTTTAGCTTTCTCCAATATTATGTTCTGTGCATATATGGCATGGCAGTTCCAACACCTTACGATTAACGACACAAGAGAAATTCACAAGTATGTAAAGAGATAGTACGTTAGTACAGCTATATGAACGATGGACATAAATTGCTGAAGTAACTCAACGGGTCAGGCAGCGTCCCTGGAGAAAAGGAAATGGTGACATTTCGGGTCGAAACCCTTCTTCAATCTGAGAATCGGGGGGGAGGGAGGAAACATGAGGTATGAAAATGTTCAGCACAAATCAGAGCCAGCACCGATGACCAAGGAAAGATGGAGCCCACAATGGTCCATTGTTGGAAGAGTATATTTGGATGCGAACAGTGGTACTGGCTGGACAGCAGTACAGTTATATTACTGGTACTCCTAATGCACCCTGGGGCTGTTTGCATCTGGGTACTCTGATCTCCCATCCTTGGCAGATTTGCAGCTCCAGGTGTGTTGCCACATATGGTTTTGCACCACTTCAGGATAATAACAGATTGTGACTTTTTGTGTTTTCCCCTTATCTTGCACCATAACCAAATTATACAGGGCAATGGTATTTAGTAGCAGAGCTATGCCAGCCAAAAAATGGTCAATTGAAATAGAACCACTTAACAAAAGTACAAATTTGATTGTGTTTTTACCCAGTCCCTTTGGAGGCTCCTGATTTCCACTTAATAATATTCCCACAGGGTGGTGTAAAAAAAAAATATCAGTATTCAATGTCTGCATGATGGAAGCAAACTTGAATGTCATCAATCAAGGCATAGCACTTGCAACAATAAATTTGAATTATGATTACTGAGACATTTTCAGCAAGGAACATTGGCTAATAAAATTGCATAACTGCAGATAACAAATAAATTCAACACATTTTGCTTGATCTAATAAGGTTAGGAAAGGGTGTTTAGTTTAGAGACACAGTGTGGAAACAGGCCATTCGGCCCTCCAATTCCGCGCCAACCAGTAATCACCTCGTAAATTACACGCTAGGGACAATTTACAGAAGCCATTCAACCTACAAACCTGCACGTGCATGGAGTGTGGGAGGAAATGCGGAGCACCCAGGGAAAACCCATGTTGTCATGGGGAGAACGTACAAACTCCATACAGGATCAAACCCGTACCTCTGGCTCAGTAAGGCAGCAACTCTACGCACCGCCTCAATAGATTTGGAGTGACAACGCATGGGGGCAATTAATCTATTGGAATAAATTGTCTTTTTTTTATCCTTTGACCTAATTTGATAGTATTGCTACACCTTGCATACTTGGATATATCGTTTGGAGTGCATCACTTAATCTGTTCATTAGAATATTTGATGTGTCTTTCAGTATAATCTTTCAGGAATTATTTCTTGTCCCCACTACAAAAATTTGAACTCCCTCGTTTTTAGTAGGTTTTGTGATAATTTGACTATTTTTGCAATCGTGCAACCTTCATACAGATATAATCGGTGAACTATTATAACAAAACTTGCTTCAGAAGACATAAAATAAATTAGAAGTAATTTGTGTTAATTCTGCAAAATTATCCGCTCGCCTTTACAGATTGTAGTGTGTAAGTGCTGCTCATCAGGGGTTTTCAATGTGTACGTTTCAGTGACTATTATTCCCAATGCTTCCAATCTTTGTGAAGGAAATTATGAATGCCTTGTTCCAATTAGAAATGTTATTATTTTGCAAACTAAAATAGGTCTGCAAAGTTAGAGTTCAGCAGTCCCAATGAGAATTCTAAATGGCCCGCTGAGAAATAAGTCACCTTGATTTTGCAGATGAGGTCCAGGGACACAAGCACTATTGGCAAGAGTTGGCAGAAACGCATATAATATTTGGTCAGTACTGTATGTATTATGATTTTTAAAAAATGTCCTTGTAAATATAATTGCATTTCAGCAATTCTGCACAACCTGTATCCAAAGTCAAGCGTTAAGGGTGTTTAGTTGTCACAGGTACCGACAACTGAAATATGAAAACAGATGTGTAATCATAGTTCATTGACAAACCCATAATTAGGCAACAAAATCTGGGAGTGCAGATGCATGGTTCCTTGTAGGTCGAGTCGCAAGTAGATAAAGTGGCCAAAAAGGCTTATGGTACATTGGCCTTTATCAGTCCGAATACTGAGTACAGAAGTTGGGAGGTCATGTTGCAATTGTATAACACGTTGATGAGACCACATTTAGAATATTGTGTTCAGTTCTGGGCACCATTTTATAGAAAAGATGTTCTCATAGTTGGAAAGGGTACAGAGAATATTTACGAGGATTTTGCAAGGACTCGAGTGTCTGAGCTTTAGGGAAAGGTTGACTAGGCTGGGACTCTATTCCCTGGAGCACAGAAGGATGAGGGGTAATCACACAGAGGTGTATAACATCATGAGAGGAATAGATCAGATTGATGCACAGAGTCTCTTGCCCAGAGTAGGTGAATTGAGCACCAGAGGACATAGGTTTAAGGTGAAGGGGAAAATATTTATTAGGAATCTAATGGTTCACTTTTTCACACAAAGGATGGTGGGTGTATGGAACAAGCTGACAGAGGAGGTCATTTAAGAAACAATTAGACGGGTACATGGATAGAACAGGTTTTGAGGGATATCGACCAAGCGTAGGCAGGTGGGGCTAGTGTAACTGGGACATTGTTGGCCGGTGTGGGCAAGTTGGGCTGAAGGGTCTGTTTCCACACTGTATCACTCTTTGACTCTCAGGAAAATATATACAAATTCAAGGCCCCCTTTACCTCTAAAAAGAGTCTGACGAAGAATCCCAACTGAAAATGTCACTTATTCATGTTCTCCAGGACCCACTGACCAGCATCTGCAGTTCCTTATTTTTACTGCTGTTACAAAAATTATATTGGATATGCAGCTGTTTTGCTTAGTTTGTAAAAAAAAAATAGGTGTTCACATCATTCAATGGGTTGCATCTTTGAATTGCTCTTGCATCAACTCAGAAGGACATAAGGAATAGGAGTAGAATTAGGCCATTCGACCCATTAAGTCTATTCCGCCATTTAATCATGGCTGATCCATCTCTCCATCCTAATCCCCTTCTCCTGCCTTCACCCCATAACCTCTGACACCAGTACTCTCTCTCTCTCTTGTCATTGTAAACCTACCTAAAAGCTATATGTTCTTGTGAATATAAAGGTTGTTTTAAAAGCAACAGTGCATTCACACGCTGTAAGTTTAGTGTCAGCATGAAACCAAAGCTGCTTCACTAATTGAGGAGTGTTAATTGGGTGTAAAAGCCTGACTCTCTCAGCACCTAAATGGAGTGAAACCTCCTACCTCCTGTTGAGCTCAAACAGCAGACTCAGGCTGTGCCTAAGTTGTCTTGGTATCTTCTCTCATTAACACTCCAAGATACTGGAGGATAGCCAGCACTTTAACAAAGATACTTGGTTTGTAAAACACACACATTGTACAAACTAACATTCCTCTGCAGAATCAGAGAGTCTCCAGGAATTATCAGATTTTTGTTGAGTTTACTTTAGAGATGCACCACGGAAAGAGGCCCTTCAGCCCACCGTGTCCGAGCCGACCAGCGATCCCCGCACAATAACACTGTCCTACGCCCACAGGGGCCAGTTTACAATTTTACTGAGCCAATTAGCATACAAAACAGTACTTTTTTGGAGCGTGGGAGTAATCCAGAGATCCCGGAGAAAACCTACACAGGTCACGGGGAGAACGTATAAACTATGTACAGACCGCACCCAAAGTCAGAATCGAACCCTGAGTCTCTGGCTCTCTAAGGCAGCAACTCTACCACTGTGCCACTGAGCTACCCACATGGGAACACACCAAATATGCATTAGCCACATTGGTTCAAACCTCCCCCACTTCCCTGTGTCCCACCCACATGAACCCTATTTCTTGTGATAACCCTATTAGCAATGTATAAAATCATGATGGGACATAGATACGTTGCACAAGGTGCCTTTGCCAGGAGTGGAGAATCAAGATCTGGACGGCCAAGAGTTAAGGTGGGAGAGAAAAGATTAAATAGGAACCTGAGGAATAACTTTTTTTCACAGAGGAACAAGTTGCCAGATTAAGTTGTGGAGGGTGTATTAACAACATTTAAATGTCGTTTGGATAGGTGAGGAATGGTTTAGACGAGGGTCAAATGTGAGCAGATAGGATTAGCTTAGGTGGGCACTGATTTGGTATGGTAAGTTGGGCTGAAGGCCTTGTTTCTGCATTGTATAACTTTAACTCTATTACTCAAGCAGGCCAAATTTGTCAATCTCATCCCCACAAACCTTTCCCAGAGCTCTGAGGATTATTCTCTTAACTGCCCATCCGAATCCCTTTTGAAGGCAATGATTGTTCCCTTTTCACAACCCTTGCAGGCAGCGAATTTTAGATCATAACCACTCTCTGAGAGAGAAATAATTCTTGACATCCCCCTTGTATCTTTTGCCCAAATTGTCACATTTCCTGAGCTTTAAACTTAGCCACTAATGAGAATAGCTTCTCTCTCTATTCTTTCCGAACCAGTGTGTGATTTCCATCACACAAAGATGCTCCACTCTAATTTAACAATACAAATATAGAATTTATTAAGCCTGGTGTGTTAACAGAAATGAATGGAGCTCAGAACTCCAGATCTATATCGATCCATAAATTATATGAACACTTCAGAAATGTGGGCACAGTGGTGCAGCAATAGAGTTGCTGCCTTACAGCGACAGAACCACTATCCTGACTGCAGGTGCTATCTGTATGGAGTTTGTACATTCTCACCGTGATCTGCGTAGGTTTTCTCCGGGTGCTCCGGTTTCCTCCCACACTCAACACAAAGGGGTTTATAAGTTAATTGGCCTCGGTAAAAGTCATAAATTGTCCCTGGTGTGTGTAGAATGGTAATGGTGAGATCACTGTTCGGCCTGGACTCGGTGGGCCGAAGGGCCCGTTTCCACGCTGTGTCTCTTATCTAAAGTAAGTATTGTTAAAATTAAAAGCAATCCACGATGGTAGATTTGCACAGAAGGGATTTACTAGCAAGGTGAGACTTTAATTGGACATTTAGTAAACTTATTTTGACAGTGGTCCCTCCTGGGACTATCATCGTTTCAGTGTTGCGTTAAGAACAACATAGAACTAGCAGGATAAAAAAAAGTGCATTCAAAAGCACAATCAGGGTTGATTATGATTGTTGCCCACTGCAAAACAGCTCACATTGTGTCAAAAGGTACTAGTTATCTCAATACAGATATGAAGGAGATGTACTTTAATGCAATCATTTCTTTTTTCTTTTGCAAATAAAGAAATATTCCATAACAGCTGGAGATCAACTTTAAGCTCTCCTGAACCCAATTTGGTATATCATCTTGCAGATCTACTTTGATGAAATGCATTGAGACAATAATATGCAACCATTTTTATTATTTTTTTCCATTATAATAATAATGATCCAAAAAAAACACAATCAGATCCGATTCAAACTGCATCAGTTTTGCAATAATAGATTAAATGAGAACTTACCAGTTTGAAGTTTGATCTTGATTTTATGAGGAGTTATGTTGGTGATTACGTGAAGAAGACCCGCCAGGCCACATGCGCACCAATCTTCAAAGCAGCGGTATGAAATCACAAATAAAAAACACCCAAGTGACATAGTAAGATGAGTGACTCGAGAACTACCATATGATCCTTAATGAGAGAGGGTTGGGCGTGGTGGGCACGTAATCACCAAATATAAACAAACAACAGTACCCCTTAATCCCAGGGCATTGGCCCTGGATCGACAATTGGCCGATGATAGAAACTCTGAAACATCAGTTCATTTGCCCATCCGGCGGCCGACAAAATATGGTCGACGGGCACGTCCCTCGCTTTGGCTGCTGACGTAGCTGCTGCCCTAGTGGAATGAGATATAAAGATCAGTGTTAATACCTGCATCAATCAAGACTTGTTTCAGCAATCTCGAAATAGTGTTAACTGACACTCTTTTATGTGTTTTTTTTATAACAGATAAACAATCCTGCCTCCATGTTACGTAAGCCCTCTGTAGCTGCAATGAATTGCATCAAATGTGTTTTTATGGATATGGATGGATTCGTAGGATATGCTGAAAATACTATTTTAAAACCTGTGACACCTGGCCTGCTTTGTTTGAGGAGGTCATAAATGTAAAACGTAACATTGTCTGCAGCAGTTTCCATTCTATCTAACTGTAATTTTTGCAATGTCTGTACCCTTTGTGCTGAAACCAACACCATAAGCATGGCCACATTCATGGTGATTTTGGTCAAAGACAAAGATGAGATAGGAAACCACTCAGGTAGTATTCTGTGGACCATACTCACATCCAAAATAGCCATATATCTAGGTTTGGGAGGTCTGGAATTGAAAATCCCTTTCATTAATCGAACAACGAGAGGGTGAGATCCAATCGAAATATTTTCTGACTTCATCACTAAATATTATGATAAAGCACTTCTTGTTGTATTGATTGCACTATAACTTAGTCCTTCGTCATAGTAGAAAATTGACAGAAAGTCCAGAACATGTGAAATACGTGCTGTACAATAGTCAATATTATTTTGTACACAGTAAACTTCCCATGTTTTTACATAACAAATATATTGCTTTTGAGTACTCAATCTCCAAGATGCAGTAAGCATGTCCACAGTTCGACCCGACAATCCATGCCCCAGATATGGCCTTCTTAGAATCTGCAAATTAACAAATCAATACAGTCATACAATGGGTGGCATTCGCTAGTTACCGGATGCAACAATAAATCCCTTTGTTTGTGAACAGCCATCAGGGTTTGTCATCAGCTGTAGAATCAAAGGGTACCATGGTTGGGTAAGCCAGTCGGGTATCACCAGTACCCCTGAAGCATTGTCCTTCTTGATTTTCAGCAGATCTGGTTCCCATGATACATATTTGGGAAGCTGATGGTTAAGTCTGGATGCAAACAAGTCGACATCTGGTGTTCTGTATTAGACAATGATCTCTTTGAACACATCCCGATTCAACATCCACTCTATGTTGTCATGGAACTTTCGTGACCTGGTGTCTGCCACAGTGTTGAATTTCCCTAGCAAATATATATATACCTGAGAGCCAAATGTGTTTGTCAATACACCAGATCCAGATTTGGTTTGCCAATCTGTCACAAGATACCGACTTGATACCACCCATGTGATTAATATATGCAACTGCCATAGTGTTATCAATTTGGAGCTGAACATGCAGACTGCTTTTGTTAGAACAATAAGCCTTGAGCCCATAAAACACTCCTAAAAGCTCTAAATGGTTTATTCCCCGTGTCTGCAGAAGCAACGCTTCTTCCAAACTCCATCTTCCTCCACAAATTGAAGTTGTGTCCATGGCACCCCACCCAAGTGCACTGTCATCAGTCTGTAAGACCATGGAAGGTTGTTCTAGCACCACTGTGCTGAAACTACTGGAGACATGTTGGATCCACCATAAAATATCAGTCATTGCTTCTGCTGATAATTGCATGGGCCTATCATAATGCCCCAATTGAACCCTGAGTGCCTGTTCCTTTACTCTTTGTATTTGCTGATAATGCAAAGGCCCAAATTGGACTGCTGGAAAGGCTGCTACCATTTTCCCAAGCAGCCTTGCCACTTGTCTAATTGAAGGTTGATACTTGTTTAAAAGCTTTACACAATCCTCAATTAGCTCTACACTTTTCTCCCTGGGCAAGGTAATTACCATTTTAATTGAGTCAATTGTGAACCCCAAATAATCAATTGTGGTAATTGGTGTCAATTTAGATTTTTCCAAATGAATGACAAACCCCAGTTTTTCAAGTGTGGATTTGACAATTGCCACTGATGTTTCAGCTAATACTTTTGTTTGTACGATAATTAAAATATCATCCAGATAGGCCATAATTACATGGCCCTGACCTCTAAGTAGCCCCAAAATTGGTTTTAACAATTTAGTGAATACTTTAGGAGCTGAGGTCAACCCATTCGGCAGTGCCTTATACTGCCATAATTGATTCATCCAAATGAATTTAAAATACTTTCTATGCTCGCAATGAACAGGCACTGAGTAATAAGCGTCTTTCAGATCTATGGTTGCCATATAACAACCTCTGGAAATCAGTTTTATCTCTTGACTTCGCATGCTGGGTCCCATTTGACCCCATATAACCTGATTCACAGTTGGAACTTTTAACAACTCACAGTTGCTTGGAGGCTCATGTTTTTTGGCTGTCTCATCCATAGTAAGCTCCTGGAGCTGATGAGAAACCATGTAATTTATTGTGGTAGCCAGCTCTTCACCTAGCGGCTCCCCTGCTCCTGATGGGACAGTAAATGGTAGTGCCAGTGGTGGAATATCTGGTTCTCCTGGCTGAACTTCCCCATCAGATTTGGGCTCAGGACTGATCTGACCCATTGCACTCCCTTCAAAAGCAAAAGGGTTATCTGGCAGCACTGTTGCTGCTGGTGCCTCTTTCTCTGAGCGCTGACACTCCTTCTCTTGGAGTGAGGTTCTCTGGAGGACTGTAAGCAACAGCTCCTCTACTTGGGATAGGCGTGTACACACTATCCAGCCCCGGAGAGGAATCATCCCCCGACTCCGTGGGCCTAGCAGACTTATCAATTGCCTTGCGCCCTAATGGCGACGGCTCTGTGATGTGTAGCACTAAGTCTGCAGTCGCTAACTCTGTAGCTAGCGACTGTACAGGGGTATGAGGCAGGGCTTCCATGCCTGAGCTGCTGCGGCTGGTTTTTACTCGCCGCTTTCCCTTCCCTGTTTTTTCTATGCTAGCGCTTGGTAAATAGCGTAACAGCCAGCATGGACTCAAACTCCAGTGAAAGTTTTTACTTACCTGGAGTCTGAATACTTACCGCTGGAGGCGCTCTGATCCTCGCAGCCTCCGTGCATCAATGCAGCTGACGTACTGGTGCGCATACGGCCTGGCGAGTCTTCTTCACGGAATCACTCACGTGACTCCGAGGTAAAATTACATATGCAATTCATTGGCTCAATTTTAATGGCACTCTTGCTTCTGGGTCATGAGTTCTGGGTGCCAATGTCAATCCTCATTGAGGTACAACTAAACAGTATGAACAGTGTGGGAAGGAACGGCCAATGCCGGGCTATAACGAAGATGAAGACAAAATGCTCTGTATGATGGAACAATACAAAAGTTATGAAGGTTTAAAAAATCATGAGATCAGCAGATTGGTTTTCTTGCCTGTCAGTCACCATGAACCTAATGACCAGCACCCGCTGGAGAATAAGACCCAGAGGCGGGGCTGAGGAACAAGCCGTGCTGATTGAGTCCGCAAGAGTGGTGTCTGGAAAGTCACTGTGGTGTCGTAAAAGTCACTGTTTGGCTGGGAGGTGCTGTGTCGATGAGTCGCTGAAAGTCGCTGAGTGATGTCGGGTAAGCAGCTGTGTGGAGTTGGAAAAAAGGGGCTGTCCCACTGCGGTGACGTAATTGGCGAGTTTAGAAGAGTTTGCCCTCGACTCATACTCGCTGTATGGTCAACACGAGGTCCTAGGTGCTCCTTCATGCTCGAGAGTAGTCCCCGTGTACTTGAGGCCTCGGCTATGTCCCGGCGTATTTTTCAACATGCTGAAAAATGCTTGCGAGTAAAATAAGGTCGCCATGGAAAAAATCGATATTATTTTTTACTCGTAGGTTTACTCGAAGTAGGTCGTAGTAAGTTGGCATGTTAATCGAGGGTAGTCGAAAGTTATCAAAGGTAGTCGTAGATAGTCTTCAACATAGTCGAAAGGAGGTAGAAGGAGATCAAAGGAGGTCGTCTTCACTATGCACTATTCGGTGTCCAATTTTCACGAAGCTAGTCGAAGCTAGTCTTCAACATAGTCGAAGGAGGCTTTCAACATGACACTATTTCAAACTCTGCTAAACTCTTCTAAACTCGCCAATTAGGTCACCGCAGTGGGACAGCCCCTAAGGTCTCTGTGTGGTCGGGAGGTGCTGTGTGATGTCAGGTAAGCCACTGTGTGGAGTCGGGAAAGTCGCTGTGTGGTCTGGAGGTGCTATGTGGTGTCGGGAAAGTCACTGTGTGGAATCTGAAAAGTCGCTGTGTGGAGTCGGGTAAGTCACTGTGTGGTGTTGGGAAAGTCGCTGAGTGGAGTCCCTCCCCCCCCCACCCACGCACCCCTTACCCCCCCTCTGCCCCACACAACACACCTACCTTTAAACCCTCCCCCATTTATCCCCTCCCCCACCCCACCCCCTCAACCCTCCACACAGCCGTGAGTGACTGAACTGTGAGTCCACCAGCCGTGAGTGACTGAACTGTGAGTCCAAGAATCCATTTGGCCCACAACACCTATACTAGTGCTCCAGAAAGTCGACCCCCCCCCCCCCCCCCCCCCCCCCCCCCCCCCACTGGCCACCAATATTGGAATTGGTGGAGAGGTGGAATATTGCATGGGGGACCAGCACTTCCATGTGAAAATGGCCCACTTAGTCTAGTCAGTCTTAAAAATGGTCCTGACCTGAAACCTCATTTATCGATGTCCTTCAGAGACGATGTCTGATCCATTGGGTTACTCCAACACATTGTGTCCATCACTTAGCTACCTGTAAATAACCCACACCCCTCAATTGCCTGCATATCTGTATGTCTATCCAAAAGTGTTTTTTCAAATGTCATGTTAGACAGCTGAACCAATACTTTAATGCAGTTAAGAGATGGAACTACTTTCCTGTTTAAATATTTGATGCCGATCTCTGACTGCTCCCTTTGGTGGAAGTCAAAGATCACACGGCAGGATTTGGAAAACAAGAAAGCCACCACATGCACCCTGGCCATTAATTATACATTAATCAACACCAGATGCAAATTGCTGGAGTAACATTCTCCAGAGATGCCATCTGACCTTCTGCTTTACTCCAGCACTTTGTGTAAACTAACATCAGAAAGGAACTGCTAATGCTGGTTTATACTGAAGATAGACACAATGTGGTGGAGTAACTCAGCAGGTCAGACAGCATCTCTGGGGAAAAAGGATGGGTGATGTTTCCGGGTCAGGATCCTTCTTCAGATTCCTTCATACAGAGTGAAGAAGGGTCCCGACCCGAAACGTCACCCGTCCTTTTAACGATACGACATGATACAATAGAAATTTATTCATTCCAGGAGGGAAATTGAGGAAATTGATTTATCTCCTGAGATGTTCTCTGACCCTCTGTGTTATTCCAGCACTTTGTGTCTATCTTCAGCATCGGCAGATCCTTGTTTCGGCAGCATCAGATGCTCCTACTTCTTATTTAAAGAGCTTATTGTTGCTATTTGCTGCCACAGCGGATATACTACAACAAAGGCTGCAACATGAATGAGAACGTTTTCTCATGGAAATGGAAATTTTCATTCACTTTTATATTGATAATGCCTCTCGTGGCTTTGGAATGTCTGAAAGCACTTTGGAAGTAACATTGTGCATCTGAAGTGTAGTTGCTATTGGATAATCAGTGCAGCAGCAAGGCAGCATCTTGCAGCAAGGTTTCACAATCAGCAATGTGATAATGACCAGATTGCTGATGAAAACAAGGTATTGGTACAGTGTTTTGATGCTGGGCAGACATACTGTTCCAGTTAATGTCACAGATTTACTGTTAAACTAGCGACTCTGCTTGCTATTATTTTTTAAATTTGTCCCAGTGATCCAATGCTTTTCAGGTAATTACGGTATGTCTGCCCCATTTCATGCATCATAGGTTTGGAACTAAGATGGACACAAAACGTTGGAGTAACCCAGCGGGTCAGACAGCATCTCTGGAGAAAAGGTAACATTTCGGGTCGAGACCTTTCTTCAGATTGAGAGTGAGGGGAAAGGGAAACGAGAGATATAGACGGTAATATAGAGAGATATAGAACAAATGAATGAGAGATAGGCAAAAAAGTAACAATGATAAAGGAAAAAGACAATTGTTAGCTGTGAGCTATGTCTTCTTCTTGCGAAAGAAACATCAATAAACCAAAGGAATAGTTAGATCTCAAGCTGGGTGTTGAGCATCCAGGTTGTTGTCTCTGCACCAATGTCTGCCAAGCTCCATTTGGTGGGAGGTAGAGTGGGCATGCATAGATGACGTGGTTAGCTGTCTGTTGTCCTGCTCCGCATTCAAACAGACTTGGGTGGGGGAGGGGTGGAGGGAAGGGGGATGCATGGGTTCAATCACTGGGTTGAAAGCTGCCCAAGTCCTTTAGAGAGCGGGCAGAGAAGGGGAGAGAAGGGGAGAGAAGAGGAGAGAAGGAGAGAGAAGGGGTGAGAAGGAATGGAGACACTTTTAAGAAGCCAGACAACTTTTAATAAAGTTTAGAGGGCATTTAACATTACCGGTCGGTTTTCCTTGGTTCTGAAAACTCCAATGAGCCAATTAAAATGCCCAGTCAGCAAAGGAGATTGCCCACAGCTACCTCGACTGCCTATAACTACTTGGCGACCCCACTACCACTGCACTAGAACCATGCCGACCAATTATTACTCGCGGCCAAATTGAGGCTGTGAGTATGCAGGAACTTCTCTCGAGCATGAAGGAGAGTTACAGTGACCTCCTAGGACCACGTTTCGATCATGCTACGAGTTTGTGGTGAGTGCAAACTCTTCTAAACTCGCAAATTAGGTCGCCATAGTGGGACAGGCCCTTTAGTTTACCAGGTGATCGCTGGTCGGTGTAGACTCGGTGGGCCCAAGAGCCTGTTTCCACGCTGTATCTCTAAACTCTAAAGTTTAAAGTAAAGTGGCATTGAGAAATTATGGATTGGGAATGATAATAGGAAACGCAGGGGTGAGGAATGCTGAGTGAGAGGATTTATAGGAATATGGGAATGGGTTTGAGGTGAAAGCTGTGGAATGGATGAGGGTAAATAGGAATGAGGTATGCAGGGTGGGACGTGGGGTTGGAAAACAGTGTTTGAACTGGGGTATGGAAGGAATATGGCATGAATGTTAGAGGGTGGGTGTTTGGGTCTGGGAGCAGAGAGTTATGGTTTGGGTGGGGCTGGGGTGAGGGGAACACAGAGTCTAGCGCGGTGTGTTTTGGAGTGTAGATGGGTAATAGGAAGTGGGAACCAAAAGAGTTTGTGATGGATAGTGGGAATACAGTGTGGAGGTTGAGGAAAAAGGCTAGAGAATGAGCAAATGCACATTATGTGGACATTTCAGGATTGGTAATAGGATTGGTTTTACCAGACAACAATATCACATCTTGAGAATTTTCCACTGGTTTATACAGTGGCTTGCAAAAGTATTCATACCCCTTGAACTTTTCCACATTTTGTCACGTTAAAACCACAAACATAAATGTATTTTATTGGGATTTTATGTGATAGACCAACACAAAGTGGCGCATAATTGTGAAGTGGAAGGAAAATGATACATTGTTTTCAACTTTTTGTACAAATAAAAAACTGAAAAGTGTGGCGTGCAAAAGTATTCAGCCCCCTTTACTCTGATACCCCTAAATAAAATCCAGTGCAATCAATTGCCTTCAGAAGTCACCTAATTAGTAAATAGAGTCCACTTGTGTGTAATCTAATCTCAGTATAAATACAGCTGTTCTGTGAAGGCCTCAGAGGTTTGTTAGAGAACATTAGTGAACAAACAATGTTCCTTGGGCATCATGAAGTCCAATGAACACACCAGACAGGTCAGGGATAAAGTTGTGGAGAAGTTTAAAGCAGGGTTAGGTTATAAAAAAATATCCCAAGCTTTGAACATCTCACGGAGCACTGTTCAATCCATCATCCTACCAAGACATGGCCGTCCACCTAAACTGACAGGCCGGGCAAGAAGAGCATTGATCAGAGAAGCAGCCATGGTAACTCTGGGGAAGCTGCAGAGATCCACAGCTCAGGTGGGAGAATCTGTCCACAGGACAACTATTTGTCATGCACTCCACAAATCGGGCCTTTATGGAAGAGTGGCAAGAAGAAAGCCATTATTGAAACAAAGCCATAAGAAGTCTTGTTTGCAGTTTGCCACAAGCCATGTGGGGGACACAGCAAACATGTGGAGGAAGGTGCTCTGGTCTGTTGAGACCAAAATTGAAGTTTTTGACCTAAATGCAAAACGCTATGTGTGGCAGAAAACTAACACTGCACATCACCCTGAACACACCATCCCCACTGTGTAACATGGTGGTGGCAGCATCATGCTGTGGGGATGCTTTTCTTCAGCAGGGACAGGGAAGTTGGTCAGAGTTCTTGGGAAGATGGATGGAGCCAAATACTGGGCAATCTTGGAAGAAAACCTGTTAGAGTCTGCAAAAGACTTGAGACTGGGACGGAGGTTTACCTTCCAACAGGACAACGACCCTAAACATACAGCCAGAGCTACAATGGAATGGTTTAGATCAAAGCATATTCATGTGTTAGAATGGCCCAGTCAAAGTCCAGACCTAAATCCAATTGAGAATCTCTGGCAAGACTTGAAAATTGCTGTTCACAGACGTTCTCCATCCAATTTGACTGAGCTTGAGCTATTTTGCAAAGAACAATGGGCAAAAAATGTCAGTCTCTAGATGTGCAAAGCTGGTAGAGACATACCCCAAAAGACTTGCAGCTGTAATTGCAGCGAAAGGTGGTTCTACAAAGTATTGACTGAGGGGGCTGAATACTTTTGCACGCCACACTTTTCAGTTTTTTATTTGTAATAACATTTGGAAACCATGTATCATTTTCCTTCCACTTCACAATTATGCACCACTTTGTGTTGGTCTATCACATAAAATCCCAATAAAATACATTTACGTTTGCGGTTGTAACGTGACAAAATTTGGAAAAGTTCAAGGAGTATGAATACTTTTGCAAGCCACTGTATATTCAATTTTCCACACAGCAAATCTCTCTCCCTTTTGCACAACTGTCAGATCTCATTGATTGTGGAGCTTGTCTTTTTGTATCAGCATCCAGGATTATATTCTGTTTAGTTTAGTTTGGTGCAGTTCAGTTTATTGTACAATGAAAAGCTTTAGTTGCATGCTAACCAGTCAGCAGAAAATCTACAGTATACATGATCACATTGGGCCATCCACTATGTACAGGTACTTGATAAAGAGAATAAGTAATTATATAGCCTTAGGTGGAATTTTAACATCACTCACTCCAATTGACAAATGCCTATTGATTTTTCAGAGTACAAGCCTCAGATGGGACCATTGAACAATGATGGACCTCTAGTCTGCTGTTCAGGACAGATCTCTAGGAGGGGATGTTTGACTGACTATTTGTTCTGTCAGGGATAGAGGTAGCTTAAAACTGATGATTTAGGTTCATCCTATGCCCTGCTTGATTGCATTTGCAACTTCATTGTTCTTTACTGTTTGCAAAATTTGATTTTTGTCTTTTGACAAAACACAAGGCGAGCGGCACGGTGGCACAACGGTAGAGTTGCTGCCTTACAGCACCAGAAACACGAGTTCAATCCTGACTACAGGTGCTGTCTGTATAGAGTTATACGTTCTCCCCAAGACCTGTGTGTTTTTTTTTTTAACGGGATCTCCTGTTTCCTCCAACACTCAAAAGCCGTCCAGGTTTGTAGATTAATTGGCTCGGTATAATTGTAAATTGTCCCTGGTGTATGTATGAAACTAGTGTTAGTGTGCAAAGATTGCTGATCGCTGGGCCGAAAGGCCTGTTTCTGCATTGTATCTCTAAACTAAAATAAACTAAACTAAACAAGCTGTGATCATTACAGTACATGTATGAGCATGAGGGGCGAAATAGCTTCCATCTGTGCAGAGAAAATTGAAATATAACCAATGTTATTTCTGGGTCCCAAACCTGTCTTTCCTTGGATAGAATTATTCCCTTTATGATATAGAATTATCTGTTATGAACTTCTCTATTAGTTGGCTAATCCACCAAAACTGGCAAATTTATCCTGCGATACTTATAATTAATTCCACTTCGAAAAGGCAAAGTTGAGAAAGCTACTTACAAAAATCTTTGAAATCGAACTTACCTAAGTGACAGCAGTAGTCCATAATTGAATACCAAAATATAAGTAATGTGATTAGGTCAACAGAACAGAATGCGACTTGTGGGGAGAGGAAACAAGAGCACCCACCTTATTCCACTTTCTGACAGGTGAAATCATAACACTGGCTTAAATTAAGAATGGGAGCTATGGAAAGAAAAAAAAATTGTTTCAGTTCAGTGATGGTAAATGCCATCTGAATTAATTCCCAATTAACTTCAAGACCCTCCTTAAGACTTCAACCTCTGTGTTTCCAGCTTCTTCTGTTCAAGGGCTAAGGTTAATTGAACGGTAAAAAGACACATTATTCAACACATTTTTAAATATTTCCTGTGCGAATACTGAGCTGTTCAAACAAAAAATAAAATAGTGGGAAAACGGGTTCAATAGAGATGAGGGTTTCACTGATGTAACTAATGTTTTGTCTGGCAAGTAACCACATTCCTCCTGTTGGCCTTTCAGTTATGACTGCAATAACTATCAAAAGATTCAATGTCAGGGACCTTTTGGTATTGGATATCCCCTGCAGCTTCTAAAACATACAGATTTTATCTTATCTAATATCTGCAAAATTCCTCATGACTCCCTTTTGGCTGAACATTGTAGGGTATGGATTGATTGCAATTGTTTCATGAGCCTTACATTACAATGTTTCTGATACATGAACTGTTGTTTCAATATTCTAATTGCATTACTTCTGTAAATGAAATGATTGCCTGTTGCTGTGAAATGTTGCACCATTGGAATGCACCAGACATTTATTTAGCTTCTTACTTGTAGATGGTTTATATATGCAACCAATAACATAGTTACCTCAGTACCATTAACCCCGCCCAGTTAACATCAATCATAACGCCTTCCCCTTCCTGGGTACAGTTCAGTAGAAGAATGTAGCCAGTGCTTGTGAATGCATGTAATACCCTGTGCTATCATTAAAACCATGTAAATAAGCAATTCACAAACTCTTAAAGTGTGCAAACATCATTTAATGATAGCACAGCGTATTACATACATCCTCAAGCACTGGCTACATTCTTCTACTGAACTGTACCCAGGAAGGGGAAGGCGTTATGATTGATGTTAACTAGGCGGGGTTAATGGTACTGAGGTAACTATGTTAGTGGTTGCATACAAACCATCTACATGACAGCCAACGGGATCTGCCAAAACGAGATCGTAGCGTCTAGGACCGAAAAGATGGTGGCTTGCCCGACCTGAGCCGCCACGTCCTCAACAGACCGCATGGGGTAGTGTGGTCGCCTGATGGCAGGGTTTAAGTCCTTTGGGTTGATACACACACGTATTTCGTTCTTGTCTTTCTTTATCATGGCAACCATGGTGGAGATCCAATCGGTGGGCTCGCTAACAGCTTCTAGCACGCCCTTTTCGACCATGTTGTTAAGCATCGCCTCGACCCTGTCTTTTATGGCGTGAGACACCTTGTGAGGTGCGCGGACCATAGGTTGTATATTTGGGTCAATGGAAATATGGTATGTCAGTGGTAACTTTCCCAGGTCATCGTTGAACAGGTCCTGGTATTCTGCAACCGGGTTAAATGACAGTTGCACTTTGTGGACCGTGCGGTCGAAGGACACCAGGCCAAGATCTTGGCACGCACGGTTGCCCAGCAGGGTTACACAGTCAGATTCAAAACATAGAAAACCAGGTTTCTCGTGGCCTTTTGCCATAGGCGGGGCACGTCGACAGTCTGTGGTGCATGTAGTTACAGTTTGGGCACCTTTTTGGGGGCACTTCACCAGGACCTGGGTTGGCACGCGGCAAAAAAGCATTGTTTTCCATCCGAGGCACACATCAAAAAAAAGAAATAAAACCCGATAGACAGGAGACGCAAGTGTCTTCCAGCTTCGACACCATGTAAATAAGCAATTCACAAACTCTTAAAGTGTGCAACATCTTTTAATGATAGCACAGGATATTACATACATCCTCAAGCACTGGCTACATTCTTCTACTGAATGGTACCCAGGAAGGGGAAGGCGTTATGATTGATGTTACTGAGGTAACTATGTTATTGGTTGCATCTATAAACCATCTACACTACTGTTATCTTTGCTCACTTTAGGTGATTGATATGGATCATGTCAGTGTTCCATTATATTTAAAAAATATATTAATGAAAGCTTTTGAGTGAGGGATGTATTTCTTCCATCCTGCTTTTTAGTATAGTTCACTTTTGTTTGGAGATACAGCATGGAAACAGGCCCTTCAGCCCACCTATTCACACCGACCAGCAATTCCTGCACATTAACATTATCCTCGACACACTAGGGACAATTTATATTTATATATCAAGCCAATTAACCTTCAGACCAGCACACCTTTGGAGTGTGGAGGAAACCAGAGATCCTGGTGGACATCCACACGGTCACGGGGAGAACGTACAAACTCTGCACAGACAGCACCCGTGGTCAGGATCAAACCTGAGTCCCTGGCAGCCTCCAACACGGCAACATCATGCCGCCCCAAATTAATTTTAAGGAATTATGTATCTCTGTGCAATTGTATCATGAAGCTTTGGCAGGAAGCTAAATTTACCTTGCAGCATATAGTTGGTAGTACAATCTACAAATGTTTCCCAGGCAATGGAGTCACATTAGATGCTGTGTTTCCCGTTCTCTATTGCCAGTAGGTATATATTTTAATCACATTGACATTGAAACAGGGATTTCCTGGCTATGGTTAGGTGATGACATTTTAAGCTGCCTCCGAGCAAGTAGGAAGCTAGTAATTGTGGTAGACACAGAGAATTATCCTATAGTTTGCAAGGTAAATGTCCTCCATACGTCTCTTCTTGCCAGAATAATTAAGGAAATAAAACAAGCTCCCCTGTCTACTACTTTAGTCTTGTATATAAAATTAATATTAAAAGGTCCTAATGATCTTTTCCAATCCGAACAATGATGCTCCTGAATAATTGACCCTGAATGACAGTTTCTTCCAATGACTGAGAGTACTTTGTCCGGAAATTGGGAATACAGCTTAAGTTTTTGCATGCAGATTTATGAAACAATTAGACAGGTACACAGATATGACAAGTTTAGAGGGATACGGGCCAAACACAGGCAAGTGGGACTAGTGCAGATGGGACATGTTGACCGCTAACAGTAAGTTGGGTCGAAGGGCCTGTTTCCACACTGTATAACTCTATATCTATGATTCCAGAAATACTGCTTGTATTTCATATCCCAGTTTCTATTGACAAAATTAACTTGTTTCTCGACGAAATTGGGTGGCATAACCTCTGCAATGTTGATATCTGCTCTAGTGAGCTCTAAGATTATTATATTCTCTCCAGCTGATATACTGTGAATTTTGACAATATTAAGCAAGCGTCCTGTCCATCATTGCCCATTCCTCACTGTGACGAAGATTGCTTATAAACAGTAGCCATTATGGATAAACTGAAAGCCAGAGGCAGGGAGATCAAAGTTTGAATTGCAGAAAGTTTGAATAAGGTGGTGTGGCAGTGGTAAAGTTGCTGCCATACAGCGCCACGGACTAGGGTTTGATCCTGACTTTGATCCTGACTAATTGGCTTTGGTAAAATTGTAAATTGTGTCTAGTGTGTGTAGAATAGCATTAGTGTGTCAGGATCGCTGGTCGACGTGGACCCGGTGGGCCAAAGTGCCTGTTCCTACTCTCTATCTCTAAACTAAACCTGTCTAATTTATCTATGTCCCCATCAATCTTTGGATCTCTGAGCTATAAAATACCCTTTGAAAATCTCTCTGCCTCATCACTTTCCTTCCCATGGTACTCCTTCCTTACACGGGACTGGCGTGCACACTGACAATGAGCAGCAGGCCTTTGGCCCTTGAAGCCAACACATGATGTAGATCATGGTTATCTTTCGAAAGGATGATTTAGATTTTTGAAATTTTCAACACCAAGTTTGAAGCCAATGAGTTTAATGAAGAAAGACACAAAAGGCTGGAATAACTCAACGGGACAGGCAGCGTCTCTGGATAGAAGGAATGGGTGACGTTTTGGGCCAAGTTTAATGACCCACTTTGCTCGTGATAGTCACGATGCAGGAGTAATTCAACGGGTCAGGGAGCATCTCAGGAGAACGTGGAAAGTGATCTTTCAGATTGGGATCCTTCATCCGTCTGAATATAGTCGTAGGGGGAAAGTTGGAAGAGAGGTGGGGGCAGAAGAAACCTTAGCAAATGTAAGGTGGATACTGATGTGTGGCCGGATTTTCATTGGCAGATAGACAAGACAAGAGGCAAGAGACATTTATTGTCACATGTACCAATTGGTACAGTGAAATTTGTGGTCACCATACAGCCATACGAATAAAAAAGAGCACAGAACACGATAGTCTTTAACATAGACATCCCCACACAGCAGAATCAAAGTTCCCAAAATTCAGTCATCCTCCTCTGTTGTCCTCTGCTGGGGAAAGGTCAGAGATGGGAAGGCCAGAGAAGACTAAAGGCTGTGTGATAGGGAGATGAGGGTAGAAGAGGTGTAAATGGTGGTCGGGGAAACGATATCAATAGAAGGGGATGGGGGAAGTTGAAAAGGTTGTTGTTGGTTACCTAAAACTGGAGAACGCAGCTTTCTCCTCCCTTCTACAATCATCTGAAGAAGGCTCCCAATCCGAAATGTCACTTATCCATGTTTCCAGAGATGCTGGCTGACCTGCTAAGGTACTCCAACACTTCATGACTCTTTTGTAAACCAGCATCTGTAGTTCCTCGTGTCACCTCTCATAATCCTGCGCACCAAGGAATAAAGTCTCTTGAGTTTTCCCTCTCATTCTCTGTTCTTCTGACATTTTGGCCGCACCACCAGCGATCACCCCGTACAGTAGCTCTATCTTACACACACTGGGGACAATTTATAGAAGCCAGTTAACCTACAAACCTGCATGTCTTTGGAATGTGCGAGGAGATTGTGCCCACCTGGAGAAAACCCAGGTGGCCACAAGGGGAACGTGCAAACTCCGTACAGACAGCATCCATTGTCAGGAGCGTATCAAGAACTCTACCGCAGCACATTTTGGTCGTGAAAGTCGTCTATTTGGGATTCTGTAGAAAAGTAATCAACCCGAAACATTAACTATGTTTCTTTCTGCCTCACTTGCTTCCTGGTCTGCTGAGGGTTTCCAACATTTTCTGTTTCTATATACGATTCCGCACATTCGCAGCATCTTGCTTTTGCACCATTTTAATGTGTTATTCATTACGGAGATATTTTTAGGTGTCCCATTTTCACACAGTGAGCAAAAGCTCACTTGGTTTGAGGAATGCTCAATAACACGTAAGATTAATGCCTTTGTAAGCATTCTGTTCAGGATCACGCTGAAATGTATCTCCATCATGATCGTTATGGTAAACCATATAGGCCTATGATTGCAAGAATATGCATCCAAATTAACTCGACACAAAAAACATTATCGCTTTTTAAATAAATAACTGAAAACAAATAGGGTGGCACGGTGGCGCAGCGGTAGAGTTACTGCCTTACAGCGCCAGAGACCCGGGTTCGATCCTGACTACGGGTGCTATCTGTACAGAGTTTGCACTTTCTCCCCGTGTCCGCAAGAGTTTCCTCAGGGTGCTCCAGTTTCCTCCCACACTCCAAAGACATGCAGGTTTGTAGGCTGAATGGCTTCTGTAAATTGTCCCCTGTGTGCAGGATAGCATTAATGTACAGGGATCACTATTCGGCATGGACTTGGTGGGCTAAAGGGCCTGTTTCCACGCTGTATCTCTAAACTAAATTAAACTAAACTAAACTAAACTTCCAAGTCACCAGCTCTATAATATCAGTATGGTAATGCTGAAAGAATATCGCAAAACTAAGATCAGTCAGCTTCGTAATATATAATTTACGCAATGTTATCATTGATGACAGCTGAACAATAATCTAGAAACTATTCCTTACAGCACGAGGAGGTGTCATTCTGACCAGGAATCTAAATAAAGAGCATATGGGAATGTGCCTTCTGCTTTCTAACCTTTGGCTTCAATATCCCTTCAGCAACACACAGAATCATCTGCGCACTGCACCAGAGAGTCAGCAGAATTTAATATCTGCCTGGGATTTCTAAATGCTTCAATGCATGAGGAATGATTGTACTGTATAAGGTTTCCATGAAACCATCTGAACATTCCTGAAATTAATAGTTGTTGATTTTTTATATATCTCAATATTTTTCTTAACCAGATATTTTTTCTTCCCAAAGAATCACAGCCACAAGTCTTGCTGCTGTTTCCTGCTAAATGCCCTCCCCTTCCCCCCCCCACAAATAGGGGTGGCTTTAAAAAGCATCGCTAATTGGAACAGCAATTAAAGTGTGATTTCCAGGGGGAATATATAAAGCATGGCTAGCTGTAAAGCAACAAGACAAATATAAAAACATCAGTGATGTGCAGACATCATTAGATCATCTTAGGTAGACACAAAATGCTGGGGTAACTTAGCAGGACAGACAGCATCTCTGGAGAAAAGGAATGGGTGAAGTTTTGGGACGAAACGTTTCTTCAGAGCTTCAGGACTTCACCTTTATTAATTGAACAGGGTTTTACAGTTCTCGACTAGAGGAGTGGGGTTCATCATTGAAACTGAGGAAAGTGGGATCTCATGGTCTCTGAAGTCATCTACTTAGTCTGAATTCGGCTTTGTAGCATCCCTGACAGCCAGCAACTGTGAAGCCATCAGTCTGTCTTAGTAGTAATTGTTTAAGAGGCCACTCACAGTCAATAAACAAGAAATAAACTGTGTACAGTTTTCTAACAAAAGATCAGAATACATGTTTGAATAAGGTCAAAATCAAGATGCCATAATCACACCATATTTAAAAGAAAATAATTTAAAATGTCAGTATTTTCTGTAATACTTTACAAGAGAAATGCACGATAAATGGGAAAGCTGCAATTTGGGACAAGGTTCCTTTTTACATAATAATGTTGGCTCAGAACTTATAAGTTACTTAGACTTCATTGATTAAAGCATGAGAATTTCACTCTCAGTAGTTTCACTATTAGCATTGCAACAAAATCCAAACTGTGATGTTTTCAAGAGTTTACTTTGATATATTTTCTTCTGAAGAGCTATTGGAGAAGCTGGAGTTTAATGTAGTAAACTAGGGTAGTTCAACACAATCAGTCCTTGGTTGTTCGTTAGGAATACATATCCGGTTGGGTTGTGTGGCGCAGCTAGCAGAGCTGTTGTCTTTGTGGAGCCTGCATGTTCTCCCTGTGACCACATGGGTTACCTCAAGGTGTTAATGCACCATCCTGGCTTCCAGGCTGGGATAGATGCAACCAATTTAGTTTCGAGGCCCTTTGACCCATCGAGTCCATGTTGACCATCGATCACCCATACATTTGTTCTATCATACACAGTAGGAACAATTTACTGAACACTATGAACGTACAAACACTTATGCCTTTGGGATGTGGGAGGAAACCGAAGCAACGGAGAAAACCCATGTGGTCACAGGGATAACGTGCAAACACCACACAGGCAACACGCATGAACAGGATTGAACCCAGGCCTCTGTTGCTGTGAGGCAGCAACTCTGCCGCAAAACAGATTTGATTCTAAAAACCTAATATCACCTAAAGGATAAGGTTCAGACCACAATTGGTGATTAACTGGTGCCACTGGGCAGCATGATAGCACAACGTTTTGAGTTATTGACTGACAATGCCAGAGACCCGGATTTGATCCGAACTACAGACAGCACCTATAGTCAGAATCGAACCCAGGTCTCTGGCGTTGCAAGCGCTGTAAGGCAACAACTCCACCACTGTGCCATCATGACAACCGGGGTGCTGTCTGGACAGAGTTCGTACATTCTCCACGTGACCTGCGTAGGTTTTCTCCAAGATCTTCGATTTCTTCCCACACCCCAAAGACGTACAGGTTTTTAGGTTAACTAGCTTGGTAAAATTATAAATTGTCCCTAGTGTGTGTAGGATAGTGTCAGTGTGTGGGATAGTGTTAGTGCGTGCTGGTCGGCGTGGATTCAGTGAGCTGAAGGGCCTGTTTCCGCGCTGTATCTCCAAACTAAACTAAACTAAACTAAGAAATAAGCACTAAAATTTGGGAAAGCAGTGTGTACCAACATAGAATGTCTCAGCAGTTAGTCGATAACTTTAAAAAAACACTTCAGCGAAGCAGACCTCACCCTTCTTTAGGTGACAGGTTTTTATTCTCATCATTTCCTTCCTGAACTTCTGAAAACACCTGTACATTGCATATCTTATTGTTAGAAGTTTGTTGCCTTTTATCTTATTTTCTGAACTTAATAAACTTGATTCTCAGCAGCAGGCATCAGCTGGTTCACGTTATGTAGCACGACTGCTGAGGTACTTTATTTCATTACACTTAATCAGTCGGGTAGCCTTTGTCCCGTGAGAAAACATCAACTTGCTCATGTTATGTAACAAAACTATTACTTTACTGATGAGTGATCCTTTAATTTTATCCAGGCTACTTTGTGGCTTTCACTTCATGTTCAACTTTACTTTACCCTTTCCAGTTTTGCCTCTTCGCAAATAAATATTCCTGCATAAGTGTTGCTGCATTAAGTGCAGACAGCATAAAATTAAGCAAATTTAATTTAAAAAGCTACAAATAAGATATGGGTGGGTGTATCTTTTCATTCCATGGGAAAGTACACCAGAGGCAGTGCAAAATCATGAGACAAATAGATTGGGTACATGCACAGGGTCTCGAGCTCAGAGCAGGAGAATTGCGAACCAGAGGACATAGGTTTAAGGTGTGGGGGGAAAGATTTAATAGGAACCTGAAGGGTAACTTTTTCACACAAAGAGCGGTGAGTGTATGGAACATGCTGCTGGAGGAGGTAGGTGAGGTAGGTATGACTGCAATGTTTAAGAAACATTGAGACAGGTGCATGGAAAGGACAGGTTTAGAGAGATATGGGCCAAACGCAGGCAGGTGTGACTAGTGTAGATGGGACTTGTTGGCTGGTGTGGGCAAGTTGGGCCATAGGGCCTCTTTCCACGCTGTATAACTCTATGACTATGGCAGTGATAGAACCATGGCAAATTGTTGAATCAGAAGGAGGCCAATTGGCCCATCATGTTGGTGCTGGTTGTATAAGATATACTCAGTTTAATCCCAATGTTCAACACTTGGTCTTCAGCTCTTCAAGCACTCAATCAAACACATTTTAAATGAATTGAGGGAAGTTACTTCCATTTCAAGCAATGAATTCCAGTCCTATTCATATAATATTATTTATAATATAATTATACAATATATATATAACATTTCTAATAATATATATAATGATATAATAATATATATTATAATATTTATCTGTGGAGTTTGAATATTCCAGAGCAAACCCAGAGTTTGTGATTCCACAGTATAGGGTTTATAGGGAGTTAAGAAACAGAACTTTGACCAATGGGTGAAAAATCAGATGCAAATATTTTGTGGAAGAGCAAGAGAGGCAATGACAAGAACATTTCCACCCACACAGGACTGGAATTCATTGCTTGGAACTGATGTAACTCCCCTCAATACATTTAAAATGTGTTTGAATGTATAGACCTCCCCATCAATTATTAAGATCAGATGGACAACTGTGCTCCCAACTTTCCCCAATTCTTCCATGGTTCTCATGACCATTACAGTCCATTGTGTGGAAAGGAACTGCAGATGCTGGTAGGTACTGAAGAGGGGCACAAAGTGCTGGAGTACAGTTACAGTTTCGTTTTTTGTCAAGTGCACCAATGTAAAGTGAAAAGCTGATATCTCTGGAGAAAAAGGATGGATGACGTTTCGTATTGGGACCCTTGTTCATAATCCTCTCTGAAGAAGGATCCCGTCCGGAAACATCATCCATCCTTTTTGTCCAGAGATACTGCCCGACCTGCTGAGTTACTCCAGTACTTTTGTGTCTATCTTCCATTATGGTCCATTGTCACGCTTTCATCAAAAATTCCAGAGTAACATTCGATTCCTATTGTGTGTAATTATTAGTCCTCAACTTGCTTATAACTGCTGATACTTTGGTAGATATTGCTGGAACCCTCATTCACTTACAACAAGAAATGCAGGAATCTAAGCTTCTAACTATACGCTGACAACATACTATTGTACATCACAAAACCTCATATTACTATACCAAATATTTTTAAATTAATAGAGGACTTCGGATCATTTTCAGGATATAGAATAAATTGGAATAAAAGTGAAATAATGTCAATAAAACTGAAAGACTCTACGCATCTTTTACAGTTTCCTTTCAAAATAGCTACGAAAAAATTTAAATACTTGGGCATCGAAATTACTAGAAGATATCAAGACATGTTTGACGAAAATTATAACCCTCTACTAAAGAAACTATGTAACTTGGTTAGATTTTGGAAAACGCTTCCGATGTCCTTAATAGGCCGAATAAATGCCATAAAAATGATTTTTCTACCACAAATTTTATACCTGTTCCAATCTATCCCAATATATTTACCCAAAAAGTTTTTTAAAAAACTGGACTCAGATATCACAAATTTTATTTGGGATTACAAATCCCACAGAATACAAAGAGCTCATCTGAATAAACCCAAAGTAGTAGGGGGATTAGCACTCCCCAACTTTATGTATTACTACTGGTCTGTAAATATCAGAAACATGATCCAATTGCTGGATAACTCTCCCCAACAATCGGATTGGACGATTATGGAGAGAGAGGATTGCTTTCCTTATTATATTGGAGCAATCCTTCTCTCTCCAATATCGATGAATAATATAAATTACAACAATAATCCAATTATATACAGTACAATCAGAATTTGGAAACAAATAAAACACATTCTAAAATTAAGAAATTTATCTCTCTTATCTCCTATCGGTAAAAACCCCTCATTTAAACCTTCAACTATAGATAAAGCATTTATACAATGGGAAAGAGCTGGAATTAAAATCTTCGGAGATGTGTATAAATCGGGAAAACTATTATCATTTAAACAAATACAACTAAAATACAATTTGGGAAACAATCAGTATTTTAAATATTTCCAAATCTGTGACTATCTGAAAAAATACGCACAAGATTATCACAATATGTCTCCAGATTTACTGGAAGAGGTAATGAATACAAAGGCAAAATCAGCAAACCTAATATCATATCTATATAATATTATTCTAAATGCAGAAATACCAACAACAGGTGGTATCAGGAGAGACTGGGAAAAATAATTAAGTATAAAAATTCCCAAAGAAAGGTGGGGAGAATATTTATTAAACGTGCATAAATGTTCAATAAATGTAAGACACACCTTAATGCAATTTAAAATCCTACACAGATTATACTATTCAAAAACTAAAATAAGTAAACTTTTTCCCAACGTCTCACCTTTATGTGATAAATGTCAATGTCAAGAAGCTAATATAGCACACTCATTTGCCTTTTGTACAAAAATTTAAACATTTTGGACTGAAATTTTTGAAATTTTCACAAAAATATTTAAAATAAAACTGACCCCGGAAGCAGACGGGATAATCTTCGGGATATCGGAAGATTGCCCCAAATTAAATGTGTTTCAAAAGACTCTACTTGAATATGGCTTAATAACTGGATAAAAGCTAATCTTAAAATTCTGGAAAAATTCTCCGGTACCAACAGTCAATATGTGGATCTCAACTATGTTCGAAACACTACACTTGGAAGATATGAGACTCCGACTAGCAGGAAAACTAGACTGTTTTTATAAGACGTGGTCTGCATTTATAAATCTATTACAAGGATAAGGTGCAAGAATACCTCAAAAAAGTACCGGTGTCGGGTCTTGGTAAAGGGGGAAGAAAAACCGTCGAGTTGGTAGATTCCTTTTGCGAGATGTTTATAATAAAGTAACTGGCTTTTCTTTTTTCTTTCTCTATTTTTCCCTTTTTCTTTTTTCTTTTTTTCCTCTCCAGGGTCTATCTCTTAATTCCCGTTTCTAACTCTTCAAGGGTTTCCTTTCCCTCTGTCACTCTTTTGCACTTTCACATCTCTTTTTCACTTTTCTACGCATTATGCTGCTATTTTTCTCTCTATTCTCTCTTTTCTAAAGCCTTAAAATAAAAAATAAAAATTAACGGGTACAATGACTGTAATACAATACAAGGGATGTACACTGATGTAACTGACAGTACCGCTAATAAATAAAGATATTAAAAAAATATATATATATATTATCGCCTACCCTGATGGAAAGAAGCAGAAGGGAATTTAAGCCTTCCCCGTCCTGCGAATCTTAGCTACTTAAATTATTAGCCCACAGTTGGAGCTTCAGCCACATTTATACACATTACAAATCCTGTATGCCAACTATCTAATTTTCCTGTCAACATCCAGGAAAATACTTTGGATAATGTATGTATTAGAACAGGAATAAAGAAATATCTGACAGCAACCAAATCTTCTTTATTCTATTTACATAGTTTGCAGCAGTATTGGAATTCATTAATATTAGCCCTGCATTTTGTCTCCTATTGTCTCATGTAATAGAGGAATTGGTTTATATATCATACAATTCAGTAAAATGATTGTTGATGGATATTTTATGAAAAAAAAGATGACAAAGCCAGGATTTTATTTTACTTCGGAGTCACGTGAGTGACTACGTGAAGAAGCCCCGCCAGGCGCTGTGCGCGTCATTACGTCCTACGCATGTCGCATTGATGGGCTGGAGAGCTCAGCTCCACCCGCGGTAAGTAGTAACCCGCAGGTAAGTCAATGTTAAACCTTTCCTGCGAGTATTTTTAAAACTCTTTAATTCTGGCTCGCAGAGCCAGCTAGAGTTGGTAATATGGATATATTGTTAATATAAACTGCGGTAATAGAGTGGATCGGGCGGGGACCGCGGTTACCGCTTATAGATCGGGTCGGGAGATAACGGCTCTTCTAAAGCCGGCTCCGGGATTACCGCTATTTAGATCGGGTTTGGAGATAACGGCTGCGCTAATGCCGGCTCCTATACCCGTTACTGTTCTACTGGCAGCTCAACTGCCTCCATCAATTTCCAGTGCTTCAGGGCACTCAGGAATACCAAAATAAAGTACTCTCAGGCTCATTTGTCTCATGAGTCTGATGATGTGGAAGACTCCCTCATTTTCAATTTAAAGGTATGGGGATGGCTCAACCAAATTGGAAAATACTCCAAATTTAAAGAGCCATGGAAAATTTCAATTGGGGTCGAATGCCCTAGGATTCCCCACACAGCCTCTAGCAGAGGTCCATACAGCAAAGAAGAAAACACTGCTTATGGATAACAGTGCGAATCATCCTCTCCAGCACTGTTTAGGGCTGGAAGAGACCTCCCTAGAGCATGACTCGGGAGAATCTGGGCACTAGGAATCTGACCCTGAAGCTGGTGTCACTGCTTTTGTGCACACACCAGAGCACACAAGCGATGCTCCAGAGGTGTCCCGGATTTAGCGTTAAACTTCACTAAAACCAGAAGGGACTGGTGAGGCTATCGAGAAAACTCTAGCCGCCAATGTAAATTACATGGCTTCTCACCAGCTCCAGTATACGATCATGGAGGAGACTGCCACATGTTACAAAACACCTGTAAACTGTGCTTCACTTAAAATGCCCACCGTGAACTCGGCAAGGGCACAAATGAGTGCAACGATGCGGGGACAAGAAGTGAGATTTCAACGCATCCTCAAGTTGTTGGCAGCAGGCATTCGGGGAAGGTCCAGGGGGCACCGATGTCTGGTACTCAACAAGATATGCTGGCCCTGTTCTTTGAGGTCAATTGCATCAGGAAGATAGCCATCAAACCAACGTTGAACCCGAAGTTTGCAGCTCTATGTAGGTCCACCAATATCCAAGCCCAGATTATTTATTTGGGGTGGACCTCCTCAAACAAGTCAAGGACCTGGAGGAACATGCCAAAACAATCCGTCTCAGGAAGACATACGTCCCTTCTGCCAGGATGCCACCTTGCAGGTCATTTTCAGCGTGAAAGGTGACGGATCCAGGGGCAGGGCCAAGCAGAGTGGGGCCAGTGGGGCAACGGTATTACTCACCTGTGTATCCCAGCTACAACCCCAATATGGGAAGAAGGAGTCAAGGCCGACTATAGAGGTACAGGTGATTCATTCTGTCCAGGATAAGATTTCTGGGGAACAACCTCCGGTGATGATGAATGGTGCTGCGTAACATCACATCGGTTTATACTAGACACTGTGTCAAGCACGAATACAGTTCATGTCAGGAATTGATCCGCCTGTACAGAATATGCCTAATAGAGTATTGGGGTTTTCTGCACCACAAACTCAGCAGGTAAAAGAAGAAATTACGGTTTTGTCCCAAAAAAGGGGTAGTTGAGAGGACGACAAACCACCCTCAACAATTTGTGTCCAATATATTCCCCAGACACAGAAAAGATGGGGGATGTAGAGTCATTCTGGACCTAAACTAGTTAAATTCCTATGTTCAGTATAGGCATTTTTAAAATGGACAACTTCAATACCGCGAAACGGCTGTTATCACAAGGCTGTTATATGGCAACTATAGATCTGAAAGATGCATATTATTCAGTACCAATTCATAATCAGTATCAGAGATACTTGAAATTTAGTTGGATGTTATAGCTGTGGCAATTTAAAGCATTACCCAATGAATTAACCTCAGCTCCTAGGCTGTTCAAGAAATTGTTGAAACCAGTGCTGGCGCTACTTCGGGCCCAGAATCACATGGTAATGGCTTATCGAGATGATATTTTAATCATAAGCAACACTCAGGAGACAGCTGAGGAATCGGTTTCAGCAACCAAATACCTGTTTGAAAGGTTAGGGTTCCTGGTCCATCCAACCAAATCCACGTTAGAGCCATCCTAAAAAATTGTTTATTTGGGATTTGTCATTGATTCAGTTGATATGTCAGTGACTTTGCCTGCAGCCAAGGCTATGGAGATCAGAGAGGTCTGTACCAGTCTCGCTGAAAAACAATATCCCTCCATCCGGGAAGTAGCTACTGTTATTGATAAATTGGTGGCAGCTTTCCCTGCAGTGCAGTTTGTACCACTGCACTATCAAAGTATGCAATGAGCTAGAGAACTAGCATTTAAAGAACATGCAGGTCATTTTGATAGACTTATGCAGTTACCAACCAGAGCCATACCTCAATTACAATGGTGGATTATCAATATTGTACAAACTACCAAAAACATTTTGGTTCAGCAACCTTCAGTGCTTTTACAGACATATGTGAGTGCTGCCGGATGGGGAGCTACGGACAGCGAGTCTAACTGTGGTGGTAGATGGAGTGTGCAAGAGGATTAACCCTGCACAGGCATGGTATAAATTACTTAGAATTGCTGGGTGCACTCTATGGATTTAAAGCTTATTGTTCAACAATGAATCATTTACATGTTCAACTCCAGGTTGACAATGTCACGGCTGTGCCATATATCAATCGCATGGGAGGAATTTGGTCAGTATCATATGATAATCTGGCTAACCTCATGTGGCACTGGTGTGTTTCCAGAAACATCTGGGTCTCAGCTATCTATCTACCAGGTAGAGATAATGTGGTGGCAGACAACAGGTCTCAAAGATTTAATGACAACATAAGAATGGATGATAAATCCTGATGTTTTTAAAAAGGATTGTCAGTCGCTATGGTTTGCCAGATATTGATCTGTTGCATCCGGGCTAAATCATCAGTTGCCTAAATACATTTCATGGGAACAGATCCAGGAGCAGTAGCGGTGGATGCATTCTCGAGAATGTAAAAGAAATACATTCTTTTATGTTTCCCCATTCTGCCTGATTAAGCAATGTCTCACCAAAATAGAGAAGGACTCCGCCTTAGGCGTTTTGGTTGTTCCGGACTGGCCTACACAAGCCATGGTTCCCAGTGGTGCTCAGAATGATGACTCTGTCATTCATGACTGTCCCCAACTGCAGTAATTGTTGGTGCATCCAGTAACAGGAGAAAGTCATCCGTTACATGATCATATTAATTTGTTAATCTGCAGGTTCTGACCAGACCATTCGAAGGCCTTGGACTGGCAAATGGATGTGATAACTGCAGCTTGGAGAGATAGCACTAAGAAACAATATGTGTCTCATATTAAGGAATGGAAGATGTTGTTTACAGTCAGATATATCTTATCATACTGCAATCATACTGGCTCTATAGATCCATCTGCCTGGGAACTACTGAGCCATAAATCCACTGCTGTTTCTGCAGTCTCAGCTAGGAGGACGTAGAGACAGATCTGCATGAGGAACTTTATCAGAAATAATTTACCGACTGTCCCTTGGCATTCAGTTTGTATCGCGGCAGCAATTATTTTTGAAGAAGCTGCAAAATACTCTCAAGCAATATGTGACAGCACTTCCTTATTAATGAGGAGTCACTGGGCAAAAGCCAGAATTCCGTGTTAGGGTCATAGCATCACCTCTTTAAATTTTCGATCGGCAGACTGCGTTTCTCTTCAATTTTCTATCATTTTCAAGTCTTCTTTCATGTTTAATTCCATCTTCTTTCAGTTCGTGCCTTGAAAAATGTCCATGTCGTGGAGAGTTTTATAACTGTGTTAGCCAAGTGCAATCCAAAATGGAGTATTAATTATAAGGTTCCCTCATTCCCATCAAACTCTGACTGAGAGGAAGCAGCATGGCAAGGCAATTTACCGTCACCGCGCATTGATTTATTTGGGCTTTGTTTGTACTTGCAGCTTTACTTTTAGCAGGGAAACAGCATTGAGGCCACCCCAGTGGCATAAAACACATCTCGCCTGTTCTAAAACAAAACAGGAGAAAGTGCTTTGTTGAATCTCTACAGCACTGATTTGGCATCATTGTGTATTACCGTGGTCTCCCATGCCCCATAGAGCAGAATGCTGGCTGTCACAGCACAGCTGCAATTCAAATTTGTGTTAAAGCCTGTGGTATTCATGAAGAGAGTGGGGTTTTTGTGATAGGCATTACAAGGGCAGCTACCTCCATTGGTGTCCCTACTAATCCTTGAGGCATAGTTCGTCAAAGCCTGCGGACTTTAGTTTAGTTTAGTTTAGAGATACAGCCCAGAAACAGGCCCTTTAGCCCCACCGAGTCCTCGTCGACCAGCTATCCCCGCACACTTACACTATCCTACACACACTAGGGACAAATTACAATGATACCAAGCTAATTAACCTACAAACCTGTACATCTTTGCAATGTGGGAGGAAACTGGAGATCACGTAAAAAATCCACGCCGTTCACGGGGACAACATACAAACTCTGTACAGATGGCACCCTTAGCCAGGATTGAACTGAGGTCTCTGGCTCTGTAAGGCGGCAAATCAATCACTGTGCCACAGAGCCATTCTTTGCACAGATTTAATCTCTCTGGATCAGACACTGGCTATCCAAAAAATGGCTCATGGCATTTAGAACATAAGATGTAGAACATAGCAGAGGAACAGTCCTATCGACCGACAATGACTGTGCTGACAAGGATGCCAATTTAAACTACACCTCTGCTCGCACATTATCTATTTGGAGTAATATGTTAAATTTAGAGTATTGTGTTCAGTTCTGGGCACCATGTTATAGGGAAGATGTTGTCAAGCTGGAAAAGGTACAGAGAAGATTTACAATGATCTTGTCAGGACTCGAGGACCTGAGCTACAGGGAGAGGTTGAGCACGCTGAGACTATTCCTTGGAGTGCAGGAGGATATAGAGGTGTATAAGATCATGAGAGGAATAGATTGGGTAGATGAACAGAGTCTCTTGCCCAGAATGGGGGAATCGAGGACCAGAGGACTTAGGTTTAAGCTGAAGGGGAGAAGATGTAATAGGAATCTGAGGGGTAACTTTTTCACACAAAGGGTGGTGTGTGTATGGAACGAGCTGCCAGAGGAGGTAGTTGAGGCAGGGACTATCACAATGTATAAGAAGCAATTAGACAGGTACATGGGTAGGACAGATTGAGAGGTGTATGAGCCAAATGCAGGCAGGAGGGACTAGTATAGCTGGGGAATGTTGGTCGATGTGGGAAGGGCCTGTTTCCATGCTGTATAACTATGAGTCTGTGACTTTATATCCACTTCCACCACTTTGTCTGGCATTACATTTAGTTTAAGACCAGCTGTAGGAAACACTTACAGCATATTCAGATACTTTTGTGTGCAGCAGATTACCAGAATGGCAGCCTGGCATTGTTATTTGTACATTCATGAATGCTGTAGGAATTTTAGATAAGAAACAATTACAGTGATGACAGCACATAAACCATCTGTGTTTGTTGTTATTGCTGAGACTTGGTCTAATAGCATACAATAACAACCTTGAGGCCTTCTTTACCACTTGGTGATGGTGAATTTGACTCAAGCAATGAAATTATAATCTAGTGCCTCCACAACCTCATAGGCTGTTCTAAATAAAAGAATTATATGTCACTTTTGGGCCATCCTGCTCTTTGAATGATCTACCCAATGAACCCCCATTGATGGAGCACACAGTGCTAGAGTAACTCAGTGGATCAGGCAGTATCTCTGGAGATAGGCACAAAATGCTGGAGTAACAGCACGTCAGGCAGCATCTCTGGAGAAAAGGAGTAGGTGATGTTTTGGGTTGAGACCTCTGGAGGACATGGTTAGCGGTTATTTTCAGTCGGGACCCTTCTTCTGTCTGAAGTAGGATTCCGACTCAAAATGTTATTCAGTTCATGTCTCCTACCGAGATGCTGCCTGATTTGTTGAGTTACTCCAGCTTTTTGTGCTTTACACAAGATACAGTTCCTTTTGTATCCAATTCACAGTAAAATCATTAGAGGAGAGGTTGAGAGAGAGAAAACAAAATTAGTGAATAGCAAGAATCTGGAACTCATTGCTTGAAAGGATAGAATGGTTGGAGATTTCATGCCAAGTTTAATAATATGTGGATGAGGAATTGAAGAGCACTAATATGCAGGACCATGGACCAGGAATTGGGAAGTGGATTAGGGAGTCAAATCAGTGTGGTGACATCTGTTGGGAAACTGGCCAAGCATCATTGTGACTCTTGAACTGATCAGGCTGAATAATCCACGGTGTTGCACACAGAAAGTAAATCAATGTAAAATTGCCTACAAAAAGCAGAATAAAGAGAGGGGAGGAAGGATCCAGTCAATCTGAGTGTGTGAGAAGTATGATTTAAAAAAAAATCTTTTTTATTTCCAGCAATTTTTACTCTATGCAGGAATAAGACACCATAATTGTATTTGTTTTATGGCAGGGATTTACAATTTAGACTTAGGGTGACACTGTGGTATAGCTTATCAAGCTGCTCCTTCACAACACCAATGACCCGGATTTAATCTTGACCTCCGATGCCGTCTGTGGGAGTTTGTGCATTTTCTTTGTGACTGCATAAACTTTCTCTTGGTGTGTCCTCCAACATCTCAATGATTTGTGGGTTGATAGGTTAATTGGCTGCTGTAAATCGCCCCTATTGTGTAGGTGAGTAGTAGCAGCATTTGCAGTGAATTGAGGTGAACGGGGCGAAGAGAGTATTGACTATTAAATTTGTCTCATGCGCAATGGCGCTGTGATAGAGTTGCTGCTTTACAAAGCCAGAGATCAGGCTTGATTCTGACTATGGGTGCTTCTCTCTGTGACCACGTGGGTTTTCTCCTGGTGCTCCAGTTTCCTCCCACATCCCAAAGATGTGCAGGTTTATAGGTTAATTGGCTTCTGTAAATTGTCCCTCGTGTCTAGGATAGAACAAGTGCATAGGGTGATTGCTGGTCTGTGAAGACTCTGTGGGCCAAATGGCCTGTTTCCACTCTATATTGCTAAACAAAACTAAACTGTACCGAACCAATATATTTAGATTCTCAAAATGTTTATAGAGGATTATAAACCACACTGATTATTTATTTGCAAAGACCATTTATTATTTTCAAATACGATTTGCACTCTGGGGTACTTGGCAAGAACAAGGTTTCCACTGCAGTGCCATGGGTTAATGCATTTCTTCTGTTCAGTTTGTGACCTGACATAAATAAAGCCGGTGCTAATTAGAAATGATAGGCTACCTCTCCCCTGATATTGGAATGATAATTATACTTTATTATTCATATCCACCAGTTAGCCAGTGGCGGCTCTCTAAGTATAATTCCCCTAACAGAAAAGTTAATCAGATGTTATCATCAGTTTTGACTTGCATAGTTTCTTCCCAGTAGCTTCTGGTCTCTCTCAGTCAATATCTGTTTATAGCTTGGTGTTTTTTTACACAGCACCTTAGTTTTTGAGCCAGTGTTTCAACGCACTGGCTCACTGCCTATATAATCTAAGGTATTTTTTGTTTGGTTGTGATGAAACCAAAACTGAAGTCCATAAACAGAAGTCAATTACCAAAGACTGATGTTAGATTATCACTCCACATGGCCTTCAAGTGAGACATTAGCTTGTCTAGAATTCCAAACAGCTCAATAACTGCTCAAGCACAAACCAATTTAGTTAGCGATAGAAATACCATCTTCCTGCAAGAGACATGACCTTTAGATTTTAGACTTTAGAGATGCAGCGCAGAAACAGGCCCTTCGGCCCACTGAGTCCATGCCGACCTGCGATACTGCACACTAACACTATCCTACACACTAGGGACAATTTACAATTTTACCAAAGCCAATTAACCTACAACCCTGCATGTGTTTGGAGTGTGGGAGCAAACCGGAGGACTTGGAGAAAATCCACGCAGGTCACAGGGAGAATGTAAAAACTCCATATACACAGCACACATGGTTAGGACCGAAGCCGGGTCTCTGGTGTTGTAACATAGCCACTCTACCGCAGCGCCACCTAACCTTGATGAAGCAAAATGTGAGACTGGGATCTCCTCTACTCCAGTTAATGTGGCAAAATATGTCATTTATCCTAACCTCTTGCATTCTTTAGACTGAAGAAGGGTTCTGACCCGAAACGTCACCTATTCCATTTCACCAGAAATGCTGCTTGACCCGCTGAGTTACTCCAGCATTTTATGTCTTCTGCACTTAACCCTCCAGATGGATTGACAAGAAATCAATGGTCTCCACCAATTCCTAATGCACCTTGAAGGTTAAGTTGATCTCTCACTAATTTGCTGTTTCATTTTCTCTTCAGTGTAAGTAACCTGTGACTCCTCTCCATTAATCATCTCACTTCCACTTGCTGTATGGTCATATTTCTGACTGTGCTGATATAGGGCCTAAATTGTGCTGGATAAAATTGTGCATGAGTTAGATAGAGCTCTTAAAGATAGCGGAGTCAAGGGATATGGGGAGAAGGCAGGAACGGGGTATTGTGGATGAACAGCAATTATCACATTAAATGGCAGTGCTGGCTCAAAGGGCTGAATGGCCTACTCCTGCACCTATTGTCTATTGTCTATTGTCTATTGTCTATTGTCTACCACTCTACATTGCCAGTAAATCAGAACTTAACTGCTACATTGAAAAAGTGCCATAGAAAAGCTATCGTGTTTGTTTATTTTCCACAGCCTACCTACCAAATCGGCATTGTACCGTTGCGAACATGGAATTCGACTCAAAAATCTTTCTGAAATCTTCTCTACTCCTCCTCAAACCTCTTTATCTTTTAACCAAGGTCCCAGACATTTCTATCTCACCCACAATGGCTTATTTTCTATTAGGTAAGTTCAGTTGAGGGACACAGCATGGAAACAAGCCCTTTGGCTCACTGAGTCCATGCCGATCATCGGCCAACCGTTCAAACTGGTTCTATGTTGTCCGGCTTTTGCACGCACTCCGTACACACCAGGGCAATTTACAGATGCTAATTAACCTACAAACCCGCAAGTCTTTGAGATGTAGGAGGAAACCGGAGCACTCGGAGGAAACCCACCTAGTCACAGCAAGAACGTGCACACTCTACACAGACAGCTCCCGATGTCAGGATCTAACCCAGGTCTCCAGTGCCATGAGGCAGCAGCTCTATGAACTGTGGCACTGTGCCGCCCTATTATTTCATGTATGTTATCTCCCCTTCCTAAATGATATGTTGTGACTTTCTCGAGATTAAAATAACTATATTAATTATTTCATTGGAACTGCAGAATTTAGCCCAACAGCAATTTAATGAAGAAAGAGAATGTAATTTCAATCACATATTCATTGGTAATTGCTCATAGTCGAGTGTGACTGCCTTTTCCGCTACATCCTTTCTGCATGGACTTCTAGGTGGGCACCTGTGTGTTACATCTTTTAATATGGGAAGACTTGAGCATGGATGGTCACTACAGAGTCCTTGGCAGAGACAGACCCAGATCCAACGGCATGGTCTCCACAATGTTTGGGGGACTCCTGCAGTCTTATTCAACCTTCTTGACTGTTGTGAAGCTCCATCTGCTCCATCCACTGCCTATTTCATTGTTGAGGTCTTCTCAGGCCATGCATTGTCAGGAAGTACCCCTTGACCTTCCCACCATGGATGATCCTGCAAGGAGCAAAGCTCCAGATGGTCTGAAGATCTTAGGCACATGCAAGTTTCTCCACCATGTTTCTTCCAAGATGGCATCCAACTCAGGTGACTATTTGCGTGCTAGCCCCAGAAGCAGATGTACAACCACATATTATAATCGCTCTACAATTTTAAATCTCTCCTCCTGCAGCAATATTTCTTACTTTAACTATGATCACAAAACGTTATTCTCTTATCATAGATCTCTACACTGTAAATGGCTCAATTGTAAACATGTATTGTCTTTCCGGTATTTGTCATTAATCATGTCTTGTATTTCCTGACTGGTTAACACACAACAAAAGCTTTTCAATGTTCCTCGGTACATATGACAACAATATAATCTGAATTGAACTGAATTGAACTGAACAGAACTGAACTAAACTGATTTCAAGGTGGCAATTCTCGGAGAAGATCCTATATTACATAAAGATTAATGCCCCACCTTTAATTCCACAAGGATAGATAATAAGTCGTCTATCAGAGCATCAATTGGAAATGTTTAGTATGAAACCTTTCATAATTAAGAATGGGAAATCACGAACAGATATGCTTTCAAATATGTTCAGATTCCCAATTCCAATGTCAGCTCAGTCCTGCAAATGCACGTTCGTTAAGTATGTTCTTACTTGATTTTGGATACAATAGGAGGTGGGTATTATTAATTGTGAAGAAAGCAGAAAACTAACAAGTTAAAAATTACATTATAATGACTGTGTATACAATTATGATATGTAATGATATGGTTGACAATCAGAATCTTTTCCCCAGGGTGGAAATGTCCAGCATTAGTGGGAGAAAGTTTATTTGGAGACTAGACTAAGTGGGTCCCGTTGGGTCCCATGTTCAACGGAGGGCTGGTCCCCAACGCAATATTCCACCTCTCCACCAATTCCAATATGTGGAGGCCAGCACATTCAATTTCATAGCATTTTAAGCAGAGGGCAGGCTAGTACATTCAATTTCATAGCATTTCAAGCAGAAGGCAGGCTAGCACGTTCAATTTTGTAGCATTTCAAGCAGAGTGCAGGCCAGCACATTCAATTTTACTTTGGAGTCACGTGAGTGACCACGTGAAGAAGCCCCGCTTGGCGCATGCTCGGCATTACGTCGACGCATGTGAAGCTCCGACAGGATGGAGAGCGCAGTTCCCACCAGCGTAAGTTTAACCCACAGGTAAGTCGCTGTTGAACTTTCTTGCTAGTGGGTTTAAATTCTGTAAGTCTGCAGAGCCAGCTAGAGTGCTGATGTATTTTGAATTTTTTTTAAAAACACTGTAACTCTGGCTCGAAATACGGAGCCAGCTAGAGTGAATGTATTTTAAACTACGATAATTGAATAGAACGCGCTGGAACCGCAGTTTACGGTTTAGATCGGATTCGGGAGATAAGGGCTGGTTTAAAAGCCGGCTCCCGCTATTTACCACTATTTAGATCGGCTTTGGAGATAACGGCTGCGCTAAATGCCGGCTCCAAATACCCAGTAATTGTAAAATAAAGTCTGCTCTGAGTATATGTTACCAGATGCAGTTTTCTTTATGGAAATGTATATAACCCTGTGTGATACTGAGGTTAATACAAATATTCTGGAAGCAGAATGTGCCTGTCAGAATTGCAATTTTAAACGTACATGGTTTATGCACAAATACAAAACAGTAAAGAAGTAACTCTCCTCCAAGAGAGGACAAGAATGTCGGGGAGGCTGGAAATGGAGAAAATGCTCCACACTTGACTTAGTCAAGGGTTCTTGACCCAGGTATGTCTTCCTGTAAGGCAGGCTCCGAAGGAGTTTCCATACGCTGAGTATGGTGCCTATGAAAATGGGATTCTGATTCTCCAGTACCTTGGTTAGGTCTGGATGAGATCCCTAGAGCAAGATAAAATGCTCCAAATTCTAATCAGTCAGGGTTCTAAAGACCCATGAGATTCCAAGGCGGGCTCTGAAGGAGTTTCCATACACTGAGTATGGTGCCTATAAAGAATGAGAATCTCATTCACCAGTGCCTTACATAGGTATGGATGAAGTATTTAGAGCAAGATAAAATGCTCAAAATTCTAAACAATTAAGGGTTTTAAGACCCATGAGATTCTAAGGCAGGCTCTGAAAGGAGTTTCCATACACTGAGTATGGTGCCTATGAAAAATGAGAATCTCATTCACCAGTGCCTTGTTTAGGTCTGGATGAAGTCTCCTAGAGCAAAGACTCGGGAGTACCAGGGCAGGTTGAAACTGACCCTGAAGCTGGTGTCCCTACTTATGTGTATACACCAGAGCACAATAGAAATGCTCCGGGTGTTCCCGATGTAGCACCAAGTTTTGCTATATCGGTATGGACTGGTGAGGCTATGGATGAACCTGGCGGCCAACATTATTTGGTTTCTCACCTACTCCAAAAAAGTTTTATAACTGAAACAGTTAAAATATATAAAACACCCGTCTATTGTGCCTTGCTCAGGGTGCCAACAGTAACTCAGTAATTGGGCACCCATGAGTGTAACGATGCGAGGACAGGAAATGTGTTCCATCATGTCCTCTAGCTGATATTCAGTTGGCATCATTGCATTTGGGGAAGACATACATGGGTCAATAATGTCCAATACTTTTAAGACATGCTTGGGTTAGTCTGCAATGCATATTTGAACCCAATTGTATGATGAAAATTGCCATTTGGCTAACATTATACCCAAAAAATGCAGGATTATGTGGGCAAGCTATAACCAGATTTATGATTGATGAAAAGCTGCCCAAACAATTAATGATATTTGCCTTATAAAACTTTTCATCCCTGCTTTGAGAAAACAAACAGGTTGAATACGAATCCCTATATTAAGAGAAGGAGATCTCCTGGTTCATTTACGGAAGTACAGAAACGTCATTCCATCACACATGGAATTTCTGGGAAACAACCTCTGGTTGGTTGTAAGATTACAATTGTTTTGTAATTCTGCATTAAATCTGATCGGCTTGGTGTTTGAATGTACCAGGAACTCGTCAGGTAGAGATAATATATCCCAGACACAAGTATGGGGGTTGCAGAGTCATTCTGGGACTCACAAACTTAAATTTATAGTTCAGTATAGGTTTTTTTTAAAAAGTACACTTCAACACTGTAACAAAGTTGTTATCACAAGGCTGCTATATGGCTATTGTTAGACCTAAAAAAGATGCCTTATTATTCAGGTACTTAAATTAATTGGATGGGTCAACTGAAGGAATGACCTAATGGGTTAAATTCAGCCCTCAGATTGCTCACACAATTATTGAAACCAGCACTGGTGTTAATGAGGGCTCAGAATCACATTGTAATGACTTATCTAGAGGATATATTAATTGTAAATGGGAGACAGCTGAAGAACTGGGTTCAGCAACCATAAGCCTATTGAAAGGCTAAGGTTCTGTACATCCAAACAACATGTAAGTTACAGGCATCCCAAACAATTGATTATTTGTGGTTTGTCATTAATACAGTTGATATGTCAATAACTTTACCAACAATTAAGGTTGGGGATGTTACAAATGCCTGTACTTGTCTTGGTAAAAAACATTATCCTACCATCCAAGAAGTAGCTACGGTTACTCGTAAAGTGATAGTGGTAAAGTAAAGTGATCAAATTCTGCAAAGACCAGAGAATAAGCGTAAAAGGCGTGCAGGTCATTGATTAGGTCCATGCAGTTACCAACTAAAAAGGTTGAGCTGAATTGCAATGATGGATTCTCAATGTTACACAAGTTACTAGAAGTAAAAATGTGCTTGTTCAGTCTTCAGTGGTATTACAGACTGATGGGAGTGCTCTCGGATGGGAAGCCAAGGACAGCGACACCAGTTGTGGTGGTCGATGGATTGTCCAAGATGATTTAATTCTCCAAACATATGGTATGAATTATTTGGAGTTATTGGGGACGCTTTATGCATTGATAGCTGTTTGTTCTACAAAAAAGAACTTACATGTTCAATCACGAGTAGACAATACCACAGCTGTGGGAGAAGACAATATTGTGGTAAGACAACAAATCACAAAAGTTCAATGACAATACACAATGAATGTTAAAATTTAAAAAGTTTAAAAAAGATTGTCAGACAGTATGAGTACCAAATGTTGATCTGTTGTGTCTGGATTAAATCTCCAGTGGTCTAAATGTGTCTCATGGGAGCCAGACCCAGGAGCATTAGCGGTGGATGCATTCTCGCTACATTGGGGAAGTATAGTCTTTTATGTTTTCACCATTTTGCCTGATTAGGTAATGTGTCATCAAAATTGTGCAAGTCTCCACCGCAGGCATTTGGTGGTTCCAAACTGGTATTGCTTCTCGGCCTTTTGGCTAAGATCAAGTGTAGTATCTGTTCTTATCAGTTTAATATCTGATACGTCCCTTATCTACGGACCATTGCTACACAGCCATTGTTCCCATTGGTGCTCAGAATGATGATTCAGACATTCATGACAAATCCCAGGTGCAGTAATTGTTGGTACATCCAGTAACAGCAGAAGTCATCCATTACATTACCATATTAATTGTTAATCTGCAGGTTCTATTGGAATGTCGGATAGGAGCATGGGTGTCATAACTGCAGCTTGGAGATATAGAACTAAGAAACAATATATGTTTTATATAAGGAATGGGAAATCTTTTGTATACAGTCAGATATATTTTATCATACTGCAAACATATCGGATATATTCGAGTTCCTTGCTATGTTGCACCTGAGTTATAGTACCATTAATGGAGCTCGGAGTGCTTTGTCCTCCTATTTAGGACAATTTTCAGAACGACAATTTGTCGGTTCTCATCCAGTAATATCCCGATTTATGAGAGGAATTTTAATAAAATCCTACCAAACCCAGATATACAGAAATCTGGGATGTCAGTATAGTTCTCACATTGCTTCAGCAATGGAATCCAATTACGTCACTGTCTTTTCAGAAGTAAATATTTAAAGTGGTTATGCTGATGACATTAATATCAGCACAATGAGTACAAACATTACAAATGTTGCGGTTACATTGCATGCAGTTGTCTGTAGATAAAATGACGTTTTATGTCAATGATCTAAGCAAGCAAAGCAAGCCAAGAAAGGCTGGAACCAATGTAATCCTTAAGACATACTCTGTCAACTAAATATTGTGTGTGGTTAAGCATCTGATTTAATATATATTGAATTAAGAGTCTCAGAGATTGCGAGACACCAATGTTCATTATCCACAAGAAACATATAAAAAAGTGACAGTACAACCTATTTCTAGATGGATAAGCAGGTTCTGGATTAACTGGAGTAGACACTGATGTGTTTAAATCTCACTCCACAAGGGCGGTATCAATGTCCGCGGCAGAGGTGCAGGACATGCCGCTCGACCAAATTCTGGAGACCGCAGGATGGTCTAAAGAGGAACTTTTCTAGTTTTTATGATAAACCTGTTGCCACGGTGCCAGGGTTGCACATGCTATGTTGGGTTCTGTTCAAATTGTTTGCTTTGTTGCATATCATTTGTTGTAATTTTCCCAGGGATAGAGGGGTTATTACTTTTATTATTATTATTATTATTATTAAAATATTAAAATATTTATTGCATAATTTCAAGCAATATATATTATTTACTCACTACTGTGTAAACTCAAGCAGTGTGCCGTATGGAATGATCTACGGCATGAAAATCACAGAGCTTCAAAATCTTCACATAGTCGCTCGCGTGACTCCGAAGTAAAATAGTAAGATTAAACGAGAACTTACCAGTTTGAAGTTTGATCGTTATTTTATGAGGAGTTACGATGAGGGATTACGTGCCCTCCACTCCCAACCCTCATAATATAATTGATCATCTGGTAGTTCTAGTCTATGTAAGCCTTACTATCTTACTCCGGCTATTGGTTCTGTGTTTTTCACGCCGTTGCTTTGAAGTATGCCGAGCATGCGCCAGGCGGGGTCTTCTTCACGTAATCCCTCATCGTAACTCCTCATAAAATAACGATCAAACTTCAAACTGGTAAGTTCTCATTTAATCTTACTATTTTGTAGCATTTCAAGCAGTGAGCAGGCCAGCACATTCAATTTCATAGCATTTCAAGCAGAGTGCAAGCCAGCACATTCAATATCAGAGCATTTCAAGCAGAGTGCAGGCCAGCACATTCAATTTTGTATCATTTCAAGCAGAGTGCAGGCCAGCACATTCAATTTCATAGCATTTCAAGCAGCGTGCCTGCCAGCACATTCAATTTTAAAGCATTTCAAGCAGAGTGCAGGCCAGCACATTCAATTTTGTATCATTTCAAGCAGAGTGCAGGCCAGCACATTCAATTTCATAGCATTTCAACAGTGCAGGCCATGAAATTCCCAAACAACTCATTGCATTGTCATTGAGGGCTAATAAATCATTTATTGCAAGTTCATTACAGGCTCACAGTTCAGTTGTTTCGCAGCTTAGAATCGCTGTTGTTGACTCTCCCTCACGATCTACCAGATTGACTGACATACATCCAGGGTTTTATAGCGCTGCAAGTTTTCATCGATCGGAAAATTATTCAATGCTGCCTCAGCGACTGTGAGTAAGATGGCCAAATATCATAGCCGCAGTGCAGACAGGAAGTGGTCAAGATGAGACTTTTAGTTGTATAAATGTGTGCACCTTGGAATGCATTGCCAGGGATGCTGGTGGAGGCAGATACGATAGTGGTGTTTAGATCTTATCTACACGTTCTCCTCAATATCTTCGGCCAAAGAGATTTGCAGGTTAATTGGCTTGGTGTATGTGCAAATTGTCCATAGCATGTGTAGGATAGTACAAAAAATCTTTAGAGACAAAGTCAGCAAAGAAGCTTTTATTAAGATAATATTCTGCAGAATAGGTGCCTCTCCTTTGCTGTCCCCTAGAGGCACACCAAAGTCAGGAAAGTAAGCCCCTTTATACACACAATTCTGCTGGCTTAACTTCACCTCTGGCTCTTCCCAATCAGAGCACTGAGGTGCATAGTCTATAGGTACATCCCCCAGTACCTCCCACATCATACATCGCATGTTCATACATTTTTTTCTATCGCTAGTTTAAATCAACCATGTCTGTTAACCTTTTTCTCACAGTGCTAATGTGTGGGGATCACTGGTTGGCGTGGACTCGGTGGGCTGAAGGGCCTGTTTCCACGCTGTATCTCTAAAACTAAAACTAAAACTAGATAGGAACTCGGAAGCACAGGGAATTGAGCGACATGGGTCACGTACAGGCAGATGTGATTAATTTAACTTGGAATCATGCCCAGGAACAGACCCTGCAGCCCACAGTAATTGTGCTGAGTGTGATTCCAAGTTAAACTAATCCATCTGAAAATATGGATAGAACTCTTAAAGATTGCGGAGTCAGGGGATATGGTGAGAAGGCAGGAACGGGGTACTGATTGTGGATAATGAACCATGATCACAGTGAATGGCGGTGCTGGCTCAAAGTACTGATTGGGTACAGGAGAAATGACCGGGGGATTACTGCACCTATTGTCTATTGTCTATTGTCTTACCTATTCAGCTCCTCGGCACAATGAGCAACCATTCCAAGTATATGCAGTAAACCTTTGTTACAGGGACCATAGGGAGGGGAATGCCATCTGTCATTGCTCAGAGTCCACTATATCTGAGTGCAATGTATGGCATTTCATGTGTAGTGACCCACAGGTGTAGACTTCATAAGGTCATAAATCATAAGATCATAAGGTCCTAAATGATAGTAGAATTAGTCCATATGGGCCATCAAGTCTACTCCACCATTCAATAATGGCTGATCCATCTCTCCCTCCTAACCCCATTCTCCTGCCTTCTCCCCATAATACCTGTACTAATCAAACATCTATTTATCTCTGCCTTAAAAATATCTACTGATTTGGCCTCTGCAGCCTTCTGTGGCAAAGAATTCCTCAGATTCACCACCCTCTGACTAAAGAAATGTCTCCTCATCTCCTTCCTAAAAGAATGTCCTGTAGAAAATAAATTGAGATAAAATGTCTCATGGTGACTTTGAAGATGTGAATAGAAATGAAGTTCTGATTGAGTGCAGGGGAAATGACCAGGGAATTACTGAACTGATGATCAGAACAGCAAACTAGCTCACAGTTGGAAAGAAAGCTAAGTTTGCATTTATATCGTACAATTCATCGCCTCAGTTCACCCCAAATCACCTTACAGTACGTTTGAAGTGTTGCACTATGTTGCTTTGCTGTTGGTGATTTGGGGTGAAGTAAGGAAGTGAAATGTTTTATATAAATGCAAACTTTCTTCTCTTTCCAATTTTGAGCTGCTTTGATCTTATGTTATAAGAAATATGACAGACAATGCAAACACTAAAAGTAGTTTGCATTTTCAAGAGAGTTAGATTTAGCTCTTAGTGCTAAGGGAATCAAAAGATATGGGGAGAAAGCCAGAACGGGGTATGATTCAGCCATGATCGTATTGAATGGCGGTTCTGGCTCGAAGGGCCGAATGGCCTACTCCTGCTCCTATTTTCTATGTTTCAAAGTGCTGGAGTAACTCAGCGGGACAGGAGCATCTTTGGAAGAAGGAATGGTTGACGTTTCGAGTCGAGACCCTTCTTCAAGAAGCAGTCTGAAGAAGGGTCTTGACTCAAAACGTCTCCCATTCCTCCTCTCTAGAGATGCTGCCTTTCCCGCTGAGTTGCTTGAGCATTTGTCTATCTTTGGTGTAAACATGCATTTGCAGTTCCTTCCTGCACAGTTGATTCTGCAATATTGACAAGGGAAACAATCTTTGCCACGTATCAGGATTATACCCCTAATTTTGAAAATACCTTTCTATCATTAGATTCAATAAATCCACCCGAGGGAGTTTAACACTTCATCGAAAAGTTGGACGAAATGGAGTACAATGAAAACATAAAGATATGCAGAAAAATTGTGTAGGAAGGAACTACAGATTCTGGTTTACACCAAAGATACAAAATTACACAAAATGCTGGAGTAACTCAGCGGGTCAAGCGGCACCTCTGGAGAAAGGGAATTGGTGATGTTTCAGGTTGTGACCCTTCTTCAGACTGAGAGTCAGGGGAAAGATAAACTAGATGTATGAAAAGGTGCAAAGAACTAATTAATGAAAGGTATGAAAAAAAAACTGAAGCCAGCAATGATGATCAAGGAAAGATGGACCATTGTTGACTGTGGAGAAGGTGATAAAGAGTGAATGATGCAGATGCTGGAATCTAGAGCAGAACACAAATTGTTGAAGTAAGTCAGCGGGTCAGGCAGCATCTGCAAAGGGAACATAAAAGTGATGTTTTGAGTCAGGACCCTTCTTCAGACTCCTTCAGGAAATATAACCACACACCTATTCAGCCTCTCATCACTATGAAGCAATCATTCCAAGTATATATATATTGTAAACCCTCGTTACAATGGACCACAGGGAGAGGAATGGTGTCCATTATTGATGAATATTACACCAAGTGTAATATATGGCATTTCATATGTAGAGACACAACAATAGCATTTAGGTTAAGCAAGAACTGCACTGACAGTTCAAAGCCTTAGGTGATGTTTCGGGTCAAGACACTTCATCTGACAAAGGGTCTCAACCCAAAACATCACCTATTCCTTTTCTCCAGGATGCTGTCAGATCCGCTGAGTTACTCCAGCTTTTTGTGTCTAGCATCTGCAGTTCCTTACTACACAAAACAAAGCCTTACCTGCCCTGAGCTACAAAGCTCTGAGGTCTCAGTACAGTTATACATACAGACAGTAATGTGGTGGCTGCGGCTGGGTGGCAGGGGTCAGTTGCCCGACCTGGAAGTGGATGTGGAGGTGGTGTGGGATGGGGCTGGGGTCACCAACCTGACCTGAAAGTGGATGGGGAGTTGGAGTAGGCCAGGGCTGGGGTCAGTGACTCGTCACGAACGTGGCCAGCAAGGTGGTGTAGTCCAGCTTTGGCATCAATAGTCCGGCTTGATGGTGAAGTTCTGTAGGTCCACCCACTATAACCAAAATCCATTATAAAGAGGTCTGTAAAAGAAGGCTAGTATGGAGTATTTACTGTATCAATTCCATAAAATTATCATGAGACGTCTTTGTAATAAAGCTCTCACTCATCCCTGCCTATCCATTCACTCCACACGTGCTGCCTCCCCCACTGAGTTACTCCAGCACTTTGCGTTCAACTGCATTCCAATCCTTTTTAACAATTATTCTAAGGTATCGGCTGAGGTTTTTTTTTGTGCTCAGTTCACAGAAACAATTAATCAAAAAGACCACGGGAGTGGGAGCTTTATCACAAAAAATGTGCTTGATAATTATCTGGAATAGATAAACACTTATAAGGGTAGCTTTATTATGATGAGAGATTGAATAGGTTTGAGAGTATATTTTCTCCAGATGAGGAAATATATGTTGCTTTTATGATGTGTTATTAAGGTATTTATTAGAATGGATAGAATCTCAATGGGGTAACTCTTCCTTATTACAAGGAATTATAATTTAAAAAGGAATATAATTTAAAATTTCAAACCTATCGAGTTAAAAAGAAAATGTTCGGCGAACACAAAAGGTGCTGTCTCAGAATACAATAGATGAAGAACTTAGTAATGCCTTTAAAAGGGATTTAATTGTTACAGTGGGAAATTAAGGGTGCCATAAAGTGACAATGCAGCTTTATAGGATTGAAATCATTAATAGGGCTCTGGTTAGGCCACATTTGGAGTATTGCATGCAGTTCAGAATGCCCATTTACAGGAAGAATTAGACTAAGTGGGACCCATTGTGTCCCATGTTCACAAGTGAGGGCTGGTCCTCCAATGCAATATACTCCACCTCCCCACCAATGCAAATATTAGTGGCCAGTGGGGGCGGTGGGGGGCGGGGGTGGCTCTTGGGGGAGCGCTAGTATGGGATATTGAGCTGAAGGGACAGGTTTCCAGAGGGCTAGTATGGACATTGTGGGCTGAATGGATTGTTGGGCTGGCAGCTCAGTCAATCAGGCCTGGTGGTCTGGCAGCTCAGTCACTCAGGCCTCGTAGGCTGGCAGCTCAGTCACTCAGGATTGGTTGGCTGGCAGCTCAGTCACTCAGGCCTGGTGGGCTGGCAGCTCAGTCACTCAAGGCTGGTGGGATGACAGTGCAGTCACTCAGGGCTGGTGGGCTGGCAGCTCAGTCACTCAGGGCTGGTGGGCTGCCAGTTCACTCACGGCTATTCCTTGAAATAGCATTTAAAGCAGTGTGCAGGCCAGCACATTCAATTTCATAGCATTTTAAGCAGAGTGCAGGCCAGCACATTCAATTTCATAGCATTTCAAGCAGAATATAGGCTAGCACATTCAATTTCCTAGCTTTTCAAGCAGAGTGCCGGCCAGCGCATTCAATTGCATAGCATTTCAAGCAGAGTGCAGGCCAGCACATTCAATTTCATAGTGTTTCAAGCAGAGTGCAGGCCAGCACATTCAATTTCATAGCAATTCAAACAGAGCGCAGGCCACCAAGTTTCCAAACAACTCATTGCATTGTCATTAAGGGCTAACAAATCATTTATTGCAAGTACATTGCAGACTCACTGTTCAGTTGAATAACAGCTTAGAATCATAGTTGTGGACTCTCCCTCGCGATCTTCCAGAGTGACTGACTCACGTCCAGGCATACAAGGTTTTATAGTCCTGCAGCCCCCCACCCCCCCCAGGAAGGGGCGTTACCTTCATCGTGGTATGCAAAGAGTTGCCACATAAAGGGCACGGACAAGATTACGAAGTATCCCGTGCCAGGTCCTCCTTTGTTCTCCCCGCTGCTCTCCCTCCTGGTGTTTCTCCCATGCCGTGTCCTCCTTTGTTCTCCCCGCCCCCATCACAATGCCCCCCCCCCCCACACTGGGTCCTCCTTTATTCTTGGCGGCACATCCTCCGGCTCCCACGTGGCCTGCCCTCAGACGCCGGCACCCTCAATGACCGCTGACCACGACAGAGAGGGGGTTCACCAGAAAGATGCCTGGATTAGTGGGGGTGGTATTAGCTAAAGGGAGATTTTGGACAAACTTGGATTGTTTCCTCTGGAATGTCGGAGGATCCCCTACAATCAATCTGAAAAAGGGTCTCAACCCGAAACATCGCAAATCCATGTTCTCCAGGGATGCTGCCTGACTTGCTGAGTTACTCCAGCACATTGTGTTTTTTTTGTGTATTAACCAGCGCCTGCAGTCCCTTATTTTACAACCAAAGACATGTTTCCTGGCCATTTGGTGCTTGCGTTATCTTCATGTATATTAACTAGCTACTATATTTACTAAGTAAAGAGTATATTAATAGTTAAAATGTATTAAATCATTTGTTTTAATTATATGGTTTTGTGGAATTGGGAGGAACAATATTTTTATATATAAAGAAAATAAGAAAGCTAAAAGCAAGAAGTTGGACTAGCTCACATAGGCAACTTGGTCGGCATGGATGGGTTGTGCCAAAAATCCTGTTTCCATGCTGCGCACATCGATGACTCTCTGACTATGACATTATTCATACATTTTGAATCTGTATTGAAGCCCTTGAAGTTCCCCAAATTCCTTACTCCTCTTTTGAATATCCTCACATGGATATCAATTATCATTATTTGTAAGATTATGATATCTTATTTAGACATTACTTTCTGGGAAATTTAAAGGCAAACCAATAATTAACTTAGCAAGCAGCCAATAAGACTTTGCAACTGGGGCTAACTTACGTGGGGCATTTTTGTCAGCATGGACAAGTTAGGCTGAAGGCTTGTCTCCATGCTCTATGATCTTGTGACTCTGAGCAAGAGATAATCGCATTACCCGATGACTGGGGAGAAAATAGAAAAGGTCTCTGTCCTTCCATCCTTCCCCTGTTAATCCCTATTCTTACATATATTACACCATCTCTGACCCATTATGACAATGATTTTTGACAAGAAGGTCCTTTCTGTATGGATTAAAAATATCAACAGGCTAGGGTCGAATTGGCTGTTAGCTGGAAAGGAGCTAAGTGTATAATTTATTTGCCTTTTCAATAACTTATGATATGCATTCCCACCCAATGCCACAACCCCGACAACTCCCACAATAAATATACACACATGGAATTTTCACAAGTATCCTTGACATTATTGTGTAAGAAGGAATTGCTGGTTTACACCGAAGATAGACCCAAAATGCTGGAGCAACTCAGCAGGACATGCAGCTTCTCCAGAGAGAAGGAATGGGTGACCTTACTGGTCTCGATGCAGAGATGCTACCTGTCCCACTGAGTTACTCCAGCATTTTGAGTCTATTCTTGACATCATTAGTGAATTTACACCATCTAGATTTCCTTCCATTTCTGTGCTGGAGTTTCAGTTGGTGGCTGCAGAATCCTGGAGTAATTCAAGGCTGTTGCCTCAGTACATCTGGATTATTTGTTGACGAGAGCCCTTAATGCATGGGGAACTGGGAACATACCAGGAACTTGTCATATACCAACCACAGCATGTCCTTGCAACTTGACTAACCTTGAATAGCCTCATTTTGAATACCAATAAGAAGTAATCTAGCCTTGTCATTGAATCTCAATTATCTGATGATGTACAGTGCTCAAAGCAATTACCGTCAAACTTTTGTTTGCAGTTTGCAGATGATTGCTGGAATCACAGACAATGAGGAAGGCTGTCAAAGTATACTTTGAGATATAGAAATAAATATAGATCAAATGGGAAGATGGAGTTTAATCCAAGCAAGAGTGAGGTATTGCACCTTTGGAGGTTGAACATACAATGAAAGTATACAGTAAATGGCAGTATCCTTAACAGCATTGACATACAGAAGGATCTTGGGGTCCAAGTCGATAGCTCCTTGAAATTTGCAACACAAGGGGGTGGATTAGCAAACAAGGTTTGTTTCCCTTCATTGGTCTGGCATTGAGTTTTAGAGTCAGAAAGTCATGATATCTATATAACTAAAAGTCTCATCTTGACCACTTCCTGTCTGCGCAGTATATTGATTATAGAAAAAACGCTACCATATATCGCTGTGATTTTGGCCATCTTACTCACAGTCAGCCTCCGCTGAGGCAACCCCGAGGATTTTTATGATTGATAAAAAATAAAAAAGTTATGAATGTTTAAAAAAATCTTGAGGTCAGCTGATTGGTCCTCTCGCCTGTCAATCACCATGATGAAGGTAACATCCCTTCCGGGGGGGAGGGTGCAGGAGTATAAAGCCCTGAAGGCTGGACATGAGTCAATCTCCCTGGAAGAGTGTGAGTGAGAGTTAAGTCCAGAACTATGAGTCTACGCCGTGAGTGAACTGAACTCTGCTTGAAATGAAATGAATTGGTAGTATGCACTCCGCTTGAAATGGTATGAAATTAATTTGGTGGCCTGCACTCTGCTTGAAATGGTATGAAATTAATTTGCTGGCCAGCACTCCGCTTGAAATGGTATGAAATGAATTTGAATTTGGTGGCCTTCATTCTGCTTGAAATAATATGAAATTAATTTGAATTTGTGGTCTGCACTGCTTGAAATGGTATGAAATGAATTTGAATTTGGTGTCCTGCACTCTGCTTGATTGGTATGAAATGAATTTAAATTTGGTGGCCTGCACTCTGCTTGAAATGGTCGAAAATGAATTTGAAATTGGTAGACTGCACTCTACTTGAAATGGTATGAAATTAATTTGAATTTGTGGCCTGCACTCTGCTTGAAATGGCATGAAATTGAATTTGGTGGCCTGTACTCTGCATGAAATGGTATGAAATTGACTTTGGTGGCCTGCAATCTGCTTGAAATAGTATGAAATTAAATTTGCTGACCTGCACTCTGCTTGAAATGGTATGACATTGAATTTGGTGGCTTGCACTCTGCTTGAAATGGTGTGAAGTTGAATTTGGTGTCCTTCACCCTGCTTGAAATGGTATGAAATGAATTTGAATTTGTTGGCCTGCACTCTGCTTGAAATGGTATGAAATTAATTTGAATTTGGTGGCCCGCACTCTGCTTGAAATTGAATGAAATTAATTTGAATTTGGTGGACCTGCACTCTACTTGAAATGGTATGAAATGAATTTGAATTTGGTGGCCTGCACTCTGCTTCAAATGGTATGAAATGAATTTGAATTTGGTGACCTGCATTCAGCTTGAAATGGTATGAAATGAATTTGAATTTGGTGGCCTCCACTCTGCTTGAAATGCTATTAAATTAATTTGAATTTGGTGAACTCCACTCTGCTTGAAATGCTATGAAATGAATTTAAATTGTGTGGCCTGCACTCTGCTTGAAATAACCATATAACCATATAACAATTACAGCACGGAAACAGGCCCTCTCGGCCCTTCCAGTCCGTGCCGACCATTTGTTTTCCCCTAGTCCCATCTACCTGCACTCAGACCATACCCCTCCATTCCCTTCACGTCCATATACCTATCCACTTTACTCTTAAATGCTAAAATCGATCCTGCCTCCACCACTTCTGCTGGAAGCTCATTCCACACAGCCACCACCCTCTGAGTAAAGAAGTTCCCCCTCACGTTACCCCAAAACCTCTGTCCCTTAATTCTCATGTCATGCCCTCTTGTTTGAATCTTCCCTACCCTCAATGGGAAAAACATATCCACATCAACTCTGTCTATCCCTTTCATCATTTTAAAGACCTCAATCAAGTCCCCCCTTAACCTTCTGCGCTCCAAAGAATAAAGACCTAACTTGTTCAACCTTTCTCTGTAACATAGTTGCTGGAACCCTGGCAACATTCTAGTAAATCTCCTCTGTACTCTCTCTATTTTGTTGACATCCTTCCTATAACTAGGCGACCAAAATTGTACACCATACTCCAGAATTGCTCTTACCAATGCCTTGTACAATTTTAACATTACTTCCCTACTCCTATGTTCAATGCTCTAATTTATAAAGGCCAGCACACCAAAGGCTTTCTTTACCACTCTATCTACATGCGATTCCACCTTCAGGGAACTATGCACAGTTATTCCTAGATCCCTCTGTTCCACAGCATTCCTCAATTCCCTACCATTTACCATGTACGTCCTATTTTGATTTGTCCTGCCAAGATGTAGCACTTCACACTTATCAGCATTAAACTCCATCTGCCATCTTTCAGCCCACTTTTCCAAATGGCCCAAATCTCTCTGTAGATTTTGAAAATCTACTTCATTATCCACAACACCACCTATCTTAGTATCATCTGCATACTTACTTATCCAATTTTCCACCCCATCATCCAGATCATTGATGTACATGACAAACAACAGTGGACCCAACACAGATCCCTGAGGCACCCCACTGGTCACCGGCTTCCAACCTGACAAACAGCCATCCACCATTACTCTCTGACATCTCCCATTCAGCCACTGTTGAATCCATCTTGCTACTCCGCCATTAACACCCAAAGATTGAACCTTCTTAACCAACCTTCCATGGGGAACCTTGTCAAAGGCCTTACTAAAATCCATATAGACAACATCCACTGCTTTACCCTCATCAATTTCCCTAGTTACCGCTTCAAAAAATTCAAGAAGGTTTGTGAAACATGACCTTCCAGGCACAAATCCATGTTGACTGTTCCTGATCAGACCCTGTTTATCCAGATGCTTATATATATTATCTCTAAGTATCCTTTCCATTAATTTGCCCACCACTGACGTCAAACTAATAGGTCTATAATTGCTAGGTTTATTCTTTGAACCCTTTTTAAACAATGGAACAACATGCGCAGTACGCCAATCCTCCGGCACTATTCCCGTTTCTATGCTATGATATGATTTTGAATGTATGACTATTTGAAAACCATAGTGTTTCAGCTCCTGGTAATCAAGTACTGATTCCCAAGTTCTCTCTGACGCTCCAGGGCCCTGGTACCCACATTCCAATCGACTCCACTGATTCTGTTTCCTGCACTATTATTAAACCTATCAGATTCGGTAGGAACATGTATTGTTTTACTGTGTAATGTGTAGAAAAAATGAAGCACATCATGTCTATTCCGCCATCAATCATGAATAATCTATCTCTCTCTCTGAACCACAATCTCCTGCCTTCTCCCCATAGACTCTGGCACCTGTACTAATCAAGAATATCTATCTCTGCCTTAAATATACCCACTGACCGCCTCCACGGCCTTCTGTGGCAAAGAATTCCACAGATTCACCATCGGCTAAAGAATTTGCTCCTCATCTTCCTAAAAGAACCTCCTTTAATTCTGAGGCTACGACCTCTAGTCCTGGATTCTCCCACTAGTGGAAACATCCTCTCCACACCTACTCTATCCAAGCCTTTCACTATTCTGTACATTTCAATGAGGTCCCCCCTTATTCTTCTAAACTCCAGCGAGTACAGGCCCAGTGCCGTGAAATGCTCATCATTTGTTAACGTATTCATTCCTGGGATCATTAAGTGCACTGGAGGGAGTAATAATGGAATAATATACCATTGTATGGAAAATTTGCTTATCTGGTACCACCAAATTCTTGAGTTTCACTGTATGTGCAAGTGATTCTTGATGTCATAAATATGAAACATTATCTTTTCTCTCTCTCCATGGATTATGCCTAATCTTTTCAGTTTGTTTGTTTTCAGTTTTAGTGCTATAGCGTGGAAACATGCCCACACACACCAGGGACAATTTTTTTAACATTTATACTAAGCTAATTAACCTACAAACCTGTATGTCTTTGGAGTGTGGGAGGAAACCAAAGATCCTGGAGAAAACCCACACAGGTCATGAAGAGAATGTACAGATAGCACCTGTAGTCAGGATCAAACCCAGTTCTTGGGTACAGTAAGGCAGTAGCTCTACCGCTATGCCACCATGCTGCCCGTCTGCTGAATATTTGTCAACCGTTTCTATTTTTACAATATCCCCGGTGTTTGTTTATTATTATATGTGCTGTAATGCATCAATATAATTATTTTATTGAAATTAAATTAATACTAATCAGTGATTGAAAGCATTCTGAAGTACGACCCTTCGCTGATGCATTGCATCTACAGTTCACTGTACAGCATACTCTGCCGAGGCCTTAGCAATTTTGCAATACAGACATGCCTGCTGTAAAAGAAGACATCCCAACAGATTTACTGCCACAAAAAAATGAAACTTTGATTTACAATCGTTAATAAGTTCCTGGCTACATTTGTGATGTGAGGTGTCTGTGTAAGATGGATTACTCTCAATCTCTTCATTACTGCAGTTTCTTCCCAGCTGTTATCAGGCCACTGAACCATCTTACCATCAACTAGAGAGCGGTCTTGTCCTACCATCTACCTTATTGGGGACCCTCAGACTCAACATTAAGTTATTTTTCTTTCCTTTTGAAGGTGTCTTTGAACTGCATACCATGTGCTTTCTTCCTTCCTTTTCCCCTCATTAGAGACCCTCGGACTTCATTGGAGACCCTCAGCCTACCTTTACTCAGACTTTACTGGACTTTACCTTGCACTAAACATTATTCCGTTTATCCTGTATCTGTACACTACGGGCGGCTTGATCAGTAATTATGTATTGTCTTTCCGCTGACTGGATAGCACGTGACAAAAATGCTTTTCACAGTACCTTGGTACACGTGACAATAAACTAAACTAAACTACATTAAACTAAATTAAACTAATCTAAACTAAACTAAATTAAACTAAACTAAATTAAATTAAACTCAACTAAACTAAACTCGACTAAACTAAACTAAGATAAACACAAAAAGCTGGAGTAACTCAGGGGGTCAGACAGCATCTCTGGGGAAAAGGAATACTGTTGGTGACATTTCAGCACTAAACTAAACTAAATTACTACATGGGATGATTCAGTCACATGGCTCCATCTGATCTCTCAGGTAAAGATGACACTATTGAAGAACAGCCTGATCTCTTGCCCACATTTTCCCGTGACCAACTTGTTTGATCCCCTACTTATACAGCTCATTGCTGTTCATGGGACTTTGCTGTCAGCAAGTTAGAAGTAGTGATTCTGAACAATAGAAACTGTGCTTTCAAAATATAACGATATTTCACAATAACTTAGAAAGATGACATATTAATGTAAGCATTTTCTTTCCTTCATGCTCCCTCGTGTTCTCAAAATGGATTTGCTCCTCTTAATTTTTTTGTTTAGTTTAGAGATTCAGTGATGAAACAGGCCCTCCAACCCACCGAGTTCGCGCCGACCAGCGATCACACACTAAGTCAGGATCGAACCCGGGTCTCTGGCACTGTAAGGCAGCATCTCTACTGCTGCACCACCATGCCACCCAACCTAACAGCAACATCTCACTGGATCAATGGTTGAATGATTGTTTTATTGTCCAGTGCACCAAAGGTAGAGTGAAATACATCTTGAGGCCATTTGCCATAACAAAGGTGTACTGTGCTGTTTGCACATTCTTATGGGTGATGAAGGAGAATCCTACAAAATGAAGAACAATTGTCAATTGACAAAATAAGCATCATTGTGCTGCCATTTATTTGTGTTCAGTTGCTTAATATTGTCCACATTGCCAACTTACCTTGGTGCCTAGCCTAAGTGAGACATCTTATGAACAGCCACTGCAGATCAATGAACTCCGGTGGGCTATCCGATTGATTGTATCAATCCTCCATGATGAACTGTTGCCAAACAGCTCAGGAGCCAGTTTCAATAACTGGCCGGTATTGGGCGATTGATCATTCTCGTCAATCAGACCCTTCATGCAGATCTGCAGCACTTAATGAGATGAACAAATCTGGTTGGAATCTTCATTGAAGGCTCTAAGTCAATGACACAGCGGGGAAGAAAATGATGATGGCTTAAACTGAAATCTCTATTAATTTGAGTTTATTTAGTTAAATATCCCTCCAGAACCAACTACAATCAGTAATTAATAATCGTTAATCATTAATTACAATCATTAATCATTAACCCTCGGACTATCCTTGATCGGACTTTGCTGACTTTGCCTTGCAAAAATCGTTATTCCTTTATCATGTACAATTACGCTGTAAATGGCTCGATTGTAATCATGTATTGTCTTTCTGCTGACTGGATAGCACGCAACAAAAGTTTTTCAATTTACCTCGGTACACGTCACAATAAACTAAACTGAATTTAAGTTATCTGTCCTTTAAAAAATGTGTAGCTTAGCCAAAGAGTTCCTATCACAGATAATGGCTATTTGCATTGTGATATAACTACATTCAAATAAAATAATTATTCTGACTTCTGCCATGTTGCCTGGAAAAAAAAAGCATATATAACTCTTGTGATTGGTAATTTTGAGATCATTGAATAGAGAAGCAGCTAATTTTAAATAAAAATCCAATTTAATTAAACAAAGATGCTTAAAAAAGTATGTGCCTGGCATGATTTAATAGTGATGCCAAGCCAATTATCTCAGTGAAGATCGTGCTTCACTCCAGAATTATTTTTTTTCCTTCTATACAGCAGCAGAGAGATTATTTTGATATAATTCCTTGAAATTTAATTTTTAAGCAATCACTTATTTAAAAAAAATAATCATCACAAAATGCTGCTATCTGTGTGTTTTCAGGAAAACCGGACAGAAGATAATCTTCATCCAATTAATTACTGTGGAGGAAAATCTGATTTGCATTCAAAACACAAGTGAGCCTGCCTTTTTTATAATTTAGCAAAAGGGTAATTGTGTGTTAAAATTCATGCCATGCCAAGTTAATAGCATCAAATGCTGATTTAAAACTGATCTCTCCACAAATGGAGGAGAAAAGAGGAAATGAAAATTAAGAAAGAGATTTTGATGTTTAACTGTTATTAACAAGTAGACACATAGAAACATAGAAAATAGGTGCAGGCGAAGGCCATTCGGCCCTTCGAGTCAGCAACGCCATTCCATATGATCATGGTTGATCATCCGAAATCAGTACCCCGTTCCCGCTTTCTCCCCATATCGCTTGATTCCGTTAGCCCCAAGAACTATATCTAATGGGCCTGTCCCACTCAGCCGATTTTTTCGGCGACTGCTGGCGACTGTCATATTCGTAAGCAGGTCGCCGAAAAACCAGCAACTGGACCCCCCTACGACAATGTCTACAACAACCTACCACCAAGTCGCCATCATTCTATGGTAAGCTACCGACAACCGGCAGCCCATTAGGATGTCCACCTACGACAACCTATGATCACCCGCGACAAGCTACGACAAGGTAAGACAATTCAGTCGCCCATACCTGTCGCCGGTTGACGTAGGTAGTCACCAATGGAATTCACCGAAGTCAGCACCAGCGACAACCTACATCATCCTGGTGACAACCTACGTCATCCTGGCGACAAACTGGCGACAACCTAGAACAAGCACCTAGATCAGGAGAAGTCAAGCTGCACTCATGGGCGTCAAGCCAACTGTCGCTGACTATGTCTGAAAGGTTTTGAACATATCAAAATCCAGCAGCGACCAGAAAAATGCTACGATTCTTGGGACGACGGAGGAGACTATTCACAACCATACAGGTGACACCCCAGCAACCATGTGGCGACAGCCTAATCGCCTGCAGTCACCTAAAAAAATTGCCTAAGTGGCACAGTGGCCAATCTAAGCGGGACAGGGGCCGAAAGAGGTCGGCGGAGGCGCTGCAAGCCGGCAGCCCTGCCAGCAGCGTGTTACTCCATGTGTCTTGTGTGGGGGGTGGTGTGCAGGGGAAAGGGGGAAACCGTTTTGGTCCAAGTCGCCTCCCCCGTGGCCTAACAGCAAGGAATGGTGTGGCCTTTCCCAGAGAAGCGCATGGGGCTTTGGCTGTGAGCGCAGTGCGGACTCTCGTCACGGAGCGGGCGAGCCCCGCCGGGGGTCGCCGGAGGGGAGGGCTCTATTCGCTGGCCCACGACAGCCTGAAGCCGTGGTCTGCGGATATCCAACTGGCGGCGTCCTGGGCCTGGGATCCCTCATTGGGGACCCCGGAGAAGAAGAGCTCCGATCGCCGGTCTGCGGCCAACTTCTTCTGCGGGCTAGATGGGGACTTACCACCCTGAGCGTGGTCCCTCACTGGGGATCCCTGGAGAGGAGCTCTGACTGGCGGCTCTGCGGTCTGCGGTCCATCTGGCGGTGGCGCGCCGGGACTTTAAATTTTTGACCACCGGCCTGCGGCCCACACCAGCTTGAAGCCGCGGTCTCCGGTGGGGAGGCACCGATTCAGGGCTTACTTGGACTAACCTTGTCTATACATCTGGACACCCGCAGCGGCGACTGCGGAGGGTTGAAGTCCCGACCACGGACGAAAATGGAGGACTGGCCAAATTTTGTGCCTTCCACCACAGTGATGAATACTGTGGTGGATGTTTGTGTTAAATTTTCATTGTGTAATGTGCAAGTGACAAATAAAACTTGATAGATAGATTGATTAATTGATTGAACCTCTCTAGAAAAGAAAGTAGGCTTTGGAGTTGCACACTAAAAGTGCAGCACAGTGATGGAATTGCTGCCTTACAGTGCCAGAGACCTGACTATGAGTGCTGTCTGTACGGAGTCTGTATGTTCTCCCCGTGACCGCGTGGGTTTTCCACGGGTGCTCTGGTTTCCTCCCACACTTCAAAGACATACAGGTTTGTAGGTTAATTGGCTTCTGTGGATTAAAAATTGTCCATCGTGTGATCACTGGTCGGCACGGACTTGGTGGGCCAAAGGGCCAGTTTCTGCGCTGTATCTCTAAACTAAACTAAACTAAAGTAAAATTGCGAATAAAATATTATATTCTGGATCAGATCAGGAATGAAGGGGATGGATGCTTAAGAGAAACCTTCAGGTTACTGAGATGATAAAATGCACGGAGCATTTTTGATTTTTAAACTCGAAACCCTGTGGTGGTGTTACTGCGGGAGATAATACCTCTGATGTCCTCACCTCCTTTGATCTGTGCCATTGCGATGTTCTTTCTACTTACTCAACTACTGGACCTACTCCAGCGAGGACTCCATGTAAACTCCTTTGGGAGTTTCAGGTCAGACTCTGTGATGTCTGTTCCCACCGGTTCCTCTGCCAGAAGACAAGCCAGCAACATTCTTCCCATTTATGAGTTCACAGAGAATTATATTTAACTCATCAGTGGGAGATTAATTGTCAATGCGAATCTCTATTCATGATAGAAACCAGCTGATATTCCTTTCCATCCTGTTTCTGTCACTGTATTCTTTTGCCTCCCGGGTGGAATATATCATTAGTCCTTTCTTGAGTGAAAACCTGTGAAGTCCACAATGTGACAAAATACTGGATTCATATTTTCACAAGTCTGGAACTTCCCTTGAGCATCCAATGAATTACTCGTTTATTTTCCTTTTCTTGGAATGTGCTGAATTGCAGCATTCCTCTGCAGTCCCAGTAGTCCTACAGAGACGCCTGGAACCATGGATGTATGAGCATCCTTTGTAGTCACCATTCTATCAGCCTCTGGTAGCAACTGGGACCCTGGGCTGAAGAGGTATAGTCACATTGTGACTCTTTTTGTTCCAGCAGAAGTCGACAGGCAATGAACGTATGTCTGTCATTGCAAATGAACAGCACATTTCGCCTATGGATGGAGTTGCAGCTTATAACAGGAGTTGCTGTTTTTGCTATCAGCTGGGGAACCAGTGACATGGACTAATAATCCAGAGATGGACACAATATAATGACAGATATAGAAGATACATAGAACAAATGAATGAAATAAATGCAAAAAGCAACAATGTAGAAGGAAACATGGAGCCCACAATGGTCCATTGTTGGCTGTGGGGGGAGGTGATAATGAGTAGTACAAACAATAAAACTCATCAGGACGACAGTGAAACTAGTACGACGACTAGGGTGGGGGAGAGAGAGGGTGGAAAAGTTTACTTTAAGTTGGGGAAATCAATATTCATACTGCTGGGTTGTAAGCTGTCCAAGCAAAATATGAGGTGCTGTTTCTACAATTTACATTTCGCCTCACTCTGACAATTGAGGAGGCCTTGGACAGAAAGGTTTGTATGGAAATGGGAAGGGGTGTTAAAGTGTTTGACAACTGGGAGATTGTGTGGGCCAAGGCGGACTGAGCAAAGGTGTTCAGCGAAACGATCGCCCAGTCTGTGCTTGGTCTCACCGATATACAGCAGTCCACACCTGGAACAGCAGACGCAGTAGATGAGGTCGAAAGGGATGCAGAGGATGTGTTTAAGACCAACCAGCCTGTCTGGAAACTGCATGCAGATGAATAATGGCAAGGGCTGATGCTGTTACACAATAGAGTACTCTACAAGGCAACGGAAAATGAAAAAAAAAATGCGGAGGTTAGAAATTCTGAAATAAAAACAGAAATACTGGAAATACTCAGCAGGTCAAACAGAATCTGTGGACAGTGAAACAGGGTTCATCTTTTAGGTCAGAAGGGTGTCAGGCCTGAAACATTAACTCTTTATTTTTTCACAATTCTCCTTGACTCCTTGAATGTTCCAGTATTTAATTTGAGTTTAGTTTATTGTCACATGTACCAACGTACAATGAAAAGCTTCACGTTGCGTGCTAGCCAGTCAGCAGAAAGACATTGCATGATTACAATTGAACTGTTCACAGTGTGTAGATACATGATAAAGGGTATAATGTTTATGGAAGTCCGAGGGTGTTCACTGAGGTAGATAGTAGTCGTGGCCACTCTCTAGTTGATGGTAAGTTGCCTGATAACAGCTGGGAGGAAACTGTCTCTGAATCTGGAGGTGTGCGTTTTCACATTTCTATACCTCTTGCCTGATGGGGGCAAGAGCGGAACTCGCTATCAAAACATGGAGGGGACCGGGGGACAGGGGGGAGTAAATGTTTTGGCGGCCGCGCACGCATGCGCACACTCACACACACACACACACACACGCGTGAGGCTTCGGTGGCTCAATCCAGCGCTAAATGCAGCTCAACTCTGCCTGTCTCACCAGGTTAACTACAGCCCTGACTGGACTGACGGGATACCAGCGCTGCTTCTCCGCGCTGGCCACATTTCCCGCAAGCCCAGGCTGGTTAACCAGGCAGAGTTGAGCTGGGTTTAGCGCTGCTCCTCTGCGCTGGTTGTGGGCCTGGGGGTACAGCTCGCGTCTGACTCCCGGCCTCTCTGGCCACCTGTTGGGGGGGGGGGCACTCGGGTGAGGACGGGACAGCGCCGGAGACCCGGCCGGGATCGATCCTGGCTGTGGATGAGGCGCAGGTCTGTGCCACGTCTCCCTCCTCCAATCATCGTGCTTAATCATCATGTCCAGCCCCCATTGCCTGCTGACCGACTTCTCCCTCGTCCAATCGGCACCCTCAATCAGCAGTCCCACCTCCACTGTCTCGCGGAAAGCGGAGATTTTAAAATCCGATTACAAAAACTTGGGGGGGATGTCCCCCACCTCTCAAATAATGGGGGGACGGGTCCCCTCTGCCCCCCCCCCCCCCCCCCTCGTGTTTTCCACCCCTGGATGGGGGAGGGGAGAAGAGTGAGACTCATCCTTCATTATGCTAGTGGCCTTGCTGAACAGCATTTTCTGTTTTTATTTGAATAATCATCACATGTTGTTGAAGGGTGTTAAGGCTTACGGGGAGAAGGCAGAAAAATGTGATTGAGAAGGAAAAATAGATCAGCCATGCTTGAATCGCAGAGTAGACTTAATGGACAGAATTCTGACTAATTCTGCTCCTATGCCTTATGGTGTTATGCCTTGTGACCCACCACATTCTCCTTGTTCCATAATTGAAGTATGTGGGAGATTATAATTAGAGCATCTATTGGGCACTTTATGACATTCCAAGAGAGGAAGGTGACGAGGAGGAATTTATCTAGTCAGAGGGTGGTGAATCTGTGGATTTCATTGCCACAGAAGGCTGTGGAGGCAAAGTCAGGGGATATTTTTAAGGGAGACTTAGATAGATTATTGATTACTACGGGTGTCAGAGATTGTAAGAAGAAGGCTGGTGAATGGGGTTGAGAGGGAAGGATAGATCAGCCTTGATGGAATGGCAGAGTAGACTTGATGGGCCGAATGGCCTACTTCTGCACCTATCACTTATGAACATGAATTTATGAACAACCTTGGAACAGGTATCAATAGCTTCTCATTTCTGTGCATTACATGATACAGTTTCCATTAAAAAGGTTTAATCAAAATTGACAATTTGCAATTGGATCATGAAATCTGCAATTTTCATTTTGAGGTGCTTTGTGCATCTCACATCTAACACTTGGAGGATGGAACATTCCGAGTCACCAGTTTTCACATTTTTGCCAGGTCATTTGTGCAGATGCAAGCTTCCAGAATATCTTGGCAGCTGTTTTCAAATTTTCAAAGGGTTCTTCCCTGAACAGCTCCCTGATCACTTTAACCAACTTATTTACCTGGCACAGTGGTACAATGGTAGAGTTGTTGCCCTATAGCGACAGAGACCTGGGTATGATCCTGACTACAGGGGCTGTCTGCTCGGAGTTTATACGTTCTCTCCATGACCTGCATGGGGTTTCTCCAAAGATGTACAGGTTTTTTAGGTTAATTGGCTTGTTGTAATTGTAAATTGTCCCTAGATAGTGTAGGATAGGGTTAGTGTGCAGGGATCACTGCTGGACGCGGACTCAGTGGGCCGAAGGTCCTATTTCAACACTGTATCGCTAAACTAAACTAACTAAACTAAACCGGTTGTCCTTTGGAAACAACAAAATCCCACTTCCCAGTCTCTACTACACCCGTCATTTGCTTCCTCTTACCACCAATTCTCACATCTGAGTGCTGATTTTACTTCAGAGTCACGTGAGTGATACCGTGAAGAAGACGCGCCAGGCCGCATGCGCACCAATACGTCAACCACACTGGCGCAAGCACCAGACTGGCAGGGCAGCGCTCCTGCCAGTGGTAAGTTAAACCTAGAAGGTAAGTTCATTTTTACTTACCAGGTTTTTTCAGGTAGGAGCCTCTATTCACAGAGGTTTTCCTGCCAGTTTCGCAGCCCGATGAGTGGGCCGGTTATGGACTGTGGGGAAATCCAGTCCGACCGCGGAAGCGGATAACCGGCAAATAGATTGGGTTGCGAGATAAGGAACCGCTAACAGGGCAGTCAGCGGCTCCCAGGCTGCGGGGATGCCGTAAAACGGCAAGAAATTCAAGCCAGAGTCGCTGACAGTGTAGTCAGCGGCTCCCAGCCTGTGGAGTCGGGCTGCAAAGGGTTTCTCCTTATAATAAAATTTATGTATGTTATAGTGTTTTTCTAAAGTTAAAAACTAAAGGCAAAGTTAAAGTCATAAAATGTTATTGTCATATGTCTCTGACAATCCTTGTTGTTTAGCACAAGTTGCTGTGAAATTGTTTAATGCTTCACAGGTAAAGCTGTACACTAAAAATGTTGATTTAGTGAACTTACACTGTAAAAGCGTGGATCTATGGGACAGGCCACGCCAGTAGTGCCTGACAGGGCTGCTTCATGTGTACTAGTGCGGGCCTATGGGACAGGCCGTGCCAGCAGCGCCTGGGATAGGGCTGTTTCATGTGTAATAATGCGGGCCTATGGGACAGGCCGCGCCAGCAGCACCTGACAGGGCTGCTTCATGAATGAAAGTGCCGGCCTACGGTAGAGCCGTGCCAGCAGCGCCTGATGCAGGGCTGTTTCATGTCAAAAAGCGCCGGCCATTACGAAAGGTGGTGCCAGCAACGCCTGGGACAGGGTTGCTCAAGTTCACACATAATCTGCTACGCCCACGGAGTCGGGAGATGATTCTCCTCCAGGGCTGCATAGCAAGGCCCACGGATTCGGGGGATGAATTCCTCACCGGGGCTGGATAGTACATTTGAAACAGCTATCCCAAATACGGCAACTGTTGCATACAGTGCTACAGAGGTCTCCCTCTTGGAGGCAGAGACAAAGATGGGTCAGAACCTGCAGACACTGAGTCTCAGGGTGTGGCCGTGGGGCATACCCCAAGGGATGAAGGGCACGTGTCAGAGGTACCTTTTTCCTGACAACAAAGTTGCCATCCCAGCAGAATATTTTATTTGGGTTAAGGCCAATCGATTCGTAGCAGTATTGGTATCCTGAGGCAGCGCCTGTTTAGGGTTGCCTACGAATCACCCTCTCTGAGGAGGGAATAGCAAAAGGTCAAGATAGAACTGACTCCAGGCTTGAAAGAAGTCAATAGAACATACTTAAGCACATATGTGCCGGAAGTGAATAACGCCAACAGGGGGTTATGAGAGCCAGCCGTTGAATCTGTTATTCAGGTAGGCCTATTCAACAGGGGAAGAAATCCTGGCAGACGAAATCAATTAGGCCAACGGCGGGCAAAAGTAATCATTTCAGAACGCAACAAAATGGGTCTAGCACTTCCAAAATATGGATAGTGCACTGTTCACAAGTTGTAATATTTACATTTGTTTTGTACAACACACAAAGCGTAAAAATATCTGGTTGAGGCACAGGCAGAGCATTCCAAGCAAGTTTGGATTATGGCCAGGGTTATTTTAAAAAAAACAAATAAGGTTTGGAAATTGGGCAAAAGTTTCTCATGCAAACCACCCATGGAATAAGGCAGGAGTGGCATGTTATTATGAAAAATGGAGAGTGTCGGGCATATGAACTTTCCGAATATGAAATCTTATTTTCCTGACTAACAACAGATTCATAGGGTCAGAGATCCATGCTATGCAAATCCCAATACAGAGGTTATCAAAAACAATATAACTGTACTATAACAGTAAAGCTTTGGGGTATGGGATAAACTGTTTGTTGGTCATTGGGATTTACCTTAAATTATTATTAGCCTTGACTCTGCCTTGTGGCAAGAGGTTGGCGTTATAGCAATCTGTTATAAAACTGAGTTTATTTTCATCAAGAGTAATTGGCAATATGGCAGCTGTGTTTCAGCCAAGCAAATCAAGGAACTGATATTGTGTTAGTAGCAATTAGACCATTGTTAACAACCTTATTCTATTGTCAGCTGAAGCTACCTCAGTCACAATGATGAAGTAACAATATTCAGCATTGCTGAACATGACAATAACTCTTTGAACTTGAACTTGAAACTCGCTACAGTAGTGTGATCGGTCTAATTCAGTTATTACAAACTGATATTAGGACTCGAAGATGAGAAGTTCCGAATACCATCACCTACTTGGACGTATTGGAGATCGCATGAGTTATCAATTATTCATTTGTTGGTATCAACTAAATATATACACTAGATGCACCCCATGGGTAAGGGGCTATTGAGCGAATATACATATTCTACTCAAATTCAGGTTGCTGCTCTACGATGGTGACATATGTTAGTCACATGGTAATCAAGTAAAAGTTTCCTGTAATAATTACCTAAAATCTCCTTTGCCACTGGTGTATCATCCATTTCAGATCAATGATAACACAGGAGAAGTGTTGGATCTCAAAGTATGATGAAAGTATGGTTCAAGACTACATAGAATATCAACATGTTGGTGCATGTTTATTCACTGATTGCAAATATATGTGGCACAACAGTGCGGAGAAATACATTCTCGATTTAATATGAGGAATGGTCTTTTATGTCTTCCTCATTTTTGCCTCATTAGCTGGGTCTTAAAACAATCAGCTAGACCTCGCTTGGGTTTCGTACTGTCGGACTGGCCAAGCGTCCATGTTGCCTGCTTCATCAGGCATTATGGCACAACGGTATACGGTTATTCCACAAAACAAGAACTTGCTGTTTCAAACTTTGGTTCAGGAGACCGGCCTTTGCACAGTAAAACAATTATTGACTTACACATTTCGAATGGATTGACTTATGCCTCAGGTTGTCACATCAAGCCATGAAGGTGCTCACTGCAGTGTGCAGGGATAGCAGCCAAAAAGGCAGTATATTCCTATTTGAGGGGATCAGAAGTGTTTTTGTTAAATGTTAATGTTACATTTAATACAGTACAGATTACTGACATTTTCCAGTTCATTTTAAATGATATTTCAGTTATAGAGACACTACAGCTGCAACATAAGGGAACTACGCTGTTGGGTTCAACCCGGATATTGAGTTTTAAAAAAATCTTGACACAAGTTCTCCCTCTACAAGATTATGCAGTTGGTTATTGAAAATGTGTGAACTTTACTTCACCAAGGGGTTTCAGCTACATCCTTAGTTATGACACATATCAGCACAACGACGCCAAACATTCCATAGGATGGAATTGGCTGCAGGTGCCATTACATTTTACATTATGGTCTACACAAGGAGAGTAGACTAGAGGTGGCATGATTTCAAGCATTTTCGGATACCCCACGGTCTCACTTCTATGTTATCAAGGCCACCAGAATCCTAAGAAGTATGGAATCAGCATTGTTTATTAGTCAACAAACAACTACACAAAGGAAGGTCGGTTCAGACTATTTCAAGGTGGCTGCAGCAGGTTCTTGGTTATACAGGTATTAACACTGACGATTGTACATCTCATTCCACCAGGTCAGCATCAATGTCAGCATATCATTTAGATAGTGTGTTTACATCTCATTCCACTAGGGCAGCAGCTACGTCGGCGGCCAAGGCGAGGGACATGCCTGTCGACCATATTATGGCGGCCGCCAGATGGGCAAATGAGCTGATGTTTCAGAATTTCTATCATCAACCGATTGCCGATCCAGGGCTGTTTGCCAATGTTACTTTAAGTCCTGTTAAAGTGCACTGGGATAGAGGGGTGCTGTTGTTTGTTTATATTTTTTAAATAAATTTTATTACTGCATTAAATGCAATGTTACTACTAATGCATTAATTTCTCATTAGAGTCGATCAATTCAGTGGGATGCCGAGATTTGTAATCTGCTGCAAGAAATCACAAAGCTTTGAACTCTTCACGGAATCACTCACGTGACTCCGAAGTAAAATAGTAAGATTAAATGAGAACTTACCAGTTTGAAGTTTGATCTTAATATTTTATGAGGAGCTACGTTGGTGATTACGTGCCCACCACTCCCAACCCTCTCTCATAAAGGATCATCTGGTAGTTCTCTGGAACTCTCTGCCACAGAGGGTAGTTGAGGCCAGTTCATTGGCTATATTTAAGAGTGAGTTGGATGTGGCCCTTGTGGCTAAGGGGATCAGAGGGTATGGAGAGAAGGCAGGTACGGGATACTGAGTTGGATGATCAGCCATGATCATATTGAATGGCGGTGCAGGCTCGAAGGGCTGAATGGCCTACTCCTGCACCTAATTTCTATGTTTCTATGTTTCTATGTTTCTTGAGTCACGCATTTTACTATGTCACTTCAGTGTTGTTATTTGTGATTTCATACCGCTGCTTTGAAGATTGGTGCGCATGTGGCCAGGCGGGTCTTCTTCACGTAATCACCAACATAACTCCTCATAAAATCAAGATCAAACTTTAAGTCCGATACAGTGGGTCACCAATCCCAGTAGATTTCCAATAGACACACATAAAAGCATTTGTTGTCCTGCCACACATCCAACATTCAACCTCATTTACCATTGCTTCAGGAATCTAGATGTAAAGGTGTGATGAGACCCATGTCCATTTCCAGGTAAATGTTGAAGAAAATAATTATTTGGGAACATTTTTGAAATTCCCCCATAGCCTTTACATTGAAACTCCTGTTATTTGTAGAATTCAACGTGCTTCGATTACAAGACTAAATGTCTATATTACAAAAAGTCTGATCTTGACCAGTTTTGGCTCACTGTGTTGTGATTTCCGAGAGAACGCCACCATCTATGGCTGTCATTTTTGGCCAGCGCGCACAGAGTCCCCCTCCGCCTGCCGGGACCAGAGGATTTTCCCCATCGATTAAAAATCAGACATATTATTTTTTTTTTTAACAAATTCCTCATTCTCTCTGCTGCCCCTGCTGGAGGGTGGGGGAAGGACTATAAAACCAGGAAGTGGTGTGCCTCACTCACTCTCTGCAAGATGGAGGAACAAGAGGGTCATGTCTCTCTGAGCTCTGAATAGCACTGGACACATGTCTACTCAACTGTGAGTGCCATTAATGTGGTTTGAAAATAAAAATATGGTTGGTTTGAAGTAAAAAGGCACTGCCTGCAAATGTGTGTTTGGGTGCTTTGGCTTGAAGTGAAAAGGCACTGCCTGCAAATGGTGGCTTGGGGGCTTTTGCTAGAAGTGAAAAGGCACGGCTGCAAATGGTGACTTGGGGGCTTTGGCTTGAAGTGAAAAGGCACGGCTGCAAATTGTGGGTTGGGGGCTTTTGCTTGAAGTGAAAAGTCATGGCTGCAAATGGTGGCTTAGGGGCTTTTGCTAACTTCCTGTTGGCACTGTATATTGATTTTTGATAAAACGCTACCAATTACGGCTGTGAATTTTGGACCTTACTCAGTTCCTCTCCACTCAGCAGGTGCAGAGGAATTTTCCGATCAATGAAAAATAAAAAGTGTTATTAGTGTTTAAAAAATGTTGAGAATCTCTCTCCTGTCATGAAGGCCACACCTTTTCCGGTGTGAGGGGGAGGGGTTATAAAACCTGGAAGTGTGGGTGTGGCACAGTCTCTGCATGATGTAGGAGGGAGAGGTCACCACTCTGTCTGAGCTGTGAATAAACTGAACACACTGAATGTCTACTGAACTGTGTGTTTGGTGTTTTGTGTGGTTTTATGGTGGTTTCACCCTGCTTGAAATGGTATGAAACTGCATTTGAATGTGGTGGCCTTGCACCCTGCATGAAATGGTATGAAACTGCATTTGAATTTGGTGGCCTTGCACCCTGCATGAAATGGTATGAAGCTGCATTTGAATTTGGTGGCCTTGCACCCTGGTCGAAGTAGTAAGAAACTGCACTTGTATTTGGTGGCCTTGCACCCTGCTTGAAATGGAATTTCAAGGAATAGCCATGAGTCAACTGCCAGCTCTCCAGCCTTGAGTGAGCTGCCAGCACATCAGGCTTGAGGGACTGAGCTGCCACCCCAAGAACCCATACCAGCGCTCCAGAAAGCCCCTCCACAGGCCACCAATATTGGAATTGGTGGAGAGGTGGAATATTGCGTTGGGGGACCAGCCCTCCCGTGTGAACATGGAATCCAACGGGTCCCACTTAGTCTAGTAATATGTATTTCACATCACTCACTAGCTTCTCTGCCATAACTGTGAAGTTGTTTTGTTGTTAAATGATTTGAAAATAAGCTTCCATTAATGTGACATTCACCTGACATTATTTTTCTATATCATTGTATTCAGACTATAATTTTCAGATTCATAAGCAATAAAATAATAATGCAAATAGATATGCCGAGTGTGTTAGGTATTTCTATTTAACAATATCCGTTAAAGTAGTGCAGAGACTTTGCCCCAGAAGCATGCAATTTTGAGAATTTAATATATTGTGTCATCATGGTTATCATCAAGATGTTTGTGATTTATGATGTATGTGAGTTATTTACCTATAAAAGGAATATATGCAAATGTACAGATTGATGGAGCCACAAATGTGGTAAAAGGCTTGATTGATGTCAACTTCACAAGAGATTACACAAAAGATTGAGAGTGGTGTCACATTGACCCATGAATGTCCATTTTCAAATATTTTAATTACTCCTTGAGATATGGGTGTCATTGACGCTGCTGGCATTTATTGCCTTCCCTGATTAGGTGATAATGGATAATTCTTAATGGGCCATCACATTTCCTGAATTCCGCAGTAAATGTGCTTCCTCATTGCTGTTGGTTTGACAGTTCATAGTTCTCAACCCTGGGACAATGATTTAAGTACAAGCAGGATGCCTTGTGAGTTGGGGGAAGAACTTACGACTACTGATTTTCCAATGTTTGACGTTATCCTTCCAGGCGTTAGCTGTCAAAGATACCTCGGTGAGTTGCTGCAGCTGATGCACACAGAGGATAGACACAAAAAGCTGGAGTAACATCAGTGGGACAGGCAGCATCTCTGGAGATAAGGAATGGGTGACATTTCGGGTCGAAATCCTGCTTCAGACTGGTTAGAGATAAGGTAGACGAGAGACATAGACAATGATGTCAAGAGATATAGAACCATGAATGAAAGATATGCAAAAAAATAACGATGATAAAGGAAGCAGGCCATTGTTAGCTGTTTGTTGGGTGAAAACGTGAAGCTAGTCTGACTTGGGTGGGGGAGGGATAGAGAGAGAGGGAATGCCGGGGCTACCTGAAGTTAGAGAAATCAATATTCATACCACTGGGCTGTTATCTGCCCAAGCGAAATATGAAATGCTGTTCCTCCAATTTGCATTTAGCCTCACTCTGCCAATGGAGGAGACCAAGGACAGAAAGGTTTGTGTGGGAATGGGAAGGAGAATAAAAGTGTTTAACAGTATGTTTAAAGTGGTGGATAGACTGACAATGAAGCAACTGGGTTTGTTCAGGGCGGTCTCATGTTTCCCGATCATTTTTGGTGCTCCTCCCCTTCAGCCTCTGGAACATTTTGCTTAACCCTCTTTGGGTATTGGAGAGGTTTTGATGTACTTCAGGCAAGCCATTCACCAGCCTTTTGTGGTGAACGCATTTAGAGTCTGGTTATTGATTATGCAATGGCAGTTTCAGCAATATTGATCGATTGAAAGAAACAGCATGGAAACAGGCCCTTCGGCCCACCGAGTTCCTGCCGACCATCGACCATCCCTTCACTCTAATTCAATGAAATCCCATTTTTGCATCCCCACCCCGACACACTTGGGGCGATTTACAGAGAACAATTAACCGACAAATTCTCACCTCTTTGGAATGTGAGAGGAAACTGGAGCACATGAGGAAACCCGTAAAGGTCAAAGGGTGAACGTGCAAACTCCACACAGACATATCCCAAGGTTAGGATCAAAGGATCACACCTGGTGCTGTGAGACAGAGGCTCTACCAGCTACTCAAGGTAAAACTGTGTTCAAAAGATAAAAACAATGTAAAATTCTCCCTACTTAACAACATAAAAAAACACTCCATATGGAGACATTGAGCTGAGGTGAGGGAAACAAACAGAGCAACTGACAGTTCAAAGTTCCAGGATTTTGATGTTTCAGACGTGATAGAGGGAGATGCAAGAGACAAAGGAGTTGCATTACTAATAGTAAGATTAAACGAGAACTTACCAGTTTGAAGTTTGATCTTTATTTTATGAGGAGTCGAGTTGAGGGACTACGTGAATAGAAGCCCGTACAGCCGTTGGTGCGTCAATCTTCAAAGCAGCGGAATGAGTTCACAGCAAACAATGACTGAAGTATAATGGTAAGATGATAAAACTAGAACTACCAGATGAGATCTATGAGGGTGGGAGCGGAGGGCACGTAGTCCCTCAACTCGACTCCTCATAAAATAAAGATCAAACTTCAAACTGGTAAGTTCTCGTTTAATCTTACTATTTTACTTCGGAGTCACGTGAGTGACTACGTGAAGACTTCAAAGCACTGTGAATTCACGCCGCAGACCCAAATCCGACGTTCACACTGCCTGGATTTACTCAAAAGTCGTTAACAATCAATCATGCATCAGTAATACATTTGTTAAATGAAATAACAGTTTATTTACAAACATATCATAACAAACCCCTCTAACTCAGAAGAAAAGTGTAACAGTACTGAAACCAGAATCAGCAAACACCCCGAGCCTTGAAATCGGCTTGTGATAAAACCTCTGAAAAGTTAGCAAACTGGACCATCCTGCGGCCGCGAGGATATGGTCTATTGGCACATCCATCGCCCTTGCCGCGGACGTTGATGCCGCCCTGGTGGAATGAGATTTGAATTTATCAGTATCAATTCCAGCACTTGCCAGGACCTGCTTTAGCCACCTTGAAATCGTTTGCACCGACACCTTACTGTGTGGTTTTTTGTGACTAATAAACAAAGCCAACTCTGTTCCTCTCAGAGGTTTAGTAATCTCAATGTAACGAGATAAATGTGAGACTACACACAAGCGATCATCTGCGGGGTATGCTGAAAACACAATCTTACATCCTGTCATGCCTCTTCTATTATGTTTAAGCAAATCATAGACATAACATATAATGGCATCAGCCGACACATGCATTCTATCTAGCCGTAGCTTTTGCAACATTTGTACACGTTGAGCTGAAACCAACGCCATAAGCACGACCACCTTCTTAGATAATTTGGCTATTGATAGGCTTGTAACCGGAGCCCACTGGCGAAGAACCATAAAAACCTCACTCACATTCCAAATACCGGCATACCTGGGTTTAGGAGGATTAGAATTGAAAAACTCCCTTCATGAATCGTGAAACTAACGGATGTGTCCCTACTGTATGCAATTCTGCATTCATAGGCAAATAAGACGAAAGAGCACTTCTGGCTGAATTAATCGCACTGTAACTTAATTTTTTGGTCAAAATAAAGAGTTGACAAACTCCAATACGTCCGTGATCCCTGCAGTGTGATATACAATATTCTGCTGTAGGCAGAATTGCTCCCACTTCCTTATATAGGTGATATATTGCTGCTGTATACTATCCCTGCAGGCCGACGTGAGAACATCCACCGTCCGATGAGACAGTCCTCTCCCCAGGTATGGCCTCCTTAAAATCTGCAAATTAACAGATCAATACAATCATATAAAGGATGTTGATCCCCAGTGACTGGATTTACCAGTAGATTTTTATTCTTGGGCATAAGCATGTAAGGCTCCCTAGCCATTTGTAATACAACGGGAAACCATGCTTGTGTAGGCCAATCTGGCACTACCAATACCCCTGAAGCGGAGTCCTCCTTGATCCTTTGCAAACATCTGCTGATGAGACAGAATGGAGGAAATACATACACAAACATTCCTCCCCAATGCAGCGAAAATGCATCCACTGCTACTGCCCCAGGATCTGGTTACCATGAAACATATCTAGGTAACTGATGATTTAATCGAGATGCAAACAAGTCAATATCTGGTAATCCATACTGATCAATCATTTGGTTAAATACATCCTGATTTAACATCCATTCAATGTTGTCATTAAACTGACGTGACCTCTTCCGGGCAAATAAAGTGCTAATAGTTTGGTCAATACACCAGCTCCAAATCTGGTTAGCCAGTCTATCACAAGACTGTGACTTAACTCCACCCATGTGGTTTACATATGCCACTGCTGTGGTGTTGTCAATCTGACCTGCACATGCAGATCCCTCCTTGTAGAACAATAAGCTTGGAGCCCATACCAGGTGCCCAACAACTCTAAATAATTAATCCCTCTTAATTGAGGAAGCGATGTCTCATCCACATTCCATCTGCCTCCACAACTAGAAGACATATCAGTTGCACCCCAACCCAGTGCACTTACATCAGTCTGTAATATCAGTGACGGTGATTCCACCAAAACCTTCCTTAAACTTTGTGAAACATGTACTATCCACCATTGTATGTCAGCAATCGCCCCAGCTGACAAATGCATAGGCCTATCAAAAATGCCCCTTTGTATTCTCAGTGCCTGTTCCTTTGATCGTTGTAATTGTTGATAATGCAGAGGACCATACTGCACAGCTGGAAAGGCTGCAACAACTTCCCAATTAAACTGGCTACTTGTCTAATCGAAGGCCGTTGTTCTCCAACGAGATTAACACAGTCCTCAATTAACTGATTCAATTTATCCCTGGGCAAAGTTACCAACATGTGATTGGAATTAATGGTAAATCCCAGATAATCAATAATTTGGACTGGTGATAATTTAGATTTATCTGGGTGAATAACAAATCCCATTTGTTCAAAAGTGATTTTAACAACTGAAACTGATGATTGAGTTTCAGCATGAGTCTTTCCAACAATCAGAATATCATCTAAATAGGCCATTACCACATGCCCTTGAGCTCTAAGTAATGCTAACACAGGTTTTACCAATTTAGTAAATAATCTAGGAGCTGAAGTTAATCCATTCGGCAATGTCCTGAATTGCCACAGCTCAGTCATCCAAATAAATTTCAAATATCTTCTATCATCACCATGAATAGACACTGCGTAATACGCATTCTTTAAATCAATGGTTGCCATATAATACCCTTTGGACACTAGATGTTTGTCCGTGGTAAAGGTCTCCATTTTGAAATGCCTATAACAAACAAATTTGTTCAAATTCGATAAATCCAGAATAATTCTACATCCCCCAGTCTTTTTAGATCTGGGAAATATACTTGACAGAAATTGTTGACTTTGATAGACAGAAGGCTCAATTACCCCTTTCTTATGTAACGACTGAATCTCTGCTTGAATAAGCACATTTTCCTCATCTGAAAAAATAAGTTTACGACTAGGAAAATGTTGATTAGGTAGACTGTCCTTAGAGTAAAATTCAATTTTTCACCCCTTCAATACACTAAGTATGAACAAAATCTGATGTCAACTGCTGCCATTGTTTGAGAAACAATTTTAACCTTCCCCAATTTGAACAGGAACATCAGTTAATTCATCGTCTGTCAATGTTATATTCCTTACCTGCATCTTTCCTTGCGGACCTTGTTGTCCTCGACTTCTTGTAGAGAACCTTTTTTGCCTTGCTTGCCAGCCGGCTTAATGAGGGCCATGGTTTTAACAACCTCATGACAGTCTTTGACCCTTTTTGCAAGGTTACCACCAAACAACAGATTTCGTGGTGGTACACTGGTCGGTTTGCACAAACTCGCCAAATTCGGATTAGCACTGGCCTAATAGCGGCCCTCTCGATATTATTAATTTCAAAATGCATTACAAAGGAATCCCAGTTCATCCTGGTGTGCTTCAACCATATCGCTTGTATCAATAACTTTCACCACAGCTGTAATACCTGCTAACAACAGTTTAAGCACTTTTTTAAACTTCATCTCCTGGGCCCTAGCAGGCATACCCATCTATGACCAAATTTGGTGATTAACCACCGGTACCTTCAGGAGATCACAATTAACAGGAGCTTTATAGTTTTTTTTTTTTTTGCTACTTCATCCATAGCTAGCTCCTCTAACTGGTGGGAGAGCATATACTGAATGGCTTCGGCCAATTCTACATCAATCGCCTTTCCTGCCTCTACACTCAGCAAACTTCCCAGCAATGTTCGGAATTACCTCCAACCGAACACCTTGCTCTCCCCCAGCATAGAAACAGTGTCAGCAAACGGCCCTGATAGAACATCCTCCTCACAGGCAGGATAGTTCTGCAGCCCTGAAACAGGTGCTGCTAGCACAAGCTCTCCATCAGCCTGGCTTGGGCACCACTCCTCCTCACGGAGCTGGAACATCCTCCTCACAGGCAGGATAGTTCTGCAGCCCTGAAACAGGTGCTGCTAGCACAAGCTCTCCATCAGCCTGGCTTGGGCACCACTCCTCCTCACGGAGCTGGTCCCTGTCGAGCATTCTTTTGTAATAGAATCTCGACGTAGGAGAGCCGTGAGCAAACGGACTCTCCTATGGAGGGTATAACCTCCAGGCCCGACTCATCTACGGGCCACAGAGACTTGCCAGTGGCCTTCCGCCCTACTGACAAGCCTCCACTGCCCCCCGGCAGTGGGTCCGCAACCACTGGCTGTGTAGCCAGCACCGGACCAGGTGTACCAGACGGGCCTCCATCCTCAACACTCTCCTGGCCACTTTTCCTTTCCACCCCCGGAGCGCCTCGCCGACACCTTCTTCACTTTCTGCAACATATCTACCAGAACTCCAAACCGTCGCAGAAAATGACCTGTGGTAAAAAAAATTTAAAAACCTTACCTCCGTTTAAACTTGTTAACGAAGAACTGCAGATGCTGGAGAATCGAGGGTGAAGTCTGAAGAAGGGTCTCGACCCGAAACGTCGCCCATCTCCTTCGCTCCTTAGATGCTGCTGCACCCGCTGAATTCTGCAGCTTTTCGTGTAACCCTCCGTTTAAACTTACTGCTCGGAGGAGCGCTGCTGCTCCAACCGGCCGACTGCACCAGGGTCTGACGTCATGACGCACCAACGGCTGTACGGGCTTCTATTCACGTAGTCACTCACGTGACTCCGAAGTAAAATCAATGTTATGCCTTCACTCAGAGAGAACATACTCTCTCTTATTAAAGAAGTTCACCCATTGAGGCAATTGGGGGAGAACTCTTATTAAAAATAAGAAAGGTGAAATCGCTGCAATGGGACAGTACTGTTGGCTTCCAAAAAGCCAGCATGAGACAGAGGGACAGATATCTAAATAAATTACGGAAATACTGGTATGTAAAAGAAACAGGATTGACATATAGTGTAACTTCCCCATAATTGAAATTCCTTCATGCAAGTGGCGTGGAGGGAGCAGAGTTTGTTGGGTTAATCCAAGGGTTTCTTGAAACTTGTGAATAGTTCAACTAGAGGAGAGCTTATACTTTGTATTGGGAAATAAGCCTAGTGACTGTCATTTCAGTGGGAAAGTATTTTGAGAACAGTGGTCACAACACATTAAGATTTTAATTATGAATAAGGATAATGTAGAAACATAGAAACATAGAAAATAGTTGCAGGAGGAGGCCATTTGGCCCATCGAATCTGCACCACCATTCATTGTGATCATGGCTGATCATCCACAATCAGTAACCCGTGCCTGCCTTCTCACCATATCTAACTCTCTTTTAAATTCAGTGAATTGGCCTCTACTGCCTTCTGATGCAGAGAATTCCACAAATTCACAACTCTCGTCCACATCTGAAATGTACTGTAGTTAGGCACAAAATTCTGGAGTAGCTCAGCAGGTCAGACAGCATCTCTGGAGAAAAGGAACAGGTGATGTTTTGGGTCGAAACCCTTCTGCAGAAGCACTGAAATGTAGGAGTTATTTAAAGACCATTTGCTGAAAGTTTAAGACCTACATTTTGCAAGTACGGAGGCCAGCCAAAGACGGCAAGGTAAGGGAATGGTGGATGACACAAGAGGTTGTAAATTTGGTCCAAAACAGAAAGGAAGTATACATGAGGTTGAGGAAAATGAAATCAGTCAGAGCCTTTGAGGGAGGGAGGGAGGGAGGGAGGGAGGGAGGGAGGAAGGAAGGGAGGAAGGAAGGAAGGGAGGAAGGAAGGAAGGGAAGGGAGGGAGGGAGGGAGGGAGGGAGGAAGGAAGGAAGGACACACACACACACACACACACACACACACACACACACACACACACACACACACACACACACACACACACACACACACACACACACACACACACACACACAGGGAGTTAGGAGGGCCAGAAAGCAGTCATGAAATGTCCTTGGCAAGTAGAAGTAAAGAGAATCACGTGATACTGATGAAAGCTGTTGATGTGTGAGAGACCATGTTAAACTCTGCTGGAATTAAACAAGATGAGTCATTGTGCTTCAGATTTTTAGACAGTTACTGGCCTGAACCAAACCCTTTATAATTGCCAGGCTATATTCATTTTGAAGCTTGCTTTCTGAATGTCATTCTGCAAAAATAGCTGAATCATCAGTGGCTGTAGAATCTTCCCACCACTCGATTATAGAGCCGGGTGCAATTATAGTGCCTTTGCTGCAGCAGTAAATAAGTTAGGCAGAAGGCTTGCACAGCATAGGCCCCTTAACGAAAGACTGCAGCAAGCTGACAGATTCTCACCATAACAATATGTCTTTGTCATGGCCGACATTCTGCAGTACTTTCTTAAAAGTTAAAAGTATTTGCTTGCTTGTTGGATTTGTTTATCATTTATTTACAAATTACTAAAAAATGCACACCAATCTGGTACATTATAATGAGCGCTCTGCGAAACTGCAGACAAACACAAACCAAAAAGCAAAAAAAATATGAACGATGATGTTGACAAGCGAATAGCATTTTCTGTCTTTATTACCGAGGAACACAGGTAGGATAGAAAGACAGGAAGATAAGTGACTGTAACATTTCAAAGTCAAGAAAAGTAAACCCATATTCTCTTGGATGCAAGCTCATGGAAGCTATCTCCATAATATAGACTGATATTCCAGTCTTTGTTATGGAGATAGCTTTTATAAACTTGCATGTGATACTCCAAAAAAAAGGTGAACCTATATGTTCTATACGTTCATCTTTACTTGCATTGTGAAGTCTTCCTTAATTAGTTTGAAATATGTCAAGTACTGATATGGTGAGAATCTGTCAGCTTTCTACATTGTTTTGTTAAAGGGCCTTTTCTGTGCAAGCATTCTTCCTAAGATTTAAAGACCGCATGGAGGAACTCCAAAAATTGTTCCTCCCTGTCTGGCGAAAAATTAAAATGGGGAAGGCAGCTCAACCATGTATAATGAGGGAAATCAAGGATAGTGTTAAATCCAAGGAAAAGGTATGTACATTGGCCAGGGGAAGCAGTAAACAGGAGAACTGGGAGAAATTTGGAACTCAACAGAGAGGGGGGAAAAAAAGCATGAAGGAAAGCTTGCGGGAAATATAAAAACTGACTCAAAAAGCTTCTTTAGATATGTAAAAAGGAAAAGATTAGTTAAGCCAAATGTAGGTCCCTCACAATCAGAGACAGGTGAATTTATAATGGGAAACAAAGAAATGGAAGAACAGTTGAATGAGTACTTTGGCTCTGCCTTCACTAAGGAAGACACAAACAATCTCCCAGAAATACTAGGGGACCAAGGATCTAGTGGGAAGGAGGAACTGAAGGGAATCCACATGAATCAGGAAATTGTGTTAGGTAAACTATTGGGACTGAAGTCAGATAAATCTCCAAGGGGCTGATGGTCTGCATCCCAGAGTACTCAAGTAGTTGGCCCTAGAAATCGTGGATGCATTAGTGATCATTTTCCAATGTTCTTTTGATTCTAGATCAGTTCCTGTGGACTGTAGGGTAGCCAATGCTACCCCACTTTTTAAGAAAGGAGAGAGAGAGAAAATGGGGAATTATAGACCAGTTAGCCTTACATCAGTAGTGGAGAAGATGCTTGAGTCGGTTGTTAAATATGTTATAACAGCACATTTGGAAAACAGTGACAGGATCGGTCAAAGTCAGCATAGATTTATGAAGCGGAAATCATGCTTGGCTAATCTTCTGGAATTTTTTGAGGATGTAATAAGTAGAATGGATAAGGGAGAGCCAGTGGATGTGGCGTATCTGGACTTTCAAAAAGCCTTTGACAAGGTCCCACATAAGAGATTTGTGTGCAAAATTAGGGCACATTGTATTGGGGGTAGGGTATTGACATGGATAGAGAACTGATTGGCAGACAGGAAGCAAAGAATAGGAATTAACGGATCCTTTTCAGAATTGCAGGCAGTGACTAGTGGGGTGCCACAACACTCGGTGTTGGGACCCCAGTTATTTACAAAATATATTAACAATTTAGACGAGGGAATTGAATGTGACAGCTCCAAGTTTGCAGATGACATGAAGCTAGGTGGCAGTGTGAGGATGCTATGAGGCTGCAGGGTGACTTGGATAGGTTGGGTGAGTGGGCAGATGCATGGCAGGTGCAGTATAATGTGAATAAATGTGAGGTTATCCACTTTGGTGGCAAGAACGGGAAATGTGATTATTATCTGAATGGTGACGGATTAGGAAAAGGGGAGGTGCAATGAGACCTGGGTGTCAAAGTCGAATTCAAAGCCAATTTTATTCATCACATACACCCGAAGGTGCAGTGTAATGAATTTGCCAGCAGCAATACCCTTAAAAAGAACACATAATTACACAATAAAATTTATAACAAACATCCACCACAGCATTGTTCACTGTGGAAAAGGCAACAAAGTTCAGCCAGTCCTCCTCTTTGTTCACCTGTGGTCGGGACCATGAATCCTCCATAGTCACAGCTACAGAATGCCTGATGTACAGGCCCTCTCGTCGGGATGACTGAATCTCCGACGTCGGGACGGTCGAACACACTCCGTGGCTTGGAGGTCCCGATTCGGCACTTTCCTACCCGAGACCATAGCTTCAAGATGTTATAGGCCGCAGGCCAGCAGTCTGAGCTCTTCTCCGGCAATCCCCGGCAAGGGATCCCAGGCTCCAGATGGTAAGTCCACACCCTGCCCACTGCTAGAAGCTCCGCAGACCACAGCCGCACAATGTCAAAGTCACCAGGCCAGCATTCGGAGCACTCCTCTCTGGCGACCCCCGGCAAGGGTCCACGCTGCACCTGCTGCCGATGCTCCGGGCCCTACTCCGGGAAAGGCCGCTCCAATCCATGCTGTTAGGCCGCGAGGGAGGCGACAGGGAAAAAGTCGCCCCTCCGTGGAGAAGGTGACAAAAAGCGGTTTCCTCCTTTCCCCTCCCCACCACCCCCACACAAGACACACTAAGAGACACCAAAACAAACACTTGGACGCACTAAAAAAAACAAAAAAAGTAGAAATAACAAACACGCTGCTGGCAGGGCAGCCAACTCACAGCGCCCCCATCGACTTCTGTGTGCTTGTACATCCGTCACTGAAAGTAAACATGCAGGTACAGCAGGCGGTGAAGAAAGCTAATGGCACGTTGGCCTTCATTGCGAGAGGATTTCAGTTTAGGAGCAAGGAAGTCCTACTGCAGTTATACAGGGCCCTGGTGAGACCACACCTGGGGTATTGTGTGCAATTTTGGTCTCCTAATTTGAGGAAGGAAATTATTGCTATTGAGGGAGTGTAGCGTAGGTTCACCAGGTTAATTCCCAGGATGGCGGGACTGACATATGAGGTAAGAATGGAAAGAATGGGTCGATTGGGCTTGTATTCACTGAAATTTAGTAGGATGAGAGGTGATCTTATAGAAACATATAAAACTCTTAAAGGATTGGGCAGGCTAGATGCAGGAAAAATGCATCCAGAACCAGGGGTCACAGTTTAAGAATAAGGGGGAGGCCATCTAGGACTGAGATGAGGAAAAACCTCTTCACCCTGGGGGTTGTGAATCTGTGGAATTATCTGCCACGGAAGCCAGTGGAGGCCAATTCATTGGATGTTTTCAAGAGAGAGTTATATTTAGCTCTTAGGGCTAAAGGATTCAAGGGATATGGGAAAAAAGCAGGAACGGGATACTGATTTTAGATGATCAGCCATGATCATATTGAAGGGCAGTGGTGGCTCGAGTGGCCAAATGACCTACTCCTGCACCTATTTTTCTGTTTCTATGTTTCTAGCACCACTCAGAGGTGACAAAACATTGAGGATGAAATCTGGCATAGAAAAGATGTTTCCAATAGCAAGGAACTCCAGAGCCAATGTAGTTCATTTAAGTCAGAGATGAGGAGAAATGTCTTCACCTAAAGGTTGACGGATTTGTAACATTTTCTACCACAGATAAATCATGAATCTTTTCGAGAAGTTTGATAATGGTTCTTATGCTAAAGAGATCAAGGACAAAAGAAACAGGAATTAACGTACTGAATGTTGATGATCAGTCACGCCTCTGCCTCCTTAGAAGTTTTAGGCAGACCAGCGATCCCTGCACACTAATGGGCCTGCCGCACTTAGGCGACTTTTTAGGCGACTACAGGAGACTATGCAGTCGTCACAAAGTCACCCCATGTTCGCGGGTGGTTGCCGGGGAGTCGCCGTCATGGTCGTAAGTAGTTCCTGCATTCTAGTCGTGGCCTCATTCTGGTCTCCGCTAATTTTTCAACATGTTGAAAACTTTGTGGCGGCCAGAATGAAACCGCCATGGAAAGTAGCGAGAATTCTTGTTTGGTAGGTGCAGTGGTAGTGGGTCACCAGGAGGTCATAGATTGTCGTAGGTTGCCACCGGTGCTTTGCACCGTGTGAATTTCACTCAGACAGCGCTCTCGTCGCTTGCCCTGTCCCCCGCCTGCAAAACTGCTGTGAAGGATGCGATGTGTGTATGTTTGTGTGTGCTCCACTCCGACAGTCGCCATTCCAGTCGCCGGTTTTTCAGCGACCTGCTACGGCTTGACAGTCGCCGGCAGTCGCCTGAAAAATTGCCTAAGTGGGACAGGCCCATAACACTATCCTACACATACACTAGGAACAATGTACTATTTTACTGAAGCCAATTGACCTACAGATCTGCACATCTTTGGAAATTGTGGCATGTGACCAATTGCCCTCCACACTGTTGGCACATTGTCTCTAAATAGAGGCTGAGAAAAACTGTAATATAAATAAAAAAAAGATCTGCAATGCTGGTTTATACCAAAGATATAGACACAAAATGCTGAAGGAACTCGGCGGGCCAGGCAGCATCTCTGGAGAAAATGGATAGGTGATGTTTTGGGTCTTCAAGCTGATTGTGGGTGAAGGGGGGAAGGAGGAGCTGAAAGCAAGAGAAGACTACGACAAAGCAGAGTGGCCAACAGAGGATCTCAGGCACGGTGGTTCCCTGATAGGCCAATTGTTGATGAGGGATAGTGTGATCACAAGAGGGATGCATCATTGTGAACTGTGGAACGAGTTAACCAACTTTTAATGGAGAAAGGGGGGAGAGGAGTGCGCAAGGATTGGAGTGTTTGTATAATCAATCTAAAATTTGAGAATAAGAAGGATCCCGATCGGAAACATGATCTATCCATTTTCTGCAGAGATACTGCCTGACCTACTGAGTTACTCCAGCATTTTGAGTCCATCTGAGAGAAAGTCTATCTGCTTCAAAAGAAGGGGCATGACAGAGTAGATGGGGACATTATGTTGTACATGGCTCAGGTCTCTAGAAGCAGTAGTCACGTAGAAGTATCCAAAAGCACTCTATCGTTCCGGCGCGATGGCGCAGTGGTAGTGTCGCTGCCTTACAGCGCCAAACCTGGGTTCCATCTTGAATAAGGCTGTATGGCGGTACGGAGTTAGCACATTCTTCATGTGACCTGCGTGCGTTTTCGTTGGGATCGCTGGTTTCCTCCCACAGTCTAAGGTTGTGCAGGTTTGTAGATTAATTGGCCTGGCATAATAGTAAATTGTCCCGAGTGTGTGCAGGATAGTGTAAGTATCGCCGATTGGCATGGGCTTCGTGGGCCGAAAGGCCTGTGTCCACGCTGTATCTCCAAACTAAACTAATCTATTTTGGTAAAGACACAGTAAAAAAAAAACTATCATTACACAATTTATGTTCTCAAATCACCAGCTTTAAATAACCAGCTCTCCCTCAGTAACACAGAAGGAGATACTAAGACAGTGTGTATTGCAAAAAGATGTCAGATGTAGATTAGTCCAGGCACAGTGTCAATGATCATTGATATAACATAAAGAACCAGTCAGTCTGATGTTATCCACTCCTTGTAGATATGCTGCTCCTATTTTCGCATTCATGCACAGACATAGAATGATAATTTATCATTCTCTTCAAGTGCATGCAGCACTAAAAGGAAGTTTTCTGCACTGATCTAATGTTACGTTTGATAGGAATGGTGACAAACTTTCCCCTGATATGTCCTTGACTCAAATGAAGGCTGTCTCAATGGATGGGTGAATACAATTGTCTCCTCTTCTCCTGAATAAGAAGTGGTCAATTTATACATTTTCAAAAATATATTTTTTATGGATATTGAACATTTCCATTTTGACCGCTGCAATAGTACAATCCATTGATAGCTAGGAGGAAAGTCGAAGATAGTTATAATAAAACATGGTTAGCAATTAAATGTAAGCAGCAATTCTACGCTTGCATGAAAGCTTTGTTATAGATTCATAGAATTGTTACAGGAAGCTATTTAGTGTCATAGTCATTAAGTTTTACAGGACCTCAGGACCAACTTGCTTACACCGGCCAACATGTCCCATCTACGACTAGATAGACAAAAAACATAGAAATATAGAAACATAGAAATTAGGTGCAGGAGCAGGCCATTCGGCCCTTCGAGCCTGCACCGCCATTCAATATGATCATGGCTGATCATCCAACTCAGTATCCTGTACCTGCCTTCTCTCCATACCCCCTGATCCCTTCAGCCACAAAGGCCACATCTAACTCCCTCTTAAATATGGCCAACGAACTGGCCTCAACTACCTTCTGTGGCAGAGAATTCCACAGATTCACCACTCTCTGTGTGAAAAACGATTTTCTCATCTCGGTCCTAAAAGACTTCCCCCTTATCCTTAAACTGTGACCCCTTGTCCTGGACTTCCCCAACATTGGGAACAATCTTCCTGCATCTAGCCTGTCCAACCCCTTAAGAATTTTGTAAGTCTCTATGAGATCACCCCTCAATCTTCTAAATTCCAGCGAGTACAAGCCAAGTCTATCCAGTCTTTCTTCCTATGGAAGTTGTGCCATCCCAGGAATCAGTCTGGTGAATCTTCTCTGTACTCCCTCTATGGCAGGAATATGGAAAAAAGCTGGAGTAACTCAGCAGAACAGACAGCATCTCTGGAGAGAAGGAATGGGTGACATTTCGGGTCGAGAGCCTTCTTCAGACTCACTACCACCATCCACACTAGTTTTACCTGCCTGCATTTGGCCCATATCCATCTAAACCTGTCCTATCCGTAAACCTGTTTAAATGTTTCTTAAAAGTTGCGATAGTACCTGCTCCAACTACCTCCTCCAGCAGCTCGTTCCATACACCCACCACCCTTTGGTAAGTGTAAAAACATTACCCTCAGGTTCCTATTACATCTTTCCCCATTCACCTTAAATCTATGTCCTCTGGTTGTCAATTCCCCTACTCTGGGCAAGAGACACTGTGCATCTCCCCGATCTATTCCTATTGTGCCATACAATGCATTTTATCTCCTTTTCGAGCAATTCATTCACTTCCATTCCTAAACTGTGCCTCTTGCAATTCTTTTAGGGCAATTAGTCCCTCATTATGCCTATTCAATTATTTTTTTAAGCTCTAATTGACAGAATTTCTACAACTTTTCTCTTGATGAATTCCATAACAAACTTTTATTTCCTTACAAACTCTTGTAAATTCTGCCCATAAAATTAAATCTATGCCCCCTCAACCTTCAATCATCTGTCAAAGCGATCAATCTGTCCCACTTATGTGTCCTTGGCAGGCTTATTACGCGACCTCATGGTCGCGTTGAGGCGCGACGGTCCGGCGAAGGTCGTGCGCGTCTTCATGCGTCCGCACAGCCGTCTGGAGTGTGTGACGTCATTTGAAGATGGACACAAAATGCAGGAGTAATTCAGCAGGACCAGCAGCATCTCTGGGTGACATTTCGGGTCGAGACCTTTCTTCAGTCTGAAAGAAGGGTCTTGACCTGAAACATCATCCATTCCTTCTCTCCAGAGATGCCGCCGGTCCCGCTGAGTTACTCCTGCATTTTGTGTCTATCTTCAATTTTCTTGGCCCCGCTCTGGGAGTAGAAGTGGGGGCGGACTGGATCCGCAACGACCGTGAGCCCCAGGCTGAGTTTGAAGATCGCTTGCCTGCTTCTGCTGCTGTTGGAGGTGAGATGTTGCATCGTGCCAGGGTCTTGCCCCTGTCCCTCTTTGGCCGTCAGTTACGCGACAGGCCAGTGGCGTGTAAAGATTTTGTTCAGTACAAAATCCCGCAGCGCCCGGACATTTCTCAGGGTCCTGTATCTTCCTCCTGATGCCAATGGTGAGATGAGAGCATAGCCTTGGTAGTGTGAGTCTTTGATAATATTAACTGCGTTCTTGATGCAGCAATCCCTGTAAATTCCTTTGACTGTGGTGACACCAATACCCATGGTGAACTGGGCATTGTCCACCATTTTCTGCAACTTCCTTTTCTCTTGAATGTTCATGTTATCAGTCCCAGGTAAAAAAAATGTCACTTTTGCTGTAATGCACACTGAAAACCACTGGAACGAAAAGAAGAAGAATATCGCAACAGACAGTATTGGGTGGATATCAGTTTCTTGGCTTTATGCGCAAGTAAATCTTCATGTATCCTGCTTAATTTGAATGGTTTACATTACCTGGTATCAATTACTTAATGCACGTGAGAGAACTTGCCAATTAACATAACTTGGCACGTGTTCATTGTCTTCCTTTTGTAAGCTAATTTCCACTCTCCTGAAAGATATATATGAAAGATCAGTCGGAAGGAGGGTCTCGACACAAAATCTCACCCATTCCTTCTATCTAGAGATGCTGCATGACCCGCTGAGTTACTCCAGCATTTTGTGCCTACCTATATGAAAGATATAAATACTGTTTGTATTTCCTGTGTGTGTCTCTCTCTCTGTCTCTGTCTCTGTCTCTGTCTCTGTCTCTGTCTCTGTCTCTGTCTCTGTCTCTGTCTCTGTCTCTGTCTCTGTCTCTATATATATATATATATATATATATATATATATATAGTGAAATACGAGCAGTATATATCTTTCATGAAGGAAACAGGCCATTGTTAGCTATTTGAGGGTGTAAACGAGAAGCTGGTGTGACGTGGGTGGGGGAGGGATAGAGAGAGAGGGAACGCCGGGGTTACCTGAAGTTAAAGAAATCAATATTCATAAAACTGGGCTGTAAACTGCCCAAGCGAAATATGAGATGCTGTTCCTCCAATTTTGTTTAGCCTCACTCTGATAATGGAGGAGACCTAGGATGGGTCTGTGTGAGAATGGGAAGGTGAATTAAAGGGTTTAGCAACTGGTAGATTCAGCCGGACAGAGCGAAGGTGTTCAGCGAAACAATCGCCCAGTCTACGTTTGGTCTTGCCGATGTGTAAGTGTCCACATCTTGAACAACAGATACAGTAGATGAGGTTGGAGGAGGTACAAGTCAACCTCTGCCTCACCTGACATGACTGTCAGGATCCCTGGACAGAGTCGAGGGAGGAGGTACAGGGACAGGTGTTGCATTTTCTGTGGTTACCTTCCCAGCAACACTGGCATTCCCTCTCTCTCTATCCTTCCCCCACCCAAGTCGCACCAGTTTCTCGTTTTCACTCAACAAACAGCTGACTATCGCCTGTTTCCTTTATCATCATTACTTTTTTGCATATCTTTCAGTCATTGTTCTTTATCTCTCTATATCATAGTCTATATCGCTCATTTCCCTTTTCCCTAACTAGTCTGAAGAAGGGTTTCGACCCGAAACATCACCCATTCCTTCTCTCCAGATGTGCTGCATGTCCCGCTGAGTTACTCCAGCTTTTTGTGTCTATCTTCAGTTTAAACCAGAATCTGCAGTTCCTTCCTACACAGTATATCTTTCTTTATGTTCATACTGTCCTTAGATCAATAAAATCATTGTGTCATTGAAGCAATGTATTCTATGGGCAGACGCAAGGATCTGCTGATGTTGGTTCACCAGAATCACAGGGTCACTTTAAACCATAAACTCATTCAGTTTCAGGAAGTTGTTACACACAACCCAGCTCCTTGTCTAATGGCGATCGGGCCTATATTTAAAATGTTGTTTCAGTTTAGGGAACATGACAGTGGATGGTTCCTGTGAATCAATTCTCCATCAGTTGTGTTATATTTCTGATCCAAACCTGCTCCATTGATATCATCCTGTTATATAACATGTTTTGCACAAAAACATTTGGGACGCATTTCCAGCCGCACCTGTGTAAACATCGTGATGGAGATTAAATATGGTGGGTAAAACGCATCTCTAGTAGTTTTAATGAACATGTTGCTGATTTTCACAAAATGACTATTGATATGATTTTGTACTGTTCCTACTGATGATCTTGTCATATCTTAGCAAAGAACTTGGAAAAAAGAATGAAAATAATCGTGTGAAGAAACAACTACCATCCAGGGCGGTCACGTGGCACAGCAGTAGAGTTGCTGCCTGTACGATTGCAGCGCCAGAGACCCATGTTCGATCCCAACTAGAGGTGCTGCCTGTACGATTGCAGCGTACGTTCTCCCCGTGACCTGCGTGGGTTTTCTCCGAGATGTTCAGTTTCCTCCCACACTGCAAAGGCGTACAGGTTGGTAGGTTAATTGGCTTGGTAAATGTAAAAATCTTCCATAGTGTGTGTAGGATGGTGTTAATGTGCGGGGATCGCTGGTCGGTGTGGTCCAGGTGGGCCGAAGGGCTTGTTTCCGCGCTGTATCTCTGAACTAAACTAAACATCGCACCTGCTGTTGATCTATATATTTTGTTTAATAAGCAAATGTATTTCCATATTTGTTAGTGGCTTTTATCAGCAATTGAAGATTGATATGCCAGTTTCCAAAAGGCAGCTGCATAAGAGATGTGAGTCTTCCCTGAATCATCTGCTTTACTTTAGACTTTAGAAATACAGCGCAGAAACAGGCCCTTCGGCCCACCAAGACCGCTCCGACCAGCGATCACCCCGGACACTAACATACACACACTAGGGACAATTTAAAAATTTACCAACGCCAATTAACCTACAAACCTGTACGTCTTTGGAGTGTGGGAGGAAACAAGAGCACCTGGAGAAAACTCATACGGTTACTGGGAGAATGTACAAAATCCATACAGACAGCACTCGTAGTCAGGATCGAACCTGGGTCTCTGGCGCCATGAGGCAGCAACTCTACCACTGCGTCAAGGTGCAGCCAAAATCTGCTCTTACGAACAAACTTGCCATTGATTTTGAAGAACCTTAACAGTCACAATAACCACACAGACAGGGACTATCAGGAAATGTCAGCAATTCTGTGCATTCGGGCTAAATGCGTGGCTGAGGGACTGGTGCAGTGGGCAGTGATTCAAGTTTCTTGATCACTGGGACCTCTTTTGGGGAAGGCATGATCTGTACGCAGAGGACGGGTTGCACTTGAACCCGAGGGGACCAATATCCTGGCAGGGAGATTTGCAAAGGCTACTGGGGAGACTTTAAACTAGAAAGGCTGGGGGGAGGGACTCGGGTAGAGGGGGCTAGGGGACAGGGTGTGGGGCAAGAGGCAGAGAAGGGAAGCACTCGGACCCAAAATGTAGGCGAGAAAGATGAAAAAGATAATAGACAGAGAATAAAGGGTGGTGGGTTTATAAAATGTGTATATTTTAATGCTAGGAGCATTGTAAGTAAGGTGGATGAACTTAGAGCCTGGATTGACACCTGGAAATATGATGTTGTGGCAATCAGTGAAACATGGTTGCAGGAGGGCTGTGATTGGAAACTAAATATTCCAGGATTTCGTTGCTTCCGGGGTGATAGAATTGGAGGGACCAGAGGTGGAGGTGTTGCATTGCTTGTCAGAGAGGATATTACAGCAGTGCTTTGGCAGGATAGATTAGAGGGTTCGTCTAGGGAGGCTATTTGGGTGGAACTGAGAAGTGGGAACGGTGTAGCAACACTTTTAGGGGTGTACTATAGACCGCCAAATGAAGAGCGAGAATTGGAAGAGCAAATATGTAAGGAGATAAGTAGTAAGCACAAGGTAGTGATTGTGGGAGATTTTCAATTTCCCAAAAATAGACTGGGAAACACATTCTGTAAATGGGCTGGATGGTTTGGAGTTTGTAAAATGTGTGCAGGATATTTTTTTTTGCAGCAGTACATAGAGGTACCGACCAGAGAAGGGGCAGTGCTGGACCTCCTGTTAGGAAATGAGGCAGGACAGGTGACGGAGGTATGCGTTGGTGAGCACTTCGGGACCAGTGATCACAATACCATTAGTTTCAATATAATTATGGAGCGAGTCAGAACAGGACCTAGAGTGGAGATTTTTGATTGGAGAAAGGCTAACTTTGAGGGAATGCGTGAGGATTTTAAAGGAGTGAATTGGGACACTTTGTTTCATGGGAAGGATGTAGAAGAGAAATGGAGGACATTTAAAGGGGAAATTGTAATACAGAATCTTTATGTCCCTGTTAGGTTGAAAGGAAATAGTAAAAATTGGAAAGAGCCATGGTTTTCAAGGGAAATTAGACACTTGTTTCGAAAAAAGAGAGATATCTACAATAATTATAGGAGGCATGGAGTAAATGAGGTGCTAGAGGAGTATAAAGAATGTAAAAAGAATCTTAAGAAAGAAATTAGGAAGGCTAAAAGAAGATATGAGGTTGCTTTGGCAAGAAAGGTGAAAGTAAATCCAAAGGGTTTCTACAGCTATATTAATAGCAAAAGGATAACGAGGGATAAAATAGTAAGATTAAACAAGAACTTACCAGTTCGAAGTTTGATCGTTATTTTATGAGGAGTTACGATGAGGGATTACGTGAAGAACCCGCCTCACGCTGGCAACGGCATACTTCAAAGCAGCGGCATGAAAAACACAGAACACCAAAAGCCGGAGTAACATAGTAAGGCTCATAAAAGACTTAGAACTACCATTTGATCATTTATTTTATGAGGGTGGGAGTGGAGGGCACGTAATCCCTCATCGTAACTCCTCATAAAATAACGATCAAACTTCGAACTGGTAAGTTCTTGTTTAATCTTACTATTTTTACTTCGGAGTCACGTGAGTGACTACGTGAAGATTTTAAAGCTTTCTGTATTTTTTATGTCGTAGAATTAATCCGTACGACAGTCCGGCTAAGTAAACACATACATGAGAAACCAGACTAATGTTAGATCATTTCACAATTAACTTTTTTAATGGTTTAAAGACCATATAATAACCCTCCTTATATCTGAGGGAAATGATTACAAGCGATAAAAGATAGAAGTGACTACACCACTGATTATAGCAATTAATAGTAAACAAAGCAGGTGATTATAGTGATCCCCACACCGCTTGTCCAAAGCTTGTCATAGTGTGAACAGGTTTATTGTAGAACTTTGAAAAAGTTTCTTCTCTACTCCACCCTGCGATTTTTAAAATATGCTCGAGAGGTACGTCCCGCCCCTTCGCCGCGGACGTAGCTGCCGCCCTGGTGGAGTGAGATTTGAACACATTAGTGTCTACTCCCGCTAAAAGCAACACCTGTTTCAACCACTTTGAGATAGTTTAAACTGAAGCTCTTGTGTGTGGTTTTTTGTGCGTAACCATTAACGTTTTTTCATTTCCTCGAAGAGTCTCAGTAACTTTAATATATTGGTTCAAATGTCTAACCACACACAAAGTAGGATCAATATGATAAGCTTGAAAGGTTACCTTTGCTCCAGATCTCCGTAGTCTGCTTTGTTTGATCAGCTCGTAAACATAGAACACAATATTATCTGTAGTCACATGCATACAGTCTAAACGCAACATTTGTAAAGTTTGCACTCTTTGAGCTGAGACCAGTGACATTAACATTATTAATTTCAATGTTAATCTTTCCAATGTCAATCCTTCAATTGGAGTCCATTGTCTAAGTAGAGTAAGTACAATGCTCACATCCCAAATCTCTGTGTATCTTGGTTTGGGTGGATTAATGTTAAAGATTCCTTTCATGAATCTAGATATTAATGGATGTGACCCAATTGATTTCTGATCAGTCATAAGTCCTAAATAGGATGACAAGGCTCTGCGTGCAGTGTTAATGGCACTCTAACTTAAATGTTGCTCAAAATGCAAATTGGCAAGGAATTCCAAAACATTTGCAATATTCACAATATCATAAGAAATATTTGACTGTGTGCAAAATTCTTCCCATTACTTAATATGTGTCATATATTGTTTTTGTGTGCTATCTCGCCATGATGCGACTATAATTTCCATCGTTTTGTCCGATAATCCCAGCTCCTGCAGTGGTCTGGTCAAAACCTGTAGATTAATAAATTCATATATGCATATAATGGATACATTTCTTTAGTTACTGGACGAATCAAAATATCACTACAGTTAGGAATCGACATATATGGCTCTTTAATCATATTCAGCATTACTGGGAACCAAAGTTGAGTTGGCCAATTTGGAACTACCAACAATCCAGAGGCAGAATCTTGTTCTATCTTCTTCAGACATCTCTGAATCAAAGCAAATGTGGAAAAGCATAAAAGAACATATTTCCCCCAGTTTAACGAAACAGCATCTACTGCTACTGCATCTGGATCGTGTTCCCAAGACACATATTTAGGTAATTGATGATTAAGCCTTGATGCATACAAGTCAATTTCTGGTAACCCAAATTGGTGTATAATATTTTTAAATATTGCTGGCTTAAGCATCCATTCCGTATAATCTTTAAATATCCTTGATCTTTTATCTGCCTCCACATTGTCTTTACCTGGAATGTAGCTTGCTGAAATCCATATTTGGCGATCAATACACCATTACCATATTTATTGACCAGACAATCACATGATACTGATCTAACTCCCCCCCATGTGATAAATATATGCAACAGCCGTATTATTGTCTAACTGTATTAACACATGTACACCTTGTTTAGCACAACAATATGCTTTTAGTCCATAAAAGCACCCAATAACTCCAAATAGTTAATACCATCAGCTTGAAGAAACGCTTCTTCTTGAGCTTTTTCATCTACCTCCACAATTGGAGGATGAATCTGTTGCCCCCCATCTGAGAGCACTAGCATCTGTTTGTAAAACCATTTCAGGCTGTTTAATCATGATATTTATTAGCAGCTTGTGGGACATTTTTTTAACCCACCATTGTAATTCCAACACAGCTTCTTTTGTTAATTACATAGGCCTGTCAAGTGGCCTGCCTTCTCTTTGAGAGCTCATATCTTGTCCCTTCGAAGATTTTGATAATGTAATGGACCAAATTCTACTGCAGGAAACGCTGCTACCAGTTTACCAATGGTTTTCGCTATTTCTCGGATGGAAGGATAAGGTTTGAATGAGATAATTACAAGTTACCAAAATATCATCGACTTTATCTGTTGGTAAAGTTATTAACATAGTCACTGAGTTAATTACAAACCCCAAAAGTTAATTGTTTGTGCTGGCTGCAGCTGGGACTTAATTGGATGAATCAAGAACCCTAGCTTACCACAAAGCTTTAGTAACTGAAACTGAGTTCTCAGCTGACTCTTGATAATCACTAATGATCAGAATGTCATTGAGATAAGCCATAATAATGTGCATTTGTGCTCTTAATTGGGCTAAACTGGTTTCAACAGTTTCGTAAAGAGTCTAAGAGCTGAACTCAGTCCATTTGGCAAAGCTTAACTGCCATAATTGTCCCAACCAATTAAATTTTAAGTACCACCGAAAAAACTGATGCATAGGTACAGAATAATAGGCGTCTTTTCATCAATCTTAGCCATATAACAACCTGCTGAATTAAATATTTTGCAGTATTCAATGTCTCCATTTTAAAATGTTTGTATTCTACAAACTTATTTAGATCTGTAAGGTCCAGAATACTTCTGCAACCGCCATCTTTATTCCTTCTAAAAATATTAAAACAAATTGATGCTCGTGTTCATAAGTTTTTTCCATTACCCCTTTTCCAGATAATTGGGCAATTTGGACATTAATCTCTGCTTTTTCAATTGCAGAAACACGAAAACATAAGCAGGTTTATTCTGTACAGGAGGATTAACCCCTTCTTTAAAAGTAATAGTGGTTAATGAAACTGCTTGTAATATATACCGATCAAAAGTAAATAGTAAGCCAGTCTTTATAAACTTTTTGTAATCTCCCTCTAACTGGAGATTAATCCGCAGTTTCTTTAAGCATAGAACAAATCTTTTAATTCCTCTCCATATGAGCGTGGTGGTCTCCTTTTCCCCCCAATTCGGGTAAGTATTTGGCTGTGCAGTACAATAAGACTTCCTTGACATATTTCTGCCTCTATTTCCAAAAACAAATCCCCTTCTGGGCGAAAAATACCTTTTTGTCCAAAGACAAAGGTTTCATGCAGCTAAAATATTTAACTTTTCATCCAATTTCAATAATTTAGGCAGATTACTCCAAACAGACAACCAGGAGCTTAAACACCACTTGCTCGACACAGGTATGCAAACCTTGGGTGAAAAAATGGGCCAAATAGCCATTTACCTCATTCAAAATTTCATAGAAAGAATTGCACAATAGCGTCTTTTTTTTTTTTTTTTTTTTTTTTTTTTTTTTATCCATCTCCGCAAAAGCCATAATAGCAGCAGAATAATTTGTGAGGATTTTTGAACCTCACTACTTGACGCTCTCATATTTGGGGTCATGGATGCCCATATCAACGGATAAACCGTAGGCACTTCCAATGAGGCACAATTTCTTGTGTGCTGTGCAATTTTAATATTTCAATCATCACAGAACATGAAGTTGGTGAGATACCATATATATATGTTGGCAGCTAGGTTTTCTTCCATAGCCTCACCACTTCCTTCATATATAGCAAATTCTTTTGCTATCCCAGGCACATTTGGCCTTTTTTTTTTTTTTTTTTTTTTTTTTTTCTCTTTCTTTTTTATTTATTTTGTGGTGTGCTTTCAAATGCAAATCACCATCAACAGGGTCTGCCTTCTGCAGCCCTAAATCAATTGGGATTTCATCCCATGAGACTTCTTCCGGCCCAAATCCTGGGTCCGGAGTTCCAACTCCCAATTAGGCCCACAGCCATATTCAGAATAATTAAACCCCTCAGGGCTTTTTAGGAACCTTCTGGGTACTATGACCCTAGTCTCATAATAATTTGGAGAACTTTCTCCATATGCTCCATAATTAGTTCCACATAGTTTAATTATCTGGAGGACTTGCAATATCAGAGTCATCAAAACCACGGGCCTCTCAGATTTTTTTTTTTTTTCATTTTCGGGAGCATTTCTCTCCGTGGTTATCATTTTTGGAAACTAATTCGCTAACGGGTATATCTGCGGCCACCGGTATCGGAACCGGCTCCGCACTAGCTTTCCCGTATATTTATTTTTCACCCCAGGAAGCATTTTACCCGCGAATTTTCTTTTACTTCATAATCTGTGCTATCCAGCACTTAACTTGACTCTGACTTGATTTAACATAACTATTACTGCTGGACCTACCCAGCGTCCGCTAAAAAATCCCTACTTTGCTGCACTTACCTGCGGGGCCGTTCCGACCGCTGCGAGGAGCTGCTCCTTACTGCAGCTCCTCCTTCCGCCGTCAGCGTTGACGTCATGCCGTTGCCATGTGAGGCGGGTTCTTCACGTAGTCACTCACGTGACTCCGAAGTAAAATTGGACCATTTAGAGAACCAGAATGGACAGCTATCTGCAGAGCCAAAAGAGATGGGGGAGATATTGAACAATTTATTTTCTTCGGTATTCACCAAGGAGAAGGATATTGAAACTCTGTGAGGTAAGGGAAAAAAGTAGAGTAGCTATGGAAACTATGAGATTCAAAGAGGAGGAAGTACTGACACTTTTGAAAAATATAAAGGTGGATAAGTCTCCAGGTCCTGACAGGATATTCCCTAGGACATTGAGGGAAGTTAGTGTAGAAATAGCAGGAGCTATGACAGAAATATTTCAAAATGTCATTAGAAACGGGAATAGTGCCGGAGGATTGGCGTACTGCGCATGTTGTTCCATTGTTTAAAAAGGGTTCAAAGAATTTTTTGAAGCGGTAACTAGGGAAATTGATGAGGGTAAAGCAGTGGATGTTGTCTATATGGATTTCAGTAAGGCCTTTGACAAGGTTCCCCATGGAAGGTTGGTTCAGAAGGTTCAATCTTTGGGTGTTAATGGCGGAGTAGCAAGATGGATTCAACAGTGGCTGAATGGGAGATGTCAGAGAGTAATGGTGGATGGCTGTTTGTCAGGTTGGAAGCCGGTGACCAGTGGGGTGCCTCAGGATCTGTGTTGGGTCCACTGTTGTTTGTCATGTACATCAATGATCTGGATGATGGGGTGGAAAATTGGATAAGTAAGTATGCAGATGATACTAAGATAGGTGGTATTGTGGATAATGAAGTAGATTCTCAAAGTCTACAGAGAGATTTGGGCCATTTGTAAAAGTGGGCTGAAAGATGGCAGATGGAGTTTAATGCTGATAAGTGTGAAGTGCTACATCTTGGCAGGACAAATCAAAATAGGACGTACATGGTAAATGGTAGGAATTGAGGAATGCTGTGGAACAGAGGGATCTAGGAATAACTGTGCATAGTTCCCTGAAGGTGGAATCGCATGTAGATAGGATGGTAAAGAAAGCCTTTGGTGTGCTGGCCTTTATAAATCAGAGCATTGAATATAGGAGTAGGGAAGTAATGTTAAAATTGTACAAGGCATTGGTAAGACCAATTCTGGAGTATGGTGTACAATTTTGGTCGCCTAGTTATAGGAAGGATGTCAACAAAATAGAATGAGTACAGAGGAGATTTACTAGAATGCTGCCAGGGTTCCAGCAACTATGTTACAGAGAAAGGTTTGAACAAGTTAGGTCTTTATTCTTTGGAGCGCAGAAGGTTAAGGGGGGACTTGATTGAGGTCTTTAAAATGATGAAAGGGATAGACAGAGTTGACGTGGATAAGCTTTTCCCATTGAGGGTAAGGAAGATTCAAACAAGAGGACATGACATGAGAATTAAGGGACAGAAGTTTAGGGGTAACGTGAGGGGAACTTCTTTACTCAGAGGGTGGTGGCTGTGTGGAATGAGCTTCCAGCAGAGGTGGTGGAGGCAGGATCGATTTTAACATTTAAAAGTAAAGTGGATAGGTATATGGACGTGAAGGGAATGGAGGGGTATGGTCCTGAGTGCAGGTAGATGGGACTAGGGGAAAACAAATGGTCGGCACGGACTGGAAGGGCCGAGAGGGCCTGTCTCCGTGCTGTAATTGTTATATGGTTATATGGTTATATGGTTATTAGCCGCTTCCACCCATTAGCAAGTGTTGTGACTTGGAAACTGACTTGGAAACTGACTCACTCTGAGTCACAATGTCAGGAGATCCTCTCAGTAGAATCTCCGACTCTCAAGGCACATCAAGTCTCTATATTCCTAGGATCAAAGAAAACAGCCGGTGATTTCATGCTATTTCAAGAGCTTCAATGACTTTGTTCTCTTTGATATTTTGAGGATGAGATATGGTTCCATTGAATTACATATTGACAATGGGAGCACACTGTGACCATAAAGATATTTCTAAATGTTCAAAAACTTTTTAAGGGACAAAATAGTTCACATGGATTGTGTAAAAGCTTCAGAGAACAGAACAAAGACACCCAAAATTACAGTAGTGATGGCTGACACAGACACACAAATACTCCAATTAGTGATCGACAGACACATATCAGGTTTACTAGAAAGTTGATAATTTATTGTATTTTAATTAGTTGCATAATTGCCTTGAAGGTGCCTGTAATGCTACAGTAAGTAAGAATTTTGTTTCTCTGGTCCTGATACATATGACAATTAAACACTCTCAACCATCAAGAATGGTTCAAAATGTCTGAATTACACACAGAAAATGTATTGGTTATACTGCCAGGACAGTAATCAAACCTTCTGAGCAAATCTCATCCCTTAAATGCTTTAAGCATAAAGATTTTGGGGACAAGTGCCCTGAAACTTAGGGACTCGATTTTAACAATTCTATGGTCACCTTAATTGGGAATTTCCTTTCTACCTGACACATGCTTGTGCAAGTTTATTCTGTGTCTATCTTCTTGCATGATAATGATTTGCCTTTCCTTCAATTGGTAGATTGGTAGAAAATAGCTGGGTTCCCAAAAAATAAATGAACTAGGGTGTAAAGCTGAATTACATTCATCTTGGAATGTATTTTGAAATTAGTTTGCAGGGGTATAAAACACAGCTTGGTATTCTGCGCATATGCATAGGAATAGGCAAGCAAACCCCTCGAGCCAGTTTTGACATTCATTTAGATCTGATTCATCAGCCATATTACCATCTTTTTTCTCCATTTCCTTAATTTATCTGTGATAATCACTTTATGCATGCCTTGTTTATAATATTACATATGTTTTGTTTATGTGAGGTGCTCCACCCATTTGATTAGCATGATCTGAAAATATCCAAAAGCTAATTTATCAGAAGCTGAGTTTTAAAACAAACGTGAGCCAAGAAATTGGATCATGCGGCACCAGATATTTTTCACATAACATTCTTTACATGCTGAACCGACATAAATTGTAGTGGGAAGTGAAATGGCCAAGTCATTGGGTATTTTCTAGGTGGAGATTGATAGATTCTTGAATAGTAAGGGTGTCAAGGGTTATGGGGAGAAGGCAGCAGAATGTAGTTTAGAGCGAAGGATAGATCAGCCATGATTCAATGATGGTGTAGACTCGATGGGCTGAATAGTCTAATTCAGCTCCTAAGACATATGAACTTATGAAAACTCAAGTTATTACTATTGTGGAACTGAGTTGGTGGAGCCAAGAACATTTGATTAAGGGATAATGACATTATTGGTATTGAAAAACTAGGCACCATCAGAAGTGACTGCAGACACAAACTCCTTCCAGAGTCTAATGAATGTGCAGCATCTAACAGGGAGTGTGTGGGAAGGAACTGCAGATGCTGGTTGAAACCAACGATAGACACAAAAAGCTGGAGTAACTCAGCGGGACAGGCAGCATCTCTGGAGATAAGGAATAGGTGACGTTGCGGGTCGAGACCCTTCTTCACGACAGGGAGTTCTCTGCTTACCTTTAATTGCTGAGATATTCCTGGGATGAGATGTTTCAGGGGTGGCACTCCTGGAGGGACTGCACTGTTGGAGATGTTGCTATGACCATGACTAGCCATTCGTGAGATGAAAGTTGAGTTAAAAAAAGACTGCTAGAGGAACTCAGCAGGTCAGGCAGTGGATGGAAATGGGACCATTTCAGGATGGGACCCTTCATCTGGCTGATGGAGTAGAGTGTCTGGTCGAGACTGTTGAGGGGAAGTAACAGGCTAATAGTAAGATTCAGGTGAGGAGGGGTTGTTAGCAGACAAGTCAGACAGGGTAGAGATGGGTGGAGGTAGTAACCACATCCCTCCACAGATGCTGCCTAAATTGCTGAGTTCCTCCAGCAGTTTGTTTTTGGACCAGCCATTCAGGGTAGATCAGGAACCTTAGGCCAAGAGACAATATTCTTCCCAATTCTGATAATGACTCTTTGACTGAAATGTTCATTCTATATCTTTGTTCACTGATGTGGCCTGGCTTGCTGGGTATTTCCAACATTTTCTGTTTTTATTTTAGAGTTAATGCATCAGATTGAAGACTTTTTTTGATGAAGGCCCCCCCAATATATTATCTCTGTTTCTCTTTCCACAAATGCCACTTGGTCTGTTGAGTGTCACAGAAGGAATAAACAATGAATAAGACAACTAGCACAGCAATTGACAGAGCAGCATCACGGGCAGGATATAAGCTACGAAGCTGCATATGTGGCTGGGAAAAGATAACATCAGAGAAGGGTCTCAAGATCTACCAGGGAAGGAAAAGGTGCCTGAGAGAGCTTGGTGAGGAGCCTCGCATTGACCATTACTTTCTAAGAAGTTGGCCAAATCAGTCGAGTGAAGCCCAGTGGCAGGTTAACCACCACAGTCCACAGAGTATCAGCACCCCAGGCGAAGCTCAACCAAGTACTGTCCCACCAACGGACACGAGTCCAGAGCCCAAACTGCCACAGTAACATCCAGTCCTACTAATCAATTTACATGCTGAACCGACATAAATTGTAGTAGAAAGTGAAATGGCCAAGTCATTGGGTATTTTTAAGGTGTAGATTGACAGATTCTTGAATAGTAAGGGAGTCAAGGGTTATGGGGTGAAGGCAGGGGAATGTAATTGAGAGAGAAAGAGAGATCAGCCATGATTCAATAATGGCGTAGACTCGATGGGTCGAATGGTCTCATTCTGCTCCTAAGACATGAACTTATGAAAACTTGTTATTACTATTGTGGAACTGAGTTGGTGGAGCCAAGAGCAATTGATTGTGTTTTTTAAACATTTTCTTTGTTATTTTAAGGGATAATTACATTATTGGCAGTGAAAAACTAGGCACCATCAGAAGTGACTGCAGACACAAACTCCTTCCAGAGTCTAACGAATGTGCAGCATCTAATAGGGAGTGTGTGGGAAGGAACTGCAGATGCTGGTTGAAACCAACGATAGACACAAAATGCTGGAGTAACTCAGCGGGACAGGCAACATCTCTGGAGATAAGGAATGGATGACGTTGCGGGTCGAGACCCTTCTTCAGGACAGGGAGTTCTCTGTTTACCTTTAATTGCTGAGATATTCCTGGGATGAGATGTTTCAGGGGTGGCACTCCTGGAGGGACTGCACTGTTGGTGAAAATGTTGCTATGGCCATAACTGGCCAATCGTGAGATGAAAGGGGCTGCAGATGCTGGAAAGTTGAGTTAAAAAAAGACTGCTGGAGGAACTCAGTACGTCAGGCAGTGGATGGAAATGGGACCATTTCAGGATGGGATCCTTCATCTGGCTGATGGAGTAGAGTGTCTGGTCGAGACTGTTGAGGAGAAGGGGTAGGCAAGTTACAGGTTAATAGTAAGATTCAGGTGAGGAGGGGTTGTTAGCAGACAAGTCAGACGGGGGAGAGATGGGTGGAGGTAGTAACGACTTCCCTCCACAGATGCTGCCTGAATTGCTGAGTTCCTCCAGCAGTTTGTTTTTGGACCAGCCATTCAGGGTAGATCAGGAACCTTAGGCCAAGTGACAATATTCTTCCCAATTCTGATAACGACTCTTTGACTGAAATGTTCATTCTATATTTCTTTCCACTGCAGTGGCCTGACTTGCTGGGTATTTCCAATATTTTCTGTTTTTATTTTAGAGTTAATGCATCAGATTGAAGATTTTTTTTAATGAAGGGACCCCAATATATTATCTATGTTTCTCTTTCCACAAATCCCACCTGGTCTGTTGAGTGTTTCCAACATTTTCAGTTTTGTTTCAGATTTCCAGCATGTTCAGTTTTTATTTTATTTTCATCAGCTACAGTGTGTGTTGCTATTATGTGGCTACAAAGGGGAGTGATACTTTAGGGCTAAAGATTTAGTCACAGAATCATATAGAGTCTTACAGCATGGAAACTGGCCATTCGGCCCAACTCGCACACATCGGCCAACATGTCCCATCTACACTAGTCCTGCGTTTGGCCCCAATCCCACTAAACCTGTCCTATACATGTACTGTCACTGTCACTGTTTGCCACGTTGTTACTTGTGGGCGGAGCACCAAGGCAAATTCCTTGTATGTGAATACTTGGCCAATAAACTTACTTACTTACTTACTTGTCCAAATGTTTTTTGAACACTCTGATAGTTCCTGCCAATGTCAGCGCATTCCATACACCCACCAAACTTTGAGTGAAAAAGTTACCCCTTAGGTTCCTATTAAATCTTTCCCCCCTCACAAACCTATGTTCTCTGGTTCTTGATTCCCCTACTCTGGACAATAGACTCTTTGATTTATTTGATTGATGCAGAGCAAAAGGTCAGGAAATGCATGATATTATGTGGGGTCGTATCAGAGTTCCTACTAGCCCCTTGTTAATGCTCATTTCTTGTTATCAACCAGTTTCACACAACTTCATACTGGATTTTGGTCGTCTATGCAATTGGGAATTTTGCAAGTGGGATTCAATTGGGTGCTGGTGGAAAGACATAAATGAAAGAATGGGTCGACTGGGCTTGTATTCACTGGAATTTAGAAGGGATCTTATAGAAAGATATAACATTCTTAAAGGATTGGACAGGCTAGATGCAGGAAAAATGTTCCCGGTGTTGGGGGAGTCCAGAACCAGGGGTCACATTTTAAGAATAAGGGGTGGGCCACTTAGGACTGAGGAAAACTTTTTCACCCAGTGAGTTGTGAATCTATGGAATTCTCTGCCACAGAAGCCAGTGGAGGCCAATTCACTGGATGTTTCCAAGAGAGAGTTAGATTTAGCTCCTAGTGTTAAAGGAATCAAGGGATATGGGGAAACAGAGCAGGAATGGGTTACTGATTTTGGATGATCAGCCATGATCATATTGAATGGTGGTGCTGGCTCGAAGGGCCGAATGGCCTACTCCTGCACCTATTTTTCTATGTTTCTAAGGTTTTACTTCACCAAACTTTGGACAATGGAATCAAAGGACAAGGGCTTTACTTTAATTTCATCTTGTGGCATTTACAATTACGTCCAAACTCAATTGCTGATTGATTTTTTCTGAGGATCTGCGATTAGTATTGCTTACCAAGTGAAAATTAATCCCAACCTATTTTAAATGAATCCTCTGAATTAGCATCTTCACCTTTCATTGGAAATTACTGTAATGCCATTATTAACAAAATCATGGTCTTTTGGCTATTTACAGAAGTAACCAGATTCACATGCAGTGTGAATATTCACTCAACATAATACATATCAAGATGTAGAAATAAGGATCTGCAAATGCTGGTTTACAAAAAAGGACACAAAGTGCTGGAGTAACTCGGGTAGCATTTCTGGAGAACATGATTGGTGATGTTTCAGGTTGGAATGTCATCTTCTTCAGACTGATTGTGACAGGGGGTGGGTGGGGGGGGGGGGGGGGTAGATAGGGGGGAGAGAGGAGGCAGGAAAAAGCATGGCAAGTAATAGTTGAACAGAGGGGTCTTTGATAGGCAGATGGTTGGACAAAGGCCCTAGATTAAAACAGAAGGCATGAAAAGGATTGAAGAGTTGCAAATTGTGAAGCGAAAGGAAGGAATGTGGGTGAAGGGGAAGAGAGAAATAGGTTTCCTGCTTCATGCTTTATGTAATTCTATTCACTTTGATTTCTATTTATTTTTAGTTTAGAGATACAGCTTGGAAACAGGCCCTTCAGCCCACCGAGTCCTCGCCGACCAGCGATCATCCATACAATAGTTCTATCCTACTACCTAGGGACAATTTACGGAAGCCAATAAACTAGAAACCTGCATGTCTTTTGAATGAGGAAAGAAACTGGAGCACCTGGAGAAAACCCACATGCCTCACCGGGAGAACATATAAAACTCCATACAGGCAGTACCTGTAGTCAGGATCGAACCCGAGGCTCTGGTGCTGTCACTACCACTGCACCGCACTGCCACCCATTGGTAGGTGCAAATTCAATATTGTCACCTTATATTTTGAAATAAAGAAGTTTCTCCTGAAATCCCTATTGAATGCAATAGTGACACATGCACTGATATATCAGATACAGTGTACTCCATGCTTAGTGATCTATTCCAGTATGGTGTCAGGATCATGGCTAATATAGGGAGTATCTTTAGATCAAAGTATTTCCAATTAGCTACTCTTGTGCTTCTGGAGGAAGTCGTTTGTTCAGAAGTCTTGGTGAACTGGCACTTTGCAAATGGGTCTCAATAGAACCCCGTCAAAGAGGAAAAACAAGTCAATGAGATAGACCATTGGCATGCACAAGCACATTTTGATGGTGAAGGAGTTTCCAAATTGAAGTGTCTACAGAGTCGTTTTATTTAAAAAGCAAATGCCAAATCTAAAGTAATTAGACCTGAAGTCTTTAAAGCTTAATCACAACAGAAGAGATCTGTCCATGTCTTTTGATTATTGGTCTAATTATATGAGCACTGAACTTGCTGCTAATTGTGTTAGACATTTTTGAATTGTTCCTGATAGACTAGAGCAGGGTAATTTACAGTATTTAGCTTAGTTTTGTTTAGTTTAGAGATACAGCGTGAAAATAGGCCCATCAGCCCATCGAGTCCGTGCTGACCAGCAATGACCCATACACCAGTTCTATCCTATACACCCATTCCTTCTCTCCAGAGAAGCTGCCTGTCCCACTGAGTTACTCCAGCATGTTTTGTCTATAGTAGGGACAATTTACAGTTTCCACTTAACCTACCAACCTGCACATCTTTGGAATATGGGAGAAAACCGAAGCACCTGGAGAAAACGTACATGGATCCGGGGGAAACGTACAAATTCTGTACGGACAGCACCCGTAGTCAGGATCGAACCCAGGTCTTTGGCGCTGTATGGCAGCAGCGCTACTAGCCGCGTCACTGTGCCACCCTTTAATATGAATCAAAATGTTCTCTGTTTTAATGAATAAAACTGCACTCCAACCCCAGAAAGTCTCAATAAAATAATGTTGTAACAATGTATTGACTGAGTAATCCTGCACAGTTCATTTCACTATTTCTAAATATATCTTACTGTAGGGTCAAAAGCTGCACAGTCAACTGATTTGCTGTTAATTACACTTCTGGAGCCCCTTACGCAAACTTTATGGATCATACTGTAAATGTCACAGTGTTTGCAGAGGCGATGGTGATAATGCTTCTGTGAATCTACAGACCTGTTTGCAATTCTGGTTTTGTTTGGTGTTAATTAATATTAGATATGAGTGCTGGAAGATATTGAACAAGCAGCTGAGACTCCCCCCCCCCCCCCCTCCCCCTCCCCTCCTCCCCCTCCCCCCCCCCCCCCACCCAAACCTCACTTCGACCCCTCACCCACCCAGTAATCCTCCAAACAAAATGTATAACGTTAGGATATCGGTAAAGACCCATGCCACACTGACCATGCTCTTATCTCACTGTTCACTTGAGACATCCCATAAGACTTTATAAATATATTTTGAAATTATGGCCAAAATGAAATGCCCCTCAGGCAACAATGATCATCTTCTATGAAGTTGGTTCGTTGTCTTGGGAGAATTTTGCTGGTGATTGAATTATTGGGTACTTAATCTTTTAACTACTTAAGCGCAGCACAATGGCATAGTGGTAGAGTTGCTGCCTTCCATCGCCAGAGACCCAGGTTCGATCCTGACCATGGGTGCTGTCTGTACGGTGCTGTTTGTACGTTTTCCCTGTGACTGCATGAGTTTCCCCAGGTGCTCTGGTTTCCTCCCACATTCCAAAGACCTTGATTAGTACGGGTGTCAAGGGTTATGGGGAGAAGGCAGGAGAATAGGGTTAGGTGGGAGAGATAGATCAGCCATGATTGAATGGCGGAATACAATTGATGGGCTGAATGGCCTAATTGCGCTCCTATCACTTATAACCTTATGACCTCAGACGTACAAGTTTGTAGCTTAATTGGCTTCCTTAAATTAACCGTAGTGTGTAGGATAGTGCTGGTGTATGGGTTGGTCACTGGTTGGCAACGACTTGGTGGGCCAAAGGGCCTGTTTCCCTGCTGTATCTCTAAAATCCAAAGTCTAAATCTGTTGAGTTTGATACCATGCAAAGACTGGAGGCACATGAGACTGCAGGAAACTTGAGCAAACGAAGAACAGTTGGAGAAACGCAGTGGATCAGGCCGCATTATGGAGGGAAATGGACAGTTGACAACCAGGTTCAAGAATATCTCCTTCCCAACAGCCATCAGGCCCTTGAACACTACTTTGATGAATTGTCTATGATTGCCCCAAGGACCACAGTTCTTTTTTGCACTATTGAGATTAATTTACTGTGCCCTTCCTGAAGCTTGAGTACCATCATCTGATACCTCCTGAGTAATCTGTCAAATTGGCCTTACTGCCACCCCTCTGACTACAGCTACCCAGCACCAACACCAAAAGCCATCAACACCAGCCTTGGATAATTCCTCATACTATTTGGACATTGCAGGACATTTATTCCCCATCCTGGCATCTCTTGAGGAGGCTCACCTGCCACTATTCCTTTCCTGTAAAAATCTATGATTGTTTTTACCGGTGCTTCTTCCGATAAATTCTTAGTTTAGTTTAGAAATACGGCATGGAAACAGGCCCTTTGGCTCACCGAGTCCGTAACGACCAGCGATCACTGCACATTAATTTTTAAAAAACTTTTATACCAAGCCATTTAACCTACAAACCTGTATGTCTTTGGAGCATGGGAGTAAAACGAAGATCTCGGAGAAGACCCACAGGGAGAATGTACAAACTCCATACAGACAGCACCCGTAGTTGGGATTGGACCCGGGTTCCCTGTACTGTAAGTGCTGCTAGGCAACAACTCTACCGCTGCGCCACCATGCCCCTCTAAATTCTCAGGGGTTTGGTTTTGTTTTCCGCGTGGCAAGATACATAACTATTCCTTCCATGGCCTCATCCATGAAGAAACGCTAACTGAAAACGTTACTTTAACATCATCCCAATGACACGGTCCCCAGTGAACCGTTCCTTTGTTTTGTTTTTAATGACTTAAACTCCCTCCGCAAATTAAGCAGATTGCCAATAAAGTCTCAAAATACTTTTGACTTTGGCATATCTCTGAGGCCTTTGATACTTACTCCCCCATCTGCTGATTAGGTTTTCAAGCATGTTCGTTAGTTTTTTTTACAAGCTCTTTAAAATTGTATTAGTCTGACGGCGACTTCCTTCAAATGCCTCAAACCAATTAATATTTAAATGGATGATACCCACCACTCACTTTATTTTTTGATTTGGAGTCGTAAACAAAGCAGAGCTAGCATGAAATTATTGTTCCCTATTTCTTCTTTTGATGGTGAAGGGAGTCAGAAATCTGAACATGCTTTGTTCACTGTGATTTAAGTGTTTTTCTCCCATTCAAGGCAAGAGCTTGGTTGTGTGAACTGGTTGTGTGAACCAGTTTAGTTTAGTTTAGTTTGGTTCAGGGTAGATTAGTTTCGTTTAGCAATATGGCATAGAAACAGGCTCTTCGGCCCACTGGGGAGAATTTACAACTAACAGAAGCCGATCAGCCCACAAACCTCTATATCTTTGGAGTGTTAGAGGAAACCAGAGCACCTGGACAAATCCCACACGGTCACAGGGAGAACATACAAACTCCATACAGACAGCACCCATAGTCATGATCGTTCTCGGGTCTCTGTCGCTGTAAGGCAGCAACTATGCCTCTGCGCCACCATACCGCCAGTTTAAAAGTGATTAATCCTCAATCCTAAGGGAGTGCCAAGGAAGGTTAAATATAAATGAATGACTGAACATTTAAAAACTTTAAAACAAACCAAAGTAGTTTACATTTCCACTAAAATGTTTGCTAATTTAGTAATGGATTATTTGAAAATGTTATTCTGGAGGGGCAAACTGGAAGACAAAGAATGTTGTTATCAATAAGCGGAGCTTTGCCATCAAGAAATGAGCTCATTGTGCATTTCCAAAGCTCTCCTTGCAAAGTTAAAGAATGCTTCAGAAATGTTTGCCTCATTCTAAGGTAGACACAGGAAAGCAATGGTGCCAGTGTGCAGGCTGGTGTCTTATCTCCTGCTGGAGGCCCTGCAGCAGCCTGGGGCTCGAGTCAATCAGACGCGCCACCAGGAGGCCGAGCATGCGGATTGGACGCAGCCTGCAGCGACACGGAACGGTGAAGCAGTAGTGGAGGATACGAACCCCATCGCCTGGGTTGGCCAACCCTGAAACTCTGACCCAGTGCTGAAACCAGGACAACGGGCCTTTATTGCCAGAAAAGTGGTGAGTCTTGTGTACTATCTCAGTGTAATCTACTATTCCTACTCCCAGCTTCAAGAAGACAGCAAGGGATAGGGACAGGTACAGTGCTTAAAAATGCTTAAAGTCATGTGTTATAATAATTCTGTGCTTTAAAGTAGGTTGAAACTGAGCATATGTAAATAACACTTACTGCAGCCTACTTTAGTCAGATTCTGTTCTCTGTTGTCAAAGGAAAAATTGACAACAAAACATGAAGGGAAAATTCTATATATAAGGAGTAGATGAATCTCCTGGTGATCACTGTATTAGGCAATCTTAAATAAATAAATAAATTAATTTTTTACCCGATCTTTATGTTGTGTTTTAAAGTTTTCTGTTAAACTACATATTTGTACTTATGTATAATTGTGCATATGTACAGTAAGATTTTCACTGAAAAGTAGGCAAAAAATGAATGTTACTGTAAACAGGTACATGCAATAATAAAGTGCCATTTAACCATTGATCAGTTCCAGTAGTCCAAAGAGGGCTTTTTTCTGACCTTATAATAATCATGCTTTACATCCCAGTAGTGTCAATGCTTCTTCTTCTTCTTGCATATGGCGTGCAGAGCCTAAAGTTGTAGGTCAACTTGTTCTATTTGATCTTTTGTTTGTGCACGTCGGGTTGATTGCATTAGTCGAAACACGGTGGACCACGTGAAGGTCGCAATCTCCCACCCCGCTTCAATGCTTGTGTTGGGTAGATACAACCCTCCAGACTTTTGACTTTAGGCTTGGAGATACAGCATGGACAGAGGCCCATCCCCCCCGCTGAGTCCACGCCGACCAGCGATCACCCTGTACACCAGCACTATACTACATGCTAGAGACAATTGTCAATATATTTTTTTTTAATGAATTAAACCTACATACCTGTACATCGTTGGAGTGTGGGAGAAAACTGGATCACCCTGCGAAAACCCACGCGTCAAAGGGAAAATGTGCAAACTCCATACAGACAGCACCCACATTCAGGTGCTGTGAGGCAGCAACTCTACCCCTACGCCACTGTGTTGTCCAAGGTATGATTAGCAAAGACCAGCAATAAAATATACTTTCAGCATCTTCTCATCATATTCAACACTCTGTTTCATTAGGGAGATGGGCATTAGACCTACTGGCAACAACACTGGTTCAAGGCCTAGCTCCAGTCAGAATATATCATCATCTGAGGCACTGCCAAGAGGAACACATTAATCATGCATGATACAGGTAGATACTAATAACAGATAGAATGATTATTGCTTAATCGAGTTAATAAACTCCATTAAACTAGCCCCAAAATATTAGCATTGACAAAATGTTAACAGATGAATATTGATATTTGCGATGGCCAAATGCTTCATTATCTGCTTAACCAGCGCTGAAGAATAATTTTAGGTATTTATAATATGTCATGTTATTTCCAAATAAATTGCAAGTAAGTCCTGCACATACGAAAAGCTCAGCAGAAATAAACAGAGTAATGGGCTAAAGCAGTTCAATCATGCCTAGGGTCTGTTCTTCTCCATTATCTTTGACCAACCGGTAAGCCTTACAGCGCTTGCAGCGCCAGAGACCCGTGTTTGATCCTGACTACGGCTGCTTGTCTGCACAGAGTTTGTACGTTCTCCCCATAATCGCATGGTTCTTTTCCGAGATCTTCAATTTCATCCCACACTCCAAAGAAGTACAGGTTTGTTGGTTAATTGGCTTGGTATGAATGTAAATTGTCCCTAATGCGTTAGGATAGTGTTAATGTGCGGGGATCGCTGTTCGGCGCAGACTTAGTAGGCCGAAGGTCCTGTTTCCGTGCTGTATATCTAAATTAAACAAATTGAACACTCTATCTACCTGTGACATTGCTTCCTGTTCAAGACCTGTTCCTTTCTCACAGTCCACTCTGACAGCAGAGAATGTGATAAATGCATAATAATGAGATGATTAGTGCCCAATGTCCTTCATACATAGGCATCAAGAGTGTTTTATTATCATATGTTCCAAAAGAGTACAATTAAATTCTTACTTGTAGCAGCACAACAGATATGTAAATATAGTACTCCGTGGACACATAGTAAGCAATAAAAAGTTCAATAAAAAACAAACAAACTATATAGTGCGAAAATCCAAATCAAAACCCCAAGTCCTTGGTGCAATCAAGGCAGTTCGTTGTTCGGAGTTTTGTTGGAGTTCGTAGCGTTCAATAGCCTAATTGTTGCTGGTGAAAATTGTTTCTGAACCTGGACGTTATATTTTTTCAGTCTCCTACACCTTCCACCCAGTGTCAGGGGTGAAATGAGAGTGTGGCCAGGGTGGTGTGTGTCCTTGATGAAGCTGGCTGCCTTTTTTGAAATAACATTTCCACCCTTTCATGGTGGAAGGTTGGTGCCAGTGATAGGGCAGTGATCACCACTTTATGTAATCTCCTTTGTTCTTGGGCATTCGAGTTGCCGATCCAGGCCGTGATGCAACCTGTCGATATGCTCTCTACCGTACACCTTTAGAAGTTCAATAGGGTATTTGTTGAACCATATGATCAAAAATGACAGCGTGCAAAATGACTGTTAATGATCTGCAATCAATTTTACAAGGAATTCAGTCCAAGCACACAAAGAATTGCAGTAGTTTATAACTTAATCTTGAGGCTAAATGATTCAACATTTTCCTTGGATAAAGATGAAACCCTGCTGTGGTTTCTTTCCAAGCTTGAATCTTTCATAATCTTCTGTAATTTTGTACAGATAAGTTTAAGTTACATACTGTACATACTGTACATTATATTTGTCAGTTGCGCTTCTCTCGATAGAACAAGCAATTGATCTCAACTGTTACTCTGAATAATAATTTACATTTCAATTCTGTGCAGAACATGGATACCTTCCATCATTAATTGGGAAGGTGACAATTTACAATTATACCAAGCCAATTAAACTACATACCTGGCCTCCTTTGGAGTGTGGGAGGAAACTGAAGAACACGGAGAAAACCACGCACTCACAGCGAGAACGTACAAACTCCATACAGACACCACCGATAGTCAGGATCGTTTCTGGAACCGTAAGGCAGCAACTCTACCACTGCGCGACCGTGCCGCCCTATAGCACTGGGACATCAGGGTCTTGAACACTACTCTGCATTAATTTTAGCAACTATGATCTTCTACTGACTGTGTCCTCTATTGCACTGCTATCATTGGGTCTGCATTACAATGATTACCTACAATAATGATTGTTAATTTATTGCCTTATTGATTATTGTATTTTTTTCTGTGTGTTATCATCTTTAATGCCTGTTAAGCTGCAGCAGTCAAGAATTTAATTGTTCCGTTGGCGATATACATGGCAATTAAATATTCGTGACTCTCTTGTGACCTTTAAACACAATTTGCATTCAAAATTCTACAATTGCGCTTATAGTGATAACAGAAATGATGTGTGAAATTAATAGTGGTTGAGCGGAAGCTAATTCATCCAAATGGCCTCTTCTACACATGCAAGGCTGTGATGTTTGCATGTTGCTCTCTACTGAAATATGGTTCTATTACCGTCAGCAGCAAAACACATCAAGCAATTGATTCCCTCATACATTTGGCATTGGATAGGTAAAGGGAAGTTTTCACCCCTGAAGTTTGATTTACAGAACCATCCCAACAAGGAACGGACACTCCGGCCCATCATCTAGGGTGACAGGGTGTCGGGGGTTATGGGCAGAAGGCAGGAGAATGGGGTTAGGAGGGAGAGATAAATCAGCCATGATTAAATGGCGGAGTAGGCTTGATGGGCCAAATGGCCTAATTGTTCGTAAGTTACTCTAGCATTTGTGCTCCATATACTGCCTTTATATCCTTCCAAAATTACCCAGTACGTAGACTTAAACAACTTCTTACAGTGAACCCTTACTTCAAACTAATAATTAGATGTCTTAAGCCACACTCATTTATTTCGCAGGGATATTTTCATGTCACATCCAGATCTTAATTATCTGGGGCTGATGATGGATGTTGGTTCATTTTGGCTTTCTATAGTAGGCCAACCAGACTTGTGCACAATACTCCAAGTGTGGACTAACCAGTTATACTCAGCTGCAACATGTCTTCCAAGTTCTGTACTTAATGCCCCAATTGATGAAAGCAAGCATGCCATATGTTTTCTTTGCCACCATACCTACTTGCTTTGCCACATTCAGGGAACTGTAAACTTGGGCCTTAACACCCCTCTATGTTAGTGCTTCTCAAATCCCCACAATTTACTGTATTATCTCTTCTTGCATTTGATCTCTCAAATTGCATTCTCTTTATGAGAATGTTGCCAGGGCTTGAGGGCCTGAGCTATAAGGAGATGTTGGGCAGGCTAGGATTTCATTCCTTGGTGCACAGGAGTCTTTTACTCAGAGAAGGGAAATCAAGAACCAGAGGTCATTGGTCAAGGTAAGAGGGGAAAGATTTAATAGCAACCTGAGGGGCAGGTTTTTCACCCAGAGGGTGGTGGGTATATGGAACAATCTACAAGAGGAGGTAGTTGAGGCGGGTATTATAACAACTTTAAAAGGCATTTGGACAGATACCTTCTGGGTCATTGCATCTATCAGGTGGCTCAAGGAAGAATCCATGATAATGTCATTGGGATTCGGACATCCAGTGACTTGATCTTTGTAGGCTGGGTGATGGGCCAGAGAATGTGAACGGGAAAGTTGGCATCAATACTGTTGAAGGGTAGTGAATCTGTGGAATTCATAGCCACAGATGGTTAAGGCAGAGATTAAGAGATTCATGATTAGTAAGGGTGTCAGAGATTATCGGGCGAAGGCAGGAGAATGGGGTTGAGAGGGAAATATAGATCAGCCATGATTGAATGCAGATTAGACTTGCTGAACCAAATGGCCTAATTCTGCTTCTATAACTTATGAATTTATGTATGTATGTATGATGGCATTAACCCCCAATGTAAAATGGAGCCTTTGGCCTGCCAAACAATATGGGACTGAATCATATGCCAGAATTAATTTTCTTTAAAATAAATAAATTGTTCCCACCAATATGAAATTTCATATTGTACAAATAACTAGGTTATTTCAAAGTTTATTTTTAAAGAAGTTTGTCATGATTTGATAAAAGACAAAAAATGTGATTTATACTTGCCTGACTCTTTCCTCACCATCAGCAACGTTTAGCTCGCTGAGCATGTTCCAGAGTTCAGCTATGTGCAACAAATAATGTTGACGAATTTTTTAATTGCCCTATAGCTATCCCCATTAACTTCTTTGACCAGATTATAATTAATCTCCATGGCAAACATGAACTCACCCTGTCATGGATTGTCCCTTTATCCTATCCACTTGTCATGTTTAGTTTTTTTTTAGTTTAGAGATACAGTGCGGAAACAGGCCCTTTGAGTCTGCATCGACCAGCGATCTTTGCACATTAACACTAAACTACACAAACAAGGGACAATTTACATTTACACCAAGCCAGTTAACCTACAAACCTATACATCTTTGGAGTATGGAAGGAAACTGAAGATCTCGGAGAAAACCCACGCAGGTCACAGGGAGAACGTAATAACTCCGTACAGACAGCATCCATAGTTGGGATCAAACCCAGGTCTCTGGTGCTATAAGGCAGCAACTCTATCGCTACGCCACTGTGCCTCCCTGTCATGTTCTCTTTTCCCAGTTCTGATGAAGGGTTTTCATACTGAAACATTCTCCTTGAATCTCTTTCCACAGATGCTGCCTGATCTGCTGAGTGCTTCCAGCATTTTCTGTTTTGATTTTAGGAGGATAAAACATATCCCTGAGTCAAACTGAGTGAGCACAAATTACACAAGCTTGCAAACTTTTAAAAACACTTTCAATTGTTTTAAAAAAATTAATAAAATTCAATAAAATGTAGGAAACCATTTACACGTGGAAGAATGATAAAAACTACTTTTTAAATTAATGAGCTTTTATACTATAACAAGGTTTAAAAAAAATATTTCCACATTGTAATGGCTTGCTAATTTTAAAAGACTTTATCTTTCCAAAGGCTTATTAATGAAATGTATTTTTTTTAATGAACAAGGCATCAAAAAAATTGAAGTAGACCTTTTAATTAACAATCCTTTCAATTCTGGCACTCCACTCCAACTAATGTGCGGCTTTAAAATCTTCTTCCTAATTGGGAAAACAGGGTTCATACTCCAAAGATAGACACAAAATGCTGGAGCAACTCAGCGGGACAGGAAGCATCTCTGAAGACAAGATACGTTTCGAGTCAAGACGTCCACCCAGTTCAACTTCTGATGGTAAATACAACTTTATGTTCGTTCAGTTTCATTGAATGCCACAGACAACACAGAGCACATCTTCAGAGAAGCTGCATAGATGCAAAGATATCTTGCAATCTTTGGGGCGGCACAGTGGCCCAGCAGTAGAGCAGCTGCTTAAAAGCCCTGTTCCACGGTACGGGTTCATTCCAAGAGCTCTCCAGAGTTTAAAAAAAAACAAATTTGTGGTAAGCACGGAGAATGAACGTCGGAGCTCGAGGACGTCTCTTAGTGGCTTGTAACGCTAACGGCAGGTACTCGGGAAGACTTGCTAACGGCAGGTCAGCACGGGAAGACGCGTGAACATTTTTCAACATGTTGAAAAATGTCCACGAGAGCCCCGAGTACCGACGTGGCCATTACCGTAAATCTCCGAGTTCGACTCAGGGGCAAACTCGGGATAGCTCTTGGAATTAACTCGTACCGTGGGACAGGGCTATTACAACACCAGGGTTTGATTCTGACTATGACCGCTGTCTGTATGGAATTTGTATGTTCTCCCTGTGCACAGCCTGGGTTCTCACCAGATTGTCCAGTTTCCTCCCACATCCCAAAGACGTAGGTTAAGTGGCTTTGGTAAAATTGTAAATTGTGTAAGATAATGTTAGGGTATGGGGCCTGTTTTTGCACTGTATCTCTAAATTCCAAAGTCTTAAAGAAGTTTCAAAGGAAGATTGTAAGTCAATGTTTGAAGGTAAGATACACATTAAAAAAAACACTTATAATAACAAAATATATCTATGTTCTTCATTTCATTGATTCAATGCAAAAGAAGGGCCTGATTTCACAGAACAATTTTAGGCCTTAATTGCAGGGCAACATCAACAGTCACTGTTATTGCACAAAGAGTGAGAAGAACTAAACATTTCTGTGCATGGATAATTATTTTGCAATCCTAAAAAGTGATTTAGCCTCCTCCACAGTGATTGGCACAGAACCTTTTAGAGTCAGTGTAATACAGCTTGGAATTGGTCCAACTTGCCCACACTGACCAACATGTCCCATCTACATTCGCCTCACTTTCCTGCATTTGGGCCATATCCCTTTAAACCGTATCCAAAACTGGTCCTTTTCAAATAGAATAAGTGGAAGTCACATACACTGATGTGAATCTAAATTATGTAGGAATTAATCTCTCCTGAAAAACTTATACATTGCTGCATGAGGTCCAATTGGAGTTTCAAAATCTCAGCCAAAGCCACAATTACTGCTTCACAACCTGCCAAGCAGATAAAAAATAATTTTATGTATGAGCTTTGTAATTCACTTGCATAAATATTTCAAAATATAATGAAAGTTTATGTATTCTTTCATTTTTCACCACCTTCGTAAATAGATATAGATTCTAGATTCAATCTATTGGGTAAGTTCCAGTTTTATTTATCAGTTTAAACTCTTCTTAAATAAGTCAATTAAACAGGTTTTCTTTGTTCCCAGTTTGTTGTTTGTGAGACTTATTTATTTATTACATTTATACCAAGACAATTAACCTACAAACCTGGAGGGTGAGAGGAAATTGAAGTTCTCGGGGAAAACCCACGCAGGGTACGGGGAGAACGTACAAACTCCATACAGACAAGTACATGTAGTGAGGTTCGAACCCAGGTCTCTGGCGCTGTAAGCACTCTAAGGCAGCAACTCTACCGCTGCCTTAAAATAGATACATGGATAGAGGAATACGGGCCAAAGGCAAGCAATGGGACTAGTGTAGATGGAGCATCTTGGTCAGCATGGATGAGATGAGCTAAAGGACCACTTTCAGTGCCGTGTGCCTCTGTGACTCAAAATGATTAAAGGACATATTTTATATACAAAATTAATCTCCAGAATAAAAATTGAACAACAAATCCTTTGAAAGAGTATAATCCAAGTGCTGGAGGTGTTAAACAGCAATGAAATTGAAGCTTCATTAAATTTTGACGGAATGGCGCTATTGATAGTTTAGCAAAGAATCTAACATCTCATCTGACTGAATGGCAGTACTAAATGAGCATGTGCAAGACGAAGAGACAATTCTTAATGTAAATACTGAAGCAGCTGGCTGGAAGTCTTCAGAAATGAGCAGCCTGGCATGTTTCCAGACGTGGTGAAATGAATTCAGATCTACTGTATAATTAAAGTAGAATGCTCAATTAGTCACAAATAGAATTTGCTTCATGCTTTGAGGGCTTGGTAGGAAATATGACATAGGATCCAAGTCAGATGCTCATTTTCTTTCGGTGAAGTTTGTTTTTTAACTGGAGTGCTTTTTTGAGGACTGCAATTATTTTGCCTCATCAATAGATATCTGCTGAATGGAGGTGGAATTGTGTATTCAGCTTCTATTACCAATACCTAATTGACATCTGAAATTAGGGTCATTTCAAAGGGTACTAGATGAGTGCGATAACCATCAGGCTATTAAACACTAAAACCTCCAACTAAGCTCCAAACTACATGGACCTGGGGGCATCATTTTATGTATTTATAACCAGACTGATTCCTGGGATGGCAGAACTTTCATATGAAGAAAGACTGGATAGACTCGGCTAGAATTTAAAAGATTGAGGGGGGATCTTATAGAAACTTATAAAATTCTTAAGGGGTTGGACAGGCCTAGATGCAGGAAGATTGTTCCCAATGTTGGGGAAGTCCAGAACAAGGGGTCACAGTTTAAGGATAAGGGGGAAGTCTTTTAGGACCGAGATGAGAATTTTTGTTTTCACACAGAGATTTGTGAATATGTGGAATTCTCTGCCACAGAAAGTAGCTGAGGCCAGTTCATTGGCTATATTTAAGAGTATGTTAGATGTGGCCCTTGTGGCTAAAGGGATCGGGGGTATGGAGAGAAGGCAGGTACGGGAAACTGAGTTGGATGATCAGCCATGATCATATTGAATGGCGGTGCAGGCTCGAAGGGCCGAATGGCCTACTCCTGCACCTATTTTCTATGTTTCTGTCACGTGACTCCGAAGTAAAATAATAAGATTAAATGAGAACTTACCAGTTTGAAGTTTAATCTTGATTTTATGAGGAGTTACGATGAGCGATTACGTCCCCAACGCTCCCAACCCTCATAATAACAGGATAGTGTTAATATGCAGGGATCCGCTGGTCGGTATGGACCCGGTGGGCCGCAGGGCCTATTTCCATGCTGTATCTCTAAAACTAAAAATCAAATTCCCTGGGCAGCCACAGATGGTGCTTGCATATGGTGCCCACCCTTTCAGGATGCGTTCCTCTGCCCCAAAAGAGTTACTTATTCACATCTGCAGTTGTTGGTGGTGATCCCTCGCCTTTGTGCAATTTTTTGCTTATTTTGCTTATGTTTAACCCTACCTTTGGCTTCTAAGCAAGGTCCAAGTGGCAGTCACAATGTCAAGCATATGTTATTCCATACTTATGTTGGAAATTGTACCTCTACTCGCTCTATGCATCTGGAGGAACGGACACCCAGAAGCTCTTTGGGCTTTTGTTGCAAAATGTGTTCTCCCAGCAAATGTATCACAATTGTACATGACTGTAGTGTAATGACATCTAGGGCACTGTGCATAGTTTTGATCTTCTTTCCAAGCAAAATACTATACTTACTACAAGGTTTAGACTTTAGACTTTGGAGATAGAGCGCGGAAACAAGCCCTTCGGCTCACCGAGTCTGCGCCGACCAGTGATCACCCCATACACCAACACTATCCTGCCCACTAGGGACAATATACAAATTTACAGAAGCAAACTTGCATGTCCTTGGAGTGTGGAAGGAAAACAGAGCAACCATTAAAAAAACATACACTCACAGGGAGAAAGTACAAACTCTGTACAGATAGCACCCATATTCACGATCGGACCTGGGTCTCTGGAGTCGTTGGGCAGCAACTCTACCGCTGTGGCACAGTGGTGCCCCAGCTACGCCACTGTGCCAAGGGATTGCAACAAAGGTTCAACAGGACACAAAGAGCTTGAGTATCTCAGCGGTTCAAGCAGCTTCTCTGGAGAACATGGATAGGTGACGTTTTGGGTTGAGGCCCTTCTTCAAACAATGCAGATAGTTTTAAATCGTCCACCACAATTATTTTGTCCCAGACATAGAATCAAACAAATGGTTATATGGACAAAACTGGGATAAAGCACAAGAACAGTTTATTTGATGCTCTTTAATTAGTTTAGTGCTGAGATACAAGCCCTTCTGCCTACTGAGACCTCGCTGACCAACGTTCACCTATACACCCGTTCTATCGTACATACTGAAGACAATTTTAGAATTTACAGGAGCTAATTGTGGGAAGAAATGTGGGAGGAAACCAGAGAACCCGGTGAAAACCGACGCAGTCAAAGGGAGAACATACAAGTACAAACTGCAGTCAAACTGTCTCTCAGAAACCCGAGTCTCTGGCGCTGTAAGGCTGCAACTCTACCACTGTGCCACTGTTCCACCCTGTTCCTGAACTTGAAACAGAATTTTTTTTTTGTTTTTCAGTCACAAATCTTGACCCAAATATCTGCAAACTCATGGGCGCCGTGCCCTGTTCATGATTCTTTTGGCCCGCGTTCCATGCAGGGAATTGTATCAGGCAATATCACAGTAACTCTGCTGGCAAACTAACTTTTGGCCCCTTTGACACACCTGAATCTTTTTTGGAAGAATATCTCAGACAATTGTTTGTGGCGTATGAAAGAAGTGAAGGGCAAAATACCTTTCAAAACCATTCATTCTGGACTGTTCAAATCCTACACTGTTAAAGCCAACCATCATAGTTCACCAAAGATAGGCATAAAGGGCTGGAGTAACTCAGAGGGTCAGGCAGCATCTCTGGAGAAAAAGGATGGGTGACGTTTTGGGTCAGGACCCTTCTTCAAACCCTTCATTTAGATTCATTCTACTGGATTAATTCAATTAGATTAATCCCAAGATTCATTCTTCAGAATTAATGCTTTTCATCATAGTTCACCATCTCTCTGTACATTTATTACGGAGAAGACTTTACCGTTCCCATTTTATTGCGCACCCTCAACCTGCTCAGCCTCCAGGAATCAATTTAATGAGGCAACCTTTCCGATTGTTCAAAGTAAAAATAATTAAACAAATGTAGATTCATTGCCCTGTCCCTAGTTTTCAGAAGTTAATGAGACCAGGATTTATTATTTTTTTAATCTGTTTTCCCAGCACAGTATGTCCTTTTGCAAAGTTGTAACAGCAATAAGTTGCTCACTAATTGCTGCAAAATAAAAGGCTATGATCAACTCAGGCCGTAGTGTGCATCCTGGCCAATTTTGTTGTTGTAACCCAATTAATTAAAATGTTGGGGTAAAATCGGACTCTGAAATTTCCTTCAATTGTCACTTTGGGCCTTTTAAATACCGGTAAGTAAAATAGTTTCCAGTCTGATCTTCTTCTTCTTGCGTTTGAGGCAGCTAAAGTCTGCTGCGGTTCGACATCTGGTTCGACATCTGCAGATGCCCTGCACTAAAGAAGGCGTATGCCCCGGGTTGGCGCCAAGCAGCGGCGCTACTGCTGTCTCTGTTTGTTGTCGTTCGCCTGACTGAGGTCAGTTGACAGGGCTCACCACGGGGAGGTCGACAACATGAGCTCCTTCCAGACTGATGAAGGGACCCGACCAGAAGCATCGCCTGTCCATTCCCTTCACAGATGCTCCCTGATCATTTTAATTCCTCCAGCGCTTTGTGTTTTGCTCAATGATCCAGCACCCGCAGTTCCATGTGTCTCCACGTTGCTCCTCAAGAACATTGGTGGAGTTGCACGGGGGCCATATTTGCAAATGGATTTGCACAATTCCGCCAAGTAGATAAGAAGAGAATGCAGTGCAGAGAAATGATACTCGCATTCAGCATGTAACCCAAGTCTATGCTGGTGCAGTCATTTTGAAGTAAACTGCATGTAAGTACCTAGCAGGGCTTCCTCTGGTCAGAAGAGGGAAGGAGAAAGAGGAAGAAATAAGTTCATAATGGCCAACAATCTGTCCTCCATGGGTTTGGCCCAACTCTCACTTGCCAATTGCCCTCCCTCCCTTAGCCATTCCCGCCCCCCCCCACCCCACGACCCCACCACTCCCCACCATCTTCTAGGTCCTGCTGCCTCCTAATGTGGGAGGGGTGGGAGAAATGTTTTTAGTCTCTTCCTTTTGGGGGGGACGCGACTTTTCTTGTCATATCCCCCGTCTCCGCCTCCGTCTGCGCTGAGGCCTAATTGCGGAGCTGACAGCCTCCAACTGCGACCGACCTAGAGGCTCCGGAGGCAGAGCCAGCCAGGACCTACCAGCGCGGGGCTGGCCGACTTCGGGGCTGTGGTGGGTTCAGGCGTTCAGGCGTTCCGGAGACCCGACTCAGAGCTGTGGCGGCTTTCCAGTGGCGGTGGCGGCGGCAGCGACTTCGGAGGTTCGGCCGCGGGCCCAGTGGACGACATCATCGGGAGCTCGCAGATCACAGGCTGGTGACCTATTTTTCCGGAGCTCCCACGGCAATAGCTGCGTCTGCTGGACTGGAGGGCTGCAGCTTCGACCGCCCCGGGCTGCGGAGTTGAACCGGCCCGCTCGCGGAGCGCGGTTCACCCGCGGGACTTATTTACATCACCCGGTGCGGTCACAACATCGGAGGCCTGGGTCGCCTCAGCGCAGAGGAAGAGGAAGAACAAGAAGGGAAGAGACAAAGACAAGATTTTTGCCTTCCACCACAGTGAGGAGGTGTCTGGTGAACTCACTGAGGTGGATGTTAAATATGTGTTTATTGTGTGTTTTGTTATTTACTATATTTATTATCCTCAAAAGGAGAGACCGTTTGCTCATGGCTCTCCCAGGTCGAGGTCTTATTGCAGAAGATGCTCGACAGGGACGAACTCCGTGAGGAGGAGTGGTGCCCACGCCAGGCTAGTGGAGGGCCTGTGCTACCAGCGCCTATAATAGGGCTGCAAGAATACCCAACCTTTGAGGATGAGGGTATACCGGTGCAGTTTACTGACGCCGAGTCAGTAGCTGGGGAGAGCCACAAGGGAGTGGAACTTGAAATTATACCGAATAAAGCAGAGAAATTTGCAGTGACAAGAGAGGCAGGAGAGCCGTTAGGGGATGAATTGGCATCAGCCATCCAATATATGCTCTCTCACCAGCTGCAAGAATTGGCCATGGATGAGGCGGCTAAAAAGTATGAAGCCCCTATCAATTGCGGTTTACTAAAGGTACCTATGGTAAACCATCTCATATGGACACAGTTGGGGGTGTCAGCAAGAGCCTAAGAATTAAAATTCCAAAAGGTATTGAAATTACTGTCAGCAGGGCTCACGGCATTTGCTATTACAGTAGACAAGGGGCATATGTCGGAAGCCCATCAAGGTGCACTGGGACTTCTGTGCTTATTTTGAAATCAACAATATTAGACGAAGTACTATTCGGCCAGTTATTAATCCCAATCTGGCATCTTTGTGTAAACTGCCCAGCGTACAACCGCCCAATCTTTTATTTGGAGGAGATCTCGCCAAGCGAGTTAAAGAGCTTCATGAGGATGCTAAAACCATGGGCCTCATCAAGCCGGGTGGCAAACAAGGAAAGAAGATTTTTCCTTACTGGCGGGGTACCAGTTCGGACGCCGGGGAAGGGACCAGCCATTCAGCTTCGCAGTCTCGGAGCTGGCAGCCTGCCACAGGTGTGAGGGGAAGGATGACTTTCCCTACAAAGGGCCAGGGGCAAAAAGGGCAGCCAGGACGTATGCAGGTGAGAAAAATCCCTCTTAAAGAGAATGACTCAAGTGAAATAGATGTTCAAATTGGGGGCAGATTACACTTGTTTCTCAAACAATGGCAGGAGATAACACCAGATTAATTTATACTCAGCAGTATAGAGGGGATTAAAATTGAATTTTACACTACTGTGTGTCCACCTAATCAGCATGTTCCAAGTCGGAAACTTATATTTTCAGAAGAAGAGAATGTGCTCATACAAGCAGAACTTAACACATTACACAAAATAGGGGTTATTGAGAAGTCAGTTCGTCAAAATCGTCATTTTGTATCAAGTATTTTTCCTAGGTCTAAAAAGACTGGGGAATGTAGAATAATTCTGGACCTGACGAGTTTGAACTCCTTTGTTTGCTATAGGCATTTCAAAATGGAAACTTTTTCTACGGCTAAACATCTGGTTTCCAAAGGGTGTTATATGGCCAGCATTGATTTAAAGGATGCATATTACTCAGTGTCTATTCATGGTGATGATAGGAGGTATTTCCCATTGACGGTAGGGAAGATTCAAACAAGAGGGCATGACATGAGAATTAAGGGACAGAAGTTTAGGGGTAACGTGAGGGGGAAATTCTTTACTCAGAGGGTGGTGGCTGTGTGGAATGAGCTTCCAGCAGAAGTGGTGGAGGCAGGATCGATTTTAACATTTAAAAGTAAAGTGGATAGGTATATGGACGTGAAGGGAATGGAGGGGTATGGTCTGAGTGCAGGTAGATGGGACTAGGGGAAAACAAATGGTCGGCACGGACTGGAAGGGCCGAGAGGGCCTGTTTCCGTGCTGTAATTGTTATATGGTTATATATGGTTATATGTATGACTGCAGGCAACAAAATTTCGTTCAGACCGCAAGGTCTGAATGACAATAAAGTTTTCCATGATTCTATGATTCCATGATTCCATGATTGCATGATGATCACATCCTGTCAAAGAAACAGAATATTGTGTCAGTGAGCAAGATTCATGCATCTACTTGAATCGCTGCCAGTGTCCACATGTGTCTAGATGTGAATCCAAGGCTTGCAAAACCTTGATTGCAAAACCATAATCCAGACCTCTGTTGGGAGTTTGCGTGTTTGCGTTCACGGAAGGCCTCTAGAGTCCCCGTGGATACCGCGTGTTCCCTCTCCAGGGCACGGACGTAGGCCCGGAAGAGGGGCAGGCAGCCGACTCTGTTGTGACCATCGACCATCTGCTGCCTGGACCCATGAATGGCCATCTTGGCAAGGCCCAGGAGCAAACCGACAGGGAGATCCCACCCTCCCGATCAATCCTCCCCACTCCTTGTGCCCAAATACCAGAATTGTTGAACTGAAATGCAACCAAAACCTGAGGAGCAGCTCCTTCAGATACTTGTACAGGGGCTGCATCCTATTACACTCTGTGCACACATCTCTTCCTCACCGCAGAAGTTACAGGCGGCTGGTGAGTCCATGAACCGACTTAAATATTTATTACACACCACAGCTCTGTGCAACACTGTCCACCCCCAGGTCCCTGATTTAAATGGGGAGGACTCCTTTACAGAGAGACCTCCACTGGGGACCGCTCCCACCATCAGGAGGAAACACCGACCGCCAGGGCGTGTCCGGACAGAAGACGACGGTGAGGAAGCATAGAGTGAGCAAGAGCAACCTGTACAGTAAATGTCTCTCTGCATCACAGTATGGCACTCTGGGTATTCCACCCTCTATCATCAGGTCAACTGGTATGTTCTACGTTCTTAATCTTACTATTTTCAGTCATGGTGCGTTCTGTGATTCCACACTGCTGCTTTGAAGGATGTCGCGCATGTGTGCTGGCGGGGTCTTCACAAAATCCCTCACCGCAACTCCTCATAAAATAAAGATCAACCTTTGAACTTGGTAAGTTCTCGTTTAATCTTACTATTAAAAAGGACTGGGGACAAAATTCCCACTTCTCTAACACCATTGCTAACCCCAAATGGGGTTGAGACCCTATTGCCCCATTTTATTTGCATAGTCTGGTGGGCATACCAGAAGGCCAGAATTCTCACAATGTAATTAGGCACCCCTCTTTGACTCATTTTAACAAACAGCTTTCTGATTAACATTATCAAAGGCTTTGGAAGCATCAATAAAGCACGAGGATTGAAGAGTTTTTGCCTCTATATTTGTTTACCATCTCGTTCAGGGCATATATGCATGTCATTTTAGCTTTAAAATCAAACTGGTTATCTGTGGACTTAACAAACTATCCACAGAACTCTTTCTAAAACTTTTGACAATATGCTGGCTAAAGCTATGGGCCTGTAATTATTTCGGCTGCCTATTTTACCAGCTTTATCCTTAATGACCAGCACTAACGGAACAGACAACATTAAGTCTGGTAAAGCCATGAATCATAAAGCCAGTAAAACAAATAGCAAGGAGAGGAGCTATCCTCATACTCGCCTACTTAAGATATTCAGCAGAAGTAGGATCCAAGCCACTTGCTTTGTTGCTGGACAGCTTGTTCATGGCATGATACACCTCATGTGACACAATCACCATTGAGTCATTACACTCAATATTGTCCACCCTATACAAGTTACCTTGGACACAGTTGAATAAAGTGCTATAATGTTGTCGCAATAACTCAGCGATATTAGCTGTTCCGGAGATTCCATCTACAGTGCATGGTAGAGATGTTTTGCAACTGTTAAGAGCTCTCACTTCTTTCCAAAAATCAGTAGCATTGTTACTTAGCAGCTTCTTAGCCATGGAATCAGCCCTCATAGCTTGCTCATTTTTACAGATGAAGCGAATAGCATATTTATACCTTGCATTAGTGAGCTTCTTGTACTCAAACACAGGTATATGTTCAACATTTATTGTCATAACAACAACAGGTATATGATTAGTCATTGCTGCCCCATACAAAATGCTCATACACCCCAAGGAGGCATGTGCATCAGCTGTACTAATACAGTGGTCCAGCCATGATGTGGTGTGCCAGGCCTCACTAATATAAGTGTTGAAGTTTTTGATTTTGGGGAGAAGGTAAAATCGGGCCGTGCGGGGCTGGGAAACGATGAGGTCGGAGGCTCGGGGGGGTAGGGAGCCAGAGCTGATGTTTTTTGATTTTGGGAGAATGTCTCTGCCTGTTCGTGCCCCACCGAACACATTTCCACATATCTTGACGCCATCCTATCCCCCTTTGTTAAATCCCTCCCCACCTATGTTCAAGACACCTCAGACACTCTCCGTCGGCTCCGTGCATTCCATTCTCAAGGCCCCCATCCTCTCATCTTTACCATGGACGTCCAGTCACTCTACACCTCCATCCCCCACCAGGACGGTCTCAAAGCCCTCCTGTTCTTCCTCGACCAGAGGAGCAACCCACACCCGTCCACTGACACCCTCCTCCGCCTAGCAGAGTTGGTCCTCACCCTCAATAACTTCTCTTTTGATTCCTCCCATTTCCTCCAAACACAAGGCGCAGCTATGGGCACACGCATGGACCCAGCTACGCTTGCCTCTTTGTTGGGTACGTCGAACAATCCTTGTTCTCGGCGTACCAGGGTCCCATCCCCGACCTCTACCTCCGTTACATCGATGACTGCTTTGGTGTCACCTCCTGCACCCACACACAACTGACTGACTTCATTCATTTCACCACCAACTTCCATCCGGCACTCAAATACACTTGGACCATTTCCGACATTTCCCTACCATTCCTTGACCTCACCATCTCTATTGCAGGTGATACGCTCCTGACCGACATCCACTACAAACCAACTGACTCCCACAGCTACCCGGACTACTCTTCCTCCCACCCTGCTTCCTGTAAGGACTCCATCCCCTATTCCCAATCCCTCCGTCTACGCCGCATCTGCTCCCAGGATGAGGTGTTCCACACCAGGTCATCACAAATGGCCTCATTCTTCAGAGAACGGGGATTCCCTTCCCCCACTATTGATGAGGCTCGCACCAGGGTCTCCTCCATACCCCGCAACACTGCCCTCGCTCTCCATTCCCCCACTCGCAAACAGGGCAGAGTCCCCCTGGTCCTCACCTTTCACCCCACCAGCCGGCAAATACAACATATAGTCCTCCGCCAGTTTCGCCACCTCCAACGTGACCCCTCCACCCGCCACATCTTCCCATTTCCCCCCCTGTCTGCCTTCCGCAAAGACCGCTCCCTCCGCAACTCCCTTGTCAATTCTTCCCTCCCCTCCCGCTCTACCCCTTCCCCGGGCACTTTCCCTTGCAACCGCAAGAAATGCAACACTTGTCCCTTCACCTCCCCCCTCCACTCCTTTCAGGGACCCAAGCAGTCCTTCCAGGTCCGACAGAGGTTCACCTGCACCTCCTCCAACCTCATCTACTGCATCCGCTGCTCCAGATGCCAGATGATCTATATCGGTGAGACCAAGCGGAGGCTTGGCGATCGCTTCGCCGAACACCTCCACTCGGTCCGCAATAACCAACCCGACCTCCCGGTGGCTCAGCACTTCAACTCCCCCTCCCATTCCACATCCGACCTCTCGGTCCTCGGCCTCCTCCACGGCCAGAGTGAGCAACACCGCAAGCTGGAGGAACAGCACCTCATATTCCGCTTGGGGAGTCTGCATCCTTTGGGCTTGAACATTGAATTTTCTCAATTCTGTTAACCCTTGCTTGTCTCCTCCCCTTCCCACCTCTCCCTCAGCCCTCGGGCCCTGGCATTCCCTCTATCTCTATCTCCCTCCCCCACCCCAGTCGCACCAGCTTCTCATTTTCACACCACAAACAGCTTACAATGGCTTGTTCCCTTTATCATCGATACTTTTTTGCATATCTTTCATTCATTGTTCCTTATCTCTCCACATCACCGTCTATATCTCTCCTTTCCCTGATCCCTGACCAGTCTGAAGAAGGGTCTCGACCCGAAACGTCGCCTATCTCCTTCGCTCCTTAGATGCTGCTGCACCCGCTGAGTTTCTCCAGCTTTTTGTGTACCCTCACTAATATAAGTATAGCTATCTGTAGGTAAAAGCACTTTGCATGACAATATTAAATTCTATCTTGACAGAACTGAGCCATATGATTGGCAAATAATGAGTTCCTATCTGAGATATCTGCATTCATATCCCCAATGGCATATGCACTACAATAATTATTGTTTTAAATAAAAGAATAGTTGAAAGCAAGCCTATTTAAATATTCATCCTCATTCTGATGGCATTCATAGGGTGTATATGCATTCAGGATACAAATTCCTTGTTATTGTGAGCAAAGTGTACTGCAATACACCAGTTAGCATCAAGGCGAACCACATTTATTGATGTCTCCAGCTTCTTGTTCCATAGAATAGCCACCCCCCCCCCCCCCCGGTCTCCTACCTCTGACTATTCCCATGCCAAGGTCAGTTGTAGACTCCCCAGCCCCTTGAAAGATATCATTGAGATAATTGAGTTTGTCCAAGTCTTGCTTCGCTAAGAATGTCTCTTGCATACATAGTATTTCACAGTTCTCCAGAACATTGTCAACAACTGAGCGGCGAGCTTCATCCCCTGCACTCTGGCCCAAACGCAGGCCACGACAGTTGTACGATAGTACCCAAATGTTCACTTAGCGAGACTAGTGAGTGCACCTAGCACCAGCAGGCACACTAATTAATTGTTAATAATTTATTAATTAAGGTAATAATTAATTGTTTGTTGCGTATTAAGGCGGAGGGTTCTGTTTTGTGTTTTATTGTACTGTACCTATAATTTTAATAATTGAATAAATATTTTTGGTTTAAAAAATATGATACAGTTCAGAGAACGGTTTCCATGCCGTGTCTCTTAAGAAACATCTAAAGACAGTCAGCTCACTGTCGGTATATCACACAGATGTGGATATGGTTTTGTTTAGTTAACAGATACAGCATGGAAACAGAACCTTCGGCCCACTGGGTCCATGCCAACCAGCGATCATCCATTCGCACTAGTTCTATGTTATCCTACTTTGTTCACTACACAGTTGGGACAATTTATACAGACCAATTAACCCGCAAACCTGCATGTCTTATGATGTGGGAGGAAACCGGAGGAACGGGAGGAAATCCACGCAGTCACAGGAAGAACGTGCAAACTCCTCACAGACAGTATCTCGCTCGCGCAAGGGTATCAGGGGTTATGGGGAGAAGGCAGGAAAATGGGGTTGAGACGGAAAGATAGATCAGCCATGATTGAATGGCGGAGTAGATTTGATGGGCCAAATGGTCTGATTCTGCTCCTATAACTTATGAAATTATGGCACTTGATGCTTCCGGTGAACTTGACAGTTCTAGTGACTTCATTGCATTTTCTTTTGTTAAATATTTTTATTGTAGAAACATATTAATGAAAAATACATTATTATACAGTAATGAAAATACATCATTAGATACTTTCATAATATTAATATTAATATTAATATTAAGATTTAAGACTATATGCTTCTATACACTTTTTAATTTTTTTTTATAAAGTAAGAAAAGATAGAGAAAAATAATATAGAAAATATGAAAGCGAATGGAGTATTAATCATTAATCCGTCGTTGGAGATATAAGCATGATTTATTATGTATACTTCTTCATCCATTCTATTGTTCAGGCCTCAGTCAAGCCCTCGCACTGAGCCACTTTGACCCTGTAAATATTCAATATATGGAGACCATATCCCCCTGAGGAGATCCAACCTGTCCATTAGGACAAGCCTCAATCTCTCCAGATGGAGTGTCTCCGACATTTCTGTATTCCACATTTTGATTGTGGGGGATGTAGGGCCTTTCCAGAATTTTAGTATTAATTTTTTCCCAATTATTAAACCGTAATCAATAAAGGTTCTTTGATTCGTTGTTATTAATTGGTCTGTTTCCAGTATTCCTAGTATTATTAACTTTGAATCAGGGGTCAAAGTTATATTAACAACATTCGAAATTATCCTAAATATTTCTATCCAGAATTTTGTAATTTTTACACAGTTTGTAAATGAATTCATTGCATTTTCCTCATGCATTAATTCTGGATCCATGTAGCTACGCTCTGGCTTTGTCACTATCTCATGCTAATGTATTGAAGAATACGAGGAGCAATCACGAAACTAAGCAGACAACATAAACTTGATGTCCTATAATCAATAGATTCAGGTTCCTTGGTTATTGCAATTCACATGCCTGTTTTAGGTATAAACACAGAACATAGAACAGTACAGCACAGGAACAGGCCCTTTGACTTTTAATATTTGCACCGATCATAATGGCAAGATAAACTAATCTCATCTACCTGCACATGATCCATATCCCTCAATTCTTTGCATATCTATGTGTCTATTTTGTTTAGTTTAGTTTAGTTTAGAGATACAGCGCGGAAACAGGCCCTTTGGCCCTCCGAGTCCATGCAGACCACAGATCCCCACACCTTCACACTATCCTACACACACTAGGGACAATTTACACATACACCAAGCCAATTAACCTACAAACCTGTACGTCTTTGGAGTGTGGGAGGAAACCGAAGATCTCGGAGAAAACCCACGTGGTCACGGGGAGAATGTACAAGCTCCATGCAGACAGCACCCGTAGTTAACCCGTAGTCAGGATTGAACCTGGGTCTCCAGCTCTGCGAGCGATGTAAGGCAGCAACTCTACCGCTGTGCCACCGTGGCCGACCGTAGATCCATCTATCTAAAAGCTTTTTAGACGTCACTATTGTTTCTGCCTCTAACAAAATTTTCCTCCAACAACAATTTTTCAGACAACAGCAGAGAATCATTGCCGAATGTACTAAATGTAAATGTTTTACATTAAATCGGGACATGGAGCCGAAAGAACTGCGCATTTAACCCAATGCAAATTATGCCACATATTAATATAGGTAATGTTGATATTTCACAGGCAGTATGTTACATAGAGGTTGGCAAAGGTATAACCTTGAATTTGATAGATATTTTACAAGTGCTGTTTTAAATCTTATTGCCCAAGTAACATTTATTGGAAAACCAGTAACATATTTAGAAAAATTCAATTTTACAATTCTTGCAGCCAGCACTCAAGTTAATTAAAATTTAAATTATATTACATCTCATTATCAAGAACTTAATCTTTCCTGCAGAAAATATAATTAAAGGTTACAGTATAATTTCAATAAAATGATTAATTAAAGATCTGTTAAAATACTGAGGGTTTTATTTCCACTGATGGTGTTCATGAGACTGTAAATGTGTGGATAGAGGCCAAAACATGGCCACGGAATTTTCTTTCATGTTTTCCGCACCAAGATTCCTGACTTTGCTGAAACAATGTCAAAGAAATTAGCAAAAGTCGTCCCAATTAATGGTACTTGAGGTTTTGTTGTAGGTCAGTTAAGTAACTCTCTCATAATAGACTAAAAGTATAAGCAACAGAAATCCAACCTGAACTGCAAGAACCAGAGCACCTAGGTTTAAGGTGTGAGGGGAAAGGCTCAGTAGGATCCTGAGGGGCAATGTTTTCACACCAAGGGTGGTGGGTAAATGGAACGAGTGGCCGGATGAGGCAGGTACGAAAATTACATTTAAAAGATATTTGGACGGGTACATGGATAGGAAAGGTTTGGAGGGAGACACAAAAAGCTGGAGTAACTCAGCGGGACAGGCAGCATCTCTGGAGAGAAGGAATGGGTGACGTTTCGGGTCTTCTTCTTCTTCTTTCGTGTGGCGTGCACAGCCTAAAGTTGTAGGACAACTTGTTCTATTTGATCTTCCGTTTGTGCACGTCGAGTTGATTGCATTAGTCGAAACAGGGCGGACCACGTGAAGGTAGCAATCTTCCACCCCACGTTTCGGGTCGAGACCCTTCTTCAGACTGGTTAGGGATAAGGGAAACGAGAGATATAGATGATGATGTGGAGAGATAAAGAACAATGAATGATAGATATGGAAAAAAGTAACAATGACATATGCGGGCTGGCAAGACTGGTGTAGATGGGGCACCTTAGTCAGCATGGGCAAGTTGGCCTGAATGGCCTATTTCCATGCTGAATGTACAGCAATGCGCACAAACAAACAAAATCTGCAACTTGTATTCGGCTCAGAATGGAATTACGATCTGAAGCCATCCTATTTACTTTAATTTTTAGTTTAGAGATATAGAGCGGAAACGAGCACTTCAGCCCATGACGACCAGTGATCCCGCACTCTAATACTATCCCACACACACTCGGGACAATTTTACACTTATACCAAGCCAATTAACCTGTAAGTCTTTGGAGTGTGGGGGGAAATCGAAGATCTCAGAGAAAACCCATGCAGTCGTGGGGAGAACGTACAAACTCTCTACAGACAAGCACCCGTAGTCAGGAATGAATCTGGGTCTCTGACGCTGTAAGGCAGTAACAATAATTCCACCTGAAGAAGGGGCCGGACCTGGAATGTCATCTGGCCATTTCTCTCCACAGATACTGCCTGACCGATTGCATTCCTCCAACTGTTTATTTCTTTCTCTCTCTCAAGATTCAAGTTTCTGCAGGCACTTGTGTCTACAATATAATGGTGGCTGATCTACAACAGTCTTAATTCACAAGATGGAACACAATACTTACCTCAGAGCAACCGGTTTTAAGCTATAGTTTTAGATTTGAATTTTTACTCCACTTTAAGGGATTAAATACGTTCAATATAATGTCGGGTATCAATAATCAAAGTGTGAGCAGTATCGTGGTACAGGTATTTTGCCAATTTTAATTAGATAATAACTCATTAAGATTAATAATAGTGGTAGATTTTAAGTTGGGACAACTTTCTTGAATGTACAAGTGCTCACAATACAAGCAAGACAGAGGTGCGAAGGGACTTAAGAGTGTTGGTGTAGAATTCCAAAAAGGTTAATAGACAATAGACTATGGACAACAGGTGCAGGAGTAGGCCATTCGGCCCTTCGAGCCAGCAACTGCCATTTGCAAGTTGAATCGGTTGTCAGAAAGGCAAATGCAATGTTGACATTATTTGAAGAGGACTAGATTATAAAAACTGGGATGTAATGCTGAGGTTTTAGAAGACATTGGCCAGACTGGATTTGTGAGAGTTCTGGGCCCCATATGAAAGGAAGGATGAGCAAGCACTGGAGAGGGTCCAGAGGAGGTTTATGAGAATGATCCTGAAGATGATTGGGTTAACGTATGTTGCTCATTTGATGGTACTGGGCATGTACTCATTGGAATTCAGAGGAATCAGGGGGGGACCTCATTGAAACTTACCAAAGGTGAAAGGCCTGGATAGAGTGGATGAGGAGAGAATGTTTCCACTAGTGGGAGAGCCTAGGACCAGTGGGCATAGCCTCAGAATAAAACGACATACCTTTAGAAAGGAGATGAGAAGGAATTTATTTGGTCCAAGGGTGGTAAATCTATGGAAATCATTGGCACAGACAGCTGTGGGGGCCAAGTCCTTGGGTATTTGTAAGACAGAGATCGGCAGATTCTTGTTTAGTAAGGATGTCAAGGGTTATGGGGAGAAGGCAGGAGAATTTATGAACTTACTAGACCAAGTGGGACATGTTGGGCCCCGTCCCCCAAAGCGGGGTGGGGGGGGGGGGGGGGGGGCATTTTGTTCTTAGAACTTGCACTTGGAAATCTTTGCAGATATGGAAGTTACATTTGCAAGCTCGGTACTTCAGGATCCGAATGTTGGAAGTGATCGCATGGAAATCGCTGTTTCCAGTAATCGGAGGCATCATAACTACAAGGGTTGCTGGTGCAGCTCGAAGAGGAACACAATGAGCAGCAGCAGAAGGTTGTTGAGAACCAGCATAGTTAAAGGGGAGTCAAAGCTCTACTTTTGACTTTAGAGATACAGTGTTGAAACGGGCCCTTTGGCCCACTGTGTCTGCACTGAGCAGCAATCACCCAGGTGATGTTTTGGGTTGGAAGCCTTCTTCAGACGCCCACCTGACCCAAAATGCCCCCTATTCCTTTCCTCCAGGGATGCTGCCTGACCTGCTGAGTTACTCCAGCATTTTGTGTGTATACCAGCACCTGCAGTTCCTTCCTACACAAAAGATCTGCAGCAGGTAACATGGTGGCATAATAGAGTGCCTCACAGTTCAATTCTGACCCCGGGTGTAGTTAGCCTGGAGTTTCCACTTCCTTCCAGTGACCCCGTGGTTTTTCTCTGGATCTCATCTTCATTCCAAAGAACTGTGTTTGGTAGGTTAACTGACCAAAGTAAAGTCCCCCTGGAGTGTGGGTAATTGGTAGAATCGGGGGGAAGTGAACAAAATTAAATAGGAATTAATGGAGGATTAGTGTAAAATGGGTGGATGATGCCGAGGTGTGGACTTGGTGGATGAAAGGGCCTGTTTCCATGCTATGGCTCTCTGAGGTTTGCGAAAGATTCCCATGCAACCACCACAATGCTTCTGTCCAGCAACAGTCCATTATCATCGATCTCCTGTGCCTCAAGGCATCTGGTTGGAAATGGTTGAGACCTTCAAGTTGCGAGATGTTAATATTGCCGATATAGTCGTGGACCAACTACATTGAAGCAACAACCAAGAAGTTGCTCCACACCTTTACCTGCTTGGGAATTGAGGACATTCGGCATGTCTCCAATGGACTCACACAAACCTCTACCAATGCACCCTAGAGAAAGCATCCTATCAGGTGGGAATTGGGGACCCAGGAATTGTGGACATTGCTTAGTCTATCACACAGACCGGACTCCCCACCATTGACTCCATCTACACTTCATGCTGCCTCGGAATATCAAAGACTTGCCCGCCTGAGTTATTCCTTCTTCTCCCTGCTCCTGTCAGGCAGAAGATACAGAAGCTTACATGAGACGATAAAATATAATTGAATCATTGAATCATTGAGTGAACTCCATTTGAAATTGGCCGTCTCACAACACCTAACCAAAACTAGCAAACTGTGGCAGCAAGTCAAACTGTGGAATTCAACCCTGTGGTCTAAACCTTAGGAACTCCAGTCACCCTCCCACCAGTAAACATACCTGATTGCCTATTTTTAGTTTTAGTTTAGTTTAGTTTAGTTTACAGCACACAAACGAGTCCTTCAGCCCACTGAGTCTACGTCGACCAGCCATCCCACACACTAAATCTATCCTACACGCACTAGGAACAATTTACAATCATACCAAGTCAATTAGCCTACAAACTTGCATGTCTTTGCAGTATGGGAGGAAACCGAAGCTCCCAGAGAAAACCCACGAGGGTCACAGGGAGAATATTCAGACTCCGTATAGACAAGCACCCGTAGCCAGAGTCGAACCCAAGTCTCTGGGGCTGTAAGGCAGCACCTCTACCGCTGCGTCACTATGCCGCTCGTGATCAATACATTACAACTAACCATTTAAGCAGGTTATCGCTTCCGTCCTTAAACCTGACTATCAGAAAGCAGCAGGATGAAGTAACCATAGATACAAGCACTGTAAAATTTAGCAGATCATGCTGTTGGAAGGAGCACTTTCCATCATGGCCTTCCGGTCTCTGCACTGTGCTCCAAGGGTGGCATGAAATCCAAGTTTCTTCCACTTAATGCAACTATCCTCTGTTCTAACCTCCGTGGAACATCTTCAGCTGGGCCACACTGACATCCTTTGATTTACCAGACAAATTATCAGCACCGAGAGAGCCAACTTGCTCCTAATTACTCTTGTCTCAGTTTTGCGCTGCAGGCTTGCATCCAATAAAGACTTGTTTGAATCGACATTGGAACGTTACAGCTGGAAGATGGAACAATTATTTTGTAGTGACTACTCCTAGGTAAGACGTACCTTTTCTTTGTTTGTTTTCTTTGCAATTTTTGTACTGATGAAAGCGAGGAACGACAGCGCTGAGGGATAATTTTAATAGCATTTCATTCTCCTAGCACTGTCAACCTTCACTTTAATGAGCAGAAGTTTCACGTAAACATATGTCTTTAAGTATGCTTCCTGACCTTCACAGCACTGCACAGTAGTGATCTGATATTGTGCCATCGTGGAGGACTAAAATCAAGAGTTATAGAATCTTACAGCAAAAGACCCAACATCACTGCTTGCGAGAGCTATCCAAATTAGACCCACTCCCCTGATAATAATCTATTTCCATGTAGATTAACGCCACACCATTTTATCTGAAAACAAGCAATTTAGATTTTTTCACAACTCTGTGCTTGAGGTGTGCATGGCAACATGTTAAACCTCTTCAATTGCTTAAAGGTGTAAATATTATGGAAATGAGAATCCTCGCTACATTTAATGAGACCATTCAGCACTTCACACCGTGCCAGACACTTGAAGGGAATTTTGGTTCGCTCCTAAAGAATTGTTCTTTCACCACACCTCCACATTAATTATTGTGTGTGTGTGTGTGTGTGTGTGTGTGTGTGTGTGTGTGTGTGTGTGTGTGTGTGTGTGTGTGTGTGTGTGTGTGTGTGTGTGTGTGTGTGTGTGTGTGTGTGTGTGTGTGATACTTTAGTCAAAAATTACAGTTGAATGAGTTTCCCCTAACCTGTAAGATAGTGAATTCCCAATCATTACAGCTTAATGTGCAAATTAAAAGTTGGCTCAGTTGTTACTGGGGATGTTCTTCAGTTATTCGAAAATTATAAAAGATTCTGAAAACCTTAACAAAAACAGAAATTGGTTGAACCGTATAGCAGGTTGTTCAACATACTTTCAAGGAGAAACAATGAGATACTGCCTGACTTGCAAAGTGTTTCCAGCATTTCTTCTTGTTATTCTTCAAATTTTTTGAGCTCTTCAATTAAATCTTTCCTTAACCTTAATAAAGGTCAAAGTTTTTTATTAAATGAAAAGACATAAAATGCTGGAGTAACTCAGCTGAGCAGGCAGAATCCCAGGAGAACATTGTTCAGTGACGTTTCGAGTCGAGACTCTTCTTCAGACTGATCTTCAGGGTCCCCACACTAAATGTCACCCAGCCATGTTCTCCAGGGATGCTGCCTGCCCCACTCAGTTACTCCAACATTTTGTATATTTTCTTGGCAAACCATCACGTGCTGTTCCCTTTTTCTATATCTTGACTTTAAATTCTACTTTATGTTTAGATTTTTAATTATTCTACTTCACCGCCTTGAAACGACTGAGGTCCCTCATTCTTCACTCCATTCTGATAAACCTCCTCAGGTTATTCTGCAGAGCTTTGACAGTCATACAGAGTCACAGAGACATGCAGCATGGAAAGAAATCTGACCAACTTGTCACTCCTGACCAAAATGCCCATCTCAGCTAATCCCATTCACCTGCATTTGGCCTATATCCCTCAAAACCATTCATATTCATATACATGTCCAAATGTCTTTAAAATATCGTTACTGTACCTGCTTGAACTAATTACTCTGGTAGCTTGTTTCATATATCCACCGCCATCTGCGTGAAAAAGAAAATCGCCCCTCAGGTACCTCTTTTATCTTAATCCCTCACCTTAAACCTTAAACCTATTTCCTCCTGTTCTTGGTTCCTTTACCCTGGGAAAAGACTCTGTGCACTCACCCCCTATTTATAGTCCTTTTTTCCCTCCTTACCCCTCAGCATCTTGCGCTCCAAGGAATAAAGTTCTAGCCTGCCCAACCTTACCCAGCAGCTCAGGCCCTCGAGTCCTGGCAACAAGAATCTTCTCTGTCCTTTCCAGCTTATAGTGTAATGTCCAGAATTGAGCATAGTGGGCAAAATCGTACTTAACTTAAGCCAATGATTCATGAGAGAAATGCTGGATATATTCTTCCAGCAGGTCATAATTTCTGCAACGTTCATTGTTCAACCACTGCAGAGCTGGAGTTCAGATTACTAGCCATCTGACCTCCCACTCTGTTGCTGAGTCTTAGTCTTGATTTGAACAGCCAGAAACACTTCATATCTGGATCCACGATTTTTCCCAGACACCACTGGCATGTTTGGTGCATTCCCACATGTTGTGATCGCTGATTGTCACAAAAAAAAGTATTGAAGCTCAAAGTGATTTTTCTAATCAAAGTTATATTTATGTTTTAAATTAATTTACGCTAAGTTTTTTTTAACCATAGTCTAAACCATAATATTTTTTAACCATATTTTTAAACTTTTCGACCATAATCTAATTTTTAAAAAAAACAAAAAAAAAACGTTATAACCATAATCTAAACCTACCGGAGAAGTAGAAGCCAAGTTTCATCCTTCGGCAAGTTATTCTAGCCTCTCGAGATCACCTGGCCACAAACAACAGACTGATCAACCACAAATCAACCAAATCAGTGCCTGCCAAAGATGAAAATCAACACAAAATAAGCCCTACAAAAACACTATTATCCCTGCTGACTTGAAGAACAAATGTCAATTATATTTATAATTATGATAACCCGTTGGCAACAGGTGTCAAAGGTTATGGGGAGAGGCAGGAGAATGGGATTAGGAGGGAGAGATGGATCAACCTTGATTGAATGGTGGAGTAGACTTGACGGGCCGAATAGCCTAATTCTACTACTATCTCTTATGATCTTATGTTATATTTTACTTCATATATTTCTACATGACTGATTTCAAAGTGACTATTTGGTATTAGTGCATTCGTAACTATATCAATTCCATTTTGAGATTATTATTTTTGATATTATTAATATTATTGTTTGTTACCTTTGCTACCACATTAATGAGCATTTGGGTGAATTAAAATACATGTCCATGTATTTTTTGTGTGGGTTTAACATTTGGTTCTTACAAGATTTATAACTGAAATGCAGAGAAATGCCAACATTGCTGATTTTATTTTTAATCATAGTATCACATTTTAATCAATGGGTCACATTTCAGAGCTCTGGCGCTCCAGCGGCATTCCAGTGGTGCTCCATCGGCGGCCCGGCTTCAGAGCTCTGGTGCTCCAGCGTTCCAGCGGTGGCCCGGCTTCAGAACTCCGGCGGTGTTCCAGCATTCCGGCGACGGCGGTGGTGGCAGCCCGGCTTCGGAGGCTCGGCCGTGGGCCTAGTGGATGATAACATCGGAGGCCTGGATCACCTCAGCGCAGAGGGAGAACAAGTAGGGAAGAAGACAAGGACTTTAAGACTTTTGCCTTCCACCACAGTGAGGAGGTGCCTGGTGAACTCACTGTGATGGATGTTAAATATGTGTTTATTGTGTGTTTTGTTTTAATTTATTATATGTTATGAATGCAATTAACAAAATTTCGTTCAGACTGAAAGGTCTGAATAACAATAAAGGAATCTAATCTAAGTATCCCTTGACACAGGAGAGAAATAGTTGGTACAGTTCAAATTGTTAAGGGTCTTTGTGGCTCACTTCAGTGCAATGCAAATGTAGGAGAAAATGTCATTGTCACGGTCATTTGTATTGGAACACAAAATAAGAACATTTGCATTTGTGATGGACTTGAGGACAAATATTTGCAGCGAGACCTGGGTGTCATGGTACACAGTCATTGAAAGTAGGCATGCAGGTGCAGCAGGCAGTGAAAAAGCGAATGTATGTTAGCTTTCATAGCAAAAGGATTTGAGTACAGGAGTTGGGAGGTTCTGCTTCAGTTGTACAGGGTCTTGGTGAGACCCACACCTGGAGTATTGCGTACAGTTTTGGTCTCCAAATCTGAGGAAGGACATTATTGCCATAGAGGGAGTGCAGAGAAGGTTCACCAGACTGATTCCTGGGATGTCAGGACTGTCTTATGAAGAAAGACTGGATAGACTCGGTTTATACTCTCTGGAATTTAGGAGATTGAGAGGGGATCTTATAGAAACTTACAAAATTCTTAAAGATGCAGGAAGATTGTTCCCGATGTTGGGGAAGTCCAGGACAAAGGGGTCACAGCTTAAGGATAGGGGGAAATCCTTTAAGACCGAGATACTTTTTTCACACAGAGAGTGGTGAGTCTCTGGAACTCTCTGCCACAGAGGGTAGTTGAGGCCAGTTCATTGGCTATATTTAAGAGTGAGTTGGATGTGGCCCTTGTGGCTAAGGGGATCAGAGGGTATGGAGAGAAGGCAGGTACGGGATACTGAGTTGGATGATCAGCCATGATCATATTGAATGGCGGTGCAGGCTCGAAGGGCCGAATGGCCTACTCCTGGTTTCTATGTTTCTATGTTATTAACGTTGACTAGAATCAATGAATCAATTTTGGTTTAGTTTAGTTTCCTTTGGCCCACCAAGTCCGTCAGCGATCCCCACACAGACACTAGAGGAAGCCAATTATCCTACAAACATGTACGTCTTTGAAAGCTCCCGGTTAAAACCCATGTAGGTCACGGAGAGTGGTCAGGATTGAACCCGGGTCTCAGGCATTGTAAATTGGTAACTCTAATGCTGCACCACCATGCTGATCTTTTGTGTAAATTCAATTTAATTTGAAAGCCCATCATTCAATTCGGAAGGCCTGACTTAAAAAAATGCTCTGGCATTCATTTTATTGCTGTTTGTGAGACCCTGCAGGTCCAGTGAATGTTAGCAACCATCTTTAACACTTGTGTAGGAAGGAACTGCAGATGCTGGTTTAAACCGAAAATGCTGGAGTAACTCAGCGGGACAGGCAGCATCGCTGGAGAAAAGGAATGGGTCACATTTCAGATCGAGACCTTTCTTCAGACCGAAGAAGGGTCTCAACCCGAAACGTCACCCATTCCAAGAAGGGTCTCGACCCGAAACGACACCCACTCCTTCTCTCCAGAGATGCTGCTTGTCCTGCTGAATTACTCCAGCATCTTGTGTCTGCCTTTAACACTTTGTTGGTTTAGGTTAGACTGACATCTGGAAAAGCTCAACATAACTGTAAGTTTTCCATGTTTAGTCTTTGAGAGATACAGCACAGAAACAGGACATTCAGGTAATTGTGTCCAGGCCGACCCACAAACCATCCATTTCCATTAATTCGGTAGTAAACGCATTTTATTTTCCCTACATTATCATCATGCAAAGGATAGCAAGAATTTTTTTGTAATTGATTTAGAATAGTGATTTAGAACCACGGAGGGCTCGGGAGGCCCCGACCACGGTGAACAACAGAGGAGGAGGACTGAACTTTGGTGCCTTCCCCCACAGTGGGAAACTTTGCTACCGCTGTGTGGGGATGTTTATGTTGAAGACTATCGTGTTCTGTGTTCTTTATTTTATTCGTATGGCTGTATGGTGGCCACAAATTTCACTGTACCAATTGGTGCATGTGACAATAAATGTCTCTTGTCTCTTGTCTTGTAGCGATATTGCATATTCTACTTATTTCATCAAAACGTTGCTGTATATAAATGTGCAGATGAAAACCACTGTGCAGCAATCGTTTGTGTGTCGAGAATGTGGTAAACAGCGAGGTTAAAGCTGGTTACTAATGGCGACTTGTTGTGTGACAGGAATGCCGTGTTTAGTACCCTGCAGCCAGGAAATAACATAGTTGTAGCTATTGTAATGTAAGAACAGCTACGGCAACACAAGCAAACATTCACAAAGCTTAACACGAGAAGGCAATGGGTTAGTGAAAAAGTGGCTGAAGTGTGAAGATTAGCCTAAGCACTGGGGAGAATGGTGTTGATGGAGCTGTCTCTGAGCTCTAGTGACCCGAGTTCAATGTAACCTCCAATGCTATCTGTTTAGAGTTAGCACATTCCCTTTGTGGCCATATATGGGTTTCATAGAACACAGAACATGTTCTCTCTTACACATTTTGTCTGGTCCACTGTAAAATCTCCTCAAGGTATGCCGGCATTGAAGAATTTCTCCTCCTCTCTCTGAGAATAATTCTGCAACACCCTCTCTCATTGCTCCCCCTCTGTGATTCCTCCTGCTCTCCAGCTCTCCATGTTGTCACCTTCCCCTCAGCTAACAATAAAACATTCTACATTTCCTTATCCTCATCCGCTTTGATCTGTTATTTTCACACCTTACCCGTCTATGTCTCTAGACTCTCTCTCCCTTCACTCTCAGTCTGAAGAAGAGTGTCGACCCAAAATGTCACCTATACTTTCCCTCCAGCTGCCTGTTCCGCTGAGTTTCTCCTGCATTTTGTGTCCATCTACGGTACAGCGTGGGGTCAGGCCTTGCAGCCCACATGATTTGTAAGGTGGAGATTAACCGATTTTTGATTCGCGAGGGTGCAATGATTATGGGGAGAAGGCAGGAGAATGGGGTTGAGAGGGAAAGATAGGCCAGCCAAGATTGAATGACGGAGTAAACAAGATATGCCGATTGGCCTAATTCTCCTCTCATGACTTATCAACTTGTGAACTTATGATGCCAAGACTGACCCTTATCTGCCTGCACATAATTCATCATCACCCTCCGTTCCCTGCATACCCATGTGTTTATCTGAACGTCTGTTAAATCCCACAAGTTGTATCCACCACCACCCCTGGTGGTGCATTCTAGGCACCTGACAACCTCTGTGTCAAAAACTTGCCCTGCATATCTCCTTTAAGCGTTGCTCCTCTCATCTAAAAACGATGCCCTCTAGCATTTGACATTTCCTTACTTGACAAAACGGTTCTGACTGTTTCCTGCCACATGCCAAAGACACGAGAATTGGAAGGCTAATTGTGTGCTGCACGTTTCCCTGAGTACAAAGTGCTAGAATCCGGGAGGAATTGACGGGAATGTGGGGAGAATGGAATGGGATTGATGTGAATTGGCTTTTTTAGTAGATGAGGAGAAATTTCTTGCGTCAGAGGGTGGTGAATCTGTAGAATTTGTTGCCACAGAAGGCCGTAGAGGCTGTCAGTGGATATTTTTAAGGCAGAGATAGATAGATTCTAGATTAGTACGGGTGTCAGAGGTTATGGGGAGAAGGCAAGAAAATGGGGTTAGGAGAGATAGATCAGCCAATGATTGAATGGCAGACTTGATGGGCCGAATGGCCTAATTCTACTCCTATTCCTCATGACCTTATGACCTTCGGGTCTAAGTGGATTCAGTGGGAATAAAGGCCTGCTTCCCTGCTCAATAACTCTATGAAAATCTGATGAACAACTTCAAGCTTGTAGCGTGAGAAGGAACTGCAAATGCTGGTTTGTTTACATTGCTGCATGGTTCAGCTGTGATCAGGAAGAAATAACCAACCACAGAGCTACCAGTCGGAAGAAGGGTCCCGACCTGAGATGTTATCTGTCCATTCCCTCCCCAGATGCTGCCTAACTCACTGTGTACATCCAGCACTTTGTGTTTTATTACAGATCCAAGCTCCTGCAAATTCTTGTTGATTATTAAAGATGTTATAACAGCGCATTTGGAAAACAGTGACAGGATGGTTCAAAGTCAGCATGGATTTATGAAGGGGAAATCATGGTTGAAATCTTCTGAAATGTTTTGAGGATGTAACAAGTAGAATGGACAAGGGAGAGCCAGTGGATGTGGTGTATCTGGACTTTCAAAAAGCCTTTCACAAGGTCCCACACAAGATATTAGTGTGCAAAATTAGAGCACACGGTATTGCAGGTAGGGTATTGACATGGATACAGGTTGGCATACAGGAAGCAAAGAGTAGGAATTAACGGGTCCTTTTCAGAATGGCAGGCAGTGACTAGTGGGGTGCCGCAAGGCTCGGTGTTGGGACTCCAGTTATTTACAATATATATTAACGGTTTAAACAGGGGAATTAAATGTGACATCTCCAGTTATGCAGATGACACAAAGCTGGTTGGCAGAGTGAGCTGCGATGAGGATCCTATGAGGCTGCAGGGTGACTTGGATAGGTTGGGTGAGTGGGCGGATGCATGGCAGATGCAATATAATGTGGATAAATGTGAGGTTATCCACTTTGGTGGCAAGACTAAAAAGGCAGATGATTATCTGAATGGTAGACATAAAATACTGGAGTAACTCATGCTGGAGAGAAGGAATGGTCGACGTTTCGAGTCTAGACCCTTCTTCAGACTGACACCATTATCTGAATGATGTCAGATTAGGAAAATGGGAGTAAGGTGCAACGAGACCTGGTACATCAGTCACTGAAATTAAGCATGCAGGTACAGCAGGCATTGAAGAAAGCTAATGGAATGCTGGCCTTCATTGCGAGAGGATTTGAGCTTAGGAGCAAGGAGGTCCTACTGCAGTTGTAGAGGGCCCTGGTAAGACTGCTCTTGGAGTATTGTGCGCAATCCTGATCTCCTGATTTGGGGAAGGACATTATTGCTATTGAGGGAGTGCAGCATCGATTCACTAGGTTAATTCCTGGGATGGCGAGACTGACATATGATGAAAGAATGGGTCGACTGGGCTTGTATTCACTGGCGTTTAGAAGGATGAGAGGAAATCTTATAGACACATATAACATTTGTAAAGGTCTGCACAGGCTAGATGCAGGAAAAGTGTTCCCGATGTTGGGGGAGTCCAGAACCAGCGGTCACAGTATAAGAATGAGGGGTAGGCCATTTAGGACTGAGATGAGGAAAAGAAAATTCACCCAGAGAGTTGTGAATCTGTGGAATTCTCTGCCACAGGCAGTGGAGGCCAATTTACTGGATGTTTTCAAGAGAGGCTTAGATTTAGCTCTTAGGAATCAAGGGATATGGTGAAAAAGCAGGAATGGGATACTGATTTTAGATGATCAGCCATGATCAATTCAATGGCGGTGCTGGCTTGAAGTGCCGAATGGCCTTTTCCTGCACCTATGTTTCCATGTTTCTATTCTTCTGTCTCCACTCGTCTATCAGGCCTGTTTGACACTCCAACCTAGCTCTGTAATAGAGCTCTCTCGGTATCTCTATATATATATATATATATATATATATATATATATATATATATAAAGAGAACGGTCTGAAGAAGGTTCTCAACCCAAAACATTGCCCATTCCTTCTCTCCATTTATGCTGCCTCACCCGCTGAGTTACCCCAGCATTTTGTGTCTACCTTCGATTTTACCAGCATCTGTGGTTCTTTCTTATACAGATATATATCTATATATATATATATATATATATATATATATATAGATATATATCTGTATAAGAAAGATATATATCTATATATCTATATATATATATATATATATATCTATATATCTGTATATATATATATATATACATCTACTAAGTTGACTCAGAGAACTGAAGAAGGAAATATCTCTTTATTGAAACCTCTATGGAATAAAGGCATTTTTTTCAAGCTTTTGATTTCCAGGGATTGTTATGCTTGAAAATAAATATTATGTAGCAGGGGTTTTAATGGCATAATCCTTTGAATCTCATAAATTCAACTACCTCTTTTGTTGCTTGGTATTAATCTGTACATCTTGTTACCATTGAATTATCTTTTCCGTGACATTTTACAGTTTCTTAACAAGTGATTTATGTTTAACAAATATAACTGTACAATACAATAATACTAATTCCTTTGATGTATTACAAAGAAAATCTGTGAGCCGACTATATCAGAGTGAATGAAACATGTTATGATTTTTCACTACCAGATGAATGTAGAGTTCAACGGCAAAATAACATTATTTTTGATGCAGAAAGTAGGCTATCAATTCATCGAGCCACTTCTGTATTCATTGATGACAGAAAGTAATTGCTCCACCATACTTGAGTGATACTTTAATATCTGAATAGATATTGTTCCTTGGAAAAACACTATTAGGTTGCATTGTCAAGCACCTAGATTTTGCCTCCTGCAGATTGTGTATTATGTCATTCAATTTTATCAGAATGACTGAATTACTGAATGTGATCCGGTATTTATTAGTTGAAAATATCCCCTCCAGGAAATCCAGTGTGTACAACACACGTATGCATGAACGCTCACAAGGAACTGTAATTTTGTTTAGTTTAGGGATACAGTGAGGAAATTCAGTGAGGCCCACCGAGCACGCACTGACCAGCAATCCCCACACATTAACACTATCCTACACACACTTGGGACAATCTTACATTCATACCAAGCCAATTAACCTACAAACCTTATGTTTTCGGAGTGTGGGAGGAAAGCGGAAAGAACATACACACTCTGTACAGACAGCACAGTCCTTGGTCGGGTTTGAACTCAGGTCTCTAGCGCTGTAAGCGCTGTAAGACAGCAACTCTACCATTGCGCCATCATGCCAAAGATGTTAGTTAACAAAGTACTGGAGTAACTCAGTAGGTTAGACAGCATCTCTGGAGAACATGGATAGGAAACGTTATGAGATTGGACCGTCAGCAAGCCATGTTCTCCAGAGATACCACTTGACCCCCTCTGAGGTATTCTGGCATTTTTGTATTTTCTTTTGTGAATGGAAACTGCCAGGCAGGATGCCAAACTGCTTGTAAAACATGTTGTAATACCACTTGCAAGAAGTCTTTCTTTGTATAAGAAGCTAGCGAATGGCATGTGAAAGACCAGAGAGGTGAAGCCTGCTCATGCCCACTTTAAAGAGGAATCTAGGAATTTAAAAAAATCCATTGCCCTCTAAGTCAGTCTTCCACAAGAACATAAGAAAGAAAATGTCAGAAAGAATTGCAGATGCTGTTTTAAATCAAAGATAGACAAAAAAAATGCTGGAGTAACTCAGCAGGACAGGCGAGAGAGATGGAATGGGTGACGTTTTGGGTCGCGACCCTTCTTCAGACTCGAGAACACAAGAATGAGGAATAGATTATTTGGTCCCTTGTGCAACATCAACATTCAATAAGACCTTTCCTCTCAGTCCCATCTTCCTGCACTATCTCTGAACATCCAAAAGTCGACCAATGAGACTTTGGCTATGGTCAGTGACCGAGCTTCCACAGGCCTCTTTGTTAGTGAATTCTAAAAAAAAATTCTTACCTCACCCTCTTCTTGTCACTGTCTTGAAGGGCCAACCTCATACATTGACATTGAGACATTTGATTCTCAACACTCCTCCAGGAAGAACACCTAATGTGCATCTAACCTGTCAAGTTCCATCATACTTTTGGATGCTTTAATGACATTGTCTCCTTTTCTTCTAAACCCAGGAGAATATAGGCTCAATCTTCGTAATGTCATCTTGTTGGATAACTGCCTCAGGAATCAATCTGTTGTGTTTTGATTGTACTTCCAACATTGCATATATACTTCCTTAAGTAGGGACACCAGATCTATACAGAACGTATAGCCTCACCAAAACCCTGTACAATATTGTAATGATGTCCATACTCTTGGTCTAAAATCCTCCATTAGGATGCAGTCCGAATGCAGTCAAATAGGGTTAATACAGATGGACAAAAAAGGCCAGCATGGACGGTGGCTGAAGGTTCAATTTCTGCGTAGTATGATTCAATAACTGTATGACTATGATTCTACCGATAAAGACCAACATAATGTTTGTTTATCCAATTGCTTTCTCCATTAAGAATTTGCTTCACTCTTCATGCCAATGGCATCCCACCGCATCCACACTTGTACCTTGCATCCTGCTCCTATGCCCTTCCAATGTCAACATTATCATTATTATCATTGTGATGTGTCCACCAGGAGACCACGTCCTATTGGCCCCGTGGGTTTGCGGCACCGGGTTTTCGACGCCATCCATTGGTGGCCCACCCTTCCATCTGGGCGACTTCTGCGCTGGTGGTGGACAAATTTGTCTGGCAGGGCCTCCGTAAGCAGGTCACGGCCAGAGCCTGCAATCCCTGCCAGACGTTGAAGGTCCAGCGTCATGTGCGGCACCGGTGCAAGAGTTTGTGGTTCCCGTGGATTTCCGGCACATCCACGTAGATTTGGTACGTCCACTGCCGCCATCTCGCGGTGCCATGCATCTACTCACCATCGTGGATTGTTTGACGAGGTGGCCTGAGGCAATTCTCTGCCGCTTCTTGTGCTCGGGCTCTCGCGGCCCATTGGACTGCTGGTTTTGGTGTGCCTGCGGATATTTCCACCGACCGGGGGGGCTCATTTCACTTCTGCTTTGTGGGCAGCTCTGGCGCAGCTGTACGGGGCGCAGTTGCACCACACCACAGCCTATCACCCCAGGCCAACGGGTTATTGGAACGTTTCCACCGGCATCTGAAATCAGCGCTGAAGGCACAGCTCACTGGCCCGGACTGGGTCCATCAGTTGCCTTTGGTGTTGTTAGGCATCCGTACGGCCCCTAAAGCGGACCTGGACACGTCGTCCGCAGAGCTGGTGCACGGCTCTCCACTGCGGGTACACGGGGATTTCCTTCCTACGGCTCGGGGCCTGCCTCGGCAGTTCTGGTAAGTCTTCAGGAGAAAGTGAGCGGCCTGGCTCCTGTTCTCACCTCGCAGCTCCGGTGTATGTGCCGCCGGAACTTAACAACTGCAGTTTGTATTTCTCCGCAGGGACTCGCACCAGTCGCTGCTGCAACGGATTTATGAGGGTCCTTTCCGGTTGCGTCCCTGGCATCGCGACTTTCCTGTGGATGTCATGGGCAAGGAGGAGATCGTCTCGGTCGCTTGCCTAAAGCCTGCCCACCTAGATGTCAATAGTCCAGTGGTGGTGGCTCAACGCCGGCGTAGGGGCTGTCCGCTAGTTGTTCCGGTGGCACCTGTAGTGCCTGTCTCCCCTTCGCCTGTTGTGCCTGTTTCCCCTGCACCATTACCATTTCCTGGCTCTGTTTCGCCGGTCCCACTTGTATCGCCCATCCCGTCCCTTGTTTCCACTCGATCCATTCGCCTTATCCGTCCTCCCGCTCTGTTCCGTACCTCGGGTTCTGGGAGGGTTCCTGTAGCAGCACCTAGTGGTAGCTTGGGGCATCACGAACCCTCGCTATTGGCTGGTGTGGTCACGTGATCGTGGGAGTGTTTTCGCGGGTTTTTGTATAGCTCAAGCTCTTCATTCAAGCTGCACCCTGTTAGAAGGAGCTTCGCATTTTTGGCTGTTCTAAATGTGGTTGAGTAAATCGCTTTATTATCGTTTAAAATAAAGAATCTTACTTTACTCAATCGACTCGACTTGCCAAAATGCTTTGATAATCACTTAAGCCACTCCCACAAGGCTGAACCAACTATGCAATCTCACAATTAGACAGCTAGAATAATTTAAAAAAGAATTAAACATTAAACATTTGACTCAAACTGTTAAAACTATTAACAATTATAAATCTAAGTAACTAAAGCATTTATGAAAATCTTAAGGGGTCACAGCTTAAGAATCAGGAGTAGGCCATTTAGGACTGAGATGACGAAAAATGTCTTCACTCACAGAGTTGTGAATCTATGAAATTCTCTGCCACAGAAGGCAGTGGATGCCAATTCACTGGATGTTTTCAAGAAAGTTAGATTTAGCTCTTAGGGCTAAAGGAATCAAAGGATTTGGGGGAAAAAGCAGGAACGGGGTACTGATTTTAGAGGATCAGCCATGATCATATCGAATGGCGGTGCTGGCTGGAAGGGCCGAATGGCCTACTCTTGCACCTATTTTTCTATGTTTCTGTTTTTATGTTAAAACACAGAATCGATTAATTTCTGACGGATATTATTCCATGTGTCTGATAGTTCATCTCCAATAACAGAGAGGTTGTAGAGCGTTAATTGATAATTATTACCTCATATAAAGAGAACAAAATATTGCTAATGACAGCTCCACATTGCATGTCATGAGGGAGGCTTGTGATTCATGTCGGTGAAGCTAATTTTCGTGGAGAGAGTCAAATTAAACACCGATTTAAAAATGGAACACGGAGAAGACCGGAAGCGCTTAGCAGCTCAGGATTGAGCTGGGAGAGCTGCTGCCTCAAAGCGCCAGAGATCCAGCTTCGATCTTGACCTCGTGAGCTGTTAATGTGGAGTTTGCATGGTGACCCTGTAATTGCTTTGATTTCCGCCAGGAAATCTGGTTTCCATCCACATCGCAAAGACATACAGGATTGTAGGTTAATTGGCCTTTATAAATTGCCCTAGTGTGCAGACAGTGGATGAACAATTGGGATAACAATTGTTGACTACACCAGTCTGACCTGGTGATCAACGATTGGATTGAACTCAGTGGGTCGAAGGGCCTGTTTCCATTCTGTATCACTAAACTAAACTAAACTAAACTACACTAAACTAAACTAAACAACACTACATTTAACTAATGGTATGGGTATTAATTTTAAGTGATTATATAAATAGGCTGTAATCAGTAAAGGGACAATCTGTATTAAAACTTCCATTGAGCATTAAACACTGAGTATTGTCAGTTGCAATCAAGTCAAGTCGATTTTATTGTGAAGATAGGCGCAAAATGCTGGAGTAACTCAGCGGGACAGGCATCATCTTGTTGCCAATAGCTTCACAGGCGGCTAGACTCAGACAACACATAGAAACATAGATTATACACAAATTCCAAGGCAGAAAAAATAAAAAGTGCAAGGCATCAGTGAAGACCTTTATTTGGTATCTCATTGCCAATGGCAAGGTGACTGGTTCCTGTTTTTACTGTGTAATCGATGACGGTACTCAAAAGCTCAATTTTTTTGTCAGTATTGGAAGAAATCTCTGTTGGATGCATGATGGATGTTGGTGAAAAATGATGGCCAAAGCTTACAGAATTTCCCAAACCAATTTATCAATTAGTATGATTTTGATCTCATCTGGAGATGATTGCTCTTGCAATCTAATTTTGGGTAAAATAGGTTTTACTAAAACAAAAGCACAATAAAGTGAATAATGTTTAATGCAAGATAGAGTCCAGTAAACTCCGATTAAAGATAGCGCGAAGGTCTCAAATGAAGTCCGGGGGTCTCCAATGAGGCACACAGTTCGCAGTTCAAACGCATCTTCAAATGAAAAGAAAAATAACTCACTGGAAAACACTTACAAAACCAAAGCCTTCACACTCTGGTGCTGAGTGGCTAAACCAATATGTAATTGTTGCAACCAATAAAAATCATTTTGCCCTGCAGTGCGAAAGCAGGAAAGATGCTCACAATAATTCCCGTAAAAATGTGAAAGCGCTGATTTATGAAAACAAATCACTGACATGTTTTTTTTTTGGCTGAGAAAGCTCTGTTGGCAATAATAACACAAGAGCTTGACATTTTTGGATGACATGACTCTGAAAATTATTTTAACCCATATAATTGGGCATAACTCATTGATGTTAAATGGTCTAATGGCTTTGCTAAAATAACTAATTGACTATTGTACTACGTCTTTGACTACTCACATGGGCAACAATGGGGGAAAAAAGGGATTAAACAAAATATTTAATTATTTTCTTGATTAAGTTAAAGGAAATGCTGTAGCTTAGGCAGCAAGATTGAGTTTGATGTATCAATCATAAAAAAGTGACGATGCACATTAACATTGTGCTGTATTTTTAGATGTACTTTGTCAGATTATGGCAGCACAATGGCACAGTTAATGGAGCTGCTGCTTCACAGTTCCAGCAATCTTGGTTCAATCCTGACCTCTGGTGCTGTCTATGTGGAGTGTGTGTGTTCTCGTGTGATCATGTAGGTTTTCTCTGAGTACTTTATTTTCTTCTTATATTTCAAAGATGTGCAGATTTGTAAGTTAATTGATGAATTGTTCCAAATCTTTAGGTGAATGATAGAATCTGAGGGTGATTGATGGGAATTTGAGGGAGAATAAAATGTCGGTTCTGTCTTTTGAGTGCTTATGGATCAACATGGACTCTGGACTGGCAACCCTGTGTCAGTGTTGTTTGACACTGCACTTAGACTCTGTACTGTAGTAAATAACAACTTCAATGAATGAGAGTCTGAGACCAGACAGGAGTTATAATTCAGAGATTAGAGGATTCAAATACTGTGAGACTCATGACCAAGTAAGTGATGCTACTTAGCTAAGGAAGTTGAAAGGCAAAGGTGGTAGGAAGAGGAAACGGAGTTAAAGGGGATCGAGTTCAGCTCAGTCTAGTTTATTATCAAGGAAGAAAACGGACATGTCTGAATGCAAACATGAATTTCATGAGAAATGGAGAGAAAGGAAGCCAGGGGTGGGGACTGCTTGCAAGATGAATGAGAATTGAATTAGAATGGGAAAGGTCAAGGAAAAGATAGGAACAAAAATAGATGTTGAGGGCACAGAGAAATGTGCAAAATGGAGGAAATGCTAGACTTGCTATTAAGTACGAATTCATAAGTATAGACAAGGGATGGATATTGTAAGTGTGGAACATGGCAAATGAGATCTGCTAGGTATAACTAATCCCAGAATTTGAAATGAACTAACACGAATGATCGTCTTCATAAATGTAGATCACTCCATGTAGTACAGCCATCCTATTGTCCTATAGCCTGAACATGGAATAGTGCAGTGCCCATCATTTGAGGTTCTGTATAATCAAATTTCCCTGTATTCCATGTTGTGACTTGTGAACTGAGCGACTCGGTGGCTGAATGTAAAAACAAAGAACTGCAGATGCTGGATTATATCAAAGATAGACACACAGTGCTGGAGTGACTCAGCGGCTCAGGTGGCATCTCCGGAGAAAAAGAATAGGTGATGTTTCGAGTTGGGACCCTTCTTCAGACTCAGGTGATCTTTGGAGCCGAGGCCCTTCCTCAGACAGAACTTCATCAGACTTCTTCAGACCCTTTTTCTTCTTCATCTGAAGAAGGGTCCTCACCCAAGACATCACCTATTCTTTTTCTCCAGAGATGCTGCCTGACCCGCTGAGTTATTCCAGGACTTTGGGTCTGACTCAGAGGTTGAAGTTGATTGATCTAAATTTATTTATTTATCAAGAGATGCAAACATTCTCCTGGGACCCTCCCAGTAGAATCTCTAAACTGAAAGCACATCCAGTTTTTATACACAAAAACAACAATAAATAATGTTTCCCTTTCCCGTGACTTTCAGCCTGAAGAAAAGGATCTCGACCCAAAATGTCACTCTTCCTTCTCTCCAGAGATGCTGCCTGTCCTGCTGAGTTACTCCAGCATTTTGTATCTACCTTCGATTTAAACCAGCATCTGCAGTTCCTTCCTACACAATAAATTATCAGCTACAGTTTCAATGGCTATATCACTTTAGCTCTACATAGCTTTACCATTTTGAGTGTAGACAGGTAACTTTGCAGAATTATGTATTTGGACTGGGAGTACATTGTAGCTGCCAAGACACCTCTAAATATTCAAACACCTTTGCTGGGACAAAGTAATTCATATGGATGTTATAAAAGCATCTGAGAACAGAACTCAGAATATGCCTTTTCTGTTATAGTGCTGAGGGATGACTTGCAGGATACACAAACAGCAGAATTTTAATTTAGTATATATATATATTGTGCATTCATGGCAGGGTGCCATGGCAGAATTCCATATATTGGCAGGATGAATCTTTAAAGGTATATTGATATATAAGATTGGCCAATAACTTCCCTGATGGCATTTCATGCGTAGTGATCCGCATGTATAGAGACCTCATAAGGTCATAAGGTCACGTTATAAGGTCGTAAATGATAGGAGTGGAATTAGGCCATTCGGCCCAACAAGTCTACTCCGCCATTCAATCTTGGCTGAATCTATCTTTCTCTCTCAACCCCAATTTCCTGCCTTTTCACCATAACCCCTGACACCCTTAATAATCATGAATCTGTCAATCTTCACCTTATAAATATCCAATTAATTGGCCTCCACAGCAGTCTGTGGCAATGAATTCCACAGATTCAGCACCCTGTGACTAAAGAAATTCCTTCTTATCTCCATCCGGAAGTGGCGGTGCTGCCTGGCAGCTGCGGCTCGCCTGCAGTCCGTCTGATTTTTATTTTCTTTTTGTTTTCTTGTGTCCGTTTTAGTTAAAAATTTGGTTTATTAGGCTGTGTATGTGTGGGGGAAGGGGGTAGGTGGGAGAAACAGGGTTTTAGTTTCTTCCTTCAAGGGGGTGCGACTTTTCTTGGCTGTTGTTGGTGGTGGTAACTGCTTTTAAAAGGCTGCACTGCAAAAAAAAGTCTGATGTTGGTGGTGGTAATTGCTTTGAAAGGCTGCACTGCAAAAAAATGGCTGTAGTTGGTGGTGGTGGTGGTAACTGCTTTGAACACCAACAGCCATTTTTTTTTGCAATGCAGCCTTTCAAAGCAGTTACCACCACCAATAGCAGCCATTGTTTTTTGCAATGCAGCCTTTCAAAGCAGTTACCACCACCAACAACAGCCATTTTTTTAAAGTGCAACCTTATAAAAGGAGTTACCACCACCAACAGCAGCCATTTTTTTTGTTACAGTGCACCCTTTCAAAGCAGTTACCACCACCAACAACAATCACTTTTTTTGCAGTGCAGCCTTTTAAAGTAGTTACCACCGCCAACAACAGTCACTTTTTTTGCAGTGCAGCCTTTTAAAGTAGTTATCACCGCCAACAACAGGCATTTTTTTTTGCAGTGCAGCCTTTTAAAAGCAGTTACCACCACCAACAACAACCATTTTATTGAAGTGCAGCCTTTCAAAGCAGTTACCACCATCAGCAACAACCTTTTTTTTTGCTGTGCAGCCTTTCAAAGCAGTTACCACCATCAGCAACAACCTTTTTTTTTGCTGTGCAGCCTTTCAAAGCAGTTACTCCCACCAACAACAGCCTTTTTTTTTTGTAGTGCATCCTTTTAAAAGCAGTTACCACCACCAATAACAGCCATTTGTTTTTCCTGTGCGGCATTTCAAAGCAACCATATTTTCATTTTCAAACCACATTAAGGGCACTCACAGTTGAGTAGACATGTGTTCAGTGTTATTCAGAGCTCAGAGAGATGCGACCCTCACGCTTCCTCCATCTTGCAGAGACTGAGTGAGACATACCACTTCCGGGTTTTATAGTCCCTCCCCTCTCCCACTAGCAGGGGCAACAGAGAGAATGGCGATGTTTTAAAAAAAAACATTAATATATCTCTGATTTTTCATAGATGGGAAAAATCGTCTGGAGGGGGGCTCTGAGCGTGCTCGGAAATCAATTTGCTGCGAGTCACAGGCGGTCAAGATCTTACTTTTAGTTTTATATATATATATATAACTTTTTTTATCGTTCATTATATTGTTACCGTTTCCACATAGAACTCATTGACAGTATTTTTTATTCTTCAAAGAGGCTGGATGCATTCACTAGAGAGAGAAAATGAGAAATTGAAGAGCCAAGGGGATTGAACTGGAAGGAACTCTTCTGAAGATTAAACAAGTGCATTGATAAAAGTTGGCACGCTGTTGATTTTGTGTATATCTATGTTGATTGCACTCACCCACAGGTTTTAAAAATATAACTGACAAGATAATCTGAAATTTATATTTTAAATGAAATAATATCAACCTGCACCCAGTCATTAAATTTTAAGAAACGGCGGCATCATTTGTATTATATATTCATGTCAACCTCGCCACAGGAATAAAGTTATGCAATAATGGGCTTGAAGAATCATACAGCAAAACTAGTTGTGTAGGAAGGATCTGCCGATGCTGGTTTAAACCAAAGATAGACACAACATTCTGGAATAAATCAGCAGGACAGGCATCATCTCTGGAGAGAAGGAATGGGTGACGTTTCAGGTCGAGATCCTTCTTCAGACTGAAACAGCAAAAGTAGTTGTTTGTACCAGTTCTTTAAATAAACTGTTGGTTCTACTTATTTTTCTCTATAACGCTGATTTTATTATTTTCAAATTATTACAAAGCTTTGGAAAGTTTATTTTTGATCCACTTACACCAATAGTGTATTCTAGATCATAATTCTAAGTTCCAATTTAAAATAGGATGAAAACATTAAAAGCTAAACATCCGATGCAGAATATCACTGCTATAATTTAACAAATAACATAGTAGATCAATAATGATAAATACATATTCATGCCACTGTATTTAATAAGTTATTTGCACTGGTTATGTATTAATTTTCCTTACATATCTTATGTACTTTTTCAAAATAAATATACCATGGAATATTAATATGTATTTCAATACATTATTGTATATGGTACATATATTTAAAAAATGTGAACATTTATTCTATATCCATTTTAATCTCAAATATCTCCAAATATTGATGCATTATTTATTACATTGTAAATAATGTATTACTATATACCTTTTACATTTATAAAATGAACATGTTGAAATTATGCAAAAGCAGTTTCATTTCTGTTAAACAGTTCTCTAATAATCAGAACTGCAGTTAGAATTTTTTTTAATAAAGTTATGATTCACAGTTCTAAATGGTGTTAACTGTGAATAAATGGTAAGAGACAACATTTGTTCTACATATTGCAATACCTGCTTATAAAAGACTTGGCGGAACAACATAAGCAATCATGTTTCACTATTCTAGAATCTCTTGAGGGATCCCCATTATCGGTTGTGTTGGATAATATGGTTGAGATATTGTAGTGTCAGGACCACTATATTTTCACATCTGCACAGACTTTGAGGTCTACAAGATGATCTCAGCCAAAAGGGTGGCACGATGGCGCAGCGATAGAGCTGCTGCCTTACAGTGCCAGAGACCCGAGTTCAATCCTGACTATGGGTGCTTGTCTTTACGGAGTTTGTACGTTCTCCCCATAACCTGCGTGGGTTTTCTCCGGGATCTTCGGTTTCCTCCCACACTCCAAAGACGTACAGGTTTGGAGGCTAATTGGCTTGGTCTAATTGTAAATTATCCCTAGTGCGCGTAGGATAGTGTAAGTGTGCGGGGATCATTGGTCGGCGTGGATTTACTGTGCTGAAGGGCCTGTTTCTACACTAAACTGAACTAAACTAAACTAGACTAAGCTGAGTTCAAATACCTAACCAAAAATGCACCTGAGTTGTGTGACAGCTATATGTTTGGTTAATGACTATCAGTGGCTGATTGCAAAATTACTAGTTACTTTTAAGCTTATTCCTAGTTTCCAAGTAAAACGATAAGGTGCTCAGGATTGTGGTTGTGACATCCTGCTATGAAGCGTAATCATCAATGGTGCGAATGCTCAGTGAAGAAAGCAGTTTTTTTATTTCCATCTGGCCTCACTGGGACACAGGCGTCCAATATTTAATTGTGCTGATAATCACCATTGGACTGTCATTACCTCTGCCAAAACCACTCCGTAATGACCAAACCCTACTGGGTCCCAGAATCAGTCGCTATATTTCTTTGCAATTATTGAAGGTTTCATCACATCTTTAGACAGTGCTGTTATCCCATTGGGCGCAAAGAAATGTATGAAGACAAATAACTGAAATATGTTGAAATTTAGCTGAAATATGTTTTATGTCAGAAGGCAGCCAATCTCGACCATGTACTGTATTTTGCAGAAATATTTATTGATGATCTGTCTGTCATTCCTGGTTATACATCACAGTTTTAATATCCTGTTGAAATATCCTGCAGCAAGACCTTCACAGTTATTAAAATATTCCCAACACTATTGATTGCATGTTATTACAGAACTGTTTAAAGAGTATTTTACGGAACAATATCATATTATTCAAGCTTTTAATTAATTTTCATAATAATTTTTCCAATTTTTTTACAATATTGACTATCACTAAAAAAAGTTATGGTCCTTTGAATAGCAATCTCATAACTCTAAATTTGAACTCAGAAGCTCACCTCCATTTATGCCAACAATTTACACACACGCACACACACACACACACGCACACACACACACACACACACACACACACACACACACACACACATGTGTGCATGCACAAACACATACATCTATGCACACTTACACTTTCTCACACATATGCACGCCCATCATCGGCAGTAGGACTGTCCTCTCCTATCCATAGGGTCGTCTACTTGTGGGTCTGCAGATGGCTGCAGAGACTGCTCTGCGATTCGCGATCCACACACCTCGGTGCACCATGGGCAGTGGAGACTGGCAGTGGTTGGTGGTCGTCGAGCCCCCTTCTTTCCCTCGTTACGGTGCTGTCACTTTGTTTCTGCTACATGGAACAGCTCCTCCCTGTACGTATTTCCTCCAGGAGTGCCTGTCCAGTGCAATGTGCTCCCAGTTGCTCGATGTGATGTGGAATTTCTTCAGACTGTTCTCGATGTTGTCCTTGAAGCGTTTCTTTGGCCTGCTGGGGGCTCGCCGACCTTCCTTCAATTGAGAGTACAGGATTTGTTTAGGGACATGTGTTGGACATGCGGATGACATGGCCAGTCCATCGAAGTTGGTGCTGCATTATTGCTGGCTTCCTCCAGAACGCTGATGTTGGTGCATTTGTCCTCCCAGCTGATCCTCAGAATACCATCTTTGATGGTATTGTTCCAGAGCTCTCAGGTGCACACACATGCACAAACACATGTACACACCCACACACTCGGTTTTAACAAGGCCATTTTTCTTTCCATTTCCATAAGCTACATTCAGAACGATATGGAAATAAGGGCGTAATTAAAATGATGGAATTTTCAACCTTCTTTCATTTTTTTTCTTTTCTCTTCTTCATTAATGGATGCCTCATAAAGAAATTAAATTAAATTAGTTGATGATAGAATAAGCTGCTCTGTTCTATGGACAGGACACTGTACAAAATATGAAATGTTCTGAGAATCATGGGTTATTTTACAGTCCAAGCGTGTAAGGACCTTAAATACCTCTAATGTTCTGTACTTTGCTTCATAGAGCAAAGAGAACCCAAATAGGCTATCAACTACATGTAAGGTTTAGCAAATAGCTGAAAGTTATCACCACCTTTGCCCAAACAGACTTACTTACTTACTTACTTACTGCCTATTATGCCTCCTGGCAAGTAGGGCAGCAACGAAGGTCCTCCACTCAGTAGTGTTGATTCCTTCAGTTGCTGTTTCCATATCGTATTTGTTTTACGAGACAGGGTTGTTAGCTCTGTGCTCAACCTCCAACTGTGGATCGCTCTTCATCTCCAGCATGGGAGACCCTAACAAGAGATGAATCTCCCGCTGGCATAGCACTAAGGGTCACTGAGACACACAAGCTCCCTGACCAAGATAACTTTGAAATCCAACGAGGAGGCCCAAACAAAGGATTCAGCAAAATCCCACACATCATAGCACACAGAGAGAAGAATAATTAAAAGGACTTTAAACTCATCATGTGGCAGCAATGAATACACTTTTTTTTAAAGAAGCGAAGTGCTGGAGTAATTATGTGGGTCAGGCAGTATCTCTGGAAGACATGGATGGACAATGTTTTTGGTCGGGACCCTTTATCAGATTCTTCATAATGGTTATGCTGTTGTAACACTATGTCTAACACTGTGTTCACATGATGAAAGTTTGTTACTAAAAATGCTTAATTCCATCTCCATTATGTGGTGGCGCAGCAGTAGAGTTGCTGCCTTGCATCACCTTACGGCGCTAGAGACCTAGATTTGATCCTGACTACGGGTGCTTGTCTGTACGGAGTTTGTACATTCTCCCCATGATGTGCGTGGGTTTTCTCTGGGATCTCTGGTTTCCTCCCTCACAAAGATGTACAGGTTTGTAGGTTACTTAGCTTGGTCTAATAGTAAATTATCCCTAGTGTGTGTAGATAACGTTAATGTGTGGGGATCCCATGTCAGTGCGGACTCAGTGGGCTGAAGGGTCTGTCTCCACACTGTATCTCAAAACTAAACTAAATCCAATGTTCTCCAGATCAGCAACTCATCCCTTCCCACCCAAACCACCCCCTCCCCAGGTACCTTCCCATGCAACCGCAGGAGAAGCCACACCTGTCCCTATACCTCCTCCCTCGACTTTGTACAAGGACCCTGACAATCCTTTCAGATTAGGCAGAGGTTCACTTGCGCATCCTTCAACCTAATTCACTTTGATGGCAAAAACAGGGTAGACTATTATCTCAGTGGTGGCAAATTAGGAAAAGGGGAGATGTAACGAGACCTGGGTGTCATGGTACACCAATCATTCAAAGTAGGCATGCAGATGCAGCAGGCAGTGAAGAAAGCAAATGGTATGTTAGCATTCATAGCGAAAGGATTTGAGTATAGGAGCAGGGAGGTTCTACTGCAGTTGTACAGGGTTTTGGTGAGACCACACCTGCAGTATTGCATACAGTTTTGGTCTCCAAATCTGAGGAAAGACATTCTTGCCATAGAGGGGGTACAGAGAAGGTTCACCAGACTGGTTCCTGGGATGTCAGGATTTCATATGAGGAAAGACTGGATAGACTCGCTAGAATTTAGAAGACTGAGGGGGGATCTTATAGAAACGTACAAAATTCTTAAGGGGTTGGATAGGCTAGATGCAGGAAGATTGTTCCCGATGTTGGGGAGGTCCAGAACAAGGGTCACAGTCTAAGGATAAGGGGGAAATTCCTTTAGGACCGAGATGAGGAAAACATTTTTCACACAGAGAGTGGTGAGTCTCTGGAATTCTCTGCCACAGAAGGTAGTTGAGGCCAGTTCATTGGCTATATTTAAGAGAGAGTTAGATGTGGTCCTTGTTGCTAAATGGATCAGGGGGTATGGAGAGAAGGCAGGATACTGAGTTGGATGATCAGCCATGATCATATTGAATGGCGGTGCAGGCTCAAAGGGCCGAATGGCCTACTCCTGCACCTATTATCTATGTTTCTATGTTTCTATGTTTCTAATCTACTGTATCCATTGTTCAAGTTGTGGACTCTTATACATCAGCGAGACCAAACATAAACTGGGCGATCATTTCGCTGAACACGTTTGCTCAGTCTGCCTGGACCTATCTGATCTCCAGGTCATCAAACACTTTAATTCCCCTTCCCATTCCCTCACTGGCCTTTCTGTCCTAACATCCTCCACCCTTGCTGTCAGCCCTGAGAGCACAAGCAAAACACAAATTGTTCCCTTTATCACCGGAACACCATCTCATATTTTGCTTGGGCTCCTTAGATGCTGCTTACAACCCAGTGTTATGAATATTGATTTCTCTAACTTCAAGTAACTCCAGCATTCCGTCTCTCTCCATCCCTCCCCCACCCAAGTCACACCAGCTTCTTGTTTTCACCCAACAGCTAACAATGGCCTGTTTCCTTTATCATCATTACTCTTATGCATATCTTTCATTCATTGTTCTACATCTCTCTACATCATCGTCTATATTTCTCATTTCCCTTTCCTGTGACTTTCAGTCTGAACAAGGGTTTTAACATTCATTTAGTTTTATCCGTTTTTAAAACCATCCCCTCTGCCCACCCAATGGAAATGCACATGCTCTCATCAATGCTCCGGTTTCATCCAGTCCTGCTTCCTGCCACTTTCAGGGAACTGTGTACCGGCACTTCTGGATCCCTCTGCTCTACAACATTCTCCAGAGCCCTGTCATACACTTTGAAGGTCCTGCTCTGGTTTGACTTTTCAATAGTGAAATACTTCAAGATGGCACAGTGGCGCAGCAGTTGAGTTGCTACATTACTGTGCCAGAAACCTGTGTTCGATCCCGACTACGCCTGCTGTCTGTAGTTTGTACTTTCTCCCCGTGACCTGCATGGGTTTTCTCCGGGATCTCCGGTTTCCTCCCACACGCCAAAGTCATACAGGTTTGTGAGTTAATTGGCTTGGTAGAATTGTAAATTGTCCCTAGTGTACAGGGTGATTGCTGGTTGGCATGGACACAGTGGGCCGAATGGCCCATTTCTGCGCTGTATCTCTAAACTAAACTAAACTAAACCCCATCAAGACCCTTTCATAGACAACTCGACCAAACTTATCAATAAACTACAATGTTGAGAAATATATTCTGCACTCTCTATTTTACCCTTTGCTCTACCTATTGTTCATGCATTTGATTTGATTGTATTCATGTATGGTATATCTGATCTGTTTGGATAGCATGCAAAAACTGCACACACATGACAATAATAATGCTAAACCTAGACATATTGAGCTGCAGAGTAGATTCAAGGGATCGTAATGAAACAGCCTACTCCAGCTCTTAATGTTCTTATTCCTTGTTCGTATTTTAGATTTACAGTGACTATAGCATTTTGCTTTACAAACTTAATAAAGAACTAACATTCATGTTACAACTCCCACAAGCTGCCCAAAACAATGCACATGTTGTGACTGTGAATGAGCCGCACAGTAATCAGAGCTGGGGATGTGTAAGGTCTTAATTCAGCACAAGCTGACAGGCTATAGGAGACTTGGTGGACGATTCTCTCCAGGGAGAAACTCAGTAGAATCTCTCTGAATTCGAAACACATTAGAGTTTTCATACACTTAAGAACAAAGATATAATTAGGTGATTGAATACAATTCAAAAACAGCTACTGTATAATTGTGCTGTGTACTTAAATATTGTGAGAGCTGACAAATGGTTCCTTTGAATTGCATATTTATATTGGAGCACATTGTAAGTGACAAGGAACATCCGAATATTCACACGCTTTGCTGGGACAAAATAATTCACACAGATGGTCTACTGGCTTCGGAGGGCAGAAACCCCAGAGACTTGAAATTAGTGTTTTACTTCGGAGTCACGTGAGTGACTTCGTGAAGACCCCGCCAGCACGCATGCGCGACATATCGTCGCGCGCATTTGCATCGGCAGGCTGGGGGGGGAGTGCGCTCTCTCCTCGGGCTCCTTCATAAAAGGACGGCAGGTAAGTATTACCTTTACCCTACAGGATGGACAAGGGCAAGAGGAAGGCGCTGTCGAGAAGCCGAGCTTCGACCAGCCAACGGCCCTTGTCCCCGGAGCTGCAAGCAACACCAGCAGCTTCGAGGCGTGTGGGGCCAGGAATGCGGAAGTCGGATGCTCCCGCTGATTCAGGGGCCGACTCACCCAAATGGGTTACCGCTCTGGAGCTGGATGCATCGGATCCAGACTTCGAGCCCCCTTCCCCCAAGAAAAGAGGGGGGAAACAGGTACGTGGCAAGGGGTCTCGCTTTTTACAAGCAATCCCTCCCCGAGCTCCAGAAGAACCGAGGGGGCTGGGCCGGGGGAGAGCCGCATGACAGGGGAGCCCTGCAAAGTGCAAAAATGTACCCCGCAGTCAGGGAAATCTGCCGTAGCGCAGCCTGGCAATATCACTGCTGCGTCGAGTAGGCCTGCTGTAGCAGATACCGCCGACAACACACCCCGTCAGGCTGCGGTCAAGGGCGGAGGTGGCAGCAGGAAGCGGTCGGTCAGCTCAGCTCTGGGAGCGGCCGACCATGCGCCTCCACGCCAAAAGATGGGCATGTGTGGAGGTAAGCCTGCACGGACTCCGGGGAGCCAGGTTCCGGGGGCCGGCACCGATTCAACTCACCTGCCTTCTTATCAGCCAGGTGGGCCGCCACAGTCTGGGAGAAGACAGACTAGCGGAGAGTCCGTGCGGGAGTCGTATGATCCTACTTGGGCTGTAGCTCACGACGACCTGCCATTGGACCCTAGACAGCACCTTAAGGAGGTGTGGTCTGATGGTGGAAGCCCCAGTGAGTTCGCAGGGCCTGGGGAAGTCAGCTTGTCCGGTTGGAGCTCTTAGTGGAGCAACTCCTCCAGCGGGACCGGGAACGAGAAGAGCGGGAGTCGCGGGCATCTACTAGCCGTGCGAGGACCCCACTCAGCATCTCATCGTCTCCAGCAGGAAGCATGAGGGAGATCCCAGCTGCTGTGTTCGAAGACGACCCGGGGCAGCCAGAAACCGCTGATCCAGAGCATGATGAGGATATGCTGGAAGTGGTGAGTAAGTTTGCCACTACCACCCAGACAGGTGAACCTCTGCACTACAAATTGGCGGGCACCATTGATTACCTGACTACGCACCAACTCCAGAGTCAGGTTCTCAATGATACCTTGGAGAAAATAAAACCGCCCGAAAACTGCATCAACCTCAGTGTGCCCTTGGTTAATGCCCAGATTTGGGGACACTTGAGTACGGCCACCAGGATGCAGGATGTCCGCCTCCAGCGTATATTAAAAGTTCTCTCCACCGGCATAACGGCATTTGCTAGGACCCTGGACGGGGATAATGTGTCGAGTGATCAGCAAGACGCACTGGCACTCCTATGCAACGCCCAATATGAAATTAACTGCCTGCATAAGAGCTCCATAAAGCCCACACTCAACCCCAAATTCGCGGGGTTGTGCCAACCATCAACCGCTCCACCGCCGCATCAGTTGTTTGGAGACCTATCCAAACAGGTGAAGGAACTGGATGAGGAGGCCAAAACAGCTGGCCTAATGAAACCCCCACCGGCCAGACCTCACCCATATCACCGGCAACAGCCTAATACATCTTGGAGAACACGGCTGCCGGAAAGGGCACAAAGATCCTACCCACCTCCATCCCAACAAGCACAACGACCTTTTTTAGGGCAAGGCCAACAACGGCCTGCATGGAAAATGCGGCCGCCGGCTCGCCAACCTCCACAACGCCCACTCAAAACACCGTATGTACGGAACCGCCGTTAACCTTGGAGGTAAGGGGGTCTGGTTCTGCTCACGCCATAGCATCCCCTCCTGCACGAATAGGTGGGCGATTGCGGGCTTTCTTGGACATATGGAAAACTGTCACCACGGATGAGTTCATTTTACAAAGTGTTCAAGGACATGTTATAGAATTTATTGAAGGTATAAATCCCCCTACTCAGCATTCGCCTCGTAGAAAATTTACTCTATCCCAAAAAGAGGTGGAGGCAGGACATGCTGAAATTATACGGCTAGCAGAAAAAGGGGTAATTGGCAAAACCAAGCATGAACCAATTGAGTTTGTGTCTAACATCTTCACTAGGATTAAAAAAGATGGGGGATGTCGGATAATAATAGACTTAACTGAATTGAACAATTTTGTACAATGCACCCATTTCAAAATGGATACGTTTGAAACAGCTAAGCAGATGCTTTGCCCAGGGTACTTTATGGCATGCATCGATTTGAAAGATGCATATTATACGGTACCCATTGCTAAGGCTCACAGAAAATTTTTGAAGTTTGTCTGGAAGGGTCAATTATGGGAATATAAGGCATTGCCCAATGGAATCACCACAGCTCCGAGGCTGTTTACCAAATTGGTAAAACCTATATTGGCTCTTCTCCGACAACAAAATTATATAGTAATGGCATATTTGGATGATATCCTTATAATGGGTCAGACCCTCCAATTGGCAATTCAAGGAGTGGCTGCAACCAAGGCTCTGTTTGAGAAGCTGGGATTCGTAATCCATCCAGACAAATCAAAATTGCACCCGGTACGGGTTATGGATTATTTGGGGTACACCCTAGACACCAATTTAATGAAGATTACCATCCCAACTAATAAAGCTACTGCTATTATAGAAGAGTGCCACAATCTGCTTGCGCCAGGGTACCGACTATTCGGCAAACAGCAAAAGTTATAGGCAAATTGGTAGCTGTATTCCCAGCTGCACGATTCGGACCGCTACACTACCGAAATTTACAAAGATCAAAAATCACCGCATTAAAAGCAAATGCTGGGCACTTTGATCGGCCCATTCGGCTACCATCAGAAGCTAGAAATGAGCTACAATGGTGGGTTAACAATATTAAAGAGTGTCATAGACCTATCATAGTGAGCAACCCTGATGTTGTGTTACAAACTGACGCAAGCGCACAAGGCTGGGGAGCAACTGATACGATGTCCAGTTGTGGTGGCAGATGGAACTCTCATGAGTCTACATTCCTGGAGTCACATGGGATAAATTATATAGAAATGCTGGGAGCATTTCATGGACTGCGGGCTTACTGTACTAATTCACAGGATTTACATGTCCGCCTTCAAATAGATAAAACTACAGTGGTGGCTTACATCAATCATATGGGTGGTATCAGGTCGCTATCTTCTGACGAATTGGCTAATACAATTTGGCACTGGTGCATTGAAAGAAACATTTGGATTACTGCGACCTATTTGCCGGGGAAGCTAAATACAGTGGCGGACACCAGGTCACGAGTCTTTAATGACAACATCGAGTGGATGTTGAATCCCCAAATTTTTAGAGATATTATAGCTCACTTTGGGACACTAGATATTGACCTATTTGCGTCCAGGTTGAACCATCAGATACCAACGTATGTGTCATGGGAACCAGACCCTGGGGCAATAGCAATGGATGCGTTTTCTATCCATTGGGGGAAATGGTTTTGCTACGCATTTCCCCCATTCTGCCTCATCAGTCGGGTATTGCAGAAAATTAAACTAGATTCTGCAACTGGCATATTGATCATTCCCGACTGGCCTACACAACCATGGTACCCGATGGTTGTAAACATTTTAAAACAGCCATGGATGGCGATTGGGAAACATCCCAAATTGATTACTCACCCCATTACGGGGATCAGTCATCCTTGCCATGGTCATTTAAACTTGTTGGCCTGCAGGTTCTGAAAAGACCGCTCATCCGGGCAGGCATCTCGTCAAGAGCCATAAACCTTATTGCTGCATCGTGCCGAGAATCAACTCGGAAACAATACCTCACTCAAATCAGAAAGTGGGAGGCATTCTGTGCCCGGAACAACAAGTCTTCCAACTCGGCAACAATACCTGATGTGTTGGAGTTTCTAGCAGGCCTCCATTTCGATGCTGGCCTCAGTTACAGTGCCATCAACAGCGCCAGGAGTGCGCTGTCCTCATACCTGGATATAGGTGTCGGCTCCAACCACCTGGTGTCTAAACTAATGAGGGGAGTGTTCAACACCAACCCTCCACGACCCAGATATACAGTAACGTGGGATGTGGGGATCGTGCTGACCCTACTGAGGAGCTGGGCTCCAATAGAGGAGCTACCATTGAAACAGCTCACCCTCAAGGTGGTGATGCTCATGGCACTGACTACAGCCCAACGAGTCCAGACGTTACAGAAACTGCGACTGGACAGCATGGTGGCCACCCCTGGTCAAATAAAATTCTTTGTCAAAGAATTATTAAAACAGCACAGGCCAGGGGCGCATGGGCTGCAGTTGGAATTTCGGGCGTACCCTGTAGATGCCACTCTCTGCATAGTCACCCATCTCCACCACTACATCCGAGTTACTGGAGTTATCAGGATGAAGGAACAGGGACTCCTCATCAGTCATAAACCTCCGCATCGTCGGGTGACTACACAGACTATCGCCAGGTGGGTCAGGGTGGTGCTGGATGCAGCAGGAGTTACTACTGACATCTTTAAGTCTCATTCCACCAGGGCTGCATCCACATCAGCGGCGAGAGCCATGGAGGTGCCCATGGACCACATTCTCGCCACTGCGGGGTGGGCCAGTGAAAAAACCTTTCAGCGGTTCTATAACAAGCCTCTGGCTGCCCCTGCGACATTCGCAGAAGCTATCCTGGGAACCGCTCAGTAAATGTCTGGCCCCGAATTAGGGGTTTTGTTGTTTATTTGATTAATAAATTGTGTTGATTTTTCAGCCAGTTTCGACTGAACTCCATTAACAGCCTTCCTCCATCAGAATGGCGGCAGTGTGATAAGCATGGACGTTGTCCAGGGCGTGAAATCACAGAGCTTTGAAATCTTCACGAAGTCACTCACGTGACTCCGAAGTAAAATAGTAAGATTAAACGAGAACTTACCAAGTTTGAAGGTTGATCTGTATTTTACGAGGAGTCGCGGTGAGGGATTTTGTGCCCACCGCTCCCACCCTCTATCATAAGGTCAACCAGGTAGTTCTATGGTTTCATTTTACTATTTTTTAGTCATGGTTTGGTTCTGTGATTCCACACCGCTGCTTTGAAGGATGCCGCGCATGCGTGCTGGCGGGGTCTTCATGAAATCCCTCACCGCGACTCCTCGTAAAATACAGATCAACCTTCAAACTTGGTAAGTTCTCGTTTAATCTTACTATTTTGGAGGATAAATCTCAGGATACACAAATGCCCCAAATTATCACGTATTAACAATGAACTGCAGATGTTAATTTATACCAAAGATGGGCACACATTGCTGGCATAACTCATGCAGGTCAATCCGCAATTCTGGAGAAAATGGGTTGATGATGTTTCCAGTCATGACCCTGTTTGAGCTACCACTTTGTATCTATCTTTGCATCCAATTATTGATTGATTAGCTCAAGATGTCTGATGTAGTCCAATTAACTTAAAATCATAGAGTGTTACAGCATGGAAACAAACCTTTTTACCTAAATCGTCCATGCTGACCAAAATGCCCCATCTAAGCTAGTCCCGTTTGCCTGTAAATGGCCCATCCCTCTAAACATATCCCCATTGTCTGTATGTTTGACCCATGAAGAATCTTCTCAGTTTGCAAACCATATCTTATGAGTGGCCTCTTGCAATGAACGAGCAGTCTAAGCAAATCCAGTTTATTGTCATATGAACAAGTGTGTACAAATATGGTGAGATGCAGGAACAATGAAAATCTTGCTTGCAGCAGCATGACAGGCATGTAGACGCAGGCAAACACACGATAACATAAATTTAAAAAGAGTAGGAGTAAACGGGTCCTTTTCAGAATGGCAGGCAGTGACTAGTGGGGTACCGCAAGGCTCAGTGCTGGGACCCCAGCTATTTACAATATTTTAATGATCTGGATGAGGGAATTGAATGCAACATCTCCAAGTTTGTGGATGACACAAAGCTGGGGGGGCACTGTTAGCTGTGAGGAGGATGCTAGGAGGCTGCAAGGTGACTTGGATAGGTTGGGTGAATGTGCAAATGCATGGCAAATGCAGTATAATGTGGATCAATGTGAGGTTATTCACTTTGGTGGCAAAAACAGGAAAGTAGGCTATTATCTGAATGGTGGCTCATTAGGAAAAGGGGAGATGCAATGAGACCTGGGTGTCATGGTACACTAGTCATTGAAAGTAGGCATGCAGGTGCAGCAGGCAGCGAAGAAAGCGAATGGTATGTTGGCATTCATAGCAAAAGGGTTTGAGTACAAGAGCAGGGAGGTTCTATTGCAGTTGTACGGGTCTTGCTGAGACCACACCTGGAGTATTGCATACTGTTTTGGCCTCCTAAACTGAGGAAAGACATTCTTGCCATAGACGGAGTACAGAGAAGGTTCGCCAGACTGATTCCTGGGATGTCAGGACTTCCATATGAAGAAAGACTGGATAGACTCGGCTTGTACTCGCTGGAATTTAGAAAATTGAGGGGGGATCTTATAGAGACTTACAAAATTCTTAAATTTTGCAATATTATAAAAATTTATACTCTGCTAAAACGACAGAAAACAGGATAGGAACAGAAGCATTAAAAAAAATGTAATCTGAATGGGTTGGATTCACAAAATAGAGAATCATTAAATGCTGAAATTTCAGTAAAAGAAATCGAAGAATCTATCAGATCATTAAAAAATGGTAAAACAGATGGTATTGGCTCGGAATTATATAAAACATTTTATGATCTGATTGCACCACGCTTGAAGACACTATGAATATATTTATACCCAGCAGAAACTACCAGAAACATTAAATGAATCTATTATAACACTTATACCTAAAATAGACAAAGATCTGGATGACCCAGGATCATTTAGAGCTATAGCTCTTTTAAATACTGATCAAAAGATATTAACTAAAATATTAGCACAAAGGCTAAGTACAGTTATTAATGAATTAATTCACCCCGATCAAATAGGATTTATACCAAAACGATATTCCTCATATAACCTGAGACGTTTATTCAATATTATATATTCGAAAAGAGGTATTAATGAAGATCTAGTAGTTATTTCATTAGATGCAGAGAAAGCCTTTGACCAGGTGGCATGGTCTTACTTGTTTTCGGTTATGGAAACTTTTAAATTGGGAGAGAAGTTGATTACTTGGGTCAAATTATTATACACTAATCCAACAGCCAGAATAATAACAAATCAAATGCTATCAACTAAATTCAATCTATCTCGAGGCTGCAGACAAGGTTGCCCTTTATCCCCACTACTATTTGCACTTGCAATAGAACCATTAGCTCAACGTGTGAGATCACATCCTGAAATATATGGGTATGATACCAGAGATACTGAAAATAAAATCTCCTTATATGCGGATGATGTATTACTTTATATTACAAAACCGGAAATTAGTATCCAAAATTTATTAAAATTAATAACTGAATTTGGATCTTTTTCAGGATATAGTATTAATTGGAATAAAAGTGAACTCATGCCAATAATGGTAAATAACTTACATATATTACAACAATTTCCTTTTAAGATAATAAACAAAAAAATTAAATATCTCTGAATTTATGTTACAAAAACATTCTATTCTTTATTTAAATCCAACTTCCCACTCTTATTGAATAAATTAAATAAGAACATTTTATATTGGAAAACACTACCCATCTCAATGCTAGGTAAAATTAATGCAATAAAAATGATTTTTCTTCCGCAATTACTATATCTTTTCCAATTGATTCCGATATATCTTCCTAAAAAAATCTTTAGGAAGGTGGACTCTTTAGTTACCAACCTTATCTGGGATTATAAGAGCCATAGAATAAATAAAAAACATTTATGTAAATCAAAAATAAATGGAGGTCTAGCACTACCAAACTTTATGTTTTATTACTGAGCAGTTAATATTAAAAATATGAATTTTTGTTTAGCAGAGACAGATAAACAACCAATTTGGTTAAAAATGGAAAAAGAAGATTGTTCGCCTTTTGAAATTAGTTCGATAATATTTGCCAATATTAATCTAGGTAAGAAAACCTATAGCGAAAACCCTATAATAGAAAGTGGAATACGTATCTGGAAACAAATAAAGAAAACATTAAAATTGGAATGCATACCACTAGCCCTTACCATTGTAAATAATGTTACATTTAAACCCTCAATGATGGACAAAGGCTTTTTACAATGGAAAAATAAGGGAATTAATAAGACAGGAGATCTCTACAGGGAAAATTCTTTCCTTTCATTTCAAGAATTACAACAAATTTATGGATTACATTCAAAAGATTTTTTAGATACTTACAAATTAGAGACTATGTAAAAGCAAACACACAGGAAATTAGAAATAGAAAGACAGAAATTTTAGATGAATGTCTAAATAAACATCCGAACACAGAAGAATTGATACCATATATTTATAATATTCTATTGGAAAATGATGTCCCATTGACAGAAATATATAGACAATCATGGGAAAATGAATTGGGTCAAATTATTAGACCAGAAGTATGGGATGAAAGTTTACAACATATACACCACTGTTCGTTAAATGCTAGACACTCTCGTATACAATTTAAAATATGACATAGACTACATTACTCAAAATCCAAACCACATAACATTTTTTCAAATGTATCTGCCAAATGTGATAAATGTCAGCACTTAGAAGCTAACTTGACACATTCATTTACAAATTGTGTAAAAATTACAAAATTTGGATAGAAATATTTAGGATAATTTTGAATGTTGTTAATATGAATCTGACTCCTGACTCAAAGTTAATAATACTGGGAATACTGGAAACAGATCAATTAATAACAATGAATCAAAGAATTTTTATTGATTATAGTTTAATAATTGGAAAAAAATTAATATTAAAATTCTGGAAAGGTCCTACATCCCCCACAATCAAAATGTGGATTACAGGAATGTCGGAGACACTCCATCTGGAAAGATTGAGGCTTGTCCTAATGGACAGGTTGGATCTTTTCAGAGGAATATGGTCTCCATACATTGAATATCTAAAGGGTCAAAATGGCTCGGTGCGAGAGCCTGACTGAAACCTGAATAATGAATTAGATGAAGAAATACGTATAACAAATCATGGATATATCTCCAACGATGGATAACTTTTTAATACTCCATTCACTTCTTTATTTTTGATTTCTTATCTCTATGTTATTTTTCTCTATCTTTTCTTACATTAAAAAATGTATAGAAATATAAATAAGTCTTAAATGTTTATATAAATAATATTACAAATGTATGTAAGAAGTATTTTCTATTAATATGTATTTACAATTAATAAAAATATTCATCAAAAATTCTTAAGGGGTTGGACAGGCTCGATGCAGGAAGATTGTTCCCGATGTTGGGGATGTCCAGAACAAGGGGTCGCAGTCTAAGGATAAGGGGGAATTCCTTTAGGACCGAGATGAGAAAATTATTTTTCACACAGAGAGTGGTGAATCTGTGGAATTCTCTGCCACAGAAGGTAGTTGAGGCCAGTTCATTGGCTATATTTAAGAGGGAGTTAGATTAAGAGTGGCCCTTGTGGCTAAAGGGATCAGGGGTACGGAGAGAAGGCAGGTACAGGATACTGAGTTGGATGATCAGCCATGATCATATTGAATGGCGGTACAGGCTCGAAGGGCCGAATGGCCTACTCCTGCACCTATTTTCTATGTTTCTATACGGAGGGTACACATAAATTCTACAGGATAGTATAAAGAAAAAAGATTCTCAAAAATATCAGACATTAGTACAAAGCAAAATCAGAAAAAAATAAGTTCATGAAGATTGGTTCTTATATATATATATATATATATATATATATATATATATATATATATATATATTAATGGCTATTATATCTTAAACTATACACTGACTATGACTGTTTTCCTCTAACACATATAAAAGGATCATTTGATCAACATCCCACCAGCATTGGGCCTCAGCCAGATGCATATATCTCTACAGGTGCTGTCTAACTTACTCAGTATTTGCTTTTGCATCATCATCATCATCATCATCATCATCATCATCATCATCATCATCATCATTTGCTTTTGCATCATCATCATCATCATCATCATCGTCGTCGTTGAAAACATCAACGGGCACAGTGCCTTACAATGCTATGCACGACAGTGATCGCAACTTCTTTTGAAGTGTGGATGACTGTTGGCTCGCTAGGAGCTCCCCCGCCCTTTGACAGGTCTTGCTTTTGGCAAACCAGGTGAGGGAGTCCGTTTAGTGGTCGACTATCCAACCGTGGAGCGGGTATCATGGGATTACATGGTACCCGTGACCCGACCTGACCTGTTTTTACAGGTGCTGTCTAACTTGCTGAATATTTGCTTATACTTAAGATTTGGTGCATTGTGTGCAGTTCTGGTGCCCCATTACTGGAAGGATGAGGAGGCTTTTGCAGAAAGTGCAGAAGAGGTTTACCTGAATGCTGCCTGGATTAGAGAATATAAGATATAATGAGAGGTTGGACAAACTAGGATTGTTTTCTCTAGAACGTTGGAGGCTGACGGGAGACCTCATAGAAGTATATAAACTTATGAGAGGCATAGATAGTCAGGCAGAACCATTTTCCTAAAGTAAAAATGTCAAAGACTAGAAGGTGCAGTTTAAGATGAGAAGGACAAAGTTTAAAGAAGATGGGCGGGGCTAGTTTTTTTCCACATAGAATGCACTGCTGGGGGTGGTGGTTGAGGCAGATATGATTGTGGCATTCAAGAGGCGTTCGGACAGGTACATGCATGTATAAGCAGAGAATGGGGGGGGTATGAATCACTTGCCGGCAGAGGAGATTAATTCAGTATGGACATTGTGGGCCAATGTTGGTGACATTGGTGTGTAGGAAGGAACTGCATACACTGATTTATACCAAAGATAGACACAAAATGCTGGAGTCATTCAGTAGGTCAGGCAGCATGTCAGGAGAAAAGGAATAGGTGATGCTTCAGATCGGAACCCTTCTGCAAAAAGACATATTCCTGCGCCTTACTGTTCTATGTTCCAGCATTTGCAATTTTTGCTGTTCCATATGGGAAATGATGGGCACACACCGGCTAACATTTTCCAGCGGTGGACCTTCCCGTCCATTTGTGTCCAAATCTCTGAAATTATTCACGGCAGTTGTTGTTCCCAACAAGATAAGAATGGGTAACAGTGAAACATTCATAGAACCTTACAGCATGAAAACAGTCCCTTTGGCCCAACTTGCCCACAGCGGCCAACATGATCTATCTGAACTAGTCCAACCTGCCTGCATTTGGCCCATATCCCTCTAAACCTGTCCTATCCATGCGCCTGTCTAAATATTTCTTAAATTTGAGAACACTTTAGAACATGTTGTTTAAGTAGGCAAATTCGGGAAGCAGCTTATGCACACAATAATCCCCACAAAAAACTGCATTTGGGATGATTGATCGTTTTTGATGAACGATTACTGGCCTGAAATATTAATTCAATTTGTCTTCTAACAATTGCTCTCTGTCCTACCGAACATGTCAAATGTTTTTCGGTTTCAGTTAAGTTAATTCTCCTCAGTTATGATGTGGTCTTGTTTGTGTTCTCTATGTAATGAGAGTTGACTTATAATATTGAATAATACTAGATAATGCCTGAACAGCAACATGAGATGTTGAATATATGCCTGAGCTATTGTGCCTTAAGGACTTCAGCTCATCTGCAATGACATTAAGTGATTGTTATCATATTCTATGAGAGTAGTCTTGGTAAGCCAGAGGCAATGAAGAGTTGCACAAAGTGAGGAAGTCAAACCAACTTATGCAGATGTTGATTAACATAATGGAGAAATTGTGCACCATTTTACAGATGGAGCAGCTCAACCACATATTTATCTCCACTTCATTCTTATAAGTAAAGAGTATTGAAGAGAGGTGATGAACAACAAGGCTCCAAATGCTGACACCAAATGTAAGAGTGTTGTTTGAATTGCAATCTGGCATGAAGCAATCTGAGTAGGTCTAAAGAAGGGTCTTGACCCAGAACGTCATGCTGAGGTACTCCAGCTTTTTTGTGTCTATCTATGAAACAATCTGAGTTGAATCTGCAATTGAAATCTTACTTATGCAAACTAGATGATACATCGCTCTTGGTCTGCCCCAAACTTGTTGATTTCCCAGCAGAGTGAGATGTCCATCAGGGAATGTTGCCAACTGGCCCGCTGCAGACTGCAGGAGTATGTGCTGAGGGATGCACTGAAGCTGGGTGCAGCCAACGCCTAGGCTCTATGAGGGAGGACAACAGTCTAGGGTCCTGCTGCTGGATATCGGGGAGCAGCGTGTGGGGGAGACGCCCCTCAAATGAGGGAAGGGATATCACCCCAGGAGGCCACATCAGTGGCAAGGGTGACTGGTATTAAGGTCTTTCTGTTAACAACTGTTAACAAATACAACACAAATTAATGTATGTGTAGATAATGCATAGAATGTAGAGAGGATTGCGATTGCCAGAAGAATGTTTGCACAGTTCTTGTTTTATATTTTTATATACTGAATAAAGTTTATTTTTCAAAATAAAAAAAAAACATCTGAGCTATTCCCATCATCACAGTGATATCATAATCATCTTCAACTCACAACAAAAGGCACAGAACGGTGGCACAACTGGGAGAGCTCCTGTCTCACAGCACTGGAGACCCGGGTTCAATCCTGACCTCGTGTTCTGTCTGTGCGGAGTTTGCACCACTGTGACCGCGTGAGTTTTCTTCTGGTGCTCTGGTTTCCATCCCACATCTCAAAGATGTGCGGGTTTGTAGATTAATTAGCTTTTGTAACATGTCCTGAGTGTGTAGGGATAGGGGAAAGTGGTATTAGTAAGTAAGTAAGTAAGTAAATTTTATTGCATATATCACGTTTAAATCAACTCGCGTTGAAACCAAAGTGCTTTACATAGAAGAAATAATTAGGTTTCCGTGCATCCATAAAAAATTAATAAAAAGAAAAATGACACAACACATTATAGAATTTAACATGAATGTCCCCCCCACAGCAGAATCAAAAATTTCCACTGTGGGGAAAGGCACTAGAAAGTTCAGTCCTCTTCCACTGTGATCACCCGAGGTCGGGGCCTATTTGAAGCCTCCACAGCCAGTCCGATGTTTTCAGGCCCTCTTGCCGGATGATCGAGCTCCGACGTCGGGAGAAACACTCCTCAGCAGCTTGGAGTGTCTGGAACGGCTGCTCCCTCCCCGGAGACCACGGCCCCCGATCTCGGCGAGAGATCCCAGGCTCCGCAGTGTTTTTAATCCAGCGCCGCCCGCGGCTGGACGCTCCGCAGTTCGTAGCTCCTCGATGTTGGACTCCGGAGCTTACCGCACGGCGACCCGCATCGCCCGCTCTGTGACGGTGTTTCAGTGCTGCGCCACCGCCGAAGCTGGGGTTCTGGCTGGTCCTGACAGGAGACGCCACTCCAGTCCGATGGGAGGCCGCGAGGAAGGGGCAAAGAAGCAGCTTGGAGGGAAGTCGTCTCCCCGACCAGGTAGGGACTAGGAAATAAAGTTTCCCCCTTCCCCTCCCCCGACCCACCACATAAAAGAAGACCACCAACGAACATTTTTTTCAACAGGACTAAAAATAAAAATAAAAAAAGGGTGAAAGGACGGACTGCAGGCTAACATCAAGCTAGTGTGAACGGGTGATCGTTGATCAGCATGGACGCAGTGGGCTGACAGATCAGTTTGCATGCTGTATCTCTAAACTAAAAAGCTAAGCTAAACTAAAAGTTATTAGGGTGGAATTTGTCAGATGGTCAATATTCAGAGTACACACACATCAGTGGCCTTTAGGGGAGACATCATCAAATAAAGTACTGAGTTTTCTATGTGCATTTAACTCATACTATCCCTTTTTGCCAAATAACTGTATTTTGTAGTGGGCGGCACGGTGGCACAGTGGTAGAGTTGCTGCTTTACAGCGCCAGAGACCCAGGTTCGATCCTGACTACAGGAGCTTGTCTGTATGGAGTTTGTACATTCTACCCGTGATCAGCTTGGGTTCTCCGAGTGCTTCAGTTTCCTCCCACACACCAAAGACGTACAGGTTTGTTGGTTAATTGGCTTGGCATAATTATAAATTGTCCCTAGTGTGTGTAGGATAGTACTACTTAGTGGGAATTGCTGGTTCTGCGCAGACTCGTGTGGGCCAGTTTTTGCATTGTATCCCTAAAACTAAAACTCAGTACTAAGAAATGTAGGCATTGTTAACAAAGTCATCGGACTGCAGCATCTGAGATCCCTGGCAAAGATTCAAAGTCATCACCCTTCAGTACCCCCTAAAGCTGCATGGTTAAATATGCATCTGCTTCCTAGGCTCATTCCTTCAATCAAAGGTGAACTTTATCATTGGGCCCATCTTCTGTCAACACATGTAAGTTGATGGTGAAACTATAAATGCAGAAGCAAGGCATCATTGGCACGGTCGTTATTGAAGTGGTTAACTTGGAAAAATAATTAATGGTTACTATATGTTTCGGTTTTTTTTAATAACGCATGGAATTCGAATTTCACTGTACCCTAATCGGTACATGTGACATAAAATGACCTTGACCTTGAAACCTTGATCTTGAAATGAAGCATTTTACCCAAACAAACAAATTACAATCTATCCAATTTGCAACAAAAATAGAAGAGAACGAGGTCCTTAATTAATGCTTAGCAATGGCTTTTGTTCCAGCATTTCAGTACAAGACTTCAATTACTTCATTGAATAACATGCAGAAAACTATCTCTTTAAATATGATTCATTGAGGTATCTGTACAATGTCTGTGGTACTGCAGGCAAGTGCACTGGTACTGCTCAGGTCCTGTGGCAGAGCAGTTGGCTGACAACTGCACATTTTTCTTGGATCGCACCAGTATTGCACCGCACCACAATTCGCTGCCTCTATTCATCTCGTCCGGATCAGGAGTTAAATATTTCATTATTTAATCAATTAAATATTTCCATTAAATATTTGGACAGTGGGCAAACAGTCGCTGTTCATAAGGTCATGGTGGCACAGCGGTAGTGTTGCTGCCTTACAATGCCAGAGACCAGGGTTCAATACCCACTATGGGTGCTGTTTGTACGGAGTTTGTATGTTCTCCCCATGACCGCATGGGGTTTCCCCGGGTGGTCCGGTTTCCTCCCATGCTCCAAAGGCATACAGGTTTGTAGGTTAATGTGGCTTTGGTAAAAATTGTAAGTTGTCCCTAGTCTGTAGGATAGTGCAAGTGTACGGGGATCACTGGTCGACTTGGACTCAGTGGCCGAAGGGCACATTTCTGCGTTGTATCTACAAACTGACCTAAACATTGAATACATTTAATCAGCTCCTTAATAATGAGTTAATTTGGCTGTGGGGTTAGGAGGGAGAGATAGATCAGCCATGATTGAATGGCGGAGTAGACTTGATGGGCCGAATGGCTTAATTCTGTTCCTATCACTTATGACCTTATGACCAGAGTTAACAGGACAGGGAGCGCAGGAGGAGAAGGACACCTTCTTCTTTCAATGATCACATTCGCTGTGTTTTTGTTTGCTGAGTGACAGACTGACAGGTAGCATTGGAGAACAGGAAGGCTTTTCAACTGTAGCAGAGCAGTCAGAATTAAGTGGATTTTGTCCAGGTGACCACCATCTTCAATCTTACAGCTGATTCCACTTAGGTGGATACTTGAAAAGTAAATGTTTGTGCTGGAAACAAATTGAAATCTAAAAGCAATTTTCCATGTTGAGCCGTCATAACCATTGCAGAATACTAAATACCCTCTACTCTGCTCTTCCTGAGATTGCACAATTTAGCAATTTACCACCAGTGAAATTGTGTTGTATGTTCAGCATCACGGTCCGTGAATTCTTTTGCTGAAACTTGAAAATGCTTGATCAAATTAAAAATTTTCCTTCCCCTTCCACAAGTCACTGCCTCCTCTCCAATCAGCAACATCACCAAAGAAAAAGTGTCCGCAACTTTTATTTCTGGTTCATTAATGTTTTTAATCACAACATAGAGCACAAGAGCAGGCCCTTCGGCCCACACAGTCTGTGCCAAACATAATTCAAAGACCATCTCTTATCTACCTGCACATAATCCATATCCCTCTGTTCCCTGCATATCCATATGCCTATCCAAAAGTCTCTTCAATGCCACACTCATATGTGCCTCAATCACCAACCCTGGCAGCGTGTTCCAGGCACTCTCCATCCTCTGTGTAAAATATCTGCCCTGCACGTTGCCCCTCCCACTCTAAAGCCTTGCCCTCTAGTATTTGATTTTTCCACCCTGGGAAACAGGATCTGACCGTCTACCCGATCGATAGCTCTCGTTATTTAAAATATTGTCAGTTCTCCCCACAACCTCCGGAGTTGCAGGTGGCATTACTCAACAAGGACAGACGAGCATGTGGGATTTTTCATTGCTGCAGCGAATAAATACAAAGGTTTTATACTTGTTCATCGTAGGATAGAGTGAAATGCCAGGGCTGAACTGCGGTGTTGTTGTCCTTACCACCTTTGAGCCCATTCTGCTATCATCTTCCCTTCATCATGATGATTGTCCTCCTCATTTCATCCCCACTTTTAAAATTGTCCTTGGCATGAGGGATAATGTTAGTGCACGGGGTGATCGCTGGTTGGCATGAACTCAGCGGGCAGAAGGGCCTGCTTCTGTGCTGTATGTTTAAAATCTAAAGTCTAAAGACTGAAGGTAACTTCACCGCCTGTCAAGCCAGTTAACATTTTCAAACACTTCTGCACGCCCCTGACATTTAGAAGCATTTAAGAACTCTTAAAAAAATCAACAAACGCCTTAAAAATTTAAACATCTTGAAAATCTTTGCAAAACATTAAATGAATAAATCGGCAAAAGGTTTTCATTTAAACAACAGCAAGTATTAAAGCAAACATAAATAATTAAATTGCCATATTTTCACCTATCTTCTTTGCAACCGTCAAAAAAGACTGGGCTCATGATTCTACATTGAGGTAAACATGGCACAGCCTCTGCAGGCAGACTGCCCTTCTTCAGACTGCCCTATGCAGGCGTTTGTTAAAGAAGGAACTGCAGATGCTGGAGAATCGAGGGTACACAAAAGTCTGGAGAAACTCAGCGGGTGCAGCAGCTTCTAAGGAGCGAATACACAAAAGGCTTCCCTCCCGCTCTACCCCTTCCCCGGGCACTTTCCCTTGCAACCGCAAGAAATGCTACACTTGTCCCTTCACCTCCCCCCTCCACTCCTTTCAGGGACCCAAGCAGTCCTTCCAGGTCCGACAGAGGTTCACCTGCACCTCCTCCAACCTCATCTACTGCATCCGCTGCTCCAGATGCCAGATGATCTTTATCGGTGAGACCAAGCGGAGGCTTGGCGATCGTTTCGCCGAACACCTCCACTCGGTCCGCAATAACCAACCCGACCTCCCGGTGGCTCAGCACTTCAACTCCCCCTCCCATTCCGTATCTGACCTCTCGGTCCTGGGCCTCCTCCACGGCCAGAGTGAGCAACACCGCAAGTTGGAGGAACAGCACCTCATATTCTGCTTGGGGAGTCTGCACCCTCTGGGTTTGAACATTGAATTTTCTCAATTCTGTTAACCCTTGCTGTCTCCTCCCCTTCCCACCTCTCCCTCAGCCCTCAGGCCCTGGCATTCCCTCTCTCTCTATCTCTCTCCCCCACCCTAGTCGCACTAGCTTCCCATTTTCACACTACAAACAGCTCACAATGGCTTGTTCCCTTTATCATCGATACTTTTTTGCATATCTTTCATCCATTGTTCTTTATCTCTCCACATCACCGTCTATATCTCTCGTTTCCCTGATCCCTGACCAGTCTGAAAAAGGGTCTCGACCCGAAACGTCACCTATCTCCTTCGCTCCTTAGATGCTGCTGCACCCGCTGAGCTTCTCCAGCCTTTTGTGTACCCTATGCAGGCATTTGTTGGGTTTTGTTGCGTGCTAACCAGTCAGCAGAAATACATGATTACAAACAAGCTGTCCTCAGTGTACAGATTGTCTGAAAAAGATCTCCCTCCTGAAAAGTCACATTCCAATTTCTTCAGAAATGCTTCCTGACCCCCTGAGTCACCAGCACTTTGTGTTTTATCTTCAGTAAAGTACATGTTTGACAATAAAACTTGGTTCTTCCTAGTATCATGAAAAATGTCGACCCTCAGTGTTAAAATAATTGGTATGATCAGCTTAAAATGTTTGGCTCTCTGTATTGGGGGATAAAATTACCAATACTGTTTCCTGTTCATTCTGCATCATTGCTATAGTGACACAGAGGCGCAGCAGTACAGTTGCTGCCTTGCAGCGCTTGAAGTGTCGGAGACCCGGGTTCAATCCTGACTACAGGTGCTGTCTGCATGGAGTTTGTACGTTCTTCCCGTGACTGCGTGGGTTTTCTCTGAGAACTTTGGTTTCCTCCCACACTCCAAAGACGTACTTGGCTTTGTATAAGTATAAATTGTCCCTAGTGTGTGTAGGGTAGTGTTAATCACTGGTCAGTGCGGACTTGGTGGGTCGAAGGGCCTGTTTCCGCGTCGTATCTGTAAACTAAACTAAACTAAACTAAAACTGCACATCTATCTTTGTCAATGGGATTACATAAAATAACATAAACTATATACTAGATCTTCAAGTTCCAAAGCAGTAAGGTCTTTTTATTTCTACCGAGCTGCCAGATTAAGGTGTAAGACAATGACAGCATCAATTTTAATTTAAAATCAGATGGAAGGGAGATAAGCCAGGAATGGTATTTACAGATATCCATCATCCACCTCCTTGGAGCACCGGTTTGCTACTTATTTGAAGTTGTGCTTTGCCTAACAAAGTCTCAGATAATGGCAGAGTCAATTATTTTTAATTAAATAAAGCAACAAAGAGGAAGGACACAAAATAACTTAAAATAGCTTTAGGGCTATTCAGCCAACGTGATGGGTTAGATCTTCCCAAGAGGGGAAAATGAGGCTCATTCCTTTCCAGACTTGGATTTAAGTTGATTAAAGAAATAAGATAGAGCCTGCATCAATTATTGCTAATAAAAATGGAATTAGTACTAGCTGTAGGATAGGGTCACCTTGTTTCATGTATAAATCGCCCAAGGTTGGAGCTCATTTTCTATTATGGCCTTTATCGACTGGATTAAATCTTGAGCTCCTGCAGCAAATAGCAGATGCAAACCAGTTTTCAACTGGCTTCCTTACTTTGCCACCTAATTTCGCTGGAGCATTCTCGAGGGGATGGTTTTCTCTTTGAAGCAGGGAAAGGTCTGATTAAAAATCAAGATGGCATTTACTCATGTAATGGAGCATAAAGAAAAGGGTCTATGATGTAAGGTGATTATCTGTCCAAAGCACATTTTGTTTTTGAGCTGAAGCTTTGTGTGAATAAGAAATGAAAAAGATTAGTGAAAAATCATCCCACAATTAATATTATTGTGTTTTTCAAATCAGGGAATGATTTGTATTTTGTTTACCGTTTGCTGATGTTTTCCCATTTATAAGTGACTAGACTAAGTGGGACCCGTTCGGTCCCAGCTTCACATGGTAGGGCTGTTCCCCCAACGCAATATTCCACACTTCCACCAATTTCTATATTGATGGCCAGTTGGGGGGGGGGTTCTGGAGCGCGATCATGGTGTTGTGGGCAGAAGGGACTGGTTTCCAGAGGGGTAGTATGGACATTGTGGGCAGAATGGATTCTTGGGCTGCCCACTCACACCCACACTCCCACACACTCACACACACATACTCACCCATACACAGACACACACACACTCACATACACACGCACAAACACGCACAAACACACACACACTCACACACACAAACACACACTCACACACACATTCACTCATACACACTCTCACACACTCACACTCACACACATATACATACACTCACACACACATACATACACACACACATGCAGTCACAAACACACACACACATGCACTTACAAACACACACATACACACACACACATACACTCATAAACACAAACACACACACACACACATAAACACATACACACACACACACACACACACTCACAAACACTCACAAACACACACACACTCACAAACACACACACAGTCATAAACACACACACACAGACACACTCACACACACACGCACACACACACACACACAGAGACACACACACAGACACTCACACACACACACAGACACTGACACACACATACGCTCACAAACACATACGTACACACACCGTATATATCCGGGGTTTTATAGTCCTGCCCCCACCCCCCCCCCCCCCCCCCCCCCCCCGAAATGGGCATAACCTTCATCGTGGCGAGCAGGCGAGAGGATCTCAAGGTTTTTCAAACACTCATAATTTTTTTTGTTATCAATGCGAAAAATCCTCAGAGCCTGCTCAGGAGTGTGAGTAAGATGGCCAAAAATCATAGCGATATATGGTCGCGTTTTTCTAAAATCAATATACAGCACAGACAGGAAGTGGTCAAGATGAGACTTTTATTTGTACAGATGTAGATTATGCCCAGTGGAGGATATCTTTAGCTTGCCATTTTGAGTTACTAAGTTATATCTTAGTTTAGTTTATTAAATTCTATCTTAGTTTAGTTTATTGTCATGTGTACCGAGGTACAGTGAATAATCTTTTTTTGTTTTGCAAGAATAGCACTTAGCATTACATAGCATTTACTTAGCATTACTTAGCATTACATAGCATTTATCTTTGTTAAATGTCCCAAATGCACAACGATCAGATAAAATCTTCTCCTTCATGAGTGGACACACCACCGGATGGCACCTGTAATGGCTGCCTCGCCAGCAGCCTGTCGAGTACCTTCTCTGTTTTTGTTATTTTGAGTGTGTCTTAATGGGTATGTTTTTGTGTTTCTTGGTATGATTCATGTGTGATTCATGTCGGTCTCCGGTAAGAAAAGGCCAATTCGGGAGCTCCATGCCGTGGAGTGTTCCAATCCGTCCCGATGCCGGATTTTCCAACATCCCGACGCGAGGGCTTCGGTTATTGGACCATCGGCAGTGGCGACTGCCGAGGGATCAAAGGCACTGACCACCGCGGGTGAACAAAGGAGGAAAAAGACTGAACTTTATTGCCTTCCATCACAGTGAGGAATGTGGATTCCACTGTTGTGGATGTCTATGTTAAATTATGTTAAATTATATCATTGCTTTTCACTTTGGGTGGCTGTATGGTAACTCAAATGTCACTGTACCTTAGTTGGTTAAGTGACAATAAACACGAACTTGAACGAACTTGAATATTACATTCCATGAGAACAGAGCATTTTACTTCGGAGTCACGTGAGTGACTACGTGAAGAAGGCCCGCCAGGCGCATGCGCGTCATTACGTCCGCGCATGTCGCACCGAACGGGCTGGAGGGCACAGCTCCACCAGCGGGTAAGTAGAAACTCTGCAGGTAAGTGTTAAACAACTTTTCCTGCACGTTATTTAGCTCCGTAAAACTGGCTCGCGAAGTCAGTTGGAGTTACAACATGGACCGGTCCGGGCGGAGAGTGCGCTCCAAGCGCGTGTCTAGCGACGAGCCGCATTCTCGATCGGGTCGGGAGATAGTAACCGGACCTCCGGTTCCGATACCGGGGGCCGTTTCACCGTTACCACCAGTGGAAAGTGCTTCCAGGCCAGTGCCTGAAACTCAACAGGCTGTGGCTGCTAAGAGGCACAGCAAGGCCACAAGTAAAACAAACAGGCCAGTACTATCTGATGATTCAGATGACGGTGGTGATTCTCCCCCAGGGGCTAAAGAGATGTGGGGAAAAATGCAACAGATGGAACACATGCTGCAGCTTTTGGTACAGCAAGGGGCTAAAGCCACAGAGACTTCTCAGACAATTGAGCAGCAGGGATCCTGTGAAGAGGATTACCTGGAATACCGCCGTGGTGAATTCCTTCCAGCGCCTGTTATAGGACTGGGGGATGCCTCCCTAGAATATCAAATGGGAGATGCGGGGCAGGATGCAGCTGACCCTATGTCTGGTGTCCCTGCTTATGTGCAAACACCAGAGCACAAGAGCCTTGCTCCGGGTGTACCGGACATAGCAATGTCTTTTGCTATTCCGGAGGGAACAGGTGAGGCCATGGAGGAATATCTCGCAACTAATATTAATTACTTAGTTTCTCACCAGCTACAACTATCTGTCATGCAGGAGACAAGCAGCAAATATAAAACACCTGTTTACTGTGCTTCATTAAAAGTGCCAATGGTGAACCCAGCAATATGGGCACCCATGAGTCCTTCCATGAGGGGGCAGGAGGTTCGTTATCAGCATGTCCTCAAACTGGTGGCGGCCACGATCACTGCATTTGGCACCATGGTCCGAGGGACCGTGTTATCTCCGTTACAGAAAGATATGTTAGCTATGATTTGTAACGTCTTCTTCGAAATTAACTGCATTCGTAAAATTTCCATCAGGCCTACTTTAAATCAAAAATTTGCTGCACTCTGTAAAGCGACCAACGTCCAGGCACCTGAACTCCTGTTTGGCTCCGATCTGGTCAAGCAAATTAGAGATATTGATGAGGAGGCGAAAACTATGGGGCTAATGAAGCCGGCCACATCCGTCCGTCTCTTCGGAAGCCGGGGATCGTTTACCGCAGGTCCGATCCAGGTGCTGGGCCCAGCAGAGGGAGGCCAGGGTGGCAACGAGGGTATCCACCACGTCAGGTTCCCTATAACCCCAACACGGCCAGACAACAGGTTTCCAAAACACCGACAGAGGTACAGGGACTTTGTGTTCAAGTTACAAATTCGGGTGTGCAACCTCCTATTGGAGGTCGGTTACATTTATTTTATAACGAATGGTGTTGTATAACGTCTGATATCTTTATACTAAATACTGTGTCAGGGTCCACCATTGAGTTTATCTCAGGGATAGATCCACCTTTCCAGCATAAGCCTAGTAAAGTGTTGGTGTTTTCTGTTCCGGAGACTGAGCAAATCAACGTGGAGATTCAGAATTTGTTCCGTAAAGGTGTGATTGAAAAAGCAGTTCATCATGCTCAACAATTTGTGTCTAATATTTTTCCCAGACCCAAAAAAGATGGTGGTTGTCGAGTAATTCTGGATCTCACTCAATTGAATACTTCAGTTCTCTATAGGCATTTTAAAATGGACACATTCGTTACTGCAAAGCAGCTTATGTCCCAGGGTTGTTATATGGCCACCATTGATTTACAAGATGCTTATTATTCGGTGCCAATTCATGTTGATTATCGGAGGTACTTGAAATTTAATTGGATGGGACAGCTGTGGCAATATAGAGCATTGCCTAATGGATTAAGTTCTGCACCTAGGTTATTTACTAAATTGGTGAAACCTGTGCTAGGGAAATTGAGGGCCCACAATCACATTGTCATGGCCTATTTAAATGATATCTTAATTGTGGGCACCACTCAAGAGTCAGTTGCAGCCTCTGTTACAGCAACCAAGAATCTCTTTGAATCACTGGGGTTTTTGGTCCATCCACTTAAGTCCAGGTTACAGCCAACCCAACAGATTGAGTATTTGGGGTTTCTTCTGGATTCAGTTCATATGACAGTTACATTACCAGCTGCTAAGGTACTAGATATTGTTAATGTCTGTATTCGTCTTACACAAACTCTTTACCCTTCCATCCGAGACGTTGCAAAGGTCATTGGGAAATTGGTAGCAGCCTTTCCGGCAGTACAGTTCGGGCCTTTGCATTATCAACATTTGCAAAGAGCAAGAGAACAAGCATTGAAACAGAATGCAGGTCATTTTGATCGCCTTATGCAGTTACCCACCACGGCTCTGGCAGAATTGCAGTGGTGGGTTGTTAATATTAGCCAAGCCACCAATTACATTTTGGTGGACGAACCTTCAGTGATTTTACAGACTGATTTTAGCGCTCTCGGATGGGGGGCTACAGACACAGAGTCTAGCTGTGGGGGTAGATGGACTGAGAAAGAGCACTTGCTTCTTCACACACATGGTATTAATTACCTGGAGTTATTGGGTGTTTTTTATGGGCTAAAAGCATATTTCTCCACCATGTCAGATTTCCACGTTCAACTCCAGATTGATAACACTACAGCTGTGGCATATATTAATCATATGGGAGGAGCAAGATCGATGTTATGTGATAGTTTGGCAAATACTATCTGGGATAGGTGTATTTCATGCAACATCTGGGTTTCGGCCATCTACCTACCAGGGATAGGTAATGTGGGAGCAGACCTTAGGTCGAGAAAATTTAATGACAATATAGAATGGATGTTGAATGTCAGCATATTTCAAACCATTGTTGCTAGATTTGGTTTGCCAGATATTGACCTCTTTGCATCCAGACTGAATCACCAGTTGCCTAAATATGTCTCCTGGGAGCCAGATCCAGGAGTTGCAGTAGCTGTGGATGCGTTCTCGTTACACTGGGGACATTCGTTCTTTTATGCGTTTCCTCCATTCTGCCTGATTCCGAAATGTCTTACTAAAATAGAGCGGGACTCCGCCAATGGTGTTTTGGTGGTCCCAGATTGGCCAACACAATCATGGTTCCCCTTGGTACTGAGAATGATGGCACAGCCATTCATGCGCATTCCCAGCAGCAGTCATTTGTTGGTGCATCCGGTTACAGGAGAAAGTCACCCTTTACATGACCATATCAATTTGTTGGTCTGCAGGTTCTGACCAGACCATTTCAAGGCCTTGGATTATCGAACGGGACCATGGAGGTTATGACTGCAGGGTGGAGAACTAGCACTAAAAAGCAATACCTTGTGCACATTAAGAAATGGGAATGCTTCTGTGTACAGTCTAATATATCATATGCTACTGCTAGTATAAGGGATGTGTTGGAGTTCCTTGCTACTTTGCATTTTGATGAGCACCTTAGTTACAGTGCTATTAACACTGCTCGCAGTGCTTTGTCCTCTTATTTAGGGCAGTCTTCAGCACGACAACCTATTGGGTCTCATCCATTGGTGTCCAGGTTTATGAGAGGAATTTTTAACAAAAACCCCCCTCAACCCAGATATACAGCAATCTGGGATGTCAGTATAGTTCTCACACTGCTGCGGCAATGGGCTCCAATTGCGTCATTATCTTTGCAAAAATTGACTCTTAAAGTGGTTATGTTAATGGCGTTGGTTTCAGCACAACGTGTCCAAACATTGCACTTGTTAAGAATAGATGATATGCATTTTTCTCAAGGTGATGTTACATTTTATGTCTGTAATTTACTCAAACAAAGTAGACCAGGCAGGTCTGGAATCAGGGTGATGTTTAAAGCATATCCTGGTGACCAACTGTTATGTGTCGTTAAACATTTAACCCAATATGTTGAGTTAACCAGGAGTCTGAGAGGTTCGGAGTTAGGACTTCTCATTAGTCACAAAAAGCCATATCAGCACGTGTCTGTGCAAAACTATTTCTAGATGGTTTGAAACAGGTGCTCAGTTCTGCGGGTATCGACACTGATGTGTTTAAATCTCACTCCACCAGGGCGGCGTCTACATCCACGGCGAAGGCTCAGGACGTGCCGCTAGATCAAATCCTCGCGGCCGCAGGGTGGTCTAGAGAGGCAACTTTTTCTCGGGTTTTACGATAAACCAGTTCAGGCAAAGCCACGGTTTGGGTCTGCTGTTTTGGGTTCCCTTTAATTTTTATTGCTTTGTTTATATCGCTTATTGTTTGTAATTTCCCCCTGGGTCAGAGGGGTCATTACTCTGTTTGTTATTAAAATCGTTATTGAATTATTCATGCAATGTTCAATATCTTCTTTATTGTACTACTGTGTCAACCGAAGCAGCTTGTCGTATGGAGTGCATCTGCGGCATGCAAACACAGAGCTTTGAAATCTTCACGTAGTCACTCACGTGACTCCAAAGTAAAATAGTAAGATTAAACGAGAACTTACCAGTTTGAAGTTTGATCTTTATTTTATGAGGAGTGACGTTGAGGGATTACGTGCCCTCCGCTCCCACCCTCATAATCTAAGAGATCATCTGGTAGTTCGTCTTCTACGAGCCTTACTATGTTACTTCGGCTATTTGTTTCTGTGTTTTCACGCCGCTGCTTTGAAGTATGACGCGCATGCGCCTGGCGGGCCTTCACGTAATCCCTCAACGTTACTCCTCATAAAATAAAGATCAAACTTCAAACTGGTAAGTTCTCGTTTAATCTTACTATTTTATTACACATCTACCAATAGTCTTAAAAGTGCTCTAGCCAAGATTAAAACAATTACACTGTTTATCTGCCTGCACTTGTTATAGAAACCTCAGCAGAATAAGTCTCCAATGGCATTAATTTGAATATTCAAAGTATTTATCATGATTGCCTTTCTGAATGAGAATAGGATATTAATGACATCCGAAGATGGACACAAAATCTGGAGTAACTAAGCGGGACAGGCAGCATCTCTGGAGAGAAGGAATGGGTGACATTTTGGGTCGAGACCCTTCTTCAGACTACAGTCTCGACCCAAAATGTTGCCCATTCCCTCTCTCCAGAGTTTAAACCAGCATCTGCAGTTTCTTCCTACACATATAAATGGCATCCATTGTTGCAAACTCACTGCATGACATTTGCTTGATACAATCTCTGTCAGTGGAGACTTTCATGCTGTCCGCGTATATTAAAAGAGATTTAAAGATGGGGTTCAAAAATGCAACCGCATGTAAAAATGTATTGAATAGGTGTTACATGAGAAACCTACGCCAGTTTTCTTCGATACCCTGAGAGATGGATACAACATGCTTACAATATACACGCTAGAATTGTGAATCTAGGCCCTCTTTCTGTGCTGTTTGACTCCATTACTTATGACTCATGTGTAAAGTGCTTCATGTCAGTTGAGAAGTGCTCCCATTGTAAATGTGTCATTCTACAGAATGTCGGATCTTGGAATAGACTATAATTGTGACGATTGAAACTGCATTTACTCACTTGCTGTGATCATTGTGCATAAAGAATATAAAAGTCTGTGTGTTTTTGAGTTCTGACAGATTCTGCCATTTCTCTGAGAGACTGCCTGCTTGCCATGCTGAATAAACATCTTTTACATCCACAGCTCCAGTCTCTGAGCAGCTCAATCACAGTCACAATACTGAGCAGCAAAAGAGGAGAACTTATAGACACACGGTACATAAGTATCTCATGGATACGGAAGAATATGCGACAACTTTCCAAGGAAAGCATTTGACAGCACTGGGCCTCTACTTGCTGGAGTTTAGAAAGTTGAGGGGGTCCTCATTGGAACTTACAGGATAATGAAAGGCACAGATAGAGTGAATGTGGAAAGGTTGTTTCCACTGGTGGGGGAGTCTAGGACCGGTGGTCATAGCTTCAGAATTAAAGGGCACTCTTTGTGAAAGGAGGTGAGGAGGAACTTCTTTAGTCAGAGGGTAATTAATCTGTGGAACTTATTGCCACAGAGGACTGTGGAGGCAAAGTCAGTGGATATTTTTAAGGCAGAGATAGACAAATTCTTGATTAGAATGGGTGTCAAGGGTTATTGGGAGAAGGCAGGAAAATGGGATGAGGAGGCAGGATCAGCCATGATTGAATGGCGGAGTGGACTCGATGGGCCAAATAGCCTAATTCTACTCCTATAACTTGTGCACTTGTAACTCGTGAACTTGTAAAAGCTCTGCACACACTGTGAGTTTCAGGTTACACTTAATGAATGGCTTTCAGACCAGAATCATTGTGCCAGGTCTAACAACGATATTTGTCGTGGACGATTATCACTTGTCAGTCCGAACTGGAGTTTGTTGTACTTCATATTGAATTCAACAATACTGAAAGTGTGTGAGATTTTCCAGCTTTCTATGCAGGTCAAAGCTTTGTAACAAGGCTTCAAGCAGGTGATGGGGTTGGAGTGTTTTTTCAAATGATGCCTGAAAGTTAAAGGTACCTGGGTGATAGGAGCAGAATTAGGCCATTCGGCCCATCAGGTCTACTCTGCCATTCAACAATGGCTGATCTTCCTCAACTCCATTCTCCTGCCTTTTCCCCCATAATCTCTGACACCATTACTAATCAAGAATCTGTCAATCTCTGCCTTAAAAATATCCATTGACATGGCCTCCACAGCCGTCTGCAGCAATGACTTCCACAGATTCACCACCCTCTGACTGAAAAAAATCCTCCTCATCTCCTTTCTAAAGCTACATCTTTTTATTCTGAGGCTGTGGCCTCTGTTCCTAGACGCTTCTACTAGTGGAAACATCCTCTCCACATCCACTATATCCAGGTCTTATGGCATAGTGAGATGGATATCTATCCAATCTGCCTCAGACTCTCTCTGTATGAAAGTTAATATCTACGGTGAAGGAATCAGTAGAGGGAATAGTAAGAGATTGACACAAGTAACTGCAGATGCTGGTATCTTGAGCAAAACACAATGTGCTGGAGTAACTCAGTGGGGGGAAATGGATAGACAAGGTTTTGGGTTTGGGGTCCTTGTTGAGAAATGAGGTAAGAGCTGGTCAAAACCAGGAAAGTGATAGGTGGATACCGTTTGAAGAAAGGTCCCGACTTGAAACATCCATTACATGTTCTCCAGAAATGCTGCCTGACCCATTGAGTTACTCCAGCACTTTGTGTCCTTTTGTGTAAACCAGCAACTGGAGTTCCTTGTTCCAGATTTTGATTGTGAGACTAAAAGGTGCCTCAATACGGAGAATAGAGGAGTGAAATATAAAGCTGGAGGGAGGATTGTAGGCGGAAAGTGACAGGAAAGGGTGGAAGGGGAGTGAGATAGTGGGATAAATGGGTGGGCTCTGGAGGGCACAGAAAAGAGAGAGGGGATAGAGGGATTATGACTTAAAATTGGAGAATTCAATGTTCATACAGTTAGATTTAGTTTAGTTTTAGTTTAGTTTTAGTTTGTAGTGGAAACAGGCCATTTGGCCCACCGAGTCTGCACCGACCAACGATCGCCCACACATTTACACTACCTAATACACACTCGGGACAATTTACAGTAATACCAAGCCAATTAACCTACAAACTGTACGTCTTTGGAGTGTGAGAGGAAACTGAAGATTTCGGAGGAAACCCACGTGGTCACGGGGAGAACGTACAAACTCTGTACAGAGAGCACCCTTAGTCAGGATCGAACCCGGGGCTCCGGCGCTGAAAACGCTGTGAGGCATCAACTCTACCGCTGCGCCACCGCGGCACCTGGATAGCTTACACCGATAGGTTGTAAGCTATCCAAGCAAAATGTAAGGTGATTCTTCTACAATTTGTACGTGGCCTCGCACTAGCAATGGAGAAGGCCCAAGGCAGGATAGATGGTCTGGGAATGGTAAGATATTGACCCTAGTTTGAGGGTGTACCTTTCAGGGTTGTATGTTTCACACGATCTGACTCATGATAATATTATTGTGATAGCTGCAACTGTTTAGTTTAGAGAATTTTGCCTCCAGTAAAGAAAGCTCACGTGTTATCTGTGCCTAATTGTACTGAAAGTAGTAGCAGGAATTCTGATTTCCCTTCTAAAACTGAGAGCAGATGACAAGTTTCTGCTAAGTTCTCAAAGCATTCAATTTCCAGAGGTGCTCAAATCCTAAAGGAATTTATGAAAAAGTTTTGCATTAATATTCTTTTCACATAGGGTTTCATGGTGTTTTAAGGTTCTTTCAAATGAATGAGGTCGAATTTTGATTAGGTTAGCTAGTTTTAGTTTTAATTAGTTAGTTTAGATTATTGTCACGTGTACCGAGCTACAATGAAAAGCTTTTCTTGCGTGCTAAACAGTCAGCGGGAAGACAATACATGATTGCAATAAGAGTCACTCACAGTGTATGTTACAGCTATGTACTGGTCTATGTTATAACAGTTCAATATCATCCTATGTGTGGATTGTATTGTAATTTAAAAAGCAGAGGAGTCAATTTGTACTGAGAAAAGTTCCAACAATAATAATGCAGAAATTACATGACAATTTGTTTAAGTATTCACGATTAATTAATGTTAGATGGGAAGATCACTGCTACTTTTCTTTGGACTTGTGACATGAGCTTTTTGATCCATCTGGGGAAGTAGATCTCCCAGTTAACTTTAATTCAGGAGAAGGCAGGTGTTACGGACCTCCTGGACTTTGGTTGGCCATCCTAGTGATTACCTTTGTGAAACGTTGGGTGGCCATCTTTCAAATTTAAAAACTAACCGCCATCCTCATCTCTGCCAATCCCTAACACAGCATTGTCTTTTCACACTTTATTCCATTAAACTCTCAAAATACGCAACTGCCTGTTCCTTTGGAGGGAGATGGAAGGAGTGTTTAACTAGACTGAATAGCTAAGCAGCCTGTGTTCAGTGAAGGCAGCACAGCAGGCACCTGCAAAAGAGCGAAGCACTCCCACAGGATGACATAGAACTGTTATAACCATAAATCAGTACAGCACAGGAGCAGGCCGCTTGGTCCACAATGTCCATGCCAAACATGGTGCCAAGTTGAACTAATCTCCTCAGCCTGCACTAGATTCATATGCACCTTGAACTCTTGAACCCTCTGTGAATCAATGCTGTTAAGGGTCTTGCCATTAGCTGTATACTTGCCCTGACACTCGACTTCCCAAAGTTCAATACTTAACACTTGTTCAGATTAAACTCCATCTGTCTTTTCTCCATTTATTTCTTTCGCGGATCTATATCCTTTAACAACCTTATCATGTAACGTTGGGACTGTAGTGAGATAATTAGGGATTGGTGGAAGGGGAGGTAGATGGTGCCAGATTTCAGTCAACAATCTCCGGGTTTGGGGATGTACATGGTTAATGCGAGTGAGTAGGAAGGAACTGCAGATGCTGGTTAAACTGAAGATAGCTGGAGTAACTCGGCTGGAGCGGGTCAGGCAGCATCTCTGGAGAGAAAGAATGGGTTACATTTCGGGGCGAGTTCCTTCTTCAGACTAGTTAGGGAAAAGGGAAATGAGAGATATAGACGATGATGTAGAGGGATAAAGAACAATGAATGGAAGATATGTAAAAAAGTAACGATGATAAAGGAAATAGGCGATTGCTAGCTGTTGGGTGAAAACGAGAAGCTGATGCGACTTGGGTGGGGGAGAGATAGAGAAAGAGGGAATGCCAGGGTTGCTTGAAGTTAGAGAAATCAATAGTCATACCACTGGGCTGTAAGATGCCCAAGCAAAATATGAAATGCTGTTGTGAGGTTGGTGGGGAATAGGAAGGGGGAGACCTGGGATTAGACTCACAATTGGGGATCTGGAATGAAACAGACGTTTAACAGGAGCTTTGCAGCCATTGTCTGGGAAGGCGTTGTGGTCTGAGGTTTTGGAGATAATACCAATGACACTGTTGAAAGGAGAACCTGGAAGGTGAGGGATGCCTTGGACTGTACAGCAGCAATCCAGGTGATGCTGGACCCCACTTGACTGATGCTGATGCAGGCCTTTGCTTTTCATCTAGTGCAACATTTGTGGCCTGAGACACCTGTAGACCCCAAATATGAACAAGATCCGCTGCCAGTGATGAAAATGCACATTGCTTGACGGCATAGTGCATTTAGTTTAGTTTAGTTGGGTTTGCAGATACAGAGCGGAAAAGGCCCTTCTGCCCTCTGAGTCCACACCGACCACTAACACTATTCTACACTAGGGACAATTTACAATTATACCAAGCCAATTAACCGCCAAACCTCTATGGCTTTGGAGTGTGGGAGGAAACCAAAGATCTTTGAGAAAATCCATGCAAGCTTTGGATAGACAAACTTTGTATAGACAAACACCCGTAGTTAGGATCTGCAGCTGTGTCACCATGCTGCCCCTTGTTGCGATCGCTTGGAGTTCGGAAGCCACCTCTCAGCAAAGCAAGCCTTTGATAATGAAATTCACGACTGCCTTCAATGATTCTGTATAGTCTTTGGTGGTTTCAGGAAAAGAGTATTTAAAGATAAATAAACCAAATCTGGCCCAAAACTCATATTGTTCACACATCTGTTATTAAACACCAATACTGCAGGTGCCTGAAATCTAAAATAAAAATAAAATCCACTCATCACACTGGATTTCACTCAAAGCTATTGACCTGAAACTCTTTAAGGCAGAGATAGATGGATTCTTGATTAGTATGGGTGTCGGGGGTTATGGGGAGAGGGCAGGAGAATGGGGTCAGGGGGGAGAGATAGATCAGCCATGATTGAATGGCGGAGTAGATTTATAGTCATAGAGTGATACTGTGTGGAAACAGGCCCTTTGGCCCAACTTGCCCATACCGGCCAACATGTCTCCCATTCCCACCTGGTCCATATCCCTCCAAACCTGTAATATCCATGTACCTGTCCAACTGTTTCCTAAATGATAGGATAGTTCCAGCCTCAACTACCTCCTCTAGCAGCTTGTTCCATACACTCACCACCCTCTGTTTGAAAAAGTTATCCTACTAAATCTTTTCCTCCACCTTGAACCTATGTCTTCTGGTCCTCGATTCCGCTACTCTGGGCAAGAGACTCTGTGCATCAACCAGATCTATTCCTCTCATGATTTTCTTCACTTCTATAAGATCACCCCTCATCCTCCTGCGCTCCAAGGAATAGAGACCCAGCCTACTCAACCTCTCCCTATAGCTCCCACCCTCGAGTCCTGGCAACATCCTCATAAAGGATGGGCCAAATGGCCTAATTGTACTCCTATCATTTATGATCTTATGACCTTATGAAACATTAACTATATGTCATGGTCCATGGAGTATGTCTGGCATTCTGACAATTTCCTTCATTTTTTGTTTAAAAAATATATATTTCTTAATTGTGCCTATTATATTTAAGTCTAAATTATTAGAGTAAACCAAGAAAAATAAGGGACTTGGTAGTGAATCTTTTTGAACACCATACATGCAATGCCAGTCACTAAAACAACTGCAAACCATTCTCTATTGAGCTGCTTTTAAATCTAGTTTACAACTTCCTTTACGATTGTTTCTTTGCTCAGTCTACTGTGTGAAGATTTGTCAATTATCTTGGTAATATCCAATACTAATTGTATTACTCTCATCAACTCCTTTATATTAACTCCTCAAAAAAGATAGTTGGACATTAATAATATTAATAATAATAATAATAATAACAATAATAATAATAATAATAATAACAATAATAATAATAATAATAATAATAATAATATATTTTAATGTCATTACACAGAAGTGCAACGAGATTTGGTTTGCAACTTCCATCCGATGTCATAACTTAAACGACTAAAAAAATTTAGGTTTAGATACCCCGAGAACAAAGTTTGTAAAAAGAACACTAGAACAGTAAAACAGTCAAAACAGACTAAAGTGCAGATGTGTCTGTGCGACGTGACTATCCGAGGGAGACAGTCCATGGGGGTGGGGGGCACTCAGCAGGGCCGGTTCAGAGCTGCTATAGCTCTGGGAATGAAGCTGTTCCTGAGTCTGGAGGTGCGGGCGTAGAAGGCCTTGTAACGACTGCCGGAAGGGAGTAGTTCGAACAGTCCATTACAAGGGTGAGAGGAGTCTTTATGGATGCTGACGGCCTTCCTGACGGCCTTCCATAATTTCCATTTTTAAAAAACACGATGACGGCACATGAAATATTGGTGCATTTTTTTACCTTTTCCAATAAACCTCCCCACACCACACATATATATGCACATGTGCAAACACTTACACACTTGCGCACCTGCACACACAGATTTGCACACGCATATTGGCCCACCCACAAGCACATAAACATGCACACACACTCAGAAACACACATAAACTCACACACACACAAACACACATAAACGTGAACACACACAGACATAAACCCGCACACACAGAGACAAATACACACAAATGCACATTAAACCCACACACACACACACAAATTCGTACACACACATTTGCTGATATCAGATTGAATGGCCTTTTTTTTTCATGGCCTATCCTTTTTGAATTTCTCCATTTGCCATCTTTGAGACAATCTCACGATATACCCACAGCTAAAGAGATCTGAAAATTAATAGGTAGGGCACATGTTACCCTTACCTTTATTTAAAGGAATCTCAATGTGAAACTGTCCCAAATCCCCCGATAAACCATCTTGCATAATAATTTCTGGATTACACTTGTGATTCCAGAAAAGAGGCTTTTTTCATTAGCAGTGCAAAGGAAAGATCAAACTCAGGAGTGACATAGGTGTTATGTATTTCAACAAAATAATCTTTACACGATGTCAGCAGCAACGATGTTAAAAAGGAAGTTAATTCCATTTGCACAAACTTGTCCTAATACCTCAGATTAAAAATTACATTGAAGCGATTTAAGGTAAATCTTGCTGAAAATGAAAATAGTAACCCTGCAGAAACAAGCTGCAAGCTTTATTTTTCTGCATAAAAACGTCTTTGCAGTTTTCCAACTGACTTTGTGCACTGATTTGTTTTTTTACTGCTTGCAGCGGTTTTGCTGAAGTATATTGAGGAGATATAACTCTGACAGTCTTGAACTACAACCGAGGTAAACTGAGAGTGAGATAAAAAAATGGTTACAACCTCTTTCATTTGGAAATCCAACAAGGATTTACAGCTCTACCCATTAAGTGAGAGATAATACAAGCAGATTCCAGCAGCTTTATAGCTTGTGTTTTATTTTGCCTGCAGGTGTAATTTTGGTGGAAACGATGTGTTCTGTGGGCTGGTTTCGAAACCCCTGATCATTCCCGCTACTGTTGCTTTAGACTGGTGCTGATGTAATTGGGCAACAATTTTCTTTTTATATAATTTTGTATGTTGGCTGGTGCTTATGGTAATGTGTCACTATCACAGAGATTAAGACATCGCTAAACGCTTGCCTCAGGCTGGGTGTAATAAAAATCTGTGTGGGGCTCCGTGGTCGTGCGATCGAAAGTTTCCAAAAGTTCGGTGTTGTTTGTTGGGAAGCAGCTGATTGTTTTGTATGGTAGATGATATCAACTCCTTACCCTGCACCTTCCGAGAGAACACACTCATTGCAAAGATCGTAACACAGGCACTCCCCGCTTTATGTAATATGTGACTTATGTAAACTCGCACTTACGTAAGCAATTCTTTAAACCCGCTACTTTATTTATGAGTTGTACGTCTCGGTAGCAGTGCATCACTGCACATGCTACCATTTCCGCAAGCCCATCAGTTGTTCTTGTAGATGGCCCCCACGTGGTCTCCACATCGGAGCTCCCCCCCCCCCCGTGGCCTCCGTGTCAGAACTCCCCACGTGGTCTCCATGTCGGAGCTCCCACATGGTCTCCGTGTCGGAGCTCCCCACGTGGTCTCCATGTCGGAGCTCCCACATGGTCTCCGTGTCGGAGCTCCCCACTGTGGTCTCCATGTCGGAGCTCCCACATGGTCTCCGTGTCGGAGCTCCCCACGTGGTCTCCATGTCGGAGCTCCCACATGGTCTCCGTGTCGGAGCTCCCGCTGTGGTCTCCATGTCAGGAGCTTCCACTATCTCCATGTCAGAGCTCCCACATGGTCTCCATGTAACAACTTCCATGAACGTTGGTTGCCGTGGGAGGTCGAGTGTATTGTTGATAAAGTTGACGATATATTAATCTGATGACCATTTGTTTGTAAACTGTCAATATAGGCTGCCTTTGATCGTGTTAATACTCTGTATGTTTATTTTTATTTTCTGAATAAAAGTATTTGTATAATGAAAAAAAATGATCTCCATGTCGGACTCTCACGTGGTCTCCATGTCGGAGCCCCCACATGGAATTTGTGTCAGAGTTCCTACGTGATTTCCCACTGGTACAATATAGTACGATTCATCAATTTACACATGCGCAGTAGCATTTCTGTTCCACCTTGCATAACATCTGACTTATGCAAGGGTCTTGGGGACTTAACCCTTACATAGGTCGGGGAGCATCTGTATTTCCGAAAGAAGCTATCTTCAGCAGTCTACCTTCAGCAGATTCAGAGATATCCTACAGTTTCCAACAATCCTCTCCATCTTTGTCATTCTCTCATATCTGACCATTCTTAATATACTTGATCCTGCAACAGAGCAAAGTTGTCCAGTCAGTTTAGTTTAGTTTATAGATGCAGCGTGGAAACACTGCACCTTCAGCCCACTGAGTCCGTGGGCCGGATGTGCTAATTCTGCTTCTAGAATTTATGATTCCCTTTACCTGAAATCACCTGTAAATATTGACTGCACATCATAGGGTTAATATCCAAAAACTGCACGGCATGAAACATAGAGTATGACATTTATTATTGTTTCTTGGCTAGTATATTGTTTCAGGGGAGTTTTTTTTATCACACTTGCAGTTTTTGGAAATTGTTGACTTTATTTCCATTCCTGTTTTTGTTTATCTTCATCTTCATTGAATGTCTGGTGCAAATGGCCGTGCCTCTATTCATTCAAAATTTTACAACCATCTGCTAAACCATTTCATGTTTCTTTAAATACTTTGACAGACCTCCTGATCGTTTGCCATACTTTTCACGGTTTCATCAATAGTTCCCAAAATGGCCAAATCCAAAAATAAAAAAATTCTGCTTGGCCCATAGTATAACCAAGTTCTAAAATATGTTCGACTCAAGCAACACCCTCTAAATGCAAACCTTTGTTTCCTGTCCAATAACCAATCCCTCTTTCCGTAGATAGTCACAAAAAGCTGGAGTTACTCAGCAGTTAAGACAGCATCTCTGGAGGAAAGGAATAGGTAACGTTTCGGGTCGAGGCCCTTCTTCAGACTCTTTCCATGCTTTTGCTAGCTTCTTCATAATGTAGCCTTTCAATATTGAAACAGTGATTAATTGGAACAGAAGTCCTAATAGCCACTATAACCAATGGGTCATTATATTAGAAGGTAAAGATCCCTGTTGTGTAATGCTAATCAAAAGACTGCACCACAGCACTCGCCTGCATATCAGCAGCTGAATAAATAGTTACTTGGTCTTTCTTCCCCGGCAGGCTCACAGGATATTAGTGATATAAAAATAATGTTTTCTCTTTTACTTTGTTCCAGGCAAGGTTCTTAAGCAGGAAAACATACGCTGTGTTGAGCGTGTCCACTCACTTTGAAGTACCTGAAAAGCATTACACAAATGGTATGGAATTCACTGTTCCAAAATAGACCATCTGACAACTGGTCCTTTCCAGAGTTTATACTCCACACAAGTTTCCTCCTCCTCTGCTTGTGTTCTTCAAAGCCTTGGTCCCTCACCAACATTCACACACCCCTTACAACTATTAATGCAAGTCACCTCTGCTGTTATATCGACAAGAGGCAATAGACAACAGCAGGAGTAGGTCATTTGGCCCTTTGAGCCAGCACCACCTTTCAATGTGATCATGGCTGATCATCCACAAGCCTTCTCCCCATATCCCCTGACTCCACTATCTTTAGGAGCTCTATCTAAATCTCTCTTGAAAGCATCTAGAGAACCGACCTCCACGACCTTCTGAGGCAGAGAATTCTCTGTGTGAAAGTGTTCTTCCTCATCTCCGTTCTAAATGGCTTACCCCTTTTTTCTTAAACGGTGGCCCCTGGTTCTGGACTCGCTCAACATCGGGGAAATGTGGAATTGCATCTCACCTTGGGTAAATTGAGCTTTCCTTGAATTGCTTATTGATCCCACCGATGACTTTCACATAATGTTGACCCATACACGATTCTTCTTCAGATAGACACAACCACAACATGCTGGAGTAACTCAACCGGTCAAGCAGCATCTCTGGAGAAAAAGGATGGGTGACTTTTTGGGTTGCAACTCTTCTTCAGACTCCAGAACCAAAACATCACCCATCCTATTTCTCCAGAGATGCTGCCTGACCCTTTGAGTTACTCCAACACTTTGTGTCTATCTTTGGTATAAACCAAAGAACCTGTAGTTTTATGTTTCTACAATCTTTCTTCACACTGCCCCAAAACTTGAAAAGCTTTTATCTTCTTTCTACTTTTACAGACCAAGACCATCATTATACAATCCATTATTTAGAACAGTTCAACACAGCTGCAGGCTCTAGTTGGCCCAGAGAGGTCCTTGATGGTGAGGCATTTCCTTGTACTATAGCAGGTGGTCCTGATGCATTGTTGGGTGGGGAGTTGCAGGAGTCAGAAGATCAATGAGGAAGTAACAAAAATATTTCCAGGTCAGGATGGTCAATAACCTGGAAGGGCACTTGATGGCAATACCATGTATCAACTGCGCTCAAGTTTCTTATGGGTGTGGGATACCTTTTTGAGAAGCTCTGGCAAAATCCTCCATCACTTTGGGGATGTGGAACACTGCAGTCACTACAAGCCAATCACAGATATCAATCGTTTTATACAGTTATTGACAGTTCCCTAACCCAATCACAAAGTACCCCATTATATCGTTTCCACAGAAGCTCCTAGATGGAAGACAGTTATCCAAAGTAAAGAAACATTTTCCCAGGTAGTATAAACAATTTGAACAAGGCTCCACACTTTAACCAATCACAAGATAACAGCACAAACACTCAGCAACATAATTAACAATACTTTACAACACCCCATCTTATGACCAATCCTAATCATGCATTTGCAAATCTCCTCAGCTCTTCTGCAAAATCATCATACATATTATCAAAAGGAAGGACATCTGGACCTTATCCTTAACTTCCATCTACGGTCCAGACTGCTTGGAGACATGAATGGCAACTTTCACAGAAAGAGGCCACGCAGGCTTTGCAAATGCAGAGATTCTCCATTTTGTGACATATTTTATTTGGCCAATATTATAAATGCTGCCTGTCCCGCTGAGTTGCTCCAGCATGTTGTGTCTATCTTTGGTTTAAACCAGTATTTGCAGTTCCTTCCTAACCATTGGCAAGTCCACAAAGTGCTGTGGTAACTCAGCAGGTCAGGCAGCATCCCCGGAGAATGTGGATAGCTGTCGATTCGGGTCAGGACAAGGCCAAACTAACCTAAAACATCACCTATCCATGTTCTCCATAGATGCTGTCTGTCCCGCTGTATTACTCCAGCACATTGTGCTTTTTTAAATGTAAAAAACAGCATCCGCAGTTCCATGTTTCTACTTACAATGTCCACGGCCTTAAGGGCCTGTCCTACCAGCATGCGACTCCATGCGGTGAGCGCGACCTAACGTGGTCACTTGAGCCGTCCGGCCTCGTGGGGCCGGTCCCACTTTTCGATCGCCGGAGCCGTATAGAGTTGTGCGGACCTGGTCCCAACATCGCGCGGGGCTCCGAAAAACTGACCGTGTTCAAAAATTCCGCGCAGCAACGGCCTATCGGCCCGCAGCCGCCTCGAAGCATTACACACCGCCTCACGTCGTGCCTCCGTGACCCTCTCTATATGTGCCTATGTGTCCCTCTCTGTGTGCCTCTGTGACCCTCTATATGTTTAGGGGTAGGGGTAACGTGAGGGGGAACTTCTTTACTCAGAGGGTGGTGGCTGTGTGGAATGAGCTTCCAGCAGAAGTGGTGGAGGCAGGATCGATTTTAACATTTAAGACTAAAGTGGATAGGTATATGGACGTGAAGGGAATGGAGGGGTATGGTCTGAGTGCAGGTAGATGGGACTAGGGGAAAACAAATGGTCGGCACGGACTGGAAGGGCCGAGAGGGCCTGTTTCTGTGCTGTAATTGTTATATGTTATATGGTTATATGTGTGCCTCTGTGACCCTCACTCTGTGTGCCTCTGTGACCCTCTCTCTGTGTGCCTCCATGACCTCTCTATATGTGCCTCCGTGTCCCTCTCTGTGTGCCTCTGTGACCCTCTATATGTGGGCCTCTGTGACCCTCTCTCTGTGCCTCCGTGACCGTCTCTCTGTGCCTCCGTGACCCTCTCTGTGTGCTTCCATGACTCTCTCTATATGTGCCTCCGTGGCCCTCTCTCCGTGTGCCTCCGTGGCCCCTCTCTGTGTGTCCCTCTCTGTCCTTGCAAACTTACTGCGGACTTCGCTCCAACTTCGTTCCAACTTCGTGCCACGTCGCGCCACTCACCCGACCTCCGCGCGACCCCCGCTGCCGGTTTGGTCGCGCTCGCCGCATGGAGTCGCATGCTGGTGGGACCAGGCCCTTTACCGTCATCAACCACTATTGTCACCTACTCAAAAAACAAAACCAATTGCAAGGCATGACTTGCCCTGTACAAAGCCATGCTGACTGTTCTCAATTTCCACCATTCTCGTCCAAATACAAGCAAATCCTATTCATGAGTCAAGTATTTAATTGTCATATGTACCGACAACGGAACAGTGAAATTTCATTTCCTGCATCTTAACAACCCAGTAAATGCAATACACACATATAAAATATAATAATAAAAAAAATTCAATAAACTAAAATCATCTCCAATAGCTTCCCATCATCAATCTGCAGAATGCCAAAATATATAACTAAGAGTGAAAAATCAATTAACTGCTGTTTAGTACAATGTATCAGTTATGTTATTATATAAAATTATAATGATACTTCAACATTAAAAAAAAAGCTGACACAAGAGACTGCAGATATTGGAATCTGGAAGAACAAACAAACTGCTGAAAGAACTGGGTCTGAAGAAGATTTTCGACCTGAAATGTCACCTATTCCTTTTCACCAGAGATGTTGCCTGACCCGTTGAGTTGCTTGAACATTTTGTGCCTATCTTTGGTGGAAGAACTCAGCAGGTCATGCAGCATCTGTGAGTCTTTAGAGTGTGGGAAGATACCTGAGCACCTGGGGAAAACCCATGTGGTCACAGTGAGAATGTACAAACTCCAAGCAAACAGCATCCGTAGTCAGGATTGAACCCAGGTCTCTGGCGGTGTGAGCTCTAAGGAGTTGGTAATGTGGGCCGGTGGAGGCCCTGGATGAGCCTGGGGCTCAAGTCAATCAGACACCTCTACAAGTGGCTGAGTGTGTGGAACGGACATTGAATTAAGGAGCAGCGGTAGAGGACATTGACACATCGCCTGGCTAAGAAGCCCTCTGCACCCAGAGAGTTGTGAATCTGTGGAATCACACAGAGAGTTGTGAATCTGTGGAATTCTCTGCCTCAGTGATCACAGTGAATGGCGTTGCTGGTTTGAAGGGCTCGAAGGTCCAAATGGCCTACTCCTGCACCTATTGGCTATTGTCTATTGTCTATTTAACACAATGTCACTTCCAAGACAATGGCCCTTCATGGCGAAGTTCAGAAGCTTAACATTTGAAAAACATTTGTTCCACTTGACAAGAGGGTACAAGATGGCGTCTCTAGTGTACTGACTCCGAGTGGTCTGCTATCTTACACGCTTATACTTAGTATGCTTGTATGTGAGATAGACACAAAATGCTGGAGTTACTCAGTGGCTCAGGCAACATCTCTGGAGAAAAGGAATAGGTCTGATGAAGGGTCCCAACCTGAAACGTCAATTTTTCATTTTACATAGAAACACAGAAAATAGGTGCAAGAGGAGGCCATTCGGCCCTTCGAGCCAGCACCACCATTCATTGGGATCATGGCTGATCTTCCCCAATGCGTTCTCCCCATATCCCTTGATTCCACTAGCCCCTAGAACTCTATCTAACTCTCTCTTAAATCCATCCAGTGACTTGGCCTCCACTGCCCTCTGTGGGAGGGAATTTCACAAATTCGCAACTCCCTGGGTGAAAACGTTTTTTTCCCACCTCAGTCTTAAATGGCTTCCCCTTTATTCTAAAGGGCATGTCCCACCAGCATGCGACTCCATGAGGTGAGCGCGACCTAACGTGGTCGCTTGAGCCATCCGGCCTCGCGGGGCCGGTCCCACTTCGATCGCCGGAGCCGGATGGAGTTGTGCGGAGCTGGTCCCGACATCGCGCGGGGCTCCAAAAAAATGACCGTGTTCAAAAATTCCGCGCGGCAACGGCCTGTCAGCCCGCAGCCGCCTCGACGCATTACGTACCACCTTGACGTCGTGCCTCCGTGACCCTCTATATATGTGTCTCCGTGACCCTCTCTGTGTGTGCCTCCGTGGCCCTCTCTCTGTGTGCCTCCGTGCCCCTCTCTGTGTGCCTCCTTGTCCCTCTCTGTGTGTCCCTCTCTGTCCTTGCGAACTTACCGCGGACTTTGCTCCAACTTCGCGCCACTTCGCGCCACTTTGCGCCACTTCGTGCCACTTACCCGACCTCCGCGCGGCCCCCACTACTGATTTGGTCGTGCTCGCCGCATGTCGGCGCATGCTGGTGGGACCGGCCCTGTACGGGGATCACTCGACCTCCGCGCGGCCCCTGCTTCCAGTTTGGTCGCGCTCACCGCATAGAGTCGTATGCTGGTGGGACACTGAACTATTTGCAAAAAAAATGATTTCACTGTACTTGGTAAACATGACACTAAAGTACCATTGAACTATTGAGAGGTTGGACAGGCTAGGACTTTGTTCCTTGGAGCATAGGAGGCTGAGGAGTGAACTTATAGATATGTATAAAATCATAAAAATCATATATAGGGTAAATAACAGTATTTTACCCAAGGTGGGGGTTTCAACAATGAGATGACATAGGTTTGTTGGGAAAGAAAATATTTAATAGGAACCCAAATGCCAACTTTTTCATACAGAGGGTAGAAGGTATAAGTAACAAGCTGCCAGAGAGATAGATGAAGGTCGTATTATAACAACATTTAAAAGATATTTGGACAGCACATGGATAGGAAAGTTTGAGAGGGATATGGCCCAAACAGCATAGATGGGGCACCTTGGTTGGTCTGGGCAGGTTGGGCTGAAGGGCCTGTTTCTATGCTGTATGCCTCCATGACAATGAATCTATAAGATGTTAGAGAGGCACATGTATGCCTCCATGACAATGAATCTATAAGATGTTAGAGAGGCACATGGAGGCACCCACGTACAGGTGGAAGGGATTAGTTTAATATGGTAGGTACACAAAAATGCTGGAGAAACTCAGCGGGTGCAGCATCATCTATGGAGCGAAGGAAATAGGCAATGTTTTGGGCCGAAACGTTTCTCCCGGGCGGGAGAAATTATATCTCAAGCGGGAGAGCGGGAGATTTTGCTAAAATGGCCTTTCAGCGGGTGATCTCCCGCCGAAAGCGGGAGAGTTGGAGTCACTGCTGTTGCTATGTTCCATTGTTCTATGTTCGCTGTTTAGTCCAAAGTTACAGTGGCTCAGTGGTTGAACTGCTGCATTACTGTGCCAGGAACCCAGTTTCAATCCTAACATCGGGTGCTGTCTAAGCAGTTTGTATGTTCTCCCTATGACCGCGTGAGATTTCACTGGGTGCTCAGGTTTTCCTCCTGCATTCCAAATATGTACAGATTTGTAGGTTAATTGGCTTCAGTAAAATTGTCCCTAGTGTGTAGGATAGCGTTAGTGTATGGGTGACCATTGGTCAGCATGAACTTGGTAGGCGAAGGGCCTGTTTCCACACTGCATCTCTAAACCAAACTAGTCTAAACTAAACTAAACAGAATTGTTACCGTGCTGTGAGCTATATATTTCTACTGCTTTTGTATGAAGCACTTGCAAAATCCTCGTGCATCATTGATATTAGTGAGATTTGCAGTCCTGGGTGCTCTTGCGAAATAGCCTAAGTGTCATTAACACTGCTTCAGCAATTCTTGGTTCCCTTTTATAATACTGATTAAACAAATGTTCTGGTGCTTTGAGGAATTAAATGCAAAATCTTCTCACAGAGTATTAATCAGGACATTATCCAGATAACACAAAGTGTCCATGATAATTGTGTGTGTCTGTCGGAATTGACTGTTTTTTAAGAAGATTCACAGCTTCAATTACTGTACAGGGGAGAACCTACAGGGGGTTGCAGGTGTGTTGTTCTTTCCAGAGGCTTTCTGCTGGCTCAGCGATTCCAAACGCCAGCCATTAATGTCAATGGCAGCAGCACTTGAAGTGAGTGGTTGCCCTTTGCTCCAGCAGAGCTGAACAAAACACCATTCATCATTTATTTATTGGATGGTTGCAGCCTGAGTTTAATTACTGCCTAAGCAAATCAGCAGTTCTGTCTTGAACCGTACTGGAACAGTCCGCCTAGGCAGCTGAGGGACCGAGATGCCAGCCCGTAAAGTCGGTCTTGGACGTTGGCTATGGGAATGGATCTGCTGGCTCTGGCCAGGCCGGAGTTCCAGAGACCAGGCAACAGGGGGGCAAATTCGACCCACCGATCGAGATTGAGATCGGCCTCCTCATCCGGCCTAGGATCCACATGAATCATAAGGTCATAAGCGATCGGAGTAGAATTAGACCATTCGGCCCATCAAGTCTACGCCATTCAATCATGCCTGATCTATCTTTCCCTCCTAACCCCATTCTCCTGCCTTCTTCCCATAACCTCTGACACCTGTGCTAATCAAGAATCTATCTATCTCTGCTTTAAAAATATCCACTGACTTTGCCTCCAAAGTTTGAATCTAAGCAAACGTTTGAGCAGTTGAGTACAGGTCCACCACCGATTTCATGGCAACTTGAATATTCCCCATGCTGAATTCCCCACAAAAATATTGCGCCTCAGTCAGGTGAGGCAGCTCGTAGGGACTTCTGCGCCCATCGGCGAGTTGAATGTTCCCCCTGCGTCCGAGGCTCTGTAACTCCGGTTCAGCCACAGCCGGCAGATCCATTTCCCATAGCCGACTTCCGAGGCCAACTTTGCGGTCCAATATCTCGGCCCCTCGGCAACCTAGGCGCACCGTTCCAGTACCGTTCAACTCCCTTCAGAGGCTGTAACCTCGGTGGGTTCTGCAAAATGGATATCCAGAAAGGCGCTGGAACCAAGGGTGCCGGAAAATCGGTGGCGTGCCTGTCCTTAGAATCAACATAGACAGAATTCCAGGAACGTTTACTGTCGTAGAGAATGGAAACAGGCCCTGTTATCCAACTTGTACATCAACCAAGATATCCATCCAATCCACTTATTTTATCAGTGCCTGGACAATATCCCCCTGAACCTTCCCTATCCATGTATCTATCCAAATCCTTTTTAAATGTTGTTAATGTACCTACCTCAATGACTTCCTCTGGCATGCATTCCGAATATAGGCGCCATCCTCTGTATGGGGGTGGGAGATTCCAATCTTTACGTGGTCCACCCTGTTTCAACAAATGCAATCAACCTGGCGTGCACAAATAGAAGATCAAACAGAACAAGTTGTCTTACAACTTTAGGCTGTGCACGCCATACGCAAGAAGAAGAAGGCCCTCTGTATGAAGACTTTACTCCTCAGTTTCCTATTCAATCTTTCACCTCTCACCCTGAATTGATACCCTCTTGTTCTTGATTCCCCTATCTGTGCATTCACCCTATCTATTCACCTCATGATTTTATACAACTTGATAAGATCAGACCTCAGCATAATCAACACTTGGGCTCCAAGGAATTAAGTCCTGGCCTGCCCAATCTTCCCCTACGGTTTAGGGCCTTGAATCCTGGCAACATCCTCATAAATCTTCCCTGAACTCTTTCTAGTTTAATAGCATCTTTCCTGTAGCAGGGTGCCAAAGCTGAACACAATACTTCAAGTGCGGCATCACCAATGTATTATACTAGTTTAGTTTAGAGATACAACATGGAAAGAGGCCCTTCGACCCATCGGATCCGCGCCGACCAGCGATCCACCGCATATAACACTATCCTACACCCACTAGGGACAATTTTTACATTTACCAAGCCAATTAACCTACATACCTGTATGTCTTTGGAGCGTGGAAGGAAACTGAAAATCTCGGAGAAAACGCACGCAGGTCACGGGGAGAACGTACAAACTCCGTACAGACAGCACCCGTAGTCGGGATCAAACTCGTATCTCCGGCGTTGCATTCGCTGTAAAGGGCCTGTTCCACTTAACGTGTCTTTGGCACGCAAATTACGCGACCTCATGGTCGTGTTGAGGCCCATGGGCATTGTGTGGCCGCGCGGAGCCGGTCCCACTGAGTAGCGTGGAGAGGTATGTAGTTGTGCGCGACATCGCGCAGGGCTCCGAAATATTTGTAGTGAACGGAATCTTCGTGTGCCAACGGCCTGTCGCGTAACTGACAGCCAAAGTGGGACTGGACCAAGACCCTGGTGCGATGCAACGTTTCACCTCCAACAGCAGCAGAAGCAGGCAAACGATCGCCGAACTCTGCCTGGGGCTCACGGCCATTGCGGTCCGGATCCGCCCCCACTTCTACTCCCAGAGTGGGGCCAAGAAAACTGAAGATAGACACAAAATGCTGGAGTAACTCAGCGGGACCAGCAGCATCTCTGGAGAGAAGCACTGGGTGACATTTCACATCAAGACCCTTCTTTTCAGACTTAAGAAGAGTCTCGACACGAAACATCACCCATTGCTTCTCTCCATAGATGCTGCCGGTCCTGCTGAGTTACTCCAGCTTTGTGTCCATCTTCTAATGGCGTCACGCGCTCCAGACGGCTGTGCATACGCATGAAATCGTGCCCGACCTTCGCGGGACCGTCGCAGCTCAACGCGACCATGAGGTCGCGTAATTTGCGTGCCAAGGACGCGTAAGTGAGACAGGCCCTTTAGACAGCAACTCTACTGCTGTGCCACCATGCCCCCCTTAAGGGGCTGTCCCACTGCGGTGACCTAATTCACGAGTTCAGATGAGTTCTGGCGTGTTTGCCCTCGACTCATACTCGCAGCATGGTCGACACGGTGTCATAGGAGGTCTTTGTAACTCTCCTTCATGCTCGAGAGTAGTCCCCGCGTACTCGAGGCCTCAGTTAGGTCGCGGAGCATTTTACAACATGCTGAAAAACAGCTGCAAGTAAAAAATGGTCGCCAATTAAAAAATCTATATTTTTTTTACTCGTGGGTTTAGTCAAGGTAGGTCGTAGTAGGACATAATGCTATTTGTAGGTAGTCGGTCAATCGAAGTTAATCGAAGGTAGTCGAAGGTAAAGCTCTTTAAGAAAAAAAGGTAAGTAAACCGACCGGTAATGTTAAATCCCAGCTAAAAGTGTCTCCACTCCTTCTCTCCCCTTTCTCTCCCCTTCTCTCCCCTTCTCTCCCCTTACTTACTTACCGAACTGTGCCAGCCGTCTTTTACCTTCCCGTTCATCACGGGTGTGAATATCAGACAGAGCTCTCCCGCTTTCCTTGGCCCCTGCCTTTCCGATGTGTTTTTTTGTGTGTGTGTGTGTGTGTGTGTGTGTGTGTGTGTGTGTGTGTGTGTGTGTGTCGTGCTCGAGGTTTTTCAGTGTGTGTGTGTGTGTGTGTGTGTGTTGTCGTCAGTGGGACAGGCCCTTTACTACTCTAACATAAGGTCCTAACTTCTATACTTCTACCGTTGATGCCATTTTCAGGGAAATATTTAGCTGTACTCCTAGATCCCTCTGCTCTACAACACTCCCCAGTGCCCTACCATTCACTATGGATTGACTTCCCAAAATGCAAACCTCACACTTATACTCCATTTACCCTCTTGCCCAGTTGATCAAGTTCCTGCTGAAATTTTGATAACCAGTTTCACCGTCAATGATACCACCAACTTTAGTGTCATCTGCAAACTTACTAATCATGCCTTGTACATTCTCATTCAAATCGTGGATAGAGATGACAAACAGCAACGGGCCTAGCACTGAACTCTGAGGCACACCAATTGACACAGGCCTCCAGTCTGAAAAACCTTTCACCCACACCCTCTGTACCATATTATTAAGTAAATTATGTGTCTGTTAGCTAACTCTCCCAGGATCCCAATAACGTATTAGGAATAGAGACATGTGCTAAGTTGCCCAATTTAGCACTCCAAGTTCACGGAGAGCACTAAATGGCACTTCACAAAAGTGAAGCAGTCACTTTTCTGTATATTAACAATAAAGGAATCCTGAGAGAGATAAGTTTCCATTGGAAGGTGATATTTAATATTGCTTTTAGAAACATAGAAACATAGAAAATAGGTGCAGGAGTAGGCCATTCGGCCCTTCGAGCCTGCACCGCCATTCATTATGATCATGGCTGATTTTACGACACTTCAGGTCGCTGAAGCCTTGAAGTTAGCTAAGTTGTCCTTCAACACCTAGATACATGATAAGGGAATAATGTTTAGTGCAAATTAAAGCCAGTAAGGTCCGATCAAAGATAGTCCGAGGGTCACCAACCTCATGCTTTTGAGTTTATGTTCATAAGTCACAAGAGCAGAATTAAGCCATTTGGCCAATCAGGTAATGCTGTGTGGCTCCTGGCATAAAATAATTCTGTACTTATTCTTTTTAGTCTAGTTTAGTTTAGAGACACAGCGCGGAAACAGGCCCTTCAGCCCACCGAGTCCACACCCACCAGCGATCCTCGCACATTAACACTACCCTACACTAGGGACAATTTTACATTTGTACCAAGCCAATTAACCTACAAACTAGTACGAGTGCGGGAGGAAACCGAAGATCTCGAAAATCACCCACGCAGGTTACGAGGAGAACGCGTAAACTCCGGACAGACAAGCACCCAAAGTCAGGATCGAACCTGTGTCTCTGGCCCTGTGAGGCAGCAACTCTACCGCTGTGCCACCGTACTGCCCAGAGAATTTTGAAACATTGCAAGCAGCATGAATTCTGAGCGAGGAATATAAACACACATACGTGGAGAGTGTATGGCATTGACATTACTGTACCTTCAGCAAACCTGAAAAAAAAAACCACAAGCACAAACTCTTTCAGCCCTGTCACCATTAAATGCAGGCTCATCCATCATCCACACACCTTTTCTTCTGTTTTTAGCACCTGTCTCTTTTTTCTGTGACAAGCCCTAGCATTTACCCAAGCAAAAGCATACATCAACTGGAAAGATTTTGACATTGACCACACGGTACCCAAAACAGACCCATATATAGTGCATTGGTAGATTTTGTCACATGTCAGTCCTTATCAGAACAAATAAAATAAATGTCACCTTTTTTTATGGATTTATTGTAAAAACTATAGAGGTCAGGCCTAATCATGCTGTTTGTGGCTGTTTGTTCTGAAGGGAGCAACTAGCTTTCAGCCATTCTAGCTAAAGAAAATCCCAGACTGATACGCAATCACTGTAAGGGATTTACTGATAGGTTCAAGAGATGCTTGGCATAGGACTCCTTATGGACTCGAGCGATGGGACCCCACTCGCTAGAATTCCCTTGCCATGCAACATAGAAACATAGAAATATAGAAAATAGGTGCATGAGTAGGCCATTCAGCCCATCAAGCCAGCAATATGATCATGGCTGATCATCGAAAATCTGTACCCTGTTCCTGCTTGCTTCCCATATCTCTTGATTCTGTCTGAAGCAGGGTCTTGACCCGAAACATCATCTATCCCTTCTCACCAGAGATGCTGCCTGCCTGAGTTACTCCAGCATTTTGTGTCTATCTTTGATTTAAACCAGCATCTGTTCTTTCCCACACATCCCTTGATTCCGTTAGCCCTAAGATCTATAGCTAATTCTCTCTTGAATATATCCAGTGAATTGACCTCCACTGCCTTCTGTGGCAGAGAATTCCACAGATTCACAACTCTCTGGGTGAAAAAGTTTTTCCTCATCTCAGTCCTGAATGGCCTACTCCTTATTCTTAAACTGTGATCCCTGGTTCTGGACTCCCCCAACATCAGGAACATTTTTCCTGCATCTAGCCTGTCCAATCACTTAAAAATTTTATTTGTTTCTATAAGTTTGAGGGAGGAGCAACGTAGCTAGACACACAGGAGCCGTTGGTGAGGGAGGAGCAACGTCCGAGCGGTGAGTGTAAAACCCCAGCGCGGGGCTTTGTTTTTACAGAGGCCCAGGAGCCGCTGGTGAGGGAGGAGCGACGTCCGAGCGGTAAGGGAAATCCGTAACGTTCTAAATCCGTAACGTTCCATTCAATTAACTGGGCTTGAGGAAGCCGCTGATTGGTGGACTGAATACGCAGCTGATTGGCAGTCAGATTCCAGCAGTTTGTAGTGTACTGTACTTTGTATTTTGTATTGTATTTTTGTATTGTATTTTGTGTTGTATCCAGGGTAAGGGAAGTATGAGTGCCAGGGCAACTTACTGTTCTGGATGTCAGATGTGGGAGGTCATGGAGTCTGGTAGCCCTCCAGAAGTCCACATCTGCGCCAGGTGTGTCGAGATGCAGCTCCTAAAGGAGTGTGTTAGGAACCTGGAGCAGCAGCTCGATGACCTCCGTCTGGTCAGGGAGAGTGAGGAGGTCATAGAGAGGAGTTACAGGGAGGTAGTCTCTCCAAAACCACAGGAGGCAGACAAGTGGGTCACGGTTAGGAGAGGCAAGGGGCAGAGGCGGGTGCTAGAGAGTACACCAGTGGCTGTACACCTTGGAAATAAGTACTCCTGTTTGAGTGCTGTTGGGGGGGGGACAGCCTACTTGGGGTAGCAACAGCGACCTGGCCTGCGGTACAGACACTGGCACTGTTGCTCAGAAGGGTAAGGAAAAGAAAAGGAGGGCATTAGTAATAGAGGACTATAGTTAGTGGATCAGATTGGCGATTCTGTGGATGCAGTCCGGAGACCCGGATGGTAGTTTGCCTCTCTGGTACCAGGGTCCGAGATGTGTCTGAACGTATCCAAGATATCCTAAAAAGGGAGGGAGAGGAGCCTGAGGTCGTGGTACATATTGGTACCAATGACATAGGTACAAAAAGAGAAGAGATCCTGAAAGGAGAATTTAGGGAGTTAGAAAGAGAGTTAAGGAAAAGAACCGCAAACATAACAATCGCAGGATTACTTCCTGTACCACACAACAGTGAGAGTAGGAATGGAGCAAGGTGGAGGATAAATGCCTGGCTGAAGGACTGGTGCAGAGGGCAGGGATTCAAGTTTCTGGATCAATGGAAACTCTTTTTGGGAAGGAGTGACCTGTATAAAAAGGACGGGTTGCACTTGAACCCGAGGGGGACGAGTATCCTGGCAGGGAAATTTGCAAAGGCTACCGGGGGGACTTTAAACTAGAATGGTTGGGGGGAGGGACAGAAATAGAGAATGCCAGTAGAGAGGGTCTGAGGCAGGAGGCAGAGAAGGGAAGCACTCAGACCCAACATGTAGGGAAGAAAAAAGAAAAAAATAATAAAGAGAGAATAAGAGGTGGTGGGTTTCCAGGGCAAAAATCAAAAGGGACCACTTGTCAACATAATTGTATAAGGAGTAAGAGTGTTGTAAAAACAAGCCTGAAGTCTTTGTGTCTCAATGCAAGGAGCATTCGTAATAAGGTGGATGAGTTGAATGTGCAGATAGCTATTAATGACTATGCTATAGTTGGGATCACAGAGACATGGCTCCAGGGGGACCAAGGCTGGGAGCTGAACATCCAGGGATATTCAATATTCAGGAGGGATAGACAGAAAGGAAAGGTAGGTGGGGTAGCGTTGCTGGTGAGAGAGGAGATTAATGCAATAGAAAGGAAGGACATTAGCTCGGAGGATGTGGAATCGATATGGGTAGAGCTGCGAAACACTAAGGGGCAGAAAACACTAAGTGGGAGTTGTGTACAGGCCACCTACCAGTAGTAGTGGAGTTGGGGATGGTATCAAACAGGAAATTAGAAATGCGTGCAACAAGTGTTAAACAGTTATAATGGGTGACTTCAATCTTCATATAGATTGGGTGAGTCAAATGAGCAGGGGTGCTGAGGATGGGGATTTCTTGGAACGTATGCGGGATAGTTTTCTAAACCAACATGTGGAGGAACCAACGAGAGAGCAGGCTCTTCTAGACTGGGTATTGAGTAATGAGGAAGGGTTAGTTAGCAGTCTTGTTGTGCGGGGGCCCTTGGGCAAGAGTGACCATAATATGGTTGAGTTCTTCATTAGGATGGAGAGTGACATAATTAAGTCAGAAACAAGGGTTCTGAACTTAAACAAAGGTAACTTTGAAGGTATGTGGAGATAACTTGTGCAAGTCTCCTTTGCACAAGTTATCTCCACCACAACGCCTCTCTTTACTATTGCCATATCAAAGCTCTTCTTGGGAAAGTACACTGCCATGATGCCCATCTCTCTAGGTGCTTCATTCGTCTCATTGGTGAGATACAGTTTGATCACAAAGGATGCTTCTACATTTTTGATGAGAAGTGAGTTGGCCAAGATAGACTGGCAAGTGATTCTTAAAGGGTTGACAGTGGATGTGCAATGGAAGGTATTTAAAGACTGCATGGATGAACTACAACAATTGTTCATCCCAGTTAGGCAAAAGAATAAATCGGGGCAGGTAGTGCATCCATGGATAACAAGGGAAATTAGGGATAGTATAAAAACAAAAGATGAAGCATACAAATTAGCCAAAAAAAGCAGCCTACCAGAGGACTGGAAGAAATTCAGAGTTCAGCAGAGGAGAACAAAGGGCTTAATTAGGAAAGGGAAAATAGATTTTGAAAGAAAACAGGCGGGGAACATAAAAACTGACTGCAAAAGTTTTTATAGATATGTGAAGAGAAAGAGATTAGTTAAAACAAATATAGGTCTCTTGCAGTCAAAAACAGGTGAATTGATCATGGGGAACAAGGACATGGCAGACCAATTGAATAACTACTTTGGTTCTGTCTATACTAAGGAAGACATAAATAATCTGCCAGAAATAACAGGGGACCGTGGGTCAAATAAGATGGAGGAACTGAGTGAAATCCAGGTTAGACTTCTGGTGGCACTATGGAGGGCTAGAAAGCAACGCCAGCCAGCTCCGCGAAAAAAACGAGGAAAAAACGGGGAGAAAAGACTTACCTGCTGCCTGCTGTTTCTGCACCGGCTGCCATGAGTGACGTCATCAGGCGTGCGACTCGTAATGGCAACACAGCGCAGCCCACTCGCAGATAAAACAAAACTCCGGTATACAAGGAAAACGGCAGAACATGAGCAAGGCCCGACTGAAGCCTCGGCCTCAGGTAGGACACTATCCCTAGAAGATGTGTCGAAAGAACCGAAGAAAAAATCGGCAATTGAAGAACACAAAGTTTTTTTTGTACAAGAAATGGCTGAGTTAAAGTTGGAATTAAAGACTGAATTGGCAAAAATGAATATTAAAGAAGAAATAGAAAAAATCAAGGAGGAGATGAAGGAGTTAGAGTCTGAAATTAATACCTCGGCCATGGAATTATCTGACAAACTCCTAAAGGAAATTGCAGAAATATTGACGGATCAATCTGCAAGTATAGTGGAAGAGATGAATGAAAAAAGCGAAAATAAGGTGGAAATAGAAATGGAACCCGTGGTGGAAGAAATCAAGGAACAGTCGACAGCCATAAAGAACCTCGAAGAACTAGTCTAAACAAGTACTCAGACTACAAAAACACTCCTCAAAGAAAATCAATGTTTATCTGACTTACTGGGCAAAATAACTGATAAGTGTACCGTTGGAAGGACGCCAGAGAAGACAGAACCTAAGGATCGTGGGTAATCGAGAAGGGAGAGAAAAGAAGCAAGATACCCGAGAGTTTACTGCAAACTTACTGCAAAAGGTTTTAACAAAAGCCTTACTGCAAAAGGTTTTAACAAAAGCCTTTACTAGCCCGAGCACACAGAGTAATGAGACGTTATACAAAGCAAGACACCCCTGCAAGACAAATGATAGTAAAAGTCCAATATGATCATGTCCTGGAGGAGATGATGAAGAAAATTATTAAAAGTAGAAATCTTACATATGAAGAAGATTCGGTCAGCATCTACCGAGACTATCCAGCAGAGGTCTCCAAGAAACGAAATGCGTTCAAGGAAACCAAAAGAATTTTGAGGGAAGTGAAGAATCTCAAGTACAGTCTGAGGTACCCAGCCACCCTGAGAATTACCAACAACCAGGAAGAACATTATTTCAAAAACCCAGCAGATGCAATGAGCTTTGCCCAAGGGATTAAGGAGCGAGAGGTAGACTGAATGAAAGCTTCAAAGATGAATTATAACAACAATTAAATTGTACTTTCAAGATTGGAATGGACTATGGACTATGGACTTGTTTCATCTAAAGAGGATGGAGAAGGATGAGGATGCGAGATTCGGGGAAATACGGATTGGAGACGCTCCTATGGATACTAATAATTAGAATAGTAACACTACTAATATTAATAACTAACACATACTAAAAATAATACTGTGGTGTTATTATTAATTAAAGCTAATAACTACCAATTAATAATTAACAACTAACTATAGCTGATTTACTTAGGATTAAGTAAATAGTAAATATAAATACACAATATATAAACTTTGACTTTATTTATTCTCCCTGGTACTTTATTATTATTATTATTATTTTAATATATTTTTCTTCCCTTTTCTTATTTTTTATTATTACTTTATTTTTATATGTTCTTATTATTATTGCTTTTAATAACTATTAAGTATAGATATTATCAAATACTTGACTGATGGATTTTGTACACATAAGAGTTTAATACTCCCGGTTAAATATTTGTATGGAATAACAATTTTAATGAATCATGGAAATGGATGAGTTAGTAACATTGACTATGGAAGTCTATAGATTGCTAGCCATGGTAGTATGGCTAACACTAACTACACCAATATTAGATGTAGTTTTTTCTTTCTTTGTGCACTCTATTAATCTCTTAACCTAGGGTACACAAAAGGCTGGAGAAACTCAGCGGGTGCAGCAGCATCTAAGGAGCAAAGGAGATAGGCGATGTTTCGGGTCGAGACCCTTCTTTTTAATATTATCTCTTGTTATTAGTATTTTACTTTTGAATGGAGTTATAAATTAATGCAAAGGAGGTATATACATGAGAGATACTCAAGGGTCTTGAAATTCATCTATTCGGAGTTCGGGTGTAAAGTCGGGTATGTCGAGCTGAACCATTTGCCCTATTATATATTCCTTTAGATAAAAGATCCAAGACTTACAAATGAATATGGGGAATGGAGGAATAACGTTTTGTAGCTGGAACGTTAAAGGTATTAACGAACCAATTAAGAGAGGTAAAGTATTAGCACACTTAAAAGCACTTAAAGCAGATGTGGCATTCATCCAAGAGACACATCTAAAAAAATAGGCAGAACATAGATTAAAGGCTAAATTGATTGACAAAGTGTATCATGCTTCTATCACACACAAATCTAGAGGTGTAGCAATATTAATTCGTAAAGGCACTTCATTTAAACACACTTCAACAATAACTGATAGTGATGGTAGATATATTATTGTAATAGGAGAATTATACACACAAAAAATGTTTTTTGTCAATGTATACGGCCCAAATTTTGACAGCCCACTGTTTTTAAAAAAAAAATTTAATACTATTCCGTAATTATCACAACACAACTTAATAATTGGAGGAGATTTAAATTGTACACTAGATCCTTATTTGGACAGATCATCAAAACAACGGAAACTTAAATCGCATTCCAGTGATCTAATAAATGCATATACAGATACTAGTAATATTAAAGATGTTTGGAGAATGCAAAACCCAGCTGGACGGGAATACACATTTTACTCACCTGTGCATAAAACTTATTCAAGAATAGATTATTTTTTGGTAGATTTAAAACTTATCCCATTCACTTATAATTCAAAATATCATAATATTATAATTTCAGATCACGCACCTTTAACTTTTATGATGAAAATAACTGGTGAAACGGAAAAACAGGGACATTGGAGATTTAACCCACAAATTTTAAAAGACAAAATAACTCAAGAATACATCACAAAACAGATCAAGATTTTCTTTGAAATAAATGATACGCCAGAAATATCTTCGTCCCTATTATGGAAAACTTTAAAAGCGTATCTTCGGGGAATTATGATATCCTCTCAAGCATTTTATAATAAAGACAATCGGAGGGAACAACAGGCATTGGAAAAGGAGATCAAACAATTAGATACAGAAAACGCTGTTAACCCAACCATAATAAAACATAATAAAATCTTTTCAATTGAAATATAAATTAAATAAAATACAGTCAGACCAAGTTGTAAAACTATACCAATATACTAAACAAATACAATTTGAATTCGGAGATAAACCACAAAAATTATTGGCTCGTCAATTACGAAAATTGGAGGGAGAAAAATTAATCCATAGGATTAAATCAGACAAAGGGGAATTATTAGTACAAACTAAAGATATCAATGTGAGATTTTTGCAATATTATAAAAATTTATATTCAGCCAAAACGACGGAAAATCGAATAGGAGTAGAAATATTTTTAAAAAATTGTAATCTAAAAGGACTGGATTCAGAAAATAGAGAATCACTCAACTCTGAAATAACTACTAAAGAAATCGAAGAAGCTATTAGGTCATTCAAAAATGGTAAAACTCCAGGATCGGATGGTATTGGATCAGAATTTTATAAAACATTCTATGATATGATAGCTCCACGTTTGAAGACACTTTATGAACACATTTATACACAACAGAAGTTACCAGAAACATTAAATGAATCTATTATAACACTTATACTTAAATTAGATAAAAATCTGGATGATCCAGGGTCGTATAGAGCCATAGCTCTTTTAAATACTGATCAAAAAATATTAACTAAAATACTAGCACAAGGACTAAATACAGTGATTAATAAAGTAATTCATTCAGACCAAACAGGATTTATACCAAAACGATACTCCTCAAACAACCTGAGAAGATTATTCAATATTATATACTCGAAAAGATTCACACAGAGAGTGGTGAATCTGTGGAATTCTCTGCCACAGAAGGTAGTTTAGGCCAGTTCGTTGGCCATATTTAAGAGGGAGTTGGATGTGGCCCTTGTGGCTGAAGGGATCAGGGGATATGGAGAGAAGGCAGGTACAGGATACTGAGTTGGATGATCAGCCATGATCATATTGAATGGCGGCGCAGGCTCGAAGGGCCGAATGGCCTGCTCCTGCACCTAATTTCTATGTTTCTATGTTTCTATGAAAAGAAACATTAATAAAGATTTATCAATTATTTAGTTGGATGCAGAGAAAGCTTTCGATCAGATTGAATGGTCTTATTTATTTTCGGTTATGGAAACTTTTCAGTTGGGAGAGAAGTTTATAACATGGGTTAAGCTACTATATACCAAGCCAACAGCTAGAATATTAATAAATCAAATGTTAACAACTAAATTTAATTTATTCCATGGCTGTAGACAAGATTTTCCTCTATCCCCACTACTGTTTGCACTGGCAATTGAACCATTAGCACAGCGCGTCAGATTACATCCTGAAATATACGGGTATGAAACCAAAGAAACTGAAAGTAAATTCTCTTTACACGCAGATGATGTATTACTTTATATTACAAAGCCGGAAATTAGTATTCCTAACTTATTAGATTTAATAACTCAATTTGGATTGATTTCAGGATATAGAATTAATTGGAATAAAAGTGAACTTATGCCAATAATGGGAAATAACTCACATATATTACAACAATATCCTTTTAAGATAGCAAATGAAAAAATCAAATCTTGGAATTCATGTAACAAAAAGATATGATTCTTTATTTAAATCTAATTTCCCACCCCTATTGAATAAACTACTTAAGAGTATCCTACATTGGAAAACATTACCTATTTCAATGCTAGGTAGAATTAATGCGATAAAAATGATTTTTCTTCCGCAATTATTATATCTGTTTCAACTGATCCCGATATATCTTCCTAAAAATTTTTTCAAGAAAGTGGACTCTATAGTTACCAACTTTATTTGGGATTATAAGAGCCATAGAATAAATAAAAAATATCTATGTAAATCAAAAGTGAATGGAGGTTTTGCATTGTTTTATGTTTTATTATTGGGCAGTTAATATTAAAAATATGAACTTTTGGTTGGAAGAAGTAGATAAACAACCAAACTGGTTAAAAATGGAAAAGGAAGGTTGTTCACCTTTTGAAATTAGCTTGATTTTATTTGCTAATACTAAAATACATTATAAAAGTTATAGAGGAAATCCAATAATAGAAAGTGGCATACATATTTGGAAACAATTAAAGAAAACATTAAAATTAGAAAGTATACCACTGGCTCTTCCCATTGCAAATAATATCACTTTTAAACCTTCAATGATGGATAAAGGTTTTTAAAATGGAAGAACCATGGAATAAATAAGATGGGTGATCTCTACAGGGAAAGTTTATTCCTTTCATTTCAGGAATTACGACAAAATTATGGATTACACTCAAAAGAGTATCTTTAAATTAGAGACTATGTTAAACACACAGGATTTTAGAAATAGAAAGACAGAAATTTTAGATGAATGTCTAAATAAATATCCGAATACAGAAAAATTAAAATCATATATTTATAATATTTTATGGAAAATGATTTACCAAACTCGGAAATATATAGGCAAGCATGGGAAAACGAATCAGGACAAACAATTACCGCAGAAGTATGGAATGAAAGTTTAAAACATATACACCACTGCTCATTAAATGCCAGACACTCCCTGATACAATTTAAAGTTTTACATAGATTACACTTTTCAAAATCCAAATTAAACAGAATTTTTTCAAATGTTTCTGCTATATGTGATAAATGTCAGCATTTAGAAGCTAATCTAATGCATTCATTCACAAAATGGATAAAAATTACTAATTTTTGGATAGACATTTTTAACATAATTTCGAAAGTAGTTAATGCAAATCTGACTCCAGACTCAAAATTAATCATATTAGGAATAATAGAAATGGATCATCTACTAACAACACAGCAAATATTTTTTATTGGTTATAGTTTAATAATTGGTAAAAAACTAATACTAAGATTTTGGAAAGGTCCTGCATCCCCCACAATCAAAATGTGGATTACAGAAATGTCGGAGACACTTCATCTGGAAAGACTAAGACTTGTCCTTTTGGACAAGCTAGATCAATTCAGAGTAATATGGTCTCCATTTATTGAATACTTAAAGGGTCATGGAGGTCCAGTTCGAGGGCCTGACTGAAGCCTCAATGAAGGAATGGATGAAGAACTATATACAATAGACCACGGATATATCTCCAATGAAGAATATCTTGCTTTATACTCCATTCATTTTATCGATTTTCTACTTCTATTTTATTTATTTTTATTATTTCTCTTTACTATTTTCTTTCTGTTATAAAATAATAAAAAATATAGAAGTATAAATAAGAAAGACTGTAAACTTTAAAAATATTAAGAATGTATGTGACAAATAATATGTTTTTTCTTTTTTGATTTTATGTTATTCCTTCTTAATATGTATTTACTTCTAAAAAAATATTTTACAAAAAGAAATCCAGGTTAGCCGAGAAGTGGTGTTGGGTAAATTGAATGGATTAAAGGCTGATAAATCCCCAGGGCCAGATAGTCTGCATCCCAGAGTACTCAAGGAAGTAGCCACAGAAACAGTGGATGCATTAGTGATAACTTTTCAAAACTCCTTAGATTCTTGAGTAGTTCCTGAGGATTGGAGGGTAGCTAATGTAACCCCACTTTTTAAAAAAGGAGGGAGAGAGAAAATGGGGAATTACAGACCAGTTAGTCTAACAGCGGTAGTGGGGAAACTGCTAGTCAGTTATTAAAGATGGGATAGCAGTACATTTGGAAAGTGGTGAAATCATTAGATAAAGTCAGCATGGATTTACGAAAGGTAAATCATGTCTGACGAATCTTATAGAATTTTTCGAGGATGTAACTAGCAGAGTGAATAAGGGAGAACCAGTGGATGTGTTATATCTAGACTTTCAGAAGGCCTTCGACAAGGTCCCACATAAGAGATTAGTATACAAACTTAAAGCACACGGTATTGGGGGTTCAGTATTGATGTGGATAGAGAACTGGCTGGCAGACGAGAAACAAAGGGTAAACGGGTCCTTTTCAGAATGGCAGGCAGTGACTAGTGGGGTACCGCAAGGCTCAGTGCTGGGACCCCAGCTATTTACAATATATAATAATGATTTGGACGAGGGAATTGAATGCAACATCTCCAAGTTTGCAGTCGACATTAAGCTGGGTGGTAGTGTTAGGTACGAGGAGGATGCTAGGAGGCTGCAAGGTGGATAGGCTGGGTGAGTGGGCAAATGCGGATAAATGTGAGGTTATCCACTTTGGTGGCAAAAACAGGAGGGTAGACTATTATCTTAATGGTGGCAAATTAGGAAAAGGGGAGATGCAACAAGACCTGGGTGTCATGGTACACCAATCATTGAAAGTAGGCATGCAGGTGCAGCAGGCTGTGAAGAAAGCAAATGTTATGTTAGCGTTCATAGCAAAAGGATTTGAGTATAGGAGCAGGAAGGTTCTACTGCAGTTCTACTGCAGTTGTACAGGGTTTTGGTGAGACCACACCTGGAGTATTGCGTACAGTTTTGGTCTCCACATCTGAGAAAATACATTCTTGCCATAGAGGGGGTACAGGGAAGGTTCACCAGACTGATTCCTGGGATGTCAATACTTTCATATGAGGAAAGACTGGATAGACTTAGCTTGTACTCGCTAGAATTTAGAAGACTGAGGGGGGATCTTATAGAAACTTACAAAATTCTTAAGGGGTTGGATAGGCTAGATGCTGGAAGATTGTTCCCGATGTTGGGGAGTTCCAGAACAAGGGGTCACAGTCTAAGGATAAGGGGGAATTCCTTTAGGACCGAGATGAGGAAAACACTTTTCATACAGAGAGTGGCGAGTCTCTGGAATTCTCTGCCACATAAGGTAGTTGAGGCCAGTTCATTGGCTATATTTTAAGAGGGAGTTAGATGTGGCCCTGTGGCTAAAGGGATCAGGGGATATGGAGAGAAGGCAGGTACAGGATACTGAGTTGGATGATCAGCCATGATCATATTGAATGGGGTTCAGGCTCGAAGGGCCGAATGGCCTACTCCTACAAAATTTTGTAACATTGCTATATTCTGGGCTTATATTCAATTACAATGAATATAAGCCCAGAATATAGCAATGTTACAAAATTTTGAGATTTTAAAAATCAGGTCTGCAATTTATCCCATCAGATAAAGCATAAAAAGAAGTTTAATTTTGACACCTAATTCACTTTCATATCTTCAGTATTAAAAAAGCTGTGGCCATTTTCATACTCGGAAATTAGCATCTTGTTCCCCATTGCCTTTCCATTGACTTAACTCAAAAGCTGTGATCGGGGACAGTCAAAAGCCCATAACTTTCTTAAAAATTAAGAGAACTCAATGAAATTTTCAATTATTATAGATTGAAGCATTCTGAAACAAATATGAAACAATCTTACTTGGATGACCTGAAATTAAAGCATATAATTAGTTAGTTACCTAATTGTAGCTAATTACAAATTCAATTACTAGATCTAAACATCTATCCATTTCTTAAGAAAAGATAAACATTTTTAAATTGCCTGTGTCCAAATAACATTCACATAATAATTCACAATATAACATGATTTTTAAATCTAATCTTCATGGATTTATAGGCCAAATGGAAGTAATTTAGTGTTTAATTCCCGTAAATTAATGGCCATTTAAATCAGCTTGCGAGTGGGTTTTTGTGGAACACGATGGATTGGAATGTTGCAGTTTGCGGTGAATTTAACCCACAGTCGGCAGGAAAAATACTGCCGGTTCGTATATATATAGTGTCGCCTCTTCTCAACATGAAAATTTGATTAAAGGCTTCCTAAGAACCACGTTTTTATGTAAAAATAAACTGTGTACCTTCTTTTATCCCCTACGTAAAATCCTTCCCATTGTCGGCGCTCATGGCTTTAGAAGATTTTTAAATTACTCTAGCTAATAAATGATCTAGCGTAGTTTAAAAATACCTTCATAAAACAAATGTCGGAGCAATTTCTCTTTAGCAACGAAATCCCCTGAGATGGATCGATTTGAACTGTCTGGAGAAAAACGGCATTTTAAACCCACCCCCCTCTGAAAGGCTTCAATGTCGCGCACACGGGGAGTGGCAGAACTGCAGGGCCACTCAAGGTAAATTTTGTAACATACCTACAGTATAAACCCAGTATAAGCCCTGCTATGTGTTATAGAATTGCCTCTTAGATCACATCAAGCCTGACGCAGAGTAATTGCAGATAGACTCAAAATGCTGGAGTAATTGAGAACAGGCAGCATCTCTGTAGAGAAGGAATAGGTGATGTGGAACCAGTGGATGGATGTATGAGAAGCTCCAGAAGCCATACGTTGGGATATTTAAGAAGGAACTGCAGATGCAGGAAAATCGAAGGTAGACGAAAATACTGGAGAAACTCAGCGGGTGAGGCAGCATTTATGGAGCGAAGGAAATTGACGTTTCAGGTCGAAACCCTTCTTCAGACTGATGTGAGGGTGGGGGGTAGGAAGAAGAAAGGAAGAGGAGGAGCCAGTGGGCTGAGGGAGAGTTGAGACGGGGAGGAGAAAGTAGGGACTATCTGAAATTAGAGAAGTCAATGTTCATACCGCTGGGGTGCAAACTGCCCAAGCAAAATATGAGGTGCTGCTCCTCCAATTTACATTGGTCCTTACTCTGGCCATGGAGAAGGCCGAGGACAAAAGGTCGGAACGATGGGATGGGATGTTACGGTTTAAGTGTCAGTTTATTATTGTCCCCTTAACAAAATACAGTGAAAAGCCTTTGTTATCTTTGCTATCGAATCACAGCAGATAATGCTATACGGATTACAATTAGGCCAAACTCAATTACTATAGATAAAGTACAGTGAAAGATACAAAGTGCAGAATATAGTTCTCAGTATTGTGTCATTAAGTACTATGTCCATTAAAGGTTCTTCCTTAAACCAAGGTACAGTTCCATTGGAAAATCAGGATTATACCCTAGCTTATGGAAGGACCATTCAGAAGTCTGAGAATATGAATGCAGAAAGCTATTCATGAGTCTGGTGGTGCGCACTTTCAGCTTCTACAACTTCTGCACAATATTAGCGGAGAGAAGAGGGAATGACTTGGGTGAGAATGGTCCTTGATCATGTTGGCAGCTTTCCCAAGGCAGTTTGAAGTGTCGTTGCAGTTAACAGTGAGGATTGTAAAATGGGATATGTATGGCCACAAAAATATTTATGACTGCATTTATCCACGCCAAATCCAGATTGACATCCCCTGGTTGGGTCAGTGACAGCTTAGGAACAACGTTTACAAATCTTAGCAAAGTGCATATTGTCCCATTTGATATCTTGTCAGAATTGAGACTGAGCTACAGGGAGAGGCTGAGCAGGCAGGTGCTTTATTCCTTGGAGTGCAGGAGGATGAAGAGTGATCTTATAGAGGTGTACAAAATCATGAGAGGAATAGAGCAAGTAGATGCACAGAGTCTCTTGCCCAGCATAGGGGAAGCGTGAAACCAAGAGGACATAGGTTTAAGGTGAGGGGGGGGGAGAGATTTAATTCGGACCTGAGGGGCAACTTTTTTACACAAAGCGTTGTGGGTGTATGGAACAAGCTGCTGGAGGAGGTAATAGAGGCAGGTACTATCACAACATTTAAGGAACATTTAGACGGGTGCACAGATAGAGTAAGTTTAGAGTGATGTTGGCCGGAGTGGGCAAGATGGGCCACATGGCCTGATTCCACATTCTATGTTTCTAAATGAGATATTGAGAGATGATGCATTAACCAATGCAGAACCAAGGCATGTCTTTGTAGGATTAGTAGGAATATAACTAGTTATCAGAATTAAACCAGTATGACTCCAATGAGTCCTACACTCAAGCAGAGATAAAGCAGAATGATTAATATATTTTTAAGATACCTTCTGGTACAGCTATTGTTAGTTTTCCTTTTAAGAATGAATAGAATGAGTGTGCTTTTATTGTCAAACCAATAATTATAAAAGGTTTTGGAGCTTAAAATTGTCTCTTCCGATAAAGCAGCAGTTAATGGTAATATTTGCAAGGAGAAAATGTCAGGAAAATATCAAATAATAATAAACAAGCAAAAAAAAAGACACCAAGAGGTTGAGTAACTCAACGGGTCAGGCAGCATCTCTGGAGAACTTGAATAGGTGATGGTTTGGATTGGAACTGTTTGTAGGTTAGTTACATAAAATTGGAAAATTCGATTTTCATACTGTTTGGTTGTAAGCTACAAAAGCAGAATATTAGATGCTGTTCCTCCAGTTTTTATATGTGGCTTCACTCTGGCAATGGAGGAGACCTAGGACAGAAAAGTCAATATGGGAGTGGAAAGGAGAGTTAAGATGGTTAGCAACCAAGAGATCCAGCAGGCCCTTGTGTACCAAGCGCACATTTTCTGCAATAGGGTCACCTAGTCCATACTTAGTCTCTGCAATGTAAACCCCTCCCATTCTTCTGTATTCATCTATCACCTGCCAGGCTTTGTCCTACCCCCAATTCTGCCACCTCATTCATCTCAATCAGTCTGAAGAAGAGTCCAGATCCGAAACGCCACCTATTCATGTTTTCCAGAAAAGCTGCCTGACCCGCTGAGCTATTCCAATACTTTGTGTCTTTTTTTGTTGTAAACCTGCATTTACGGTTCCTTGAGTCTCAATAATAAATCATCTTTGTTTTCCACAGCATGCCACAATGAATTATCCTCACTTTTCAACAATTCTACTTATTCAGGTTAATATTAATGGCGAGTGGAATCAATAGGGCAATATATAACTCGTATTTTTTTCTTGCAGTCTGAGCCATTGTCCCAGCATTTGGATGCCTCAGCAAAACAGTGGGTTATATTGATGTTTTTTTTCAATTTTTATATTTTTAGTTTTTTAGAGATACAGCTTGGAAACAGGCCCTTCAGCCCCCCAGGCCTGCAGCAGCAGCAATCCCTGCATTTTAGCACTAACCTACACACACTAAGGACTATTTTTACATTTACAAAGCCAATTTACCTACATACCTCTACGTGTTTGGTGTCTGGCAGGAAACCGAAGATCTCGGAGAAAACCCATGTGGTCACGGGGAGAACGTACAAACTCCGCACAGACAGCACCCGTAGTCAGGATCAAACCCAGGTCTCCGGCGCTGCAAGTGCTGTAAGGCAGCAACTCCACTGCTGAGCCACCGTGCCGCCCTGAAGAGAAAAAAAACCTGTTGAAAAGAAAGCAAGAAAGAAGAGGAATATAATATATTTCAAATAGTCTTAGGGTGACCTGAACTCTGCCAGAACACTGCTCAAAGTTTATTTGACATCACAGTAACAAAAGGAAATGGTGCTAGAATTTCGAAATAAAAACAGAAGATGTTGGAAGCAGTTAGATTACACCGCATCTATAAATAAAGCAGCAAAGCCAATGTTTCAGATTGACGACCTGACTTCAGAAAGCTTCTGATGGGCAAGGTCATCAAGTTGAAACATTACTGTCACTTGTTTCTCTCATCATCGATGCTACCTGACTTGCTGAGTTCTCCAGCATTTTCTCTACTTAATGTTTTTAATTGCACTGTTGTGGCAGGAAGGTGCCTTGATAGGCTGGGGAAGGTGTGATCTCAAGAGGGATACGATGTGGTGAACTGTGGAACTGTGGAACTGTGGAACTGGTTAGATGACAAGGGTGGAAGAAAGGGGCGTGGTGGGGGGGTGGTAGTGGGGGGGGGGTAGGTGATTGTTTGTGGAACTTACTTAAAATGAGAGAATGAATTAGACCCGGCTTCAGGGGACTACCGTGAGGGACAGTGGGAGACCAAAGGGGGAAGGAGGTGGGGGAGCTCTTGTTTTAGAATCCTCTGCCCAGGGGATAAGCCTGTGTTTGTTTGTTTGTTTGTTTGTTCGTTCATTCCGGTGAAGGAGCTGTGCGCACGGCAGCCAACAGTCGCTTGGCCTTTTCTTTTTTTTTCACTTCACTTTTAATTTAATTTTAATTTCAACTTTATCATGTACCTTTCTGAAAAGACAGTTGGCAGACCAATGTCCCTCCGGGGATGAATAAAGTTTTATTATATCGTATTGTATCGTATCGTATAATTCAACATTCATGCATCTGGATTTTAAGCTACCCTTGCAAATATTGCCTTGACTACTACTTTATTGGAAGATGCAATCTTAAACTCCAACACTTCTCTAACTTCAAGTAAACCTTCCTTTCCCTTTCTTTCCATCCCTCCCCCTTCCCAGTTTTCCAACCAGTCTGACGGTCCCCCTGATTACATGTTATCTCTGTTTGCTTTGGTGTCACCTTCCCCTAGCTAACAATGATTTATTCTACATTGTCCTTGATCCCCATCTCTTTTGATGTTTCATTCCACACCTTACACTTCCTTATCTCTGTGTCTCCCGCTCTCCTGACTCAATCTGAAGAAGGGTCTCGACCCGAAACATCACCCATTCCTTCTATCCAGAAATGCTGCCTGTTCCTCTGAGTTACTCCAGCATTTTGTGTCTAACTTCTTTGTCATTAGTTTGAATAAAACAATAAACATACACCCATTAATTTCATTCTAAAGAGGGAAGCTAACAACAACTTCAGAGGGTATCTTAAAAATGTATTAATCGTTCTGCTTTAAAACTGAGAGCAGGTAATATTTCTACTAATCTGACAAACCTATGTCACACTGAAACTTTGTGTTGTTTAGTGCATCATCTCTTACTATCATCTAGATTTTAACAAAACGTCAAAAGGTACAATTGGCTAAGATCTGAAACAAAGTTGTTCCCAAGCTGTTACTGACCCACCCAGGGGATACCAGCCTGAATTTGGTGTGGGTGAATCCAGTCCAGGTAGGGAGTAGGATGGGTGAGGAGCTGTGGGCAATAAAAGACCAGAAGTAATCCAGACTGGCAACAAATGACCTCAGGCAGGAAGGTGCCCTTGTAGACCTATTGTTGGCTCGGGAAGGTGTGATCTCTAAAGGGATACAGTGTGGTGGACTGCTTAAACAACGAGGATGGAGGAAGGTGAGGTGGGGCGGTGGGGGGGGGGGGGGGGGGGGGGGGGGGGGGGGGGGGGGGGGGGTGAGGGGAAGGGAAAGGGTGTGTTTGTGGAAGTTACTTAACATTAGAGAATTTAACATCCATCTGGTTTGTAAGCTACCCAAATGAAATATGAGGTGCTGTTCCTTTAATTTGTGTTTGGCCTCACTCTGGCAATGGACGAGGCCCAGGACAGAAAGGTCAGGGTGGGAACGGCAAGGGGAGTTGAAATGGTCTGCAATCGGAAGATCCACAGGCCTCAGCGGACCGAGTGTAAGTGTTCAGCGCAACGGTCGCCGAGTTTACATTTGCTCTCGCCGATGTGGAGGAGCCCCTTCCAATAAGAAATGTTGCTTAATCTGAAATTTCATGAAAGATCATTACTTTGAAAGCATTTCAAGAACAGGAAATATGTGGAATATCTTTCATAGTCCTGGGAAAGGTTGGGAAGGGGGGAAGGGTCTGGACCCGAAACATGGCCTATTCTACTCCAGAGATGCTGCTTGACCCGCTGAGCTACTCCAGCTTTTTGTGTCTACCTAATATTGATATAATGCTGGACACGTGGCTTGTCATAGGTGACTGAAGTGGCTTGATTTGATCATAACTGACAATAGTGGAATTAAATCATTCATCTTTATTATTGCTACTAAGCTGTTGTACAGGTGTTCCGCAGGGGTAGAGTGAGTTATTCAAACACCTTTAATGAGAGTTCTAGCAAAGATGCCTTTTTTATTTCATTCCAGACTCCCAATAGTAATTTCTCGTAGCAATCTGTCTTTGGTTATAGGTTTCAATAAGACGCAGGCAGAAGCTTTACAAGTAACATTCATTTCCGACTCTGCTGCTTTGAGTCATCACTGACCTTTCCAGCAAATGAATGTATCTGATGCATTTTTCATTAAATGCATGAAATAAAAGAAATCTTTAGCAGCGGAAGAGGAATGAAGGGATTATTACAGTGGGTCAAAGATATTGGAAGAAAAGTAATTCCTTTCAATGACTTTCCCAATGGACTTAACATTTTCTCGGATGTTCAAGATTTCTTAATAACGTGTTTGAAGCAACACTGTGGAAATTCAATGGTATTTGAAACAAACTTAAAGTAAGTTGCAGCACTTTATAAAGCAGTTTTTATAGTTTCATCACTTTTGGGAATTTCTTAGAGGGACAAGAGGAATTATAATGCCTGGCAATTTTCTCTGTTCCTCCCTAACTATTAAATGATTTTTAAATGAACGTGAGGGCAAGTGGTATTTCTGCAATTACATGTAGATTATAGGTTGACTGGAGTGGATCAGTATTCAGGATACTTTTGTACAACACCCTACAAGTGGTAGGCATCAGTCATGCTCATCTACTCAAGGCAATTAAATGCTATTGCACCCAAGTAATTGGACTGATACTTTAGTTTGGTTCAGAGATGCAATGCGGAAACAGGCCCTTCGGCCTACCGAGTCCACACCGACCAGCATACGCTCATATATTAACACGATCCTACACACAAGAGGGACAATTATAGTTATGCCAAACCAATTAACCTACAAACCTGTACGTCTTTGGACTGTGGGAAGAAACTTCAGATCCCGGAGAAAACCCATGCAGTTAAGGGGAGAATGTACAAACTCCGTACTGACAGGTACGCATGATCAGGATCGAACCCAGGTCTCTGACTCCGTAAGGCAGCAACTCTACCGCTACACCATTACTGAATGATAACATGCAGAACCATAGAGCCACTTTATCTAATGCACATAGTTGCAGCTATTTTCTTCCAATGTACCACAGGAAATTGTCCCAATAAACCTGATATTTAATCTGCACTTCTGTGTCATCTTTGCAGATGATACTAAAGTAGGTGATATAGTAGACAGCAAGGATGTAAATAGCTTGTTATAAGCTCCCCCCAGTCTAGTTTCATTCAATAAAATAGTAAATTAAACGAGAACTCACCTGTTCGAAGTTTGATCGTTATTTTACGAGGAGTTACGATGAGGGATTACGTGAAGAAGAGCCCGCCTCACGCTGGTAACGGCATACTTCAAAGCAACGGCATGAAAAAACACAGACACCAAAGCCGGAGTAACATAGTAAGGCTCATAAAAAGACTTAGAACCACCATTTGATCATTTATTTTACGAGGGTGGGAGTGGAGGGCACGTAATCCCTCATCGTAACTCCTCGTAAAATAACGATCAAACTTCGAACAGGTGAGTTCTCGTTTAATCTTACTATTTTACTTCGGAGTCACGTGAGTGACTACGTGAAGAGTTTTAAAGCTTTCTGTGTTTTTTATGTCGTAGAATTAATCCGTACGACAGTCCGGCTAAGTAAACACATACATGAGAAAGCACACAAATGTTAGATCTTTTCACAATTAAGTTTTTTAATGGCTGAAAGACCATATAATACCCTCCTTATATTTGAGGGAAAAATGATTACAAGTGACAAAAGATATCAGTGACTACACAGCTGATTATAGCAATTAATAGCAAACAAAGCAGGTGATTATAGTGCTCCCAACACCGCGTGTCCAAAGCTTGTCATAGTGTGAACAGGTTTGTTGTAGAACTTTGAAAAAGTTTCTTCTTTACTCCACCCTGCGATTTTTTTTTAAAAATATGCTCGAGAGGTACGTCCCGCCCCTTCGCCGCGGACGTAGCTGCCGCCCTGGTGGAGTGAGATTTGAAGACATCAGTGTCTACTCCCGCTAAAACCAACACCTGTTTCAACCATTTTGAGATAGTTTGAACTGAAGCTTTTGTGTGTGGCTTTTTGTGCGTAAGCAGCAATGTCTTTTCGTTTCCTCGAAAAGTGTCCCGTCACTTTAATACATTGGTTTCAAATGTCTAACCACACACAAAGCAAGCTCAATATGAAAAGCTTGAAAAGTTACCTTTGTTCCAGATCTCCCTGGTCTACTTTGTTTGATCAGATCGTAAACAATAGAATACAACGTTATCTGTAGTCACATGCATACAGTCTAAACGCAACATTTGTAAAGTTTGCACTCTTTGGGCTGAGACCAGTGACATTAACATGACCAATTTCAATGTTAACCTATCCAATGACAACCCTTTAATTGGCGTCCATTCTCTAAGTAGAGCAAGTACTATGCTCACATCCCAAATCTCTGTATATCTAGGTTTTGGCGGATTCATGTGAAAAATTCCTTTCATGAATCGTGATATTAATGGATCGACCCAAAATGATTTCTCACCAGTCATAAGTCCTAAATAGGGACGACAAGGCACTGCGTGCAGTGTTAATGGCACTGTAACTTAAATGTTGGCCAAAGCGCAAATTGGCAAGGAATTCCAAAACATGAGTAACATTCACATAATCATCAGAAATATTTTGACTGTGTGCAAAATTCTTCCCATTTCTTAATATGTGTCATATATTGTTTCTGTGTGCTATCTCGCCATGATGCGCCAATAACTGTCAAGTTTGGTTCGACAATCCCAGTTCCTGTAGTGGTCTGGTCAAAACCTGCAGATTAACAAATTGATATATGCATATAATGGGTAATCTTCATTTGTTACTGGATTAGTCAAGATATCACTACAGTTAAGAATCTGCATATACGGTTCTTTAATCATATTCAGCATAACTGGGAACCAAGGTTGAGTGGCCAATTTGGCACTACCAACAATCCGGAAGCTGAATCTTGCTCTATTTTCTTCAAGCATCTCTGGATCAGAGCAAATGGTGGAAAAGCATAAAAGAACATTTTTCCCCAGTGTAATAAAAATGCATCTACTGCAACTGCGTCCGATCGTGTTCCCAAGACACATAATGAGGCAAGTGATGATTAAGCCTGGATGCAAACAAATCAATTTCTGGCAACCCAAATCGTCTAACAATATTCTTAAATATTGCTGGCTTAAACATCCATTCCGTATTATCTTTAAAAATTCCCGGACCCTTTCATCTGCTACCACATTGTCTTTACCTGGAGTATAGCTTACTGCAATCCATATCTGCCGACCAATACTCCATTGCCATATCTCATTGACCAGAACAATCACATGATACTGATCCAACTCTCCCATGTGATTAATGTAAACCATAGCTGTTTTATTGTGTAATTGTATTAACACATGCAGACCTTTGTTTAGCACAACAATATGCTTTAAGCCCATAAAAGGCCCCCAATAACTCCAAATAGTTAATACCATACTCTTGGAGAAACACTTGTTCTTCATTTTCCATCTACCTCCACAACTGGAGGATAAATCTGTGGCCCCCCATCCGAGAGCACTAGCATCTGTATGTTAAAACCATTTTCAGGCTGTTTAATCATAATATTTATTAGCAGCTTGTGGGACATTTTTCCTTTTTTAACCCACCATTGTAAATTCCAATACAGCTTCTTTTGTTAATTACATAGGCCTGTCAAATGGCCTGCCTTCTCTTGAGAGCTTGTATCTTGTACTTCGAAGATATCAATAAATGTAATGAACCAAATTCTACTGCAGGAAATGCTGCTAGCAGTTCACCAATGGTTGTCACCATTTCTCGGATGGAAGGATAAGGTTTTGAATGAGATAATGACAAGTTACCAAAATATCATCGACTTTATCTGTTGGTAAAGGTATTAACATAGTCACTGAGTTAATTACAAACCCCAAAAGTAAATTGTTTGTGCTGGCTGCAAGCTGGGGCTTAATTAGATGAATTAAGAACCTTAGCTTACCACAAAGCTTTAGTAACTGAAACTGAGTCCTCAGCTGACTCCTGATAATCACTAATGACCAGAATGTCATTGAGATAAGCCATAATGATGTGCATTTTGTGCTCTAATTGGGCTAAACTGGTTTCAACAGTTTCGTAAAGAGTAAAAAGCTGAACTCAGTCCATTTGGCAAAGCTTAACTGCCATAATTGTCACAACCAATAAAATTTAAGTATCACCGAAACCTGATGCATAGGTACAGAATAATAGGCGTCTTTTTCATCAATCTTAGCCATATAACAACCTGCTGAATTAAATATTTTGCAGTATTCAATGACTCCATTTGAACATGTTTGTATTCTACAAACTTATTTAGACCTGTAAGGTCCAGAATACTTCTGCAACCATCATCTGTAATGCCTTCTAACATTAAAGACAAATTTATGCTCGTGTTCAAAATCTTTTCCATTACCTCTTTTCCAGATAATTAGGCAATGTGAACATAAATCTCTGCTTTTTCAATTGCAGAAAACACGAAAACATAAGCAGGTTTATTCTGTACAGGAGGATTAACCTCTTTTTTTAAAAGTAATAGTAGTTAATGAAACTGCTCGTAATATACTGATCAAAAATAACAGTAAGCCAGTCTTAATAAACTTTTTGTAATCTCCCTCTAACTGGAGATTAATCCGCAGTTTCTTTAAGCAGAGAACAAGTCTTTAATTCCTCTGCATATGAGCGTGGTGGTCTCCTTATCCCCTGAATTCGGGTAAGTTTTTGGTTGTGCAATACAATAAAACTTCCTTGACATATTCCTGCCTCTATTTCCAATATCAAATCCCCTTCTGGGCGAAAATACCTTTTCGTCTAAAGATGAAGGTTTCATGCAGCTAAAATATTTAGCTTTTCATCCAATTTTCAATAAGTTAGGCAGATTACTCCAAACAGATAACCAAGAGCTTAAACACCACTTGCTCGACACAGGTATGCAACCTTGGGTGAAAAATGGGCCAAATAGCCATTTATATTATATAAAATTTCATAGAAAGAATTGCACAATAGCGTCTTTATTTTATGTTTTCCTTTCATCTGCCCAAAAGCCATAATAGCAGCAGAATAATTTTGTGAGGATTTTTAAACCTCACTATTTGACGCTCTCATATTTGGAGTCATGGATGCCCATATTAACGGATAAACCGTAGGCTCTTCCAATGAGGCACAATTTCCTGTGCTGTGCAATTTTAATATCCAATCATCACAGAATCATGAAGTTGGTGAGATACCATATATATATGTTGGCAGCTAGGATTTCTTCCATAGCCTCACCACTTCCTTCATATATAGCAAAACCTTTTGCTATTCCAGGCATCTTTGGCCTCTTTTCATATTTTTTTTTCATTTTATTTTGTGGTGTGCTTTCAAAATGCAAATCACCATCAACAGGGTCTGCCTTCTGCAGCCCTAAATCAATTGGGATTTCATCCCATGAGACTTCTTCCGGCCCAAATCCTGGGTCCGGAGTTCCAACTTCCAATTAGGCCCATGGCCATATTTAGAATAATTAAAAACCCCTCAGGGCTAATCTTAGGAACCTTCAGGGTATTTTGACCCTAGTCTCATAATTATTTGGAGAACTTTCTCCATATGCTCCATAATCAGTTCCACATAGTTTACTTATCTGGAGGACTTTTCAATGTCAGAGTCATCAGAACCACGGGCCTCTCAGATTTTTTTATTTTATTTTATTTCCATTTTTCATATTCGGGAGCATTTCTCTCCGTGGTTATCATTTTGTAAACTAATTCGCTAACGGGTATATCTGCGGCCACCGGTATCGGAACCGGCTCCGCACTAGCTTTCCCGTATATTTATTTTTCACCCCAGGAAGCATTTAACCCCGCGAATATAAGTTTACTTCATCATCTGTGCTTATCCAGCACTAATATGACTCTGACCTGATTTAATATATTTCCTATACTGCTGGACCTACCCAGCGCCCGCTAAGAAATCCCAACTTTACTGTTCTTACCTGCGGGCCCGTTCCGACCGCTGCGAGAGCTGCTCCTTACTGCAGCTCCACCTTCCGCCGTCAGCGTCGACGTCATGCCGTTACCAGCGTGAGGCGGGCTCTTCTTCACGTAGTCACTCACGTGAACTCCGAAGTAAAATACTGAATCAAACACTTGAGCAACTAAACTTTATTTTGGATAACACAACAGTTCCCCTAATACAATACCTAACCACTGCAGGTTTGATCCTTGTATCTGCTTGGCCAAGCCCTTCTAACCTCGTGCAAGCAGTGACACTCTAAAGGTCATGCAGTTCCAAGTGCTCTTCCAGACGATCGACAAAGGACCCCGTGGGGGCTGCCTTTTATAGGTCCCCGAACATTGAGGGGCCAAATTACATGGAGGTGGTCTCTTTATAAACCAATCAAACATATTGATAACAGTACATAATTGACAGTTCCCCAATCCAATAATATAATCTTATATACGTTGTATTCAAAATAAGCTTCTAGAAGGAAGCTAACACAGATGAATAGTGCAACATGTGCCCTGGGATTCAAACAACCCAGACAAAGCTTAACATTTCAACTAATCAACAACTAACACAGTAAGGCTTCGCAACATTATTTACACTATGTATATCTGGTTTGCATTGACCCAATTAGCCCTATGCATGTCACGCGTCATTATAGGACTAATGCAGATGTCCCATTCTTTCTCTGCAACACATATATGGGCCACAGACATGCTGGCACCATTCAGAAGCTTGTCTCAGCTCTGCAGAGGCACATTTAACTTGACCAAAATGGCCTAGCAGCAAATAAGCCCTTACTCAATTTTAATACCAAGGCTGCTCCAATTTAGCCAGGATTAACAAAGATACTATCAGAAATTACAGCTGGATCTTGATCAGCAGGTCAAAGGACTGTGGGATGGCTAATAGTGTTTAATGCAACCAAGGAATAGGTTGCTACATTTTGGGCCGTCAAACCAAGGCAAGATCTTCACAGTGAAGGCAGGGCCCTGGAGAGCAGAGCAGAGATCTAGGAATACAGGTACATAGTTCCCAAGAAATGATATCACAGGTAGCTAGGGTGGTCAAGAAGGCTTTCGGTACATTGGCATCAACACTCAGGGGTATTAAGTATTGAGGCTGAAGAAGAGTCTCGACCCGAAACGTCACCCATTCCTTCTCTCCAGAGATGCTGCCTGTCTCGCAGAGATATTCTAGCTTTTTGTGTCTACCTTTGGTTTAAACCAGAATCTGCAGTTCCTTATTATATATATTGAGTATAGTAGTTGGGATGTTATGTTACAGTTGTAAAATTCATTGCTGAGGCCACATTTGGAGTATCATGTACAGTTCTGGTCACTCTGCTTTAGCAAGGGTATTAGATGGGGCAAGAGGATGGATAGGAGCGCTGGTGTAGGCTTAGTGGGCTGAATGGCCCCCTTTTAGGTCCTAAAAAAATAAATATAGTATGGCGGTACACAAAGGCTGGAGAAACTCAGCGGGTGCAGCAGCATCTAAGGAGCGAAGGAGATAGGCGACGTTTCGGGTTGAGACCCTTCTTCAGACTGGTCAGGGATCAGGGAAACGAGAGATATAGACGGTGATGTGGAGAGATAAAGAACAATGAATGAAAGATATGCAAAAAAGTATCGATGATAAAGGGGACAAGCCATTGTAAGCTGTTTGTAGTGTGAAAACGAGAAGCTAGTGCGACTAGGGTGGGGGTCCCTAGATAGAGAGAGAGGGAATGCCAGGGTCCGAGGGCTGAGGGAGAGGTGGGAAGGGGAGGAGACAGTAAGGGTTAACAGAATTGAGAAAATTCAATGTTCAAGCCCAGAGGATGCAGACTCCCCAAGTGGAACATGAGGTGCTGTTCCTCCAACTTGCGGTGTTGCTCACTCTGAGGCCCAGCACCGAGAGGTCGGATACGGAATGGGAGGGGGAGTTGAAGTGCTGAGCCACTGGGAGGTCGGCTTGGTTATTGCGGACCGAGCGGAGGTGTTCGGCGAAACGATCGCCAAGCCTCCGCTTGGTCTCACCGATATAGATCATCTGGCATCTGGAGCAGCGGATGCAGTAAATGAGGTTGGAGGAGGTGCAGGTGAACCTCTGTCGGACCTGGAAGGACTGCTTGGATCCCTGAAAGGAGTGGAGGGGGGAGGTGAAGGGACAAGTGTAGCATTTCTTGCGGTTGCAAGGGAAAGTGCCCGGGGAAGGGGTAGAGCGGGAGGGAGGGGAAGAATTGACAAGGGAGTTGCGGAGGGAGCGGTCTTTGCGGAAGGCAGACAGGGGGGGGGAGATGGGAAGATGTGGCGAGTGGAGGGGTCACGTTGGAGGTGGCGAAACTGGCGGAGGACTATGTGTTGCCGGCTGGTGGGGTGAAAGGTGAGGACCAGGGGGACTCTGCCCTTGTTGCGAGTGTAGGAATGGGGATAGAGGGCAGTGTTGCGGGTATGGAGGAGACCCTGGTGCGAGCCTCATCTATAGTGGGGGAGGGGAATCCCCGCTCTCTGAAGAATGAGGACATTTGTGATGACCTAGTGTGGAACACCTTATCCTGGGAGCAGATGCGGCGTTGATGGAGGAATTGGGAATAGGGGATGGAGTCCTTACAGGAAGCTGGGTGGGAGGAAGAGTAGTCCAGGTAGCTGTGGGAGTCAGTACGGCAGTGGTTTTGAGAGCTAAATGTTTTGTTGTACAACTATTGTTTGGCAATCATAATCATTTTTTTCATGTTTCATCTTGCGCCATTGTAAGAATGTTGATGGATGCTGATGCTGATGGTTAACATTCGATGAGTGAGGAGCGTTTGATGGTACTGGGCCTGTACTCTCTGGAGTTTAGAAGAATGAGGGGAACCTCATTGAAACATACAGAATAATGAAAGGCTTGGATAGAGTGGATGTGGAGATTATGTGGGAGAGTCTAGGACTAAAGGGCATAGCCTCAGAATTAAAGGACCTTTAGGAAGGAGACAAGGAGGAATTTATTTAGTCAGAGAGTGGTGAATCTGTGGAATTATTTGCCACAGAAGGCTGCGACAGCTACGTCAGTGGGTATTTGTAATGCAGCGATTGATAGATCCTTGATTAGTATGGGTGTCAGGGGGTTATGGGGAGAAGGCAGGAGAATGGGGTGAGGTTCAGCCATGATTAAATGGCGGAGTGGACTTAGTCGGACAAATGGCCTAATTCTGCTCCTATCACTTATGACCTTATGACCTTTTGATGAGGAACACGGAGTGGTTGATGGCCGGCCTCATGGCCAAGGAAACATTGCACAGCCAGGGGTGTCGAGAAATCTCCAACATGTCCCCTGTCATCAGTAGATCTAGAACAATAATACGGTACATGCATCATCGGCAAGAAGCAGCACAGCTAGACAAAGACTAATTAAAAAGCCTGCCCAGTACCATAACCAGATTTGCAACAACAAATCCACTCAGACACTCAGTCTTACAGTTTGTCACCCTTCTTGTCATGAGGTAAAGGTGCAAAAGTGGAAGTGGAAATGTAACCAAACATCTGCTTCCCAGCAACAATAAATGCAAATGGTTTTGGTAAGCGCTACAACAATGTAATGCTGCTTTTTTTCTGTGGTTCATAAGTTGTAGGAGCAGAATTAGGCCATTCGGCCCATCAAGTCTGCCAATCTATCATGGCTGATCTATCTTTCCCTCTCAACCCTATTCTCCTGCCTTTTGCCACAAACCTTGACACCCTTACTAATGCTTACTCGAAGGCTGTATTTCAAAAAGATTAGCATGTGGTTATTTTATTATATAGTGGTTCAGAGCTATAGAAAATTAATTAATTGGGTGATACGGCATCTTAAGTCAATACAGGGTGTCACAGTGGTGCAGCGGTAGAGTTGCTAACTTCCAGTGCCAGGGAACTGGTTTAAATTCTATCTTATGACTATGTCTGTGCAGAGTTTGTACATTCTCCCTGTGATTGCATGGGTGCTCCGGTTTCCTCCCACACTCCAAAGGTCTACAGGTTTGCTGGTTAAATGGCTTCTGTTCATTGTAAATTGTCCCTAGTGTGTAGCACAGTGCTAGTACATGGGGTTATAACTGGTTAGCTCAGAGTGTATGGGGAGAAGGCAGGAGAATGGGGTTAGGAGGGAGAAATAGATCAGCGATTTTTGAATGGCGGAGTAGACTTGATGGGCCGAATGGCCTACTATAATTTATGACCTTATGACCAAATAAGTCAGTGGGCCGAACGGCCTGTTTCTATGCTGTATCTATAAATTCTAAAGTCTAAAGTGTTCATCTAAAAGGCAGCACTCCTGTACTGCATAAATAATTAGCCAAGGTTGAATGCTTAAAGGGCCTGTCCCACTTTCCCGAGCTGCTCACGAATTCTCCTGAGTTTTCCCCTTGATTCAAACTCGGAGAATGTTCGTAACGGGTCCGTAGGAGGTCGCAGGAGTCCATAGATATATCGTAGCGGCTCGTTATCTCTGGAGAAAATGAAGAGGAGCATCAGGTAAGTCGGGACGTTTTTTCCAGCATGACAAAAAATGTCCACGTGTAAAAAGATAGTCGGAGGAGAAAAATTGCAACATTGAATGCCCTGAGTACCTATGGTTGACATAACAAGACGCTACGATATATCTACGGACTCCTACGGACCCGTTACGAACATTCTCCGAGTTTGAATCAAGGGGAAAACTCGGTAAAATAATTTGTGAGCATCTCGGGAAAGTGGGACAGGCCCTTTAATCCCCAGAATGTGAACTGAAGCCAAACCACTCTGGCTCAGATGCAAGGGTTGCACACATACATTAGGAAACTATGAAGTCTTCTCTATGAAATGCAAGTCCATGCACAAATTTGGCATTGAAATATATTCACCTGGGGACTAATCAATGTCTCAAAAGGCCAAGGAAGTGAATTTAGTGAGTACAATATTTTCCTGTAATATCTTAAATGGCCAGTTCTATTTATTTCTCTTTGTGGCATGGAGGTTGACAGCTAGACCAGCATGTATTGTCCATCTGTAATTTCTCCTGAGCTTAGCAGAGCTAGGTCACATTAGATGTGCAAGAAGGAACTGCAGATGCTGGTTTATACTGAAGATAGACGTAAAATGCTGGAATAGCTAAGCCGGTCAGGCAGCATCTCTGGAGAAAAGGAAAAGGTGACGTTTCGGGTCGGAAGCCATCTTCAAAAGTTTTAACAACAGGGATACAAGGATGCGAACAGTGGAACTAGTAGGATGACAGGGGGGGGGGGGGGGGGGGGGGGGGGGGGGGGGGGGGGGGGAATGGGGTAAGAAATGCTGCAGTTATTTGAAATGAGATAAATCAATGAGCATACCGCTGGGTTGTAAGCTACCCAAGCGAAATATGAGGTACAGTTCCTCAAAATTTTCTTCAAAATGAAGCAGCGTTCTGACCCGAAAAGTTAACTATTCATTTTCTCCAGAGATGCTGTCTGACTCACTGACTTACTCCAGCATTTTGTGTCTATTTTAGATCACTTTAGATGCCGATTCATAATTACACACATTACTCTGGGTCTGGAGTCACGTACGGAGCAGTTCAGGAAAGGAGAGCAGATTTCCTTCTCCAAAGACATCAGGAAACTTGATGTTCTTTTCCAATAATCTAATACATTTAAGAACATTAGAAACACACACTAAATGGCATCAATTTAATAACTACATTCTCAGTGGTTCATGGAGACACAGGAAAATCTGAAGCAACAACCAATCTCTGAGAGGAACTCTGTGGGGGGGGGGGGGGGGGTGGGGGGAGGAACTGAGGTCTGGATGCATGGTTAATAAATTTATTAGGTGCAAAATTAGACCATTCAGCCCATCGTGTCTATTCCACCATTCAATCAATATCTATTTGGAATATTGTGAGCAATTTTGGGCACAGAGGAGGTTTACAAAAATAATCCCAGGAATGAGTAGGTTAACCTATGATGAGTGTTTGTCGGCACTGGGCCTGTACTTGCTGGAGTTTAGAAGAATGTGGGTGGGGGGGACCTCATTGAACCATACAGAATAGTGAAAAGCTTGGATAGAGTGGATGTGGAGAGGATGTTTCCACTAGTAGAAGAGTCTAGGACTAGAGGATGGAGATGAGGAGACATTTATTTAGTCAGAGTGTGGTGAATTATTTGCCACAGTAGGCTGTGGAGGCCAATCAGTGGATATTTTTAAGGCAGTGATAGATAGATTCTTGATTAGAACGGGTGTCTGATTAGTACAAGTGTCAGGGGTTATGGGGAGAAGACAGGATAATGGGGTTAGGAGAGAGAGGTAGATCATCCATGATTGAATGGCAGAGGAGACTTGATGGGCCGAATTGCCTAATTTTGCTCCTATCACTTATGAATTTATGAACTCTGTCCAAAGCATCACGGCCAATGAAGAATTTAACATGCAGTCACTGTGAAACGTGCACAGTGCAATATACAAAGCTTAACTGCTTCCTCAGTTTCCTTAATAAGCTCTCAACATGTTTGAGTCTCCCATTTTTATTAATGTTCATCTAATCTTTGTAAAGGTAGGAATATTCAGAACTTGTGTTAAGCAGTCCATTTGCAGTCTTTAAAGCTTTTAAAGGGCTGTCCCACTTGGGCTACCTAATCTGCAAGTTTAGAAGGGTGTCTTCGACCTTCAAACTCGCAACATGGTTGACATGTGGTCCTAGGAGGTCTTATGAGGTCGCTGGAACTCTCCTTCATGCTCGAGGGAAGGTCCCCAATACTCGTGGCCTCAGCTAGGTCGCGGAAATTTTTTCAGCATGTTGAAATGTTTTCCGCGAGTAAAATTGGTTCTTTTTAACTCATAGTGCAGTGGAGTGGGGGTCGCTATTTAGTTACAGGCAGTCAAGGGCAGCCGTAGGCAATCTCCTTCGCTGACCGGGTATTTTGATTGGCTCATTGGAGTTTTCAGGACCAGGGAAAACTGACCGGTAGGTAACTTGGACCTTGGAAAACTTTATTGTCATTCAGACCTTGCGGTCTGCACGAAATTTCGTTGCCTGCAGTCATACATATAGGAAATAACAAAAACACACAATAAACACATATTTAACATCCACCACAGTGAGTTCACCAGACACCTCCTCACTGTGGTGGAAGGTGGTAGAGGTAAACTGCCCACTATACTTTATTATCTATATAATTAAAAGTCTAAACTTGTCCGCTTCCTGTTTGCACTGTATATTGATTTTAGATAAAATGCTACCACTTACGGCTGTGATTTTTGGCCACCTTACTCAGAGTCCCCCCCGCTCATCAGGTGCAGAGGATTTTTCCCATCGATAAAACATAAAAGACTTATTAATGTTTAAAAAAGTTGAGATTTTTCTCTCCTGTCAATCGCGCCCCTTCTGGCGGGAGGGGGGAGGGACTACAAACCTCGGAAGTGTGGATGTGGCTCAGCCGCTGCAAGATGGGGCAGGGGGAGGCCATGACTCACAGTCTGAGCTGTGAATCAACTGTACACTGAACACATGTCTACTAAACTGAAAGGATGATTTTATGTGGTTTTATGTGGTTTATTTGGAACTGTGTTTGGAAGGAATAAATGTTTTTATTTGCCTTTTAACTGTGCCTTTTAACTGTGCCTTTTACCTGTGCCTTTTAACTGTGCCTTTTAACTGTGCCTTTTAACTGTGCCCTTTAACTGTGCCTTTAAACTGTGCCTTTAAACTGTGCCTTTAAACTGTGTGGCTAATTGAAATATGCGGCTGATTGAAATGTGCGGCTGATTGAAATGTGCGGCTAATGGAAATGTATGGCTATTGGAAAGTGTGGCTATTGGAAAGTGTGGCTGTTGGAAAGTGTGGCTATTGAGAAGTGTGGCTATTGAAAAGTGTGGCTTTGGAAAGTGTGGCTATCGGAAGGAGTGGCTATTGCAACTATGTGGCTATTGCAACTGTGTGGCTATTGCAACTGTGTGGCTATTGCAACTGTGTGCCTTTTGCAACTGTGTGCCTTTTGCAGGAATAAACACTTTGCCCGACTGTGTTTACTGCAAAAGTCCCGCTCATTTCGTGATTTCCGCTTAGTGGACAGATCACGCTGATTGCATCATTTCCGGTGAGTGCCGACGTCATGCTGAATGCGGACATGTTGCTGACTGTGGAAGGCCCAAAGTGGAGACGCCATGCTCAGCCAACACACACACCCACCAGGCCTGAGTTACTGAGCTGCCAGCCTGCCAGGCCTGAGTTACTGAGCTGCCAGACCTGAGTGACTGAGCTGCCAGGCCTGAGTGACTGATATGCCAGCCCAATAATCCACTCGGCCCACATTGTCCATACTAGCCCCCTGGAAACCAGTCCTTTCGGCCCACAACACCCATACTAGTGCTACAAACCCCCCCCCCCCACTGGCCAACAATATTGGAATTGGTGGAGAGGTGTAATATTGTGTTGGGGGACCAGCCCACCCGTGTGATGCTGGGACCCAATGTGTCCCACTTAGTCTAGTACTTCTTAAAAGTGTCTCCACTCCTTCTCCCCTCCCTTCTCCCCCCTTCTCCCCCCTCTCTCCCACTCTCTCCCACTCTCTCCCCCTCTCTCCCCCTCTCTCTCCCGCCTTCGCGATGTGTTTGTGTGTGTGTGTGTGTGTGTGTGTGTGTGTGTGTGTGGGCGGTCGGTCGATCCAGCTCGCGGTGTCAACACGGACGGTCGATCCAGTTCGAGGCTTTCCAGGCGAGTGCCCTCAAGCTTGAAGGTCGAAGACACTCTTCTGGACTTGCGGATTAGGTCACCCAAGTGGGACAGCCCCTTTATTCAATAACTTCCACCCAAGCATGGCTTTTCCATTAAAACTAATAAAGGGTTTGTGGTCACTTGGTAAGGTTTCACATATAAAACCATGGACTTTATGCTTCCTGATCTCTTGCATGAGGGATAAGAAAAACTGAAAGACTCAATTTCTAATTTAAAGATGAAATTCCCAGCCAAGGATAACCACCCATTCAGGAACTGCAAATCTGTTTCCCTGCATTTCATAAGTCTTTTTCTAGTTAAATATTATTCACATTAAATATCTAAACATTATATACATTATTCTTATTATTTAATGACCAAGGCGGCTATACTTGGCTATGAATTTAATCCTTAAATTTGAAATTGAACCTTTTATTATCCCTCATTCAAGAGATCACGAAGCATAAAGTCCATGGTTTTATATGTGAAACCTCAAAACCTGGGAACACTGCCCATGCTACATCTTTGCAGTATTTTCCGCTTGAAATAAAAACAAAAAAAGCCTAAATATTTATTAATGTCCGCGCAGACACATTGATTGATCAATGTGTGGCACGCCAATAATCGTGGTCTTACCACCTAGAAAATCAATCTTACATTGAGTTCCCAATTCCTCAATCTCATGACCCTTCTCCCACACTCCAATCTGCTCACACTGCCAATGATAAACAGATAAGGTGAGCAGACAATAGGTTGTAGTAATCTCGCCCAAGGACATAAATTGACAGTGTCTATTACTGCAGAACAGTATGAGCCATAAATTATGCATGTCAGTGACAAATTAGTCATTAAATAATTGTCCATCACACATACCTCACTGAGTTTTCAATCTATTATGCCCAGTCCGTGAATAAAACTTATTTGAGCTATGTTATGTCTGCAATAAATGCAATTGCTTAAATTAAATAGTTGCTTTTTTATCTTTTACGAGTAAATGAGGGTGTGTCTTCTTCAACTCAATTTTTCTGTGCTGATTGAATATCACAATACAATCGCAGTTCCTGTGCTTCTAATGTCCCTCTCAAGCCGTAAGTCACTTTTGGCCATATCGTGATCGCGAATGGAATTAGAGCGAATAGCAATCAATGGAAAAGCCGCGATTTAGTTTGGTTTAGTTTAGTTTAGAGATACAGCATGCAAACAGGCCCTTCGGTCCACTGAATCCGCATCGACCAGCGATCCCCACACATTAACACTATGCTACACACACTGGGGACAATTTATACTTATGCCAAGCCAATTAACCTACAAACCTGTACGTCTTTGGAGTGTGGGAGGAAAGCGAAGATCTCAGAGAAACCTCATGCAGTCATGTGGAGAATGTACAAACTGCGTACAGACAGCACCTGTAGTCAAGATCGAACCCAGGTCTCTAGCGCTGCAAGCGCTGTAAGGCGGCAACTCCACCGCTGTGCCGCCGTGCCGCTCAGCGGATTGGAGATCCCTTTTAATTGGCAAAAGATTGAAAGGTTCTAGTGTTAGGAAAGTGATGGCATGAGGAACTACAGATGTTGGCTAACAATCTGTCTGAGAAAGGGTCCCAACGTGAAACATCACCTATCCATATTCTCTGGAGATGCTGCCTGGCCTGTTGAATTACTCTAGTGCTTCATGTCTATTTTAGTGTTTGGAAAGACCTGGTGCCCATGCCCCTATCTCACTGTTGTTAACAGAGTGGCTGAGCAAGCAATTTGGAAAGTAAGTGGTATATAGTGGTGAATAGTGAAACGCCTGGATGGAGTGGATGTGAAGAGGATGTTTCCACAAGTGGGAGAGTCTAGGACCAGAGGTCATAGCCTCAGAATTAAAGGACGTTCCTTTAGGTAAGAGGTGTTGCTTTTGTCAGAGGGTGGTGAATCTGTGGCATACACTGCCACAGAAGGCTGTGGAGGCCAAGTCAATGGATATCTTTAAGGCAGAGATAGATAGATTCTTGATTAGAATGGGTGTTTGGGGTTTTATGGGGAGAAGGTAGATGAATGGGTTTAAAAGGGAGAGATAGATCAGTCATGGTGGAGTAGGCTTGATGGGTCAAATGGCCTGATTCTACACCTATCACATGCACTTATTAAGTTATATTGTATCTTAGTGCAAGAAGATCGGAATGCAAGAGTAAAGGCATCTTACTATAATTATATGGACACCTGGAATACTGTTCACAATTCTTATCTCCTTACCTTGCGAAGAACATACGTGACATAGGGTGTTTGCTGACTGACTCTGGGGTGGGAGGGAGGAGGGAGGATTGTTTTAGGAGGATGGATTAAACAAACCTGGCCTGTATTTTCCCCGAGTTTAGAAGAGAGAGCATTAATCTAATTGAATTGTACATATTTCTTGCAGGGATGGAGAGAGGATGTTTCATTTGACTGGGATATCTAGAACAGGAGCCCCTGTCTCTGTATAACGGGATACCCATTAAGGACTGAGGCGAGAAGAAATTTCTGCACCAAGAGTGTAGTGAATATTTGATCCACTACCTTGACATGTTGTGGATTCTCTCTCTGTGTGCATTTCCTCCTGGCATAGATCATTAAATACTTAATGATCTCTGACTCTCAGTCTGAAGAAGGGGCTTAACCCAAAACATCACCTATTCCTTTTCTCCAGAGATGATGCCTGACCCGTTCGGTTACTCCAGCATTTAGTGTCTACTTTTCGATATGGTGTTAGTGTATCAACCATGATCTTATTGAATGGCAAAGCTGGTACAGAGGGCTGAATGGTCTGATTTTGGTTTTATTTCTTAAGTTCTTATTCCAAGTTTCTCGAGGGCTGTTGTGAATTCACTCCCCGAGTGAATGGAGTAAAAGCAGAAAAAAGCAAGGGACTGAAGAAGGGTCTCGACCCGAAACGTCGCCTATCTCCTTCGCTCCTTAGATGCTGCTGCACCCGTTGAGTTTCTCCAGCCTTTTGTGTACCCAAGGGACTGCATATGCTGGTTTGCAAAAAAAATGATGCAAAGTGCCAAAGTAACTCAGTGGGTCACACACCATCTCTGGAACACCGGAGATGCTACCTGCTTCATTGAGTTACTCCAGCACTTTGTGCCTTTTTAGGGTAAAGAGCTTGTACTGAATGGAGCTCTTTAGATGCAGGAAAGATCTTGAATGATGTTGTGGAGCACCAAGGCTTTCCTCTGCAATTATAACCACAATGCAATGGTTCCACAGTTTAATGGTGCATTATTGTCATGTGTGCGCTGCACAGTGGAATTATTTTTGCATGTTTCACACATGCAAGAGTTGCTATATTTTGGCGCTATACAGAAAAGTCCAGAACCAGAGGTCACAGTTTAAGAATAAGGGGTAGGCCATTTAGGACTGAGATGAGGAACAACTGTTTCGCCCCAAGAGCTGTGAATCTGTGGAATTCTCTACCACAAAAGGCAGTGGAGGCCAATTTAGTGGATGTTTTCAAGAGAGAGTTAGAATTAGCTCTTAGGGCTAATGGAATTAAGGGATATGGGGAAAAAGCAGGAACGAGGTATTGATTTTGGATGATCAGCCATGATCATATTGAATGGCGGTGCGGGCTCGAAGGGCCTCCACCTATTTTCTGTTTCTATGTTTCTAAGTCCATAGTCCGATTCCCCGTGAGGGGGAACTTCTTTACTCAGAGGGTGGTGGCTGTGTGGAATCAGCTTCCAGCAGAAGTGGTGGAGGCAGGATCGATTTTAACATTTAAGAGTAAAGTGGATAGGTATATGGACGTGAAGGGAATGGAGGGGTATGGTCTGAGTGCAGGTAGATGGGACTAGGGGAAAACAAATGGTCGGCACGGACTGGAAGGGCCGAGAGGGCCTGTTTCCGTGCTGTAATTGTTATATGGTTATATGTTTCACATGCTCAATGTGCTGCAGCGGTTCCTAATCCAGGTGAGTCCCAGGCTGCTGTGGGGCCTCTTCCATCGACCTCGGCCGATCCAGAAGTGATGATGATGAAGCAGCAGAGTTCGGGACCGATATTAAATGTGACTGTTAAAGTGTCGAAACATTGCGGTGCAGATATAAACAGAACACAGAGCAAATATTTGTCTTGTGAAGGCCGGCTAAGTGTAAATTGGAAAATGCCACAGTAAAAAATCCTCAGATCGAACCTTGAAATCTGTGTTCAAGTCTGCTCTCCCGAGCGTAAAGGAAACATTCAAACCATGGAGCCAATGCAGAGCGTGAAAAATCGAGAAACACAGAAACACAGAGCACTTGGCCTAAGCAAGATTACTTTATTACAGCTGTTTGCCTCCCACCTGTGCTCTTCAATTGCATATCCTTAACACTATTGATGTCCAGTGAGCTGGTTGTATTACATTGCATGCCACATGTAAAGGGAGGCTTAAGTGGTAAAAATTGCTGTTGAAATATTAAAGTTTAGGTCCTTTACACTGAGCATGATAAATGTTCGGCTCACGTACTCTAATCTCAACTGAGAATGCAGGAGATTTCAAAAAGATCACTTCTGCCACTGGCAGGGATTCACCTCTCTCTCTCTCAGCTCCTCTATACTATCAAGGACATGAGCAACATGCTATTTAGCTTGGTAGCCGTTGACATTCACAGGGCTGAAGGATTCACATTTAGTACAACCCATGGAGAAAGCAAAGGAAAGTAAAATGAATCGAGAGAATAAAGCAGAGTGTGGAGATTTTTAAAAAACTACTAAAGTTTACAAGAAAAGTTATTATTCATCCCAGTGTAATCATAAAGACCAATTGTCTTATTATTACAAAAAAGGTAATCCAGTTACATCTTCATAACTCTGTTATCCCTTTAACTTGATTGACTTTTTCTCTTGGACGATGTATCAACTACCCCCTCTGGTGAAACCTTTCATACACGATAATGCTCTTGTGTAATCAATGGGAGATATACTGTACATTTCTAAAAAGTTTCCAACTGTAAAGACATTTGGGCAGGTATGTGGATAGGAAAGGTTTAGCAGGAAACGGGTCAAACACAGGCAAGTAGGGCCTGTTTAGATGGGCATTTTGGTTGGCATGGACATGCTTCCATGCAGTATGACTCAAAATCACTCAGAATATTTACTGAGTCTTCCCCAGTTCTAATATTATCACAAGGTTATGGATCCACAGATAGGAGACAACTTCAGTAGCGTTACCATCTTTCCTGGATTGCCGCAATGCCCATGGGATTCAAATGATAATTTTCTGTGTTTTACAAAAGCCAACACCCAAGATTCTTGTAGAAAAAAGAACTGCAGATGTTGGTTTTCCAAAAAGAGCACAAAGTGCTGGAGTAACCGGTCTGGCAGCATCTCGGGAGAACCTGCATTGGTGACGTTTTGGGTTGCGACCCTTCTTTGGGCTGACTGCAGAGAGGGGGAAGAAAGTTGGGAGAGAAGAGGAGCAGGACAAAGTGTGCCAAGTAATAGCTGAATAAACTGTTTGATAGGGGCTGATAGGCAGATGGTAACAAAGGCCAGCGATTAAAACAGAAGGTGCGAGACAACAGGATTGAAGAGTTTTGAATTGTGAAGGCAGAGGAAGGAATGTGCGTGAAGAGGGAGGAGGAGCAGAGAAGGCATTTACTGCAGATGGGGGAGAATATCCTGCTGGGACAGTTCTTAATGGGATAACAAAGGCATAAATAATCAAATGGACTGGGAATGTTTTACATCACCAATCCTCTCAGTTCTTCCAATGAGAAATGATGGGAGAGCGTAGGCAAGATGGTCGGAGGCCGGAGCTCTGTGCAGCAAATCCATTCAAACATGATACTCCAGAATGGGCAACCATTTTACGTGCTCTCGCTCATAGAAATTGCGGAAGGCGGCCATTCAGCACATTGTGGTCCTGCAAGCCACATAATTGTTTAAAGTTAATATGATATTTCAGTTATAGATCCATATCTATTCATTACTTATGTCTCTTCATGTGACCAAGCAAAAAACAAACTGCTAGAGGAACCCAACAGAACAAGTAGGGGTGGCACAGTGGTGCAGAGGTAGAGTTGTTGTCCTACAGTGCTAACAGCGCCGGAGACCCAAGTTCGATCCCGACTACGGGTGCTGTCTGTATGGTTACTTTGGTTTCCTCCCACACTCCAAAGACGTACAGGTACTGTATGTAGGTAAATTGGTCTGGTATCAGTGTAAATTGTCCCTGTTGTGTGTGTAGGGTAGTGTTAATGTGCGGGGTTTGCTGAGTCGGTGGGGACTCGGTGGGCCAAAGAGCCTGTTCCCGCACTGTATCTCTAAACTAATTTATTTTTTAAAGCAGCATCTCTGTGGTGGAGCTGGGGTAGGGAAGAATTGTTGATGTTTCGGATCAAATCTACCCTGCATCAGATCTGAGAGTGGAGAGGGAGGAAAGCTAACGCGAGGAGGTGAGGGGGAGGGCAGAATCAGGGGCAGTAGATGGACCAAGGAGGGGTGTAGGACGATGGGTAAATCCACCTCCACTGTTGGTCCTGATGCAGGGGCTTGTCCCAAAACATCAACAATTGCTCCCTCCGATTGTTGCTCAATCTTCTCAGTTCCTCCAGCATTTTTGTTTTGTTTTTTGCTCCAGATTCTACCATCTGTCTCTTGTGTTTCCAGATACTGCGTGGAAAGAGGCCCTTTGGCCCACAGAGTCTGCGCCGACCATTGATCTAAATCTACCCTACACACTAGGGACAATTCACGGAAGCAAATTAACCTACAAATCTGCACGTGTTTGGAATGTGGGAGGAAACGAGCACCCGGAGAAATCACATGCTGGGAAAACATGCAAACTCTGCACAGACAGCATCCGTAGTCAGGATCGAATTTGGTCTCTGGCGCTGCAGGCAGTAACTCGACTGCTGTGCCACTCTGCCACCTCGCTGAGTTTAAAAATCTGGTTAAGGTTGCTGTAACTGACAGCACAGTGGCACAGCGGTAGAGTTGTTGCCCTACGGCACCAGAGACCTGGTTCGATTCTGACTATAGGTGCTGTCTGTACGGAGTTTATACGTTCTCCCCGTCACCGCATAGTGTTTTCCCCGGATACTCCGGTTTCCTCTCACGTTCCAAAGACGTACAAGTTTGGAGGTTAATAGGCTTCAGTAAAGATTGTAAATTGTCCCTAGTGTGCAGGATAATGCTAGTGTACGGGGTGAGCATTGGGCAGCGCGGACACGATGGGTCGAAGGGCCCATTTCCACATTGTTTCTCGAAACTAAACCAAACCACGACACACAAGATAGACACAAGAAGCTGGAGTAACTCAATGGGACAGGCAGCATCTCTGAAGAAAAGGAATAGATGACATTTCTGGTCGAAACCCTTCTTCAGGGTGAGAGTCAGGGGAGAGGGAAACGAGAGATATGTACAGAAATAAATGAATGAACGGTGTGCAAAAGGACAAATCAAAGCCAGCAATGATGATCAAGGAATGGTGGAGCCCACAATGGGCCCTTGCTGACTCTGGTGAAAGTGATAACTAGTGGATATGAACAGTGAAACTCAGAAGGACAACACATTCAGCCAGTGAGTTTGAAATCCCCACCCCTAGCTCATTGAATGAAGATGCTTTGTATTTGGTACTCTGGGTCGTAAACAATCATCTGGCGTCTGTTATACTGTGAGCTTTGCAATGAGTGAGCCATCCAAGTGTGCTGGGCATCAGTATCGTAAACCACTTCATTGCTAGACAAAGACAATCATCTTGTAAAGACAGATGTTTCGCATTCAGGGGTTGCAACACCAGTCACTTCTTACCCAGTGAATTACTGCTGATAGTAATCTTCCCCCCTGAGGCTTGTGAATCTTTAGAATTCTCTCCTCCCCAGAGAGCTGGAGTCTGAGGCATTAAATATATCCAAGGTTTTGACAGATAGATCTTCGGACTGCAGGGGAATCGAAGGTTTATGGGGAACAGACAGAAAAATGAAAATAAGACCAAGATCAGAGCAGCCATGAATTTATTGAGTGCGCAAAGAAGACTCTCGGGGCTGCTTCTCTTCTCCTGCTCGTATTTCTAAATGTTCTTATGTAGAATTAATCACTGCTTTCAAAAGGGAATTAGATAGGCACTGCGCAGAGATTTTCCAGGTGCTCCAAATATCCCAGGCCATAAGGAAAGAGTGGAGAAGTGGGACTGGAGGGATTGCCGTAGCAGGAGACTTGACTGACGGAAAGCCAACACTCTATGCCAGGCTAATCTATGATTGTACAAGCAGCTAATCACATGCAAGATTGCAGTTGTGTCCAGCCTATTCCCACAACTTCACAGAGGTCAAGAACTAGTATTACAGCCCGCTCCTGGTGAATAGTTTAGTTTAGAGATAACAGCGTGGAAACAAGCCCTTCAGCCCACTGAGTCCACACCTATCGGCGATCCCCTCACATTAACACTACCCTACACTAGGGACAATTTTACACTTATACCAAGCCAATTAACCTTACAAACCTATATGTCTTTGGAGTGTGGGAGGAAACGGAAGATCTCAGAGGAAACCCACGTAGGTCACGGGGAGAATGTACAAACTCCGTACAGACAGCACCCATAGTCAGGATCGAACCCAGGCCTCTGGCGCAGTAAGGCAGCAACTCTACCGCTGCGCCACCATAATAAGTGACCTGGGAGTATGTCCATACAATACCATCCCAAGGTTTGTTGTAAAATGAGTCTCAGCAGGTCAGGCAGCATCTCTGGAGAAAAGGAATACGTGACGACTCAGGTCTGGACTCTTCTTCAGACCAAGTTTCAAGTGAGAGGTAAACGAGAGATGTGAAAAGGTACTTAGAACAAATGAATAAAATATATAAAAAAAAAATCAAAGCCAGCAACGATGACTAAGGAAAGATGGAGCCCACAATGGTCCATTGTTGGCTGTGAGCAAGTGATAACAAATGATACAAACATTGAAACTTAGCAAGACAACAGTGAAATTAGTATGATGACTAGGGTGGGGGTGGGACGGGGAGAGAGGGGATACAAGAGTTACTTGTGGGATCAATATTCACACTGCTGTGTTGTAAGCTGCCCGAGCGAAATATGAGGTGCTGTTCCTCCAATTTGAGTGTGGTCTCACTCTGACAGTGGAGGAGGCCCAGGACTGTAAGGTCAGTATGGGAATGGGGAGGGGAGTTTGAATGCTTGGCAACCGGCCAAGGCGGACTGAGAGATGATTTAGGGTTTGTATAGCACGGAGCAGCTGACAACATGTAGATTGTTCATTGAGTCACTGGATCTAAGCAACATCAATGTTGGGTGGCGGGCAAAATGGTGAGTAGAGCTTAACACCAAGATGGCAGCACTTCACTGCATCCTAGCCTGTTAAGGGGATTAATTTAGCGGCAGTCTCCTTGTGTGCATAGATAATAGATAATAGACAATAGGTGCAGCAGTAGGTCATTCGAGCCAGCACCGCCATTTAATGTGATCATGGCTGATCATCCCCAATCAGTACCCCGTTCCTGCCTTCTCCCTATTTCCCCTGACTCGCTATTTTTAAGAGCCCTATCAAGCTCTCTCTTGAAAGCATCCAGAGAACCTGCCTCCACCGCCCTCTGAAGCAGAGAATTCCACAGACTCACCAATCTCTGTGAGAAAAAGTGTTTCCTTGTCTCCGTTCTAAATGGCTTACTCCTTATTCTTAAACTGTGGCCCCTGGTTCTGGACTCCCCCAACATCTGGAACATGTTTCCTGCCTCAAGCGTGTCCAAACCCTAAACAATCTTATTATATGTTTCAATGAGATCCCCTCTCATCCTTCTAAACTCCAGAGTGTACAAGCCCAGCTGCTCCATTCTCTCAGCATATGATAGTCCCATCCCAGGAATTAACCTTGTAAACCTACGCTGCACTCCCTCAATAGCTCAATAGATATTCTTCATCTTGAAATTCTTTCCATGGCATGCCTTACCAAAAGTCTCAGTTGATGAATGAATGATACTTTCTTGTCACATGTGACAAGTCACCATGATATTCTTTGTTTCGCATACCCAAGGTATGCAAAGAGTCACCACATAAAGAACGCCGACAAAATTACAAAGTCACAAAGTATCTCCATTTTTTCTACCCCCCCTCCTCTCACGGCAGGTTTCCCATGCCAGATACCTCTTTATTCTTCCACCCCACCTGCCCCCTCACAGCGATTGTCCAGCAGAAACAAGTCCCTCAGTTGGAAGATATTTTGTGTATGTCCATTTGTATGTGGTATGTGCGTCATTATTAAGCAAAACAGTTAGACATATTTCTGAGCATGCTCCTGCCTAAGATGGTGGAGAAATGAGGCATCAAAAAGACCGATGGTTCATAAAGTAAGGATGAAAGACTTCACTGTAACTCGATACCTGTGACAATAGACTAAACTAAACTCAAAGACTTTGGTAAAGTGTGGCAGTCCATAGCACTCTCATCCCTGATTGAGATAGTCAGAGATGCAAAAGTATTACTGTTAATGATGTAAGATAGACACAAAATACTGGAGTAACTCAGCGGGGCAGGCAGCATTTCTGCAGAGAAGGAATGGGTGACATTTTGAGTCGAGACCCTTCTTCAGACTGAAGTCCTTCAACTCATTATGTCAATGCCAATATTACCAGCACCTTTTGGGCATCAGCATCTTTTTATTTCCATACTGCGAACGGATTTTTGTTTGTAATTTGCTTTTCCCTCTGAGTTTTATAATAAGAAAATCAATCACTGCAAACACTGCTAGGGAGTGTGTAGGTAGTAATGTGGATCTTATTTGAATGTTTCAAAGTACGACTTGGGCTACATTGGATAATTATAGAAATTAGATTATATTCTTTTAGAAGGTTATTCCATATTGTATAATCCTTTTTTGTTATAATTGTCTTGCCCTTGCAAATCAACAGCAATACAAGAAGATGAATATAATACCCAGTCAAAGAAATTGCTTTGCTGTAAGAATGTGGCATGTGCCTATATATACAGCAAATCAATGACAAAAATTAGCACAGCAATAAAGCATGCTTGACGTGGAAGATTTAAGATCAAAAATGCATTACTGATCTGCCAAACTGTCTCCTGAAACCAAAATGCATAAGACTAGGTTTTCTGGAGTGCTCTCAAAGAGTCAGAGGGTCATCAGTTCAATTTCCAGTTAAGATATTTAAAAAGATAATATTTACTGATACTTCAACATAGAATAACATAGCACTACTGAAGCTGTTCTCTTTGAGAAGGGATATTAACCCAGCACTTGCTCGTGGATATTATTACTGTTTAATTTTTCACCATTATGAAGAGGAAATTCAAAGTGGTTCATTTCCATTGAAGTCATAATTTTATATGTAGGAAGGAACTTCAGATGCTGGTTTACACAGAAGATAGACACAAGAAGCTCATAAGTCTGAAGAAGGGTCTCAATGTCACCTATTCCTTTCCTACAGTCATAATTTAATGTGCCTATTTAGAAAGGATCAAAATAACTTTCCTGGTCAATCGTATTTAGTTTAGTTTAGTTTAGATTAGTTTAGTTTAGTTTAGTTTAAAGATATAGCTTGGAAACAGTCCCTTCGGCCCATCAAGTCCATGTCAACCAATGATCACCCGTTATCCCAGCTTTGCATCCTACACAGAAGTGGCAATTTACGGATATATTACCCTACAAACCTGCACGTCTTTGAAATGGGTGAGGAAACCAGAGCACCCAGAGAAAACCCGCACAGCCATGGTGAGACCAACTGTACAACTGTGTCGCCCTGTTGAAAGCCAATGGTAGATATATTTTTCAACAACAACAGCTGTCTCCTCTATCAGCTAGTGTGCTGATACCCACACAAACTCAATGAATGACACTGCAGTAAGCAGCTCTGGCAACCAAGGCCATTTCTGACACACAATCTCAGTTGCTCAAGCTCCCAGAATGACTTGAAATGTGAGGAGCAGTCCTGCAGAACCAAACTAATATTCTCATTTCTTGCTGCACTTTTCTATAATTCTGTGATTATCTTGGATAACCTTGAACATTTCCATTCCCCTTGTCAGAAACTGCTGTACTATTTGTTCACAAATAACAACAAACACCTATATCCTCCCAATTAAATTGACAATAAAATCACACCCGATGTGTTCTGAAACCATTTTGGTTTTAACGAAAAATGTTTGGCCCCTTGTCAGAAACTGCCATACTATTTGTTCATAAATAACAATAAACACCTTTAGACTCCCAGTTAAATTGACAGTAAAATCTCATCTGACTCGTTCTGAAACCAATTTATTTTTAACCAAAAATACTTGGCATGGTTTCAAAATAGTTTTAACAGCACTGCACAGAAACATTGAACATGAAGCTATTGTTATAATGGAGGATTGAAGGAGAGTGCCGAAAGCTGTTAAGTGTCAGTATTAATTTTAACAAAAACAGAGAATAGGACGTGAGAGAAGCTGGGAATATTTGAGATTATCGAAACACTAAACTTGCCGGTTACTACCAATGTTCAATGAATATCTTGAGTTTAAGTGCTGTTCTATTTGTTTACAGACTGCACCGTGCAGATTACAACATCTGCTTCTGTTTTCTGTTTTCTGAACCATTCTCTGTTTCTTATCCAATTATTTCACAAGATGGCTGACAGATAATTAATCACTGCATGGGCCTTTTAATAAGATGAATGAAACAAAGGTGAAATGTGATTAAAAAGACATGTAATGGGCCAAGTTACCAAGCAACAGTATCTCGTTGAATCATTTTTCCAAATGTTGGTTTGTGCATGGATTAATGAATAATATCCTTTGCTTTGAAATATATAGCTTGTAAATCAGGTCGCTTCCTTCGCAAATTAGCAGATTCGGCAAACGTTTAAAAAAACACATACGCACATTCGTTTTTTTTGTTATTTTTGTGACCATCTTCTTTTTCTATGCCTGGATATCAAATAACATCCCTCGTTCATTATTGGTAATTCAGTGAATCTAACCTTTTGCAGGACTTTCGGTGAGTTAGTGGCAGCCATACATTGTCAAATGCAAGGTCATCTTGCATATTTATCAATTCCATTAAATACATATGTTCAGGCTGCTATTAAGCTGTTTACACTTAAGACAATCAGTAGAAGACTCCTGCCTGCATATTTGAGATGTCATTTTCTGTGTCCTCATGTTTGCTTTGGGAAGATTGGTTGAATTATATCAATAATATCTGTGTAAACCTGTCCACCAAGAGCAGTGAGACCAATCCACCAGCTGCAAATGGTGTTTAGTTATTTGCTGGTTTGAAGCATTATTATAGGTGACATAAATATATGATCAAACACGAGTAAAAATATTAAATTCTAATATTCATAAGTTTGTTCAGTGTTTGCATTATTCTTTTCCACCTTGAAGTGCAAATGGCATATTTTAATAAGAACTTGGATTTAAAACACACATTTTCAGAATCAGTCAAGGAATTGAGTATAGAAGTTGGAATATTATGTTGTACAAGATATGGCAAAGCCACAGTTGGAGTATTATACTCAGTTTTGGTAACCCTAATATAGTAAAGATGGCATCAAGTTGGAAAGAGTGCAGAGAAGATTTACAAGGATTTTGTCAGGACTCGAGGGGCTGAGCTGCAGGAAAAGGTTGGACAGACTAGGACATTATTCCTTGGACGGCAGGAGGCTAAGGGGTGCACCTTATAGAAGCAAATAAAAGCATGAGTGGAATAAATAGCGTGAATGCACAGTCTCTTACCCAGAGGCTATCTATTTTTTTACAGAGGCCAATTATCCTACGAACCCACACATCTTGCGGTGTGGGTGGAAACCTGAGCATTCAGAGGGGACTCACTCTGTCACATGGAGAACATATAAACATCACAAATACAGCACAAGGTCAGGATCAAACCCAGGTCTCGGGTGCACCGAGGCAGCAACTCTACCAACTGTGCATCTTATGCTGCCTAACAATTCATAATCTCATCAAGTACAGAGGTAATGAAAAGCATGATCTACTGTAACAATCCTCTCTCTCATACTAATGCTTATTATTCCACGTTAATACCCGGCTGGAGCTTGATGGCAGTTTCATAATGGACTTAACTTCCTTTCCTTAGCATTATTGCTTTTGTTTTAATAATTATCTCTTCTGTTAAAATGACTGTCACAATATCCAAGCTACAAGGAAGAAATGGCCTTTACATTGAAGGAATCCATTTTTGTCTTCAAGCTCGCATTTGTACTTCTAAAGCCAATATAATTAAGATTGCAGTGAAGATAACTTGATTCTGAATGTGAGGGAAAAGAGCATCAAAATACTGGACCAAGAAAAAGCCTATTGAGTCTGTTCTGCCATTTAATTAGATCATGCCGGTCATTTAATATCCTGTAAGTTCAGTTTGTATTTCGTTTTACAATACAATCTTGGCAGATTACAGGCTAGTCATCAGCCAGGTACAATTGGAGCAAAAACTTGCAGGTTCTGGCTAATCCATCACAAAAAAAAACAGGGAATGCATGTAATTTGAAACAGTTCAGGCAACATCAATAGGGAGAGAAATGTTTTGGAATGAGTGGATCTTCAGACCTTGAATCCTGGCAGCATCCTCCTAAATGTTCTCTGCACTCTTCCCAGCTTAATCTACTATTCTATTTTCTATTTTCTATTAATAGCACTTTTTCTATAGCAGGGTGCCCAATACTGGGCACAATACTTCAAGTGTGGTCTCACCAATGTCTTGTGCAATTGTAACATAATGTCCCAACTTCCCTACTCATTTTCTTGAAAGGAAAGGAAATTGCATTCCTATTTAAAGTTTCACTTTTGGCGCTCAACGACACGGTCTCTTTCAGTTGGGTGACCCAACAGACTGCAGATACCGTAGTGTGGGGATCTCTACAGGTCGAGCGGCATCTGTGGAGGCAAATGCGGAAATGGATAGGTAGAAACAAGGAACCGCAAATGCTTGTTTGCCAAGCAAAGACTCAAGGTGCTGGAGCAACTCAGGCAGCATCCCTGGAGAACATGGATAGGCGATGTTGCAGGTCAGTACCCTTAATGCTCGTCCTGAAGTTGGGTTTTGGACTGAAACTATGTACGTGCTCGATGCCAAATAAATTATTTTATACTGACTTCCGGTGGCGCCATGTTCTAGCAACATACGCTGCACATAGCTCCGTTCCCAAAAATATGCGACTTTTCGCATTAAATCCCAGGTCTACTTGTCGGGACCGATTTAAAAAAACTTACCGGAGCCTCTGGACGTCGCGTGGCTGACGTTATCAGTAAGCGCTGTGAATTTAATGGTGGTTTAAAGCACTTTAAATGCAAAATCCATCCACTGGTCAGAGTCCTCAGAGAATAGTCACGAAACATCACTGGAGAAGCCAGACGAAGCCTGAAGAACCTACTATTGAAGTGGCTCCTGAAGAAGAAGTGCTCTCCAAAATGGCTACAAGAGCTAAGGCAGATAAGGACAAAGAAATTGAGGATTTAAAGCAATCGGTAAGAGAACTGAAAGATGAAAAGGTGGATGAAAAGAAGATGGAGAAGATGATGAGAGAGATTGCGGAACAGCTGACGGTGAATATGAATGATGGCAATCAGAAAGTTATTGAGTCGGCGCAGGTTTCGATTGGCACCATAAATAAACAAATTGATGATGTGCGAGATGAACTATCAAAGAGAATGGATAAGGGGGAAGAAGACACCATGAAGAAGTTTGATGCAGTGCAGGAGACTGTCTCTTCATATGTGACAACAATGCGAGAGATGGAGGAAGAGATGGCACGAATGGCTGAGGAGATGAAGAAAATGAAAACATATCAAGACCTCACTACAAAACAGATGCCGACTCAGCTGGCAAAAGTTTCGGATAAATGCCTGGATTTGGAAGCTCATTCGAGACACCAAAATCTAAGAGTAGTTGGAGTACCAGAGGGAGCCGAGGGAGAGAACCCTCGGGAGTTCGCTGCGGGCCTAATTAAAGAAGCTCTTAATCTCCCTAACCTACCGAAAATTGAAGTGGCACACCGAGTTCCGAGATTTAAACAAAGATCTCAAACAAGTTCAGAATATACACGACAGATTATTGTGAAATTTCGGGACATTTCTGACTTGGAAGAGGTTATGAATAACATCAAATATGGAGTGCCATTGTAGTTCAGTGAAGCATCTATTAAACTATTCAGGGATTACCCTTATGAAATTGTGCAAAAGTGAAACCAGTTCTCAAAGACAAAGCAGGCTCTCCAAGGAATTAAAGATGTCAGATATGGTGTTTACTAGCCAGCTAAGATGAGAATCTCTTACAAGGGGCAGCAAAAATTGTTCACAAATCCGGAGATTGCATACAAATATGCTCTAACCATCGTGGAAAAGAACAAGTAGTTGGAATGGATGGACTGTATGGACAAATCTTTTTTTTTACTATTTCACCGTCAATGGCTGAGCGCTTGCTAGAAGGAGAAATTCTCCCTGCGCTTTGTCTAGACTTCTTATTGGTGGAATGTTAACTTAAGGACACACTGTGTTCCAAGTGAAGCGAAAAAAGATAAAAATGAAGAACTCAAGAGCAGAATGCGGACAGAGCAATTATTGTTGTTTAGGAGATTAAATGAATAACCTAAAGGGTATAGATCTAACATTTGTAACAATGGTAACATAGAATATTAACATAGAAATAGTAATGAACGTTAATCAGAATTGTAGAAAGGGCATGATTTATAATCGAACATTTATAATATAATTTAACAAGTTTCAATTATATCTATAAATGGGGTGAGGTGGACAAGCGTGCTCCTGGCTCAGATCCAGGAGTCTGTTGCAGGTTAACCCCTTCAACCAACAGTTGATTATTACCGAGGTAAAATTATACCTTTAAACATTTAGTAGATAAAACTGTTAGTTATATTTGGGAATATATAATGAAATGGATACATGTATTGTAAATGGGTACTATTCATTTGATTTTGAACTGGTCCCGTTCCAGTGTCCATGTTATGAGTAATAGCGGGAGTGGAAGTGGAGCTAATTGTTTAATATCGACAAGGGAAGTCGATACAATGTTTTCTCCCACCAACAGGTGGGTCACTTGTTACAGTGCTGACAAGTTCGGACACTGTATTTTCACTTTTATAAGTTTTTTTAAATTATCACAATTAGTCACATGTGTGTGCTTTTTATTTAAGGACAATCACAAAAGGAATCTACTAATTGAATTTTGTAGGGCAAATGCTCCCCCAATATCTAAAGACCTGAGGTATGGACGCACCATAAGATACACAGGTATTAAATCCATTCAAAATGCAAGACAATAAACAAAAGAAACTGTGAGGAATCTCATTCTGCAGCTGGAACATTAGGGGTGTTAACAAACGCATTAAAAGGGATAACATAGAAAACATAGAAACATAGAAATTAGGTGCAGGAGTAGGCCATTCAGCCCTTCGAGCCTGCACCGCCATTCAATATGATCATGGCTGATCATCCAACTCAGTATCCCGTACCTGCCTTCTCTCCATACCCTCTGATCCCCTTAGCCACAAGGGCCACATCCAACTCACTCTTAAATATAGCCAATGAACTGGCCTCAACTACCCTCTGTGGCAGAGAGTTCCAGAGACTCACCACTCTCTGTGTGAAGAAAGTCTTTCTCATCTCGGTCTTAAAGGATTTCCCCCTTATCCTTAAGCTGTGACCCCTTGTCCTGGACTTCCCCAACATCGGGAACAATCTTCCTGCATCTAGCCTGTCCAACCCCTTAAGAATTTTGTAAGTTTCTATAAGATCCCCTCTTAATCTCCTAAATTCCAGAGAGTATAAACCGAGTCTATCCAGTCTTTCTTCATAAGACAGTCCTGACATCCCAGGAATCAGTCTGGTGAACCTTCTCTGCACTCCCTCTATGGCAATAATGTCCTTCCTCAGATTTGGAGACCAAAACTGCACGCAATACTCCAGGTGTGGTCTCACCAAGACCCTGTACAACTGAAGTAGAACCTCCCTGCTCCTGTACTCAAATCCTTTTGCTATGAAAGCTAACATACCATTCGCTTTTTTCACTGCCTGCTGCACCTGCATGCCTACTTTCAATGACTGGTGTACCATGACACCCAGGTCTCGCTGCATCTCCCCTTTTCCTAATCGGCCACCATTTAAATAATAGTCTGCTTTCCTGTTTTTGCCATCAAAGTGGATAACCTCACATTTATCCACATTATACTGCATCTGCCAAACATTTGCCCACTCACCCAGCCTATCCAATTCACCTTGCAGTCTTCTAGCATCCTCCTCACAGCGAACACTGCCCCCCAGCTTAGTGTCATCCGCAAACTTGGAGATATTGCCTTCAATTCCCTCATCCAGATCATTAATATATATTGTAAATAGCTGGGGTCCCAGCACTGAGCCCTGCGGTACCCCACTAGTTACTGCCTGCCATTGTGAAAAGGACCCGTTTAAGATATTAGCTCAGCTGAAAGCATACAACACAGATATTATCTTCCTACAAGAAACACATCTTAAGTTCTAAGATCAAGCTAGATTGAGGGCGAACTGGATAGGGCAAACCTTTCACTAGTCATATATGTGCAGGCAGTGAAGTAGGCAGTGAATATAGCAGGCAGTGAAGAAAGCTAATGGAATGTTGGCCTTCATAACAAGAGGATTTCAGTACATGAGTAAAGAGGTTCTTCTGCAGTTATATAGGGCACAGGTGAGACCACATCTGGATTATTGTGTACAGTTTTGGTCTCCTAATTTGAGGAAGGACATCCTTGTGATTGAGGCAGGTTCACGAGATTGATCCCTGGGATGGCGGGACTGTCATATGAGGAAAGATTGAAAAGACTAGGCTTGTATTCACTGGAGTTTAGAAGGATGAGGGGAGAACTTATCGAAACATCTAAAATTATAAAAAGACTGGACAAGCTAGATGCAGGAAAAATGCTCCCAATGTTGGGTGAGTCCAGAACCAGGGGCCACAGCCTTAGAATAACGGGGAGGTCATTTAAGACTGAGGTGAGAAAAAACTTTTTTACCCAGAGAGTTGTGAATTTATGGAATTCCCTGCCTCAGAGGGCAGTGGAGGCCAAATCACTGGATGGATTTAAGAGAGAGTTGGATAGAGCTCTAGGGGCTAGTGGAGTCAAGGGATATGGGGGAAGGCAGGCATGGGGTATTGATAGCGGACGATCAGCCATGATCACAATGAATGGCGGTGCTGGCTCGAAGGGCCGAATGGCCTCCTCCTGCACCTATTTTCTATGTTTCTATGTTTCTGTGTCGAAATCTAGAGGCACGTCAATTATTATTCGCAAGGGCATGCCATTTAAACCAAAATCGACCTTAACAGATAAGGACGGGAGATATTTGAAGGTTACCGGTGAGATCCATGCTACCCCAATCACCTTGGTAAATATATATGCGCCCAACTTTGACAATTCGCACTTTTTTAATAAAATCTTGAATACAATCGTAGAATATAATTACCAAAATGTCATAATGGGTGGAGACTTTAATTGCGTGTTAGACCCTTACTTAGACAAATGTAGCCAAAAACAAAGAGGTAATGCGAAATCTAAAACTAGCAAACTTTTAAACAAATGTAGCCAAAAACAAAGAGGTAATACGAAATCTAAAACTAGCAAACTTTTAAACACATACATAAAAAAATACAAATATAGCAGATGTTTGGAGGATCGCAAATCCGACCGGCAGGGAATACTCGTTTTATTCAACGGTACACAAGACATATTCACGTATAGATTATTTCCTGGTGGATACAAAATTAATTCCGTATACTTTGAAAACAAAATAACATAACAACATGATTTCAGATCACTCCCCACTAACTTTCTTTTTAAAACTGGAAGGAATGTCTAAGAATAAATCGCTTTGGAGGTACAACCCTCAAATTTTAAAAGACCCGCAAGGGAGTATATATTTAAAACGGCAAATGGATCTCTTTTTCAAAATAAATGCCACTCCAGACATATCACCTACATTATTATGGAAATCTTTCAAAGCATTTATTAGAGGTGTTATATTTTGATACCAAGCTTTTCAAAATTAAAAAAAACAAGAACGAACAAAGACAGTTAGAAGAACAAATTAGACAACTGGATATAGATAATGCTAAAGACCCAACTATGGATAAACACAATAAAATATTAATACTGAAATTTAAATTAAATAAATTATTATCAACTAAAGTTATAAGATTATTCCAAATTACAGGAAGGGAACATTTTGAATTTGGGGATAAGCCCCATAAACTTTTGGCACGTCAGTTAAAAAAAACGAGAAAAAGAACACATGATCTCAATGATCAAATCAGATAGAGGGGAAGTATTAACTTTACCGAATTATATTAATAAAAGATTTGCGCAATTTTATGAGAATTTGTATACATCTAAAACAACAATGGACACCAATAAAGTCACAGAGTTCTTGGATAACTGTAATCTTCCAAAACTAGAGTTGCAGGAACAAGAGGAATTGGGAGCACAAATCTCAAATAAGGAAATAGAAGAAACAATAATCTCATTAAAAAATGGAAAAACACCAGGTCCTGATGGATTTAGTAATGAATTCTATAATTTACACCACACCTACAGAAAATGTATACATATGCCTTTAAAGAACAAATACTACCTGAAACACTAGCAGAATCAACAATTACATTAATACTTAAGAAAGATAAAGATGTGGAAGAACCCGGATCATATAGAGCTAATGCAGTTAAACACAGATCAAAAAATATTAGCAAAAATATTAGCTAGAAGATTAAGTATGCTAGTAAATTAATACATCCGGATCAAACGGGGTTTATCCCTAAGAGACAATCATTTAATAATTTGAGACGTCTGCTCAACATAATGCATTCACACCAAATTGAAGGTAAAAACGTATTAATTATTTTGTTGGATGCAGAGAAAGCATTCGATCAGGTGGTTGGGATTATATGGTTAAAGTAATGCATAAATTCCAACTGGGAGAGAATTTCATTCTATGGATTAAATTACTCTATAATAAACCAATGGCCAGAATATTAACTAACAACATTTTATCTATGAAATTTCAATTGTCAAGGGGTAATAGACAAGGATGTTCACTATCACCGCTGTTATTTGCTCTTATAATTGAACCCCTAGCGGAAAGAGTTGGAACTCATCTGAATTTCCATGGCTATAATACAAAATATTCAAATAATAAAATATCATTATACGCTGATGACGTACTACTGTACATCACAGACCCTCATATCATTATACCAAATATATTACATTTAATTGAGGATTTTGGATCATTTTCAGGATACAGAATAAATTGGAACAAAAGCGAAATCATGTCAATAAAACCGAAAGATTCAACACATCTCTTACAGTTTCCTCTTAAAATAGCTATAGAAAAATTTAAACATTTGGGTATTGAAATCACTAGAAGATATCAAGATATGTTCAATGCAAATTATAATCCTTTACTTAAGAAATTATATAATTTAATTAAATTCTGGAAAACACTTCTGATGTCTTTAATAGGCTGAATAAATGATATAAAAATGATTTTTCTACCACAAATTTTATACCTGTTCCAATCAATTCCAATATACCTACCAAAAAAAGTTTTTTTTTAAAAACTGGATTCAGACATTACAAATTTTATATGGGATTATATGTCCCATAGAATACATAGAACACACTTGAATAAACCCAAAGCAGTAGGGGGATTAGCACTCCCTAACTTTATGTCTTATTATTATTGGTCTATAAATATTAGAAATATGATTCAACTGCTGGATAATTCTGCCCAGCAACCGGATTGGATTATTATGGAGAAAGAGGACTGCTCCCCTTGTAATTAAAATACCTCTCTAGGTCTTTATTCTTTGGAGCGCAGAAGGTTAAGGGGGGACTTGATTGAGGTCTTTAAAATGATGAAAGGGATAGACAGAGTTAACGTGGATACGTTTTTCCCATTGAGGGTAGGGAAGATTCAAACAAGAGGGCATGACATGAGAATTAAGGGACAGAAGTTTCGGGGTAACGTGAGGGGGAACCTCTTTACTCAGAGGGTGGTGGCTGTGTGGAATGAGCTTCCAGCAGAAGTGGTGGAGGCAGGATCGATTTTAACATTTAAGAGTAAAGTGGATAGGTATATGGACGTGAAGGGAATGATGGGGTATGGTCTGAGTGCAGGTAGATGGGACTAGGGGAAAACAAATGGTCGGCACGGACTGGAAGGGCCGAGAGGGCCTGTTTCCGTGCTGTTATTGTTATATGGTTATATGTTATATGGTTATAATATTGGAGCGATCCTTCTTTCACCAATGAAGTTTAATAATACAAAGTATAACAAAAATCCAATTATATATAGTACAATTAGAACTTGGAAACAAATAAAATACAACTTAAAATTAAGAAATTTATCTTTCTTATCTCCTTTAGTTAAAAACCCTTCGTTTAAACCCTCAATTATAGATAAAGCATTTATACAATCGGAAAGAGCAGGAATTAAAACGTTGGGAGATTTGTATGAAACGGGAAAATTACTATCATTTAAACAACTACAACTAAAGTACAATTTGGGAAACAATCAGTATTTTAAATATTTTCAAATATGTGACTATCTGAAAAAATATGCACAAGAATATTACAATATGCCATTAGATCTACTGGATGAAGCAATGAATATAAAGGTTGAATCAGCAAACTTAATATTGTATATATATATTATATATATATTATATATATATATATATATATATATATATATATATATATATATATATATATATATATTATATATATATAATATTATTGTAAATGCAAAAATATCAACTGAAGGTATTAGAAGAGACTGGGAACAAAAATTTCCAAAGAGAGGTGAGAAGAACACTTGTGCACAAATGTTCAATTAACGTAAGACACACTTTAATACAATTTAACATTTTACATAGATTATACTATTCAAAAACTAAATTAAGTAAACTTTTTCCCAACGTCTCACCTATCTGTGATAAATGCCAGTCTCAAGAAGCTACTATAGTGCACTCATTTGTCTTTTGTATAAAAATTCAAATATTTTGGACTGAAATTTTTGAAACCTTCACAAAATTATTTAAAATAAAACTGACACCAAAAGCAGAATGGATTATTTTTGGAACAACGGAAGGTAGCCCTGAATTAAATGTGTTTCAAAAGAATCTATTTGAATACGGATTACTAACTGTAAGAAAGCTAATCTTAAAATTCTGCAAATATGCTCCCATACCAACAGTAAATATGTGGATTTCAACTATGTTTGAAACACTACATCTGGAAGATATGAGATTCCGCCTGGCATGAAAATCAGATCACTTTTGTAAGACGTGGTCTGCATTTATAGATTGACTACAAGGATAGTACCTCAAAAAGGTACCGGCGTCAGGTCTTGGTAAAGGGGGATGAAAAATTGCCGAGTTGGTAAATTCATTTTGCGTGATATTTATGATAAAGTAACTGTCTTTTCCTTTTTTCTTCTTTCTTTCTCTTTTTTTTCTAGGGTCTATCTCTAAACCTCCTTTCTCTAACTCCTCGACTAAGGGCTCTCGCTTATTTCCCTTTGTCACGCTTCTTCACTTTCACAATTCTCTCTCTCTTTCTCTGTTTCTATTCCTTTTTTTAATAGCCTTAAAAAATAAGGGGTACAATGATTATAATAATATATACGGGACGTACACTGATGTAATTTACTGTACAGCTAATAAATAAAAATATAAAAAAATAAAAATAATAAAAAATATTTTATAGTGCTGTCGCTACCACGATATAGCAACAAAATTGTGTTCATCACGCTCCCATCGAAGGCAACATGATAACGACCAAATATTTAGTAATGCTAAATGAACTTATTTACATAATGTTCATTGTTCATAAGTTCTAGGAGAAAAAGTAGGCCATTTGGCCCATCATCTACTCAACCAGTCAATCGTGGTTGATCTATCTTTCCCTCTCAGCCCCATTCTCCTGCATTCTCACTGTAACCCCTGACATCAGTACTAATCAACAATCTTTCTATCTCTGCCTTAGAAATATCCATTGACTATACCTCCACAGCCGCCAGTAGCAAAGAATTCCACAGATTCACCACCCTCTGACTAAATTAATTCCTCATCATCTCCTTTCCAAAGGTACGTCCTTTTGTTCAGAGGCTATGGCCTCTGTTCCTACTCTCTCCCACTAGTGGAAACATCCTCTCCACATTCACTCTATCCTGGCCTATCACTATTCGGTAAGTTTCAATGAGATCCCCCTCATCCTTCTGATAACAAGTGTTGCAGGAAAAATTAATTCAAGGTAGTAAAACATTGTATTGACAAAATCTCCTTGTGGATTCATTACGTCCTCTGTTTCGGATAACGTTTAATACACAGTGGTTGAATCGAGCTGAGGTTACTGTCACATGCACTTACATTGAAGTACAGGTACATAGAAAGAATCAGACAATGGACTGTAGATAATGATCCAGAGCAGTGGGTCAAGCAGATTCCACAACAAGTGTTTGTAAAGATTAGGAGAGGGATTATGAGTGTAATTTTAAGGTTGTCTATTCTGTCCTTATTTTGATTTGATATAAGTCACAGTTGAACAGTAAATGCTCTGGCAGTTTTGTAGGGGGATGATTGAAGCTTTGGAATTTCCAATGCCATGGGTTGAGATAGTCAGAGATACAAAGCAACCTCTAGAGTGCCATCACATTGGAGGGTGTAATTACAGATATATCATAAATGTGGATATGGATATTATAAAAGGAGCAATTTGACAGAAAGCGTACACAGACAAGCTTTCTAACACATTACAGATATTTACAGTAAATGTCAACCTTGGTGTCATGATTTTGAAAGTTAAAGTAATATGGATGGAGATGTTCATGTGATATTCATTTCCTGACTTCAAATGTAATATGATTGTCATGCATTTCTAAAGCTAAACTCTGCTGCAAGGCCATAGTATGGGTGGGTTGTACATCATACTCAAGATGAAAAGCCATTTTGAGTACGCCTGGCCTCCCTACGATTTTTCTAAAAACTGCAAAGAATCTGTTCCCTGGTTTTCCATCAGTTTTAATATTTTCACTTGAAGCTATAGCAGTTCACATCCCTTCTTTTAGTAAGGAGTACTATAAGGAGGAAGTGTGAGGCAGATATACCACTGGACAGCATTAGACATGATGGCATCTGGGTATTCACTATAAATATTTATGCTCATATTTAATAAAGATATTAACTGGAGTAAAGCATTAGTACATCTAAAGATAAATAACAAAATAGAATATCCAGGTGTCCCATGCAATTTTCAGGAACAAAACAACCTAGAAATTTGAAATTAAATTATATGTATACATATTTATATGTAGTTTAGTTTAGTTTAGTTCAGAGAAACAGTACAGGCTTTTCGGCCCACTGAGTTTGCACCGACCAGTGATCCCTATATTCTAACACTATCCTACATATTAGGGATAATTTACATTTTAAAGAAGCCAAATTAACCTACAAACCTATACATCATTTGGAGTGTGGGGGGAAACCGGAGCATCTGGAGAAAACCCACTCGATCACTGAGAGAATGTACAAATTCTGTACAGACAGTACTCGTAGTCAGGATCAAACCCGGGTCTTTGGAGCTGTAAGGCAGCAAATGTACTACTGCTCCACTGCGCTTGAAATATTTATGTTCATATTTAATAAAAATATTAACAGGAGTAAAGCAATAAACCTAAAAATATAAAATAAAATAGAATGTCCAGGTGTCACATGCATTATTCAGGAACGAAATAACCTAGAAATCTGAAATTAAATTATTTGCATACATATTATACATTTATATGTAGTTTACTTTAGTTTAATTTAGTTTAGTTTAGAGATACAGCATGGAAACAGGCCCTTCGGCCCACCGAGTCCTCGCCATCTCCGCACACTAAAAACTATCCTACACACACTAGGGACAATTTACAATTTACGGAAGCCAAATTAATCTACAAACCTGTACCTCTTTGGAGTGTGGGAGGAAACTGGAGCACTGAGAAAACCCATGAGGTCAGAGGGAGATCATACAAACTCTATCCCCATAATCCAGAGCTACGATATGAAACAATATGATACGATACGATATGATACGATACGATAGAACTTTATTTATCCCAGGAGGGAAATTGATTTGTCAACAGCCATAAAACACAAGATACATGAAACATGAAATTATGTGTTAAGATTGGGGAAAAGGGGGGTTGAAGATAGTGGAGTCAGTCTCAGTCTACCCCACGACAGAAGGGGAAGGAGTTGAACAATTTGATAGCCACAGGGAAAAAGGATCTCCTGGGGCATTCTGTGCTGCATCTTGATGGAACCAGTCTATTGTTGAAGATGCACCTCAGGTTGACCAGTGTGTCATGGAGGGGGCGACCTGTAATGTACAAGATGCTCTGCAGTTTGAGGAGCATCCTCCCCTCCAAGTCTACCTCCCATGAATCCAACTCCTGATAGAAGTATCAACAACTATTAGAGGCATAGATCCCCTTCACACATACCACCAGGCCCATTGAATTCCTCCAGCACTTCATTGTTATTTTTCCCCTCAGAATTTGTGGATTATTTTTTAAATATCCCCAAGCCTCAGTCATAATCAGCAGCTGTGTCTCAGACATGGCAGTCCTGTCCAAATCCTGCTCTCCACAAGTCGAACATCTGGTGGTGAAGTGCCGTCCCTTCTACCTTCCGAGGGAATTCACTTCCATCATCCTGACCATGGTCTACATCCCACCCCAGGCAGACGTCCGTCTGGCACTGGAGGAGCTGCACGCCGTGGTCAACAAACACCAGACGTCTTACCCCGAGGCATTTACGACCATTGCTGGGGACTTCAATAAGGCAAACCTAAAGTAATCACTCCCCAACTTCCACCAACATATCTCCTGCTGCACCAGAGGACCAAACACCCTCGACCACTGCTACACCACCATCACGAATGCCTATCGCTCTATCCCTCGCCCTCACTTCGGTAAATCCAACCATACCACAGTGCTGCTTCTTCCTGCCTACAGGCAGCAATTAAAGAGCGCACCCCCAGAGGCGAGGACAGTACAGAGCTGGTCGGGAGGGTGGGGGGCGGAGGGGGGGGGGGGGGGGGGGGGGGGGGAGGGGGGGGGCAGAGGAACAACTACAGGACTGTTTGGAGTATGTAGACTGTGCAATGTTCAAGGACTCGGCAAAGGACTTGAATGAATACGCCACAGTCATTACAGACTTCATTAAGAAATGTGTGGAGGACTGCATCCCCACCAAAACCTTCCGAGTGTTTCCAAATCAGAATCCTTGGATGAACTGTGAGATCCGCTCTCTTCTGAAGACCAGACACCGGGCATTCACGTCTGATGATACAGTGGTCTACACGAAGTCCAGATACGACCTTGGTAAGGCGATCAAAAAGGCCAAAAGGGAGTTCTGCTCCAAACTGGAGGATGAGACAGATGTTCGGCAACTGTGGCGGGCACTGAATGCAATCACCTCCTACAAGGCGAAACCAGGAGTCAGCTCGGATGTCGACGATACATTACTCCCTGATGAGCTCAATGCGTTTTACGCACGCTTTGATAGGGAGAACACCGATGTGCCTTCCCAAGCCCTCATTCGCTGTGATGGTATTTCAGTCTCAGTCACAGAGGCCGACGTCAGGAAATCCTTCAGAGGGGTGAACCCTCGAAAAGCGTCTGGACCTGATGGTATACCTGGCCGTGTTCTACAAACCTGTGCAGATCAACTGGCTGGAGTTTTTAAGGACATTTGCAACCTGTCACTTCTGAGGTCTGAGGTTCCCACCTGCTTCAAAAGGGCATCAATAATACCAGTGCCCAAGAAGAGCAAGGTGACGTGCCACAATGACTATCGACCAGTGGCACTAACGCCTGTGGTGATGAAGTGATTTGAGAGGTTGATCATGGTGAAAATCAACTCCTACCTCGACAAAAACCTGGACCCACTGCAGTTCGCTTACCGCCACAACAGATCAACGGTGGACGCGATCTCGCTGGCCGTCCACTCTGCTCTGGACCACTTGGACGACAAAAACTCATATGTCAGGCTGTTATTCATTGACTACAGCTCGGCATTTAATACAATCATCTCCTCCAAGCTGGTTACCAAACTAGCAGAACTGGGTCTCTGCGCATCCCTCTGCAATTGGATCCTCGACTTCCTCATTCACAGATCACAGTCTGTTCGTATTGGTGGAAATGTGTCATCCTGGATAACAGCACGGGAGCACCTCAAGGCTGCGTGCTCTGCCCCGTTGTACTCACTCTATATTCATGACTGTGTAGTCGGTCATAGTGCGAACTCCATCATCAAGTTCGCTGACGGCACCACTATTGTGGGACGTATCACTGATAAAGATGAGACAGAGTATAGAAGAGAGATTGAGCGACTGTCCTTATGGTGCCAGCACAACAACCTGGCCCTCAACACCAGCAAAACCAAGGAACTGATTGTGGACTTTGGAAGGAGTAGGATGGGGACACACAGTCTGGTTTATATCAACGGGTCGGTGGTTGAAAGGGTCTAGAGCTTCAAATTCCTGGGCATGCACATCTGTGAAGATCTTTCTTGGTCCGAGAACACAGATGCAATTATTAAGAAAGCTCATCAGCGCCTCTACTTCCTGAGAAGATTACGGAGAGTGGGTCTGTCACGGAGGACTCTCTCTAACTTCTACAGGTGCACAGTAGAGAGCTTGCTGACCGATTGCATCGTGGCTTGGTTTGGCAACTTGAGCGCCCTGGAGAGGAGAAGACAACAAAAAGTAGTAAACACTGCCCAGTCCATCATCGGCTCTGACCTTCCTTCTATCAAGGGGATCTACCACAGTCGCTGCCTCAAAAAGGCTGGCAGCATCATCAAGGACCCACACCACCCTGGCCACACACTCATCTCCCTGCTACCTTCGGGTAGAAGGTACAAGAGCCTGAGGACTGCAATGACCTGGTTCAGGAATAGCTACTTCCCCACAGCCATCAGGCTATTAAACTTGGCTCGGACAATACTCTGAACATTAATACCCCTCCATCTGATATTTGCACTTTATCAATTTATTCATTCATGTGTGTATTTAATTGTAGTCAATGCCTACTATGTTCTGTTGTGCTATGCAAAGAAATAATTTCATTGTCCTGTCATGGACACATGACAATAAACTCTTTTGACCTTTGACCTTTGTCACATCTTACGTTATTTATGGCGAAATGTAAATCAGATTGTTTTGAGAAATTCAAAGTATTTCATCCCGCAGTTGGCGATGCAAGTGAACTATCAGTTGCGCTGCCGTTATTCACTTAGGAAGCAATTGTATCATTAGACAGCCTGCTGGCCCTTGATGAGATTATAATTGCCAGCTATGCCCAAGATTGCTTCACCCCAATCTTCAGCACCACATCCAGAATGAAAGCAGTTTTTGCTATTTCCATTATTAATTTATTTGTTTTAAATATATATATATATATGATGATGATGATGATGATGATGATAATACTTTATTGTCACTTGTACCTTGCTAGGTGCAGTGAAATTCTTTGTTTCTCTTTACAAAACACACAAAAGAGTTGTCTCAAAGGTCTCTGACAAAGTTACAAAAAGTACTCATCCTTTCTTCGTTTCCCCCCCCCCTCCCCAGGCAGGTTCCTCTTAGTTCTTGGTGGCTCTCTCAAGCCGGGTCCCCCTTAGTTCTTGGTGGCCCCCCCACATCATGTCCCTCTATTCTGCAGCTATTGTTGTCATCTCTTGCTACCTTTTTGCAATGTGTCTTCATGTTTTCAGAAGAGCTCAAAAAGTAATCGTGGTTTGCATAATTATCCGAAAACGTTTGTGACAGCTGCTCGCTGTGTGCCCTCGCTGTTGCTAAAGGCTCAGGGTAACCGCACGCTTCATTTAATGCTCCAGTGGATTCCCCGGTGGTTAACAGCGTGCTGTTTACCCATCCCAGCTGCTTCTGCATGTACACTTCATTAGCACTGCAAAATGCAACAAGACCACCCCCCCTTTCAGATAGATACAAAACACTGGAGGAATTCGACATTTTGGGTCGGAACCTTTCTTAAGACAGACCTTACACATCACCTATTCCTTCTCTCCAGAGTTGCTATCTGACGCACTGATTTACTCCAGCATTTTGTGTCTATCTTTGGTATAGATCAGCATCTGCAGTTCCTTCCTACACAAGACCATCCTACAGTCCTGCATTTGCCTTCAGAGATACAGTGTAGAAACAGACCCTTCGGCCCATCAAGTCTATGCCGACCAGTGATCATCCCATACACTAGCACTATCCTACACACTAAGGAAAATATACAATTTACAGAAGCCAATTAACCTACAAACCTGTATGCCTTTGGAGTGTGGGAGGAAACTGGAACATGTGGAGAAAACCCACGCAGGTCACGGGGACAACATACAAACTCCATACAGACAGCGCCCGTAGTCTGGATCGAATCTGGGTCTCTGGCACTGTAAGTCAGCAACTTTACCACTGTGCCACTGTGCCACACAACTGTCATTGGGGAAAGAGAAAAAAACTTCCTCAGGGTACTTGTCCTTCCAATAAAATGGTGGTTAAAAACAATGTCATTGCTCCTTGCTTTTTACAAATTGAAATAGCTTTGCAGTCACTTAAGTTTTTTTTTAAGTGTAGACACTGTTCTGATGCATAAACAATGGCAGTAAGCAAGATCTGACAGTAATGTGGAGAAAATGGCAAGTGTTAATAACGTGAGGTGAATTTTAGTTATTAGCAAGAACACTGGGGAAATCTGCCTTGCACATGGTTAATGGATTGCTCAGAGGGGACAAGTGTTGACTTTACACTTTTGCTTCTGAGCTAGAGCACTAGTCCTGCAGAGACTCCTCTGTAGTCCTGAGCGAAGTGGCACTCAGTGCCGAAAGAATCATTCCCACTACTCAGAAAAACAGGTCAGAGGAATTGCAGGTGTTAACTATGTTTCAGTGGTGATTTTACTGTCACATGTACAAAGTGCCAACAAAGTGAAATTATTTTACTTGCAAATATCCCAGTATAGTATTGGCATGCCACCGATCTCGATTAGTATGTACACATAAATAGTCCACTGAGCTCACATGCCATGTTTTGGCGCCATTTTCAAAGTCTAAACTCCAGTTTCATATGAGTGGTGCCTTTTCCTTCCATGAACGTCGCATCCCTCTCCTTGCCCATCAACCTTAGTTTCCCAGGAGGTGCCTCCCGCACGGTAGGCCCAAACCTGGGTTCCTCTCCTCTCCTACAGGCCCCACTCCTCACTCGTAATCACCATCACCAGCTCCCTTCGCCCTGAAGCCGCGATCCGCCAGGTCTTCCCTTCGGCCACGGATCTCGAGTTGAGTCCTCCTGGTGGACGGCTGTCTTCCCGTTGAAATATGCAGGAGGGAACTGCAGATGCTGGTTTACACCAAAGATAAACACAAATGCTGGAGTAACTCAGCGGGACAGGCAGCATCTCAGCTGAAGATCTATCCACAGATGCTGCCTCTCCCACAGAGTTACTCCAGCATTTTGTGTTTATCTTCCTAGTCAAATAGTTTTGTCACTCCTATTTGATAAAAAGGGTAATAAGAGTAAACGCGAGGGTAGCCTGGCAGCCCATAGTAGTCCCTTATGGCAGGAATTGTGGAACCCAGATATCTCCTTCTTATTTTCCCAATGTTTGTAAGAGATACTCTGATAGACATCGTGGTGATTTCATTTATATTCAGTTGGGGCTGTGGAAATTTGCAGATAAATATAGTCCATGGAATCTCTAGTGATTTATGGTGAGATTTATAGAAATCTGACAGGCACTTTTGTTGCAGAAGACATCTGCTTCAGAAGCACGTAATGGAGAAGTAACTCATCTATGTAATAAATAAATCAGCTTATTGGAGCATTGTAAGAAACATAGAAACATAGAAAATAGGCGCCGGAGTAGGCTATTCGGCCCTGCGAGCCAACATCGCCATTCAATGTGATCATGGCTGATCATCCAAAATCAGTACCCCATTCCTGCTTTCTCCCCATATCCCTTGATTCCATTCGCCCTAAGAGCTGAATCTAACTCTCTCGTGAATACATCTTGAATAAGCGACACCATTTATTTACAGTCATAAGGACCAGAGGCAAATGGAACTCTGGCTTGATTCGCTACATGTGGAAATGAAGATTATTCAGCCATTTCAAGGTGTAATTTGACCCAGTCACCATTTTGAAAGTGTCAATGATAAGTCATCGAGTCATAGTGTTATACAGCATTGATGCAGTCCCTGCAGCCCAACTCATCTATGCCAACCAAGATGCCCCATCCAACCTAATCCCACTGGCCCATCCTAAAAGGTGATGGAGTTGTAAGTCTATCTGCTGTGGTTAATTATTTGTTTTAAGAATATATTCATTACAAACCATGTAAATTAAGGGGAAAATTAGCAGAAAGGCTTTAATAACAATAATAAGAGAAAAACAGATTGTTAATTTGGGTGAAAATATTCTTCTTCATCATTTGCTGGTACTGATCTTTAGTTTATTTAGTTTTAGTTTGGTTTAGAGATACAGCGAGAACACAGACCCTTCCGCCCACCGGGTCCGCGCTGACCAGCGATACCCGCACATTAACACCATCCTGCACCCATTAGGGACAAATTTTACATTTCCCAAGACAATTAACCTACAAACCTGTACATTGTTGGAATGTGGGAGGAAACCGAAGATCTTGGAGAAAACCCACGCAGGCGACGGGTGGAACATGCAAAGTCCGTACAGACAGCACCTGTAATCGGGATCAAACCCGAGTCTCTGGCGCTGCTTTCGCTGTAAGGCAGCAACTCTACCACTGCACAACTGTATCCTACACACTAGGAAAAATTCACTGAAGCCAATTAAGCTACAAATCTGCACGTCTTTGGAATGTGGAAGAAAACCGGAGCACCCGGAGAAAACCAGTCACAAGGAGAATGTACATACTCAGTACAGACAGTATCCGTAGTCAGGATCGAACCCGGGTCTCTGGTGTTGTAAGGCACCATCTCTACCACTGTGCCATCCATAATGGAGTAATGAAAACAACTCAACTTGGCACATATGTCATACAATATTCATTTTATGGGTTGATTGTACTGTATCTTTTGATGATTTTGAGAAAATAAGCATTGCTTACAATGCAGCCTTTACAATTACAATTCTGTAATTCAAAACAAGTCTTCTGAGAAAGTGCTATTTATGCATTTATCTTAAGGGTATTTTATCCAGGTGCAATGAGGTAGATCATCCAAAATATAAACCTATCAAGATTTGACTTGGAAGAAACTTATGATTTATTCAAAGTTCAAGATGTGAGGTCATGCACAATAGCAGAATGGTGACCATTAATTACTCATCAAAAGAAATCGGATCAAAGGTTCATAACCTCCGAACGTTTGTAGAAAATGGAGAATGTCACACTGAAAGAAGTGTATAAAATCATGAGGGGAATAGATCATGCAGATGCACAGAGTCTCTTGCCCAGAATAGATGAATCAAGGATGAGAGGACCTTGGTTTAAGGTTGAAGGGGAAAAGATGTAATAGGAATCTGAGTGGTAACATTTGCACACGAAGGGTGTGGATGTATAGAACAAGCTGCCACAGGAGGTAGCTGAGGCTGGGACTATTCCAACATTTAAAAAGCAGTTAGACAGTTTCATGGATAGGACAGGTTTGGAGGGATATGGACCAAATGCAAACAGGTGGGACTAGTGTAGCTAGGAAATGTTGGCCTGTGTGGGCGTCGGGCTGAAGGGCCTGTTTTCACACTATCACTCTGTGACTCTAAGTAAATCCTGCTTGAATTGCAGTGTCACCACTGGGACAACGATGACCATTTTATAAAATGACCCAGTAAGTTCAAAGTATTAAAACCATTATGTTTAGCAGAGATTAATGCATCTGGCTACTGATATCTTCTGGTCACAGATGCCTCTATTTCCAGCCTGCTGTAAATTTACTTATCAAGTGCTGAGGAGTTAATGGCAGGGCAGTGCCTATCTTAATCAATGTTAGTGCACCTTAAAGGCAAGAGTCTGTAATTATTATTTAATGTTGTCAGGAACTTAGAGTTTGGTTTCGTTTTAGTTTATTTTAGAGATACAGCGCAGAAACAGCGCCTTCAGCCCAACGAGTCTGCGTCGACCAGCGATCGCTGCACACTAACACCATCCTACACACACTAGCGACAATTTACAATTTTGCCAATGCTAATATTGGCCAGAAAATTAGGGATAACTCCCTGATATCATTCAAAATAGTGCCATGGCATTTTTATGTCAATCGGAGTGGTGAGAACTCTTTATCTGTGACACAACATCATGAACAGCACCTCATATTTTGCTTGGGTAGCTTATACCTCAGCAGTATGAACATTGACTTCTCTAACTTCAAGTAGCCCTTGCTTTCCCTCTCTCTCCTTCCCTTCCCCTACCAAGTTCTCCCACCAGTCTTACTGTCTCCGACAACATTTTATCTCTGTACAGCCCACTAGTCTAGTCTGAAGAACGATCTCGACCAGAAATATCATCCATTCCTTCTCTCCAGAGTTGCAGCCTGTCCCGCTGAGTTACTCCAGCATTTTGTGTCTATCTTACATCACTGACAGTAATACTTCTGTATTAAATTGGAAAATTGATCCAATTTATTTTTCTCCAACCTTTGCATCTCTAACGATCTCAATCAGGGATGAGAGTGCTATGGACTGCCACAATGTTTTACCAAAGTCTTTGAGTTTAGTTTAGCCTATTGTCACATGTATCGAGGTGCAGTGAAGTCTTTCATCCTTACTTTATGAACCATTGGTCTTTCTGATGCCTCATTTCTTCACCATCTTAGGTAGGAGCATATGCTGAAATACAAGTCTAACTGTTTTGCTTAATAATTACAAACATACTACATACAAATGGACAAACACACAATTTTAGATTTAATTAGAGATACAGTGCGGAAACAGGCCCTTCGGCCCAGTGTTTCCACACATTAACACTATCCTACACACTAGAGACAAATTACACTTAGACCTAGCCAATTAACCTACAAACCTGGACGTCTTTGGGATGTGGGAGGAAACCAAAGATCTCAGAGAAAACCCACGAGGCTAAGGGAAGAAAGTACAGACTGCATACAGACAGCTCCCGTAGTCAGGATCGAACCCTGGTCTCCGGCGCTGCAAGCGCTGTAAGGCAGCAACTACCACTGGGCCACCGTGTCGCCCACAATTATTCATGTACAAGCCTTTTGCACCTGCAGTCTCTGAGCACACCACATAAACCATTAAGTTTAGGACAAGCCTATATATGTGGGTATATCTTTATTTGTCACTTCCTGATAACAATTGAGGTCAGTAATGCACCAAAGTGGGTTATTGTGAGTACTCAGCAAGGCGGTGTCCAATGCCCATTCAGAATCCACCTTAATTAGTTTCTACGTCTGAAGGGGGTCACTGCAAATGCAATTAATCAGCTCCTTCATGGACGTGGGATGATGGTATCTGAGATTATAAACTGTGTCTAATTGTAAATGAGATTATTTGAAGTTGTGGAATACGATTAAAAAATGAAAGTGCAAGATGACAAATACATTTGCCCTTTGACGTCTCATCCATACAGTATGAGACAGATCAAAATGATTTATGAGTAGCTCAGAATATTTGAAGTGTAACTATACTAATTAAACCTCCTGTTCAGAATGCACAGAACCCAGCATCATTACAGTCCTGAAGTGATGGTATAAGGCTCAGAAAAGCATGACTATCTTGTCACCAAATTGCCTTTCTGAGAGATTGCATTACAAAACTCTTTTACGATATATGACTCGGTTTGATTAAAATGATGACATATTTAGGAGATTATTAGTGCAGCAGTATTAGGAATGAGAGAAGTTCAATGCAGTTGCTGCTGGTCTGAGAACATTGCATGATAATATTTGCATAAATATGGGCAGCACGGTAGCGTAGTGATAGAGCCAGAGATCCGGGCTACCTGCGTAGGTTTTCTTTGAGATCTTCAGTTTCCTCCCACATTCCAAAGACGTACAGGTTTGTAGGATAATTAGTTTGGTGTATATTGTCCCTAGTATGTGTAGGGTAGTATTAGTGTGCGGGGATCACTGGTAGGTGTGGACTCGGTGGGCCACTCGGTGTATCTCTAAACTAAACTAAAAAATCAATTAAATACAGACAAGAATGCTTCTTGCATTCTGTTTCTGTTACATAGTTTCCTAGATTAATAGTCTTGTAATCTATTGAGAATAATTGTAATCCGGGTATACAGTTGTTATCGTAACATTGGCAATTTATGCAGCATAATGTAATTAATTTAGACCCAGCAGCCCACACAGAAACCCTGCCTACAGAGTCTGGTTGAAATTAGTTCATCGAAATGCAATAGACTAAGTGGGACCCATTGGGTCCCATGTTCACACGGTAGGGCTGGTCCCCCAATGCAATATTCCACCTCTCCACCAATTCCAATATTGCTGGCCAGTGGTGGGGTGGGGAGGGGGGGGGGGGGGGGGGTGTGCTTTTGGGAGCACCAGCATGGGTACTGTTGGCTGAAGGGACTGGTTACTATGGACATTGTGAGGCAAATGGATTCTTGGGGAGGCAGCTCGGTCACTCAAGCCTGATGTGCTGGCAGCTCACAAACGGCTGGTGGGCTAGCAGTTGAATCACGGCTATTCCTTGAAATTCCATTTCAAGCAGGGTGCACGGCCACCAAATTCAAATGCAGTTTCTTACCACTTCAAGCAGGGTGCAAGGCCACCGAATTCAATTGCAGTTTCCTACCACTTCAAGCAGGGTGCAAGGCCACCGAATTCGAGTGTAGTTTCCGACCACTTCAAGCGGGGTGTAAGGCCACTGAATTCAAGTGTCGTTTCCGACCACTTCAAGCAGGCTGCATGGCCACCGAATTCAAGTGTAGTTTCACACCACTTCAAGCAGGGTGCAGGGCCACCAAACTCAAGTGCAGTTTCCTGTCATTTCAAGCAGGGTGCAAGGCTACCAAATTCAAGTGCACTTTCATGCCATTTCAAGCAGGGTGCAAGGGCACCAAATTCATGTGCAGTTTCATGCCACTTCAAGCACGGTGCAAGGCCACCAAATTCAAGTGCAGTTCATGCCATTTCAAGCAGGGTGCAAGACCACCAATTTCAAGTGCAGTTTCTTGCCACTTCAAGCAGGGTGCAAGGCCACCAAATGCTAGTGCTGTTTCATGCCATTTCAAGCAGGGTGCAAGGTCATCAAATTCAAGTGCAGTTTCATACCACTTCAAGCAGGGTGCAAGACCATCAAATTGAAGGCAGCTTCATACTATTTCAAGCAGGGTGCAAGGCCACCACATTCAAATGCAGTTTCAAACCATTTGAAGCAGGGTGAACGGGGCATAAAACCGCTATAAAACCACACAAAACACCACATAAACACCACACTCACAGTTCAGTAGACATTTAGTGTGTTCAGTTGATTCACAGCTCAGACAAAGTCGTGACCTCTCTCTCCTCCAACTTGCACAGCCTGAGCCACACCCACACTTACAGGTTATATAATCCCTCCCGATCCAACTGGAAGCGATGTGGCCTACATGGCGTGATTGACAAGAGAGAGATTCACAACATTTTTTTAAACACTAATAACACTTTTATTTTTCACTGATGAAAAAAAAGTTACAGCCATTTTTTTTTTTGCAGTGCAGCCTTTCAAAGCAGTTACCACCACCAACAACAGACATTTTTTTTTTTTGTAGTGCAGACTTTCAAAGCAGTTACCACCAACAACAGCCGTTGTTTTCCAGTGCAGCCTTTCAAAGCAGTTATCACCACCAACAACAGCCATGTTTTTTTGCAGTTCAACCTTTCAAAGCAGTTACCACCACCAACAGCCATTTTATGGCTATGCAGCCTTTCAAATCAGTTACCACCACCAACAACAGTCTTATTTCTTTGCAGTGCAGCCTTTCAAAGAAGTTACAACCATCAACAACAGCCATGTTTTTTGCAGTGCAGCAGGCTTTCAAAGCAGTTACCACCACCAACAGCCATTTGTTTTGCAGTGCAGCCTTTCAAAGCAGTCACAACTACCAACAACAGCCATATTTTTTGCAATCCAGCGTTTCAAAGCAATTACCATCACCAACAGTCATTTTTTTTGCAGTGCAGCCTTTCAAAGCATTTACCACCACCACCACCAACAGCCATTTTTTCCAATGCAGCCTTTCAAAGCATTTACCACCACCACCAACAGCCATCTTTTGCAGTGCAGCATTTCAAAGCAGTTACCACCACTAACAGCCTTTTCTTTGCAGTGCAGCATTTCAAAGCACCACCAACAACAGCCATGTATTTTGCAGTGCAGCCTTTTAAAGCAGTTACCACCACCAACAACAGCCATTTATTTTGCATTTCAGCCTTTCAAAGCAGCTAACACCATCAACAACCACCATTTTTTTTCAGTGCAGACTTTCAAAGCAGTTAACACCACCAACAGCAGCTTTTGTTTTTGCAATGCAGCCATTCAAAGAAGATACCACCACCAACAACATATTTATTTTTTGCAGTGCAGCCTTTCAAAGCAGTTACCACCACCACCAACAGCCATTTTTTGCAGTGCAGCATTTCAAAGCAGTTACCCCCAACAACAACAGACATTTTTTGCAGTGCTGCTTCTCAAAGCAGTTACCACCACTAACAGCCTTTTCTTTGCAGTGCACCCTTTCAAAGCAGTTACCCCCACCAATAGCCTTTTTTTTTGTAGTGCAGCCTTTCAAAGCACCACCAACAACAGCCATTTATTTTGCAGTGCAGCCTTTTAAAGCAGTTACCACCACCAACAACAGCCATTTATTTTGCATTTCAGCCTTTCAAAGCAGTTTCCACCACCAAAAACAGCCTTTTCTTTGCAGTGCATCCATTTAAAAGCAGTTACCACCACCAACAACAGCCATTTTTTGCAGCCTTTCAAAGCAGTTACCACTACAAACAACAGCCAATGTTTTTTGCAGTGCAGCCTTTCAAAGAAGTTACCACCACCAACAACAGCCATTTTCTTTGCAATGCAGCCATTCAAAGCAGTTACTACCACCATCAACAGCCATTTTGTGTCCAGTACATCCATTTAAAAGCAGTTACCATCAGCAACAACAACCTTTTTTTTGCATTGCAGCCTTTCAAAGCAGTTACCACCACCAACAGCCATTATTTTGCAGTGCAGCCTTTCAAAGGATTTACCACCACCAACAACAGCCATTGTTTTTGCAGTGCGCCTTTCAAAGCAGTCACCACTACCAACAACAGCCATTTTTTTGCAATGCAGCCTATCAAAGCAGTTACCACCACCAACAGCCGTTTTTGTTTTTGCAGTGCAGCCTTTCAAAGCAGTTACTACCACCACCAACAGCCATTTTTTTGCAGTGCAGCCTTTCAAAGCAGTTACCACCACCAACAACAGCCATGTTTTTTTGCAGTTCAACCTTTCAAAGCAGTTACCACCACCAACAGCCATTTTTATGGCAGTGCAGCCTTTCAAAGCCGTTACCACCACCAACAACAGTCTATTTTTTTGCAGTGCAGCCTTTCAAAGCAGTCAACACCACCAACAACAACCATTCTTTTTGCAGTGCAGCCTTTCAAAGCAGTTATCACCACCAACAACAAACATTTTTAGTGCAGCCTTTCAAAGCAGTTTCCACCACCAACAACAGGCATTGTTTTTGCTTGGTGCCTTGCAAAGCAGTCACCACTACCAACAACAGCCATATGTTTTGCAATGCAGCCTTTCAAAGCAGTTACCACCACCAACAGCCATTTTTTTGCAGTGTAGCCTTTCAAAGCAGTTACCACCACCAACAACAGCCATTTTTTTAAGCCTTTCAAAGCAGTTACCACTACAAACAACAGCCATTTGTTTTGCAGTGCAGCCTTTCAAAGCAGTTACCACCAACAACAACAGCCTTTTTTTTGCAGCGTTGCATTTCAATGCAACCATATTTTCATTTTGAAACCACAGTGAGGTTTCAAAATGAAAAGCACTGAAGGATCCTCAGAGAGACTCTGAATTTCCTCAGCTGCCAGAGGTGCTAAAGGCGCTGCCTCACCTTACTCACCAGTGCGGCAGTGTGTGGTCTTCATGTCAGATCCTCCGTGAGGTTGACTCCCAGGTATTTTAAGCAACTCACCCTATCCACTAGTCCCATTTATCTCCAGTGGCGTGTTTGTCCTCAGATGTTGTGCCCTTCTAAAGTCCACAATCAGCTCCTTAGTTTTTGTGACATTCAGGAGGAGGCTGTTGTCCTGCCACCAGAGTGCCAGATCAGCTACCTCCTCCCGGTAGGCCTTCTCATCATTATCAGAGATCAGGCCGACCACCACAGTGTCATCAGCATACTTGATGATAGAGTTGGAGCTGAACCTGGCTGCACAGCCATGTGTGTACAGGGAGTACATTAGGGGGATAAGGACATAACCCTGGGAGATCCTGTGTTCAGGGTGAGGGGGTTGGATGTATGTCATCCCATCTTGACCACCTGTGGCCTGGCAGTGAGAAAGTCCAAGACCCAGGCACACAGGGGAGTGTTAAGCCCCAGTTTCAGCAGCTTCTCAGCCAGTCTGATGAGGACTATCGTATTGAAAGCTGAGCTGAAGTCAATGAATAGCATCTTCACATAGCCCTCCTTCTGGCTGTCAAGTTGAGAGAGAGCGGTGTGCAGAACCTGGGAGACCACATCATTTGTGGATCTGTTCGGACGGTATACAAACTGCAGCAGGTCTATGTTGCGAGGGATGAAGGCGCAGATGTGATTCTTGATCAGCCTCTCGAAGCATTTCATGACTACCGAGGTGAGGGCCACCAGCCGGTAGTCATTCAAACAGGCTGGGGAGGCATTCTTTGGCACCAGAACAATGGTGGATCTTTTGAAGCAGTGGAGCAAGCTAAGTAGCACAACACTTTAGTACTCACCCAGATATACCATCTGAGCCTACAGCTTTCCTCGTGTTCACACGTGTCAGAGCCCTGCACACATCGTGCTTGGACACCGAGTATGTGTGCACATCTCCTGTGGTGGTCCTCCCTCCAGCCTCACTAGCCAGCATGCTGGCAGTGTTGCTGTTAGCCGGTGAGCTAGGGGTGATGTTGCCTGTCTCAAATCGTGCATAGAAGGAGTTCAGGTCATCAGCTAAGGAGGTGCCGGCACTTCGCGTGTAGGGTAGTGCTCGTAGATGAGGATCGTGGGTCGGCACGGTCTCGGTGGGCCGAAGTGCGTATTTCCACGTTGTATCTCTAAACTAAACTAAACCAAGTTATTCTTGGCCCTGGTGGCCACAGTTTTCAAAATCCTGTACATTCTTCCCAGTGGTAGGAATGAAATGAGAGCCTGGCCATGGTGGAGCGGGTCTCAATTTACCTAAAATGGAATCCTTTCCATTTATAACTAGCATGCCATTCTTACTTGTACACATTGTTGAGGCCTCAGTATTGATGGGAAAGCAGGATGAAATGGTAGCATCCGGACATTGGTCAAAACCGTGGACCCAGAAGTTGGGGCCCCACACAAATGCACCTATCTCCACAGATGCTGCCTGACCTGTTGAGTTACTCCAGCACTTTGTGTTTTGCTGCAGACATCGGGTTGGGAGAGCCAGGTGTGTGGAGTTGGGGCGGCTCCATGGTGCTGCGGTAGAGTTCCTGCCTTACAGCGCCAGAGACCCAGGTTCGATCCTGACTACGGGTGCCATCTGTACAGAGTTTGTACGTTCTCCCCGTAACCTGCGTGGGTTTTCCCCCAGGGCTCCAGTTTCTTTCCACACTCCAAAGACGTACAGGTTTGTAGGTTAATTGGCTTGATAAAATTGTGAAAATGTCCTCAGCGTATGTAGGATAGTGTTAGTATGCGGGGATCGCTGGATCCGCCCAGGATCGGTGGACTGAAGGGCCTGTTTATGTGCTGTATCTTTAAACTAAACTAAACTAAACTAATCTGAGTGGATTTCCCTCAATTTTTTGCTAAATATAATGCGAGGAGCTGATTATTGATTATGGACTATTTCTTGGGGAGGAGAATAAATGAGGAGCCAGCAGGAGTACTTTGTGACTGTCAGTTCCCTTTGTGTGGTGACTATTTGCATACCGTGGGTAAGCAAACAAAGAATTTCACTGTGCCTTATCACATGTGGCAATAAAGTATTCCATTCCATAAATAATTCCATTCCATTCCATAGACTCACCGCCTTTGTGAATTAAAACATAAAACAACCTTTAGTTAAAAGATCTGTATGAAGAAAAAGCAATGAACCTACAACAGTCCACTCCAGACAGATTAACATTTTCACTTCATATTGTTTATATGGTTGAAGGAATTTGAAAAGTTTATGCACCAGTTGTCACATGCTTGATCAGTTCCTGAAGAATGAGCAGTCAACTGTCCATATGTATTTATTACCAATCAATATCAATCAGAATTTCACTGTCCATCCATTATACTCTGTTGTCATCTGTTTTTACTCTCTGCAACACTACATTGCACTGTGAATCTGTTTATAGTGTGGAGCACAATTGTACCTAAATAAACCACAGACAATGGAGGAGTAATTCAGCAGGTCAGGCAGCATCTCTGGTGGACATGGATAGTTGGCGAGCTCTCACATTTCTTGTCTGCTTGGAACTTATTTAGGCATTCTATATATTGTTTCAATAACTCATTGTTGTAAGGAAAATTTTTTTTTTAAGTAAAGCATATAGTGCTACAGCAACTCACGAGTGCACTACGACACCTGGGACTTGGAAATGGCCACTCTGTATACCGTCTCAGTGTATTGCTGCTATACACTTGTACGGTAGCTGAGATGCTTATCTAAGATGTATCTAAGTGCTTCAGTATATTGATACTTGGACAGATCTGTATACAAAAATGAATTTCACTGACAAGTAAATACCATTCCACTCAGCATCTGTGGAGGGAAACAGTTAGACGGTGCTTCGGGTATGGACTCTTCTTGAAGTCTGGGGACGTTGTACATATATTTCTCTCCACAGCTGAACATTGAACATAGAACACAGAACAGTTCAACACACAATGTATGTGCCGAACATGCTGCCAACAACATCACTTATCTACCTGCACATAACCCATATCCCTCTATTCCCAGTATATCCATATGCTGTCCAAAGGTATTTAAAATCCCACTAACATGCAGTATCTACTTCAACAATTACCCTGGTAGCAAGTACCTGGCACCCACTACTCTCTGTGTAAATAACTTGCCCTGCATGTTTCCTCTAAACTTTGTCCCTCTCACTGTAAAGATGTTTGAGCCTTTATAAGCCTTTTAAAGTCCTTTGCTTCATGGGAAGATCTTCCCTGGTTCCTGGGTTAGATGTTGCCTCTGTCTCTGACAAATTCTTACTGATGCCTTTCTGTGCATTTACATCAGGCCTGCTTCCTCTAACTCTCTCTTTATGAAGGTGAGAAAAGCCTCCTCAAGGAAGATCTGCAAATGAATGCAATGATAGGAAAATTACAGTGTGCCTATGGTTGTTGGCATGCACCAGCATTTAGTGTGATTCCTGTGGGTTTACATCAGTGCCCAGTTCAATCTTGGTTGTGAGACTTGCCATTAGCACCATTATTACTGGATGGCTTGATGTCTGTGTGATCCGGTTTCTGGAATGGTCATTGCTGGCTGGTATCAGCATCCATCTTCATCATTGTTGGGTTGCACAAGCTTCATGCACCATTGCTGTTGGCCAGGTCCAGCACCTGGTATAATCATAGTTGAACACACCCTTGTCCAGTTTCATCCCTGTTGGTTGGCAAGATCTTGTGTGATTATTGCTAGCTGGTACCAATGTCCAACGTAATCATTGTTAAATGCACAGGCATCTCATGTGAAAAGCAGCATCCAGCAGGCCATCAATGTTTGGCATCGGCATCTAGAGATATCATCCATGCATGGACTAGCGTCAATTGCAATCTTGTTGGTTGGTGCCAACTTCTAGCATACATTTTGATGATTGGCACCAACTATCTAATGAATTATAAGGGTATGGTACCAGTTTCTAGCACAGTTGGTTGGCATTAGCATCTGACATGATTTGTGGTGGTTGGCACCAATGTCAAATGCACGAGCTTCGAGCAGAATCTATTTAGTTGGCACTAATATCTAGCGTGATTGTTGTTGGTAATGAAGCCTAGTGCAATCTTTGCTGGCTAATACCAGCATCTAAAGTGATCTTTGTTGGTGGTTGCCATGATCTAATGTTATTATCTTTGTTTCTCACCAGAATCTAATATTATATTTGCTGAAGCAGCACAAGGCTTTAGAATCATTTAACATTTGAGGGAGTCAAGAGTGTTTAATTGTCATATGTACAGAAACAGATCATCGATGTTCTTACTTGCAGCAGCACAACAGGTTTGAAAACACAGTACTCGGTAGATACCACAATAAACAAACACAAATGTTCAATAAATAAACATCCCAAATAGTGCAAAACAAAGTCTAAAGTACCTAGTGCAATCATGGCAGTTTGTAGTTCAGAGTTTAGTTGATATTGCAGTGTACAATAACCTGATGGTTGTTGGGATTAATTTTTTCCTAAAGTTTGTCACAGTTTTCAGACTTCCCATACCTTCTTCCCGATGTTAGGTGTAAAATGAAAACGTGGCTAAGATGGTGAGGGTCATTCATGATGCTGGCTGCTTTTTTGAGGCAGTGGCTCCTATGTATCCTTTCGAAGGTGGTGAGGTCAGTATCTGTGATAGACCAGAGTTCACCACTTTATGTAATCTCCTTAATTCTTGGGCATTCGAGTTGCCGAACCAGGCCATGATGCAACCAGCTAATATGTTCTCTGCCATACACCTGTCGAGGTTCAAGAGAGTATTTGTCAACATATCAAATGTCCTCAATCTTCTAAGGAAGCAGCAGCATTGATGGGTTTTATTTATGATTGCATCAATGTGTTGGACAGATGTTCAAAGAAAGCATATGCAGGAACTTGAAGTTGTTGACTTTCTCCTCGATAGAGCCATCGATGAAGACAGGTTTGTGGATCCTCGGCCTTTCGCTTCTGAAGTCAGCAATCATCTCCTTTAGTTCTACTGACATCGAGATCAAGATAGTTTTTCAGGCACCATTTGATCAGTTGATCGATGTCCCTCCTACACTCTGTTTCATTATTACCCATAATTCGTCCAACAATGGTAGTGTTGTTGGCGAATTTAAAGATGGATTTGGAACTGTGTCTGGATACACAGTCATGGGTATAGAGTGAATACAGCAGAGCACACTGCCTTGAAGCGTCCGTGTGCTATGGTTATAGAGGAGGAAGTGCTGTTGCCAATTCGTACCAGTTGTGTTCCGTTGATGAGGAAGTCAAGGATCCAGTTGCGTTTCAGGTGTGTTTGTGTTGGATTTATAGAGTTCAGAAGAACTGCATGGAAATAAAACTGTGGAAACTAGAAAAAACTCAAGGTCCCATACAAGAGATTAGTGTGCAAAACTAGGGCACATGGTATTGGAGGTAGGGTGACATGGATAGAGAACTGGTTGGCAGACATGAAGCAAAGAGTAGGAATTAACGGGTCCTTTTTAGAATGGCAGGCAGTGACTAGTGGGGTGCGGTAAGGCTCAGTGCTGGGACCCGTTATTGACAATATACATTAACGATTTAGAAAGCGGGAACGGGGTACTGATTTTGGATGATCAGCCATGATCATATTGAATGCTGGTGCTGGCTCAAAGGGCTGAATGGCCTACTCCTGCACCTATTTTCTATGTTTCTATGATTTGTGGCCTATTTACAGTGTCACATTAGCAAATTATTCAAAATCAAATCAAATCTCAGGGGCACCTCCTCCACAAAAGTTCTCAATACTGGTGCCCTGCAAACATGCATTGTAAGTCCCAGACTATACTCTCCATATACTTATGACTGTGCGGCCAGATTTGGCTCCATCAACCCGTTTGCCGATGACACTACTATGGTGGGCCAAATTGCAAACGATGACGAGACAGAGTAGAGGAAAGAGATAGGGAACTTAGTAACATGGTTACATGTCAATATCTTCTCCTTCAATGTCAGCAAGACAAAAGAACAAGTTATCAATTTCAGGAAGCATGGTGAAGTAAATGCCCCAATCAGACTTCATCGTGCCAAGATGGAAATGGTTGAGAACTTCAAGTTCCTTGGCGTTGATATTACCAATGATCTGTCATGGGCCAACTATATTGATGCAACAGCCAAGAAGGCACACCAATTGCAGAGAGTAATAGATGTAGCTCAGTCCATCACACAGACCACACTCCCCACCGTTGACATCCATCTACACTGCACAATGCCTCAACATAATCAAAGACATGTGCCACCACAAGTCATTCCTTCTTCTCCTTGCTCTCATCGGACATGAGATAAAGAAGCTTGAAAGCAATGCTCCACCAGGCACTATAACTTTCTCACTGTATCAGGCTTCTGAATGGTCCTTCCATTAACTAGGGTGCTGTCCGTTTCACCTCTACCCCACTGTGGACATTGGACTTTGTCCACGTAACTATTGTGCTACAATGCTGAGAACTATATTCTGTACACTGTATCTACCCCTTTGCTCTGTCTGTTTAACTTGAGTTTGTCTTGATTGTACTTGTCTTTGAACTGACAGTATGTATAGCATTGTCTGATCTGTTTGCATAGCATGCAAAGCAACATTGTTTTTACTGTACCCTGGTACATGTATCAATAATGGGCCTGAACCTAAACCTAAACTGAAGTAGATGTACTCGACAGTTTCCCACAAACCATTGAAGTCCTAAATAGAAAAAAAAACAGTGATTAATTTGTTTGTGCCCAGTCAGTGTATCCCAATTTCCCACCTCGGCATAATCATTGTCTTCATTCCTTTCATCTGGAGGCATTGAGCCTCACCACCCGTCGTTATATTTGGCTCAAATGCAATAAGTATCAGACCAAATGATCTGCCCTTCAGTTTCTAATTGAAGAATCACAGCATTACTTCCATCTTTTCACTTTTTCATCCGGTACCTTTCTGTTTTCCCTGCCCTACTCCATCGCACGTGGGAGTACCTTCACCAGGCAAACCGAGGTAGTTGAAAAATCATTTCACCTTCTCAAAGGCAATTATGAAAGCGCAATGATGCTTACCTTGCCAGTGATGCCCACATCCCATCAAAGATGAAGAATAAACATTGTCTCTTAGGATGTAATAAGGTAAGTAAATGAAGCAAAGAAATTAAAACTGTAGGCGTACTTCATGTAAGAAACAATAAAGCTGCACAGCTTCAGGTCTCCTGATGTTATTTAAGAAAATTGATATTAAGTTAGAATTGCAAATGGAGATGTTATTTATATCTGTGGGAATAATATTCCACAGTTTAGTTTAGTTCAGTTTAGAGATACAGCACGGAAACAGGTCCTTTGGCCCACCAAGTCCACACCCAACCAGCGCTATCCTACACACTAGGGACAATTTACAATTTTTACCAAAGCCAATTAACCTACAAGCCTGTACATGTTTGGAGTGTGGAAGGAAACTGGAGCACCCAGAGAGAACCCACGTAGGTCACAGGGAGAACATACAAACTCCATACAGATAGCACCCGTAGTCAGGATCGAACCCAGGTCCCTGGCGCTGTAAGGCTGCAACTTTATCTTTGCGCCACTGTGCTGTCCGATTTCTTCCTTTAAAGCTTTTTTCAGGTGGGATATTCACAAGATACTCGTGAATAAAACACAGTCTTTAGTGGATCTAACCATAACATTTCAAAGTCAACAGTCGAATTGGGTACATAATTCAATATCATCATGGACCCTGAGGGCATTTGCATTCATTTTGGAGGTCAAAAGAAAATCTCAAACGGTATAACCGTATCAATATGACACAACACGGTAAGACTGCAGTCCTTTCAGACAAGGTGATGTACTTTAACCATCTGGGAGATGAGAGAAAGTCACAAGAGTATGGGTCAATGCCCCTGGCATGGTTCATGCAACATTAACCTACAAGTGAGGAAGTCCATTGGGGTTTCAGGAGTCAATGTCTACAAATGACTCTTAGTTCAATGTGCACCTTTCATTCACCACTTAGCAAATTGGCAGCCCTCACAAATCAGGAACCTGCTTGTCAACCTAATTGCAAACAGATGATGAAATTGTATCTCCTCTTGGAAAATGGAAATAAGATTGCTCCACTTTACATTTACATTGATTGAGTGTCGCCACGACACAGGGCCTTAAAGAGAGAATATAAGAAATTACACATCTTCTTAGACCACGATTGAACTTCTCCGAGACTTGGAAGTTGCAAGATGGCACTGGAACATGGCTAGTCTCTCTGTGTTCTTCCAGAAGAGGATCCTTTTTACTAATGTTTAAAAAAGAACTGCAGATGCTGGAACAAACGAAGGTAGACAAAAAATGCTGGAGAAACTCAGCAGGTGATGCAGCATCTTTGGAGAAAAGGAATAGGCAACATTTCGGGTCGAGATTCTTCTTCAGGGTCTCTACCCGAAATGCCGCCTATTCCTTCTCTCCATAGATGCTGCCTCACCCACTGAGTTTCTCCAGCATTTTCTGTCTATCTTCCATAGTACTAATGTTTAGTTTAGTTTACTTTGGAGTTACAGCACGGAAACAGGCCCTTCGGCTCACCGGGTCCACGCCGTCCAGCGGTTTCCGCTCATTAACACCATCCTATGCACACTAGGGACAATTTTATACTTACCAAGTTAATTAACCTACAAACCTGTACGTCTTTGGAATGTGGGAGGAAACCGAAGATCTCGGAGAAAACCCACGCAGGTCACGGGAAGAACGTACAAACTCCGTACAGGCAGCACCCATAATCAAGATCGAACACGGGTGTCCGGCGCTATAAGGTAGCAACTCTACCACTGCGTCACCATATATGGTATGATTTGATGGATAGCTTGCAGAGCAAGCATTTCACTATATATCGGGACTCATGGCAATAAGTAGAACATTGGACCATTGAACCATTATTATAATGCCCAGCCAAGAATATTCACCTGGTGATGTTCTTTTCAGTATAACTATTCCTATGCAATTCTGAAACATTACAATTAAGGCACAGAGATAGAATTGTTGCCTTATAGCGCCAGAGACCCGAACTCGATCCTGACTATGGGAATTTGTGCGTTCTCCCAGTGACTGCATAGGTTTTCTCCGTGTGCTTCAGTTTCCTCCCACATCCCAAAGACGTACAACTTTGTAGGCTAATTTGCTTCTGTAAATTGTACCTAGTGCACAGGATAGAACTAGTGTAAAGGTGATTGTCGGTCAGTGCAGAGTCAGTGGGCCAAAAGCCCTGTTTCTGTGCTGTGCCTCTGAAGTTTAAAGTCTGAAACGAGTCTGAAAAAGTTGGTTAAGATGAAGTAATTAAATAGTTTGAAGTTAGTCAATCAAATAGTTTAAAGGTAGTCAAGGTACTCAAAGCCTGTATTCATGCTGCAAATGCAAATTTCGTCTGGTTACAGATCTTTCAAATGACCAGCTCTCACCTCCTGACCCAAATTTAGCCTGACGTGTTAACCTGGAGGCCCTCTGTAATTGACACATCTGCTGCCATTTAGAGAATAGGAAAGTGTCAGAAAGGAGATTTGACACCACTGCCAGGTGCATGGTTTTTGGGCTGGACAATGCTGTGCTAATTCTAGAAGATCACATTTAGTTTGGAAAATGATTGTGCTTTCTGTAGGAGCAGCAGTGTGGAAATCAACCCCTCCACTGCTATGCCATCGTAAAAAAACACATCATGGCAAATGGTTAACTTTCACATTATTTCATGCTTCACTCAGCTTGTTAATGTTTTTCATCTCTGCACAAAGTTAAATACGAGTAAAAATCTGACTGCAAGCAATTAAGGAAATAAAGCAGCGGTATTCTTGGAACAGAGTACCTGTTGTAAATGAACAATGCATTTCATGATATAGAAAATATTGGAGTACCAAGAATTTTCACTGACACCCACAAAGGCATTTTTCAGCAAATTTGGGCAACAAAAATTTTTTAAAGTAAATGTGTTTGTTTGTAGCGATTGTCTGAATTTTTCAAAGACCCTTTGCATTGGAATCATTCCAATCTATCATGAATTATATTTCCATTACGTACGCAGTCAAATCTTTGTTTATGGGTTAGCATAGCTAGTTTGATTCTGTGTCACTGGTGTTCATATCAATAGTGGTTAATAGTAAGATTAAATGAGAACTTACCAGTTTGAAGTTTAATCTTTATTTTATGAGGAGTTACGATGAGGGATTACGTGAAGAAACCCGCCAGCCCGCATGCGCGTCAATCTTCAAAGCAGCGGTGTGAAATCACAGATAACAGTTGTTGAACTGAAAATAGTAAGATTCGAGAAACTAGAACTACCAGCTGACCTTTATGAGATAGGGTTGGGAGCGGAGGGCACGTATTCCCTCATCGTTCTCGTTTAATCTTACTATTTTACTTCGGAGTCACGTGATTGACTACATGAAGATTTTAAAACTCTGTGATTTCATGCCGTGGAAATGAGTCCATGCGTCACACACTGCATCAATTGACCAGGGATTAGTGAAATTTAATAAAGCATGACATAGATTTAAACATGCTGATGCTTTATAATGACAAAATTATAATTATAGTAATCCCACTCATCCAGGAGAATTTAAAAAATAGAACCTAAAAATAGTGTTGGCAAATACCCCCGGTCTGCTAATGGGTTGTTATAACACATTTGGAAATTCGCTTGTTTGACCATCCTGCAACCGCTAGGATGAGGTCCAGCGAAACATCCATAACCCTCACTGCATGATGTTGTTGCAGCCCTGGCGGAGTGAGATTGGAAAACATCAGTGTTCACTCCTGCACAAGCCAAAACCCGTTAAATCACATGGGGATGGTCTATACTGATACCTACGTATGAGGTTTTTGTAACTAACAAACATTGCTAGTTCAGAGCCTCTAAGGCTTTAGGTGACATAATGACTGTATAGATGTGTGACCACACACACAACCAAAGGTCCATGGGGTTTGTCATGAAAGTTGTTTGAGACCTGACGCCCCCGGTCTACTCTGCAAGACTAAGTCATGAACATAAGTATCATATTATTTGCAGCTGTAATCTTCCTGTCCAGTCGTAGCTTATGCAACGACTGGGCCCGTTGCGCTGAATCCAGCGCCATGAGGATAACCACTTTGTAAGTGATATAGACCAAGGACAGGAATGTAGCTGGAGCCCACCTGCGATGCAGCGTCAGCAGGACATAACATCCCATATCTCCGAGTACCTGGGCCTGGGGGAATTTGAGTTGAAGATACCCTTCATAAATCTGGATATCAGACGTCGAGATCCGACAGCGTGGTGTCCCGCCCCGGCAGGTAGTATGACAACAAGGCACTTTTGGCACAATTTATAGCACTATAACTCCATCTCTCGTGAAATATAGCTTTGAGAGGAATACCAAGACATCTGTTATACGCACCGTGTCATACGATATATTGGACTGTAAACAGGACACTTACATTCCTTGATATAGGAGATGTACTGTTTCTTGGTACTATCTCTTCAGGCCACAGTGATTACATCCACCATACAACCTGACAGTCCATACCCCAGGAAAGGTCTTCTCATAGTCTGCAACCCAACAATTTTATTCGCTCATGCAGAGGATGGTTCTCCCCAGTCACGGGGTAAACCAGCAGATTTCTGCGTTTGGGAACAGCCATAAAAGGCTCTGTTATCATTTACAGTATGAGTGGACCCATGGCTGTGTAGGCCAGTCAGGCACTATTAAAGCCTGAGGAGGAGTCTTGCTGGTTTTTTAAGCAAGCACCGACTGATGAGGCAAAATGGAGGAAAGGCATAACGAACATTCCTGCCCAGTGTAGCAAGAATGCATCCATCACCACTGCCCCTAAGAATGGCCGCCATGCCAGATATTTTTGCAACTGGTGATTGAGACTAGATGCAAACAAATTTATATTTGGTGTTCCATCAATCCACAATGTCATTAAATACTTTATGATCCAACATCCATTCTGTGTTGTCATTGATTTACATGATGATACACCAGCACCAAATGACGTTAGGTAAACTATCACAGGATATTAACTTGATTAAACCCATGTGATTAATATATGCCGCCACCGTAGTGTGTCAACTTGTAGGTGAGCATACAGATATGCATATTCGCACAATAAGCCTTTAACCCATAGAATGCACCTAGTGATTTTAGGTAGTTGATACCACATAACTGAGGGATTAGTAACTCATGCACATCCCATTCCATGACTAGAGATGGGATAGTAATTTCCCATCTTTGAGCACTAGCATCACTTTGTAACATAACTGAAGGTTAAATGACCAAAGGTACTGTAGCAATGCTGAATACTGTTTGTCCATCATTTGACTTATAGCTTCAGCTGTTAATAGCATACATCTGTTAACAATGACCTACATGGTACTTGAGAGCTTGCTCCTTTGCACGATGTAAGTTCTGATAATGCAAAGGCCCCAATTACACAGCTGAAAAACAGCCACTAAATTGCCAATTACACTGGCCACTTGATGAATAAACTACAAGATAATTACAAGTTTCCATTAATTCTAATCTCATGCCCCAGGGCGAAGTCACAGACAATTAATAGAGTTAAAGGTAAATCACAATCTATAACTCTAGTTGGTATCAACATAATTTTAACTGGATGGATGAGGAACCCCAATTACTCAAATATTAGTTTTGCAGCTGAAACAGCTAATTTAGCAAGATTCAGTGTTTAGAATATCATCCAGATAGGCCATAAATATGTATTTTTTAGTTTTGAGCAGCCCAAGCACTGGCTTGGTAATTTGGTAAACAACCTGGGAGCTGAACGTTAGCCCATTTTGCAACGCTTTAACTGCTATCGTTGCCCATCCAGTTACATTTCAAATATCTCCAGTGAACCCTGTGAATGGGAACTGAATAGCATGCATCTTTGAGGTCGATGCAAACCATAAAGTATCCTATGGAAATCCGTTGTTAGACAGTAGCGAAGTGTCCCATTAAAAAGTCTATATTGAACAAGTGAATGTGAGTTTATCAAGGGTGATCCAACATCATCCACCTTTTGCTTGTTTGGATATCTGCTTATACACCCAAACCTTTTTGTTTGGAATGAATAGTTGTCCAATTTGGTGTATGTTGTATGGGTGGTAATAAGTTAAAGGAAATTCATTTCGAAATCCTTGTATACTGTGCAGCATAAACTGATCTGATGTTATTTGTCGATATTCGTGCAAAAACAGTGTAATCTATTACCACACGTAACTAGTCGACACACCCCGTGTTTCGGAAAGAACCAGACCTACCTACCTCCATGGTTATCGTTGGTCTTATGGTGTGCCCAAAGGCCCCTGATGCGGGTTCTGTTTCCATCCTCAGGTTCTGATTGCAAACTTGAATTTGGAGGGTAGGACTGCTAGGGTGCGGGGATTGCACATTTTCCCTCAGGGCCGGCTTGGGCATTGGCCTGAAAGACCTCTGCCTAGAGAATCAGCTTTCAAGCTGCCACCAGCTTCAGTGAACCACTTACTGCCGATGGAGTCGTAGGGGTGTAGTCGCCGCAACGGTGAGGCTTTTGCTCGTCGTAGGTACCTTGACTAGTCCGACAGCTTTACTTCCTCATCCAGGTATTTTGCCTGTTTGGCTCGGTCTTCTCCAAGGAGCAGATTCCTCGGCTGGACATTGCTGGCCTTGCGATCCATAGTCTCCCCAGATAGCACTGTTCACTGCCGGCACTTTGTTCCTATAATGCACTCCCGTATGTTTCACGGACATACTTCCGAGTTGGGAGTCAGTCACACACTGACTCCTCGCACTCCCCTCCAGAGAGAAGGAGATTTGTAAGCAGCCATGCAACTGACGCTGCTGCAGGTCCCCGACAAGACCTGCGCTGATATGGTCCCGTCCACGGACGATATCAGGATGAAGCATCTCCTCAATGGGATGAACACCCTGTGGACGCATCCATGCTCCTCCTTGGAAAACGTCCGAGGACGTACCCATTTAGGGGAACTCTCCTTTCTTCTTCACGCAGCTGGCGTGTCATGGAATGTGCCCCCCCGACATACCACCGAACTGCGAGTCAGCCCAAAACTGACTGCCTACGCTCCCCTCCTCAGAGAGGGAGATATAATGCAGCCCTGCACCAGGCGCTTCCATGGGCCCCTGCGACCCGCGCTGATATGACTCCCCTCCTTGGAGTATATCATGGTGGAGCATCTTTCCCATGAAATGCTCTATCCGGGAAAAACGTCCGAAGATGCGAACCCTCCTGGCCATGCTCGTCCGAAGTCCACCGGCCTGCCGAGCTGGGTCTCCCCACGGAGCCAGAATTCCCTGCGACTTTCGTAGCCGAGTTTCTCCGAGCCGGGTCTCCGCACAGAGCCGGGATTCCCCGCCGCCTCCGTAGCCGGGTTTCCCCCCCGAGCCGGGTTCCCCTTCGCAGAGCCGGGGTTCCCCGCGGTCTCCGTAGCCGGGTTTCCCCGAGCCGGGTTTCCCCCGTGGAGCCGGGCCCCAGACCGACATCCAGCAAGAACTCTGTAAAAGAGCTTCCTGCAAGGAAGCACAACCTGAAAAATAAGTTCAAAACTTACCTTCAGGTTTTTCAAACTTACTGCTGGAGGAGCGACGCGGGCTGGCGGGATTCACGTGACTCTGAAGTAAAATGGAAAAATAGCAAGTTTATCACAGAAACATAGAAACATACAAAATAGGTGCAGGAGTTGGCCATTCAGCCCTTCGAGCCAGCACCGCCATTCAATATGATCATAGCCCTAAGAGCTAAATCTAACGCTCTCTTGAAAAGTGATCTCTTGCAGTAATATCCATAAAACAGCTTTGTACATTGCACTTGCTCCAAATAATTAGTTCCATTCGTGTTTTTACTTGTGGGAACTATTTGGCATTACGTTAGACAAGCAGGATCGTACTCAACCAAACATCCTGATTGTTCATAGCCCTTGCAATCCCCTTGGCTGCAAGAGATCCATTGAACTGGAGGCCTCCACTCTGTGGGCCTTCAGTGACACATAACAGGCTGAGGTTGTGCCTGTGGACATTCGACTTTGTCTTTCCAACTGATGCGCTACAATGGAAGTTCCTGAGAACGATATATTGCATTCAGTTTCTACCCTCTTGCTCTATTTATTGTAGTGGAATTTGATTTGGATTTATTTGTGGTATATCCGATTTCTTTATAACATTTATAGCATGCAAAACAAAGCTTTTCACCGTACCTTGGTATATATGACAATAATAAACCTAAACCTAAAATGCGACAAAGAATACAAAGACGCACCCTCAGAATAAAAGTACACACATTTAGAAAGGAGATGAGGAGGAATTTCTTTATTGAGAGTGAGACATAGCTCTTAGGGCTAATGGAATCATGGGATATGGGGAGAAAGCAGGAGTGGGGTAATGATTTTGGATGATCAGCCATGATTTTATTGAATGGCGGTGCTGGCTCGAAGGGCTGAATGGCCTAATCCTGCACCTGTTTTCTATGTTTAGTCAGAGGGCTATTGTAATTTGTGGAATTAATTACCACACACGGCTGTTGAGGCCAAGTTATTGGGTATTTTTAAAGCAGAAATTGACAAATTCTTGATTAGTAAGGGTAGCAAGGGTTATGGGGAAAAGGCATGAAAATGGGGGTGAGAGGGAGAGATGGATCAGCCATGATTAAATGCGGGGTGGACTCGATGGATCACATGGCCTAATTACCTATGAACTTATGAAAGCCTACAGCTCAGGGCCCAGGTCTGCCGTGATGATTTCTGACACTGCTCAAGACCACATTGCACAGATTTTATACCTTTCTGTTATACAAATACATTTAAAAAAACAATGAAAATGTATTCAAATATTTAAAGGAACTAGTTTAAAATAGAGTAACTCAGCGGGACAGGCAGCATCTCTGGGGAGAAGGAATGGGTGACGTTTCGGGTCGAGACCCATTCATTAACAAATGCATGGATAGGTGCATAATCTGCAAAAATCATTTTGAGTCTCCCGAACCAAAACACCTGGATGAAAACCTGGATAGACGGCAGAGTAGCGCAGCAGTAGCCTTGCAGCGCCAGGGACTCAGGTTTGATCCAGTCCATGGGTGCTGTCTGTATGGAGTTTGTACTAAACTCTGTGACCATGTGGGTTTCCTCCCGATGCTCCAGTTTCCTCCCACTCTCAAAAAACATTGAGGTTTGTAGGTTAATTGGATTCTGTAAATCGTCCCTAGAGCGTATGATAGAACTAGTGTATGGGTGTTCGAAGGTCAGTGCGGACTCGGTGGGGCTGAAGGGCCTGTTGTCATGCTGTGCCTCTAAACTAAACTAAAGCAGGTTGTTAATCAGTAATTCGAAGTCAGGAAGTCATATTGTAGCTTTGGAGGACGTTGGTTCGGCTGCATTTAGAGTATTTTGTTGAGTTCTGGTCGCCCTATGACAGAAAGAATGTGGAGGCTTTGGAGACAGTGCAGGAGAGGTTTATCAGAATGCTGCCTAGGTTTAAAAGTACTAGCTATCAGGAGAGTTTGGTGAAACTTGGATAGACACAATTGCTGGAGTAACTCAACCACTTCGGTCTGAAGAAGTGTCCCGAACCAAGACATCACCTGTCCTTGTATCTCCAAAGATGCTGCCTGACCCGTTGAGTTACTCCAGTAATTTGTAACTATATTTTGGTATAAACTAGCATCCTCAGTTCTTTGTTTATACATTTCGGAGAAACCTGGATTGGTTTTTCAGGTGCATTGGAGGTTGAGGGGAAAACCTGACAGAATGTTTTTAATTATCAAAACCATAGCTGGGTAGACAGGCAGAATTGATTTACACAGTGTAGAAATATCAAAAACTAGACTAAGTGGGACCCGTTGGGTCCCAGTCACACGGGATGCCTGCTCCCCCAACGCAACACATGGCCCAATGCAATATTCCACCACTCACCTGTTCGCCCAACGCAACGGTGGGAACGTTCTGTAGCCGGGGGACAGGGACGGCTTTAGGCGAGAAGCGTCCTGCAGCCAGAGGAGGGGAACTGCTTCAGGCGGGGCCTGTGGGCTGATGCTGCGGGGTGTGTGGGGGAAGGGTGTGTGTGTGCAGGGGGGGAGGGGGTGTGGGGGAGTGGGGTTGTGTGGGGGAGGGGGGTTGTGTGGGGGACGGGGGTTGTGTGGGGGAGAGGTGTGGGGAAAGAGGGCGTGTGTGGGGGAAGAGGGTGTGTGTGTGGGGGAGTGGGTGTGTGGGGGAGGGTGTGTGTGTGGGGGAGGGTGTGTGTGTGGGGGAGGGGTGTGTGTGGGTGAGGGTGTGTGTGGGGGGAGAGGGTGTGTGTGGGGGAGAGGGTGTCTGTGGGGGAGGGGGGTGTTGTGGAGGGGGTTCTGGGGGAGGAGGCGTGTGGGGGAGGGGGGTTGTGTGCGACAGGGGTTGTGGGCGAGGGGGCTGTGGGTGAGCGGGGTCTGGTGAGGGGGGTGTGGCAGAGGGGGGTAGTATGGGGGAGGGAGGTTTGTAAGGGAGGGGGGTTTAGGGGAGGGGGTGTAGGGGAGGGGGATGTCGGGGAGGGGAGGTAGGGGCGGGGAAGGTGTGTAGGGGAGGGGGAGGTGTGTAGGGGAGGGGGGGGTGTAGGGGAGGGGGGATGTGGGAGGGGGATGTATGGGCTCACCGGTTCCCGGCCCTGGCTCCGACCACACCCCCGGCTCCAGGACCTGGCTCCAGACTTACTCAGCTTCTCCGCTCACCAGCGCCTGTCGCGCTCACAGCCGCCGCCCGCGTACACAGCCCGCCCTGCCCTCGAACACAGCCCGCCCGCGGAACACAGCTCATTGCTCCGCTACTTCAGCTTTATTCTTCGCAGCTTTTGGACTGGCGGCTTCTGAATGGGCGGCTTCTGGACGCGGCTTTTGGACATGCTCACGGTCTCAGCCCAGCCTCCGGGGATTTATTCTCCAGTGTGTGCCGGAAGGGGCGTTACCTTCATGGTGAATGACAGGCGAGAAGACCAATCTGCTGATCTCACGATTTTATAAACCTTCATAACTTTTGTAATCTTCTACCGATCGGAATAAAACTTGGTGCGCTAGGAGCTGAGAACGGCGAGTAAGGTGGCAAAAAAATCCTAGCGGGATAGCGCACCATTTTTGTGCCAATTTAAAAACAACACAGACTGGAAGTGCTCAAGATGAGAGTTTTGTAATAGTATGGAAGATATAGATAGAAGATAGAAGATATATTAGAGGGTATTGTTTAAAGTGAGAGGGGCAAAGCTTAAAGGTGATGTGCAGGGTACTTTTTTTACACAGAGACAGGTGGGTGCCTGGAACACGCTGCCAGGGTGGTGGTGCAGGCAGATACAATTTGAGAGGCTTTTGGATAGGTACATGGATATTCAGTGAATGGGGGGATATGGATCTTATGTAGGCAGAGGAGTTTAGTTTATCTTGCTATCATGTTCGGCACAGGCATTATGGGCTGAAGGGCCCGTTCCTGCAATGTTCTATATTCTATGATCTTGCATATGGACAATTGGCAATAGCATTTTGCCCCCAGATTCACCGCAATAATTTTGAATCTGTAAAACATTTCTTGCCGTAGGCACGCCTGTCACACTTCATGGTTAAACTTCCTTTTTCTATCACAGAAAAATTGTTACATTTCATACATGCATGCCACGCTATTACATTTGTAATTTATTTGTATACAAAGACAGACTGAACGTGCTAAGCAAAAATGAACGGAGGTGCAAATATTCAGTTTTTCGGCGCTTATTCCCAATTTACACCTGCCTTGAATTGAAATGCACTGTGAAAATATAAATTTGTTAGATTCCATTTTTGTTTTTAGCAATTCTACCTTCCGCATCTGTGGCTCTGAAGTAATAAATAGAACTTGGTTATTTTTGCCTGTTGTCTGCAATGGATTATATCATCTCTCATTTAAATTGTCCCTTTAAAGTACCATTATTTAAGGTCAGCATGAAAGCACGATGGTAGTACCTTAATTAGAAGCGCAGGTTCTCAATGTTAACCTTTGAAAGTGTCGTAATTTAATTTCAATCATGTTTTAAGTGAGCTGTGAGGTGCTTGCATTGTGCTGTGAAGAATGAATATCAATACCTCCACATTCTTTATTCTCTGTTTGAGACATATTCTTATTGGTGATAGAAGTTCTTCAATAATTCCCAAGTGCACCAAGGTATTTTTAATTCTTTAGTTTGGAGTTACAGCGGGGAAACAGGCCATGCGGCCCACCGCGTCCGCACCTACCAGCGATCTCTGCATAGTAACACTATCCTATACACACTAGGGACAATTTTTACATTTACCAAGCCAATTAACCTACATACCTGTATGTCTTTGGAGTGTGGGAGGAACCCAAAGATCTCGGAGAAAACCCACGCAGGTCATGGGGAGAACGTACAAACTCTGTACAGACAAGCAGCCGTAGTCAGGATCCGAAGGGGGACATTTTAACTTCCTGCAAACTAGACTAGTTTTGAAACTCAATGATATATGGTCAATAGTCTAACAATTACAACTTTGTTTTTTTGACCTAATTTCTACTAGAGATAATAGTTAGCTCAACATTTAATCAAACAGGCACATACTTTCTATCTCACTACTCAATTGAATAACAAATCACTTTTAAAATCACAGTTTTGTGTTCAAAGTATGAGTTGATAATGACATGTGGCATAATTGGCAAGACTTTAGGTGTCTTAAAAGTTTGGGATGTTAATAGCATCTTTCTCACTTCTGGAAGGAATCACACATTCAGTGTTTGCTTGATCAGCATGTTTGAATCAGTATAATATGCTTGAGTTAAAATTTTCAATCAAATGTTCATATATTTCCCTATCGGAAGAACCTTCCAAGATGGCAGCAGTGTTCAAATAATTTGTTAGCTTGCATAAACACAGAAATAATGCTGGGGTTTTGGGTGAAAGACTGACTTTGATTGCTTGTAGCCATGGTGATGAGGCAGGAATGATTGTGGACTGCTGTCTTATTAACATTAGAAAAGCTATTGATACTAAGCACCGCACTACCTTGGCCATCAGAGAACTCACAAAGGGTTATACTGTAGTTTCCATCAAATCTCTCTTGACCTTTTATTTGTGAATAGCTGTAAAAGTGTAATTGTAAGGCATGATGGAAACCTTAACTAAGTTAAAGTTTACGGTGTGCAGTAGCTAATATATAAAAACATACATGTGTTTGTGTTTTTGTTCACTGTGGAAGTAATTTTTGATTTGAAATTACCTGAGGAGATGATGCCGAACTGATGAGGTGAAATGCCTCTTCCATAAAATGTATTTGTCCACAAAACTACATTTTGTGCCATCAGGTGTGGGTTTATTATTTGGAGTGATTGCAAACAAAGAGGAGACAGACATAATATGAATGCTCAGTGTGTAGGAAGGAACAGCAGATGCCAGTTTAAACCACAGATAGATGGAGTAACTCAACGGGTCGGACAGCATCTCTGGAGAAAAGGAATAGGTGACATTTCCGGTTGAGACCATTCTTCAGACTGAATCGATTAGTACAGATGTCAAGGGTTATGGGGAGAAGATAGGAGAATAGGGTTAGGAGTGATAGATCAGCATGATTGAGTAGACTTGATGGGCCGAATGGCCTAATTCTGCTCCTATCACTTATGGCCTTATTCCTTTTGTCTCCAGAGATGCTGTCTGACCCACTGAGTTACTCCAGCTTCCAGCTGTCGAAAATGTGAATGCTTAGTAGGAATTGAGAGACATATGGATATGAAATGGGATAGGAGCTAATGTGAATGATGGAGATAATGCCAACACCATGGCCAATTGCTGTTGGCGGGAATAAAAACAGAAAATGCTGGAAAACCTCAGTAGGTCCGACAGAATCTGCGGAAAGAGAAACATTTAGCACAGAAAGAGTAATAAGGGTCAAAGAGAGATATATGATGGAAACAGGCCCTTCAGCCCACCAGGCCCGTGCTGACCATCAAGGACCAATGTAACTTCATCAATTCCACCCTAATCCCCCATTTCACCAGCTGAAGCATCCCAAATCTGAAACATTGATTGTTTCCACAGATGCTGCCTGTTAGGAGTTCTCTGCCCTAAGAGTGCTCTGGATGGTTTGCCACTGGTTATTTGCGAGGCTGACATCGATTTTTAAACTTTTGGAGAATCAGGGATTATGAGGAGCAATCATGAGTTGAGGACAGTAATGAGTACTGTGTTGACCTTATTAAATGGCAGAACAGATTTAAAAAGGCTGTATGACTTGCTCCTGAACCTGTTTCTTATGTTCCTATGAAAAATGGCCGCTTTAAAAGATACGGCTGAAAACCTCCTCTGTTCCTCGAACCTCACCGTTCAACTTAACCTTTCCGAGTTTGATGCCATCAGAGACATAAATACAAGCTTTAAATTACCTTCTTTCTGCATTTCGTTTTAATAATAGTTGTGAGCAATTGTTAATTAAAGGTCATCCCTTCACCATGCAGCCAAAAATCACTTTTCAATTCAGCTCATCTCAAATAGGGAGAAAGGCACCTACAACAATATGTAGATTAATTGGATTATAGGCAGATAACATGATAATTGTTCAGAAGCAGTGTTAAAAATGTCAGGAAAATAAAATTACATTAATATTGGATTATAATATATTCAAAATGTATCTTTCCAGCTGACTAGTTCCTAGTTCCAACTGAAAAAATCTATTTTAACATCATTATTCAAGTAAGCCTTAATAAAAGTTTTTTCATTCAAATTTCAATTAAACAATGAGGGTGAAGAACATTATTAAAAAATTACACCATCGAATACCTAAAAAATATATTTGAGGAGATAATTTTACTAAAATGCTGAAATTTTGGTAATGTTTAAATCATGTTGAAAAGACATTCCAATGTTATTACATTAGTTGCATTCAAGTGGCCTTAAAGATAAAGGACATATTTCCTCGGTTCAATTTGGCAGTTTTATTGTTATAATGGAACATCTATGACTTTCTCATTAAAACACATTGCTAAGGGAAATTGTGAGAAGTTCTTAAAGTCTCATACCACCATCAGTTAAAGGTCTGTGGTCACGTAGACTTCTGTGGTTTAGTGACTCACCTTTAACGAAATGCCAAATTCTGTCTTGGCTGAATGGATCAGAGGAAAACAATGGCAGCCAAAACAGAAAGTATGTTCTGAATCAATGATCAAAGGGAATGGACTTGAATGACAAACTGTCCTGCTTATTTTGTAGACTGCACACTTTTACAAGCATAATTCACTAGTTAAGGTCAGGACTTTTTTTTTTTAATCTGCATTTTCTCAGTAGATGCAACACTATATTCTGCACTCATGCATACATGTGTTCATGGATGTTATGATTTGCTTGGATAGCACACAGTTTTTCAATGTATCTCAGTACTTGTGACAATTATACACCAATAGCAATCACAGGTACCGGGCGGCTCAGTGGTGCAGTGGTAGAGTTGTTGAGCTGCAGCGCCAGAGACCCGATTGTGATCATTACTATGGGTGCTCTCTCTATAGAGCTTGTACGTTCTCCCTGTGACCGTGTGGGTTTTCTCTGGGTGCTCTGGCTTCCTCCCAAATTTTGAAGACGTGCAGGTTTGTAGATTACCATTGTCAATGAGTCTGGAAAAGGGTCTCAACCTATTTATTTTCTCCATAGATACCACCTGACCTGTTGAGTTACTCTGGCATTTTGCGTCTATCTTCTGTGTAAACCAGCATCTGCAGTTCCTTCTGACATAGGGTTGTAGATTAATTGGCTTTTATAAGTTGCCCTTAGTGTATAGGACGTGAAATTGGGACAACATAGAACCATAGTCTGAAGTCTGAAGAAAGATCTTAATCCAAAATGTCACCCATTCCTTCTACCCAGAGATGCTTCCTGTCCTGCTGAGTTACTTCTGCATTTTATGTCTATCTTCAGTGCAATCCAGCATCTGCAGTTCCTTACTACACACTCGTGTGTGGGTGATCATTGTTTGGCATGGACTGATGGGCCTGTTTCCACACTACACCTCCAAACTAATATAATGTAGAGATTTTTCATTTACAGGAATTTTAATGTGCATTTACAATTTGAGCGATCCCGTGCACTTGATTAATATTCATTATTGTCCGTTATTAAGCAACTATAAGAGAAACTGGAATTAATTATTTAACTTTCCTGACACCTTCCTCTGACAACATAACTATTGCATACATCTAGATTGGAAAACAATGTACTTATAATTATATTGACCCAACAATCTGAAGAAGGGTCCCGACCTGAAACGTCACCTATTCATGTTCTCCAGCGATGCTGCCTGACCTGCTGAGTCACACCAGCACTTTGCATTCTTTAATATAATTATACTGATGGAATGTCTGATGGTAGTATTATACTGATGATAGCTGCTTGCAGTGTAGCTACTGCTGGCGCCGATGATGGCTGCCACAGTGTACTGCTCCTTGCTGTTTTGTATGTGTTTGTTCATTTGTGTCGTCTGTGAAACCCCTACAAAAATTAATCAATAATGTTTTATTATTAATGTTTTATGTGTCATTCTTTGTCACTGTATGTCATGTTGTCACTTGTGGGTGGAGCACCAAGGCAAATTCCTTATATGTGAATACTTGTCCAATAAACTTATTAATTAATTCATTCATTCATTCTTAATGCTGCTGCAATGTCAGCCACACGAGTATCAGATTCAATGCCCTTAGTCTTATGAAAATAAAACTGTACTGCTTGCATCATGCCAGGGTCTGCCCTGCAGTATATGTGTAGTGGGTGTGGAGGCTCCATTATGTGTCCGGTGTGCTGCACAACAGAATCAACGTCAGCTGCGGGAGAGGGGTCAAGAGCAACAAGCAAACCTGGAGGCGAAGAGAGCTGAGTCACAGGCTGAAGAGCAGCAGAGAAGGCGAGAGAGGTTACCAAGAGAAGCTACCTGCAGAATACCAACCATCTTATCTCTCAGTAGAGTGGAGAGAGGAGATCCCAGGGCAAAAGGGGAACCCTTCACATAGAATAATAATAATAATAATAATAATAATAATAATAATAATAATAATATTAATAATAATAATAATAATAATAATAATAATAATAATAATAATAATAATAATAATAATAGTAAAATCATATTCCCCATCCATCCAGGCAAAATGACCGTCTTCTCATTCTAATCCTCAATGCCAACATAGTTCACCAGGAGCTCCCCCGAGTTTAAAAAAAATCAAACTCATGGTAAGCACAGAGAATGAATGTAGCGGGTACGTCGGAGCTCGGGGACGTCCCTTACCGGCTCGTAACGCGAACGGCAGGTACTCGGAAGACTTGCTAATGGCAGGTAAGCACGGGAAGACTCGTGAAGATTTTTCAACATGATGAAAAATGTCCACGAGAGCCCCGAGTACCGATGAGTGGCCATTACTGTAAATCTCCGAGTTCGAATCAGGGCAAACTCGGGAGAACTCTTGGAATGAACTCATACCATGGGACAGGGCTTTAAAGAGATGACACAATAATTGTTCACATCCTCTCACACCGCCACATTCAGGGACAGTTTCTTCCAAGCTGTTATCAGGCAACTGAATCATCCTATCAACAACTAGATAGCAGTCCTCAGCTATTATCTACCTCATTGGTGACCCTCGGACTATCATTGATCGGACTTTGCTGGACTTTACCTTGCACAAAACGTTATTCCCTTATCATGTATCTGTACACCGTGGATGACTCAACTGTAACCATGTATCATCTTTCCACTGACTGGTTAGCACGCCACAAAGGCTTTTCACCATGTGACAATAAACTGAACTCAACTCCTTTGCAGGATCACTTGCGTTAATCAAAGTACATCCATAAACGAACATCTGATGCAATTTCTAGAATGGGTCGCGGCAAAGGTGGTGTTGCGTCACAAGTCCCAGAGGCCTGGGTTCGATTCCGACCCGGGGACTGTCTGTGTGGTGTTTGTACATTCTCCCCGTGAGTCTCTGGGTTTCCGTGGGGTGCTTCAATTACCTCCCACGTTGCAAAGATATTTTGGGTTTGTGAGATCAATTGGCCATTATGAATTTCCATTAGAATGTGGATGAATAAGCAAAATTTGTGAGAGGGTGGGAAAATTTGAATGTAACTTTGGGAGAATAAAATGGATTAAGATAGGATTCATGGTTTTTTTTTTTGTTTGTTTATTTTTGTTAGAAATAAGTACAATAGTGTGGTACTTAAGTACCTAATACATAAAAACATATTTTCATTCTTGTACAACTTCATACTTTTGATTTAATAATAAAAGAACAGTGAGAGAAAAAATAAATAAAGAGTGTCGGAATAGATAGTCAAGCGAGTAGAAACAGAAAGCAAAAGAAATAAAGGACAGAGATGAGAAGTTAAAAGGTTGAAAGAAAAGGAGAACGTAAAGAAAAGAAAGATTAGAAGAGATCTACCTATCTCGTATTTTTGCCCATCCATCACCCGGTTCTAAACCATTCAATTTCTAAGGTTATGTTATGTTGCACCATATGCTTGTAAAAAGTTGATAAAAGGAGACCAAATCTTTAAGAATAGGTCTACTTTGCCTAGTAGGAGGAGTCTCATTTCTTCAAGATGTAGCATTTCAGACATGCTTGAAATCCACAATTTGAATGTTGGCGTAGGTACGTTTTTTTTCCAAAATTTTTAGTATAAGTTTTTTTTGCTGTTATTAAACGTAATTAAGAAAAGCTTCTTGGAATATAGTTAGTTTACTTCCCTCTTCCATTCATCCAAAGATAATCAATTCTGTATTGGGGTTCAATTCTGTGTTAAATAGTTTTGTAAAAATTCCAAAAATTTCATTCCAAAATTTATACAGTTTTGTACAAGAGGCAAAGAAATGTGCTATAGTGGCATTTTGAGTTAGACATTTGTCGCACATGGGGGAAACATTTGAAAATATTTTATTCAGTCTAGTTTTCGAATAATATAATCAATGTAAAATTTTAAATTGAATTAGGTTATGTCTTACATTCATATAACCATATAACCATATAACCATATAACCATATAACCATATAACAATTACAGCACGGAGACAGGCCCTCTCGGCCCTTCCAGTCCGTGCCGACCATTTGTTTTCCCCTAGTCCCATTTACCTGCACTCAGACCATACCCCTCCATTCCCTTCACGTCCATATACCTATCCACTTTACTTTTAAATGTTAAAATCGATCCTGCCTCCACCACCTCTGCTGGAAGCTCATTCCACACAGCCACCACCCTCTGAGTAAAGAAGTTCCCCCTCATGTTACCCCTAAACTTCTGTCCCTTAATTCTCATGTCATGCCCTCTTGTGTGAATCTTCCCTACCCTCAATGGGAAAAGCTTATCCACGTCAACTCTGTCTATCCCTTTCATCATTTTAAAGACCTCAATCAAGTCCCCCCTTAACCTTCTGCGCTCCAAAGAATAAAGACCTAACTTGTTCAACCTTTCTCTGTAACATAGTTGCTGGAACCCTGGCAACATTCTAGTAAATCTCCTCTGTACTCTCTCTATTTTGTTGACATCCTTCCTATAACTAGGCGACCAAACATTCATTGAACATTTGTTTACATATAATAAATTTTTATCCCATCTATCGTTCAGAATGTTTATCAATAACTTGTTCCCAGTCCCTTCTAATTGCCTCGGTCATTGGTGTTTCTATATTTAGAATTGTATTATATAAGTAGGATATTAAATTGCTTGATTCTGCCTTTCTATTTATTCCTTCCTCCAATAAATCTGGGGTTAAAGTTTGATATCCTTGTATATACTTTTTCAAATAATCTTGAATTTGAAGGTATTTGAAATATTGATTACTTTTCAAATTATATTTTAGTTGTAATTGTTGGAATGATAAAAATTTTCCCATTTCATACATATTGCCCATCCCTTTAATTCCTATTCTTTCCCAAAGGATAAACATTTTATCAATAATGGATGGTTTGAATGAGGGATTATTAGCTATCGGAGAAAGAAGCGATAATTTTCTTAATTTTAAAGTTTTATTTGTATCCAAATTCGTATAATACTATGAATAATTGGATTCTTCTTATATATTATATTGTTCAGTTTTATCGGGGAAAGAAGGATCGCTCCTATATTATAAGGGGAACAATCCTCTTTCTCCATTCTTATCCAATCTACCTGTTGGGCAGAACTGTCCAACCAGTAGATTATATTTTTAATATTCACTGCCCAATAATAATACAATAAGTTAGAGAGTGTCAGTCCCCCTGATTCTTTACATTTTTGTGAAGTGAACACTTTACAAGTGTTGTTTTTTTAATTCTGTGTGATTTTTAATCCCATATGAAATTTATAATATCAGAATCTAGTTTTTTAAAGAATTATTTAGGTAGGTATATTGGTATTGATTGAAATAGGTACAATATTTGTGGTAAGAAGATCATTTTTAACGTGTTTATTCTGCCTATTAAATACATCGGCAGTGTTTTCCAAAATTTAATCAACCCATTTAATTTAGTTAATAAAGGCATATAGTTTGCGTTGAGCAATGATTTATAGTTCCTAGTAATTTGGATGCCCAAATACTTAAATTTTTCTGTTGTAATTCTAAAAGGGAATTTCAACAGATGTGTCGACTCTTGAGGTTTTATCGTCATAATTTCGCTTTTGTTCCAATTTATTCTATATCCTGAAAAATAAACTAATTCCTCTATTAAATTTAGTATATTTGGTATGCTAATTTGTGAATTTGTAATATATATAACCATATAACAATTACAGCACAGAAACAGGTCCTCTCGGCCCTTCCAGTCCGTGCCGACCATTTGTTTTCCCCTAGTCCCATCTACCTGCACTCAGACCATAACCCCCCATTCCCTTCCCGTCCATATACCTATCCACTTTACTTTTAAATGTTAAAATCGATCTTGCCTAAATGGGAAAAGCTTATCCACGTCAACTCTGTCTATCCCTTTCATCATTTTAAAGATCTCAAACAAGTCCCCCCTTAACCTTCTGCACTACAAAGAATAAAGACCTAACTTGTTCACACTTATCAGCATTAAACTCCATCTGCCATCTTTCAGCCCACTTTCCAAATGTCCCAAATCTCTCTGTAGACTTTGAAAATCTACTTCATTATCCACAACACCACCTATCTTAATATCATCTGCATACTTACTTATCCAATTTTCCACCCCATCATCCAGATCATTGATGTACATGACAAACAACAGTGGACCCAACACAGATCCCTGAGGCAACCCACTGGTCACCGGCTTCCAACCTGACAAACAGCCATCCACCATTACTCTCTGACATCTCCCATTCAGCCACTGTTGAATCCATCTTGCTACTCCGCCATTAACACCCAAAGATTGAACCTTCTTAACCAACCTTCCATGGGGAACCTTGTCAAAGGCCTTACTGAAATCCATATAGACAAAATACACTGCTTTACCCTCATCAATTTCCCTAGTAACCGCTTCATAAAATTCAAGAAGGTTTGTCAAACATGTTCCAGGCACAAATCCATGTTGACTGTTCCTGATCAGACCCTGTTTATCCAGATGCTTATATATATTATCTCTAAGTATCCTTTCCATTAATTTGCCCACCACTGATGTCAAACTAACAGGTCTATAATTGCTAGGTTTATTCTTTGAACCCTTTTTAAACAATGGAACAACATGCGCAATACGCCAATCCTCCGGCACTATTCCCGTTTCTAATATAATAATATGTCGTCTGCATATAATTAAATTTTATTATTTGAATGTTTGGTATTAAATCCATGAATATTCAGATGACTTCTTATAATTTCAGCTAAAGGCTCTATCACTAGTGCAAATAGCAGGGGCAATAACGCGCACCCCTGCCTGTTGCCCTTGCTAATTGGAATTTCGGGGATAATATATTATTAGTCAGTATTCTAGCCGTCGGCTTATCATATAATAATTTTACCCATGCGATAAAATTATCTCCCATGTTAAATTTTTCCAATACTTTGAATAAATAATTTGCCATACTTCTTGATCAAAAGCTTTTTCTGCATCCAATGAAATAATTGCTAGTTCTTCTTCAGTATTTTGTGAGTACGTTATATTAGACAGCTGTCTCAAATTGTTAAATGAGTATCTCTTTGGTATAAACCCTGTTTGGTCCGGATTTATTAGTTTACTAACATATTTACTCAATCTTCTCGCTAGGGTCTTTGCTAATATTTTTTGGTCTGCATTTAGGTGTGCAATAGCTCTGTATGAGCCTGGGTCTTCTAGATCTTTATCCTTTTTTGGTATAAGTGTAATAGTTGACTCAGTGTTTCTGGTAGTTTATTTTCTTTAAACGCGTGTATATATAAATCTTGCAACCGTGGAGAAATTATATCTCGTAGAATCTTTTATAGAATTCATTACTAAAGCCATCTGGTCCTGGCGTTTTGCCATTCTTCAACGAACTTATTGTTTCTTCTATTTCTTGTAGTGTAATCTGAGCTCCTAATCCCTCATGTTCCACCATATTTAATTTTGGAAGATTATAATTGTCTAAGAAATTTGTAATTTGAGTATTATTTGCAGAGGTTTTCGATGTATATAAGTTTTGATAAAATTGAGCAAATCTTTTATTAATATCTTTAGGTAAGAGTTAGTAATTCCCCTTTATCTGATTTAATTTTTGTAATTGTATTTTCTGTTTCCCATTTTTTCAGTTGGTGTGCTAGGGGTTTATGAGGTTTATCACCAAATTCGAAGTTTTCTTATTTTGTAATTTGAAATAATCTTATTATTCTGGCCGATAAAATTTTATTTAAGTTATATTTTAGTATTGTTATCTTATTATGTTTATCTATATTTGGTTCTTTGGAATTTTCTAAATCTAATTGTCTAATTTCTTGTTCTAAGTGCAATTGTTCAGTATTATTCTTTTTATTTTGGAAAGCTTGATATGAGATTATAGTTCCTCTAATAAATGCCTTAATAGTTTCCCATAATAAGGAGGGTGAAATATCTGGTGTATCATTTGTCTCAAAGAAGAACATCATCTGCTCTTTTAAATATGTGCAACCTTGTGAGATGTTTAAGATTTGGGGGTTAAACCTCCAAAACAAATTTTTATCAGGCATTCCTTCTAATTTTAAAGAAAAAGTTAACGGGGAATGATCAGAAATAATACTATTATGCCATTTAGAATTATATGTATATGGAATTAGTTTTGTGTCTACTAAGAAATAATCAATACGTGAATATGTTTTATGTACTGTTGAATAAAATGAATATTCCCTACCTACTGGGTTAGCGATCCTCCATACATCTGTTATATTAGTATTTTTCATGTATGTATTTAGGAGTTCACTAGTTTTAGATTTTATGTTAGTCCTTTTTTGTTTTGCTGATTTATCCAAATATGGATCTAAAACATAATTCAAATCTCCCCCTATTATCACATTTTGATGGTTATGTTCTGAAATTATATCCAAAATTTTACTAAAGAATTGGGGGTTGTCAAAATTAGGAGCATAAATATTTATCAAAGTAAGTGGAGTAGAATAAATTTCTCCCGTGACTATGATGTTCCTCCCCTCTTTATCTGCTATGGTATTCTTTAATTTAAATGGTATACCTTTACGAATGATAATAGCCGTGCCTCTAGATTTAGAAGTAAATGAAGAGTAGTATGTTTGCCCAATCCAATTTGCCTTCAATCTTATCTGTGTTTGATATTTCAGATGCGTCTCTTGTAAGAAAATGATGTCACTGTTTAAGGCTTTTAATTGGGCAAAGATCTTACCCCTTTTAATTGGTTCATTAGCGCCCCTTATATTCCAACTACAAAATGTGATTCCTCCAGTTTTCTTTTGTTTATCGTCTTGCATTATGAATCATGTTAATATCTTTACTTCATATGGTGCAACCAAGAACCTTATAACTCCAGATGAAGGATGGTCATCCCCAGCTGTTAAGTTTTGTTGGTATCTCCCCTTCAGAATAAACCTTGAAAAAGACCAGAAACTGTAGAGTCGTGAAAAGATAATTAAAAAACAAAAAGTGATATTATAATATCCAAAAATAAAGATATTATAATTAAAAACAAACCACCAACAGGTGGTAGAAAAATTCTTATTGACTTCCGTAGATGTTTTTATATGTTTCGCTCTGCCCCCTTGACCAATTATTATTAATTGGAAGAGCGAGCGATACAAAGTTAAAACATATATATATATATAAAATAAAACGCACTCCAATAACTAGATTAGAAATGTATCTTCAAAGAAGAAAAACAAAGTAAAAAATAGTTTCCAACATTAAGTATATACTTAGACATAACAGTAATTATGTTAATTATATATCCATATCTATCAATATGCCTAGATTTATTACAATTAAGTCTCAAACTTTTGTATCAGACAACAGCAGGTTCCAAGGGGTTAACCAGATTCAGACCCTTGGATAACTTCCAAGTATCTGAGTCTCCTCCCCCCCCCCCCTTTACGCGCAATCTAGACTAAGTCTACTATATCCATAAAATGTGTTAATATGTTATTAATACTTATCAATCATATTTAACTCATTATTCTTATTAGCAAATAATTAACATCATGAAATAAACATCAGCTATAGTTAAGCTATGCCTTAATATTACACAATTTTATTAATTATATTTTATGTTAGTATGTACTTATATATTTCTTAAATCTTAAAGTTCTATATACAAGTCCATTGATAATATTCTATATTACACTATGTTCTCAATTTATTTTCCCCGCCACAGTTTCTCTTCTTTATCAATCCTTTGTTGAAATGAAACATAAAATCCGACCTTGAATTAACATTCCAAAGCTAAAATGTCTAGACAACGCCTCAAGGAAAGTTCGCCATTTTAACAAGAGCAATCTTTTTTGTATGTTAAAAAGAAAAGACACAATCCTTTCTTTGTTGTTTCTCCTCGGTGTTATTGTAGGAAACCAGCTCCTAATGATCAGTGGTCCTCCTTTGTGATACTTTGTGTATATTTAAAAGCCTCTTCTGGATCCGTGAATGCACGTTCAACATAGTTATAAGTGATTCTCAATTTCGCAGGGTATACTATCCCATATCTTAATCCCTTGACCTCCTTCAGTAGCCTTCTCGTGTTTGTAAACTTGTCCCTCTTTTCCATGATTTCAGCTGGAAAATCACGGAAGAATTGTAATTTGTCCTCTCCAAACATCAAATTCACTCCATATGGAATCTTTTTCATAATTCCTTCCAGGATTGAAATGTCATAGAATTTCAGAATGATCTGTCTTGTGGGGGCAGTTAAGCTTGCTTGAGTCTTACGTCGAACCCGGTGAGCCATATCTATTCTCGGGGCTTTAGGCAGCTTAAGTACTTGTTTGAGTAAGTTGGCAGAAAACTCCTGAAAGTTTTGTCCACTCTCCTTTCCCTCTTTTACTCCAATTATCCTCAAATTTTGCCTCCTTGATCTTGCTTCCAAGTCCGTACATTTATGCTTCATTTTAGCAAGCTCCCTCCCAGTGCTTTCTTGTTCCTTTTTTAGTCTCTTTATCTCCTTAGCTATCTCAGTTATCGTATTGTCCATAGTAGATTTTAGCATTGCATCCAGCTTTTTATTACAATCCTTATCAACTCGCTTAATTTTTTTGTTTAAATCCTCCTCAACCTCGACCACACGTTTGGTTAAGTCATCAATTTTCCCCATCAGCGTATCATTACCTTGTTTAATTTTTTCAGAGAGGCTTTTGTCCAGCGCGACATTCCCCTCTCGCATCACTTTAGAAATAACTTCAGTGACTGAAGCTAATACAGACTTTTCCAGATGTTCCATTTGTTCCCTGTGTTCCTCCATTAAAGTCAATTCTGTAGAAGGATTTCGGGAATCAACTTCTTCTTCTGAACTTCCAGCTGATGTTTGAGGGGATTGAGGAGTCTTTTCAGTTTTTTTCAAGTAGGCTCTTGTAGCAGGCCTTGAAGCGGCTTTTGCAGGCTTCTAGCAAGGTTTCTGTTTTTTCATTTAAAACTGCAATTATTCTCAGGATCAGCAGGATTTCTGATAACTCACAGTTAAATAGCAGCTCCGGTAGTTATTTTCAGAACTCCCCCGTCTTCCAACTCATATTTTAGCACATTAAAACATTCTTCGGGAGCAGAGCGAAACAGCGACGTCTCTCACCCCACCATTGACGCCACCAGAAAAAAAAAAGATAGGATTCATGTAAAAATGGCCAGTTTAGTTTAGAGATACAGCGCTGAAACAGGCTCTTCGGCCAATCGAGTCCGTACTGATCAGCGACCCTGCACACTATCACCATATCCTATATGCACACATTAGGGAAAATGTACATCTATACCAAGCCAATTAATCTACAAACTTGTATGTCTTTGGAGTGTGGAAGGAAACTGAAGATCTCGGAAAAAACACTCACGCAGTCACGCAGAGAACATGCAAACTCCGTATGGACAAGCACCATAGTCAGGATCGAACCCAGATCTCTGGCAGAAGCTCTGGTGCTGTGCCACCATGCATGCCACTTGATGGTTAAAATAGACTGAATGTGCCGAAGGCCTTTGTTCTATTCTGTATCTCTTTGTTAATCTGTGCTTGAATTCGTAGTGTGCAGTTAACCCAAAAGTTTTTTTGTGAAATTTATTATTTTATTCTGCTGGATAGCCCTATCTAGATTTTCCCCAGGTGGAGGCATCTAAAACCAGGAGGCATACGTTTAAGATGAGAGAGAGAACATTTAAAGGGAAATGGAGGGTTTGTAACTTTGTTGGCACCCTTTATGTGGCAACCCTTTGCATACCTTGGGTATGCAAAACAAAGGATGTCACCATGACTTGTCACATGTGACAATAAAGTACTAATTCATTCAATCATTCTTTCATTCAGGGCTGAAGGATCTTTTTCCATGATTTATGACGTGACGAGTTACCTGAGCAGCTGAGTACCATACTCTAATTTTGCTTCTAACACGAAGGCCCAATTGTCTCCGAGGTAGTCAGAATTTCCAACATGTGCTTGGAATGCACCTAGAATGGCAACTGTCTTCATCATACCTTCTGTCCTGGTCATTAATCAGTCAAGGAAGAATCGTGATGTCGTGGTGTTATACCTCAATACAAGCACTGCAAGAATTCTACATATGTGTCGCCGATATTTTTTCAAGAGCAATAGAGGAAGGGCAGTAAAAAGCTGCAGAAACAAGGGTATGCGGACTTGGAAGGCGCGGCAGACCATTCCCCGGTTCCCTCTCCTTACCGGCATTGTTCGCTGCCCGTCGCGTCCGTTGTGATTGTCAACTCCATCCTCTCGGGCACTATGGAGACCTTATCAGCATTATCTTCTGCAAGCTGCACAATTTACACAAATATAGACAGCAGCAGAGAAAGGAGAACAAAGAGACTCAAAGGCTGCCAGTCATGAAATAGAGCCTAAATAATAGCAGGAAAGAGAGGGGAAACACCAAGTGCTGGAGTAACTCAGCAGGTCCAGCATCATCTCTGGAGAACATGGATAGGTGACGTTTGGGGTCGGTAGACTAATTGTAAGGGAGGGTAGAAGATTGGAAGAGAGCAATAATAGTTGCTCTTATTGCCAACGTCAAATATTCCATAAATGATTCCAAAGGTTTTCTTACAACTTTCTTACTTCTGATCTCTTTCTCCTAAAGAGCTGCAGGAGGATTTCAGGCTCAACAACTCCTGGAGTTCTCTGCCACCTATCCTTGTACTTTAGAGATAGACGGGCACTAAATGCTGGAGGGACTCAGTGGGACAGGCAGCATCTCTGGAGAGAAGGAATGGGTGACGTTTCGGGCCGAGACACTTCTTCAGACTGAGAGTCAGGGGAGAGGGAGACATAGAGATATGGATGGGTAAGGTGTAAAAAGGAGAGGTCAAAGGGGATGCAGGTCCAGGAAAATGTAGAATGGATCATAGTTAGCTGAGGGGAAGGTGACAACAAGGCATACAATCAGTAGCAGTTAATCAGGAGAACAGTGAAACTTGCTAGAGAATTAGGATGGGAGGGATGGCTAGACAGGGAAAGCAAGGGTTACTTGAAGTTAGAGAAGTCAATATTCATACCGCAGGGTCGTAAGCTGCCCAAGCTGCCTGTAAGATGGGTGAATCATTGTGCAAACCTCACCGCATCTTTCCATAACATCTTGCTGTGCTAATCACTCTACCATGCTTGGAAAGGGTGGAGCTCGTAAGAACTTATTTAAAGGCAAAAAGGCATGTTGAGTATTTACTGTTGTTTCAAAGGTTTCAAAGCTTTCCAAGGTTTCAAAGGTATTTTATTGTCACATGTACCAATATAGGTACAGTGATATGCGAATTACCATATATCCATACGAAAGAAAAAGCAACAAGGCACACAAATACATAAAAGTTAACATAAGTATCCACCATAGCCGATTCCCACCATTCCTCACTGTGATGGAAGGCAAAAAAGTACAAGCTTCTTCCTCTTTATTCTCCCATGGTCGGGGCAGTTGAAACCATTCATCGGGGTGATCGAAGCTGCCGCAGCTGGCTGTCGAAGCTCCCACGTTGGGGCTGTCGAAGCTCCCACATTGGGGGGGGTTGATGCTCCCACGTTGGGGGGGTTGAAGCTCCCACGTTGGGGGGGTTGAAGCTCCCACGTTGGGGGGGTTGAAGCTCCCACGTTGGGGCTGTCGAAGCTCCTGCGACTTGGAGTTCCCAATGTCGGTCTCTGACAAGAGACCGCGAGCTCCATGATGTTAAATCCACAAGCACCCACGGTTGCAGCTCCAAGGTCGATCCCTGGTAAAGGGATCACGGGTTCTGCAATGGTGAGCCCTGTAGGATCCCCACAGTGGAGCTCTCAAAAGTTGGTCTCCGGCAAAGGCCACCAACTCCTGGATGGTTGGCCACAGTGTGGATGGATATACGATACGAAAAAAAAAAATTGCATCTCCATCGGTGTAAGAGATCAGAAAAAAAATCCCCCAACCAACCCCCCCCCCCCCCCCACACACACATGAAACAAGCTAAAGAACACTAAAAACACACATTTAACACATACTATTAAAACAAAAACAAGGCTCAAACAGACTTTTGGCGAGGCAGCCATTGCTGGCGCCGCCCAGTGATCAAGATCACTGAGATTCTAAAAATATTCCTAACTGCAGAAATCCATCATTTTATTTAAAGTCGGCTCTCATAACATTAAATCTTACATGAACAGTAATGCACAAGCAGGATGCAAATATATTTAATTTACAACTGCAATAGCAGTAATCACTTAATTAGATATGGGCCCACACTAAGCTTTCATATTGAATTATAACATTTTGGGGCAGGTAATTAATTTATGATTGTGTTCTGTATGTTAGATTATCACATTTTAATAGAACAAATTGACTTTAAAGTAGCAAACAGAAATAAAAATGTTTGAACTGTAGCATGGTAGATATTAGACATGTATTTATGAAACTGATTCTAAAATAAAATTATCAACATGAGTAATGTTTCATTTGATATTGACATGTTACTCAGCTAAAAGTCACATAAGATGGGAGAAACAAGTAATTGAAAACTAAACAAACGTAATAATATCTTACAATTTTTTCTGCTACTTCCCTTTAAGAGAATAAGAAGAATAAGAATCTCTTTATTGTCATTGCACATGGTGCAACAAAATTTAAAAAGTCAATCCAACGGTGCGATTCACAAGAACAATCTTAAAAATATAAGGAAGGGTAAAAATATATACATATAAAAAAACAATTCAGTTTGAATGTGAGTGTTATTTCTTATTTTGCATTGTTAAGCTCACGTATGGCTATGGGGTAGAAGCGGTCTCTGAGTCTGTTCGTGCGAGTTTTGAAAGACCTGTACCATCTGCCAGAGGGCAGCAGGTGGAACAGGTTGTGTCCAGGGTGGGAAGGGTCCTTCAGGATGTTGGCTGCCCTGCCAAGGCAGCAAGAGCTGAAGATGTCCTTCAGGGAGGGCAGTGGGCAGCCAGTGATTTTTTGGGTGGTGTTGATGACCCTTTGAAGGGCTCGCCTGTCCGCTGCAGAGCAGCTGGCATACATGTGGTTTATACAGTACGCCAGCACACTCTCGATAGAGTAGCGGTAGAAGGACACCAGCAGCTTCTCTTCCAGGTTGTTTTTCCTGAGGATCCTCAGAAAGTAGAGTCGCTGCTGGACCTTCTTGACTACTGTGGTGGTGTTTGTGGTCCAGGAGAGATCCTCCGCAATTTGTGTGCCCAGGAATCTGAAGTCTGAGACTCTTTCCACACAGTCCCCATTGATGAATAGGGGTTGGAGGGTTGCACTATTCTTACGGAAGTCTATGATAATTTCGTTTGTTTTTGTGGTGTTTAGGATGAGGTTGTTGTCTGAACACCACGCTGCCAGTCTTTGGACTTCCTCCCTGTAGGCTGTCTCATCTCCTTCTGAGATACGTCCAACCACAGTCGTGTCGTCCGCAAACTTGACGATGGTGTTGGTGGGTTACACAAAAAGCTGGAGAAACTCAGCGGGTGCAGCAGCATCTAAGAGGCGAAGGAGATAGGTGACGTTTCGGGTCGAGACCCTTCAGATGGTGTTGGTGGAATGGGCGGGGGCATAATCGTGGGTGTAGAGTGTGTAGAGGAGGGGGCTCAACACACAGCCCTGTGGGGAGCTGGTGCTGAGTGTGATGGGGGTGGAGAGGTGATGGCCCAGTCTGACGGTCTGGGGCGGTTAGACAGAAAGTCCTTGATCCAAAGGCAGATGGGTTGGGAAAGTCCGAAATCCATGAGTTTGGTGACCAGTTTTCTGGAGATGATGGTATTGAAGGCAGAGCTGAAGTCAATGAAGAACATCCTCACATAGCTCCCCTGGTGTTCGAGGTGGGTCAGTGCAGTGTGAAGAGCAGTGGCGATGGCATCCTCAGTGGACCTATTTGCTCTGTATTCAAACTGGTGTGGGTCGGAGGTGGACGGTCGGCTGGTTTTGATGTGCTGCTGAACCAGCCTCTTGAAACACTTCATGATGACTGGTGTGAGAGCGACCGGCCGGTAGTCATTAAGGCCGCTGATAACAGGCTTTTTTGGTAGTGGGATGATTGTGGCAGACTTCAGGCACGGTGGGATGATGGATTTGGACAGGGACAGGTTGAAGATTTTCGTGCAGACCTCGGAGAGCTGGTCTGAACATTCCTTCAGAACCCTTCCTGTCACGCCATCCGGTCCGGCAGCCTTCTTCAGGTTCACCGCCCTGAGCACCCGCCTCACTTCATGCTCCTGCACAGTGAGGGTGTAGTTGTTGTTGTTAGGGGCTGGTGGGAGAATGGTGACAAGCTCTTCTGGTTCTGCCTCAAAGAGAGCAAAGAAGGAGTTCAGCTCCTCTGCCAGTGTGGCATCGCCGTCGGCCGTCGTACTGTTACTGGGCTTGTAGTTGGTGATGTGCTGGATGCCCTGCCACACCCGCCGTGGATCGTTGTTGTTAAAGTGGTCCTCTGTCTTCCTCTTGTGGGCCTCTTTGGTATCCCTGATGCCTTTCTTCAGGTTGGCTCTAGCAGCGCTGTACAGGGCTCTGTCGCCAGACCTGAAGGCGGTGTTGCGGTCCTTGAGGAGAGTTTGGACCTCTTTTGTCATCCACGGCTTCCGGTTGGAGTACACCCGGATGCGTTTGTCGACGGTGACATTGTCAACACAGTTCTGGATGTAATAGAGTACAGTGGATGTGTACTCCTCCAACTCCTGATTTTCAAAAATGTCCCAGTTTGTCCTTTCAAAGCAGTCCTGTAGCTGTGAGGAAGCTCCTTCGGGCCAAGTTTTAACAGTCCTGGTGCTGGGTTGAACTTTTTTCCTGAGGGGGGTGTATGGTGCTAAGTGAATGGAATAGGTGATCCGACTGGCCTAAGTGTTGTAGTGGTGTGGCTCTAAACCCCTTCTTGATGTTTGAGTAGGCATTGTCTAATGTATTTTCTCCCCTGGTTGCACATTTGATGTGTTGTTCAAACTTGGGGAGAACTGATTTTAAGTCTGTGTGATTGAAATCACCAGCTATGATATGGGCTGCTTTGGGGTAGGTATTCTCATGTTTGCTGATAGCGCTATGGAGGTAGCCTAGGGCTATGCTAGCATTAGCATCCGGTGGGATATGCACAGCTGTAACTACGACAACGGTAAACTCACGTGGAAGGTAGAAAGGCCTGCATCTAACTATCAGGTACTCCAAATCAGCAGAACAGTATCTGTCTATGATTGTGGTATTTGTGCACCAGTTGTTGTGAACATAGATGCATAACCCCCATCCTTTGCTCTTACCGGAGTCTTTGTTTCTATCCCAGCGAAATGCTGTGTGGCCTGCTAGCTCAATGACCCCATCCGGTACAAGTGCGTGTAGCCACGTCTCTGTAATTAGCAGAATGCAACTGTCCGCGATGAAACAGCGTAAAAACAGGCCCTTTGGCACACTGAGTCCGCGTCGATTAGCAGTCCCAGTACACTAGCACTATCCTACACACCTGGGATAATTCATTGCCTTTTATCATAGCCAATTAATCGACAAACCTCAACGTCTTTGGAGTGTGGGAGGAAACCTGAGCACCTGGAGGAAACCCACGCAGTCACAGGGAGAACATTCAAATTCCATACAGGCAGCACCCGTAGTCAGGATCAAACCTGGGTCTCTGGCGCTGTAAGGAAGCAACTCTTCCGCTGTTCCACCGTGCCAGCCCAATCTCCATTCCTGTTCATCCTTTATATGAACAACCTGATCAAAAAACATTATTCAATTTCTTTATTGTACTTTCCAAATGAGAAATAAAGTGAAGTTTCAACATGATAAAGATACCATCACTTCATGCATAACTGTTCTGATGAACCTAACAATCAATATGTGCAACAAAGACTTGCTATTAACTTACATTATTCACAATCTTATGAAAGACCACATTCTTCACATTAAATGAAATGGCTCAGAAATACTATAATCTGACATACAGCAATATTATCAAGCAGAATCTCCAATGAAAAACCCATGAAACAAATCATAACTTAGCGGTTCAGATTGAAAAAGGGTCCCGAACCGAAACATCATCGGTTTCCCATTTCCATTCCCACAAATGCTACCTGACCCTTTGAGTTCCTCAAGCATTTTGCTTTTTTTCTAATGGGTTTTGCTCAAGATTCCAGCATCTGCGGTTTCTTGTGTTTTGTCTTGTGAAACAAGTTGTTTTTTGCTTTTTAGCTACGTAATTGTTTTCAGAGTTGATCAGTTTTCAACAATATTGGCTCCGACTTGCTGATTCTTGGAAGTTTGGTGTTGGATCTCGGGGGAAGACGGAAAACGGGGGAAGAGTTAGAAGAGTTGCCCCAGTGTTGGAAAACGGGGGAAGCAAAACTGTTGAACGCAGTGGCAGACAAGCAGGCACACAGAAAGGAGCGCAGCAACTTCAACAAACCAGAGACCACACACACACAAATGTGACCTTTGCGACAGAGACTGTCACTCCCGCATTGGTCTCTTCAGACACAGGCGACGCTGCTCTAGCTGAGGTTTGGAGCAAGCGGCCAACAACTAGGATGCAGTGTTGGATAACTTTGATATAGTCCTTTAGTTCATTATGATATAGTCTTAGACACACTTAACAAAGCCTTAGATGTCATATCAAGCCGTAGCTGTGGGACTAGATTACTTGATGATTACTTAAATGTGGATCCTGAGATACAAATGATAATAATACATAAAACTCACTGGAAAAATGATATAATTGTTATATATTTTTATCAACATATGGTATTGAAATGCAGATAGTTATATCAGATCAGTAGCTCATGTGTCATAGAATAATATAATATCAATGAGCATCTAAATTCCTTCACATGGTGAGTTCCGGTTGGAGAACTAAATCTAGTTTAGTTTAGTTTAGAGATACAACACATGAACAGGCTCTCTGACCCATTGAGGTCATGCTGACCAGCGATCCCTGCACACTGATACTGTCCTACACACATTAGGGACAATTTACAATTTTACCAAGCCAATTAAACTACAAACCTCTATGTCTTTGGATTAAATGAGGAAAGTGGAGAACCTGGAGAAAACTAACACCGGTCACGGGGAAAACGTACGAACTCCGCACAGACAGCACCTGTAGTCAGAATTGTACCCGGGTCTCTGGAGCTGCAAGGCAGCAATACCGCTCCACCACCATGCCACCCTTCAAGTCCTTGAAGATGGGGAAATATATTCTTACACAGTTGTTCCCTCGTAGTAGTATAGCTATAGTCCTGAGAGTAAATGATGGGCATGTCAGAAAATAGCGAATTAAATCAAGCAGAGAGAAGTAAGGGATTCATTGCTTCCCAAATACTGTACATGTTATTTAACTAATTAGATTCTCACTGTGTAACAATTTCCAGGTGCTTTTTGGTCTCAATTTAGGAGTCAAGAGTGTTTTATTGTTATATGTCCCAGATCAATACTTTGGCATTGTTCAAGGCATTCCAGAACAGGTGGTGTTGAAATGAGTCTGAAGAAGGATCTCGACCGAAACGTCACCTATTTCTTTTCTGCAGAGATGCTGCCTGACCTGTTGAGTTACTCCAGCTTTTTGTGTCTATCTTCTGTTGATTCATGATGTTGGCTAATTGGTCAATTTAAACCAGGATTTTTATGGATTTCTTTCAGGACACCAGGTCCAATTTTGATGCACCCATTGCCTCTCCTCGTCCAGTCTGCTTGGCTTTCAGTACATCAAGTGAGTGTTACTTTAACTGAATCTCCAACAGTGAAGCAAGCCATTTGGTGCAATTGGTCTAAGCAGGCATTTTGACCTCCATTTAATGATTCATTTCGTCCTCTTCCCATTCCTCCTCATTTAGTTCATTCATTATTATTTTAACCTGAAGTGCTTATCTAGTTTTTAGTTTAAACACATTGTTTTAGTGATGATCAACAGATTCAAATCCCAAGGATCCAACCTGGCTCATTCACACAGTTTGGAGTATCAGCGTATTTACTATTTTAGTCATCTGAGAAGATTTGGCGACAATTGTCTCAAACTGGATGCTTGGAAGTATTGTCCAGGATGCCTGCCACCACAGCCATTCCCTCTTCTCTCTTCTAGAAGATATCAGAGCTTGAAAAAAGAATAAAGAACAGTTTCTTCCCCAATGTCATCTAACTCCTGAATCGATCATCTTGTTCAAACCCTTTCCCAGAAGTGCTGTCATGTATTCTTAAAAACCTCATTTATTATTCAATTATTATACGTTAATATTCTCATGCATACTCAGTTTTTGCACTAGAATCTTGCAACATTGTTCTGTTTCACATTTGTCACAGTATTTATTGTTTAGTTAATGTTGTATTTATCGATGGGTTTTCTGTACCAAAACTGGGATATTGTCTGGTCCTTTAGCCTTTGTTGGTTTCAGGGTTCTCATCCATTTCTTGACGGCAGATGAAGTGAATTGAATTGGCTAATGACTGGCTTCCATGAAAATGGAAATCTTAGGATGAAAGTCCCCACGATTATCCACTCGGCCTAATTTGAAAGACGTTGGTCAGATACATAGAAAGGTGTAGAGGAATATGGGTCAAACGTGGGAAGAACAGATTAGCTTAGATGGGCGTCTTGGGCAGCATGGACAAGTTGGAACAAATAATCATTTTCCATGCAGAATGACTCTATGATAGCTGTACTAGAGGACGTAATTGAGTGAATGGGCTGAATATTCTCCCTCAGTGCTGCACCAACTGTATGATTCTACAACTTCAGAAAAGCAAGGAAAAAAGACTTGCTTTACCTTTGCATTTATTTTTGCCCTTTGTGAACTCAGGACATCCCAAATTGCTTCACTGCCAGTGAAGTATTTTTGAAATGTAGTCACGGTTGTAAGTTCAAGTTCAAGTTGAAGTTACATTTATTGTCACATGCACCAATTGGTACAGAGAGATTTGAGTTACCATACGGCCATATGAAGAAAAAGAACACAACACACGATAGAATTTAACATGAACATCCCCACACAGAGGAATCAATGTTTCCTACTGTGAGGGAAGGCATTAAAGTAAAGTACAGTCATCTTCCTCTATTTTCACCCATGGTCAGGACCTTTGAGCCCTCTGCAGTTGCTGCTACGGCAGCCCGATGTTCAGGCCCTCTCGCCGGGATGATCAGAACTCCGAGGTCGGAATGGAGAACACTCTCAGCGGCTTGGGGTTTCCGAATTGGCCGCTTCCTACCGGAGACTGCGGTAATGAAGAAAATGAGCCTTTGATGGAAGGTTTAAACAGTTGACTAATTACGAAGCTTGTGCTGCCTTTCAGGAATCGTGAATGCAATGAGTTTGTTCAGTTGGAATTAATAGTGATAATGTACTTCACAATCGTTTACCTAATTAATCCCGATTTACAAAGACCTTTGTGTTGGGAACCACTTGGTCAAAAAATTGGCCTGGCAGTTTTCACTGAATTATTCAATAAGAGTCAAGGAGCTCAAAAGCCTTTGGGCTAAAGGGCCTGTCCCACTGTACAAGGTAATTCAAGAGTTCTCCCGAGTTTTCCCCTGATTCGAACTCGGAAAACGTCCGTAGCGGGTACGTAGGAGTTCGTGGATGTCTCGTACTACTGGTAGGTACTCGGGAAATCCGGTAAACTCGTGACGTTTTTTCAACACTGTGAATAGAGGTGGGAGATTGCAACCTTCACGTGGTCCACCCTGTTTCAACTAATGCAATCAACCTGGCGTGCACAAACAGAAGATCAAACAGAACAAGTTGTCTTACAACTTTAGGCTGTGCACGCCAAACGTAAGAAGAAGAAGAACACTGTGAAAAATATCCATGAGTAAAAAAATACTTTTGATGAAAAAAATGTTACTTTTTACTCGCACGAGCCACTACGAGACATCCACGAACTCCTACAGACTCGCTACGGACATTCTCCGAGTTCAATCAGGGGAAAACTTTGGAGAACTCTTGAATTACCTCATACAGTGCGACAGGCCCTGAATATGGGAACAGTGTATGAATTGAGGTAGATCTCCATTGATGTTCTTCAAATGATGGTGTGGGAGTTTTGGTGTAAAATCTTATTTGAATGAAAACACCAAAGAGAGCACAGTTTCCTCACTACAACACTGCATTATCTATTTGGATTATGCGTTTCGGAGTCACGTGAGTGACTACGTGAAGAACCGCCTGGCGCTGGCAAACGGCATTACGTCGACGCTGACGGCAGAAGCAGGAGCTGCACAGACAGCTCCTCGACAGCGGTAGGTTCGGAACCGGCAGGTAAGTGCTGTTGAAAAAATTTTTAGGACTGGAAAACTCCGTGCCTGGTGGAAACCAGGATTTTAAAGGTTTTAAAAACAAACTAAAAGATTAAATTGAACAGATATACTCTGTTAAAATAACGGAGTTTTAAAAATAACGTCCCAGGGGAATACCCAGCGATTCGGGACGAGAGATTAATTACGGGGCCGGTTCCGATACTGGTACCGTTTAAAATACGGTAGAAAGGTTTAAATGCTCCACAATTTTGGCAGGATTTTTTAAAAGTCAGAAAGACTGTATTTTTTAAAAAGTTAATAAAATTCGCGATATGGAGAAAGTACTCCATAATATAAAAAGAGACTAGGGTCACAGTACCCAAACAGTTCCCCAAAAAAGACCCTGAGGGGCTTGAATGTACTAAAGACCAGGGTCACAGTACCCAAACAGTTCCCCAAAAAAGACCCTGAGGGGCTTGAATATACAAAATATGGCTATGTGCCAAATTGAGAAATAAAAACTCTGACCCTGGATAGGGTGGAGGAAGTCTCTTTGGATATAATTCCAAATGGATCAGGGCTGCAAAAGACAGACCCTGCAAGTGGTGATGTGAATTATGAATGTACACCACAAATAAAATAAAAATAAAGTGAGGCAGGTGTGCCTGAGATAGCAAAAGTTTTTGCTATATCTAAAGGAAGTGGTGAGGCTATGGGAAAACCTAGCTGCCTACATTAATTATATGGTATCTCACCAACTTCAAGAATACGATAAAACTTTATGTTTTATTTAAATATCAATGGTTAATCCATTTATAAATATCCATGTCTCAAATATATGAGATATAAGAAATACAATTTCAAAGTTTCAAAATGGTGCAAATATGTAATAATACTTTCAATATAAAATAAATTGCCATTAGTTGTGGAGCTTAATAGGAAAAAATATATATAATTTACCGAATCTGCATCATAGGGTTGCAGATTAATACAAATCAGGATATATTAAACTCCAGATTATTATAGAATACCTGCCTTATGATAAATCAAAGATATTAATTACAAAAGAACAGACCACTGATCTTTAAACTTTGGGAAACAATGATCCAATAAAAATTTTGATTATGGATCAAAACAAAGACAAAGATCTTTTTATCTTACGGTGAAAAAAACTATGATCCAATGAAAAATTTGATGATGGATCAAAATAAAGGCAGAAGTGGTATTATCCAAACATAGCCTTATCTTAACCTATATAATTGGGGAAAAGAAGGCTTGATGTACGTTGAAGAGGTGCAAACATCTGGTTACAAAAATAAGTCATGAAAATCTCCAATTATGGGGATTACAGGTGTATTATGATGGTTAAAACTTTAATATAACTAAGGAGGATTGGTTCACCTGTATAAGGAAAAAACTGATTTCAGGTTTGCACTCAAAAGTAAATTTTAAAAAGAAGGGGAACGTACATGTATATTATAAAATTACCTTAGTGTAAAGATTCATGGTATAAACCATACAATAATATCATTATTTTACACTTTTCACAGTGTAAGAAAATAGAAACATCTAGAACATGGAAAACTGTTGTGATTAACAAAGTGTTAATCAATATTACAGGTGCTTGAAATTAATTAAAGTGGATCAAGCTATGCAAGTTAAAACTTGTCCAAACAATCAATCAGTTCAAGTTTGTTAAACTGAACACGGAAGGAACAATATACTGATAAAAGATCAGCACTTGCACTAATGAGGTACATGGTATGGGTTATCTCGATTACATTTAAATTAGAAGAGATAAAGAGCAGCTGCAAATTAGTGCCTGCCATTACAAACCTGGTGGAAAGGTAGGACTTGACCCATTACATAAAGCATATGCTCAGGCATTAATAAAATATGTTTAAATTACTATTCTGAATTCAGAAGTAATTTAAGCACCATAAGAGTGGGGAAAATTGTTCCATGATACAAATATGTATTATTGTTGTTGACATACTTTGTTCCTCCATTAGGTTAGGGGAAAATATAAATAAAGTTCCAAAAGAAGGAATACAGAAGCTTATAGAATATGTATGCCTTGTGAAGAGGCTTATGCAAAATATCAAATGATACATTATCATTATTTAGTAATGTAAAAAAGTTTCATAAGCTGCTTCAACTATAAAGTTACAACTGAAGCAAGTGTTACAGATGATGTACAGCTTCTGTGAATGTTTGGCTAAAGATAAGAATGTTATCTATTCTTATAACAATAATTGATATGTTTTTTGTTAAGCAGACTGCAGACAATTATACCAGGCAAACATAAATGGTTTGTCCTAAGAAATTTTCCAAACATTCGTATTAAATGTTGAAGTATAAGGAGTTATGGATTAAAAAGATCGATTGTTTTATTATGGAACTGTCCATGTCGTATCAAGATGAACAATACCACGGCTGTGGCATATGTTAACTATGGTCAAATTTGGGAGGAAAATATATTGTCATTTTTTTGCATACTTACGATTAATCTGGTTTAAATCAGATTAAATCACTGATTTTAAATATTTCTTGTGGGTCACAAGATAAGTCAAACAACAATTATGGGATTATCTAAGTAAACAGATGTGGTATGTTTTAAAGTTTAGTCCACCTGTTTATCTCTAAGGAAGAGACAATGGTATCGGAAGATAACAAATTTGGGAAGGAAAAACATATTGTCATTAATATGGATTACTTACGATTAATCTGATTGCATACAGATTAAATCACCGATCTTTCGAATATTCTTGTGGGTAATCTAAGAACAGTGAAGGTGGATGCTTTTCTCCCAATTACATGAGGAAAAGATTCTTTGTGTTCCTCATTTTTGTTTAATAGGGCAGTGTCTGATGAATATGTAGCAGGACATTGCCAGAGGCATTTTGGTGGCCCAATATGGGTCCTTTATGGTTCATTTATATTGTGTGATTTTGAACTGCTAGTGATGATTCATAATGGCAGCAATTTATTGAAGTCAAAAAAGGGGTCTCGACCTAGGTTGCCTGTCTCCCTTTGTTTCTTTGGATGCTGCTGCACCCACTGGGATCTCCAGGTTGAGAAACCCTGCAGTAATTTATTGTTGTACAAAAACCTCCATAAGTGAAAATATGAATTTGACTATCTACAGGTTGACTAGACCATCTCAACAGCTGATGGTCAAAGAAGTCTATGAATGTAAACCAATATCACGATATGTCAATAAAATAATTATGTATAAAGAAGTGTTATACCTGCAATTTGCGGAAATAAGTCTAAATAACTATATTTTGTTATAAGAAATTGGAGGTCTGTATATACAGTAAAGTTATTTTGTCATTTAGATATATGTGAATTCCTTGTGGATTGCATTTTCTAAGTATCTAATTGATAGAGCCAATTATAGGGCTCAGAGTGTTACCGTCTTATAAACGGACAATATATTAACCAAGAAGTTATCAGATGCATTCATAATATCCCAATATGGAAAGGGATATATATGTAAATGTTAATAAAATATATATATGTGTGTGTGTATATATATATATTATATATATATATATATATATATATAGATATAGATATAGATATAGATATAGATATGTGTATATGTATATATAATCTGTCCAAAATTGTAAAAAAATATAAAGGCAGGAGATAAAAAATCTTGAAATGCCTTAAGAAATGGACTTTAACTCTATCTATGATTCAAAAAACTTAAACATTGAAAATAATAATTCTGATAACTTTAGTATCAATATAAGAGTGCAAACATTGCAAATGTTACATTATAATGGCATGTGGATACAAATTGCATTATGTTTATGAATCTACCAAACAAAGCACGCCAAGAAGACCTGAAAACAAAACCAAGGTAAACCTATAAGCACATCCTGTTGGCTTTAAGTTGTGTGTGTGTGTGTGTGTGTGAACATTGATGAAAATGTTGCATTAGGTAAGAATCTGTGGCAATGAGACTGCTTATTACACACAAAAACCACATTGGGTTCAGTAAAACTGATGGTTATAGAGGAATGTATTTCTAGATGGTTAATAATTGGATACATTCAGTAGGAACTAGACACTGAAAGGTGGAAAATCACTCTGTTAATGAGGAAAATACATTCACAGGAATGGCACAGGATGAGCCACTCGAGCAAAGATTGCAAGGCCGCAGGAGGCTGTAGATTACTGTTAAAATAAAGGAACCAGTCATGGTGTCAGATTTAGACACGCAATGTTCGGTTCGCTATAATTGTTGCTTTGTCATGCCATAAAAAATATATATCAATTGGTATTTGTGATAAATTTGCTTTTCAATAGAAAGGGCATTATTTCATTTTTTTATAATGTGAAAATTATTTATCACATAACTTGAGGCAATGTTTGGGGAAAATGTGTTATTCGCTCGTTATTGTGTTAATGAGCCGTACTGTCGTATGGAATAAATTCTACGACACGAAAAACACAGAAAGCTTTAAACTCTTCACGTAGTCACTCACGTGACTCCGAAGTAAAATAGTAAGATTAAACGAGAACTTACCAGTTCGAAGTTTGATCGTTATTTTATGAGGAGTTACGATGAGGGATTACGTGCCCTCCACTCCCCACCCTCATAAAATAAATGATCATCTGGTAGTTCTAAGTCTATTTGAGCCTTACTATGTTTACTTCGGCTATTTTGTGTTCTGTGTTTTTCATGCCGCTGCTTTGAAGTATGCCGTTTGCCAGCGCCAGGCGGGTTCTTCACGTAATCCCTCATCGTAACTCCTCATAAAATAACAATCAAACTTCGAACTGGTAAGTTCTCGTTTAATCTTACTATTATGTGTTTAGGGCTCAAACGCGACCTCAAGAGAATAGAGAGCACGTGACAATTCTAGTTAATTTTACCACAGGTGAAAATTTCAGTTAATTAAGCCTTTCCCCAACTGCCCACAGCTCCCCTGCCCCAATACTGTTAGATATCGTGCAGACCGGTATCCATTGCTCAGGGAGATGTTGTTCAGGGCTGGTGGGAATACAGGATCTCAGTAGGTGTAAGGCAGGGTTGAAGTGTTGCTAAGTACAAAGCTAGCGGGAGGAAAGCAGCAGGACGAGAAGGAGGGGTGGGGTGGAAGAAGAGAAATGGGTAGGAGTTATGTAGGACTGAGGGGAGGAGGAGGAAATTAAAACTAGTTTTTTTGAGGATGAAGACATTAGGTCATAAGTGATAGGTCGTTCGACCCATCAAGTCTACTCTGCCATTCAATTTTGGCTGGTCTATCTCACCCGCCTAACCCCATTCTCCTGCCTTCTCCCCATAACCCCTGACCCCCTTACTAATGAAGAATCTCTCCATCTCTGCCTTAAGTCAAGAACCATTTGCTCTGTACACATGGCTGTGAAACCTGAAAAGCTAATGGAAGAAAAGGGGGGGGGGGGGGGGGGTGTGAAGGTGTGGGGGTTTTGTGGAAGGTCACCTAAAATTGGAGTAACATGTGCAGGCAGATAAGTTGATCTTGGAATCATGTTCAGCACAGATATTGTGGGCCAAAGGGTCTATTCCAGTGCTGTACTGGTTGATTATTGATTTTTATTTCAGATTTCCAGCATCTGCAGTGATTTGCTTTTTTTTTCCCGCATGTGCTTCAAGTAGTAAAAACCTGTGAATAGCCGGCTCAAAGGTCAAGATGATCATCATTTCATTGATTCTGTTACCTGTGGTGCTGCCCTGGAAATCAGGAAATCAGATAAAACTTGCTGTCTTGCCTTTGTAAACTAATTATATCAATTAATCATGGTGCCGATTGAATTAATCTTATCTGGTAAGCAATCAAATGGTAATCCTGTTTACTTTATAGAAAGCACTACAGCTTATCTTGTTACTGTTCTGTTTTTCAACCTCCACTTTACCATTTAATTACAATGACGAACAACACTCTCTCAATGAACAGCATTTGACCTCAGTTAATAAATAATGGGACTTTAGGAGAGGTTTTGAGGGACACAAACAGGTGGATTATCTGAAGTTCTCACTGGTATCGTTTGTAGTTTTAGACGTTAAAATATGTCTACATTTTGCCTTTGAAAAAGCACAATGTGGATTTACTTGCTCAATGGTTAAAGACTTCAGAGATGCAGTGCAGAAACAGGCCCTTCGGCCCACTGAGTCCATGCCGACCAGTGATCACCCCGGTACACCAAAGCCATTTAACCTAGAAATTGGAATGTCTTTGGAATGTGGGAGGAAACCGGAGCACCCTGAGGAAACCCGCACGGTCACAGGGAGAACGTCCAAACTCCTTACAGCAATCATAGTCAGGATCAAGTCCGGGTCTCTCGCACTGTAAGACAGCAACTCTGTCGCTGGGCCACAGTGCCGCCCCTGCGGGGATAATCCACAAAGATAGATTGAATAAATATTATTTTTAGTTTAAAGAGGCTGAGTCTAGTTGAGGTCTTTACACTGATAAAATGGATTTTATAGAGGAACAACAGAGAAACAAACTTCTCACTAATGGAAATGCAGAATGGTTGGGAAAGTGTGAAAATTGAAAATAGTTATTTGGAGCATGTACAAGTGCTTATGTATAGTGATGCTTGTACTGAACTGAGTACAAAAATGAATTTCACTGTATCTCAGTGCGTGGTGTACCATTGAACAATTGGATCGGCACGGCGGCGCAGGGGTAGAGTTGCTGCTTTGCAACGCCAGAGACCCAGGTTCGATCCTGACTATGGGTGCTGTCTGTACGGAGTTTGTACGTTCTCCCCATGACCTGTGTGAGTTTTCTCCAGGTGCTCCACACTCCAAAGACATGCAGGTTTGTAGGTTAATTGGCTTTGTTAAAAAAAATTGTGAATTTTCCCTATTGTGTAGGATAATGCTAGTGTACAGAGTGATTGCTGGTCAGCGTGGGCCGGAGGGCCTGTTTCTGCACTGTTTCTCTAAATTAAACTAAATTATACACTAAATCATTGAAGAAGCATTTGTTGTGTACACATGGCTGTGAAATCTAAAAAGGTAATTGACAGTGGGTTGAGTAACATTTTTATTTGATTAGGATAGCAGGGAACATGGATAAATGACAACAAGTGTTTAGCTTATAGGTCAGTCTTTGAACAGAGGATGAAGCTGACGGGACTGAATGAGGGACGTTCTTTTGGAGGCACAGAATGGAAACAGGTTTTTTGGTCTAGCGAGTCCACATCAACCACTGATCACCCGTTCTCACTAGTTCTTTGTTATCCCACCTTTGCATCCACCTCTTACACACTGGAGGTAATTATATTTCAGAGGCTAGTTAACCAACAAGTCTGCACATCATTGGGATGTGGGATGGAAACTGGGGCATCCAGAGGAAACCAATGTGGTCACAGAGAGAATGTGCAAACTCCATACAGACAGCATGCAAGGTCAGGATTGAACATGGCTTCTGGCACTGTGAGGCAGCAGCTGTGCCCCTCTGCCTCCTATGTTTTTTGCAGTTCCTGTGTATAGTAAGCTGTTGACCCCACTTTCCCCAACCTCACCTTCAATAGGTTTTTCCATGATATGTTTCAATGGCCTGGATCAGGACACAGTCAACGATATTCATTTTACTTCGGAGTCACGTGAGTGACTACATGAAGAAGCCCCGCCAGGCGCATACGCGTCATTAACGTCCACGCATGTCGCACTGAAGGGGTTGGAGGGCACAGCTCCACCAGCGGGTAAGTAGGAACTTCTAAGGTAAGTGTTTTAAAAACTTTACTTAAAAGTATTTCCACTCCATAGAGCTGGCTCGAGCAGTCAGTAGGTGTGGGGAGTTGGAGCTGTCACTTCCGAAGATCCGTCTTAGCTTGGGTCCAGGCATTCACCAATTTGATCGGGTCGGGAGATAAGCATGGCAACGCCGGTTCCGATGCCGGGTGACGTTTTACCGGCAGCAGTTAAAATAGCGCGCTAATTTTCCCCACTAGCTCCATTGACAAAAGGCAGGCCAACTGGAATTTGCTTCAGAATGAGCCTGGTCCATCTGTTTATTTCCAAGGGTGCTAGCAGACTGAGGCTGCTCCTAGCCATGAAAAGGCAAATATAAAGTCACAGACCTGGGTTCTCTGACAACAATGGTGACTCTTCCCCTGATCATACAAGACTGTGGGGGAGGTTGGGAACATGCAGCTGATGCTCCAACCTTGATTACATAAGGGTCCAAGGGCCAGTAATGTCCATGGGCCCATACCAAGACCAACATATGGAGGGTCCATATATTGGGGTTCCTTACAGCGTCTTGTTTAGGACTGGAGGATGCCTCCCTACTATATGATTTGGGAGAAGTGGGCAGATTGCAGCTGACCCTGATGCTGGTGTCCCTGCTTATGTGCAAACACCAGCGCGCACAAGAGCCACGCTCCGGGTGTCTCGGAAATGGCACTGAGTTGCTATTTCCGGGGGGAACTGGTGAGGCAATGGAACAATCCCTTGCCAGCGGTATCAATTATGTAGTACCTCACCAGCTCCAGCAAGATATGATGCAAGTGACTGCAAACAAATATGAGACACCTGTTTAATGTGCATTACTGAAAGTGCCTATGGTGACCCAGGTTCTGGGCACCCATGAGTCCTTCTTTGACGGGACAGGAGGTTCGGTGTTAACACGTCCTCTAACTGGTGGCTGCAGCAATTACTGCATTTGGCACTATGGTCCAAGGGACAATCATTCCTCAAACTCATAACAGATATGTTGGGTATTTTATGCAATGCATTTTTCAGGAAATTGCATCAGGGAATATCGCCATCAGGCCAACACTAAACCAAAACTTTGCTGCTCTATGTAGGGCGACTAATGTACAAACGCCTGAAATATTGTTTGGAACGGACCTTGTCATGAAAATTCGTGAAATTCATGATGAGGCCAAAGCAATTGGCTTAATGTAGTCAAGCATTTCAAGGCCACCTATTCGCAACCCTGGGTTAATACTGAAGGTCAGATCCAGGTGCTGGGCTCAGCAGGGGCAGGCCAGTGGGGCAACGAGGGTACCCACCAAGACAGACCAGCTACAATCCCAATATGAGCAGACAACAGCTTTACAGGTCAACTGTAGAGGTTACGGGGACTTTTCTTTAGAATAAAGTTTCTGGTGGCCAATCTCCTATTGGAGGTTGATTACAAATGTTTTCTAATGAATGGTGCTGTATAATGTATGATATGTTTATACTAAATACTGTCTCATGTATCCCATTGAGTTTATCTCAGGGATAGATCCACCTCAACAGCACAAGCCTCATAAAATGTGGGTGTTTTCTGCTCAAGAGCCTGAACAGATAAATAATGGTGATTGATAAAGCCATTGATCATCCTCCATAATTGTGTCTAATATTTCCCCAGATCTCAAAAAGATGGGTGTTGTAGAGTAATTCTCATCCTCAATCACTTAAATTCGTTACTGCTAAATGCCTGCTATCACAGGGCTGTTATGTGGCAACTATTGGTTTGCAAGATGTGTATTATTCACTGCCAGATTCATGCTCATTATCACAGGTACTTGAAATTTAATTGGATGGCACAGCTGTGGCAATACAAAGCATTGACTCCTGGATTAAGTTCAGCACCCAGGCTATTTATTAATTTGTTAAAACCTGTGCTGGTGCTATTCAGCCCATCATCACATTGTAATGGCTTATTTAGCTGATATCTTAATTATCAGTAACACTAATGAGTCAGCTGAAGAATCGGTGCTTGAGTCATTAGGGGTTCCTCCATCCAACTAAGTCCAAGTTACAGCCAACCCAAAATATTGAGTATTTGGGGTTTCTTATTAATTCCATTGCTATAACAGTAACATTACCAACAGCCAAGGTTGTCGATGATGATGATGTCTGTACTTGCCTCCCACAAAACTTTATCCCTCCATCCGAGAAGACGCTACGGTCATTGGTAAATAGGGAGCAGGTTCCTGCAGTACATTCGGGCTTTTGCATTATCAACATTTGCAGAGAGCATAAGAACTAGCACTAAAATCGAATGCAGGCCATTTTCATCGGGTTATCCAGTTACCAACCACAGCTCTCGCAGAATTGCTGTGGTGCATTGTTAATGTTAATCTAGCTACCAATAATATTTTGGGTACTAGACTCTTCCCTAATCTTCCAGACTGATGTCAGTGCTCTCGGATGGGGGGCTACGGACACCGAGTCGAGCTGTGGGGGTAGCTGGCATGAACACGAAGGGTTGATTCGCCACACACACGGGATAAATTCTTTCGCATTATGGGGGCATTTTATGGGTAAAGGCATATTGCTCCTCAATGAAGGATTTACACATTCAACTCCAGATTGATAACTCCACAGCAGTGGCATATATTAATCATATGGGAGGAGCACGATCAGTATCATGTGTTAACTGGGTACCGTCATGTGGCATTGGTGTATGTCAAGGCATATCTGTGTTTCAGCCATTTATTCACCACCTATAGCTAATGTGGTGGCCGACCATAGGTTGCGTAGGTTTCATGCCAATATAGAGTGGATGTTGAATTCTAATCTTTGTCACACAATTGTCACTCGATTTGGGTTGCCAGTCATTGATCTATTCCATCCAGACTACATCTACAGTTGCCTAAATATGTTCATGGGAGCCAGATCCAGGTGCAGTTGCCATGGATGCAGTCTCGTTACATTGGGGGCACTAAAATTTTATGCAATTGCTCCATTTTCTCATCCTGAACTGTCTCACCACAAGTAATTTCTTGGTGCATCCGGTTACAGGAGAAAGTCACCCTTTACATGACCGTATTAATTGTTGGTCTGCAGGTTCTGACCAGACAATTCCAAGGACTTGGATTGTCGAACAGGGCCATGGTGGTTCTCACTGCAGGCTGGCGAAATAGCACTCAGAAATATATGGTTCACATAAAGCAATGGGAACTGTTTCTGTGTACAATCCAATACGTCTTATCATAATGCAAGCATATGTGATGTGTTGGAGTTCCTTGCTAAGTTGCATTTTGATGAGCACCTGCGTTATAGTGACATTACTAGCGCTCGGAGTGCATTATCCTCTTATTGCGGGCAGTCTTCTGAACAACATCCTATCAGGTCTCATCCGTTAGTATCCCGATTTATGAGGAATTTATAATAAAAACCGTCCGAAACCTCGCTATACAGAAATCTGGGACATCACTCCTGTTCTCACAATGCTTCGGCAATGGGCTCCAATTACTTCATTATTTACGCAGAGATTAACTCTTGCCGTGGTTATGCTAATAGCGCTGGTTTCAGCACAATGTGTACAAACATTACAATTCTTACGAATACCTTGTATGCATTTGTCTGTTAATGACATTAACTTCTATGTTTATGATTTAATCAAACAAAGCAGGCCCGGTCTGGCTGGAATCAAGGTGACGTTTAAAGCCTATCTTGTTGACCAAAATGTTATATGTAGTTACGCCATATAACTTAAGCCAATATATTAAGGTAACAAGGAGTCTCAGAGGTTCTGAGACAGGACTGCTCATTAGTCACAAAAAGATATAAAAGAGTGTCAGCACAAACTATTTCTACATGGTTGAAACAGGTTCTCAATTATGCTGAAGTCGACATTCCTGTCGTTAACTCTCACTCCACCAGGGCGGCATCGATCTCCGTGGCAAAGGCTCAGGACGTGCCGCTAGACCAAATCTTCGAGGCCGCAGGATGGTCTCGAGAAGCAACATTTTCTCAATTTTCTGACAAACCTGTACAGACCATGCCACGGTTTGGGCATGCTGTTTTGGGTCACATTTAATTCATTTGCTTTGTTTTCTATCATTGTTTGTAATTTTCCCTGAGACAGAGGGGTTATTCCTGTGTTTATTATTGTTAACAATAGTTATTGAATAATTCGAAGCAATGTTCAATATATTATTTATTCCCTACTGTGTCAACCGAAGCAGATTGCCGTATGGTGTGCATCTACGGCATGAAAATACAGAGCTTTGAAATCTTCACGTAGTCACGCACGTGACGCCGAAGTAAAATAGTAAGATTAAACGAGAACTTACCAGTTTGAAGTTTGTTCCTTATTTTATGAGGAGTGACGTTGAAGGATTACGTGCCCTCCGCTCCCACCCTCATAATCTAAGAGATCATCTGGTAGTTCTAGTCTTCTACGAGCCTTACTATGTTACTTCGGCTATTTGTTTTCTGTGTTTTCATGCCGCTGCTTTGAAGTATGACGCGCATGCGCCTGGCGGGGCTTCTTCACGTAATCCGTCAACGCCACTCCTCATAAAATAAGGATCAAACTTCGAACTGGTAAGTTCTCATTTAATCTTACTAATATGTTTGACACGATTCAGGATAAAACAGTGGTTTGAATAGATACCTCATTCCTAAACATCCATATTCTCTGCCCTCAGCAGACAGTTACGACCGTGCACACCATCTACAAAATGTGTTGTCGTTATATAGAGACGCGAGAATCTGCAGATGCTGGAATCTTCCGCAAAACAAAATGCTGGATGAACTCAATGGGTTAGTCAGGATCTGTGGAGGGACTAAGCACTCACGGATTTGGTTCAGGATCCTTCTTCAGTATGGTGCTGTTCTTCCAGAACTTTCTGTGTTGTAGTTAGATGCCTGATTTCCTCAGACAAGCACTTCCCAAAATTGTCACTACCCACAAGTTCACATGCAAACTCATTGCCTGCATGTTTCACTTCAAGCCTCACATCAACCCAGCCTGGAAATCTGTTCTTATTCCTCTATTTTGTCCTCTATTTTGTTGGAAGGCACAGTGGCGCAGCAGTAGAGTTGCTGCCTTACAGTGCCAGAGACCCGGGTTCGATCCTGACTATGGGTCCACGTGCTTGGGTTTCCTCGCACACTCCAAAGACGTAAAGGTTTGTAGGGTAATGGGCTTCGGTAAAATTGTAAATTATCCCTCGTGTGTGTAGGATAGTTTTCTTGTTTGAGGTGATTGCTGGCCCGTGTGGACTTGGTTGGCCGAAGGGCCTGTTTCCGCGCTGTATCTCTAAAGTCTAAAGTGATTACCTCTTTGCCACTAGTTCTAACTTCTGGAGATCCCTATCCAACAGTATTATAGGGACTGCAAAAGCAAAGCAACAGTTTAAGAAGGTTGGTCACCGCCATCTTCTCAAGGCTTCCATGGACAGGTTGTGGATGCTGGTAATACTGTGTTGCTCACATCACAGTAATGCCAGCATTCACAGTAAATAAATTAACTGGGCATCACAGTAAATACATTTAAAACAAGCATGACTAAGGTTCTTAGGGTATTTTATGTGTAAATTGTTCAGCTTTACATCAGGTCTAGTGAGTGTAATGGAGGAGACTGTAAAGATCACAGGAAATGTTTGGAAATGTTTGGAAATGTTAAGGTTCACTGTGAGATGATGGAGTGTCTCTAATCGAAAATGCGTGGGCTAATTTTATAGGTTTAGAGTCTTTGTCGAAAACTAGACACTGCAAGATAAGTGGGCACACCAAGGCATTTGATACAACAAGGAATGCAGGGTGAGTGGAAAAATCAAAATCAAGGAATGCTGACTCCCAGACAAGTTCTGGCAATTTATTGAATTGGCAACAAAGATGTGTCTTTCAAACCTGGAAAGGAGTGATAACTCATATGTTTGTCAAATCAGGCAATGAAATGTTGAACACTTCTTCATCATCTTTCACTGTTGGTAGGCAATTGATAGAATTTGTTTGAATCACGAGGAAGATATAGACGTTTAGGTTTATTATTGTCACATTTACCGAGGTATAGTGATAAGCTTTGTATTACGTGTTGTCCAATCAGATCATATATATTGTGCATAACTACAATAACATTAAACTCAAGTACAAGGGTAAAGGGGAAAATAGATTGTGAATATTGTTCTCAGCATTGTAACGCATCAGTTCCATAGACAGTGCAATGTTCGCAATGGGTTAGAGGTTAATCAGACAGTACCCGAGCTTATGGAAGAACCATTCAGAAACCCAATAATAGAGGGGACGAGTCTCTTCCTGAGTCTGGTGGTGTGCACTTTCCAACTTCTATATACTTCTGCCTGACAGGAGCGGGGAGAAGAAGGAGTGACCAGGTTTGGACAAGTTTTTGATTATGGTGGCTGTTTTTTCAAGGCAGCATGAAGTGTAGATGGAGTCAATGGTGGGAAGTCTAGTCTGGGTGATGGACTGGCTGCATCCACAACCTTTTGGTAATTCTTGAGGCCGTGGGCAGAGTTGTTCCCAAACCAAACTGTGATGCAACCCTGCAATGTCCCCGGGCACTCCTGTTTCCTCCCACATCCAAAGATGACAGGTTTGTAGGTTAAATGGCTTGGTAAAATTGTAAATTGTCCCTAGTGTGTGTAGGATAATGTGTGAGGATCGCTGGTCGGCGCAGACTCGTGGGTCGAAGGGCCTGTTTCCGTGCTGTATCTCTAAACTAAACTAAGCTAGCTCTTCCGTCTTGCTAACGTTGACCAATTGATTGTTGGCCTGACATCATGTCACTAAGTTCTCTATCTCCTTCCTGTACTCCATCTCGTCATTGGTCATGGTCCAGCCCACCACAGTGGTGTCACCTGCAAACCTGTACATAGTGTTGCTGGTATGGAATATAGGGATATTCCAATCAATAAGGATATAGGGATATCTGCAGATATATTGACATGGCACTGTTGGTTATACATAAATGGTTTAGGTCTCTAACTAAAACCAGCACAATGTATTGTCAATCTGATCTTGTTCTAGATGTCACGAGGTGGCTATGGACTGTTTGTGTCTCCTTTCTGCCTTGTATCCAATGTACCTTTTTAGGCATCTTACTGGTTAAGCTGCCGATCAGTACGTTCATGTATGAATTGACTCAATGTTTTTAGTGTGATGCACATTTTACAGGGATTTAACTGGGAACTGTTGAGTTGGAGTTCAAAATCAAAAACTTGCATTGAATCTTTAGATAGCAGAGATTGGACTGCATCTTGAGTATCATAATACAAACTGAAAAGGTTTTTTCAACCTGAAACATTCATTGTTTTTTTTTCTGCAGAGACTGCCTGACCTGCTGAGTTTTTCCAGCATTTTTCTGCTTTTATTTCAGATTTCCAGCATCTGCAGTACATTTGATTTTCAGCTACTTTACTGTATCCATTTCATGTCAGCACATTTTAGAAAGGACGTGAAAGTCCTGGAGAGGTTGTGGGAAAAGATTTTCTGTAATTGTTCAAGGGAGCGAGAGATTTCAGCAACGCATTTAGACTTGAGAAGCCGTTCCATGGAGCAATGAAGATTGAGAGAAGATCTGATAGAAGTGTACAAGACCGTGACAGGTTTAAACAGGATAAATACAGAGAAGCTTTTCCTAGTAGCAGATGAATCAAGGCCAGAGGAATCTGATTCAAAGTGACGGACAAAAAACACAACGAGGAAACCTTTGGATTCTGACAGAGTGGCAATAATCTTTGAAACAAAGACATTTATGAAACAGAAAATAATCATTTGGTTCACTGTTTCCTTGCCTGTCAAAAAAGAGCTACTCAACTTAATCCCATCTTCCAAAACTGGATTCACACAAAGGGTGGTGCATGCATTGAACGAGCTGCCAGAAGAGGTATTTGAGCCAAGGGACTATTGCAAAGTTTAAGACTAAATTCTACAGGTACCTGGATAGGACAGGTTTAGTGGGATTATGGGCCAAACGGGGGCATGTGGGAGTAACGTAGATGGGACATGCAAGTCATGGTGGGCAAGTTGGGCCAAATGGCCTGTTTCCACACTAAATCTGTAGCCCTGCAGGTCACAGCTCTTCATGTATGCAGTCACACAATCAGTAAATGTGGCAAGTGTTATGGTCTCCACCCTTTCAGGCTGTAAGACCCTTAACACAGTCTTTGAGGGGGAGGAGGAGGGGGAGGGGAGATGGGCAAAGGGGGGAGGGGAGATGGGGGAAAGGGGGAGGGGGGAGGGGGGAGATGGGGGAAAGGGGGAGGGGGAGGGGGGGGGACAGGAGGGGAGGTGAATTGTTCCCTCCCCCAACCCTTATCCCAATTATAATAAATCTATGGCCATTGGTCTTTGACACCTCAGCTGAAAGAAACATTTGTTCCTATCACCCTTTTTAATGCACCAAAAATTACTCTTTTCTCAGTTTTCTTAATTCCGTGGAAAATGACCCCGTTCTATCCAATCTTTTATTAATGCTAAAGTGAGCTCTGCTTCCTCTCTGCAGCAGTATTTTCCCATGATGAGTGAACAGAATTGTACATGATAGTCAAGCTATTGCCTCACAAGCATTTAGCTGAATTAGCTGATCATTTATTCTACGCCACAGGTTAGGGAAATCACCTTAAGGATCTATTAAACACAGAAACGTAGAAATATAGAAAAATACTGTAGGTGCAGGAGTAGACCATTCGGCCCTTGAGTCAGCATCGCCATTCAATATGGTCATGGCTGATCATCCAAAATTAGTACCCCCTTCCTGCTTTCTCCCCAACTTTTAAGAACATATATATAAACATCTTGTTCCATCATATATGTCTCATCATATAATAAGATACGGCCAATCTTTTTCCTCATCATTACTTTCTTGCTCTGATCTCATTTCAATGTCTTTAAAAACCATAAATCTACCAATTTCCATCTCCAATATGATCAACAACTGAGCCTCTATGGCCCTCTTTGGAGGGGAGATCCGAATATTCACTATCTTTGTCATAACAGTATGTCCTCTTGTGGCATCTGGGATGACGCTGGGTTCGGCAGTGACCACACCAACACTCGCCGTAGGGTGAACTCACGTGATATATTTTATTTACAGTGGTATTAAGGTAGAAAGCCCACACCATCACAGGCATAACATACAAACCATGCACAGACAGCACTCGGATTCCAGATCGAAGCTGGTCTCTGGCACTGTAATGTGGCAGCAGCTCAACCTCTGCGCCACTGCGTCGCCCAAATGCTACAAAAAAAAAGACCAACAACAAGACCTGTCAAAGGGCAGATGAGCCTCTAGCGAGCCAACGGCCATCCACACTGTAACAGAAGTTGCGATCACTGTCGTACATAGCATTGTAAGGAATGATGATAAAGCACACACACCAAAATCCTATACTTCCAGTGGCGGAAGTCCGGCAGGAACTGGAGGTCAGACACGTGTGGTGCGTCCGTCACTGTTCCCGTCAGAAACCAGCACCACTGCGTCACTAATGTTTTCAACGATGATGACCGACTGATGAGCTGTTAAGAGGAAATTACACAACTTGCCCCGTTTGTGTTAAATTTGGATGTTAAAGTATTAAGTTGGAGAAAATCATTCAGTGTTAATTGCCATCGAACAAAGTCAAGAGCACGCACAATTTTCTCTTTACCTTTATCCTTTTTGAATCATACTTATTCATTCTTGGCATGTGAGAGCCATTGATGAAACAGACCATTCAAGACAACATTTAAAAGCCTAAATTGTGTGTCATGAATAAGACAGACTAATTTCTTTCCCTAAAGGATGTTAAACCACAAAGAGTTTTTTCACCAATCTGCTAGAATCATGGTAACTATTACTGATACTAAAATTATTTACTTAACTGAATTTAATTGCACCCAGCTGGCATAGTGGTTTTGAACTAATCTGTCCAAGTTTCCAGAATGCCAGTCAAATAACATAATTATTATGCTACTGTGCATCGTAAAAACCCTGCAGGGTTGTAATGTGTCATGAGGATAATAAGAAGAATGAAGGTGGACTGTGTGTAGTCCTTGTCATCAGTAGTATTTAGCTACTGAACTAAAACACCATTTTCTCATAATAGGATGCATCAAAAGTACTTGTAATTAAAGCTCAAAGGGAATACTTCATACAGTTCAGAAATTGTCTGCCTTTGCAATTGTCAGTCTTTGGAAGTGTACCATCAGCATTATTGAAAACTTTCTTTATTTTTCCATAGTTCTTGGAGTGGTGTAACTTATACTTCGTGACTGTAGCTTGCTAACATTGAAGCGGTTCATTTGCCAGAACTAACAACCCAACCACAACATATCGGAGAGTCACCCATCATTTGGTGCGGCACAGGGGTACAGCATTCGAGTTGCTGCCTTACAGCGCCAAGGGCCTGTGATCGATCCTCACTACGGATGATGTCTGTATGGAATTTGTACGTGCTCCCTGTAACCGCGAGTTCTTTCCCCGGATGCTCCGGTTTCCTCCCACACTCCAAAGGCATGTAGGTTTGTTGGTTAATAGGATAGAGCTAGTGTATGGGTGATTGCTGGTTGGCGCAGACTTAGAGGAACACATAACTTGTTTACGATACAATACGATATGATAGAACTGCATTCATCTCCGGAGTGGATGACAGCATACATCTTTGTATGCTGTATCACTGAATAAAACTAAACTAAACATTTAGCATCAATGTTTGGATTTCCTTCCTTTATCTACTAAGTATTTTCATGGATATGTACACATTCCATTTTCATGAGAATAATTTCAAGTTGCACATACCCTATGGCTCAGGTGTAAGCAGTGGTTTGAAGTTAACTATTTTTGAAAAGGCTCTTTGAACTGGCATGAATTATATACAAATGAAACTGGATGTGTATTTCGATTTTTTAGTTTTAATATTAGAGATATAGCACAGAAACAGGCCCTTCGGCCCATGTAGTCCTCACCGACCAGCAATCCCTGCACATTAACACTATCCCACACACACTAGGGAGAATTTACATTTATGCCAAGCCAATTGACCTACAAACATGTACGCCTTTGGAGTGCGGGAGGAAACCGAAGATCTCGAAGAAAACCCAGGAAGGTCACAGGAAGAACGTACAAACTCCGTACAGACAAGCACCCCGTAGTCGGGATCGAACCCGGGTCTTTGGCACTGTAAGCGCTGTAAGGCAGCAGTTCTACTGCTGCGCCACCAGGCCACACTTTCTATTCCTCATGCAATTCCTCAATCAATAAGGGGACAAAGCTGGGGGAAGTTGGGAGGGATCTGTACCCCTGTAAATGCTGCACTATGTCGAGCCATCCCCAATACACCTTTGACTCTTAATCCCTCTTTAAACTTTATTCTCCATCTCCAGCACTCATGTCCATCTTTAGTCCACTCTTTGAAATTCCTTTCAATCCTTTGCTTTCCATCAGGTCATGGAAATAATTTGTTTAAGTGTACAATCACCTTCCCTTGTTAACCTGTATAGAATCAGGAACAAATAGCTTTTTTCTCATCACATTTACTCAATGAACCGTCTAAATCCAAACAGCATTTTATCATAATAGGATGCATAAGCACCCTGCCGAGAACTATGGAAGAATAAAAAAAGTTTTCAATAATGCTGATGATACATTTCCAAAGATTTACAATTGCAAAGGCAGACAGTTTCTGAATCATGTTAAGTATTCCCTTTGAGCCTTAATTACCAGTCAGTGTCATGCATCAACTTATGAGAAAATTGGTGTTTTGGTTTGATGCATTTATTGACTCTATAACTCTGAGACATTTGTTTGGAGGCGTAGAGTAATACCGCATGATAACATGCCCTTTGGTCCAACCTGGCCATGCCAATCAAGATTCCCCATCTAAGTTAGTCCCATTTGCCTGCATTATCCCTCCAAGACTTTCTGATCCATGCACCTGTCCAAGAGTCTTTTGAAAGCTTTTTTGTCTTGTTTTTCTTGGCGTTTCAACTCTGATCCACAAAGATATGCCCTCTTGGGTAAAGAACAATTAATTTCTCCACCTGACATATCACAGTTTAACAAGTGCAAAGCTCATGTTATGCTGAATCCACATGTTTGCCTCTTGCTAATTTGTTCTCAAGAAAGTGGGTCAGAAGTAATAACACCTCCTTATTCCAGTCGCTTGCTTTGCAATCACTAACAACTTGTAGTTTGCAAAATCAAACATTGATGGATGCACAATGTAAGTGTCTCCTAATCTCCCAACTCCAGAAAGATTAAAGGCTCATTTCAGCAGATGAAAATATCAACATTTGCATATCCAAAGTTGGCTGAGTTTTTATTTAATGCGCACTGAGGATGTGTGAGATGGATCCTGTGTGAATGTGTTTTGTATGTGGATCACAGATATCTGTTCCACAGTATTTGTTTTCCCTCAATTTTCCATTGTCAGCAGGCCGCCAGTATAAATTACTTAACAACTCATCTAGCTCCAGAAATCTGTATTTCCCTCAATGTGCCTGCGGGAAAATCCTCAAACTACTGGCCTCGGGTATTACAGCTTTGCCAGGTCAGTAGACGGAAGATATGTCAGAGGAGCAACAGGAACCTCTGGCACTCTCCTGTATGGTCAATTGAGATCCACTGTTTCAGGAAGAATGCCATCCGACCTACACTAAACCCCAAGTTCGCGGGGTTGTATAAAACCAGCAGTGCACAGCCACCTACTCTGTTATTCGGGGACAACCTGCCCAAACAGGTAAAAGACCTCGACAAAGAGGCAAAAGCCGTCGGCATGATTAAGGTGCCGGCTGCTATCAGGTCCTCATATATTTGGCGACAGCACCCCTATGCATCCACCAGCAGGCTGCGTTATCACCGGAAGGAAAGCTGGTGAAAGCTCGAAAACCGTACAACCTACACAAAGGTCTTTTTCAGGCCATGTCCATTGTGATCCTGTGGTACAATAAACTATTAAATCCATTCAGCCTTTAATGTCAGCCCATTTTACTGGAAAAGCAGATAGCGTTATTTAACTTCATGGCAACAAAGGGAAACAAAGAATGCATTAGAATTGAGACATCAAAGAAGAGATGTTATTCAAGTTTAATTTCCATCAAGTCGCTTGAAACTCACAGTGCTTCAGCTTTAGAGAAGAAAATTCAGATTTTTTTTGTTTTTTAAGCAATCTTTCCTTGTTATGTCTCTGTATTTCCATATTGGATGACAGATGGGTCTCAAAATCTGGGCCTTAAAGATTCAGCAATTGTATCTTATTTGTTCAGAGAGGAAATGGATCAGTGGCATTTTAATAAAGATCACCAGCTAAAATTGCCGTGGCTTATTGTTTCATCCAGGGTAGGTAGACGCCAAGCTGGATTTAGAAGGGATCCATCAGAAATCTATTAATGAGATGAGTATTTATCTGTGTTCAAAGCACTAGCAGACATGGTTGAAAGTATGCTTATGCAGTTCAAATTGCAGAGGGGATTTGAAAATTTAAAAAGTATTTTCACCCATTGCAAGCTTGAAACATGGAACTCTCTGCTAGAAGGGAATGGAAGGAAGCAAGTACTCTCACAGTATTTAAGGAATAGTTCAAGTTCAAGTTAAAGTTCACACTTATTGTCACATGCACCAATTGAGGTACAGTGATATTTGAGTTATCAAACAGCCATACAAGTAAAAAAAAAAATGCAATACACAATAATTTTAACATAAACATCCACCACACTGTAATCAACATTCCTCACTGTGATGGAAGGCAATAAAGTTCAGTCACCTTCCTCGTTTGTTCACCCGTGGTGGTCAGGGCCTCGAACCCTCAGCACTGCCTCTGCTGACGGCCCTATGTTTAAGCCCTCTTGTCGGGATGATGGAGACTCTGGCGTTGAGTGGAACGGAAACACCCCCGAGTCGGCCTTTTGTTAGCGGAGACCGCAGCTCCACAGTGTTAAAGTCCACAAGCCCCATGGTTGGAGCACTTCCACAGAGATCTTCGGAAAAGGATCGCAGCTCCGCGATGGTAAGTCCGCGCCGCGCTTGCGGCTTGGAGCTCCAGGCCGGACTTCAGGAAAGGCCGCACCAATCCAGTTGTTAGGCCGCAGGTAGGGGACGGAGACATGACATGGAGAAGGATCACATCTCCATCAAGGTAAGTGACTGAAAACGGTTTCCCCCTATTCTTCCCCCTCACCCCCCACATAAAAACATACTGAGAAACATTAAAGCATACATTTTAGACACACTAAAAATAACAAAAAAAGTCAAAATAACACACAAGCTGCTGGCGAGGCTGCCATCTTGGTGCCACCCGATGAGTACTTAAATTACATTGTCATGGAATGCTACTGAATGAGTACAGGAAACTGGGATTAATTTGTAGTCATAGTCATAATCCATCCAATGTCGGCGCCCTTTATGTAGCGACTATTTGCATACCTTGGGTATGCAAGCAAAGAATTTCACTGACTTGTCACATGTGACAATAAGGTATTCATTCATTCAAATGTCATTGGAGACATACAACACAGAAAGAGGCCCTTCAGTCCAACTCGTCCACGATTACCAAGAATCCCATCAATCCAAGTGCCACTTGCCTGCATTTGACCCATATCCTTCGAAACCTTTCCCATCCTGGTATAGATAGGATGCTTGATTGCCAGCATCCACACACTGCTCCAATGGGCTTATTTCCGTGCTGTGTGACTATTATGCTGTGACTCAATGACTTAATAACTAAAACCTTTGCTAATGTACTCAAGGAGCTCATGGTCCCCTTTTGAAGTCCCTGGATATTTTGCCTTTGATTCAAGTTAGATAGAAATGAGCCATCTATACTTCAGAAAATACTGCTGCCTCAGAAAATAAGCTAGCATAATCAAATATCTTCGCCATGCTTCCATTGGGCTGAATTATTCAATTTCCAAATTTAAATTTGATTTTGCCATATGTCAGCAAATGAATCAGTCATAGAGTCATCCAGAATGGAGGCAGATCCTTCAGCCCAACTGACACAGGTGGGACTAGTACAGATGGGGACCAAGATGCCCCATCTGCACTAATCCCACCTACTTGGTTTTGGCACAAATACTTCTCAACCTTTCCTATCAATGTACCTGTCCAAATGGTTATGAGTTTATGAAATTAGTTTATTGTTACATGTGCCGAGGTGCAGTGAAAAGTTTTTATTTGCGAGCTAACCAATCATCGGAAAGACAATACATGATTACAATAGACCCATCCACAGTGTACAGGTACATTATGAAGGGAATAGCGTGAAAACTTTCAATTCAGAAAGATAAAATCCAGTAAAGTCTGATCAAAGATAGCCCAAGGTTCTCCAATGAGATAGATAGTTGCTTAGGACTGCTCTCTAGTTGTTGGTAGGAATAGTTCAGTTGCCTGATAAAAGCTTTTAAGAAATTATCCCTGAATCTGGAGGGGTGCGTTTTCACACTTCTATACCTATTGTACAGGTACATAGATTGGAAAGGTTTACCTCCTCCGGCAGCTCATTCCATATACCCACCGCCCTCCTTGTGCAAAATGTTGCCCCTTCAAATCTTATTAAATCTTTCCCTTCTCACAATAAACCTATATCCTCTGGTTCTTGATACCCCTACTCTGGTAAAAGTATGCATCTACCCTATCTATTTCTGCCTGTTGGAGGATATAGAAGGTTGAACGAGCGCATCATCGGTCCCAGGAACAGTTTCTTTCCCTCAGTTATCAGATTTCTGAATGGTCCTTCCACAGGTTAGGGTACTATCCCAACTCTTCAACCTACCTCATTGTGGATATTGGACTTTTCTCTGGGAATATTATGCTGCAATGCTAAGAACTATATTCTGCCCACTGTACCTCTCTCTTTGCTCTACTTTTATACTTGAGTTTGGCTTGATTGTATTCATGTATAATATTATCTGATTTGATCAAGATAATCAAACAAAAGCTCCTCACTGTACCTTGGCACACATGACAATATTTTACTTCTGAGTCACAGGAGTGACTTCGTGAAGACCCCGCCAGCACGCATACGCGACATATCGTCTAACACATTGAGAAGCGACAGACAGGGAGGAGTGTCGCTCCTCCACCGGAACGGACTGACAGGTAAGGAACAACTAACCTGAGGTCGGTTTTTCAGGCACTCTGTGGCACAGAGTACCCTACCAACGGGCTGCTTCGAGAGACTGACTGCGGAGGACCGTGGGAACGCGGACAGTCAGCAGTGGCAGACTTCTCCACAGACCCAGAAGTCAGGCAAGCCCGTTGACTCGGCAGGGTCCGGGCTCAGAGACTCGCCGTTTGCGGGTAGCGGCGGCAGTCGATAATCCCGCATGGAGCGTATGGTGGAGCACTAGCTCCAATGTGACCCACTCCAGCAGGTGTCTGGTCACCGTGGGTCTCCTAGCAGACCCACGGCAGTACCCTTTTCTGGGCTGCCAAATGCTCACCTTCTTCACAGGGGAGCATAGGGAGTCAGGTCTGGGCCGACTCTGAAGAGGGGGTGTTGACAGAAGAATACAACATGCTAGGGGCGCAAGAAAAGGAGCTACTCGGGATGGCATCCAAGTTGTAATGCCCTCACAAAAGGGGCTACCATTGTCAGCAGGCAGCCAGTATAAATTACTTAACAACTCATCTAGCTCCAGGTATCTGTATTTCTCTCAATGTGCCTGCAGGAAGATCCTCAAACTACTGGCCTCGGGTATTACAGCTTTGCCAGGTCAGTAGACGGAAGATATGTCAGAGGAGGAACAGGAAGCTCTGGCACTCTCCTGTATAGTCAATTGAGATCAACTGTTTCAGGAAGAATGCCATCCAACCTACACTAAACCCCAAGTTTGCGGGGTTGTGTAGAACCAGCAGTGCACAGCCACCTACTCTGTTATTCGGGGACAACCTGCCCAGACAGGTAAAAGACCTCGACAAAGAGGCAAAAGCCGTCAGCATGATTAAGGTGACGGCCGCTACGAGGTCCTCACATATTTGGCGGCAGCACCCCTATGCATCCACCAGCAGGCTGCGTTATCACCGGAAGAAAAGCTGGTGAAAGCTTGAAAGCCATACAACCTACACAAAGGTCTTTTTCAGGCCATGTCCCAGAATCCTGGAAGATGCACCAACCCCACACCACAATGCCTCCGCCTCCGAGGATCCAAGGAAGGAGAAAACCAACAGAGCACCACCGGTAACCATGGAGGTAGGTGGGTCTGGTTGCCTTCGGAACATAGCATGTGTAACTTCTTCACAGGTTGGGGGAAGGTTATACTTGTTCAGAGAATAATATCTGATCTTTTCATACTGCACAGTATTTTGCGATACAAAATTGAATTTGTTGATAAACTCCTCCTTTCCGGTTCAACATGCACCTAGCCGAATGTTTTGCTTTCACAAAAAAGAGAAAGTGGAAGGTCATGTGGAACTGTTAAGACTATATACAAAAGGAGTAATAGAGGAAACCAAACATAAATCTCTTGAGTTTGTATCAAACATCTTCACCTAAAAACAAAAAGATGGTGGATGCCTCATCATTTGATTTGACACAACTGAATACTTTTGTGCAGTACACCCACTTCAAAAATGGAAATTTTTTGTTACTGCTAAAACAACCAATTTTCCAAGGAGTACTTCATGGCTTGCATCGATCTAAAAGATGCATACTACTCAGAACCACTAGACAAAGATCACCGCAGATATTTGAAATTTATCTGGATGGGATAGCTCTGGCAGTATAAAGTACTGCCTAATGGATTAACACCAGCCTCAGACTGTTTACAAAAATATTGAAACCAGCTTTGGCGTTTCTTCGGAAACAAAAACATTGTCATGGCATATCTCGATGACATCTTATTGTGGGGATAACCTGAGAATTGGCTAAATTGACTGTCTCAGCCACCAAGCTCCTATTTCAAAAATTGGGGTTTATTATCCATCCAGACAAAACCAAGTTAAATGCCTTCTGTGACTATGGATTATTTGGGATTCACGATTGACTGTTCATATGTCTGTCACCTTGCCAAAGGACAAAGCAACAGACTTGATAGAGGCATATAACAGACTTGTTTGCGTCAGTAAACCATCTATTCAGCAAATAGCCAGGGTAATTGAGAAGCTCGTGGCTGCCTTTCCCAGCCACAATTTGGACCCTTACATTACCAAAATCTACAAAGGGCCAAAACTGCAGCACTCAAAACACCATGCTGGCCATTTTGATAGACCAATAGAATTTGATAAATCAGCCAAAGCAAAATTGGAATTACGATGGTGGATTAGCAATGTTTGACATTGCTTTAAATCCCATCAGAGTCACAAACCCTTCGGTTGTGTTACAAACTGATGCCAGTGCTCACGGCTGGGGAGCAACCAATACCACCTCCAGTTGCGGTGGTAGATGGAATACACATTAATTAACCTTACTTCAGGCACTGCGTATCAATCATCTAAAGATGTTGGGAGCATTCACAGACTTCGGGCTTACTGTTTCAGACATGCATCATCTGCATGTTCGCCTACAAATTGATAATATCACTGTGGTGACATACATTAATCATATGGGTGGAATTAAGGCGATATCTTGTGAGGAATTGATCAATACAATCTGGCACTGGTGCATAGAAAGAAACATTTGGATATCAGTTACTTACCTTCCAGGTAAGCTCAATACAGTGGCGGACACCAGGTCACGCAAATTCAATGACAACACCGAATGGATGTTGGACCACCAGTTATTTACTGACATTATAGCTTGGTATGGAACGCCAGATATCGATTGTTTTCCACCAAGACTTAATCACCAGATACCAACATATGTTGCATGGGAACCAAACCCTGGGGGCAGTAGTGATGGATGCATCTCGCTACACTGGGGGGGGGGGGAATTGTTTTTCTATGCATTTTCTCCCCCCTTCTGCCTCATCAGTCGGGTCTTGCAAAAAATTCAACAAGACTCCGCATCAGGTATTTTGGGAGTACCCGATTGGCCTACTCAGCCATGGTACCCTGTGGTACTCGCCATGGTCAGACCCATGGATTCTGATGTACAAACGCCCGAGTTTGCTGGTACACCTGTGACGAGGGAGAGTCAACTGTGCCATGACCGAATGAACCCATTGGGTGCAAGATTTGGAAAAGACCTCTCCTGGAATTGGGCTGTCAGACCGAACCATGAATATCATCGCGGCATCATGCAGAGAGTCCACCAGGAAACAGTACCTCACCTATATCAGAAAATGGGAGGTATTTTGTACCAGGACAGACACTACTTACAACACAGCCACCATCACGGATGTGCTGGAGTTCCTGGCAAGTCTACACTTCGATGAAGGCTTGAGTTATAGTGCCATCGATTGCGCAAAAAGTGCCCTATCCTCATACCTGGGACAGGAGCTAGAATACCATGGAGGAGCATTTCACCCTCTGGTGTCAAAACTCATGAGGGGATTTTAACTCAAATTCCCCCAGGCCTCAATATTCCCAGACCTGGGATATTGGCATTGTCCTGACCTATTCAGAGATTGGGCACCAGCCATGTCCCTCTCACTAACACGTTTAAAATAGTGATGACACTTGTAACGGTGCAGCGGGTCCAGTCTCTGCACAAACTAGACTGGACGCCATGGTAACATCCCAAAATAAGGTAACCTTTCACATTTATGAGTTACTTAAACAAAACAGGCCTGCGTCATCTGGCCTCAAATTGGAGTTCCTGGCTTATCCTGTAGATAGACACCTATGCATAGTGACCCACCTTCTGCATTAATTGGAGGTCACCAAAAGGCTCAGGGGAACGGAAATGGCTCTATTGATAAGTTCAAACGTCCTCATCACAGAGTACCGTGCAGACCATATCAAGATGGCTCAGGGTGGTGTTAGGCGCAGCGGAGGTGGACACTGATATTTTAAATCTCACTCTACCAAGGCTGCAGCTACATCATGCAGCGACGATGATGGAAGTCCCTATGGGCCACACCCTTGCAACGGCGGGTTGGTCTAATGAAACAACTTCCAGCGGTTATAACAAACCTGTGGCCACGCCTGAGATATTTGCAGACACTATTTTAAGCTCTGTATTATAATTTTCCTCGAAGTTAGGGGTTATTATTATTGTTGTTAAATAATACACTGTTGTTTTTCAGCACTGTTCAAGTCTGAAATATGTTAACATACTTCCTCCATTGGTTATTATGGCAGTGTGTGAACATGGACTTGTTTCCAGGGCATGAAATCACAGAGCTTTGAAGTTTTCACGAAGTCACTCACGTGACTCTGGAGTAAAATAGTAAGATTTAACGAGAACTTACCAGTTCGAAGTTTGATCCTTATTTTATGAGAAGTTACGATGAGGGATTTTGTGCCCTCCACTCCCAACCCTCTATTATAAGGTCAACTGGTATGTTAGTTCTCTTATCTTCCTATCTTCAGTCAACTCTCCTATCTGTGATTTCACACCGCTGCTTTGAAGAATGTCGTGCATGCGTGCTGGCGGGGTCTTCACGAAATCCCTCATCGTAACTCCTCATAAAATAAGGATCAAACTTCAAACTGGTAAGTTCTCTTTTAATCTTACTATTAAATCTCATACCTAAAACGTACAACCATGACCTTCTTGAACATGTCCTTTTTGAAGAAAGACACAAAAACTCAACGGGTCGGGCAGCATATCTGGAGAAAAGGAATAGGTGACGTTTCGGGTCGAGATTCTTCTTCAGCCTGAGAGTCAGGGGGGTAGTTTTTGAGGTGTTTCATAGATGTGAATTGGTGACGTCTGTGCGGCACGCTTAACGTTCAGATATTGTCAGTTCCTGAATAAAGTGGCAAATGTTATTAATTTCAGTAAATACTCATGAAGAGTAATGCGCTGTTATTCATTAGGTTTGATGGATGTTTCATGCTTGTTTTTTCCCTTGTCATATTAGGTGATTAACTAAGTAAATGAAGCTATGCCAGAGAAATCTGTCTCCGAGCTTTCTCCTCTCATTATTCTTTGATTATCAAAGACGCACTCCAAGAAAGACATCCATCTGTCATGCCTTTTCCATTTGCCTCTCTAATTACTTACAGTAGTTCAACCAAGTCATTCATTACTGATGGATTTGTGTCGGCTGAGCACATGGTCATGTCCACTTCATGCAGTTCAATCAGAATGTCGCTTTGAAAAATGGTTAATTTACAAATAAGGTAACAATGAAAGTATAAATTAATCGAGCTGAAACCTACTGCAGAATGTCTACGTTTTTAAATGAATTTTGGCAACTCAATTCAAATTGCTATGGATTATTATCGTGAAAAATAGCACACCACAGAACTATAGATACCTTGGATATTTATTTCCTACATATGCTGCTGGTTTATAATTGGTTTGCAATCTTGACCTAGGCAATCTGCCAACGATGATATGATCATTGTTCCTTTTACGGTCAAAGGATGTTTGAGTACATTTTGTAGCTAATTAATTACTTTCAAAGTTTAGTCACTGTTCTGCATATTAATTTTTTAAATATATATAAAAGGCTAGATAATCTATTATTCAAGGATTATTCTGGGACAATGGGAGACATGTCTTTAAAGGAGGACTCTCATACACACCAGGAGGAGATTTTGTTTAAAACACCTTTGAGTTTTTCACTTGCTGCCTTATTTATTCCAATCATTGTTCTTAGATAGATTCATAATATATATAGATGTATATATCTTTTTATACCTCAATCTTGCTGTCTATCCTATCTACACCCCTCATCATTTTATATACTTCTATAAGGTACTTCTTAACCTCTGACCTTTCAGTTAGGTTAGATCTCTTCAGAGGGATATGGTCTCCATATATATTCATCTGATGAAGAGTCTCCGACATTTCTGTATTCCACATTTTGATTGTAGGGGATGTAGGGCCTTTCCAAAATTTTAATAATAATTTTTTCCCAATTATTAACCCATAATCAATAAAAATTCTCTGGATTGTTGTTACTATTTGTTCTGTTTCCAATATTCCTAGTATTATTAGCTTTGAATCGGGTGTCAAAGTTATATTAACAACATTCGAAATTATCCTAAATATTTCAATCCAAAATTTTGTAATTTTTATACAATTTGTAAACGAGTGTGCCAGATTGGCTTCTAAATGTTGACATTTATCACATATAGGAGATACTTTTGGGAACATATTATGTAATTTGGTTTTTGAATAATATAATCTATGTAATATTTTAAACTGGATAAGAGAGTGTTTAGCATTTAGCGAACAATGATGTATATGTTGTAAACTATCATCCCATATTTCTGGTCTATATGTTTGACATAATTCATTTTCCCACGATTGTCTATGTATTTCTGTTGATGGAACATCACCTTCCAATAAGATGTTATATATATATGAAACCATTTTTTATGTATTCGGATGTTTATTCAAACATTCATCTAATATTTCTATCTTTCTATTTCTGAGTTCTTGCTTATTTGCTTTAACATAATCTCTAATTTGTAAGTATCTAAAATACTCTTTCGATTGTAGTCCATAAATTTGTTGTATGTCTTGAAATGAAAGGAAGGAGATTTCCCTATAGAGATCCCCAATCTTAATTATTCCATTATTTTTCCATTGTGAAAAAGCTTTATCCATCATTGAAGGTTTAAACATAACATTATTTACAATGCTAAGAGATAGTGGTATAGATTTCAATTTTAATGTTTTCTTTATTTGTTTCCAAATACGTATTCCACTTCCTATTATTGGGTTATCACTATATGTTTTCTTAGCTAAATTAGTATTAGCGAATATTATAGAACTAATTTCAAAAGGAGAACAATCTTCTTTTTCCATATTTAACCAAGTTGGTTGATTATCTATTTCTTCTAACCAAAAATTAATATTTTTAATGTTAACTGCCCAGTAATAAAACATAAAATTTGGTAGAGCTAGACCTCCATTTATTTTTGGTTTACATAAATGTTTTTTGTTTATTCTATGGCACTTATAATCCCAAATCAAGTTAGTGACTAAGGAGTCCACCTTTTCAAAGAAATTTTTAGGGAGATATATCGGGATTGATTGGAAAAGGTATAATAATTGTGGAAGAAACACCATTTTTATTATATTAATTTTGCCTATCATCGATATAGGTAAAGTTTTCCAATATATAATATTCTTATTTAATTTGTTCAATAATAGTGGAAAATTAGCTTTAAATAAGGAGTCAAATCTTTTTGTTACAAAGATTCCAAGATATTTAAATTTTTCATTTGTTATCTTAAAAGGGAATTGTTGTAATATATGTAAATTGTTTACCGTTATTGGCATAAGTTCACTTTTATTCCAGTTAATACTATATCCTGAATAGGATCCAAATTCAGTTATTATTTTTAACAAATTACGGATACTAGTTTCTGGTTTTGTGATGTAAAGTAGCACATCATCCGCATATAGAGAGATTTTATTTTTAGTGTCTCTAGTATCGTATCCATATATTTTCCGGATGTGATCTCACCATCAGAGCTAACGGTTCTATTGCCAATGCAAACAATAAAGGGGATAAAGGACAACCTTGTCTGCAACCACGAGATAAATTGAATTTAGGTGATAACATTTGATTTGTTATTATTCGAGCTGTCGGATTTGTATATAGCAATTTGATCCAGTTAATAAACTTTTCTCCCAGTTTAAAAGCTTCCATAACCGAGAACAAGTAAGGCCAATTCCACTTGATCAAAGGCTTTCTCTGCATCTAACGAAATAACTACTAGGTCTTTATTAATATCTCTTTTCGAGTATATAATATTGAATAACCGTTTCAAATTATACGAAGAGTATCGTTTTGGTATAAATCCTGTTTGATCAGGGTGAACTAATTTAGTAACAACTAAACTTAACCTTTGTGCTAATATTTTAGTTAATATCTTTTGATCGGTATTTAGAAGAGCTATTGCTCTAAATGATCCTGGTTCATCCAAGTCTTTGTTTATTTTGGGTAAAAGTGTTATAATAGATTCATTTAATGTTTCTGGTAGTTTTTGCTGTGTATATATATGATCATATAGTAATTTCAAACGTGGTACAATCTGATCATAAAATACTTTATAAAATTCTGAGCCTATGCCGTCTGGTCCCGGTGTTTTACCCTTTTTTAGTGATCTAATAGATTCTTGGATTTCTTTTATCGTAATATCAGCATTCAATAACTCTATATTTTGTGAATCCAATCCTTTCAAGTTGCATTTTTTTTTAAATGCTTCAATTCCTATTTTATTATCAGTTGTTTTCGCAGTGTATACGTTTTTATAATATTGTATAAATCTTTCATTAATATCTTTAGGCTGTGTTAACAGTTCGCCTTTATGTGATTTAATCCTATGAATTATTTTTTCAGCTTCCATTTTCTTAGTTGACGAGCCAGTAATTTTTGAGGTTTATCACCGAATTCAAACTGTAATTGTTTAGTATGTTGATAAAATTTAACAACTTGGTCTGTAAATATTTTGTTTAATTTATATTTCAATGCTGCAATTTTATTATGTAATATAGTAGTTGGATTCATTGTGTTCTGTATATCTAATTGTTTAATCTCCTTTTCCAAATCTTGCTGCTCCTTACGTTTCTTGTTATTATAAAATGCTTGATATGAAATCATGATTCCCCGGAGGTATGCTTTAAATGTTTCCCATAATAAGGAACAAGATATTTCCGGTTTATCATTTATTTCGAAAAAAATCTTAATTTGTTCTGTAATATATTCCTGGGTAATTTTATTTTCTAATATTTGTGGGTTAAATCTCCACTGTTCTGATTTTTGTAGTTTACCATTTATTTTGATCTTGAATGTTAATGGTGCATGATCAGAAATTATGATATTATGATATTGGGATTTATAAGTAAGCGAGATAAGTTTAGCGTCCACCAAAAAATAATCTATTCTTGAGTACGTTTTATGTACTGACGAGTAAAAAGAGTATTCGCGTCCAGTAGGGTTTTCAATTCTCCAAACATCTTTGATTTTAGTAGTTTCCATATATGCATTTAATAAATCACTAGAGTGTGATTTAACTTTCCTTTGCCTTGTAGATCTATCTAAGTATGGATCTAATGTACAATTAAAGTCACCTCCAATTATTAGGTTATGTTGTGCTTATTCTGGAATATTATTAAATACCTTCTTAAAAAACAATGGGCTATCAAAATTTGGTCCATATACATTAACGAAAATCATTTTTTGTGTATTTAATTCTCCTATGACGATAATATATCTTCCATCTTTATCAGTTATAGTTGATGTATGTTTAAATAAAATACCTTTACGAAATAATATTGCTACGCCTCTTGATTTATGTGTGAAAGAAGAGTGATACATTTTATCTATCCATTTAGCTTTCAATCTATGTTCAGCATCTTTTTTTAGATGTGTTTCTTGAATAAAAATCACATCAGCTTTATTTGCCTTTAAATGTGCAAAAACTTTTCCTCTCTTAATCGGTTCATTAATACCTTTAACGTTCCAACTACAAAAAGTTATTCCCTCATTCCCTATATTTATTTTTGGGTCTTGCATCTTATGACTATGGAGGTCTGCAAAAGAGTCTATGGTTCAGCACATCAGACCCGACCTTACACCCGAACATCGAATAGATGAATTTTAAGTCTCGTGCATGTCTCTCACGTATATATCTCCATTGATCCAGTATATAACTCCATTCTAATTGAAAAAAAAAACGATAATAGATTATATAAGAAAAGAACAAAGGATAGATTAAGAGGTTAGTAATGTGCAAAAAGAAAGGAAAAACTACATCTAGAGTTGCTGTAGTTAGTGCTAGCCATACTAGCATGGCTAACCATCTACCGATTTCCATCGTTGATGTTGGTAACTTAACCAGCTCCCAGGTTTTTGGAATTGTTATTCCATAAAAATATTTTACCGGGGGTGTAGTATTAAAGAAGAAAAAAACAAAATGGAAAGGGAAAAAAGAGGGATAAAAGTAGAGACTTATTTAGTAAAGGCATATTTAACTTATAACAATTAAAGGTATAGAAATACAATTATTTAAAACTTATTTTGAACATCTAATTATTATAAACAATTGTAAAGGTATAGAAATACAATTATTTAAGACTTATTTAAACATCTCATTATTATAAACATGAGATAAAAAGGAAAGAATATCAAAATAAATATTTAGATCTTAATTAAAAATCTATCAATTTTAAACAGAAAGAACAAAATAGAGACTTATTTAGTAAATGCATATTTAAGTTATGATCATTAAAGGTATAGAATACAATTATTTAAGATTTATTTAAACATCTAATTTTTATAAACCATTATAAAAGTATAGAAATACCATTATTTAAGACTTATTTAAACATCTAATTATTATAAACAGGAAGAACAAAAACAAAGGAAAGATATCAAAGTACATGTTTAAAACTTAATTAAAAATCAATCAATTTTAAACAGAAAAAACACAAGTAAAAAAATAAAAAGAAAAAAGGAAAAAAAAAACAATCCATCCTAGAAAAAAAGAAGAGATAGAAAAAAAAGATATTAAAAATGAAAGTAAAAAAAAAAAAAAATTGCTGACAAAAAGAAAAAATCTCCAAAAGAAATCAATCCCTAATTTTAACTATTCATTCCAACATAGAAAATCATTAATTATTAGTAAAAGTAATTAATATTAGTAAAAATTATGTTAGTAGGAATATCACCTAGTGTCTATAATGTATATTAGTTATTTATATTAGTAATATATTGATATTAATTATTAGTATCCAAGTAAAGTTTTCCGATCCACTTCTTTCTCCGACTTCCATCCAACGTTGCACAGTTCAGTCCAATCCTGCATTATTTTATAGAGTCTTGCGAAGTCTTGGAGATTCTTGTGGCGTTCTTAAGGGTCAATATATTTGAAAGTAGCTGCTTCTCAGGTCTGGATCTGACGCGCAAAGGCCATTGCTGCTTCTGGGATGGAAAATAAATGCTCCTCGTTATTGAAGGTGACTCTTAGGGTAGCTGCATAATTCAAACCGTATTTCAAATGTTGCACTCTTCTCATAAGACTCTTAACCTCATTGAATGCTTTCCGTTTCCTGGAAACTTCTGCAGGATAGTCTCGGTAGATACTGATCCTGTGACCATCAAATTCCAGGATATCCGCATTATCTCATCCAAGACATAGTCGTATTGTAGCTTTATAATCATTTGTCTTGGAGGAGCATTTGCTCTTGTCTGACGTCTTCTGACTCTGTGGGCACGGGCTAATAAAGGCTTTTGATCCAGAGATAAGACTTGTTGTAATATGTTTGCAGTAAATTCTCGAGGATCTTCATCTTTCTCTCGTCCTTCAGGAATACCTGCAATTCTTAGGTTTTGTCTTCTCTGGCGACCTTCTAGCTCAGTACATTTCTCTGATATTTTAGTCAATAAGTTTGTTAGACGTTCGTTTTCTATAATCAACTTAGCTGTAGTCGTAGCACTGGTAGCAGCTAGTTCTTCGAGGCCTTTTATACCGACCGTCTGTTGTTCCAGTACCTCCTCCATAGGTTTCAGCCTTTTTTCAAAGTCATTTTTGACCTTTTCAATTTTATTATCCATCTCCTTTCTCATTTCGTTCATCATTTCTGTAATTTCTTTCTTCAAATCTGCCGATATTTTCTTGGTCTTATTATTAATATTTGAATTCGTTTCCTGTTGGAATTCCTTCATTTGAGCATTCATCTGGTTTATTTGCGTATTCATCTGGTTTATTTCTTCCCTTAGGCCAGCAATTACGCGAGAAATAAAACTTTTCAAATCTTCACTTTCCGCTTTTTTCCCCTGTTCTCTATGATACATCTTCCAGGGATGAGGTCCTACTTGAGTCCGAGGCTTCAGTTGGGCCTTCTACCGTTTTCTGCCGGGTGGGGCGAGTTTTCTGCTTGTCGGTAGGGCTGCGTGTTGTAGCCATAATTAGTCGCGCGCCTGATGACGTCACTCACAACAATCGGTGCAGAGACGGCAGGCAGCAAGCAGCAGACAGCAGGTAGGTCCGTTAATCCCCCGTTTTTTCGCGTTTTTTTCGCGGAGCTGGCTGGCGTTGTCCTCTAGCCCTCCATGGCGCCACCGGAAGTCGTTTTCAACATTTTCTGTTTGTATTGTAGATTTTTAGCGTGCCTCAAAACCATTTTGTACTGTACATGACAGCCAGTAATGATTCCAATGCAGAAAGTTAATATAATTTGCAAGAAGGAATAGATTTGATGATCTAAAAAGCGGTTTCTCATTTTCCAAATGCTTGTATGTCTCAGATGTAAGATTACAAACTGGACCCTTGACAAAGATCACCGCTTGAAAGCAAACAAAAATCCAACAACAGATTGGGTGAAATTTAGAGGGATATGGACCAAATGCAGGCAGATGGGACTGGTGTAGATGGAGCATTTTGGTTGGCATGGGCAAGTTGCTCCAGAGGGCCTGTTTCCATGCTATACGAGTTATTTTTTACTCCTTATCTTGCACCCTTTTGTCTCCTTTTCATCTCCAGCCTTTGTCCACCCATCTGCCATTCAAAGCCCCTCCATTCACCTGTATCCATGTATCACTTGCCATGCTTTGTCCCACCACCACCTCATTTCCAGCTCTCTGCCCCCTACCACAATCAGAATGAAGAAGGATCCTGACCCGAAAGGTCGCCTAACCATGTCTTCCAGAGATGCTTCTGGCCTGTTGAGTCATTCCAGCACTTTGTGTTCTAACATTTCATGACACTTATTTTTCGCCAGAATATCTCTTTCCAAGGAAATGACATATCTTGCTTAACGTTTTCTGCTTTCATTTCAGATTTCCAGCATTCAGAGTAACTGCAGATGCTGGTTTACACCAAAGAGAGACACAAGAAGCTGCAGTAACTCAACGGATCAAACAGCATTACTGGAGAAAGGAATAGGTGATGTTTCTGGACTCGACCTATAGTTTCATAGATTTCTACAGTTATAGAATCACTAGAATCAGGAGTGGTTCCAGACGATTGCAAAAATGCAAATATTATCCCACTGTACAAGAAGGGAGCAAAGCAGAAGAGTGGAAACTATAGGCCGGTATAGACTTTATTACTCTGGATAGACACAAAAAGCTGGAGAAGATCATCTTTCTCTAGAGATGCTGCCTGACCCGGTGAATTACTCCAGCCTTTTGTGTCTATCCAGAGTAATCTATTGAATTTAATGCTCACCCAGAATTTTAGATCTTTCCCACCAAGCCGATCAGATGGAATGTTCCTACAATAGATTGCAGTGCAAACAAAAAAAAGAGCAGCCACGTACCTCCGAAAGAGAACACCATGAGATGCTTTTCAGTGTGGACCTCCTAGTTCTCCGTTTGATGCTCCATTTCCTGCCAGCTCGAACTCCCTGCTGGGCAAACATGACAGTTGCGGTATTTTCTTGCTTAGAAAGCACAGATCAATTGGCTGACTCCAAGGATTTGCAGAAAAGAAACACCGGCTTCCTTTGGCTTTGCAACCTAGCAAGGAAGAGAGGAGGAAAAGAAAAGCCAGAAAGCATTGCTCAGTTTAATTTTTGCTCCTTGTCGATGTTCAGCCTGGCTCCTTCTTTGTGAAATGGAATGGAAACAAACAACAATTTGTTCTTTTGGCTCAGGTCTCGCGTGGTACATGGCTCTTGTTCACTTACAGTGCAGCAGTGCCAGTTGGTAGTATGTAGCTTGATAGTTTTGGGGTGGCATGGTGGTGCAGCAGTAGAGTTGCTGCCTTACAGCGTCAGAGACCCGGGTTCGACCCTGACCACGGATGCTGTCTGTACGGAGTTTGTACGTTTCCCCCCGTGACCCACGTGGGTTTTTCCCAGGTGCTGCGGTTTCCTCCCACACTCCAAAGACATAAAGGTTTGTAGGTTAATTGGCTTTGGTAAAATCGTAAATTGTCGCTAGTATGTGGAGAATATTGTTAGTGCGCGGGTCAGCATGGACTTGGTGGGCCGTGGAACAAACAGGAACGAAGTTCCTGTTTCTATCCATGCTCTATCTATTAACTAAATTAACAAAAGCTAAACTTCATTCTGTTAAACTGCAGTAGTGCAGGCAGCAATGGTAGAATTTCTTATTTTAGGATATGGAATAATTAATGCTTCAAAGAAAAAGAGAATGGGTTTGTTCAGCATTGGGATAAATTCTTGAGGTCTGGATTAACCCGTTGCAGAATAGTCTCAGAGGAAGACATGGCCAATTTCAATTATTAAATCATATTAATACAGAAGATAGGAAAAGTGACATTTCCATTGGACCCTTCATGCCTCAGGTTATTTCATTTTATTTTACAATCAAATGTTGCAGCTTTTCATTGTAAATCATCAAACTTCACATGATTGGAAATTTGAAATCTGGCAGTATAACAAAACTGCAAACCTTTAGCCTCTGTCTATTTCCACAGATGCTGCCTGACCCGCTGTGTATTTACAACATTTTCTTGTTTGTTTAATACGTTTTGATTCTTAAGTGCTGTCACAGTTGGTCTTTTTGTTTTACAAATATTGCCTTGAAATCTTTTACAACTACATGAAAGGCAGATGGAGCCCAAACAACAGCACATTTTACAATATAACACTCCATCAGTATTCTACTGGTGTGGTGGTCTAGGTTTTTTGCAGGTATAAGAAACTGCAGATGCTGGAATCTTGAGCAACAATCAAACTGCTATTATAGTTCAGCTGGTCAGACAGCTACTGTGGAGGGAATGGACAGGTGACAATCACTATTTCAAAGACGTTTCCTCAATTACGCCTGATAACGGCGAAAAAACTAATGCATAAATTCTGGAAACATACATCAGTCCCTACTCTTAAGATGTGGATTATAAACATGTCTGAGACGCTACATTTTGAAAATATTAGACTTGTCTTGGCAGAAAATCCAGATCATTTTTCTAAGACATGGACACCATTCATTGATTTATTACAAGGATAATTTGGCACAACACAACTTTGGATTTAAATCTAATTACGGGTTGGGTGAGGTGGGTGGGGAGGGATGAGAGGCAGGTATATCACCACTTTTCTCTCTCTTTTTCTTTGTGTCCTTTTATTTCTTTTCTATTCCTCTCTTCTTTCTTTCATTTATTCACTCTTTGGCTATACTACTTTGGTGGTCTAGGGGTTCTATCTTTGCACATCTCACTTTTTCTCTTTCTTGCTTTTTCTCCTTTCTTTTTTTCCCATTTCAAGCTAAAAAGTTAAAATTAAAGCTGTACAATAACTGTATAACTTTATATGCCATTCGTTCTATTTTTGTACATTTGCTTCTAATAAATAAAAAGTGTGGGAAGGGACTGCAGATGCTGGTTTACACTGAAGGTAGACACAAAATGCTGGAATAACTCATCGGGTCACTGGAGAAAAGGAAGAGGTGACGTTTCGGGTTGATACTTTTTATATTTTGTTTAAGTAATGCACAAAATACAATTCTACAGCAAAGCTGTATCATTCATCCTGTTTATCACTGAAATGCTCCCAGCATTCCTACATCATCTTCCAAACTGAGAGAGCTCGCCATGTAACAGAAGCTTTTCTCAGGAAATTAAATTCAACAGCATTTGGAGTAGAACCTCACATCCATATGGATTCACACTCACGCTCCCTGTACAAGGTGGACGACTATTGGAAATGGTGCCCTGTGTCCCTGTTGCTTCCCTGCTCCCTCTATCACATGCTTCTTCTCTGTAAATGACATGTTTCAACCTTCAAATAAAGTGGCCAGCTTCCTCTCAGCATCGAGTTCTAGTCTTGTCATTCATTCTCTGCACTGCACATTTACGTGACATTTTACCAAGCTGGAAATAAGTAATTTCATGCTACAACCTATTAATCAGCCTGTTCTGCTCCAAGAGTGGCAGCTGCTTAATATCATTCGGACTGGTAAGGGATTCACATCAAAAAGACAATTGTAAATCTCCACGCTGCTTTGCTCTTTTTCAACTTAATCTCTGATATGTCCATCTTTAATGTCCTTTTTTCAGGAAACGTAGTTTCCCTTCTATTGTGGATGACACATGCCCGCTCACACATTTCCTCTGTTTCTCCCCACCTCCCACCAGGCAGAACATAGATAGATTGTGTAGAAAGGAACTGCAGATGTTGGTGTATATACCGAAGATAGGCACAAAGTGCTGGAGTAACTCAACGGGTCAGGCAGCGTCTCTGGAGATAAAGGATGAGTAACACTTCGGGTCAGGACCCATCTTCAGACTGAAAGTATAGAGGAGGGAATATGAGGTAAGAAAAGTCCAGAAGGAGACTTCCACTGTCAGAGTGAGGCCACAATCAAATTGGAGGAACGGCACCTCACATTTCACTTGGATAAATTACAACCTAGCGGTATGTACGTTTGATTACTCTAATTCCAAGTAACCCTTGCAATCCCACCCAACACCCCTCCCCCATCCTGGTCGTCCTCCTAGTTCCACTGTTCGCATCCTTGCATCCCTATGCTATTACCTCTTCCCCAGCCAACAATGGCCCATTATGAGTTCCACCCTTCATTGGTCACATGTTGTTTTATTTCTGGCCTTTTCCTACCTCCAGTTTCCTCCCTTTTCCTTTCAATCTGAAGAATGGTCGCAAAAGAAAGGTCACCCATCCTTTCTCACCAGAGATACTGCCTGGCCCGCTGAGTAACTCCAGCAATTTGTGTCTATCTTCAGAACATAGATAGAGTTCCCCGTCACCCCATGAAATGTTGTACCCAGCACATTATTCCCCCCACCCCTCAGCTGCAACAAGATCCTGTCACCAACCACATCATCTCCTCCCCACCCTTTTGCACCTTCTGCTTTGACCCTTCACTCTGTGACTTCCTGGTCTACTCTTCCCCACCCCACCCAAACCTTCCTGACTGCTGGGCCACTTTCCCCTGCATCTCTAGGGGGGAGGGGGAGGGGGTTAGCACTTGAAAACTACATCCCCTTCCTCACCACTATCTAAGGCCAAGTGAAGACTAGGTGAGTGACTTCCTGGGCACCTGTGCTCTGTCTGCAATGCCCATTCTGAGCTCCCAGTTGCATCCCATTTCAATTCAAGCTTCCCATTCTCACTCTGACCTGCCAATTCTTTGCCATCTCCATTGCCAGGTTCAGGCCCAGCACAAACTGGAGCAACAGTTTGAGTTTAGTTCATTGTCACGTGTACCGAGGTAGAGTGAAAACCTTATGCTGCGTGCTAACCAGGCAGCGGAAAGACAATATGTAAATGATTACACTTGACCCATCCGCAGAGTACAGTTACATGATAAAGGGCATAACATGAATGATGTTTAGTGCAAGGCTAAGCCAGTAAAGTCCGATCAAAGATAGTCCGCGGGTGTCCAATGAGATAGATAGAAGCTCAGGACTGCTCTCTAGTTGTTGGTAGGATGGTAGTGTGAGAATACCTCATAATCCGCTTGGAGAGAAATAAAGAAACATAGAAAACAGGAGCAGGAGTAGTCCATTCAGCCCTTCAAGCCAGCACCGCCATTCAATATGATCATGGCTGATCATCCAGAATCAGTACCCCATTCCTGCTTTCTCCCCATATCCCTTGATTCCGTTAGCCCTAAGAGCTGCTTTATATCCAACTCTCTCTTGAAAACATCCAGTGAATTGGCCTCCACTGCCTTCTGTGGCAGAAAATTCTACAAATTCTCTGGGTGAAAAAGTTTTTCCTCATCTCAGTTCTAAATGGCCTACCCCTTAATCTTAAACTTGACCCCTGGTTCTGGACTCCCCCACATCGGGAACATTTTTCCTGCATCTAGCCTATCCAATCCCTTCAGAACATTATATGGTCTACCACCCAATGGTATGAACATTTAATTTTCCAATAAGAAGTGGCCCTCCCTTCCATTTTATACACCTCACCTTTCCTGCAATCCCCTTCACTTCTTTACGTCTTCTTTCCCATCACCCTTTTTAATTCCCCTTCCATTCCTGTTTCCATCCAGCTACTTCACATTCATTTAAGAACAATAACCTCTCCCTCAAAAGTGGATTTTGTTGGTGGTCCTCAGTGAATTCAATGTGTACCGGAGATGAAGAAGCTAAATGTTTAGACTTATGCACAACACAAATTTAGTTTAGTTTAGTTTAGATTAGTTTAGTTTAGTCTAGTTTAGTTTAGGAAATGTGCCCTTTGGCCCACAGAGTCTGCGCCGACAGTGATCCCCGCACATTAACGCTATCCAACACACACCAGGGACAATTTATATTTATACCAAGCCAATTAACCTACCAACCTGTATGTCTTTGGAGTGTGGGAAGAAAATGAAGATCTCGGAGAAAACCCACGTGATCATGGGGAGAGCATACAAATCCGTACAGACAGCACCTGTAGTCGTGATCGAACTCCCCTAATTCAACAGGTCAGGCAGCATCTGTGGAGGGAAAGGATATGCAACATTTTGAATCAGGACCTTTCCTCAGACTGATGTTTAGACTGTTAATTGTGCCTTCCGATTTGTTAATGCAATGCTCAATATGCAACCTAATCAAAATCTATGCATTGCTAAACGACTAAAACAAAAAAGGCTTTCAATCAATGTGATCTGTGCATTTTTGGAAACCAAAGGGATCAGAGAATGTGGCAATTGAATGAGATTGTAACCAAAGTGCAGAGGCTGCCGTGATTTAATTCAATGGTGGAGAACGCTCACAGCGTTAACTAGTCTTTCCCTGCATTCATTTCTTCTACTTTTCTTTGAAGATCATCTGGTTCTGAATACCATTAAAGGTCATTGTGACATAAAACAATGTTGAAATATTCATTCCAAGGTAAAGGTTGATCTGTGGCCAATTAAGAGATTCACTTGATTTAAACTCTGACTGACAGGGATAGTAAAATTGAAGTGCAAGATCTTCACAAATTATGAAAGAAAATGTACAGGCTTGTATATTGTACCTGAGAGTCTTAATGGTACAGAAAGCTTTTCCATAATTCACATTTTCAGATTCCCTAAATCAGTATCAGTAACTATAAATCACAATTTGCAGATGCTGAAAATCTAAAATAAAAACAGTAGAAAGGCCAAAAGCTCTCATTTTGCAGCGTTTAACATAGAACAGTACAGCAAAGGAACAGGCCCTTTGGCCCACAAAGTCTGTGCCACCAGGATAAACTAAACTTATCCTTTTAGTTTAGTTTAGTTTAGAGATACGCCGTGGAAACAGGCCCTTAGGCCCACCGACACCCCACTGACCAGCGATCATCCCGTACACTAACACTCCAACATACTAGGGACAATTTACAATTTAATGAAGCCAATGAACCTGCAAACCCGTACGTCTTTGGAGAGTGAGAGGAGCACCCGGAGAAAACCCGCGTGGTCACAGGGAGAACGCACAAACTCATTCTGTGATTGTCTCTATCCACCTGGAATGTATGGTCAATACCTAGGTTAAACTATGATTAACTTGCATCCAAAGAACAGCGATTCCCATGATGCGGTACTCCCCCTTACTGCACTGAAGCAAGAGCCCAGATTGCGAGCCCATGTGTCTGGGGCAGAGATTACATCAAGAGTGCTTTATTGCCATATGTACCAGAACAGGACAATTAAATTCTTACGCAACAGCACAAGAGGATTGTAAATACAGTAGATGAATAATATCAATCGATGATATAATAAACAAACATAAAAAAAAGTTCAATCAATAAACAAAAACAATATATTAACAAAGCAAAACAAAAGACGAAGTCCCCAGTGCAACCAAGCCAGTTCACAGTTCAGAGATTATCTGGAGTTCATGGTGTTAATAGTTTGATGGTCGCTGGGACAAATCTGTTCCTGAACCTGGGCATTACAGATTTCAGACTCCTATACCTACTTTCAGATGGCAGGAGTGAAATGATAGCGTAATAAGGGTGGTGTTGATCCTTGATGATGCTAGCTGCCTTTTTGAGACAATGTCTCCTGTAGATCCCTTCGATGGTGAGAACAGTGGCAATGATGGGCCACTTCTTGCATCCTTTGTTCCTGGATGATTGAGTTGCCGAAGCAGGTTGTGATTCAGCCAGTCAATGCTGTAGCCAGTTGCTCTACCATACATCTGTAGAAGTTCAAGAGAGTTTTCGTCGACGACCCAATTTCCTCAATCTTCTAACTCAAATTTCACTGTACCTTAGTTGGTTAAGTGACAATGAGCACAAACTTGAACTTGAACTTAAAGTAGAGGTATTGATGGGGTTTCTTAATGGGGATGGGCAGGAAAATGAAAGTAAAAGTAAAATAAGCAACCCACTCCCTTGAACTATTTCAGTGCTCTGCCCAAGAGTCACATTTGTTCTTGCAGTTTGTCCCATTCTGAACAACTTTTAGGCACCTCATTTCAACAAAGCGTCCAAACCAAACAGGATTAAAAGTTTCAATAAATGGGAAGGAGAAACAAAATACCCCACAACCATAAATCTCTTGATGAAGGCTGGAGATATTTTGTCCATCGGGACTCATCAGGAAATAGAAGGTCAACTGTTAACCTTTAATCATAGGAGCGGGCTGTATCCCTCAAAGACTAATGACGGTATTAATCACATTGGGATAAATTGTTCCCTAATTTGCTTTAATTCTTTCATACTTGGAATTGTGTAGCATTTCCTTTGTGGTATCCTTTTTAGTTTGCATCTGTAATTTTGGAGACTTTTCACAAGATGAGGCAATTCACAGTTCTATTCTCAAATGGTTTGATAAAACTAGAATGTGTATCTTTGATATACATTTTCTCTCTTATTGTAATTTTAAATGGATTAATGCTCTGCTAAAATAGCAGACAGAGAAATACCAGGGGTCATGGGGAGAGGACAGGAGAATGAGCTTAGAAGGGAGAGATAGATCAGCCATGATTTAATGGCGACTTGATGAGCCAAATGGCCTAATTATGCTCCTATCACTTATGACCTTATGACAAATTTAAGTGCTTAATGTCAAGAAATCAACATTGCATCTAATCTGCACTAACCCAGGGTGGAACGGTAGCACAACAGTAGAGTTGCTGCCTTACAGCGCCAGAGATCCAGGTTCGATCCTGACTATGGGTGCTACATGCACAGAGTTTGCGCATTCTCCCCGTGACTGCATGGAAATTCCCTGGGTGCTCTGGTTTCCTCCCACATTCCAAAGACATACAGGCTGATAGGTTGTAGGAAGGAACTACAGACGCTGGATTAAACCGAATATAGACACAAAAAGATGGGGTAACTCAGCAGGACAGGCAGCATCTCTGGAGAGAAGGAATAAGTGACATTTTGTGTCTAAAGAAGGGTCTCAACCCGATGCGTCATCCACTCCATCTATCCAGAGATGCTGCCTGTCCCGCTAAGTTATTCCAGCTTTTTGTGTCTATCCACAGGTAAGTTGGTTAATTGGCTTTGGTAAAGATTGTAAATTATCCCTAGTGTGTGGGATGTGAAATTGTCCGGGGTGATTGCTGGTCGGGGCGGACTTGGTGGATTGAAGGGCCTGTTTACACACTGTATTTTCTAAACTAAACTGAACCTCATACAATACACATATCAGTCCCAATATTCAAAAGCTGGCATCTGCAAAACCAGGTCTGTAACAGATTTTGGATTTTCCACAGCTTAAAATTTGGACAATGTACAGATAAAGATTGAAATGAATAAATAATGAGTCTATGTTTGTGATTATCCAATATTCTGGTTCTCTAATGGCAAGATATACTTGGGTGTTACGTTTTGGCTTGATTCTAGGTGCAGTAGCTCGAATTGTGTTTTATTGTAAAAAAAATTTTGATGTTGGTGAGCCAAAGAATAGCCAGAGTATTAGAAAGGTGCTGGGGCCGCCACTCTTCATGTTGAATATTAATGATTTGGATGAAGGGATTGAAGGCTTTGTGGCCAAGTTTGCGGATTATACAAAAATAGGTGGAGGGGCAGGTAATGTGGAGAATACAGGAACTCTGCAGAAGGAGTCGGAGAAGTTGGGAGAATGAACAGAGAAGTTGAAGATCGAATATAGTGTAGCAAAGTGTGGAGTCATGCATTTTGGTAGTAGGAAAAAAGACAGACTATTTTCTAAATAAAGAGAGAATCCAGAAATCGGAGGTGCAATGGGTCTTGGGAGTGCTGGTGCTCTTTACAAAAATGACTGGTGATTCTGTGGAATTCGTTGCCACAGGAGGCTGTGGAGGCCAAGTCAATGGATATTTTTAAGGCAGAGGTAGATAAATTCTTGTCAGGAGTTATGGGGAGAAAGGAGGAGAATGGGGTTGAGAGGGGAAAATAGATCAGCTATGATCGAATGGTGGGGTAGACTTGATGGGCTGAATGGCCTAATTCAGCTCCTATCACTTATGAACATTGCTACTCAATATTGTCAAAATGTTTGTGAGGTCAGAGAACATCTCTGATATTCACAAATATTAAAGCACATCCGAACGCCATTAAAAATTAATAACGCTATAAAGCTATTTAAAGACTGTTAATTTTGTTTTTTAAATAGATTAAATTAACACTTAAAAATACATAAATAAAACATTTAAATAACTGATTTAATTCAAAGACTGTAAACTGTCTCACATTTCCGCTATCGCAGGTCTTCCCCTCTATAAAAAATTAACTGTACTCTCTGGAGTTTAGAAGAATTAGAAGAATGGGGGGGGGGGGGGAGGGGCTCATTGAAACATACAGAATAGTGAAAGGCTTGGATAGAGTGGATGTGGAGAGGATGATTCCACTAGTGGGAGAATCTAGGTCTAGGGGCAATAGCCTCAGAATTAAAGGACGTTCTTTTAGGAAGGAGAATGAGGAGGAATTTCTTTAGTCAGAGGGTGGTGAATCTGTGGAATTCTTTACCACAGAAGGCTATGGAGGCCAAGTCAGTGGATATTTTTAAGGCAGAGATAGATAGATTCTTGTTCAGTACCTCTGTCAGAGGATATGGGGAGAAGGAAAGAGAATAAGGTTAGAAGGGAGAGATAGATCAGCCACAATTGAATGGCCGAATGGCTTAATTCTGCTCCTTTCACTTATGATCTAATGACCTCATGACCTTACCTAGTTCTACTCGTAGTCTGAGACTTCTGCATTCCTGCACATATTACCAAGCTTTCCGGCAGTTATAGGAGGTAACGCCTGCATTTTCAGATAAAACTCTCAGCGTTTCTTCGTAGACCTAAAGCCAATAATTATTACACAAAGCGGCATTATTACTTCAATGAAAATATCGACAAACATCAATGTAACTGAATAAACTGGTTCACATCAATCACCTTGACATCTACAGCCCACAATATACACCTCCAATGCCAAATAAAATCAGGAGCAAAAATGTCCCAGCATTGTAATTGTATAGAATTCCACAGATGTGATTATGAACCCATGAATCTCATTCCATGCTTCAAATTGCAGCACTGAACTATGAGATTTGTTTTGGTGCCATATTTTATAGACGCCAGTTATCATGGGGGAGCTGACAGATTATGCACCCTGCACCATTAATCTCTCCCCGGCACCTATTATTTAACTGGTATCTCAGTCAAATGTTGAAGAATTCACACTAAGCTTGCCTTAAGATGATAACAGTGTTGTTCCAATGCCACTTTTGGGGGTAAGGCTAAGAAGGTGATCAGAATAAAATTATTTTTGTCTTCTCTTTTTGCTTTTTTTTAACCATATAACCATATAACAATTAGTGAACAACTCCTGTGTTAAGTATATTTACCAGTAAGTGTTGTTTCAAATCAAATCAAATCATGTGTTTGTACCTGTATTTGACATTAATTGCGTGTGTCATGGAACCTCTACTGTTTGGGTGAAATCCAGGAGTTGCTTTTAGGAAAGTAAATGGAAAATATAAAATCACAGTTCTGCACAGTTTAAATTCCTGTTGAGTGATTGCAGTGGATGAAATGGGGAGCGTGGGTATGTTAAATTGGCTCTTTTCAGTCAATGAGATCATCAACAATTATGTTTTTAAATGATCGAGATTTGTCAGTTTTGGAGATATTTAATTTTTTTTTACGAATTAACTTTTCACAAACTAAAAGAGATATTTGGAAATCAGCTATTTTTCCAGGTTTCTTCCTACACTCCAAAAACGTACAGGCTTGTAGGTTAATTGGCTTTGGTACGAATTGTAAATTGTCCCGAGTGTGTAGGATAGTGTAAGTGTACGGGGTGATCGCTGGTCAGCGCAGACTTGGTGGGTCATTGTTAGCAATGTGAGTAATAATTATTCTTTGACCAATATCTCCAGTTGATGATTAAGCTATTAGTATATTGTTAACTCAAGGAGATCGTTATGTCGATGGTGGGTATCACATTTTCCACAAAGTTATATTGAAAATTGGGAAGTGCTTCATTCGCAAGAATGCACTGGCTCACATGGGAATCTGTAAAAGGCCCAAAACTGAGAATATACCATAAACATCTTTGCAAAACTCCAAACGAAATGTGCTGTGTAGCTGAGTCAGTTTAGGATGGAGTAGAACAAAGTTCTGACTATTTCTCAAAGAATCTTAATGACCAAAAAAAAAAAAAATGCTGGAGGAACTCAGCAGGTTAGGCAGCATCTCTGGAGAAAAGAAATTGGTTGACGTTTCAACTTAGAATTTTTCTTCAGTCTTTTTCGCCAGAGCGCTCGGTGGCATAGTGGTAGAGCTACTGCTTTGCAGCGCAAGATACCTGGGTTCGATTATGACTATGGGTGCTGACCGTACGGAGTTTGTACGTTCTCCTCATAACCTGCATGGGTTTTCTCCAATATCTTCAGTTTCCTCCCGCACTCTAAAGACATACAGGTTTGTAGGTTAATTGGCTTGGTATTTAAATGTAAATTTTCCTTAGTGTGCAGGATAATATTGATGTGCAGGGATCGCTGGTCGGTGCTGGCTCGGTGGGTCGAAGGGCCTGTTTCTGCGCTAAACTCTATATCTAAACTAAACTAAACTAAAGTTGCTGCCCGTCCTGCTGAGCTTCTCTGGCATTTGTGTCTGTCTATCTTCGGTGCAAACCAGCATCTGCAGTTTTTTGCGTACACACAGTATCTTAATAACCATTAGGAAACACAGTTCCTGATGTCGCTGTGGGATTTGCGATGCCTCAGTACCTATTTGCTGGCGTAAATCTCACCAATTGACGTCAACAGACATGCAACATTTGAAGTTCAACTTCAGTTTGATTTCCAAACTCACTGGGCTGAGAGATGGCAATTCGAGCCAACAAACAAACATGAATAATTCTGTTTCTAAGAACATGCTATTTAAGCACTTGAACGGTGTTTCTGAAGCTCACAGAACTCCCTGAGCTGCTGCAAATTCAAGAGCAGCCTCATGTAGACTTGGATAGAATTGCACCGACCTGTTCTCAGGGTCATTCCATGTCATTGATGTCTTGTTGAGATAGTCAACATTAGGACGCGTGGAGTCACAGAGTCATGGATTGATACAGTGTGGTAAGAGGCCCTTCGACCCAACTTGCGCACACCGACCAAAGACACCACCAACTACACAAGTTCCACCTGCCCGCGTTTGGCCCATATCCCTTCAACCTCTCCTATCCATGTGCCTGTCTAACTTTTGTATAAAGGTTGGGATAGTCCCTGCCTCAACCAGCTCGTCTGGCAGCTTGTTTTGCGGCGCAGTGGTGCAGTGGTAGAGTTGCTGCTTTACAGCGAATACAGCGCTGGACGTCCAGATTCGATCCTGACTACGGGTGCTGTTTGTATGGAGTTTGTGCGTTCTCCCTGTAACCTGCGTGGGTTTTCTCCGAGATGTTCGGTTTCCTCCCACACTCCAAAGACGTACAGGTATGTATGCTAATTGGCTTGGTAAATGTAAAATTAATCCCTAGTGAGTATAGGATAGTGTTAGTGTGCGGGGATCACTGGTCGGTATGGACCGGTTGGGCCGAAAAGGGCTGCTACTGCTGTAAGCTAAACTAAACTAAACTAAACCCACCACCACTTGTGTGAAAAAGTTACCCCCCAGATTCCTATTAAATATTTTCCCCTTCACCATTAAACCTATGAATGGTGAGGAATTGCAGTTTCCACCCATTCAAACATAAAATTTGGTCCTATGTCTGCCAATGCATGCGATTCTTAGGCAGTGACCTAGTGGCATCCCTTTCTCCAACTGTGCTCTGTAATCATAAGTGGAGTGCTGTTCAAACATTAAACAGAACCAAGGCTGCTTAGCTGATGCAATTGCATAGGATTAGGCAGTTCTGGACCATAGCCAACAACCGCTATTTCATTCAGAATTCTCTAAAGAAGCCAAAGAATCTATATTACTAAAAGTCTGATCTTGACCACTTCCTATTGTTCTGTATATTGATTTTAGAAAAAAACGCTGCCACTTATGGCTGTGATTTTTGGCCATCTTACTCAGAGTCCACCTCCACTGTGCAGGATGAGGATTTTTCCCATCGATGAAAAATAAAAGTTATTAGTGTTTACAAAATGTTGAGATTCTCTCTCCTGAAGGCCACGCCCCTTCCAGGAGGGACTATAAAACCTTGAAGTGTTGAGTGCCTCAGTTAGTCTCTGCAAGATGGGGGAGGGAGAGGGAGAGGGAGAGTGTCACGTCTCTCCGTCTGAGCTGTGAATAACACTGAACACATGTCTACTAAATTGTTGGTGTGGCTTTACTGACCTTGGGTGCCCTTAATGTGGTTTGAAAATGAAAATGAAAATGTGGTTGGTTTGAAGTGAAGCAAAGCAAATGGTGGTTGGTTCGAAATAAAGCACTGCAAATGATAGTTGGTGGTGGTTGATTTGAAATAAAGCACTGCAAATGGTTGTTGGTGGTAGTTGGTTCGAAATGGCAAATGATTAAAAGTCTAAACTTGACAACTTCCTTTTTACACCGTATATTGATTTTGGATAAATCCTGCTCCCTGCACCAGCCCCTCAGCCACACATTTAGATCCCCTATCTCCCTGTTCCTGTCCTCACTAGCACGAGTTAATGGAAGCAATCCAGAGATAACCATCCTAGAAGTCCTGTCTTTCAGTCTTCTTCCCAACTCTCTGTACTCACGTTGGAGAACCTCCTTCCTCTTCTTCCCGATGTTGTTTGTGCCTACATGCACAACTACTGCCGGCTGTTCACCTTCTCTCTCGAGGATGTTTTGAATTCGGCTTGTGACATCCTGAACCCTGGCACCAGGTAGGCAACAGACCATCCTCATGTCTCGTCTGCCACCACAGAATCTCCTGTCTGTTCCTCGGATCCCGTCTCTAGGATTGCAGCCACCGACGTGTCCGCCACTCGGACTGGAAACATCATCTCCCCTGACAGTTCCAAGAGGGCGTACCTGTTTACATTAGGCATAGCCACCTGGGTCTCCTGCACTCCAAGATTACCACCCTTTCTCTCAGTCACACACCTTCGTTCTTCCCATATCCTCAGCATGATATCCTCAACCTCACTGCAGGTCTGGCCAGGAAGCGCTTGTTTTCCCGTATGGCAAAAAGCCTGCTGTTTCTCCTGTGCCCCAACACGGTCTTTCAGGAGCTGAAGCTGGACGCACTTGCCACAGTTGTAGCAGCCAGAGGCTCCATCCATGTCCCTGGCCTCCCACATCCTGCAAGCATCACACTGCCTCATCTTATCCGTCATGTGTTCACCGTGTCCCGTCCTCTCCAGCTTTTTGCGCAGCCTCCTCTCCTAAGACTCTCGAGCCAAAGACTCACACTTTATTTACAAGGCCACTCCCACACTGCCGCTCTCTTGGAGCAGCCTTGCTTATATTGACAGATAAATTGCCTAATTTACCAATTTATAAGCCAAATTCCTCCGTTTTAAATTGTTTTTCACCGCTGACTCACCTTTCCCATGGGTTTCAGCCAATTAGCTCTTCTCCCTGCTTCCCTTTGATTGCTGCTTGTCCAAGATCCATGTAAGCACTGGGCTAATGCTGGCTTTTTGGCACTCTTTTTTAACTGTTTTTCCCCTCTGACTCACCTTTCCCACGGGTTTCAGCCAATTAGCTCTTCTACCTGCTTCTCTTTGATTGCTGCTTGACCAAGAACCATGTAAGCACTGGGCTTGCCAGAATTTTGCTTGTTTTTTAAAATCTATTAATATCACTTAGTGATTACTGTTTCATAATTGTGTTACGATACCATGGGTTTCAGAGTAAAATGGCGTAAATAGGTTTGACCAGCTTAAACATCATCATCCAGGTGAAGCACATTGGGTGATTGATTGAAAGATTCAGTATGGAAACAGGCCCTTCGGCCCAACAAGTCCATGTTGACCATTGATCATCCTTCTCACTAGTTCTATGTTATACCACTTTCGCACACACTCCCTACAAGCGAAGAGCAATTTACAGAACCCAATTAACTTACAAACCTGCCAGTTGTTTGGATGTGGGAGTAAACTGGTGCACCCATGCAGTCACAGGAAGAATGTGCAAACTTCACACAGACAGCTCCTGAGGTCCAGATTGAATCCAGCTTCCTGCTGACTGGTTAGCACGCAACAAAAAGCTTTTCACTGTACCTCGGCACACGTGACAATAAACTAAACTGAAAGCTCTGGTGTTGTGAAGCAGCAGCTCTACCTACTGTGCCACTGTGCCACACAATGCCTCATGCAAATGACAATAGATGATAGACAATAGGTGCAGGAGTAGGTCATTCAGACCATTGATACCATTCAATGTGAACATGGCTGATCATCCCCAATAAGTACTCCGTTCCTGCCTTCTTCCCATATCCCCTGACTCTGCTATCTTTAAGAGCCCTATCTAGCTCTCTCTTGAAAGGTATCCAGAGAACTGGCCTTCGCCTTCACCTCCCTCTGAGGCAGAGAATCCCATGGACTCACAACTCTCTGTGAGAAAAAGTGTTTCCTCATCTCCGTTCTAAATGGCTTACCCCTTATTCTTAAACTGTGGCCCCTGGTTCTGGACTCCCCCAACATCGGGAACATGTTTTCTGCCTCTAGTGTGTCCTTAATAATCTTATATATTTCAATAAGATCCCCTCTCATCTTTCTAAACTCCAGAGTATACAAGCCCAGCCGCTCCATTCTCTCAGCATATGACAGTTCCGCCATCCCGGGAATTAACCTTGTAAACCTACGCTGCACATCCTCAATAGCAAACATCATCTCTTCCATTCCTGGTTTCCGTCACACTTGCTGAGATGTTTTATTCTGAGGGTCATGGAGAATGACTGCAAGTTGTTGGAGGTCATTCTCCAAGGCCATCAGCAGTCTTCAGCACTGATTGCCTGCAGACTTCTGTGCTGATTTCAGGTCAAGAGGACCACATGTACACAGTAGTGCTTACACAAAATATATTGTTTTGGGAATAGCACCATCTAGTGTGGGGTGAGTTGCATAACAATAATAACCATCATCATCATCATCATCATCATCATCATAACAACACCAATAATAGTAATAATAATAATAATAATAATAATAATAATAATAATAATAATAATAATAATAATAATAATAACAATAATAATAATAACAACAATAATACAACAACAACAACAACAATAATAATAACAATAATAATAATATTTTTTGCTACTCACACAACTTGTGTTTGACTATCTCACGAAGAATCGTGACTGTGAGCTGTTCTATGCATGAATGAACCAATTGAATGGTAGTGATAAACAGGATGTATCTTTCAAGAATCATATTGCTTATGCTACGGAAGATTATGGGAGATTTGCAGCCTAATTACCAGCATGTTGCTTGGATTAGAGGGTATTAGCTAAAAGGAAAAGTTAGATAAACTTGATTTGTTTTCCGTTGGACGTTGGAAGATGAGGGGAGACCTGATAGAAGTTTATAAAAATGCTGAGAGGCACAGGTAAGTAGACAGTTTTTCCAGGTGGAAATCTACTGTAAAAGTAGATTTACCCATCTCACACTTTAAGGTGAGATGGATAATGTTTTAACAAGATAATAGACACAAAATGCTGGAGTAACTCAGTAGGACAGGCAGCATCTCTGAATAGGAATGGGCAGATGTGCAGAACTAGAGAGTGGTGGTGTCTGGAACACACGGCCAGAGGTGGTGGTAGAGGCAGATATGATAGTGGCATTTAAGAGGCTTTTACATAAGCACTTGGATATGAAGGATATGAATCTTATGCAGGCAGAGGAGAATAGTTTAACTTGGCACAAAGTGTGGAATAGATCAATGGGTCATGCAATATATCTGGAGACCATGGATAGGTGATGTTTCTGATCGAGAATCTTCTTCAGACTTTAGATATAAGAACATGTATATGTGGCATTTTGGGTCGGGTCACTTCTTCAGCCAGTTCAACTTGGCATCATGTTAGGACATTGTGGACATTGTGAGCTCGAGGGACCTGTCCCCGTGCTGTATTGTTCTATGTTCTAAACAATTCCAGTTTGAGTCAAGGCGCTATAGGTTTGATGTGAAGCACCCGATAAGTGAAGGAAGAATCAGTACCTTTTGTGGTATCAGATAGTGGCGAATGCATTGAAAAAAAAGGTCTTGAGACAAGAGTTACAATTCTTTTAAATTTGCAGCGGCCTCTGCAGTCCATCTGTCTTTTTTTTATTTTTGTCCCGTTGAATGGATAGTTTGTTGTGGTTTTTATATTGTTTTTAGCTGTGTATATGTGGGGGGCAGGGGGGGGGGGGAACTTTTAAATATTTTCCCTGTCCTGAGGACCTGACGTTTTCCCTGTTGGGTCTCTGTTGTCGTTGGGGCCTAGCACCGTGGAGCGGCCTCCAACCGGAATGACCTGGGTGCTCCAGTCGCGGAGCCTGCGGACTTACTATCGTGGGGCTGGCCGACTTCGGAGCGTGGAGAGCTGTGGTGGCGCATGGCTGTGACCCGACTCCGGAGCTCAGAGGCTCCAGCCGTAGGTCTGGTGGACAGTGTCATTGGGAGCTCACGGGCCCCTGGTGGGAGACCGCTTTTCAGAGCTCCCACAACGGCAACGTCTTCCGCCCGAATTGCGGGGTTGAAATTGACATGGAGCGGGGCCTTACATCGCCCGGCACGGCTTTAACGGCCGCGGGACTTGCAATCGCCCGCCGGGGGCACCAACATTAAGACCCGGAGCGGGGCGTAACATTGCCCGGCACGGCCTTAACGGCCGCGGGACTTGCCTACGCCCGCCGGGGGCTTTAACATCGGGAGAAGAATGGAACACAGGGGAGAGACAGGGGAGAGACAGTGAGGAGGAGATTCACCGTGATTGATGTTTGTGTAAATTGTGTTGGTTGTGTGTCTTGGTTCTTTTCTTGTTGTATGACTGGAGAAACCAAATTTCATTTGAGGTTCAAATAACAATTAATCAATTGTATATTGCATATTGTATATTGAGATGCATTGAAAAAAAATGTGAAAGGGTTGAGACATTTCTTTTAAATTATCACTGAATACAGGACATGCTCTACTGACATATTAATGGGAAAATGTGTCATGATGCATTTGGATTTAGTGAAACCAGAAAATAGAGATATTGTGTGTTAAGACCTATCAGAAGAAACATCATGATTCTTGGGTGCACCTTTGCTCCATATCCCTCTAAACCTTTCCTTATCCATAAAATCCACTTTGTCAAAAAACATGAAGAACACTTTAGCGAGCAGCCTAAAACCTACAGTATGCTTTGCTAAATGTTCATCATTCAATACATGTGCAATGTCTGTTGCAACTATTTTTTTTTTCTGTTTGAAATGTATCAAGCAACAAGCAAACAACTGGAAACATAGTCAAGGCTCTGTTATTTCAGGCTGGAGATTCATTTTGGGTTATAGATCAGTTGCACAGAGAACAATTTTCCCAAACGTTTGAAGAACACAGTTTAATCTTCAACAGTCTACGTGGGATGATGATTAAGCGGTGCTGCACAATCATTTTATGAACTACATTGGTCCTCATTAGCTCAACTGTACTGCATTAGATTACTGAAAGGTCAGCATGCACAATGGACAGGATTAGCCAATACTTTTATGCTGCTATTATTGTGCCCATAACCAATTCCTTTCCCTGAATTCTCGCCATTATTGACCATAAAGACAGAACATTAATGTCTGAAAACTCATTAAAAGTGAATAGTGTGATTTACAACAATAGATTCCCTGAATCTTAATCATAACTGCGGACATCTGCTCATCAATTTGGAATTTAATATTTCTCTCTGGTATATGTTTTCCATAACATGTGCTGTAACTGTTTATTATTTTTATTGAAGCATGTTTATATCAAGTACAAGCAATACATTAAATCAATTTAAATTATATTATGATTTTCAATGTACAAATGTTATTTTGATTTATTTGTGCTTGAAGGATCAAAAAGCCATCTTAAATTTAACCTATTTTTTCTATTTCTTTAATAACCATGACAACTGAGTTTGGTGAATGCTCAAATATTAAACATCCCAAAGTACGTAAACCATAGAATATAGAACACAACATCACAGGGAAAGACCCTTTGGCCCACAATACCTGTGCCGAACATGATATCATATTAAACTAACCCTTTATGCCCACATATGATCCAAGTTCCTCCATTCCCTGCATATTCATGTGCCTATCGAAAAACCTCTTAAATGCCTCCACTCCAACCCCTGGTAGCATGCTCCAGGCACCTACCGCACTCTGTCTAAAATAACTTCCCGCAAATCTCCCTAACATTAAAGCTATGCCTCTTGGTTTTGACACTTTCACCCTTTGAAAAAGATTTTGATTGTCTACCCTTTCATAATTCAGGACCGGAGACGGAGATGGGGGATATGACAAGAAAAGTCGCGTCCCCCCGAAGGAAGAGACTAAAACGTTTCTCCCACCCCTCCCACGCACATACACAACATAATAACTCAAATTAACAAGCTAAAACAGGGCAAGAAAACAACAAAAAAAGAAAAAAACAGACAGACTGCAGGCAAGCCGCAGCTGCCAAGGCAGCGCCGCCATTCCACTTATTCTGCTGCCACCAAGACAAGCATATGTTTTTTTTTACAATTCTATCTACTGTTGCAATATTCTGGGAGCTTGGTACTTGGACCCAGCGATTTCTAGGCCAATGCTCCAATTAAATCTACTGTAATAAGTAAGTAAGTTTATTGGCCAAGAATTCACATACCAGGAATTTGCCTTGGTGCTCCGCCCACAAGTAACAACATGACATACAGTGACAGTTACGAATGACTCAGAAAACACTTACATTAATAATAATAAAACATTAATGATAAAACACCATTGATCAAGCATGTGAACCAATAAAATACCAGATCAAAGGGAGGCTACAGATTTTTGGCTGTTGAGTAGAGCAACTACTTGTGGATAAAAACTGTTTTTTATGTCTGGCTGTGGCAGCTTTTACAGACATAAAGCTTTGACTGCTTTGTTTTTATGTCTGGCTGTGGATAACTCCCCATCATAGTAAAGCGAGGTATCACGAAGTGCTGCCTCATCTGGGCCATGCCCCGTCCTCGCTTCTTCGATTGGGCAGATGGTACCGAAGCCTGAAGACCCACACCACCAGCATTTAAGAACAGTTTGTTTCCTACATCTACCAGGTTCTTGAACCGACTTGCACAAGCCTAATCCTACTTCGGCAATGAAACACTACAGACCCCCCCCCCCTTTCACTATCCATGGACTTGTTTTCTAATTATGTAGTTTTGCAGCAATGTCTTCTTTTTGGCTGTCGTTAACGTTCACTATTTTCTAAAACATACGTGTAATTTAAGTATAATTTATGGGGCTTTTTTTGTGTGGGGTGTGAGTCTATGTGCCTGTGACAGTGCTGCTAGCAAGATTTCTGTTGTACCTACACCTCATTATACCTGCACATATGCCAAGGATTTGACTTATGGTCCGAGATAGTTCTAGAGTCCTAAAAATATAATGGATCAGACTTCCATGAGTAAGAAATATTGCCATTTCTTCCCCACTTTGGGCATTAGTGACAATGCCACTTTTCATTAGCCACCCCTGGGTGTAACTAATTGATTTACCGGTCCACATAGGAATTGGACTCAGTCATTGAAACAGTAAGGATGTGGGCTGCCGGATTAATCAATCACACTGAGAGGAGGGTTTGGAAAATGAAAATGTAATATATTTAGGCATAATTTTTCCCACGAGAGAAAATAAATTAAAACATTGTTCGTACCTGTTATTTGTTTCTCAGTAGAAACCTTACCAAGGGCGCACAGGCCAATAAAGCTGGCAGGTAAATGAATCATTTTTTCACAATGTTACAAATACCCACGACGGAATGGCAATTTGCACTTCCGCCACTTCAGAACAAACCAAATATTGTCGGTGAACTCTTAAGTTAAAGAGAAGATGACAGTGTGGCGCCTCAGTACGTAAGAGATAGAATGTGGTAAGTGAATGACTAATGACTCAGGCCACAGACAATGGCAACTAATCAATCCTGAATAAAATGTGTAATTTAGTTTAAATGCTGCTCTATTATTCAGCACGGCTGCAGCCCATTTCCTGGCATTTTTAATTTCTGATCAAAATAAGGAACTTAGGTATCTTCAGCCCGCAGTACACTAATGCATGTGACTTAGAGCCAGGACAATATTTAAACATGATGAAAATTATGTAAACCGAAAGACGCGGGTAAACAATGATTGTATATTTTTAAGAAACACAATACAATTTGTATATGATTCATTGTTATCTTAGTGCTTGGCTGAAAATCTAATATAGTACATTCGATTTAACATGTTGTTCTTATTAAGCATGATACCAGCAACCTCAATATAGTTTTGCAATTACTTTTTAGCTTTGCTATGTTGGTCATGCACTCAGTTTTAACCTGGGAGATGTGGACTCAAGCACTTCTCTGGAGATTTCAGTCCAAACCTTGGACTGATAATTCAGTGACAATCTGAAAGGATTTGGCTCTGTCGAAGATCCCATCTTTTGAATGAAATATTAATCTGAAACCATCTCTGCCCTCCCAGACAGGTGTAGTTTAGTTCAGAGGTACAGTCCACAAACAGGCCCTTTGGCTCACTGAGTCCACGCTGACCAGCGATCTCCGAAAACTATCACTATCTTACACGTTAGGAATAATTTACAATTTTACCGAAGCCAATTAACCTACAAACCTGTGCATCTCTGGAGTATGGGAGGAAATCGGATATCCCGGAGAAAACCAACGCAGGTCACGGAGGACATACAAACTCCGTACAGATAGCACCTGTAGTCAGGATCAAACCCGGGTCTCTGGCGCTGTTAGGCAGTAGCTCTACTGCAGCTCCACCGTGCCGCCCAGTTTAAATGTAAACAATCTCATGTCATTATTTAGAGGAAGCTACCATTCACAAAGTCTTGGTCAACATTTAACTGTTAACCATCACAAAATCCGATTGCCAAACACTTCCCATTCCCATACCAATACTGACCATTCCTTCTCCCCAGAGATGTTGCCTGTCCCACTGAGTGACTCCAGCATTTTGTGTCTATCTCCAATACTGACTTCCTCTCCTGGGCCTCCCCCACTGTCAAAGTGTGGCCAAACCCAAATTGGAGGAACAGCTACTGCCAAACCCAAATTGGAGGAACAGCGCCTCATACTTTGCTTGGGCAGCTTACAACCCAGCAGTATCAATATTGATTTATCTTTGAAGAAACCCTTCCATTCCCTCTTCCTCCGACCCTCTCACACCCCAGTCCTTCTATTAGTTTTACTGTCATCCTGCTTGGTTTCACTGTTTGTATCCACTCATTATCACCTTCTCCACAGCCAACATTGGACTATTGTGGACTCCATCGTTGCTGGCTTTAATTTGATCTTTTCTTACCTTTCATTCATTCATTTGTTCTTTGTACCTTTGCATACCTCTAGTTTCCCTCGCCCCTGACTCTCAGTCAGAAGAAGGGTCTCGACTCAAAATGTTGCCTATTCTTTTTCTCCAGAGATGCTGCCTGACATGCTGAGTTTCTCCAGCATTTTGTGCCTACCTTCGATGTAAACCAGCATCCGCAGTTCCTTCCTTCATATATTTAGTTGGGTGTAAAAGTCCACAGTGCTTGCATATGATGTCGCACTCCCTACAATGCAACAGTGGAAGTATTCGCTACCTGTAAAAAATGTGGAGCATTCTAATGCACACTAAAGCATGCCTTCTTTTATCTCCACTTGTTTTTAAGCTTGATCTTCTTTTGGATCAAGATGACAATTTTCTGTTGAATAGGTCTACGAGTAATATTCCCTGAATACTGTTACTTGGAGGGCCACCAAGTTTATTAAGTATCGTAATGCAAGACAGTGCTTCATTTTTGAGTTGTTCCTTAAGAGGACAAGGTAACCTTTCCAGGAACAATCAGCAATTATTGATGTTGGGAATGAAGATGATGGTTTGTCGGAGGATAACCTTGTGAAATGTGGTTGCTAAGTCAGTTGATGAAGATCTCCGGATCTGGCATTCAGAACACATATAAGCATGTTTCCAAGCTACAAGATACCTCTAAGTTCAGATATCTAAACTCAGATGTTGTCAAGATGGATAGGGTACAGAAAACATTTATGAGGTTGTTGCCAGGACTCAAGGATCTGAGCTATAGGGAGAGGTTGAGTAGGCTGGGAGAGCAGGAGGATGAGGGGTGATCATATAGAAGTATACAATATCATAAGGGGAATAGATCAGGTAGACGCACGGAGTCTCTTGCTCAGAGTGGGGGAAATGAAAACCAGAGGTCATAGGTTTAAGGTGAAGTGGGGAAGATTTAATAGGAATCTGAGGGGTAACTTATTCACACAAAGGGTATAGAATGAGCTGCTAGACGATGTAGTTGAGGCAGGGACTATTACAATATTTAAGAAACAATTAGACATGTACATGGATAGCACGGGTTTAGAGGGGTATGGGCCAAACGCAGGCAGGTGGGACTAGTGTAGATGGGACATGTTGGTCGGTGTGGGCAAGTTGGGCCGAAGGGCCCGTTTCGACACTGTAGACTGTGCCTCTCCAAGACCCTGTCAAGGTCTTTCAAAAAATATTCCTTACATGAGGAAACATTTTCAAAGACCACCAATGAGCCAGTCTTCCCTGGGGAAACAGAGGCTATTCAGTTTTTCTTGATATCGAAAACATCCTCATTTTAGTTTTACCTTTAGAGATACAACATGAAAACAGGTCCTTCAGCCCACCAGGTCCATGCCAACCATCGATCACCTGTTCACATACAAGTTACACACACACTCCCTACACACAAGGAGCAATTTACGAAGGCCAATTAACCTGCAGACCGAAGGGTCTCGACCCGAAACGTCGCCTATCTCCTTCGCTCCTTAGATGCTGCTGCACCCGCTGAGTTTCTCCAGCCTTTTGTGTAACCTGCCGACCTGCATGTCTTTGGAATGTGTGAGGAAACCAGAGCACCTGGAGAAATCCTACACAGTCACAGGGAGAACGTGCAAACTCCAAGCAGACAGCACCCATAGTCAGGATCGAACCAGGGTCTCTGGCACTTTTAACGTCTTTGAATGGAGGACAGGAATCATGAAGTGAGACAACCTGTACTGAGCAAATTGGGCTAAGACTCTTATCAGTGCTAGGATTACATAATTATACTTTCCTGCAATTTGCATTTGAGTTGACTGCAAAATGAGCAGCTTAGAAAAGGATAGAAATGTTGTTTGTTAATGAAAACAGCCAAAGCAGCTCAAATGGTTTTAATTAGTGCATGTTATATAAGGCCGTTTGGAGTCTAATCAATAAAAACAAGGGGGAAATTGCCGACATTTATAAAACAAATTCCAAATTAGATTTATTGAGCATTGGAGTGGTTTGTACATTTCTCTGCACGCTGGTAACAGCTGCTAATGCATCTTTTTTTTCACTGCTGGCTGGCCTAATGCACAAAAAGCTGACTCTTAGCTTGGTTTATCCAGTAACCAAGAAGTCTCCAGAGACCGTTGCTCCAGGGGTTTGTTGAAATACCCACTTAACAATAAGGATGCAGTGAGAGTCAGCCAAAACATGGCCAACATTAGCGTGTGATTGCAATCCAAAGACACCTTTAGACGGTTGGGTATTTTTAGCACAAGGGTCCAAATTCTTTATTTTACGCGCACACCTTTTATATTTGCATTTCTTGCGAATAAAGTCCTGTCAGGTTTATGAATAGTTGCCAAGTGCAAAATTCAAAATTATTGAATTTCACATTCAGCAAATTCTGTGAAAATTATGTGACTGAGATTGGTAAATATTGGGATGATTGAAGCTTTCATCTTTTTGATCACCATTCCCAACTAACCAACGTGTAGCAAGGAATGGCAGATGCTGGTTTATACTGAAGATAAACGCAAAATTCACGAGTAATTCAACAGTAACTCAACTCTGGAGAAAAAGAATAGGTGACATTTCGGGTCAAAACCCTCCAGACTGAGAGTCAGGGGAAAGGGAAACGTGAGGTATAGACAGTGATATGGAGGGATATAGAACAAATGAATGAAAGATATGCAAAATGGTTACTCCAGTTTTTTGCGTCTATCTTCAGTTTAAACTGGCACCTGCAGTTCCTTCCTTCACATCTTATCTAATTCTCACTGCGAAAAGTCACCCATTCCTTCTCTCCAGAGATGCTGCCTGTCCTGCTAAGTTACTCCAGCTTTTTGTGTCTATTTTAATCTAATTCTTTGCTTGCTTTACTGTTAACCTATTGACACCTGATTACAAAATCACTCACTATTAAGATTCTTATCCAATCTACCACAGTATGAATATCCTTCCACATTATTGGCACTTCCTAGCCAAGCAATCTTTAGCAACCACAGGGACACCAGAATTCTTACAAATCTGCTCCAGCAAAAGTTGGCAAAGATTCTCCTCATGAATCTTTCTTCCTCTTTTAGACAGGTTTGGAGGGATATGTGCCAAATGCAGGTAGGTGGGACTAGTGTAGCTGTGACATGTTGGTCAGTGTGGGCAGGTTGGGCCGAGGGGCTTGTTTCCACGCTGTATCACTCTATGACTCTATGACTCTTTAAAATACTACTTCAACCTCTCTCTTTTCAACAAGCTTTTGGAAAACTTCCTTAGATCTATTTATGTGGCTCATTGTCCATGTTTTGCTTGTTGGTTCTAAGGGGGCATTTAGCGACAATATGCCATGTTAAGATTTGTTTAAAGATACATTTAAATTATTGATGTTGTTGTTACCTGTTAGTAACTCTGATGGCACAGTGGCACAGCTGGTAGAACTGCTGCTTCCTACCCCCAGAGGTCCGGGTTCGGTCCTGACGTTGTGTACTGTCTGTGTGGAGTTTGCACATGCTCCCAATGACCACATGGGATTCCTCCAGGTGCTTCCACATCCCAGAAACATGCCGATTGGTAGTTTAATTGGCCACTGTAAATTGCCCCAAGTGCGTAGATGTGTTGTAACATCAAGGGGATATTAATGAGAATGTGGGGAGAATAAATGAGAAAATGAGGTTAAAGCAGTATTAGTGTAAATGGTTGATTGCTGCCCAGTTTGAACATTGTGAGATGAAGGGACTGGGTCTGTGCTGTATCCTTTTATGATTCTATAGAATAGCTGCCTAGTTTTGTTTCATCCAGTAATGACATGTCTTCCTTAAATAGCGGAGTCAGGAGATATGGGGAGAATGCAGGATCGGGGAACTGATTGGGGATGATCAGCCATGATCACATTGAATGGTGGTGCTGGCTCAAATGGCCTACTCCTGCAACTATTGGCTATTGTCTATTACTCTCCATGCAAGAAATTGCAGAGAATTGTGGACAGAGCCCAGACCAACAGACAAACAAATCTCGCTTCCATTGATTCCACCTACACTTCACGCTGCTTCGGCAAGGCCAGCAGCATAATCAAGGACGTATCTCACCCCGGTCACTCCCTCTTCTCCCCTCTCCCATCAGGCAAGAGGTACAGAAGTGTGAAAACGCACACCTCCAGATTCAGGAACAGTTTCTTCCCAGCTGTTATCAGGCAACTGAACCATCTTATGAACAACTACAGAGCAGCCTTGAGCTACCATCTACCTCACTGGAGACCCTCAGACTATCTTTAATCAGACTTTGCTGGACTTTATCTTGCACTATATATTGTTCCCTTTATCCTGTATCTCTGTGCCTGTGGATGGCACAATTGTAATCATGTCTAGTCTTTCAGTTGACTGGACAGCACGCAACAGAAAGCATTTAGCTGTACCTCGGTCCATGTGCCAATAAAGCAAACTAAACTAAAGTTTATTCTATTTTATATTAGAAGTGATTTGTATCTAACTTTGTAGGCCTTGTGGTGTTTTGCTCTACAAAGTTGGATAAATATTGCTGAAATCATCACTCAGATAGAGAACGTAGAACATTGAATATAGAACAGTACAGCACAGGAACAGGCCCTACGCCGCCCAATATCCATGCCAAATCTCATGCAAAGTTAAACTATCCTCCTTTGCTAATCTCCACAACACAAGAACAAGGCTAATTTCTGCCATCATTGCTTCTTTTAGTTTAGTTGAGAGGGACAGCGCGGAATCAGGCCCTTCTGCCCACCGAGACTGCATCGACCAGCGATTCCCGCACATTGACACAGCCCTACACACACTAGGACCAATTCTACATTTATACCAAGACAATTAACCTACAAAGCTGTGCATCTTTGGAGAGTGGAAGGAAACTGAAGATCTCGGAGATAACCCACGCAGGGAGAACACACAAACTCTGTACAGATAACCACTCCGTGGTCAGGATCGAACCCGGGTCTCTGGATGTTGTAAGGCAGTCGCTCTACCGCTAGGCCACCGTGATACTATCAAGACTTCACTGGCGAGCTGAAGTCTGAAACTACCAATTTGAACTATAAAAACATTATTAATGAGAATACATTGATGTGCTCGATTGCTAAATGTTTCCTCGCCAATTAACTTAACAAAAGAAATACTCATACTAACTATTGAAACCATTACGAATCGAGGGAAAACAAAAGTTGTATTAAAGATATTCAGTAGGGCTTTAGTACAAGCAAGTGAAATTCATTTGGTTCAGCTATGTTTTATCATCTGTTCCAATTAAATGAAGTGGAAAGAGCTAACTGTGCTCATTACGTTCTATTTAATTTCATTTTGAACATTAACACACCTTTTGTGCAGCACCAGATTATGCTTATTCAACTGTGAATCTGAAACACTGAATGTTATGGTTGAAATAAAATTGACTGTTTCTAGCTGTTTGCAATTTCCTTCCTTCCTCCTCTGAAGGAGAATGTCTAAAGGAGGCAGCTACTGTAGTCTTTGTTGATCTTAGTTTTAGTTTAGTTGAGATGTACAGCGTGGAAACCGGCCCTTCGGCCCATCGAGTCCATGCTGCACACTAACACTATCCTGTACACACTAAGGAAGGACAAGGTACAATTATACCAAGCCAATTAACCTACAAACCTGTAGGTCTTTGGCGTGTGGGATGGAAACCGGAGATCCCAGAGAAAACCTGCACAAGTCAGGTACAAACTCCGTACAGACAAGCACCCATGGTCAGGATCGAACCTGGGTCTCTGGTGATGTAAGGCAGCAACATTACCGCTGCACCACCGTGCCACCAAACATATCTGCATGACCAAAGTATGTAGGTGCCACAGCTAAACCAAATCCAGTCCTGTAGGGGCAACAACAGTGGTAAAGCTACTGTCTCATAGCACTAGAGACCCAGGTTCAATCCTGACCTTGGGTGCTGTCTGTGAAAACCTAGGATACTGAACTAGGAAGCTAATAGAATTTGTGGAGTTTGCATGTTCTCTATGTCACTGCTTGGTATGGCAGCTCATTCCATGTAATCACCAATGTCATATACTTGCCCCTCAGATCTCCTTTCAATTTCTTCGCTCTAACCATGAACCAATGCCATTTAGGTTCCCCTCCCCTTGGATAAAGGTTTCTGATTATTTATAGCTGTTTTTTAGATTATTAAGGAAATATGGAATATATGGAGACGGGCACTGATTTGATGTAAACTAGTCTTCAAAAAAACATTGGACTTTTGACTTTAGAGAAACACCACGGAAACAGGCCCTTCGACTCACCGTATACTAACCTACACAAAATAAGGCCAGTTTTACAACTTAAGCCAACTAAAGCCAATTAACTTACAAACCTGCACGCCTTTTTAAGGGAGGAAACTGGAGCACCCGGAGAAAATTGGCAGAATGTACAAACTTTGTACAGACACCATCCAGAGTCAGGATCGAACCCGGGTCTCTGGTGCCGTAAGGCAGCAAATCCACCACTGCGCCACTGTGCCAGCTGAAGAAGGGTCTCGACCCGAAACGTCGCCTATCTCCTTCGCTCCTTAGATGCTGCTGCACCCGCTGAGTTTCTCCAGCTTTTTGTGTACCCCCGAGACAAATAAAGAGTTTTTTATCTACCAGTTTTCAGTCTTGAGTGACTCAGTCACAATCATGTTCGGGGTACTTCATGTAATCTTGAGACTGTTGAAGCTGCCTCTATTTTCCTTATTCCGAGGGAATCCACAGGTTGGTTGTGTAAGCATGGCACAAAAAATTGCTACCTCTACCTGCATTCCAGGGATGCTACCTGACCTGTTGAGTTACTCCAGCATTTTGTGTCTATCTACATATGGGAAATGCAGCTGTGAAAGGCTGTTGCAACTGTAACACAACTGTTGAAGTTTTTACTCCTCAGTATGCACCACGTATATAGAATTAGACATCTATGATTTACTATCTGTTTAGCAGAGTTTTTCTGCATACAGACACAAATTGACACTGACGTACATTAATTCTATAGTATCTGAGTGAATTATGAGCATCCTTAACATCCCATACTTTACAATTATATATCCTTTAAACAATTATTGGATTTTTCATGGTGCAACTGGTAGAACATCTGAAACTCACTCATAAAACACTGTTGTGTATCATAATTTAATGGAGTAATTGTAATATACAAGGGAAGAGTTATTTTAAAGGGGATATTTTATGTTTCTCTCCAGCAATGGAGACAACATTAATGATGTTTGGCAGATATATTAGTGTTAAAAGATAATAAAATGAAATGAAACAGCCTCGTGATTCAGGTTTCACACTCGATGTTACAATGTTGAGATTGATTGTAACCAGGCAACGCGGTGGAAGAGGAGAGGGAGCAGCTCCATCAGTCATTAGTTTAGGACCATGGAATTGTCCTCCAAGCAAAGTGTTTCATCATATTTACACAATAGAGCTTTACTTGTATATACAATTGTGATGTTTTCATCCGCCGATGGAGTTATGCTTGGAAAGATTGGAAGTGGAAAGGAGGTATCCACTAGTGGGAGAGTCTAGAACTAGGGATCACAGCCTCAGAATTAAGGGACATTCTTTCAGGAAGGAGATGAGGAGGAATTTCTTTAGTCAGAGGGTGGTGAATCTGTGGAATTCTTTGCCACAGAAGGCTGTGGAGGCCAAGTCAGTGGATGTATTTAAGGAAGAGATAGATAGATTATTGATTAGTGTGGGTATCAGAGGTTATGGGGAGAGGCAGGAGAATGGGGTTAGTAGGGTGAGAAAGATCAGTCATGATTCAATGGCGGAGTAGACATGATGGGCCGAATAGTCTAATTCTACTCCTGTCTATGCAAACACAAAATGCTGGAGTAACTGAACTGGTCAGGCAGCATCTCTGCAGGTGATGCTGCCTGGACCACTCCATGCGCCCGGCCCACACACTACCCACACGCTAGCAGGTCGCGTAAATGGCGCACGAATGACGGCCAAGTGGGACAGTCCCTTAAATGTTGGATTGGCATTGCTATATTCGATAATTGGAGGCTTAAATTTGAATAATTTGATTTTGAATTAAGTTTGATAATTAGGGGCTTAAAACCAGCTCACAAAAATAAATATTTTGGTTTAATTTGATTTTTTTTTAAACGAAACAGAATTTCGTTCTTTTGTATAAGCTAATTATCTGTGGAGGGAAGCAACATGTTTAGTCATGTGCAAATGTTTCGTGATTTGATTTGCAGATGCCATTTAAATGGATTATTTAATTTATTTGTATTCTGCTTTTTTTTTCTCTCCCTTTTGTTAAGCCAATCTAAATTCTTCAGGCTGGCTCATGGGGTTGGAGATTGCCACCTTCAGGTGGTCCACCCTGTTTCGTCGAATGCAATCAACCTGGTGTGCACAATCAAATGAGATCAAATAGAACAAATTGTCCTGCAACTTTAGGCTGTGCATGCCATAGCCAAGAAGAAGAAAGGCTGGTAGACAAAAATGCTGGAGAAACTCAGTGGGTGAGGCAACTCTGAAGCAAGAAGAAAGGCTGGCTCATTTGTATTGGAAACCCTTCTGAATGTATTGGGAAATGATAGATCAGGGAAATGCTGAAATACACGATTTCTATAATAACTATTTATTATTTATTCAGAAATACAGCTATGTTTAATGTCAACTATAAAATCTGTTTTTTATTATTGTTGCTTTTATTTTACCCCATTTAATAAATTTGCTGCACCTTTATTAGATATTGTTAACCTTAATTAAAAATAAAGCAAATGTTAAAAATCCAAACTAAACCAAAGAAATTGCAGGAAAAAACGTAGCAGGTCAGGCAGTATCTGAAGAAGGAAAATCACAGATTCTGACTGATCTGTTTTCTAGTATTCTGTGTTTTATTTTCTCTCTTTTGTCATCCCAACAGAGAGTTTCCAACCTGAAACATTATTTCACAGTGTCATAGAGCACGGAAACGGGCCATTTGGCCCATCAAGTCCACTCCGACCATCTGCTCACACCAATTGTTTGTTGTCTCACTTTCTCATACACTCTCTACACACCACAGACAATTTACAGAAGCAAATTAATCTACAAACCCACACGTCTTTGGGATGTGGAAGGAAATCAGAGCACCTGGAGAAAACCCATGGGGTCCCAGGGAGTCATAGAGTCATAGAGCATGGAAATATTCGGCCCAATTTGCCGCACCGACCAACATGGCCCATCTACACTATTCCCACCTGCCTGTGGTTGGCCCATATCCCTCAAAATCTGTCCTACCCATGTGTCTGTCTAACTGTTTCTTAAATATTGGGATACTCCCTGCCTCAACTACCTCCTCTGGCAGCTTGTTCCATACACCCACCACACTGTGTGTGAAAAAGTTACCCCTCAGATTCCTATTAAATCTTTTCCCCTTCACCTTTAACCTGTGTTCTTTGGTCCTCGATTCACCTACTCTGGGCAAGAGACTCTGTGTGTCTACCTGATCTATTCCTCTCATGATTTTGCACACCCTATAGCAAAATCAAAGCACTTTTGCTTAGAGCAATGGAGGTTCAGGTATGAAATTGGTTTGTATGCTAAATCCCAACATATAAGATAAAAAGTTTAAAAACAAATTCATTTCACTCATGGTTTATTTAAACAGGGTAGTGTGAAATTTAAAAACAAGCTAATTTATAAGTGTGGGGGCTGAAATCATGCAATCAAAGCTTTTGGTGACGTTTATTAATTGAGACCTGAACACAAGCTGATAACAATGCTAGACACAAAAACTGGAGTAACTCAGCAAATCAGATGGCATCTTTGGAGAAAAGGAATAGGTGACGTTTCGGGTCGAAACCCTTCTTCAGATATCTAAGGAAGGGTCTCAACTCGAAACCTCGCCTATTTCTTTTCTCCAGAGATGCTGTCTGACTCACTGCATTCATTACTCCAGCTTTTTGTGTCTATCTTTGGTTTAAAACATCATCGGCAGTTCCTTCCTATGCTGATGTTGTCATTGTCATGTCAGGGACACATGACAATAAACTCTTTTGACTTTGTTCTCCAAGAGTTTTCGGTAGGACAGGACTCATAATGCAGGAGAATGATAAATGTATAACATTATTGTCTGCAGGATATATATACGTATGTCAATTTTGCAGCAATTTCCATCCATTTGAGAGGTTCAATAAAGGAACACAAACTCCCTCACCACTGGTATAAATTTCACATACTTCAGTCTTGTACATGTGTGTGAAGCATAATGTCAACCTTCTTTCCCAGGTGATTGCAGCTAGAGCTGCTGTTGTATAAAAGTTTAAATATAACTGTTGAGAAAATGAAGCATTGGACTACTTAGTTCCTCAGACGATGAATAAATAAGAGTGTAACTTGTCTTTTCATTTGACGGAAAAAAAGGGATAATTCTTATTTTTCCTTGAAATCACCTATTTCCCAGTCACCTTCCCACATGAGAGTATGGAAGAGCGGAAAGGAGCAGGGTAAAAAACATGTGTGCACCAGGTAGGGGTTCACAAGTAACTTGACAATACAAGAGACCCGGGTTCGATCCTGACCACGAGGGCTGTCTGTACGGAGTTTGTACGTCTGAACAAAGTCAAAGTCAATTGCGCGTTGCGCCTGCCAGCGGTAAGTTTAAACCTACAGGTAAGTTTGTATTTCTTACCAGGTTCTGTTTTTTCTTGCAGGAACCTCTTTTTACAGAGGGTTCCCCTCCTTCAATGGGTATCGTTCTTTGGACGTTTAACCCACATGGAGCACCTGATGGAGAGGTGCTCCACAATGATGTGCTCCAAAGGAGGGAGCTATCAGCCCAGATCTCCTCGTGAGCCCGTGGCAGTGGCACCTGTTACAGGGCTGCACATGTCTCCCTCTCTGAGGAGGGGAGCATTCGGGGTAAGTTTTGTCTGACTCGGAGTTCGGAGGTATAGCCAGGGAGCATATTTCGAGGCACGAAGGATATGGTCTGTGGAGGGGCCTTGTTGTGCGTGGCCCCTTGGGCAAGAGTGACCATAATATGGTTGAGTTCTTCATTAGGATGGAGAGTGACATTGTTAATTCAGAAACACGGGTCCTGAACTTTAAGAAAGGTAACTTTGAGGTAGGAGACGTGAATTGGCCAAGATTGACTCTTGGGAATTGACTCAGGCAATTGATTCTTGACGGGTTGATGGTAGATATGCAATGGAAGGCACTTAAAGACTGCATGGATGAACCTCAACAATTGTTCATCCCAGTATGGCAAAAGACTAAATCAGGGAAGGTAGTGCATCCTTGGATAGCAAGGGAAATCAGGGATAGTATCAAAGCAAAAGATGAAGCGTACAAATTAGCCAGAGAAAGCAGCCTACCAGAGGACTGGGAGAAATTCAGAGTCCAACAGAGGAGGACACATTGCTTAATTAGGAAAGGGAAAATGGATTATGAAAGAAAACTGGCAGGGAACATAAAAACTGACTGCAAAAGTTTTTATCGATATGTGAAGAGAAAAAGATTAGTTAAAACAAATGTAGGTCCCTTGCAGTCAGAAACAGTTGAATTGATCATGGGGAACAAGGACATGGCAGACCAATTGAATAACTACTTTGGTTCTGTCTTCACTAAGGAAGACATAAATAATCTGCCGGAAATAGCAGGGGATCGCGGGTCAAATGATATGGAGGAACTGAGTGAAATCCAGGTTAGCCGGAATGTGGTGTTAGGTAAATTGAATGGATTAAAGGCTGATAAATCCCCAGGGCCAGATAGGCTGCATCCCAGGGTACTTAAGGAAGTAGCCCCAGAAATAGTAGATGCCTTAGTGATAATTTTTCAAAACGCTTTAGATTCTGGAGTAGTTCCTGAGGATTGAGGGTAGCTAATGTAACCCCACTTTTTAAAAAGGGAGGGAGAGAGAAAACGGGGAATTACAGGCCAGTTAGTCTAACATCGGTAGTGGGGAAACTGCTAGAGTCAGTTATTAAAGATGCGATAGATGCGCATTTGGAAAGTGGTGAAATCATTGGACAAAGTCAGCATGGATTTACGAAAGGTAAATCATGTCTGACGAATTTTATTGAATTTTTTTAGGATTTAACTAGTAGAGTGGATAAGGGAGAAGCAGTGGATGTGTTATATCGGGACTTTCAGAAGGCTTTCGACAAGGCCCCACACAAGAGATTAGAAAACAAACTTAAAGCACTAGGTATTGGCGGTTCAGTATTGATGTGGATGGAGAACTGGCTGGCAAACAGGAAGCAAAGAGTAGGAGTAAAGGTCCTTTCCAGGATGGCAGGCAGTGACTAGTGGGGTGCCGCAAGGCTCAGTGCTGGGACTCCAGCTATTTACAATATATATTTATGATTTGGACGAGGGAATTGAATGTAACATCTCGAAGTTTGCGGATGACACGAAGCTGGGGGGCAGTGTTAGCTGTGAGGAGGATGCAAGGAGGTTGCAAGGTGACTTGGATAGGCTGGGTGAGTGGGCAAATGCATGGCAGATGAAGTATAATGTGGATAAATGTGAGGTTATCCACTTTGGTGGCAAAAACAGGAAAGTAGACTATTATTTGAAGGTGGCCGATTAGGAAAAGGGGAGATGCATCGAGACCTGGGTGTCATTGAAAGTAGGCATACAGGTGCAGCAGGCAGTGAAGAAAGCGAATAGTATGTTAGCATTCATAGCAAAAGGATTTGAGTATAGGTGTAGGGAGGTTCTACTGCAGTTGTACAGGGTCTTGGTGAGACCACACCTGGAGTATTGCGTACAGTTTTGGTCTCCAAATCTGAGGAAAGACATTCTTGCGATAGAGGGAGTACAGAGAAGGTTCACCAGACTGATTCCTGGGATGTCAGGACTTTCATATGAAGAAAGACCCGATAGACTCGGCTTGTACTCACTAAATTTAGAAGATTGAGGGGGGATCTTATAGAAACTTATAAAATCCTTAAGGGGTTGGACAGGCTAGATGCAGGAAGATTGTTCCCGATGTTGGGGAAGTCCAGGACAAGGGGTCATAGTTTAAGGATAAGGGGGAAATCTTTTAGGACTGAGATGAGCAAAACATTTTTCACACAGAGAGTGGTGAATCTCTGGAATTCTCTACCACAGAAGGTAGTTGAGGCCAGTTAGTTGGTTATATTTAAGAGGGAGTTAGATGTGGTCCTTGTGGCTAAAGGGATCAGGGGGTATGGAGAGTAGGCAGGTAAGCGATACTGAGTTAGATGATCAGCCATGCTCATATTGAATCGCGGTGCAGGCTCGAAGGGCCTACTCCTGCACCTATTTTCTATGTTTCTATGTTTCTATATCAGCGCAGACCTCCTTGAGGGCCTGCGGCAGCACCTGTTCAGTTCTGCTTACTTATCGACCTCGCAAACGAAGGAGTTGCTGCAGGAAGACTTGGTTCCAGCCATTGGCAGAAAAACCTCACGTCACGTCATAACAGGAACAGGTGACGACTGTAAGGTACCATGCACCTGTTAAGTTCCTGAAAGTGCCGGCAGTGAACAGCGCTATCAGGGGTGACATTGCTGAGGGCTTGAAAACCAAGGAAATGCAAACCAGCCGCCGAATCTTCTCTTCAGGTAAAACCTATCCAACAGGTAAGACCTGGATGAGGAAGCAATGCTGTCGAACTCTACGACGAGTACAGGTTCATCGTCTCGGCGACAACACACCCCACACCTCCATCGGCAGTAAGCGGTTCACTGAAGGTGATGGCAGCCTGTAAACTGGGCAGAGGTCTTTCAGGCCAAGGCCCAAGCCGGCCTCAGGAAAAGTATGGAAACCACGTACCCTAATAGTCCTACTCTCCAATCAAGGACAGAAAGGTAGGTGGGTCTGGTTCTTTCCGAAACATGGGGTATGTGGACCATTTACAAGTTGGTAATATTTGCACTTGTTTTTTGTACAAATGACAACGTGAACATACTATTTAGTTCTCATTCACAGTGGATCACTGGAGATATTTGAAATTTAGCTGGATGGGGCAATGATAACAGTTAAAGTGTTGCAAAATATGCTAACTTCAATTCCCAGGCTATGTACCAAATTACTAAAACTGCTGGTTGTTACCCATTTTAACCCCACTTTTCATTTTAATCCCCCTTGGCCTGTTCCATTGCCAGAGTGAGGCCAGGAAGAAAAGTACCCCATATTCCGCAAGGTTGGTTTGGGATTCAACAGTATAAATAATGAAACCTCAACTTTCAAACAATAGACCTCCAACCCTTTCTCTTCCCTGTGTTTCCCCCCACCACCCTGGTTGACATACATTCCCTCCACCATCTCCTACCGCCCTAATCATTCTGTTCCTTCCCACTCCCACATATGCTCGTCTTCCTGTACTTAACTCTTTATCTCCCCTCTTTCCGTCCTACCCCATGTCCCCTTACACCTATATCCCCCTCCCCAGCTCTAAATGTCACCCCTCTTCTTTCCTTACCTGGCACCCTTTTGTCTCCTTTTCATCTCTAGCCTTTGTCACTTATTCCACCCTTCTGAACACAGTAATAGGCCTATCTCATTTGCACCATTCTATCACATCTTATGTTCCTCTCTCTGATGTCTGGACAAATATATATTTTCTTTAATCGTAGAATAATGGTAACAGTTAATTAAATCATGTTCTTAAATCCAAAAGTTGTGTCTTTCTAGATTTTTATCACATCAACCGGATAAGAATTGTTAAAGAAGGCAGATTCTGTTGATCCCAAGGTGCAGTACCATCCAAAAGCTGGTTAAATATTTCCAGGGAGTTCTCTTTTGTTTCCCAGCTCCACTTCACATGAATAAAAGCTATGTTATTTGTCCTAGCGTTACCCGTTAGATGTTCGAACATGTGTGATTTTGTGCAATATTGCGAGATATTTTCTCTCCTTGTTCAGAACAGTGTGACATTCCTATCAGGTGCCACCTTTTCAGCATGAATTGTTCACGGCTCTTCAGCCTTTCTCGACAACTCATTTCTCTAACATTATGGTTCCGCCTTGTGGTTCTTCACAGCACTTAATCCAATACTTAAATTCCTTGCTCGCTGCCTCTGACAGGAGCAGAATAACCTTTCATTTCTGCCTTTTCCACTGTTTTGACATCGTAATTCAACATCCCATTGGCTTTGAAAATTATTGCTCAGTGAAAGAGGGCTTTCAGCACTGCTTATGAAATGAGCGCTTATCTATTCCTTCTCCCCCCCCCCCCCCCCCCCCTTATGTGCGGCACTCACTATTGCTTGCATTAAATTTCACCTTCCATTGCTCCATCTGCTCGCGTATCTTGTTAATGCAGACTGGAATCTCTGGCTCATATAATGCAATTCTCTCTCTCTCTCGTTTTCTGTGGGATATTACCTGTCCATTTGACCACTTTACACGCTGTTTCTGATTCCAGTTCATCTGGAAAAAAGATGTCTCGAACAGAACAGCCGTTTCCCTCCTTAATAAAATCTTTCAGAGGCACCTCTGCTACCTTGCGTCTTCTGTGCAACAATCAGCACTGGAATCGGGAAAGTCCTACAATTCATTCTTAATCTGTGTAGAACTGATAATGAATGTGGAAATGGCAAATTGTGTTGAGCAATACAATCACCTAGATATGCTTGGGTTAGAGAGACAAGAACCATGTGCAATCGTATGATGCCTTTCATGGTGAGAGGCTGTTTCAAACACTTTGCAGCCAATTACTGTTGTAATGTAGTAGACCGAGCAGCCAATTCAACAAATACCAATGTGAGAATGATCACAACATCCGCTACACCGACGACTCTATTGGTGTTACCTCCTGCACCCATGAAGAAGTCACTGACTTCATCCATTCCACCACTAACTTCCATCCGATACTCAAATTCACCTGGACCATTTCCAACATCTCCCTACCGTTTCTAGACCTCACTATTTCCATCGCAGGTAACAGAATACTGACAGACATCTACTACAAACCCACTGACTCCCATGGCTATCTGGACTACACTTCTTCCCACCCTGCTTCCTGTAAGGACTCTATCGCCTACTCCCAATTCTTCCATCTACGCCGCATCTGTACCCAAGATGAGGTGTTCCAAAACAGGGCATTTGAGATGTCCTCATTATTTATAGAACGGGGGTTCCCCTCTTTGACTATAGATGAGGCTCTCACCAGGATCTCTTCAGTATCCCATAGCTCGGATATCACTCTCCATCCCCCCCACTCGCAACAAGGGCTGAGTCCCCCTTGTCCTCACCTTCCACCTGACCAGCCATCTCATACAGCAGATAATAGACAATAGACAATAGGTGCAGGAGTAGGCCATTCGGCCCTTCGAGCCAGCACCGCCATTAAATGTGATCATGGCTGATCATCCTCAATCAGTACCCCGTTCCCGGGGAGGCCCGGGGAGCCGTTGGTGCGAGAGGGTGGAGTTACCTGCGCTGTGAGTATAAATCTAGGGCGGGGCTTTTGCTTTTCACTGTGAGACCGAAATCTGCAACGTTCCATCTTCCAGAGAATAGGGGATTCAATTGTCAGGGGAATACATAGGCTTTTCTGGGGCCGCAAACGGCTGAACGGCTGCAGAACATTCTGGAGAGGGAGAGTGAACAGCCAGTTGTCGTGGTGCATATTTGCACCAACGATATAGGTACAAAAAGGGATGAGGTCCTACAAGGTGAATTTAGGGAGCTAGGAGATAAAGTTAAAAGTAGGACCTCAAAGGTAATAATCTCTGGATTACTACCAGTACCACGGGCCAGTCAGAGTAGAAATAGGAGGAAATTACAGATGAATACGTGGCTTGAAAAATGGTGCAAGGGGGAGGGATTCAAATTTTTAGGGCACTGGAATCATTTCTGGGGGAGGCAGGACCAGTACAAACAAGACGGTCTGAACCTGGGCTGGAATGGAACCAATGTCCTTGGGGGAGTGTTTGCTAGTGCTGTCGGGGAGGATTTAAACTAATGTGGCAGGGGGATGGGTACAAGAGCACAGAGGCAGGTGGGTGTAAAATGAGGGTAGAAGCAATAGGGAGCAAGGTGAAAAGTAAAAGTGGCAGGCAGATAAAACCAGGGCAAAAATCAAAAAGGGCCACTTTTCAACATAATTGTATAAGGGGTAAGAGCGTTGTAAAAACAAGCCTGAAGGCTTTGTGTCTCAATGCAAGAAGTATTCGTAATAAGGTGGAATGAGTTGAACGTGCAGTTGGCTATTAATGACTATGATATAGTTGGGATCACGGAGACATGGCTCCAGGGTGACCAAGGCTGGGAGCTGAACATCCAAGGATATTCAATATTCAGGAGGGATAGAGGGAAAGGAAAAGGAGGTGGGGTAGCGTTGCTGGTTAGAGAGGAGATTAACGCAATGGAAAGGAAGGACATTAGCTGTGGAATCGGTATGGGTAGAGAAACACTCTGGTGGGTGTCGTGTATAGGCCACCTAACAGTAGTAGTGAAGTTGGGGATGGTATCAAACAGGAAATTAGAAATGCGTGCGACAAAGGCAAAACAGTTATAATGGGTGACTTCAATCTACATATAGATTGGGTGAATCAAATTGGAAGGGGTGCTGAGGAAGAGAATTTTTTGGAATGTATGTGGGATAGTTATCTAAATCAACATGTAGAGGAACCAATGAGAGAGCAGGCTATTTTAGACTGGGTATTGAGTAATGAGGAAGGGGTAGTTAGCAGTCTTGTTGTACGTGCCCCCTTGGGCAAGAGTGACCATAATATGGTCGAGTTCTTCATTAGGATGGAGAGTGACATTGTTAATTCAGAAACAATGGTTCTGAACTTAAAGAAAGGTAACTTTGAGGGTATGAGACGTGAATTGGCCAAGATTGACTGGCAATTAATTCTAAAAGGGTTGACGGTGGGTATGCAATGGAAGACATTTAAAGACTGCATGGATGAACTACAAAAATTGTTCATCCCAGTTTGGCAAAATAATAAATCAGGGAAGCTAGTGCATCCGTGGATAACAAGGGAAATCAGGGATAGTATCAAAGCAAAGGATGATGTGTACAAAGTAGCCAGAAAAAGCAGCATACCAGAGGACTGGGAGAAATTCAGAGACTAGCAGAGGAGGACAAGGGCTTAATTAGGAAAGGAAAAATGGATTATGAAAGAAAACTGGCATGGAACATAAAAACTGACTGCAAAAGTTTTTATAGATATGTGAAGAGAAAGAGATTAGTTAGAACAAATGTAGGTCCCTTGCAGTCAGAAACAATGTGAGTTGATCATGGGGAACAAGGATATGGCGGACCAATTGAACAACTACTTTGGTTTCGTCTTCACTAAGGAAGACATAAATAATCTGCCGGAAATAGCAGGGGACCGCAGGTCAAAGGAGGAATTGAGTGAAATCCAGGTTAGTCGCGAAGTGGTGTTGGGTAAATTGAATGGATTAAAGGCCGATAAATCCCCAGGGCCAGATAGGCTGCATCCCAGAGTACTTAAGGAAGTAGCCCCAGAAATAGTGGATGCATTAGTGATAATCTTTCAAAACTCGTTAGATTCTGGAGTAGTTCCTGAGGATTGGCGGGTAGCAAACATAACCCCTCTTTTTAAGAAGGGAGGGAGAGAGAAAACGGTGAATTACAGACCAGTTAGACTAACATCGGTAGTGGGGAAACTGCTAGAGTCAGTTATTAAAGATGGATAGCAGCACATTTCGAAATTGGTGAAATCATTGGACAAAGTCAGCATGGATTTACGAAAGGTAAATCATGTCTGACGAACCTTGTGGAATTTTATGAGGATGTAACTAGTAGCGTGGATAGGGGAGAACCAGTGGATGTGGTGTATCTGGATTTCCAGAAGGCTTTCGACAAGATCCCACATAAGAGATTAGTATACAAACCTAAAGCATACGGCACTGGGAGTTCAGTATTGATGTGGATAGAGAACTGGCTGGCAAACAGGAAGCAAAGAGTGGAGTAAAGTGGGGTTACCGCAAGGCTCAGAGTAGATGAGGGAATTGAAGGCAATATCTCCAAGTTTGCGGATGACACTAAGCTGGGGGGCTGTGTTAGCTGTGAGGAGGGTACACAAAAGGCTGGAGAAACTCAGCGGGTGCAGCAGCATCTAAGGAGCAAAGGAGATAGGCGACGTTTCGGGTCGAGACCCTTGAGGATGCTAGGAGGACTGCAAGGTGACTTGGATAGGCTGGGTGAGTGGGCAAATGTTTGGCAGATGCAGTATAATGTGGATAAATGTGAGGTTATCCACTTTGGTGGCAAAAACAGGAAAGCAGACTATTATCTAAATGGTGGCCGATTAGGAAAAGGGGAGATGCAGCGTGACCTGGGTGTCATGGTACACCAGTCATTGAAAGTAGGCATGCAGGTGCAGCAGGCAGTGAAGAAAGCGAATGGTATGTTAGCTTTCATAGCAAAGGATTTGAGTATAGGAGCAGGGAGGTTCTACTGCAGTTGTATAGGGTCTTGGTGAGACCACACCTGGAGTATTGTGTACAGTTCTGGTCGCCAAATCTGAGGAAGGACATTATTGCCATAGAGGGTGTGCAGAGAAAGTTCACCAGACTGATTCCTTGGATGTCAGGACTGTCTTATGAAGAAAGACTGGATAGACTCGGTTTATACTCTCTAGAATTTAGGAGATTGAGAGGGGATCTTTTTGAAACTTACAAAATTCTTAAGGGGTTGGACAGGTTAGATGCAGGAAGATTGTTCCCGATGTTGGGGAAGTCCAGGACAAGGGATCACAGCTTAAGGATAAGGGGCAAATCCTTTAAGACCGAGATCTTTTGATGAGAAAGACTTTTTATGAGAAAGAGTGTGAGTCTCTGGAACTCTCTGCTACAGAAGTTGGGCCAGTTCATTGGCGATATTTAAGAGGGAGGTGGCCCTTGTGGCTAAGGGGATCAGGGGGTATCTGACTGAGTTGGATGATCAGCCATGATTATACTGAATGGCGGTGCAGGCTAAACCTAATTTCTATGTTTCTATCTGCTAAGTAATCATCCAGAAAACCTGCCTCCACCACCCTCTGAGGCAGACAGACTCACCACTCTCTCTAAATGGCTTACTCCTTATTCTGAAAGGTTCTGGACTCCCCCAACATCAGGAACATGTTTCCTGCCTCTTGCATGGGATGATTGTTCCCGATGTTGGGGAGGTCAAGAACAAGGGGTTACAGTTTAAGGATATGGGGGAATTCCTTTAGGACCAAGATGAGGAAAACATTTTTCACACAGAGAGTAGTGAGTCTCTGGAATTCTCTGCCACAGAAGGTAGTTCAGGGCAGTTCATTGGCTATATTTAAGAGGGGGTTAGATGTGGCCCTTGTGGCTAAAGGGATCAGGGGGTATGGAGAGAAGGGAGGTAGAGGATACTGAGTTGAACGATCAGCCATGATCATATTGAATGGCGGTGCAGGCTACTCTTGCACCTATTTTCTATGTTTCTATGTTTCAAGAGATCTCTCATCCTTCTAATCGCCAGAGTGTACAAGCCCAGCCGCTCCATTCTCTCAGCATATGACAGTCCCACCATCCCGGGAATCCTCCGACATTTTCGCCACATCCAACGGGATCCCACCACTGGCCATGTCTTCCCATTTCCTCCCCTTTCAGCTTTCTGCCGAGACCGCTCCCTCCGTAACTCCCTAGTCAATGCGTCCTTTCGCACCCAAACCATCCCCTCTCCTGGTACTTTCCCTTGCAACCACAGAAAATGCTACACTTGTCACTTTAACTCCCCCCTTGACTCCATCCAAGGACCTAAGCAGTCTTTCCAGGTGCAGCAGAGGTTCACCTGCACCTCCTCCAACCTCATCTATTGCATCCGCTGCTCTAGGTGTCAGCTGCTCTACATCGGTGAGACCAAGCATAGGCTTGGCGATCGCTTCGCCCAACACCTCCGCTCAGTTCGCAATAACCAACCTGATCTCCCAGTGGCTCAGCACTTCAACTCCCCCTCCCATTCCGAATCCGACCTTTCTGTCCTGGGCCTCCTTCATGGCCAGAATGAGTCCCACCGCATATTGGAGGAGAAGCACCTCATATTATGCTTGGGTAGTTTTCACCCCAGCGGTATGAACATTGACTTCTCCAATTTCAGGTAGTCCATGCTTTCTCCCTCTTTCCCCTCCCCTTCGCAGCTCTCCCACAGCCCACTGTTTCTGCCTCTTCTTTGCTTCTTCCCGCCCCCCCCCCCCACCCCACATCAATCTGAAGAAGGGTCTCGACCTGATACTTCACCTATTCCTTCACTCCACAGATGCTGCTTCACCTGCTGAGTTTCTCCAGCATTTTTGTCTACCTACAGCATCTTATTTGGTGGCCACAAAAGGACGCAAAGTGGTGGAGTAATCCAAGGGGTCAGGTGGCATCTCTGGAGAACATGGATAGGTGATGTTTCGGGTCGAGACCCTTCTTCAGACTAATTGTACAAGGGTAGGAGAAAGTTTGAAAAGCGGAGAGGCAGGACGAAGTGTGGACAGGTAATAGGTTGATTCGGACGAGGTAGTTTGGTGACAGGAAGATGATTGAACATAGTTTGAGACAGTTTTGAGAAGTTGCAGATTGTGAAGATAGAGGGGGGGGAGAGTAGTGGGGGCACTGGGGAGGGAGGGGTAGGAAGGGGGGGGTGTAGGGGGAGGGGCTGGTTAGTGGGAGGTTACCTAATATTGGAGAATTTAATGTTCATACCCTTGTATGCTACCCAATCTGAATATGAGGTGCTGTTCCTCCAGACACTCCGAGAAATAGTCTTGACATGAAATATCACATGTCTCCAGAGATGCTGCCTGACACACTCAGCTACTCCAGCACTTTGTGTCCTTTAGTGTATTAGCCAGCAAAAGCTGTTTTTTACTTTACATTTTTGAATGCTTCAGTTCAATTCACTTTGAGATCAAGTGAGAATCCTTGCTGAAAAAGGGCTGTTTGAAATTTCAGCCCTTTATTGTTTGGTTATATAAAGAAAAATATATTCCGTTTGTTTGAGGTCGCAGTAAAAACTGTCACCATGGAAACAACGCTTAACACATCATCCCCTCAAGTGGAGAGAAAAACAAAACAAATTTGGGTAAATATATCGGAAGTCATTGGTGCTTGACGCACATTGACATTTTGGTGAAGGCTGGTCAATATTCATCCACTTCATTGCTTCAGGCTCCACTGTTCCAATCTTCCCAGATTTCCAGAAAATGGCGAGATAAATTTTGCGGGGAATTAGAATTTTGTTAAGCAATTAGCATCTCTAGTTTATGCAATTAAACATCCTCTTGAATTCCAGTCAGAGGGTAGTTGGTGCCTGCCCCTGATATTGAACAGAGAAGATGTTTTGTTAATGGGTTAAATCCCTTTTACTCTTTAAAATAGGACGACTATAGCCATAAACCATATAGCAGAAACAAACTGCTGGAGGAACTCAGTGAGTCAGGCAGCACAGTGGAAAGAAATGGATGGATGACAGAAATGAATGGGTTTCAGATTGAGACCCTCCTTCAGACAGAAATGAAAGGACCTGAAGCATTGTATATTTCCCTCCACAGATGCTGTGGAGCCTTACAGTAATTAACAGATGAACCTATGAGAATGTGTGTAGAAATCAGTTTTTGGTAGTATTGGTGTTGTGATTTGGATTGTACTGCTTGAAAGTGGGAAACAGATTTAGCAGTAAATTTCCAAAGAGATAAATGTAAAACAAAGTTTGTAGGGTTAAGGAAAAGACAAAGATAGTGGGAGCTTAAGAGATAGCACGTTCAGAGGGCTGGCATGAGTAAGCCATGTGGTTCTATGATTATTTGTACTTTATAAGAAGACATAAGAACACAGGAAATAGAACATCTAGTCTCCTAAACCTGAAACGTCACCTATTCCTTTTCTCCAGAGATGCTGTCTGACCTACTGAGTTACTCCAGCTTTTGTGGCTATATTCTGTTTAAACCAGGGTCTGCAGTTCCTTCCTACACATTGGGTCTCTTGCGTTTGCTCTGTTGCTTAATAAGGTCGCAGCTGGTCTTTTATCTCACTATCCTGTACTAACAATATCTTTCTCGATGTGCTTAATACCTGACATGCATCTACCTGTAAGACCCCATCCAGAAACTGTATGTTTCATTAAGATTACCTCCACATCCTTTAAAGCCCGTAATGTCCCGGTCCGAGTATTATTTGCTGACAGGTATTGAAACCATACCAGGATTCAATCTGGTGAACCTTTGTTCACTCCTTCTGTCACAAGTAAGAAACTAAAAGGCCAACAATACTGGATATGTCCCAGTGACTACAGCAAATGCATTTTGATTCTTATATGTAATATATAGCATCCAGTGACATTTCCTATAATCTGTTAGAAAGAATGAAAAACAATCAGCATCACTTTCAGAGAGGTGATTATATTATCCAGTTTTATATCAGAGGTGAATGACACTATTTTTTAACTGCAAATAACGCTGCAAAATATCCTGCTCTGCGCTATCATGATACATCTCCGAGAAACAGTGAGTTTCAATCCCAGAATATCAGAGAACAAATTCTATTACACCAATGGAAGATAAAATAATTCAGCAGCAGATCAAGAAAGTAAGAAATGTATATATTGAGGAAAGCACTTCAATTTTCCACAGATCAGACAAAGTCAGACAGAAAGAGAAACAGCTGAATTGAAATGGAATTAAAAGCATCACTTCTTACGAACTTAACATTTATGAGGTCTCCTGAATTATTGTTAACTGTTGGCATTGTACTGCGATGAGTTATTAAAGGTCAACAAAAGAGCCAAAGAATAAAATGTTTAAAAAATATTTAATGTAAAACAGAAATGAAGAGATAACAAAAATATATATTTTCAACTACATAATCATTTAAATTTATTAAATGACTTTTAGGCATTATGTTGCCACTGTGTATAGGGGCTGGTGATCTCATGTGCTTGTGTTGGGCAGATATAGAGGGTGGCTTTCATATGTTCATCAGGTCATTTGATAGGAGCAGAATTAGGCCATTCAGCCTATCAAGTCTACTCTGCCATTATATCATGGCTGATCTATTTTTTCCTCTTAACCCCATTATCTTGCCTTCTCCCCATAAGCCCTGACACCCATGCTAATCAAGAATCTATCTATCCCTGCCTTAAAAATATCCATTGACTTGGCCTCCACGGCCTTCTAAAAGAAGAGAAACAAGGGAGAAGGGATGAGAGGGTCTTAGGAGTTGAAGCAGAGAGTAGGAAAGAAGGAATCGCAAATGAAGACAACAAAGGAAAATTAATGAGGAATTGAGAGGCGAGATAGAAGGGGCAATAATATACAAGCAAAAAAGGAAGAAGACTGATTAAAACTGTCCAGTAGACCAGGAAAGGGTAAGAGAGTGAGGTGAGCAAGCCAGTAGATGATGCTTTACTGAGTCTGGAGATCAGAGGTTGGATGGTTGGGCTGAAGGGGAATGAAGGACATTGCATTAAGAAGTACACAATCTCTTTGGGTCTAAGCTGCCATCCAAATAAAATACAATGCTATGAAAGTTTGGACCAGGAATAGATATTTCAGCAAGGTTATAGTTGCACTGCATGGAAACAGGGCCTTTGGTGTTTCCCATGTGGACTAAGATGTCCTATCTACTCTAGTCCCACCTGCTTGCATTTCAACCATATCTCTCTAAAACTTATCAATCCATGTACCTGTCCAAGTATCTTTTAAATGTTGTAATACCTGCTTCAACCATCTCCCCTGGCATTCGGAGTGTGAAAATGTTGCCCCTCAGCTTTCTATTAAATCTTTCCCCACTCACCTTAAACCTATGCCCTCTGGTTCTTGATTCCCTTACTCTGGATAAAAGACAGGATGTGCAAACACGCCATCTATTCCCTTCATGATTTTGTACACCTTTATAAGATCACCACTCAGCTTCCTGTGTTCCAAATGATGGCTTTGTGATTATCAGAGTAACATCAGAGAGGAGGGATGCTAATTAAGTCATGTTGAATGGTGGGCGGTTGGACCACACATGGTACTAAAATTTGTGTAAAGTTAAGGGGCTGTCCTACTCGGGCATCAATTGCACATCACGCAGATGGCGCGCAAAGATTTTGTACATCCCGAAAACCTTGGGCGCCGCACGCTACCGCGCGTCACTGCCTACATTACCACGCACCATGCGCGCGTAATGCACACCATGTCATGTAAATTATGCGCAAATGACGCCCGAGTGGGACAGGCCCTTTACTGCAGAAGTAAACTACAGACACCGCACATATAAACCGCCTCGACTGAGTGGGGACATCAACCGCCTCGACTTCTCCACTCCCCTGTTTCACTCCAATCTCTCCCCCCCTGAACGTACTGCCATCGACTCACTCCGTAACAACCCAGACTGGGTTATCAAACCCGCTGACAAGGGAGGTGCCGTGGTAGTCTGGCGCATCGATCTCTACAAAGCGGAGGCCACTCGCCAACGCTCGGACACCTCCTCCTACTTACCCATGGACCATGACCCCACTGACGAGCACCAGGCCACCATCTCGAGTTGACTTCATCAACTCCGGCTTCCTGCACCCCCGAACCTCATCGTTTCCCAGCCCCGCACAGCCCCATTTTACCTTCTCCCCAAAATCCACAGACCTGACTGCCCCGGAAGACCCATTGTCTCTGCCTGTTCGTGCCCCACCGAACACATTTCCACATACCTTGACTCCATCCTATCCCCCTTGGTTAAATCCCTCCCCACCTATATTCAAGACACATCAGACACTCTCCGTCATCTCTGCGCATTCCATTCTCCAGGCCCCCATCCTCTCATCTTCACCATGGATGTCCAGTCACTCTACACCTCCATCCCCCACCAGGACGGTCTCAAAGCCCTCCAGTTCTTCCTCGACCAGAGGAGCAACCCATACCCGTCCACTGACACCCTCCTCCGCCTAGCGGAGTTGGTCCTTACCCTCAATAACTTCTCTTTTAACTCCTCCCATTTCCTCCAAACACAAGGCGTAGCTATGGGCACACGCATGGGCCCCAGCTACACTTGCCTCTTTGTCGGGTACGTCAAACAATTCTTGTTCTCGACGTACCAGGGCCCCATCCCCCACCTCTACCTCCGTTACATCGACGACTGCTTTGGTGTCACCTCCTGCACCCACACACAACTGACTGACTTCATCCATTTCACCACCAACTTCCATCCGGCACTCAAATACACTTGGACCATTTCCGACACTTCCCTACCACTCCTTGACCTCGCCATCTCTATTGCAGGTGATACACTCCTGACTGACATCCACTACAAACCAACTGACTCCCACGGCTACCCGGACCACTCTTCCTCCCACCCTGCTTCCTGTAAGGACTCCATCCCCTATTCTCAATTCCTCCGTCTACGCCGCATCTGCTCCCAGGATGAGGTGTTCCACACCAGGTCATCCCAAATGTCCTAATTCTTCAGAGAACGGAGATTCCCCTCCCCCATTATAGATGAGGCTCGCACCAGGGTCTCCTCCATACCCCGCAACACTGCCCTCTCTCCCCATTCCCCCACTCGCACCAAGGGCAGAGTCCCCCTGATCCTCACCTTTCAACTCACCAGCCGGCATATACAACACATAGTCCTCCGCCAGTTTTGCCACCTCCAACTTGACCCCACCACTCGCCACATCTTCCCATCTCTCCCCCTGTCTGCCTTCCGCAAAGACCGCTCCCTCCGCAACTCCCCTGTCAATTCTTCCCTTCCCTCCTGCTCCACCCCTTCCCAGGGCACTTTCCCTTGTAACCGCAAGAGATGCTACACTTGAGCCTTTGCCTCCCCCCTCCACTCCTTTCAGGGACCCAAGCAGTCCTTCCAGGTCCGACAGAGGTTCACCTGCACCTCCTCCAACGTCATCTACTGCATCCGCTGCTCTAGATGCCAGCTGATTTATATCGGTGAGATCGTTTCGCCGAACACATCCGCTCGGTCCGCAATAACCAACCCGACCTCCCGGTGGCTCAGAACTTCAACCCCCCCTCCCATTCCGTGTCCTGGGCCTCCTTTACGGCCAGAGTGAGCAACACCGCAAGTTGGAGGAACAGCATCTCATATTCTGCTTGGGGAGTCTGCATCCTCTGGGCTTGAACATTGAATTTTCTCAATTCTGTTAACCCTTGCTGTCTCCTCTCCCTCAGCCCTCGGGCTCCTCCTCCTCCTTTTTCCTTTCTTCTCCATAGCCGCCCCCCCCCCCCCCCCCACCTCCCATCAGTCTGAAGAAGGGTTTCGGCCCGAAACGTTGCCTATCTCCTTCGCTCCTTAGATGCTGCTGCACCTGCTGAGTTGCTCCAGCCTTTTGTGTACCACCGCACATATAAAGTTACATTAGAGCACCATCTACAAAGTGGAGATGGTACTGCAGATAATTAGTGACAGCAGATCAGAGAGTTTACCGAAAATCCAAAAAAAGTGCAGACGCTGGAAATTTGAAAATACAAGACAAAGCAGGTCAGACAGCACCTGTGGGAAGAGAAACTCCTGATGTTATTGATGCAAATGGCTATCTTTCGGTTTTATCCTGACCTCGGGTGCTGTCTGTGTGGAGTTTGCATGTTCTCCCTGTGTCTACGTAGGTTCGCCCGGGTGCTCCAGTTACTTCCCACATTCCAAAGGCCTGTGGGTTTATCGGTTAATTGGCCTCTGTAAATTGCCACTTGTGTGTAGGGGGTGGATGTGAATGTGGGATAGCACAGAACTAGTGTGAACAGGAGATCGATGCTGGGTGTGAACTCAATGAGCCAAAAGGCCTGTTTCCATGCTGTACCTTTCAATCAATCAATTAACGTTTCTTATCAGAGATGGATCCACAGGCTACGTAGCAGCAAGGCTTCACGTTTTAGATTAGCTGTAGCTTACAAGTTGTGGAGAGCGCAGTGGTAGCCAACAGACCATTTGCAACAGTAACGTGAAGAGATAACAGGGCAAGGATGAAAGTTTCAGAAAAAGCAGAAGTAGGAACAAAAATTGGTAACCTTATGTTGCGGGTCCCATGTTTGGGCACCGTAAAGCAGATAGATAACCTGTATAAAATCAGGTGTGAGATAGCAAATGAGGACACAGTGCGTCTTAATTCATCCCCAGGTTGCTTCTGCCGAGATGGGTGGGGGGGGGGGGGGGGGGGGTGTGCCCTGCTGTTTCCAGTCCCCGCAGCAACTGGAATGACCCAGACGTTCCCCCTCACTGCTGCACATTATAAACTGCCAATGCACCATCAAATAAATTAAATCAAGGTAGGCCTCACACTCCCCAACAACAAAAGTGGCTCCTGACACTTGTTTCAAATCACAAGTGTCCACTAAAAATAATCAACAATCTTTCACAGTCAGAAATATTTACAATATTCAAAATCTTCAAATATAAAAAATATATGACTCTAGTTTGATTACATCACTGTTCATTCTCAATAACCCTGTACCGTACATGGCAAGTATGAATATTGGACCATGGGTGCACACTGGAATGATGGGATAGCACAGAACTAGTGTGAACAGGAGATCGATGCTGGGTGTGAACTCAATGAGCCAAAAGGCACTGTACAGTGGGTGAGTAGAGGGCATGAGGTACGTGCCAATAGTGTTCACAGCAGGAAATGGTTGATAGGTCGGATGACCAAGAGATGAGTAGGTGAGCCTTTGGACTGGCCGTCTTTCCCTTGTGGACCGTCTCAGTGTAACAGGGGATCCAGGTTCAGAGTGTGAGAGAGAGTGCTCCTCGAGGTCTGCAACAATCTTCTCATCTTGTTCAGCGTCATGGGGAATGTCCTGATCATCCTCCTGTTGTAGTTCGCCCTCATCTGTTAAGTGTCTTTTCCATTGATCCTGTGGCTGTATTTCAGCTTCTGGTGGCCTCAAGTCCATTTCAGGTGATATTTGGATCACCATCCATTATTGACTTCTTCCATGTTTTCCGACTGGTATGAATTAACCTTCATCCCTGTGTCAGGTCACTCGAGTGGGTGTTCTTTGTGCTTGCTCATGTTGGATTCGGGCAGGTTTACTAGGAGTCTGAGCCGGCAGTCTCTCAGGCGTAGCTGCTGTCCTTGGCTCAGCCCGACTTAGGGGTATCCTCAACCAATAATCTCCTCCTGACTCATCTGAGTCAGATGTCTCTGCATTCTCAGTTCTGTCTCTTATGTCACTCCTTCTCAGCTGAGGTTTCCTTTGCGTCTGTGGCTTTGAAGTTGGTTTGGTCTGCTACGATGGGAATTCCACTGGTAAATCATTGACCAGTAAAAGTAGGTTTCTATGCAGTGTCCTCAGTCTCCCTTTGCCATCGTTTTTTGGATGAATAACATACACTGGGTTGTCTGAGACTTGTTCCTTCACTACATATATCCTTTTCTCCCAGTAGGAACGTAGTTTCCCAGGCCTGCCTCGCTCTCCCAGATTTCTAACCAACACTCTATCCCCAGGCTTCAGGACCACTCCTCTCACCTTCTGATCATAGTAGGACTTTCATTTTGCTCTTGAAGACAGACTGTTGTTGTTAGCAATGGGTATGCTTCCGCCTTCCTTTTTTGCCACTTCTCAGCATGACCTTTGTGCGTCACTGGATCTATTTTTTCAGCCAACCCAAACAAGAGATCCACAGGAAGGCGAGGGTGTCGACTATAGAGAAGATAGTGAGGGGAATAGCCAGTGGACTCATGGCGGGTGCAGTTATACGCATGTACAACCTGTGGGAGATGTTCTTTCCATATCTCCTTTTCTATGTCTGTCAGAGTTCGCAGCATCTGCAGCAAGGTTCGATTGAATCGCTCTGCTGGATTACTTTGCGGGTGATATGGGGATGTTCGGGAATGTCCTACTCCAGAGAGCTGGCCAAGGGTTCGAAACAGTTCATTCTTGAATTCACGTCCTTGGTCATGATGGAGCTTGTTTGGGAATCCGAAACGTGGTACAAAGTCATTGTAAATCCGTTCTGCTGCCGTCCGGCCAGACTTGTTTTTTGTAGGGTAGGCCTGAGCAAACCTTGTAAAATGATCAATTACTACTAGGATGTACTCATAACCCCCTTTTGCTCTTTTCCAGGTGTAAGAAGTTGATACAAACCATTTCCAGGGGTGAGTTAGACTTCAGACCGCTCATTGGTGCACGCACATGGACTGTAGGCTTCTTCTGTTTGATGCAACTGCACTTCTTTGTTACATAGTCCTCGACACACCTTTTCATGTAGGGCCAGTAAAACCTCTCCCTGGCGAGGTGAAGAACTCTCTCCATGCCCACATGTCCCATGTTGTCGTGGAGGTGCTTTAATACCACGGGTTGGTATTTCAGAGGTCGTACTAATTGTTTCCTACTTGTTGTTCTTCGGTACAGCAATCCATCCTCGATGTGCAACCTGCTCCACTCATGCAGATGTTGTCTGTCAATTTGCTGTTCATCTCTTTGAGCTTTAAGATCTCTCCTATCTCGGGATCCTCTCTTTGAGCTTGGACCAAGTCGTCATGACTAATGCTGTGTAGAGAGGCGCGGGGCTGTAGGACAACATCTTGAGAGGAGACAGCAAGAGCGGCTATCCATGCCACATCTTTCCTCTGGGCTGCTTGACTTCCTTCCCAAGCTGCATTCACTACATCCTGCGAAACTCCTCTGTACACGTTGACATGTACAGGTCAATATCAAGAGGGACTCGCGACAGAGTATCCGCGTCCGTGTTGACTCTTCCTGGTCTGTACCTGATGTCAAAATGGAAGTCTGATAGTTCTCCCACCCACCGGTGACCAACCGCATTGAGTTTGGCAGTGCTCATGATGTAAGTAAGTGGGTTATTGTCAGTGAAGATGGTAAAGTGTGGAGCATAATAGAGGTAGTCCCTAAATTTCTCGCACACTGCCCACTTAAGTGCAAGGAACTCCAACTTGCCACTATGCATATGGTAGTTCCTCTCTGCAGCTGTCAAAGTCCGTGACCCATACCCAATGACTCGCAGCTTGCTCTCCTGTTGCTGGTAGAGGACCTTGCTCTGATGCATCGGTATGCAAGACGAAAGGCTTGTCGAAATTTGGGTATGCCAAAACCGGTGGATGTGTCAACATGTCAATCAGTCTCTCGAGTACACTTTGATGTTCAGCAATCCACTGTATGGGTGCCCTGGATGACAGTTGGGGTCCCTTGGCTTTACCTTGTCGAGACTGGACTTGAATTGAGGATTTCCCTTGGAGCATCTCATACAATGGCTTTGCTATCTTTGAGAAGTTTTGAATGTATGTCCTGTAGTAACTGAGAAAGCCGAGAACCCTTCTCAAATCACCTACCTGTCTGTGGTGTTTTGTCTTTCAAAGCCAGCACAGCATTCAGGTCCTTGGGATCAACTCGAATAATTAGACAGGGTGGCCAACATAGCGAACTTCTTGCCTGAACAACTCACACTTTTCAGATCGGAGCTTTACCCCTTGATGTTGCAAAGCTTGGAGAACCTTGCAGACCACTTCCACGTGATCTTCAAATGACCGCGAGTAGCAGAGGATGTCATCGAGGTAGGGTATACAGCACTCATCCCTCAGAGAACTCAACATCTCCTCCATACTTCTCTGGAATGCTGCTGGCGCGTTTGATAGGCCAAACAGGATCCTTACCCACTCATAAAACCCCAGGGTGTGATGAAAGCAGTGAGATGACGTGAACTTTCAGCCACGAAACCCTGGTGGTAGGCCTTACCCTGGTCAAGGATGCTAAACCACGAGTAACCACCCAAGGTGTCCAGCAAGTCTCGTATTCGAGGCAATGGGTGTCTATCTGGCACCGTTTTCTGATTCAATAGACGATAATCTATGCAGAGGCGCAGTGTACCGTCTTTCTTCCGCACACACACAACTGGAGCGGCATAGGAGGACCTAGATTTCACAATCCATCCCTTAACAAGGAGATCTTGAACATGTTCCTTTACCTCTCTCAACAGCGGTTTTGAGATGGATGTGTACGCTCTCTGCACAGGAATGTCATCTTTCAGATTTATCACCATTTGCAGGCTGAGGTTGCATCCAATATCATTTTCATCTCTGGCAAAGGCTTTAGACTCCTCAAATAACATTTTCCTGACAACCTCTTGCTGATTTTCCTCCAGGTGATCAAGGTTCATGAGCGGATGCCACAGTGATGGAGTTGGTTGAGGAATTTGAGAGGTAACCTCGTTGACTGTTGTCATGGATGCCACTTTTCTTGGAGGGTCAGCTTCCACAACCCTTTCAACATGCTGTTAGGTGCCCAGGGCTGTCTTACGTGGCAAGATAATGTTATGGCTGGAATTGTTGCCAACAGCAATGGTGACATATGGTTTTAAAGGATTCTGCATTTCAACCAAACCTGCTCCTAGATCTAGCTGATCCAAAGCTGACTGCCTTTGTCTGATTCGAACAACACCAGACGGCAATAGGAGTTCATGGTTGAGGGATCCCGGCATCTCACCCAGTGGACTTGTCCAGCTGGAACGACCACGTCCTTTGCACCAGTTCTTAGGCGTCTTTGTGGCATGCATGGCTCCACTGTCTGACTAAAACTCACCACTACTTCTGCTTTCTCACTTGAAACACCAATGGCATTCTGAAACCACTGTATCAGAGTAGGTACTAACCTTTCTGGCTGTCCTTCAACAAGCTGCTCAAGAACATTAAAACCAATCAATGGTCTTTCCATGGTCAAGCTGCTGACTAAGAATGGGACACTGATGGCAATACTTGGGTCCTCATTCCCAGGCAGGTTGGTGATTATAGGAACCCATCCATCAAAAGGAATGAGCTCTCTATTGACTGCTTAAACCTTTAGCTCATCCAGTTCCTCAATGATCTCAGACATTGGTCGAATGTTTAGATCAGGCAGGTGTAGATCTTTCCAGGCACGGCTGATAATACTAACTTGTGCGCCTGTGTCGAGCAATGCAGTTACTGCCAAACCACTTAGATTACATTGTATCAGAGCCTTCTTTCCTATCATGTTGGCAACAGCTTTATGTTTGGTACATTGTGGTTCAAAAGAGAACTGAGAAGATGATTTGCTTTGTTTGTCATTGTACTATGTGCTCGCTACTTCTGTATTGTTGTCATCACCATCAGTTTGAGTTTGGGGACGTTTCTCAGATCCGATCACTGGGCGCTCCCCTGCAGCGACCGGTTCAAGTTTCCCTGACTCTTCTGTTTCTTTAAGCAGCCAACAGCTCTGTGGCCTTCCTCCCCACATGAGAAACAATGGTTACAGTCTGGGCGGTTTTGTTCAACACATTTTGGACATTTAACTCTCCTGGGTCTCATTTTATTTTGAGAATATTGGTTCCTCACATCTGTTGGTTGTGGCTTAATTTGTCGTTTCATGGCCTCAATCATACTTGTGAGCTCATCTACTTTGGCTGTAAGCTCTTTAATTGGGTCTGTCTTTACTTTTGGCACCACGCTCTCTTGCTTGCTGCACTGTTCTTTTGCTGTATTCGGCTCAAACTGTGCACCATGTGCATGAAATGCAGCCTGCTGACGAAAATGACCTATCCTCTTTTGTCTCTCACTTTCTTCACTGGTGATTCTCATTACCTGGCACAGTATTTACTCATCACTTACTTCACCACTGGACAAGAGAGGTTTTATTTCTCTGCGTAGGTCATTGTGTTTGTAGCCTAATCCCTGGTAAACTGTATGTAGGAAGCCATCTTGAACAGTAGCTGCACTGTATTTTATACCTGCGTCTGACAGTTTTGATGTGAATAGGACACGTTGCTTCAAACCTACGACACGATAGAGGAATTGTTGTGGTGTCTCGTTCTCCTCCTGCTTGGCACATATTAACTCTTGGAATAACTCTGTACTCTTTTTTTCACTTAGGTGAGCCTGGAGAAATCCCTTGAGTTCCATCACAGTCAAGTCATCCTTGTTCATTAGCATCTCTTTAAAAATTCCAGGTTTTATTATCCGGAGCACACCACGAACTATCTCTGCATCATGGAAGCCTTATTTGATCCCTTCCTCTACTTGCTTACAGACATTGCTATAACTGATATCTGACGAATGATCACCAACCTGGCCCCCTTGTACCTTAAACGCCCTTCTCTGGATATAGGCGAGATCTCTTATGGAAATCATCCCCTCTCGAATGGGTCGGACAACTGTCAGGATGATGAGTCACTTCGAGACTTATTAGCCTGTGCTGCTAATGGCAGAGAGTCTTCTGGTGACTGAGTTGTCAGTACCATAATGCTTTGTTACCAAGCTCCTCATAGCTAGTGAGCATTGCCAGTAACTCTGCGTTTGTGGAGTCAGATAAAGCAGTAGGTAGTACTGGGTCAGTTGTGAAAGCATCACTGTTTGGCAAAGTAGAACTGACTTGGAACATTTGGTTAGTGGTATCTCCATGAGTACCTATGGGTTGTATTTCTAGCTCTGGCAAACACAATACATTTCGGTTCTTTACAATATCATCAATAGCATCTTTCAAACCCAACAATTCAGACATTCCGCTGACTTCTGACTGTAACAAATGCTTACTGTACATGAATGAACTGATTTTGTCGAAGCAGCCTTCATGGTCTCCTTCATGGAGTTTAGACAGGTCCCAATCTGACGTTGAACCCATCTCTTTGGCGATGTGAAAGAGCTCTGCAGCTGACAAGGTGAGCAGTGACTTCCGAATGTCCCACACTAGCCTCTTCCTCCCACTCTCTGACATGGCAGCAGCTTTTCACCGTCTTTCACGATGGATCACAGTTCAGCAATGGCAGTCTCTGCTCCGACTCACCGCTCTCGGCACTCAGCTCGAATCAGCCCTGTCTCGGTCTCAGGTGTCATTTGTTGATCAGCTCCAGCTCCAATCAGGAAGTGGCGCCGATCCCGGACGAGCCCCCACGATCTGTTACGGGTCCCATGGTTGGGCACTGTAAAGTGATAACCTGTATAAAAGCAGGTGTGAGATAGCAAATGAGGACACAGTGTGTCTTAATTCATCCCCAGATTGCTTCTGCCGAGATGGGGGGGGGGGGGGGGGGGGGGATGTGCCCTGCTGTTTCCAGTCCCCGCAGCAAATGGAGTGACACAGACGTTCCCCCTCACTGCTGCACATTATAAACTGCCAATGCACCATCAAATAAATTAAATCAAGGTGGGCACACCGTCTTGGTTGCGCCACACTTACAAAGGCAAAAGTAGTCTATTTTTGTCCATTTTTCTTGCATTCACTGAGTTTTAATCTTTCATGGTTTTTTTATTCACTTTACCTTTTACATCATTCCATTCTTAATTTATCCATTAAATGCTGACACTTCAAAGTATTTTGTATTTATAAATGACTCACATAGATTCTCCGTATTTGCAATCACCCTGAATGTTTTTTCCACTTTGTCTCTTCAAATCCTGTGCTTGACCTTAGTTTAGTGATACAGAGCGGAAACAGGCCCTTTGGCCTACTGAGTCCACACCGACCGGCGAACCCCGCACATTAACACTATCCTACACACACGAGGGACAATTTACATTTATACCAAGCCAATTAACCTACAAACCTGTACGTCTTTGGAGTGTGAGACGAAACTGAAGATCTCGGAGAAAACCCACGCAGGTCACGGGGAGAACATACAAACTCTGTAAAATGGCATCTGTAGTCGGAACCATATCCATGTCTCCAGAGCTGCAAGCTCTGTAAGGCAGCATTTTAGGATAAATTAAATTAAGGTAAAAACAGATTTGGCACATTGGTCATCATCAGTCAGAGTATTGAGTATCGAAGTTGGGAGGTCATGTTGCAGATGTAAAGACGTTGGTGAGACCGCATTTAGAATATTGTGTTCAGTTATGGGCACCATGTTATAGGAAAGATATTGTCAAGCTTGAAAGGGTTCAGAGATTTTCAAGGATGTTTCCAGGACTAGAGGGTCTGAGCTATAGGGAGAGGTTGAGTAGGCTAAGTCTCTATTCCTTGGAGCGCAGGATGATGAGGGGTGATCTTATAGAGGTTTATAAAATCATGAGAGGAATAGATCGGGTAGATGCAGATGCTACCTCTTTCCCTGAGTGGAGGAATCGAGGACTTGAGGACACAAGGTGAAGGGGAAACGAGTTAATAGGAATCTGAGGGGTAACTTATTCACACAAAGGGTGGTGGGTGTATGGAACGAGCTGCCAGGGGAGGTAGTTGAGCCAGGTACTATTGCAATGTTTAAGAAACATTTGGACAGGTACATGGATAGGACAAGTTTGGAAGGATATGGACCAAACGCGGGCAAGTTGAGCTAAAGGACCTGTTTCCACACTGTATCACTCTATTACTCTAACTCTACCGCTGTGCCACCATGCCACCCACTAACCTACTGACCTACAGAAACATTCCACTTTCCAATCCAATGTTGCTTCTTCTCAAACAAACTTACCTTTGGACTATTAAGCTAAAAAATGTTTAGGAATATTTAATACATTCACATGATCTGATGCTTTTAGATAGGCACACACACATGCACGGAATCAAGGGATATGGATCACATGTAGGAAGAAAGGATTTGTTTACTCTGGTATTATGGTCTGTATAGACATCATGGCCTGGTTCGGCAACTCGAACGCCAAGGAACAAAGGAGATGTCAAAAATTGGTGAACACTGCTCGGTCCATCACAGGTACTGACCTCCTCACCAACGAGGCGATCTCTTTGAGACGATGCCATTAAAAGGCAGCCAGCATCATCAAGGACCCACACAACATTGACCACACACTCATTTCATTCCTGCCATTGGGAAGAAGGTATGGCAGCCGGAAAACTGTATCATCCACCTTCAAGAACAACAGTGGAATTCTCTGCCACAGAAGGCAGTGGAGTCCAATTCATTGGATGTTTTCAAGAGAGAGTTAAATATAGCTCTTCGGGCTAATGGAATCAAGGGACAGGGTATTGATTGTGGATGATCAGCCATGATCATATTGAATGGCGGTGCTGGCTCGAAGGGCCGAATGGCCTACTCCTGCACCTATTTCATAGAATCATAGAAAATAGGTGCAGGAGTAGGCCATTTGGCCCTTCGAGCCTGCACCGCCATTCAATATGATCATGGCTGATCATCCAACTCAGTATCCTGTACCTGCCTTCTCTCCATACCCCCTGGTCCCTTTAGCCACAAGGGGCACATCTAACTCCCTCTTAAATATAGCCAATGAACTGGCCTCAACTACCTTCTGTGGCAGTGAATTCCCCAGACTCATCACTCTCTGTGTGAAAAATGATATTCTCATCTCGGTCCTAAAATACTTCCCCCTTATCCTTAAACTGTGACCCCTTGTTCTGGAGTTCCCCAACATCGGGAACAATCTTCCTGCATCTGTAAAACCCTTAAGAATTTTGTAAGTCTCTATAAGATCCCCCCTCAATCTCCAAAATACCAGCGAGTACAAGCCGAGTCTATCCAGTCTTTCTTCATATGGAAGTCCTGCCATCCCAGGAATCAGTCTGGTGAACCTTCTCTGTACTCCCTCTATGGCAAGAATGTATTTCCTCAGATTAGGAGACCAAAACTGTATGCAATACTCCTGGTGTGGCCTCACCAAGACCCTGTACAACTGCAGTAGAACCTCCCTGCTCTTGTACTCAAATCCTTTTGCTATGAATGCTAACATACCATTCGCTTTCTTCACAGCCTGCTGCACCTGAATGCCTACTTTCAATGACTGGTGTACGATGACACCCAGGTCTCGTTGCCTCTCCCCTTTTCCTAATCGGCCACCATTCAGATAATTGTCTACCCTCCTGTTTTTGCCGCCAAAGTGGATAACCTCACATTTATCCACATTATACTGCATCTGCCATGCATTTGCCCACTCACCCAACATATTCAAATCAACTTGCAGCCTCCTAGCATCCTCCTCACAGCTAACACTGCCCCCCAGCGTCGTGTCATCCGCAAACTTGGAGATGTTGCATGCAATTCCCTCATCCAGATCATTAATATATATTGTAAATAGCTGGGGTCCCAGCACTGAGCCTTGCGGTACCCCACTAGTCACTGCTTGCCATTCTGAAAATTACCAGTTTACTCCTACCCTTTGCTTCCTGTCTGCCAGCCAGTTCTCTATCCACATCAATACTGAACGCCCAATATCGTGTACTTTAAGTTTGTATGCTAATCTCTTATCTGGGACCTTGTCGAAAGCCTTCTGAAAGTCCAGACATAACACATCCACAGGTTCTCCCTTATCCACTCTACTAGTTACATCCTCGAAAAATTCTATAAGATTCGTCAGACATAATTTACCTTTCATAAATCCATGCTGACTTTGTCCAATGATTTCACCACTTTCCAAATGTGCTGCTATCCCATCTTTAATAACTGACTCTAGCATTTTCCCCACTACCGATGTTAGACTAACTAGTCTGTAAGTCCCCGTTTTCTCTCTCCCTCCCTTTTTAAAAAGTGGGGTTACATTAGCTACCCTCCAATCCTCAGGAACTACTCCAGAATCTAAAGAGTTTTGAAAAATTATCACTAATGCATCCACTATTTCTGGGGCTACTTCCTTAAGTACTCTGGGATGCAGCCTATCTGGCCCTGGGGATTTATTGGCCTTTAATCCTGGCTAACCTGGATTTCACTTAGTTCCTCCATCACATTTGACCCCCGGTCCCCTGCTATTTCCGGCAGATTATTTATGTCTTCCTTAGTGAAGACAGAACCAAAGTAATTATTCAATTGGTCTGCCATGTCCTTGTTCCCCATGATCAATTCACCAGTTTCTGACTGCAAGGGACCTACATTTGTTTTAACTAACCTTTTTCTCTTCACATATCTATAAAAACGTTTGCAGTCCGTTTTTATGTTCCCTGCCAGTTTTCTTTCATAATCTATTTTCCCTTTCCTAATTAAGCACTTTGTCCTCCTCTGCTGGACTCTGAATTTCTCCCAGTCCTCTGGTAGGCTGTTTTTTCTGGCTAATTTGTATGCTTCATCTTTAGTTTTGATACTATCCCTGATTTCCCTTGTTATCCACGGATGCACTACCTTCCCTGATTTATTCTTTTGCCAAACTGGAATGAACAATTTTTGTATTTCATCCATGCAGTCTTTAAATGCCTTCCATTGCATATCCACCGTCAACCCTTTAAGAATCACTTGCCAGTCTATCTTGGCCAATTCACGTCTCATACCCTCACTTTCGATGTTTCCATGTCCAATTTCTTCCCAACAACAAACAGGCTACTGAACATTATGAATTCCAACTAATCTCTGAACTATAAACTGCCTTAGCTGCACTAGGGATTTTTTTTTGCATTATATTGCTTTTCTTTATTGAACTTCTTGTTTTTTGTTTATTTATTATATTATCTATTGAGTGCTGTGTTTACAAACCTGGTGTGATGCTGCAAGTAAGAAATTTATTGTTCCCTTTCTGTACATATGACAATAAAACACTTTTAACTCTCTTATTTCTGTGCGGACTGTTCGGTTGCATGACCTGACTCTCATTAGTCATTCCTCGGCCACACAATAATAGCCCCTTGCTGACATAGTCAAAGAGTTTGTTGGCCATAACAAGAATTTTTCTTAGAACAATAACTCAGCTATTCTAACTCATTTTCTCGATTAGCCTTTATTACCTATCCCACTGACATCTCCCCATCCCCATCCCCTGCCACCATATCCACCTCGCACTCCATCAGTCAGTCTATAATACAGACCCTGGCATATTCTTTAAGTGAATGTCATTCTGAGCACTGGGGGTGTTTCTCTGTTGTTCCCTTAAGCACTTCAAGAGAAGATATGCTGCCTTTATATTACCCTGCTGACCATTGTTCTTGCTCGTAAATAAAGTGGTTGAAATTTGTCTTTGGTCATCAAGGCTAAACGCATAAGGGAGTAACCCCCTCTGGTTAAATCAGCTTGAGACAGTGGCTAGTGACGCGTATTGGATCCAGGGCTTCATGAACAAAGCCAGAGGGTTCAACATTAAGGAGGCTATGCTGAATCTATGGAAATTATTAAATGGGCTATAACTAGAACATTGTGTATAATTCTTTTCATCACAAAGGACTCACAGGTCCAAGAGGGAGTTTTACTGAAATGGTTCCAGCCACATGATAGATTGCAGAAAGCTGCGGTTAGTCTCCTCGTACAAAGAAGGTTAAGAGAAGATTTGATCCTGGTGTGCAAGTTCATGACTGGTTCATAACTGGTTTAGATAAATGGAGGCTATTCCCATTAGCAGAGAGTTCATGGACCACATAGACAGATTTAAAATGAATGGAAACAAAATAATGCAGATGGCAATGATGGGCTGAGGGATGTTGGAAGCTGACAATCATTGCTTTGAAAGGGGAAATGAATGAGCGTGTGAGGGGAAATAATCTTTATATTATGGCGGCACCGTGGAGCAACGGTAGAGTTATTGCCTTACAGCGCCAGAGACTCGGGTTCGATCTTGACCTTGGATGCTGCCTGTATAAAGATTGTATGTTCTCCCTGTGACCACGTGGGTTTACTATGGGTGTTCCAGTCTCCACCCGCACTCCAAAGATGTACAGGTTTTTTAATTTAATTGGCATTGGTAAATTGTAAATTAACCCTAGTGTGTTGAATAGTGCTCGAGAAAAGGGTGATTTCACTTCGGAGTCATGTGAGTGATTCCGTGAAGAACCCGTCAGCCCGCATGCATGTCAATACGTCGACGCATGGAGCAACGCTGACTGGTAAGTTTAAGCCTGAAGGTAAGTTTTTTAAACTTTCCAGGTTATGTTTCTAAAGCAGGAATCTCTTCTTACAGAGTTTCCTGCTGGATTTCAGGGCAAAGTCGGGACGGGCCGCGGGGAATCCTTTATGGACCGCGTCCCAGTCACGGACCGTGGGGAATCCCGGTCACGACCTCGGGGAATCCCGGCAATGGATCGCAGAGAACCCGTTACGGAGACCGCGGAAGTGCGGGTAGCGGCGGTGATCAAATTCGCCTTCAAAGTCACTGGCGATGGAGCCAGAGGATTCAGACTGGTGCCGGCAGCTCCTTGTACAGCCCGTTGACTCAAACGAGTCGGGCCAGGAGGATTCCTGATGGAGAGGATCCCCTCCTTCAATGGGTAACATTCTTCGGATGTCAAACCCACATGGAGCACCTAATGGAGAGGTGCTCCAAAATGGTAGGCTCCAAGGAGGGAGTTATATCACCGCGGGTCTCTGCGAGGCCCGCGGCAACAGCACCTGTGCACAGGGCTGCACACTGTCTCCCTCTCTGAAGAGGGGAGCAGTCGGGGCCAGTTCTGTCTGACTCAGAGTTCGGAGGTATCACCGGGAGCATACCATGAGGCACAAAGGATATGGTCCGTGGAGGGGCCACATCAGTGCAGCTCTCCTTGGGGCCTGCGGCAACAGCACCGTTGTACAAGGCTGCACACTGTCTCCCTCTCTGAGCAGGGGAGCAGTCGGGATCAGTGTGTAACTGACTCCAAACTCGGAAGTATGTCCGTGGCACATACTGGAGTTCCTGAAAGTGCCGGCAGTGAACAGCGCTATCAGGGGTAACGTTGGAGGGGCATGGTACCCCAGGAAACCAGCCGCCATATCTGCTATTCAGGTAAAACGTATTCAACAGGTGAGACCTGCATGAGGGAGCTAAAGCTGCCGAACTACAAGTACAGCCTCATTGTTTCGGCGACAATACACCCCACGCCTCCATCGGCAGTGAGTGGTTCACTGAAGCTGGTGGCAGCCAGCAAGCTGGGCAGAGGGTTTTTAGGCCAAGACCCAAGACAGTCTCAGGAAAAATATGGAATCCACTACCAGTCCTACTCTCCAATCAAGGACGGAAATAGAACCCGCATTAGGGGCCTTTGGGCTTAGCATAAGACCACCGGTAGCCATGAAGGTAGGTGGGTCTGGTTCTTTCCGAAACATGAGGTATGTGGACCATTTACAAGTTGGAAACACTTGGTGTTATCTGAATGGTGGCCGATTAGGAAAAGGGGAGATGCAACAAGACCTGGGTGTCATGGTTCAAGTTCAAGTTCAAGTTCAAGTGAGTTTATTGTCATGTGTCCCTGATAGGACAATGACATTCTTGCTTTGCATCAGCACACAGAACATAAAAGGCATTTACTACAAAACAGATCAATGTGTCCATATACCATATATAAATATATACACACATGAATAAATAAACTAATAAAGTGCAAATAACAGATAATGGAACACCAGTCATTGAAAGTAGGCATGCAGGCAGTAAAGAAACGAATGGTATGTTAGCATTCATAGCAAAAGGATTTGAGTATCGGAGCAGGGAGGTTCTACTGCAGTTGTACAGGGTCTTGGTGAGACCACACCTGGAGTATTGCGTACAGTTTTGGTCTCCAAATCTGAGGAAAGACATTCTTGCCGTAGAGGGAGTACAGAGAAGGTTCACCAGACTGATTCCTGGGATTTCAGGACTTTCATATGAAGAAAGACTCGATAGACTCGGCTTGTACTCTCTAGAATTTAAAAGATTGAAGGGGGATCTTATTGAAACTTACAAAATTCTTAAGGGTTGGACAGGCTAGATGCAGGAAGATTGTTCCCGATGTTGGGGAGGTCCAGAACAAGGGGTCACAGTTTAAGGATAAGGGGGAAATCTTTTAGGACCGAGATACAAAAAACATTTTTCACACAGAGAGTGGTGAATCTCTGGAATTCTCTGCCACAGAAGGTAGTTGAGGCCACTTCATTGGCTATATTTAACAGGGAGTTAGATGTGGCCCTTGTGGCTAAAGGGATCACTGGGTATGGAGAGAAGGCAGGTACAGGATACTGAGTTGGATGATCAGCCATGATCATATTGAATGGCGGTGCAAGCTCGAAGGGCCGAATGGCCTACTCCTGCACCTATTTTCTATGTTTCTATGTTTCTAAAAGCCTGTAACAACCTTGTTGTTATGAAGCAGCCTCTATTCATCAAAAGTAATTGGCAATATAGTGGCTATGTCTTCAGCTGTGCATTTGGACCTTTGCATTTCCAGTGCCATGTAGGTCGTTATTAATAGACCTATCCTATTACCAGCTGAAGCTATCAAAGTCACAATGGTATATTCAACATTGCTCCTGTACTTTTGCTCAGTAACTCGTCAGTTTTATTACAAGCGGATACTAGTACTCAAAGATGAAAAATTACGAATACCATCTCTAGTTACGGAGGCGGATGGGCTTTGCATGCTCTACTCCAAGTTGATACACTATGGTGGGGGCATTTGACATTGGTGTATCATCATATAAAAATCTATGACAACACAGTATGGCTGTTGTATCACAACGTATTTAATGACATTGTGGTTCGATGGAACACCGAATATCAATATGTTTGCATCCAGTCTCTATCTCCATTGCAAAAATATGTGGCATAGTGGCAATAGATGTATTCTCGCTACACTGAGGAGGAATGTTCTTTATGTCTTTCCTCCATTTTGCCTCATCAGTCGGGTCTTGCTCAAAAACCAGCAAGATCTCACCTCAGACATTTTGTACTGCCTGACTGGCCAATGCAGCCATGGTTCCTGCTAAATGTTGGGGATGATTATAGGACCTTATATGGTTATCCTAAACACAAAAATTTGGTGGTTCACCCCGTGACTGAGGAAACCATCCTCTGCCTGATAAAATCAATTTATACACTTGGAGTCTCTGAGAAGACCATTCGGCGGCACGGGTTGCCAGACCGATCTATGTATGTGCTCACTGCAGAATGCAGGGAGAGCACCGAGAAAGCAGCACATTTTTTTGTTCATCAGGAGAGAGAAGTGTTTTGTTTTTAATGCCAATGTTCCATATAATAATGCACGTATGTCTAACGTCTCGGAGTTTATTTTCAGTTGGGTCTTTGACAATTAATTAAGTTATAGTGCCATTAACTGTGCCAACGTGCTTTCTCATCATAGTTGCTGCAGCGATCAGGACCCACTCTGTCGGGTTTCACTCTCTGATATGCAGATTTATAAGGATATCTTTAACATAATTCTCCCAGGCCTAGGTACCAGGAGATATGGGATGATAGCATTGTTCTTAAACTGCTTCACCAGTAGGGCCCAGCTACATCTCTATCCATGGTCAAACTCACTTACAAAGTGTTAATGCTCATGGCGCTAGTCTCAGTGCAACTGGTCCAGTCACAACTTATATTGCAACTGGACAGGATGGTTACATCTTCTAATAATATAATATTGTATGTTTATGATGTAGTTAAGCAGAGTAGACCAGGGGTGTCAGGTCCCAAACTATTTCTCATGGCATACCCCATGGACCTTTGGTTGTCTGTAGTCACTCATTTACAACAACACGTCAAGGTCACCAGGAGCCTTAGAGGATCTGCATTAGCATTGTTTGTTAGTTACTTAAAACCACATAAAAGGTATCTATCCAGATTATCTCTAGGTGGTCAAACAGGTTTTTTTGGCTTTTGCAAAAGAAGATACAATATTTTCTATCTCACTCCACTAGGGCTACATTAGCAGCAAGGGTCACGTACGTTCCACTGGCCCACAGCCTAGTGGCTGCAGGATGGTCAAATGAACAAACTTTCCAACATTTTATAATAACCCATTGCCAGACCGGGGGTATTTGCCAAATTCCATTTATGACGTTTCATAGTTTCCCCCAGGATGGGAGGGGTCACTATTATTCTCCATTGATGATTAAAGCATCAGCATTTTTTAACAAAATATGTCATGGCTGAATGCATTAATCTTTTTCACTCATCCATGGTCAATTGATGCAATGTGTGACGCCTGGACTCGTATCCGGCATGAAATCACAGAGCTTTGAAGTCTTCATGGAATCACTCACGTGACTCCGAAGTGAAATAATAAGATTAAACGAGAACTTACCAGTTTGAAGTTTGTTCTTTATTTTATGAGAGTCAGGGGAGGGAGATATTGAAAGGTAAGGTGTAAAAATGACAGTTCAAAGCAGATGATGATAAGGAAATTCAGAATTTTTGGCTGAGGGGAAGGTGACAAGGAGGCATCTGATCAGTAAAATGAATCAGAAGGACAATGAAACTAATCAGAGAACTAGTGTGGGAGAGAAACGGAAAGAGAGGGAAAAGCAAGGGTTACTTGAAGTTTATCAATTTCATACCGCTGGGTTGTAAGCTGCTCAAGCGAATTATGAGGTGCTGTTCCTCCAATTTGCGCTGAGCCTCACTCTGACAATGGAGATGAGGAGAAGCAAGTGAACCTAAGCCTCACCTGAATGAAGTTGGGGGGAGGGATCTCAAGCATCTGTATTTGTATGTTGCACAGGAATCTAGGATATCACTGCCATAAAGCCAGGTGAGTTTACACCTGACTACATGTAAGGTCACAATCAGGAGATCCCAGGCTAAGAGATGAAGCTGTCAGACCATTCTACGTAATTAGTAAAAGAAAGAGCAGAGCTTATTTTCTCAATTAATTTTTCCACAACAGAAACAGACTCAAAATAAAACCTCATGATATCAAAGTGGATAAATCAAAAGAAACAATACTGCTATCCATAACCGATCAGGAGGAAGTAGTATGCTAAATGTACAGGCAGAATAACAACTTGTTAAGCCGGGATATTTCTTTGAGAACCCTTCATCTATCTCAAGTGGACAGAAATGATCCTGTAATACCATATCAAAGAACAGAAAATGTGTTTGTGCCTGCGCCCAATTCTTATTCCTATACAGCATCAAACACATGAGCAAACCAGCATCTGCAGTTCCATGTGCCTCCACTACTTCAATGCTGTTTGTTCTATATTAATTGGCTGCTCGACTGTTCCTCCTAACATCTGAATACATCTGAAGATGAAAAATCTTTTCTTGGACTTGAATATTTATGATAAGTGGCACAGTGTCACAATTAGTGGAGCTGCTGCCTCACAGCACCAGATAACCTGGTTTGATCCTGACCTCAGGTGGTGTCTGTGTAGAGTTTATACCTTTTCCCTGTGATTGCATGGATTCCATCTGAACACTCCCACATCCCAAAGACATGCACATTTGTAGGTTACTTGGCCTCTATAAATTTCCCCTAATGTGTAGGGAGTGGTTATGAAAGTGGGATAACGTTAAAAAAAAGTGTGAATTGATGGTTGGACTAAGTGGTGAAAGGGCCTGTTTCCATGCTGAACTGAACTCTAAATTAAACAAGTATTCAGCCTCCATAGCCATCTGGCGCAGAGAACTATGGAGTTCCATCACCCTTGACCTCATCTCCATCTTAAACCACCCTCTCTTCTCTCAATAGCGGAAGAATCTTCTTTGCAATTAGTTCTCCTTTACTTATTACCAATGTATTAACAGAAGCACCTTTACAAAAATAGGCACATGTTCTATTTACAATGTAAGTTGTGTTTTAGTTGTGAAATTGATTTCAATTGATCTGGGGACGGAACGGTTGCGCAGTGGTAGAGTTGCTGCCTTACAGCGCCGGAGACCCGGGTTCGATCCTGACTACGGGTGCTGCCTGTACAGAGTTTGTTGGTTCTCCCTGTGACCGCGTGGGTTTTCTCCGGGTGCTTCGGTCTCCTCCCCAACTCCAAAGACGTACAGGTTTGTTGGTTAATTGGCTTTGGAAAAGTTGTAAATTGCCCCTAGTGCGTAGGATAGTTTCATAGAGGTGATCGCTGGTCGACATGGACTCGGTGGGCTGAAGAGCCTGTTTCCCCTCTGTATCCAATGAAATAAAGATTTTACTTTGGAGTCACGTGAGTGACTACATGAAGATGCCCAGCCAGGCGCATGTGCGTTATTACGTCCGCGCATGTCGTACTGAACGGGCTGGAGGGCGCAGCTCCACCAGCGGTAAGTAGAAACTTTGCAGGTAAGTGTTTTAAACAACTTTCCCTGCAAATGTATTTAACTCCGTAAAGCTGGCTCAAGTAGTCAGTCAGAGTTTTAGAGATGGATAGGTCCGGATGGAGGGTTCGCTCAAAGCGTGGGTCCAGCGACGACTCGGAGTTTCGATCGGATCGGGAGATAAGCGCGGCAACTCCGGTTCCGATACCGGGTGCCGTTTCACCGGCAGCAGAAGTCAATCGCGAATCCTCTCGGATAGTTCCTCCAACTGAGCAGGATGAGCCTGCTGAGAGCCACAGGAAGGCTAAACGAAAATCAAACAGGCCAGTTTTATCAGACGAGTCTGATGAAGATGGTGACTCTTCCCCAGGTAATAAAAAACTATGGGGCAGAATGCAGCACATGGAGAATATGCTCCAGATTCTGATACAGCAAGTGACTAAGGCCCCAGTGCTTCCCCAGGCTGCTGAGCAGCAGGGGCCTTATGATGAGGACACTATGGAATACTACCAAGGGGAGTTCCTTCCAGCGCCTGGTATAGGACTGGGGGATGCCTCCCTGGATTACTAATTGGGAGATGCGGGGCAGGATGCAGCTGACCCTGAGTCTGGTGTCCCTGCTTATGTGCAAACACCAGAGCACAAGAGCCACGCTCCGGGTGTCCCGGACATAGCAATGACATTTGCTATTCCGGAGGGAACTGGTGAGGCAATGGAAGAGTACCTTGCAAATAACATTAATCATTTAGTTTCTAACCAGCCACAGCACTCGGTCATCCAAGAGACCAGTAATAGATATAAAACACCTGTCAACTGTGTGTTGTTAAAAGTGCCTATGGTGAATCCAGGAATATGGGCACCTATGACTCCTTCTATGAGGGGACAGGAAGTACATTACCATCACGTCCTCAAACTGGTGGCGTCTACAATCACTGCATTTGGCACTATGGTCCGAGGGACCGTGTTAACTCAATTACAAAAAGACATGTTGGGTATGATGTGCAACGCTTTCTTTGAGGTTAATTATATTCGGAAAATCGCCAATAGGGCCGATCCTGAATCAAAAGTTTGCTGCACTCTGTAAGGCGACCAATGTCCAAATGCCTGACCTCCTCTTTGGTAATGATCTCGTGAAACAAATTTGGGATATTGTCGAGGAGGCAAAAACCATAGGGTTAATGAAGCCGGCCACGTCTCGACCGTCTATTCGGAAGCCGGGGGGCATTTACCGAAGGTCAGATCCGGGTGCTGGGCCCAACCGGAGGAAACCAGGGTGGCAACGAGGATATCCACCATGGCATTTTGCCTACAACCCCAATACGGCCAGACAACAGCCTTACAAGCCACCTGGAGAGGTACAGGGACTTTGTGTTCAGGTTAAGAATTCTGGTGTGCAACCTCCTATTGGAGGTAGATTATAATTGTTTTATAATGCATGGTGCTGTATAACGTCTGATATGCTTATACTAAATTCTGTGTCCGGTTCTACCATTGAGTTTATCTCAGGGATAGATCCACCTCACCAGCACAAGCCTAGTAAAATGTTGGTGTTTTCTGCTCCAGAGACTGAGCAGGTAAATGTGGAGATTCAGAATTTATCCCAAAAAGGTGTTATTGCAAAAGCCATTCATCATCCTCAACAATTTGTGTCTAATATTTTTCCCAGACCTAAAAAAGATGGTGGTTGTAGATTAATTCTGGACCTCACTCAATTAAATACTTCAGTTCTCTATAGGCATTTTTAAATGGACACACTCGTTACTGCAAAGCAGCTGATGTCACAGGGTTGTTATATGGCCACCATTGATTTACAAGATGCCTATTATTCGGTGCCAATTCATGCTCATTATCGCAGGTGCTTGAAATTTAATTGGATGGGACAACTGTGGCAATATAATGCATTGCCTAATGGATTAAGTTCAGCACCTAGGCTATTTACTAAATTGGTAAAACCTGGGCTGGGGCTATTGAGGGCCCACAATCACATTGTCATGGCTTATTTAGATGATATCTTAATTGTCAGCAACACTAAAGAGTCAGCTGAGGAATCGGTTGCAGCAATCAAAAATGTGTTTGAATCATTGGGGTTTTTGGTCCATCCAACGAAGTCCAAGTTACAGCCAACCCAACAAATTGAGTATTTGGGTTTTCTTATTGATTCAGTTCATATGACAGTCACATCACCAACAGCCAAGGTAGTCGATATTGTTAATGTCTCTATTTGCCTTACACAAAACCTTTATCCCTCCATCCGAGACGTTGCCAAGGTCATTGGGAAATTGGTAGCAGCCTTTCCTGCAGTACAGTTTGGAACTTTGCATTATCAGCATTTGCAAAGAGCAAGAGAACAAGCATTGAAACGAAATGCTGGCCATTTTGATCGGGTTATGCAGTTACCAACCACGGCTCTAGCAGAATTGCAGTGGTGGATTGTTAATGTTAGTCAAGCCACCAATCACATTTTGGTGGACGAACCTTCAGTGATCTTACAGACTGATGTTAGCGCTCTCGGATGGGGGGCTACGGACACAGAGTCTAGCTGTGGGGGTAGATGGACTGAACAAGAAGACTTGCTTTTCCACACACATGGGATTAATTATCTGGAATTATTGGGGGCATTTTATGGGTTAAAAGCATATTGCTCCACAATGACTGATTTACACATTCAACTCCAGATTGATAACATATTAATCATATGGGAGGAGCTAGATCAGTGTTTTGTGATAACTTGGCTAATGTTATCTGGCATTGGTGTATTTCCAGGAATATCTGGGTTTCAGCCATCTATCTACCAGGTATAGACAATGTGGTAGCAGAACTTAGGTCGAGAAAGTTTAATGACAATATAGAATGGATGTTGAATGCTAAAATATTTTAAACGATTGTTACTCGATTTGGATTGCCAGATATTGATCTCTTCGCATCCCGACTGAATCACCAGTTGCCTAAATATGTCTCCTGGGAGCCAGATCCAGGTGCAGTAGCTGTGGATGCGTTCTCGTTACATTGGGGACACTCATTATTTTATGCATTTCCTCCATTCTGCCTGATCGCGAAATGTCTCACCAAAATAGAGCGTGACTCCGCCATTGGCGTTTTGGTGGTCCCAGATTGGCCAACACAACCATGGTCCCCCTTGGTACTGAGAATGATGGAACAACCATTTATGATGATTCCCAGCTGCAGTAATTTGTTGGTGCATCCGGTTACAGGAGAATGTCACCCATTACATGACCGTATCAATTTGTTGGTCTGCAGGTTCTGACCAGACCATTCCAAGGCCTTGGATTATCGAACAGGACCATGGAGGTCATCACTGCAGCCTGGAGAAATAGCACTCAAAAACAATACATGGTGCACATAAAGAAATGGGAGATGTTCTGTGTATAATCAAATATATCTTATGATACTGCTAGCATATGTGATGTGTTGGAGTTCCTTGCTAATTTGCATTTTGATGAGCACCTCAGTTACAGTGCTATTAACACTGCTCGCAGTGCTTTGTCCTCTTATTTAGGGCAGTCTTCAGGACAACAACCTATCGGGTCTCATCCGTTAGTATCCCGGTTTATGAGAGGAATTTTTAATACAAACCCTCCTCAGCCCAGATACACAGCAATCTGGGATATTAGTATAGTTCTCACACTGCTTCGGCAATGGGCTCCAATTACGTCATTATCTCTGCAAAAATTAACTATCAAAGTGGTTATGCTAATGGCGCTGGTTTCAGCACAACGTGTACAAACATTACACTTGTTAAGAATCGATTGTATGCATTTCTCTCTCGATGACATCACATTTTATGTCTGTGATTTAATCAAACAAAGCAGACCAGGAAGGTCAGGAACCAAGGTGACCTTTAAAGCATATCCTGTTGACCAAATGTTATGTATAGTTGAACATTTAACCCAATATATTGCGTTAACAAGCAGTCTCAGAGGTTCTGAGACAGGACTGCTCATTAGTCACAAAAAGCCATATAAACATGTGTCAGTACAAACTATTTCTAGATGGTTGAAACAGGTTCTCAATTATGCTGAAGTCGACACTGATGTGTTTAAATCTCACTCCACCAGGGCGGCGTCTACATCCGCGGTGAAGGCTCAGGACGTGCCGCTAGATCAAATCCTCGCGGCCACAGGATGGTCTAGAGAGTCAACTTTTTCTCGTTTTTATGACAAACCTGTTCAGACAGTGCCACGGTTTGGGCCTGCTGTTTTGGGTTCCATTTAATTCTGTTGCTTTGTTTATATCGATTATTGTTTATAATTTCCCCCTGGGACAGAGGGGTTATTCCTGTTTTTTTGTTATCATTATTAAAATAGTTATTGAATAATTCATGAAATATTCAATATATTATTTATTTACTACTGTGTCAACCAAAGCAGATTTTCATATGGAGTGCATCTACGGCATGGAAACACAGAGCTTTGAAATCTTCACGTAGTCACTCACGTGACTCTGAAGTAAAGTAGTAAGATTAAACGAGAACGAGTGCCCTCCGCTCCCACCCTCATAATCTAAGAGATCATCTGGTAGTTCTAGTTTTCTTAAAGCCTTACTATGTTACTTCGGCTATTTGTTTTCTGTGTTTTCACACCGCTGCTTTGAAGTATGACGCGCATGCGCCTGGCCTGGCGGGGCTTCTTCACGTAATCCCTCAACGTCACTCCTCATAAAATAAGGATCAAACTTTGAACTGGTAAGTTCTCATTTAATCTTACTATTTCATTGGATGAATTTTCAATTTGTAGAGCTCTGCTTTAAAGCATTTTGCACAGATGCATTAAGCAAGTAATCAGAAAAAAATTGTACGACAAGGGACTATTTCTGAGAAAGAAAAGCAAAACAAAAAATGGGAATCTTTTCTATTTGCATTGAGACCATCTGCTACCAAATTATCCATTAAAAGACAATCTCTCTGCATAACAAGAGTGGCATCTTTATCTCTCGGCCAATATAAATATCTTTGGAGCCTGAATGATTCCATGTGAAAGACAAAATGAATCATTTGAATCAAATAATCTGAGAATGCATCATCCAAAATAATAATTTTACTTGACCCATGTAATATATCAATTGCTTCAATCTCGTGGAGGGACATTTCAGAAGCAGCATTTGACCTTGAGTTGGAAATTTATGGCTTGGCAATCGTAATAAATGAAGGCAGCCCCAGAAATGCAACACATATTTGCTTTCTGAGTAATTCATAGAATCGAAAATGAGCAGATGTTTGAGGATAACATACAATCGTATTGCTATGCAGTTTACACACAAAACAAAGCTATTGCATGCTTTAGATGAATAATAAATAAAGGAATGGAATATGAAAAGTGGCTCAGTTTTCATTCACTGGGAAAAGAGGAAATAAAATGAGAATTTGCGTAAGGATTTCTGCGTTACCACAGAGATATTCCATGGAAGATCAGTAGATTATTTGAATGCATCTTGGGCATAGGCATTGGTTTTAAAAACAGCAACCAAATGCACACCTTAGTTTAGTTTAGTTTAGAGATACGGTGAGGAAACAGGCCCTTCGGCCCACTGAGTCCGCATTTAACCGCCATAATTTAAACGCCATAAGTTAACATCCAGTTTTATCAAGATGCGTGCCGTGGCCACGCCACGCCATGCATCTTGATAAAACTGGATGTTAAATTATATTTAAATGGCAAATGTTTGCCAAGTTTTGAACTCCCGGTAAGCTAACTGAATAATAAGATGTAGATGTAAGATTTTATAGAGGGTGTATCATAAAACGGTGTTCACTCTCGTTAAAAGTCTCGATCGTATAAGGCATGCAAGAACACTGAAAGCCAGCAGGCAACTGATGCCACCTCAGTATTACATTTGCTGTTTAATATAATCAGCTAATTTCCTTTACTTCCCTCAGAATGTCTGATTAGCTCTTCACTTCCTTGGCTGTCTCTTTAATGAAACATGATAAATTATTGCAGCTGGCCGCGTTTCAACATGTCCAATCCCTGCATTGAGATTAGTGTACCACTGCCGGGATGCAAGACGGGACAGGGATAATTACTCTGGGAGAAATAGCGAGTCAGGCTATCATACAGCCGGAGAGAGAGATGTATCCCTTTTCTGCATTTTTCATAGATAAAGTATTCTATCTTTGAATGCAAGAAGATAAAAGCAACTCCACCATTGGAAAACAGGAAACAGGATTACTTTAATTCAGGGGGAAAATAAAAATAACTGTATTTACAGGGCGGAATGGTGGCACAGCAGTAGAGCTGCTGCCTTACAGCGCCAGGGACCTGAGTTCGATCCTGGCTACGGGTGCTGTCTGCATGGAGTTTGCATGTTCTGCCTGTGACCGCGAGGGTTTTCTCCAGGTGCTCAGGTTTCTTCACACATCCCAAAGACGTGCGAGTTTGTGGGTTAATTGGTTTCTGCAAATTGTCCTTAGTCGCCGGTTGGAACTAGTTTACAGCGAGATTGTTGGTGGGCCTTGTTCCATGCTATATCTCCAAAGTAAAGTAAACTAAACTAATGACATATTAATGATAAATTAATGGCTTGTATTTACAGTGGATTGTCATGTTGTAATAGTTTTAAACCTTTTCACTGGTATAACATAGACACCTCAAAATAAGTGGCTGAGAGAAATATCTACTCAAGAGCAATTGGTTCATTGAGGTTACTCTCAATATTAATTGCACATGAACTTGAGGGCAAAGATTTGAATGCATTTTAATGAAACAAAACTAGGTTAAATGAATGACATCAGCAGTGCTATACTAATTAGATCCAACCACTCATTGAAGGAAAATAAACTCTATGCTCACATTCTGGTGATTTGCAAAATCTTCATAGTATAGTTTGACCATGGCAGTCAGAAGTTTAAATTTCACCCTGAACAGGTACATAGCTCGTAGATGCAGGTACAGTACATTGTTCGTTGAAAATTGCAATGTAGGTAGATAGGGTGATTAAAAAGGTGTTTGGGACATTGGCCTTCATCTGACTGAGTATTGAGTAAAGAAGTTTGCGGGTCACATTGCAGATATAAGGCCTGAGCTATAGGTTGAGCAGGATAGGACTCTATTCCTTGGAGCGCAGGAGGATATAATGATTATAAAAACATGAGAGGAATAGATTGTCCAGACGCAGAGTCTCTTGCCCTGAGTATGGGAATTGAAATCCAGAGGACATAGATTTAAGGTGAAGGGGGAAAGATTTAACAGGAACCTAAGGGGTAACATTTTCACACACAGGGCGGTGCATGTATGGAACGAGCTGCCAGAGGATGCAGTTGAGGCGGGTACTAGTGCAACATTTAAGAAACATTTAGACAGGTACATGGATAGGACAGGTTTAGGGGGATATTGGCCAAACACATGCAGGTGGGACTAGTTGGTTGGTGTGGGCAAGTTGGGCCAAAGAGCCTGTTTCCACGCTGTATGACAGACCTCATGTTTTCGCTGAACTCCATAGACTGTATAATCAAAAAGCATAATTTCTATAAATACATAAATACATTCCTTTATTTGTAAGCATTTTAGAGTCATAGACACAGAGTCATAATGCACAGAGCCCAATTTCTCCATGCCGACGAAGACACCTCTTCTACGCTACTTCCATTTGCCTGTGTTTGGTCCAGGTCCCTCAAAACCTTTCCTATTTGTTCACCTGTCCAAATGTATTTTAAATGTTGTTATCATACTTGCCTCAACGACCTTATCTGGCAGCTCTTCGTTCCATATACCCACTTCCCTCTGTGCAAATATAGTTTCCCCCTCAGTTTCCTATTAAATCTTTCCCCTCTCACCTGAAACATATGTCCTCTGGTTCTTGATTTCCATGTTCTAGGTGAAAGGCTGTGCACTCAAAAATACATTCTTAATTGAGAAGGCATTAGTTGCCCATGCTAAAATCTCACCTCTGCTATTATTTAAATCCCACTTTAAACAAACTGAACCTAAAGGGCCTGTCCCACTTGGCCGTCATTCAAGCGACAGTGACTGTCTCGCGCGTCATCATGCGTCAGCACAGCCATCTGGAGCGCGTGATGTCTTTTGATAACCAGTTTATGATAATAACCCAGTTTATGATATTTACCCAGTTTATGATATTTACCCAGTTTATGATATTTATAGTGATTTTCTAAAATGTTCCCGTTTCTTGATTGGTGCTAGCGATTGGAAAACTGCAGATGTAATGTCCCTATTCAGAAAAAGAGGTGACTGAAAAGTAGCAAGCTGCAGACCAAATTAATTTGTATGAAGGAACTGCAGATGCTGGTTTAAATTGAAGATAGACACAAAATGCAGGAGTAACTCGGCGGGACAGACAGCATCTCGTGAGAAGGAATGATTGATGTTTCGGGTTGAGACCCTTCTTCAGTCTGAAGAAGGGTCTCAACCCGAAACGTCACCCATTGCTTCTCTCCAGAGATGCTGCCGGTCCCACTGAGTTACTCCAGCATTTTGTAACACTTATCTGGTTTGCTGTTTCATTTCTACCAACTGCACCACTTCTCATGTCATTTGTTTTTTCCAGCAGTAGGAGATACAACATTTGTCTTTTTAACCTCATCCTTACCCACAATCCAGGGACCCAAGCAGCCATTGCAAGTGAAGCATCAATTAACTTTTGCACTTTCCGGTTTAGTGTATTTTGGTGTTCACCATGTAGTTTTCTCTACGAAATTGTGCAAATTTTTAAATCGTTCACGCTTATATCCATGACGCGTAAAAGGCGGGCCGACTGCGTATGGGCGGCGCATGGTTACGCATGGTGACATAATCATGCGTCACCAGGCACTACACGTACGAGGTCAGGACGCCTTTGTGTGACCGCAATACGCCTGCGTGTGACCGCAATATGCCCGCATGCGTACTCGATATGTCACGCTGGAGGTGAGCAAAGATTTTGTGCCCTACAAAATCCTGGATGCCATGCGATACCGCGTGCAACTCCATACCCCTCCGAGCATCTCCATGCGAGTGTCCCGCGCGGCCCACACGCTACCCGTGCATCTCAACGCGACAACGAGGTCACGTAATTGATGTGCAAATGACAGCCAAGTGGGACAGGACCTTAAAGAACTGGGTTTTCTGCTTATCCATCCATTACAGTCCCTTGGCTAAGTCAATCAGCAGAAAATATGTATAATGGGAAACCAAACTGCTTGCCCTGCTGACAGAGAATCTCACCAATGCTTCCATTGACGAAAACTGGTGTACCAATTACAGATAGCCTCAGGCTTATACTTTAGCAGTCAAGACCAACAGGAATGATTTCCCAAGGTAGATAGATATTCATATTTATAAGGGTGTGTACTTTGACAAACTTTCCACGGCTAAGGTAATAATGGACAATGAACTTTGTGTAGGAGGGAACTGCAGATGCTGGTTTACACCGAAGATAGGCACAAAATGCTGGAGTAACTCAGCGGGACAGGCAGCATCTCTGGTGACGTTTCAGGTCGAGATCCTTCTGCATACTGAGCCTGAAGTCTGAGACTCCATCTGAAGAAGGGTCTTGACCGAAAACGTCACCCTTGATGAGTTTCATTGTCTGTGCTCGTTCTCACCTAACAAACAGCTAACAACGGCCTGTTTCCTTTATCATTGTGACTTTTTTGCATGTTTTTCATTAATATGTTCTAAATGTTCTATTTGTTCTTTTGAATGACTGTATTGCAAATCAATTTCCTTGTATGTTTTTACATACTTGGCTAATAAATTAATTACAATACAATATATCTCTCTACATCACTGTCTGCATCTCTCGTTACCCTTTCCCATGACTCTCAGTCTGAAGAAGGGTCTCGACCCGAAACATCACCTATTCCTTTTCTCCAGAGATGCTGTCTGACCCGCTGAGTTACTCCAGCTTTATGTGCCTATCTTCGGCTATTAAAGACTACTTGTATACCATCACAGTAACTGAAGTCATGTATGGTAGCAAAATGGGGCGATTGTAGTAATAGTCAAGCGCTTTAGTCCATTGATGTGTCATCATAACTTAAAACATTATAAAACTGGATAGGGAATGTAAATGCAGTTAATTTATGAAATGTTTGTTATATAGAGCGAGCATTAATAATGTCAGCCATGAAAGAACTTAAACTTTTCACTTTAAGGAAAACATTGTTTTGGTTTAATTGAAGGGCAGCACAGTGGTGCAACTGTTTGTTAGCACTGGAGACCCTGGTTCGATTTCACGATAAAGTGCAAGTGAAATAAATTTGCCAGCAGTAGTACAATAAAAAAAGAACACACAATACACAATAAAAATGTAACACAAACATCCACCATAGCATTCATCACTGTGGTGGAAGGCACAAAATCTGGCCAGTCCTCCTCCATTTCCCCCGTGGTCGGGACCTCAACCCTCAGCAGCGGCCGCTGCGGGCATCCAGATGTGTAGACAAGGTAAAGTCCAGATAAGTACTGAATCGGTGCCTCAAGATGGTCTAGGCCGCAGGCCGGCAGTCGAAGATCTGAAGTCCCCGCCGTGCTGCAGCCAGAAGCACCGCAATATTCCAATACAAATAAACTAATATCTTATATTTATAATACCGTTTTAGATACTGACATCCAGAGTCATATAGACGAGCATGGGAGGATGAATTAGCTCAACCCATAATGAAAGCCACATGGGATGAAACTTTACAATATATACATCATTGCTCGTTAAACACTAGACAATCCTTAATACAGTTTAAAATATTACGTAGATGACACTTATCGAAGACAAAATTAAATAGGATCTTCCCAAGTACTTCCCCTCTCTGTGATAAATGTCAATTTCAAGAAGCCAATTTAACTCACACTTTTGTAACTTGTATAAAAATGCAAAATTTTTGGACGGACATTTTAAAAATTATCTCTAAAGTTATCGATAATCAACTGGACCCAGATCCAAAATTTTTGGACGGACATTTTTAAAATTATCTCTAAAGTTATTGATAAACAACTGGACCCAGATCCAAAATTAATAATATTCATAATATTAGGATTATCAGAACATACCACAAATATGATAAGCCAGAGACACTTCCTTGATTACAGTTTAATAACTGCAAAAAAATTAGTACTTAAATTTTGGAAAAAACAGCAACCCACACAATTAAAAGGTGGATTACTTTGCATTTGGAAAAAAAATTAGATTTGTCTTAATTGACAAACCAGAACTAGTTTTTAAAATATGGTCTCCAGTTATTGAATTTAAAAAAAAGTAAACTGGTTTAACACAAAATTAAAGTCAAAACTTGAGTTTAGGATTGGATGAACAACTATACTCAACATCTCCCGGATCTATCTCTACAATCTTTATATTTGTAATCTCCTTTCTTTCTTGCTTTTTTTCTTTCTATTAGTTTACAGTTTCTCTTATCTCTTTCTTTCTTTATTTCTTTTCTTTAAAAAAAACGTTAAAAATTGAAGCTATGTAAGAACTCTGTAACCAGTTTGTCATTTATTATCATTTGCTCATATGCTTTTAATAAAAAAAATAAAATTAAAATAAAAAAAGAAGCACCGCAAATCGCAGGGCCGGCGGTTGGAGTTCCTCTACAGGGGTCCCGGGGGAGGGACGCCACTCAGGATGTTAAGTCCCCGCCGCGCCCGCGGTAGAAGTAGACCGCGGGCCAGCGGTCGGAACTTCTTCTCCTCCGGGGTCCCCAACGAGGGATCCCAGGCCTAGGACACCGCCAGCTGGAGCTCCGCAGTCCGCGGCTTCAGGCTGTCGGGGGACCAGCGAACGGAGCGCTCCTCTCCGGCAACACCCGGCGAGGGCTCACCCGCTCCACGATGAGAGTCCACGCTGCGCCCACAGCTGAAGCCCCGGGCGCGTCTCCAGGAAAGGTCGCACCGATCCTCGATGCTAGGCCAAGGGGGAGGCGACATGGAAAAAATCGCCTCTCCATGGAGGAGGCGGCCAAAGCGGTTTCCCCCTTACTCCCCCACACGACCCCCCACACGACCCCCCACACAAGACACACAAAGAAACATTAAAAACACACATTAGGACATACTCAAAAAAAGAAGTGGAAAGAACTAACACGCTGCTGGCAGGGCTGCCGGCTTGCAGCGCCCCCACCGACCACATGGGTTTTCTCGGGATACAAATGTTTAAACCAAAGAGAGACACAAAAAAACGCTACTTTGAAAGGCCGGGATCATTTTTTTTTAAGGAAGAATGTTCAGAAATTATTGTGAAACATTTAACTGGCGAAGTAGCAAGTCTGCTCCCTTGCAAAGGATGTGAATTTTTAAAAAAGAAGCAGAGGATTGGAGACACAATGGACTGCAGATTCTGTCTATGGAAGGGAGCCCACCCAAAATGTCCTTCTTTTCCTTCCTTTCACAAACATTGTCTGACCAACTGAGTTCCTGCAGCAGTTTGTGTTTTGCACTGGGCCATGCACAAAAGAACAACCAAGGACATTTAACATTCAGGGAATTTCTTTAGTTTAGTTTAGAGATACAGCATCGAAACAGGTCTTTCTACCCACCGAGTCCACACCGACCTGCGATCACTGTATACTAAAGGACCTGTCCCACTTAAGTGTCCTTGGCACGCAATTTACGCGGCCTCGTGTTCACGTTGGTCACGCGCGACTTTATTCGACTGCACGGCCGTCTGAAGCGCGTGATGTCATTTGAAGTTGGACGCAAAATGCCGGAGTAACTCAGCGGGACCTGCAGCATCTCTGGAGAGAAGGAATGGATGATGTTTCGAGTGAGACCTTTCTTCACGCTGAGTTACTCCAGCATTTTGTGTCTATCTTCAATTTTCTTGGCCTTGCTCTGGGAGTAGAATTGGGGCGGATCCGGACTGCAATGGCCGTGAGCCCCAGGCTGAGCTTGGCGATTGTTTGCCTGCTTCTGCTGCTGTTGGAGGTGAGATGTTGCGTCGCGTCAGGGTCTTGGGCCTGTCCCACTTTCGCCGTCAGTTCCGCGACAGGCTGTTGGCATGCGACGATTTTGTTCGCTACAAACATTTCGGAGCCCCGTGCGATGTCACGCACAACTACATACCCCTCTGCGCTTCTCAGTGGGACCGGCCATGCGTGGCCATACGATGCCCGTGTGCCATAACGCGACCACGAGGTCGCGTAATTTGCGTGCCAAGGACACATAAGTGTGACAGGGCCTTAACACTATCCTTAGATACAAGGGACAATTTACATTTATACTAAGCCAATTTTACTTCAGAGTCACGTGAGTGACTACGTGAAGACCCCGCCAGCACGCATGCGCAACATATCGTAGACCGCATTGCGAATCGACAGGCAGGAGGAGCGTCGCTCCTCCAGCGGTAAGTTTAAAAATGGCCCGCAGGTGAGTACTTACCATTCCTGAGGTCGTTGTCGGCTGTTAGTATTTTTCTCACAGAGCGCACCAAGATGGAATTGAGGACAAAGTCCAAATGAGCCGCTGCCAAAATAGCTGCCGAGGACCGCGAAGCAGGCAGCCAGCAGTGGTCGGGTTCTCCAGAGCTGCTGATCCAAACCGCAGCCCCCAACTTCACGCCGCTACAGCCCGCAGGAACTCCTCGGACTGGCGGCAAAGCCACCCGGAAATCGGGCAAAACTGTTGACTCGGCTGGAGGACACCCTGCCTGCGGGAAGCGACAGCAGTCGATTATCCCACATGGAGTGGATGGTGGAACAGTTGCTCCAACATGACCTGCTACAGCAGGGGTATGGTCACAGTGGGTCTCCTCGCAGACCCACGGCAGCACCCTTTACAGGGCTGCTAAATGTCTCACCCTCTTCGCAGGGGAGCATAAGGAGTCAGAGCTGGGCTGACTGTGAAGAAAGGAGTGTGGCTGAAGAAACACCAATGCTAGGGGTGCCAGAAGAGGAGCTACTGGGCATGGTATCAAAATTCACGATGCCTACCCAAAAAGGGCTGCCATTGCAGCCGAAGTTGGCAGCCAGTATAAACTATACGGCAACTAATCAACTTCAGGAACAGGTCATCAATGACACCACAGCCAAATACCTAGCTCCAGAGTATTGTGTCTCCCTCAACGTGCCTGCAGTCAACAACCCCATCTGGGGAAACTTGAGCCCTGGCATCAGAAACCAGGAAGTAAAACTCCAAAGAATCCTAAAACTACTGGCTTCTGGGATTACGGCCGTTGCCAGGTCAGTGGACGGAGTGGAGATGTCGGAAGAGCTACAGGATGCCCTGGCACTCCTCTGTAACACTCAGTTTGAGATCAACTGTTACAGAAAGAGTGTCATCCGACCTGCACTGAACCCCAAGTTCGCGGGGTTGTGCAGAACCAGCAGTGCACAGCCGCCTACACTGCTATTCGGGGACAACCTGCCTAAACAGGTAAAAGACCTCGATGAAGAGGCAAAGACAATAGGCATGATAAAAGTGCTGGCTGCACCCAAGTCCTCGTACCTGCGGCGACAGCACCCCTATGTATCCACCAGCAGACCACGCTACCACAGCGATAGAACACCTGCTGGTGAAAGCTTGAAGGCCCTCCAACCTGCCCAATGGTCTTGTTTAGACCATGCCCCAGCACGGCTTTCCTGGAAGATGCACCAACCCCACACCACAGCGCCTCCACCTCCCAGGAGACAAAGACAGAGGAAACCAACGCAGCACCACAGGTAACCATGGGAATAGGTGTTTCTGGTTGTCTCGGGAACATTGCATGTGTAACTTCTTCACGGATTGGGGGATGGTTGCACTTGTTTCGGGATGTATAGAGTTCTATAACTTTTGATCCCTTCATACCGCAAAGTATTCAGGGATACAAAATTGAATTTGTTCACAAACTTCCCCTTCCTGTTCAGCATGCACCTGGTCGAAATTTTGTACTTTCACAGAAAGAAAAGCTAGAAGGTCATGCTGAACTCTTAAGGCTACATACGAAAGGGGTAATTGAGAAAACCAAAAATGAATCTCATGAGTTTGTATCGAACATCTTCTCCAAAAATAAAAAAGACGGCGGATGCCGCATCATTATTGATTTGACACAACTGAATACTTTCGTGCAGTACGCCCACTTCAAAATGGAAACTTTTGTTACTGCCAAATAACTAGTTTCCAAGAGGTACTTCATGGCTTGCATCGACCTAAAAGATGCATACTATTCAGTACCAATAGACAAAGATCATCGCAGATATTTGAAATTTGCCTGGATGGGGCAGCTCTGGCAGTATAAAGCGCTGCCTAATGGATTAACATCAGCACCCAGACTGTTTACCAAATTATTGAAACCAGCTTTAGCGTGTCTCAGAAAACAAAAACATATTGTTATGGAATACCTCGATGACATTTTAATTGTGGGGAAAACCTTGGAGTTGGCCAAATTGGCTGTCAGTCACTGATCACATTTCAAAAACTGGGGTTTCTCATCCATCCAGACAAATCCAAATTAATGCCTTATACCACAATGGACTATTTGGGATTCATGATTGACTCTGTTCATATGTCTGTAACTTTGCCACCGAACAAAGCATCAGACTTGATAGAGGCATGTAACATTCCGGAAGTGGCGGCGCTGCGTGGCAGCTGCGGCTCACCTGCAGTCCGTCTTTTTTTCTTTTTTTTTCGTCCTTTCGTGTCTGTTTTTAGTTAGAATTTTGGTTTATTAGGCTGTGTTTGTGTGGGGGGGGGGGGGAGGGTGGGAGGAACAAGGTTTTAGTCTCTCCCTTTGGGGGATGCGACCTTTTCTTGTCGTGTCCCCCGTCACCGTCTCCGTCTGTGCTGAGGCCTAATGGCGGAGCTGGTGGCCTCGGAGCTGTGGCGAGCGTTCAGAGCTCCAGTGTTCCAGCGGCGGCGGCGGCCCGGCTTCGGGGGCTTCGGGGCTTCGGGGCTTCGGCGCTCCAGCAGTTGCTCCAGCGGTGCTCCAGTAGCGGCCCGGCTTCGGCGCTCCGGCGGCTCTCCAGCGGGTGCTCCAGCGGCGGCCCGGCTTCGGCGCTCCGGCGGCTCTCCAGCGAGTGCTCCAGCAGCGGCCCGGCTTCGGGGCTTCAGCGGCTCTCCAGCGGGTGCTCCAGCGGCGGCCCGGCTTCGGCGCTCCGGCGGCTCCGGCGGCTCAACAGCGGCTCTCCAGCAGGTGCTCCAGCGGCGGCCCGGCTCCGGCGGCTCGGGCGGCTCTCCAGCGGCTCTCCAGCAGGTGCTCCAGCGGCGGCCCGCCTCCGGCGGCTCGGGCGGCTCTCCAGCGGCTCTCTCCAGCAGGTGCTCCAGTGGCGGCCCGGCTTCAGAGCTCCGGCGGCTCCAGCGTTCCCGTGGTCGATCCTGGCTGGGGGCTGTGGTGGTGTTCCGGCGTTCCGGCGGCGGCGGCGGTGGCGGTCTGGCTTCGGAGGCTCGGCCGCGGGCCTGGTGGACGATGACATCGAAGGCCTGGATTGCCTCAGTACAGAGGGGGAACAAGTAGGGAAAATGACAAAGACTTTAAGACTTTTTGCCTTCCACCACAGTGAGGAGGTGCTTGGTGAACTCACTGTGGTGGATGTTAAATTATGTGTTTATTGTGTGTTTGTTTTAATTTATTACATGTTATGACTGCAAGGTAACAAATTTCGTTCAGACCGAAAGGTCTGAATGACAATAAAGGAATTCAATTCAATTCAAAAACAGCCTTGCTGGCATCAGTACACCGTTTATTCGGCAAGTAGCCAGGGTAATTGGGAAGCTTGTGGCTGTCTTTCCAGCCACACAATTTGGGCCCTTGCATTACCAAAACCTACAAAGAGCAAAAATTGCAGCACACAAAAACACCATGCTGGCCATTTTGACAGGCCAATGCAATTACCAGCAAAAGCAAAATTGGAATTACAATGGTGGATAGACAATGCTCGACATTGCTCTAATCCCATTACAATCACAAACCCCTCAGTTGTATTACAAACTGATGCCAGCGCTCAAGACTGGGGAGCAACTAATACCACCTCCAGTTGCGGTGGTAGATGGAATGCACATGAATTAACCTTACTCCCGGCACTGGGAATTAATCATCTAGAAATGCTGGGAGCATTTTATGGACTCCGGGCTTACTGTTCAGACATGCACCATCTGCATGTATGCCTACAAATTGATAATACCACCGTTGTGGCTTACGTTAATCATATGGGTGGAATTAAGTTGATATCTTGTGATGAATTGGTCAATACAATCTGGCACTGGTGCTTAGAAAGGAACATTTGGATATCAGCTACTTACCTTCCGGGTAAGATAAATACAGTGGCGGACACCAGGTCACACAAGTTTAATGACAACACCTAATGAATGTTGGACCACAAAGTGTTTGCTGATATCGTAGCTTGGTATGGAACACCAGATATCGACCTTTTTGCATCCAGACTCAATCACCAAATACCAACATATGTTACATGGGAACCAGACCCTGGAGCAGTAGCCATGGACGTTTTCTCACTACAATGGGAGGATTTGTTTTTCTATGCATTTCCCCCCTTCTGCCTCATCAGTCGGGTCTTGCAGAAAATTCAACAAGACTCCGCATTGGGTATTCTGGTTGTACCCGACTGGCCTACTCAGCCATGGTTCCCTGTGGTGCTGGACATGGTCTCAGATCCATGCATTCCAATACCCAAACGTCCGAGTTTACTGGTACATCCTGTGACAGGTGAGAGTCACCCATGCCATGACCGGATGAACCTATTGGTTGGCAGGTTTTGAAAAGGCCACTCCTGGAATTTGGACTTTCAGACCGAACAATGAATATCATCACGGCATCGTGCAAGGAGTCCACCAGGAAACAATACCTCACTTACGTCAAAAAATGGGAGGTGTTTTGTACCAAGACAAACCCTGCATGCGACACTGCCTGCATTACGGAACTGCTGGAGTTCTTGGCAAGCCTTCATTTTGATGAAGGTTTAAGCTACAGTGCCATCAACTGTGCCAGGAGTGCCCTATCCTCATATCTGGGACTAGGTTTAGATCATCTTGCAGTTGGGTCTCACCCCTTGATGTCTAAACGTATGAGGGGTGTTTTCAACTCAAATCCCCCCAGGCCTAGATATTCCCAGACCTGGGATATTGGCATTGATTTAACCTTGCTCCGAGGTTGGGCACCAGTTACATCTCTTTCCCTAGCCAAATTGACATATAAAATGGTAATGCTGATGGCAACGGGTCCAGTCCCTACACAAGCTAAGTCTGGACGGCATGGTTATATCCAACAATAAGGTAACTTTCTTCATTCATGAGTTACTCAAACAAAACCCCATAGACAGCCGCCTATGCATAGTGACCTACCTTTTACATTACCTGGAGGTCACCAAGTGTCTCAGGGGCACAGAAAGGGCTCTGCTTATAAGTCACAAACGTCCTCATCACAGAGTCACCATTTCAAGATGGCTAAGGGTGGTATTGGGTGCAGCGGGGGTGGACACTGATGTTTTTAAATCTCATTCCACCAGGGCTGCATCTACAAGCAAGGATGATGGAAGCTCATATGGACCACATCCTTGCAACGGCGGGTTGGGCTAATGAGAAGTCCTTCCAGCAGTTCTATAATAAACCCGTGGCCGCGCCTGAGACGTTTGCAGACACAATTTTAAGTTCTGTATTATAATTTCCCCGAAGTAGGGGTATTATTATCATTATTTGTTAAATAAATATCTTCTTGTTTTTTCAGCACAGTTTCATGTCTGAAATTCGTTAACATACTTCCTCCATTTGTCATTATGGCAGTGTGTGAGCATGGACTCGTTTCCAGGGCATGAAATCACAGAGCTTTAAAATCTTCACGTAGTCACTCACGTGACTCTGAAGTAAAATAGTAAGATTAAATGAGAACTTACCAGTTTGAAATTTGATCTTTATTTTATGAGGAGTTACGATGAGGGATTACGTGCCATCCGCTCCCAACCCTCTATTATAAAGGTCAATTGGTATGCTGGTTCTCTTATCTTACTATCTTAGTCAACTCTGTTATCTGTGATTTCACACCGCTGTTTTGACGCATGCGTACTGGCGGGCTCTCCACGTAATCCCTCATCGTAACTCCTCATAAAATAAAGCTCAAACTTCAAACTGGTAAGTTCTCGTTTAATCTTACTATTAACTCACACACCTCTACGTCTAGAGTGTGGGTGGAAACTAGAGGTCCCAGAGAAAACTCACCAAGGTCACGGGGAGAATGTACAAACTCCACATAGAAAAGCACCCATAGTCAAGATCGAACCCGGGTCTCTGGTGCTGTAAGGCAGCCACTCTACCACTGCACCACCTTGCTTCCCCATGTTTTAAAGTAAATGGGTATTATTGAATTAGCCACGCAATAGAGCTCGCATCGCACTTTTCTCTTTTTATAGGTAATTGGAAATGAAAACAGGAATTGGTCTATAGGTGGTGGGAGTAGGTCACTAGATTCCAATCATTTGAGTCTATTGTCTGGTTAGATTTACTGTCCAGTGAGTAATGGAGCCAATGCTATGTTCTCTCTGAAAACAAATTGTGAAAGATTTGTTTTTTGAAATCTACAGAAGTAAGACTGGTTCATTTTGGACTAGGTCAAACTTGAGAAAGGGGGTAATTGCACTGAAACTAGTGTGAAAGCAGATCTTTTTTTTTTCAGTGATAGTAGCAGAATTTGGCCATTTTGGCCCATCAAGTCTTACTCCACCATTCATTATGGATGATCTATCTCTTTCTCCTCACCCCATTCTCCTGCCTTCTCCTCATAGCCCCTGACACCAATACTAATTAAGAAAATCTGTCTATCTCTACCTTAAAATATCCATTGACTTGGCCTCCAGAGCCTTCAGTGGTCAACGTGCGTTGACCATTGCTTTGAAAAGCTTGTTTCGAATTGTTTCGAATTAAATAGATTGAATCAATTTAATCATTGGTTGTAAGATTCTTTAGCACATCCTGAAATTATGAAAAATGTTTTATAAATATGAACATTTCTTTCTATTGAAACTGTGCTGGGATCGCTGGTTGGTGCGGACTTGGTGGGCTGAAGGGCCTGTTTCCACGCTGTATCTCTAAACTAAAAAAATGAAAATATAGGTCACAGATCTGTCTTGATTCCAGTGAAGAGTGGAATTAGTTCAGTAAGGAAAGTGCCTCCTAAACCCAGTCTATACGGAATCATTAGACGTGAGTCTGTAGTGTGGTCTGGAGCCAAGTGATGATGTTGAAAGCCAAAATGAGCATCAGTGCGGGTGTCATTAGTGAGCAAGGGAGACTTGATAGTACTGTCAACCATGTCCCATCACTTTGCAGAACACTGAGGGTAGATTGTTCAACAGGTAATTGACCCGTGCGATCTGTTCTGGTATTTGTGAACAGGACATGCCTGGACAATTTACCTTCTTGTTATGTAGGTGTCATTGCTGAGGTGCTCTGGAAGTGCTTGGTTAGAAGGCAAGTGCATCAGGAACAGAGTTCTTCATCACTACAGACAAGGTGGGTGGCACAGTCAAAAGCGCTGTTTCCTCACAGCTCCAGAGAGCCGAGTTCAGTCCTTAACTTTGATTCTTTCCATGTTTCCTAAAATGAGAAAGTGTGGTCAGTCTGAAGAAGTGTCTCGACCTGAAACGTTACCCATTCCATCTCTCCTGAGATGCTGCCTATCCCGCTGAGTTACTCTGGTATTTTATGTCTATCTTCAGTTTAAGCCAGCATCTGAAGTTCCTTCCTACACATGATAAAGTTTGATATGGGCACTGTCATGAGCTTAATGCTGATTAGTCACTGCACCTTAATGTTTTCTGCTTTGAACTACTATATTTGTCCTCTATCATTCCCGATGTAGAATGATAGAAGTGTCTGACAAAACTAAAGAATTACCCTCAGTGTGAGATAGAATTTATTTCCATCAGGATTGTATATATTCAGTCCACCAGTACTATCGCCATTACTGCTGAGGTTATGCTCCATATTTATTTAATTAACAGAAGCTGAATCCCTCCACTGCTGTGCTGGGATTTGAACATACTTTTCTGGGTAATTAGCACCAGTCTCCAGATTGTTAGTCCAATAACAAATTTACCAGACTCCGGTATCCTGTATCTTGTTCACTAACATTGTTAATTATCAATTTTTTAATCTTATGGACCCAGTGTCAATGTATTTTTACACATACAAACATTGTGTAATTAATCGTGCAATTAATAAAGAATCCGCTCATGTTATTAACTTCTTCAGATTTAGGTTTACTATTGCTTTGTCAAGCATGTTATCCAAAGAGATCAGATATACTATACATAAACATAATGTATAGGAAGGAACTGCAGATGCTGGCTTAAACCAATGATAGACACAAAAAGCTGGAGTAACTCAACGGGACAGGCAGCATCTCTGGAGAGAAGTTTCACCCAGAGAGTTGTGAATCTGTGGAATTCTCTGCCACAGAAGTGGAGGCCTATTCACTGGATGTTTTCAAGAGAGAGTTAGATTTAGCTCTGAGGGCTAATGGAATCAAAGGATATGGGGAGAAAGCAGGAATGGGGTACAGATTTTGGATCATCTGCCATGATCATATTGAAAGGCAGTGTTGCTCGACGGGCCGAATGGCCTACTCCTGCACCTATGTTCTATGTTTCTATGAATGGGTGATATTTGTACATTGTACATTTTTACAGAAGCTGTTCCTGAGTCTGGTGGTGCACACATTCAGGCTTCTGTACTTTTTGCCGGACAGGAGCAGGGAGAACCGGGGTGGGACACATCTGAGCATGTTAGCTGCTTTCCCAAGGCAGCATGAAGTGTAGATGGTGGAAAGTCTAGTCTATGTGATGGACACGGATTACATCTACATCTCTCTGCAATTTCTTGCAGCCTTAGAGCTGTTCCTAAACCAAGCTGTGATGCAAACCGACAATATGCTTTCCTACGATACGATACGATAAAACTTTATTCATCCCCGGAGGGAAGTTGGCCATTTGGTCATGGTCAATATGGTCATTGGCCATAGAACATCCCATTCTATGGTGCATCTGTAGGTTTGTGACAGTCAACAGAAACATGCTGAAGTTCAAGTAGAGGCGTTGGTGTACCTTCTTGACAGTCACATCAATGTCGTTGGTCCATGACAGGCCACTGGTAATATTAACACCAACAAACTTTAATTTCTCAACCATTTCCCCTTTTGGAACATTGATGCAGATTGGGGCATGTACTCCACCTTGCTTCCTGAATCAATACTATCTCCTTCACCTTGCTGACATTGAGGGAGAGGTTATTGTCCTGACACCATGTCACAAAGTTCTCTATCTCCTCCCCGTATTCTATCATGTCATGGTTTGTAATTCGGCCCACTGCAGTGGTGTCATCTGCAAATGTGTGGTCGAAGTTTGAGCTGAATTTGACCATACAGTTGTGAGTGTTTAGGGTTATAGTACGGGACTGGCAACACATCCCATTTATATTCAAAATGGCAGTGGAATGTAGTGAGTCCTTACATGCTCTTCTCAAAGATGGTTCAAGGTTATTTTATGTGGCTGTGTGTATTGCTGCTTTTCACTTAGTATGGCTGTATGGAACTAAAATGTCACTGTACCATAGTTGGTTAAGTGACATAAATGCAAACGAACTTCAACTTGAACTTGAACCCAATAGGCAACATGAATGGGCATTATCTACTAAGATGTTTTTGTGATCTTTTTGCTCTATGAACTAAATTACAAATGTCCGCCGACCCACGACACTCCACCGCCCTCCAGCAGCCCGCAGCCGTCGCCTCGCCTGCAGACTGGACTCTGCAGCGGGCCTGAAGCCTCCACGTTGCTAACTCCTCCCACCACTCTGTTTTTAACGGCACTGGGTCCTAGTGCCCGTCTCCTCAGCCCCAGTAACCTTAGTGGCTATTCCACTGGGTCTTCCCCATCCCCCCCCCCCTACCATGTAACCCCTGCTCTTCCCCACCCACACCACAGCCCCCATACCCCTCCACCCCTGACCACCCTCCACCCCCCACCACACAACGCTTCCGTCCTCAGTGTACTCACCTGCCTTCCTCCGGACACAACCCCCATCCTTGCCGCGTGTTCACCATACCCCCGGACCTCCCCCGCTCTCCGACACTGAAAGGTCGGTCCTCAGCAGAGGTCTTACGTTTGTCCCCCTCCATCCCACCTCAATGAGTTCCGTGCCACCACGACTTGGACCTCTTCTACCGTCGCCTCCGCCTCACAGCGTTCTTCCATGGGAAGAAGTCCTCGCCCCAAACTGATGATCCCTTTTCCTCTCTCCAACGTACCCCCTCCTCTTGGACCCCCCCTCGTAGCCTTCCGGCTCTAGAACTATTTATCCAGAACTGCCGTCGGGACATCAACCGCCTCGACGTCTCCACTCCCCTGTCTCACTCCAATCTCTCCACCCCCGAACGTACTGCCATCGACTCACTCCGTAACAACCCAGACAATGTTATCAAACCCGCCGACAAGGGAGGTGCCGTGGTAGTCTGGCGCGTCGATCTCTACAAAGCAGAGGCCGCGCGCCAACTCTCGGACACCTCCTCCTACTTACCCCTGGACCATGACCCCACTGATGAACACCAGGCCACCATCTCGAGCACCATAACCGACTTCATCAGCTCCGGCTCCCTACCCCCCCCCCCCAAGCCTCCAACCTCATCGTTTCCCAGCCCCGCACGGCCCGATTTTACCTTCTCCCCAAAATCCACAAACCCGACTGCCCTGGCAGACCCATTGTCTCTGCCTGTTCGTGCCCCACCGAACACATTTCCACATACCTCGACGCCATCCTATCCCCCTTTGTTAAATCCCTCCCCACCTATGTTCAAGACACCTCAGACACTCTCCGTCAGCTCCGCGCATTCCATTCTCCAGGCCCCCATCCTCTCATCTTTACCATGGACGTCCAGTCACTCTACACCTTCATCCCCCACCAGGACGGTCTCAAAGCCCTCCGGTTCTTCCTCAACCAGAGGAGCAACCCATACCCGTCCACTGACACCCTCCTCCGCCTAGCGGAGTTGGTCCTTACCCTCAATAACTTCTCTTTTGACTCCTCCCATTTCCTCCAAACACAAGGCATGGGCCCCAGCTACGCTTGTCTCTTTGTTGGGTACGTCGAACAATCCTTGTTCTCGGCGTACCAGGGCCCCATCCCCCACCTCTACCTCCGTTACATCGACGACTGCTTTGGTGTCACCTCCTGCACCCACACACAACTGACTGACTTCATCCATTTCACCACCAATTTCCATCCGGCACTCAAATACACTTGGACCATTTCCGACATTTCCCTACCATTCCTTGACCTCACCATCTCTATTGCAGGTGATACACTCCTGACCGACATCCATTACAAACCAACTGACTCCCACAGCTACCTGGACTACTCTTCCTCCCACCCTGCTTCCTGTAAGGACTCCATCCCCTATTCCCAATTCCTCCGTCTACGCCGCATCTGCTCCCAGGATGAGGTGTTCCACACCAGGTCATCACAAATGGCTTCATTCTTCAGAGAACTGGGATTCCCCTCCCTCACTACAGATGAGGCTCGCACCAGGGTCTCCTCCATACCCCGCAACACTGCCCTCTCTCCCCATTCCCCCATTCGCAAACAGGGCAGAGTCCCCCTGGTCCTCACCTTTCACCCCACCAGCCGGCAAATACAACACATAGTCCTCCGCCAGTTTCGCCACCTACAACGTGACCCCTCCACTCGCCACATCTTCCCATCTACCCCCCTGTCTGCCTTCCGCAAAGATCGCTCCCTCCGCAACTCCCTTGTCAATTCATCCCTTCCCTCCCGCTCTACCCCTTCCCCGGGCACTTTCCCTTGCAACCGCAAGAAATGCTACACTTGGCCCTTCACCTCCGCCCTCCACTCCTTTCAGGGACCCAAGCAGTCCTTCCAGGTCCGACAGAGGTTCACCTGCACCTCCTCCAACCTCATCTACTGCATCCGCTGCTCCAGATGCCAGATGATCTATATCGGTGAGACCAAGCGGAGGCTTGGCGATCGTTTCGCCGAACACTTCAGCTCGGTCCGCATTAACCAACCTGACCTCCCGGTGGCTCAGCACTTCACCTTCCCCTCCCATTCCGTTTCCGACCTCTCGGTCCTGGGCCTCCTCCACAGCCAGAGTGAGCAACACCGCAAGTTGGAGAAACAGCACCTCATATTCCGCTTGGGGAGTCTGCATCCTTTGGGCTTGAACACTGAATTTTCTCAATTCTGTTAACCCTTGCTGTCTTCTCCCCTTCCCACCTCTCCCTCAGCCCTCGGGCCCTGGCATTCCCTCTCTCTCTATCTCCCTCCCCCACCCTAGTCGCACCAGCTTCTCATTTTCACACCACAAACAGCTTACAATGGCTTGTTCCCTTTATCATTAATACTTTTTTTGCATATCTTTCATTCATTGTTCTTTATCTCTCCACATCACCGTCTATATCTCTCGTTTCCCTGATCCCTGACCAGTCTGAAGAAGGGTCTCGACCCGAAACGTCGCCTACCTCCTTCGCTCCTTAGATGCTGCTGCACCCACTGAGTTTCTCCAGCCTTTTGTGTACCCTGGTATAAGATATATCTCAGTAATCAAAGGGTCACATCCATCCTACAGTTGCACAGAACTTCCCGTGCACTGATGCGTCTTCACAGTCTCTGACATCCTTGCAATGGTCATTTGGTGACAATAAAAATACATTTTGAAATGATTTTTCTGCCTGTAAATCACTGTCAAGCAGTTGATTTCAAAGTGCACCTGATAACGAGAAGCCAGTCTCTCATCCTTACAGCATTCATAATCTGTCGTTGCTTCACTCTTGAGGTTTGTGACATTGTCAAAAGGGCTCAATGTTACTCGCACTTTCCAGCTCGCAGCAGGTTATCTGTAATCTGACACTGAATGAGCTACCTCGCAGGCCAATATCTGACACTTTAATTCTCATTCCATACACCTTGCATGTGCCCTACGTGTCCCAGTATCATCAGCTCGCATACAGATCGTGCGATGTTGGGTAATCAGTGCAGTCAGAGCAGAGAAAACGCATTCATATAAAAGAGGGCACAATGCATTGATGATAAAAGAGCCAGAGTTATTTTGACTCATTTTGCAGGTGGTATTGTGAGCATATGAATGACTTTCATCTCCAACTCAGTGGGAAATTGTCATGCAAACAGCATTCAATGTTTACCATATTCTTCATTCCCCAAATTGTATGAACTGTGTGATGTTTCTGCTGGATATTTTAGTAAACCTGTTTTTAGAGATACAACGTGGAAACAGGCACATTGGCCTACTGAGTCCATGTCGACCAGCAATCACTCGTACACTAATTTAATTCAGTTGAGTTTAGAGATACATTGTGGAAATAGGTCCTTCAGCCCACCGAGTCCACACTGACCAGTGATCACTGGTATACTAGTTCGATAGCCTACACACTAGGGACAATTTACAGAAGCCAATTAACCCACAAACCTGCACATCTTTGGCATGTGGGAGGAAACCGGAGTCACAGGGAAAAACCACATGGTCACAGGGAGAACGTACAAACTCCATACAGACAGCATGTGTAATCAGGATCAAACCCGGGTCTCTGGCACGGTAAGACAACAACTGTGCCACTGTGCTACCACTGCATTGTTCAAAATATATTACTTTAATCTATTGATTAAAAATAATAGGACAATGAAAAACATATCATTGCTTTACTTTCAAAGCTTTTGAAATTTGTCTCTTGCTGTACATTATCCCATGGATGGAATTTTGGAGCGCGTGTGTTTAAAAAAAAAAGCATTTGAGTGATTTCTGTACAATTTACATTTTTCATATAAAGGATAACAAATGTATCAGTTTTGACATTGATGCTCTTGGGAACACTCAGGTGAAATATATTATTGAAGTAAACTTAAAAGAAAGGGAATTTTAAATTTGACATTCCAAATTCCAAATTTACAAACAAACCCGTTTATAAAAAAGAATACAAAACCCATCTACTGGAGTAACTCAGCAGGTCAGGCAGCATCTGTGGAGGGACACAAAATGCTGGAGGAATTCAGCGGGTCAGGCAGCATCTGTGGAGGGACACAAAATGCTGGAGTAACTCAGCGGGTCAGGCAGCATCTGGACAGATGATGCTTCGGGTCAGGACCTTTCATCAGAGTCCTGATCTGAAATGTTGCCTGTCCATTCCCTCCACAGAGCTGCCTGATCTGCAAGATCCTCCAACACTTTGTAATTTGCTCGAGATTTCAGCATCTGCAGTTCCTTGTGTCTTCATTTTCAAACAAAAAGCTCCATTCTGCTCAAAGACAGGGAACGATATCTGCAAATAAAATTTTCGAGTTGGGCTAAGCAATTGCAGACAACCTATGTCATGAACGTTACTCTTCCTGGGAGGTTACAGTTGAAATAAGTGTGATTAGAATTTAATCAACATAATGATGAAGCTTGCCCCTTGGTGAAGAAATGCCGTAATCTGTGGTGTACCAAAACCTCTGATTGAACGCACATTATTTACAACCTCTCCTTAAACTCAAAACACATAAAATGTACTGGCCTTGAAATTACTCTGCAGGAATGATACAGCGGAGAGGTTTAATGCTTTCATATATAGTCACTTAGCTAGTGGTAGTGAGGTGCTAACCCATATAAAGGAATGCCTCAATAACTCTGTTCAAATAGTTAGAAGTGAACAGAACCCATTAAGACTTTGGATGCAAAGTAGAATCGGGGCTGCATCTGCCTTCTCTGATGAATATAAAAGATTGTATGTCATTATGTCAAAAAGGAGGAGTAGATATTATCACTCACCAATATTTATCTCCCCGTCCACAGCTGTAAAAACAAATAACCTGCTTATTATCCCATTGCTATTTGTGGAGACTTGCTCTACACAAAAAAATGCTGTCACATTTCCAGTTACAGTGACGATACTTCAAAAGGTAATACATTGTCTGAGGAGCACTGACACATCCATGGATGGAATATCAATGCACCTCTCTTTATTACTGAAATTCTGCTTTCTGCTTTCGTTCTATTGCCTCTTTGGCACAGATGCAGATGCAGATGACGTGCTTCCACTCCAGTCTCAGAGTTCTATGGTCGTTGATGAAGATAATGTGAGACCCACAGATTCCAGCAGTGGATAGGATTCAAGATGGTGGCGGCAGCGGATGCAGGAAAGAACGGTGCTTGGAAGCATAGAAACATAAAAACATAGAAAATAATAGGTGCGGGAGAAGGCCATTCAGCCCTTCAATATAATCATGGCTGATCATCCAAAATCAGTACCCTGTTCCTGCTTTCTCCCCATATCCCTTGATTCCGTTAGCACTAAGAGCTCTATCTAACTCTCACTTGACCAGGTGTCCTGAGGTCAGCTGTGGAAGGGACACGAAGGCTGAGAGGTGGACGTGCGAGGTAAGGGATGGCACAATCGTGGATCGATGTGCCCGGATCGAACGAGGCATCAGTGGAGTGGGCCACTTAAGGACCTACAGCAGCCTGGGGCTGGAATGGATCAGACTCAGCTCCACGAGTCATACAATATGGAAACAGGCCCTTCAGCCCAACTTGCCCACAACTGACCAACATGTCCCATCTACATTTGTCCCACTTCCCTGCGTTTGCCCATTATCACACTAAACCTGTCCTATCCACGTACCTATCTAATTGCTTCTTAAACAATTATAGAGGCCGAGTACACAGATCAGACATGGCCTACAGTGCCACAGAGCAGTGGTGCAGCAGAGTAGCAGTGGAGGACATCGACAACATCGCTTAGCCAGGCCAACACTTAAAACTCTCGTCTTGTATTCTGGGAGATCAACAGAATGCAGCAATATTTTTTCTGCTTATGTGGATAAATTGGTCTCCACTTAGAATGTAAAATTAACTCGAAAATTAGTCATGTGAATGCTTGCAATCTTTTGCAGCTACCTGAATTGAGATTGTGTGTTATAGGTGAGAGCCAGCTTCACGTTCAATACATTTTAAATGAACTGATGTGGACAGGATTTTTTTTTTTTTGCTTCATCGTAGAAGCCTAAATTCATTGGACTAGTTGTCCAAGTACCTTGCCAGAATTAGATCCTGGAAGCATTACCGTAGATGTTCAATTTCTCCAGATATACAAACCACAAAGAAAGAAGTTGAAAGTGACCCAATAACCAGGGGTCTGAATCATCGTATTGTTAATGCAATGGTATATACCATTTAGCCCATCCATAACAACGCCTAGTACAGCCATCCCATTAGTTCCATTCTGGAACATCCAGGGATCGAGGGAGCTGAACATCCAGGGATATTCAATATTCAGGAGGGATAGAGAGAAAGGAAAAGGAGGTGGGGTAGCGTTGCTGGTTAGAGAGGAGATTAACGCAATGGAAAGGAAGGACATTAGCTTGGAGGATGTGGAATCGGTAGGGGGTAGAGCTGCGAAACACTAAGGGGCAGAAAACGCTGGTGGGTGTTGTGTACAGGCCACCTAACAGTAGTAGGGAAGTTGGGGAAGGTATCAAACAGGAAATTAGAAATGCGTGCGACAAAGGCAAAACGGTTAGAATGGGCGACTTCAATCTACATATAGATTGGGTGAATCAAATTGGCAGGGGCGCTGAGGAAGAGGATTTTTGGAATGTATGCGGGATAGTTATCTAAATCAACATGTAGAGGAACCTACGAGAGAGCAGGCTATTTTAGACTGGGTATTGAGTAATGAGGAAGGGTTAGTTAGCAGTCTTGTTGTACGTGCACCCTTGGGCAAGGGTGATCATAATATGGTCGAGTTCTTCATTAGAATGGAGAGTGACATTGTTAATTCAGAAACAATGGTTCTGAACTTAAAGAAAGTTAACTTTGAGGGTATGAGGTGAATTGGCTAAGATTGACTGGCAATCAATTCTAAAAGGGTTGATGGTGGATACGCAATGGAAGACATTTAAAGACTGCATGGATGAACAACAAAAATTGTTCATTCCAGTTTGGCAAAAGAATAAATCAGGGAAGGTAGTCCCTAATGCATCCATGGATAACAAGGGAAATCAGGGATAGTATCAAAGCAAAGGATGATGCGTACAAAATAGCCCGAAAAAGCAGCATACCAGAGGACTGGGAGAAATTCAGAGAACAGCAGAGGAGGACAAAGGGCTTATCAGGAAAGGAAACATAGATTATGAAAGAAAACTGGCAAGGAACATAAAAACTTACTGCAAAGGTTTTTATAGATATGTGAAGAGAAAGAGATTAGTTAAAACAAATGTAGGTCCCTTGCAGTCAGAAACAGGTGAGTTGATCATGGTGAACAAGGATATGGTGGACCAATTGAATAACTACTTTGGTTCCGTCTTCACTAAGGAAGACATAAATAATCTGCCAGAAATAGCAGGGGAACGCGGGTCAAAGGAGAAATTGAGTGAAATCCAGGTTAGTCGGGAAGTGGTGTTGGGTAAATGAATGGATTAAAGGCCGATAAATCCCCAGGGCCAGATAGGCTGCATCCCAGAGTACTTAAGGAAGTAGCTCCGGAAATAGTGGATGCATTAGTGATAATCATTCAAAACTCTTTAGATGCTGGATTAGTTCCTGAGGATTGGCGGGTAGCAAACGTAACCTCCCTTTTTAAGAAGGGAGGGAGAGAGAAAACGGGGATTATAGACCAGTTAGTCTAACATCGGTAGTGGGGAAACTGCTAGAGGTAGTTATTAAAGATGGGATAGCAGCACATTTGGAAAGTGGTGAAATCATTGGACAAAGTCAGCATGGATTTACGAAAAAAAATCATGTCTGACGAATCTTGTGGAATTTTTCGAGGATGTAACTAGTAGCGTGGATAGGGGAGAACCAGTGGATGTGGTGTATCTGGACTTCCAGAAGGCTTTCGACAAGGTCCCACATAAGAGATGAATATACAAACTTAAAGCATATGGCATTGGGGATTCAGTATTGATGTAGATAGAGAACTGGCTGGCAAACAGGAAGCAAAGAGTAGGAGTAAACGGGTCCTTTTCACAATGGCAGGCAGTGACTAGTGGGGTACCGCAAGGCTCAGTGCTGGGACCCCAGCTATTTACAATATACATTAATGATCTGGATGAGGGAATTGAAGGCAATATCTCCAAGTTTGCGGATGACACTAAGCTGGGGGGCAGTGTTAGCTGTGAGGAGGATGCTTTGAGACTGCAAGGTGACTTGCATAGGCTGGGTGAGTGGGCAAATGTTTGGCAGATGCAGTATAATGTGGATAAATGTGAGGTTATCCACTTTGGTGGCAAAAACAGGAAAGAGAGACTATTATCTAAATGGTGGCCGAATAGGAAAAGGGGAGACGCAGCGTGATCTGGGTGTCATGGTACACCAGTCATTGAAAGTAGGCATGCAGGTGCAGCAGGCAGTGAAGAAAGCAAATGGTATGTTAGCTTTCATAGCAAAAGGATTTGAGTATAGGAGCAGGGAGGTTCTACTTCAGTTGTATAGGGTCTTGGTGAGACCACACCTGGAGTATTGCATACAGTTCTGGTTTCCAAATCTGAGGAAGGACATTATTCCCATAGAGGGAGTGCAGATAAGGTTCACCAGACTGATTCCTGGGATGTCAGGATTGTCTTATGAAGAAAGACTGGATAGACTCGGTTCATACTCTCTAGAATTTAGGAGATTGAGAGGGGATCTTATAGAAACTTACAAATTTCTTAAGGGGTTGGACAGGCTAGATGCAGGAAGATTGTTCCCGATGTTGGGGAGGTCCAGGACAAGGGCTCACAGCTTAAGCATAAGGTTGAAATCCTTTTGGACCGAGATTTGAAGGACTTTTTTTCACACAGAGAGCGGTGGGTCTCTGGGACTCTCTGCCACAGAAGGTAGTGGAGGCCAGTTCATTGGCTATATTTAAGAGGGAGTTAGATGTGGCCCTTGTGGCTAAGGGGATCAGAGGGTATGGAGAGAAGGCAGGTACGGGATACTGAGTTGGATGATCAGCCATGATCATATTGAATGGCGGTGCAGGCTCAAAGGGCCGAATGGCCTACTCCTGCACCTAATTTCTATGTTTCTGTGTTTCCCGCACACTTCCCTAAAACCCTAAATAGAGCAGACAATAATAGGAAAATGGGGAATGGTTCATTGTTAGCTAAGGGGAAGGTGACAAGGAGGCATACAATCAGTGACATTAATCAGAACGACAGTAAAACTAATTGGCGAACTATGGTGGGGGAGGGACGGAGGGAGAGGGAAAGCAAGTGTTACTTGAAGTTAGCGAAATCAATATTCATGTTTGTAAGCTGCCCAAAGAAAATATGAGGTGATGTTCCTCCAATTCGCGTTTGGCCTGACTCCGACAGTGGAGGAGGACCATGACAGAAAGGTCTGGGTGGGAATGGGAGGAGAAGTTAAAGTGTTTAGCAACTGGGAGATCGCGTAGGTTTAAGCGGACTAAGCGGTTGTGTTTAGCGAAACGATCGGCAAGCCTGTGCTTGGTCTCGTTGATATACAGGGGTCCACACCTGGAACAGCAGAGATACAGTAGATGAGGTTGGAGGAGGTGCAACTGAACCTCTGCCTCACCTGAAAGGACTGTAGGGGTCCTTGGATGGAGTCGAGGGAGGAGATATAGGGAAAGGTGTTGCATCTCTTGCAGTCCCTAAAATGGATGCAAGTTATTCTCTCTCAGTTATTGGTACAATTTTCTTTTAAGGAATAGTTTAATTCTGTATCTGATATCATTTTAAACAGTGAGTTCCGCATCATCATCGTTATTTATTTGAAAATTGATTTGCATTATCCCCTGGAATCTTGTTTGACCCAAAGTTGAAATCAATATTCCCTGGTCCCGGATCTATCTGCTAATGAGAACAACTTCCTTCCATTTGACCTAATTAAACCTATCATCATACTTCTATCAAAGCTTCCCTTATTTATTTTTTTTTTCGTGGTTTTTTAATTGTTGCTTTCATGGAAACTCAAGCTCTTGTTACTTGTTCTGTTTGGCAACAGTAAATTAGTCACAGAATCCCAGGAAAGACAGGAATAGTAACAGCAAATGATTTTACCACAAGCTGTGTGGTTATGCATAAAGAATGAACTGTGTGAGAAGGCTGTTCCCTATGGTGAATAAAACATTATTTTTACCAAATAAACATGTCTAATTTGAATCCAGGCTACAGCTTTTGGTCTAGACATAAATTTGCACTTCCATTTCTAAGCTCTGAACTACATAGACTATTATTATTTCACTATTATGGCTCTTTTTGTATATTTATATATATATGAAGAGAATGGGGAATTTGTTAAAAACATTAATATGTCTCTGATTTTTCATCGATGGGAAAAATCCACTGGTCCCGGCAGGCGGAGGGGGGCTCTGTGCGAGCTGGCCAAAAATGACAGCCGTAGGTGGCGGCGTTCTCTTGGAAATCACAGCACAGCGAGCCAAAACCGGTCAAGATCAGACTTTTAGTAATATATAGATAGATCGATATATATATAAATACAGTGGCTTGCAAATGTTTTCATACCCCTTGAACTTTTCCACATTTTGTCACGTTACAACCACAAACGTAAATGTATTTTATTGGGATTTTATGTGATAGACCAACACAAAGTGGTGCATAATTGTGAAGTGGAAGGAAAATGATATACGGTTTCCAAATTTTATTACAAATAAAAAACTGAAAGTGTGGCGTGCAAAAGTATTTATGCCCCCTGAGTCAAAACTTTGTAGAACCACCTATCGCTGCAATTACAGCTGCAAGTCTTTTGGGGTATGTCTCTACCAGCTTTTCACATCTAGAGACTGAAATTTTTGCCCATTCTTCTTTGCAAAATAGCTCAAGCTCAGTCAGATTGGATGGAGAGCATCTGTGAACAGCAATTTTCAAGTCTTGCCAGAGATTCTCAATTGGATTTAGGTCTGGACTTTGACTGGGCCATTCTAACACATGAATATGCTTTGATCTAAACCATTCCATTGTGGCTCTGGCTGTATGTTTAGGGTCGTTGTCCTGCTGGAAGGTGAACCTCTGCCCCAGTCTCAAGTCTTTTTGCAGACTCTAACAGGTTTTCTTCCTGATTGCCCTGTAATTGGCTCCATCCATCTTCCATCAACTCTGACCAGCTTCCCTGTCCCTGCTGAAGAAAAGCATCCCCCACAGCATGATGCTGCCACCACCATGTTTCACAGTGGGGATGGTGTGTTCAGGGTGATGTGCAGTGTTAGTTTTCCGCCACACATAGCGTTTTGCATTTAGGCCACAAACTTCAATTTTGGTCTCATCAGACCAGAGCACCTTCCTTCACATGTTTGCTGAGTCCCCCACATGGCTTGTGGCAAACTGCAAACGGTACTTCTTATGGCTTTGTTTCAACAATGGCTTTCTTCTTGCCACTCTTCGATAAAGGCCCGATTTGTGGAGTGCACGACTAATAGTTGTCCTGTGGACAGATTCTCCCACCTGAGCTGTGGATCTCTGCAACTCCTCCAGAGTTACAATGGGCCTCTTGGCTGCTTCTCTGATCAATGCTCTCCTTGCCTGGCCTGTCGCTTTAGGTGGACGGCCATGTCTTGGTAGGTTTGCAGTTGTGCCATACTCTTTCCATTTTCGGATGATGGATTGAACAGTGCTCCGTGAGATGTTCAAAGCTTGGGATTTTTTTTAATAACCTAACCCTGCTTTAAACTTCTCCACAACATTTATCCCTGACCTGTCTGGTGTGTTTCTTGGGCTTCATGATGCTGTTTATTCACTAATGGTCTCTAACAAACCTCTGACGCCTTCACAGAACAGCTGTATTTATACTGAGATTAGATTACACACAAGTGGGCTCTATTTACTAATTAGGTGGCTTCTGAAGGCAATTGGTTGCACTGAATTTTATTTAGGGGTATCAGAGTAAAGGAGGCTGAATACTTTTGCACGCCACACTTTTCAGTTTTTTTATTTGTAAAAAAATGTGAAAACCATGTATCATTTTCCTTCCACTTCACAATTATGAGCCACCAGTTTGTGTTGGTCTATCACATAAAATCCCAATAATATACATTTACGTTTGTGGTTTTAACGTGACAAAATGTGGAAAAGTTCAAGGGGTATGAAAACTTTTGCAAGCCACTGTATATATATATAGTGCAAGCCAATTTTTCTCACTTTATTTCGAATCGGAATATATGGAATGAGGATTTCTCCAGATGCACTATAGTTCATCCATTATCATTACATAGACCGACTCAACCATGTTATAGTTTAATATTCAATTAAACCGGAACATATAAAAGTGAGAGTAGAATCTTCAGCACCTTTGAGTTGAAAAAGGAGAGCATTTTATAAATGAAGTTTAGTTTAGTTTATCGTAACATGTACTGAGGTACAGTGGAAAACTTTTGTAGTGGCCTAACCAGTCAGCAGAGAGACACAATACATGATTACAATCGAGCCTTCCACAGTGTACAGATACATGATAAAGGGAATAACGTGAATAATGTTTAGTGCAAGATAACGTCCAGTGAAGTCGAATTAAAGGTAGTTCGAGGGTTTTCAATGAGGTAGATAGTTGCTCAGGACTGCTCTCTAGTAGTTGGTAGGATGTTTCAGTTGCCTGATAACAGCTGGGAGGAAACTGTCCCTGACTCTGGAGGTGTGCGTTTTCACACTTCTATGTCTTGCCTGATGGGAGAGGGGAGAGGAGGGAGTGGCCAAGGTGCGACTCATCCTTGATTATGCTGGTGGCCTTGCCGAGGCAGCGTGAGGTGTAAATGGAGCCAGGATGATATGAGCTTGTCATAATCTGCAATTTTGTGCGTTTTTCGATGGAGTTATTCCCAAACCAGGCTGTTATGCATCCCAATAAAATGCTTTATACAGCACATCTGTAAAAGTTGATGAGAGTTGGTAGGCGCATACTGAACTTCCTAAGCCTTCTAAGGAAGTAGCAGCATTGCAAGAGACTTTCTTGGCCATTTCTAGTTCTTCATTTCTCATAAGGTATCAGCATTAATTTGTTAACTCAACCTTAACTTTCGTTAATGTACTGGCCTAAAGTTTTTGTTTTTTTAATAAATTCCAGCCATGATCAATTTCCAATTTTGGGGAGAAGGAATTCTTCTCCAATAAGAAGGAAATAGCATTAGAGTCATAGTGTCATACAGCATGGAAACAGGCACTTCGGCCCAACCAAGATTCCCCATATAAGGAACATAGAAGATAGAATAGTAGAGCAGAACAAGCCCTTCAGCCAACAATGATTGTGCCAAACAAGATGCCAAGACAAACTCCCATCTGCCTGCACATAATCAATATCCCTCCATCCTTACATATCCATTGGCCTATCCAAAAGTCTCTTATCTGCTTTTGGACATCTTTAGAGGTATATCTGTGACTCAGAAGCTTATAGGAGGAAGGGGATCACTGCTGCCTTGTCGAAAGCAAGCTTTGTGCCAGATATAAGATCTTGAGCCCTTGGACTGCCAAAGTAATGGGGGCTTTGTGAAAGGGGTGCTGACTTTCATCATCGATGTTGGCCTTCATTGGGAAGTTGTTCCGAAGACATATGAAGTGGTCTATGTTTTTTTTTTTAACTTAAGGAAATGTAAAATAGGACAGTATAGCAGAGGAACCGGCTGTTTGGCCCATAACGACCGTACTGCACATGATGCCAAAATATACCAGTTTCCTCTGTCTGCACGTGATCCATATCCTTCCATTTCCTTGCATTTCCATTTGTTGATCTAAAAGCTTCTAATACATGCTGAGGAGCAGGATATGGATCATGTGCAGACATTTTCTATGGTACAGTGTAATGTAAATGTTTGATTGGTGGTGCTGACGAGATGGGCTGAAGTGTCTGTTTCCATGCATTATAACTCTTACAGGGAGTATTTGGAGACTGCATGTTCTCCCTGTGACTGGTTGGCCTCTCCCAGGTGCTCCTTTATCCTGCTGCGCTGCACCGGCATGCTGGTAGATGAATTGGTTGTGTAAATTGCCTCTCATGTAGGTTGTGGCAGGAGAATCAGGCCTTAGTTAACAGGCATTTGGGAGAGAATAGGTTAGAACATTAGAATGCTCCACGAGGCAGCATGTACTTGGTGGGACAAATGGCCTCCTTCTGTTTTGCAAAGAAATATAAGAACATTTCAAACGTATCAAAGGTTTCAAACGTCTTTTATTGTCACGTATACCAATTAAGGTACGGTGATATGTGAATTACCATACTGTCATATGAAATAAAAAAGCAACAAGATCCACAACTACATAAAAGTTAACATAAACATCCACCACAGTGGATTCCTCACATTCCTCACTGTGATAGAAGGCAAAAAAGTCCAATCTTCTTCTTTATTCTCCCGCGATGAGGGCAGTTGAACCATCTGTCGGGGGAAATCAAAGCTCCTGCAGCCGGCGGTCGAAGCCCCGCTTAGCGGCGATCAATACTCCGTGAGCTCCGCGATGGTAACTCCATAGGCGACCACGGTGGAGCTCTCAAAGGTCTCCAGCAAAGGCTGCCTACTCCTTGGTGTTAAGCCGCAGTGCGGACGGTGATAAGATACAGAATTGCATCTCAGTCGATATAAGCGATTAGAAAAAGTTTCGCCCAACTCTCCCCCACCCCCCACATAAAAAAAAAAACTAAAGAACAATAAAAACATACATTTAACACATACTATTAACACACAAAGAAGGAAAGGACAGTCAGACTGTTGGCGAGGCAGCCATTGCTGGCGCCACCCAGCAGTTAAGAAGTTGAGTTTTAATCTTTCCAGTATTACAACTACCATCAAAGCCTGAGCTAAGAATCACAGAATGGAGATCTATTTTGGAAAGTATGATGATAAATCAAACCAATTAGATCATATGACCAAAAGACACAGGAGGAGAATTAGGCCATTCTGCCCATCGAGTCCCCTCTGACATTTGATCATAACTGATCTATTTTTCCTTCTCATTCTCCTGCCTTCTCCCTGTAAACTTTGACACCCTGTCTCACTTAGGCGACTTTTTAGGCGAGGGCAGGAGAGTCTGCGCTCGCCACACGGTCACCACATGTTCACTGATGGTCTCTGGTGAGTCTCCTTCAAAGTCGCGAGGAGTTCCTGCATTCCAGGAACTAGTCACGGCCTCACTATGGTCGCCGCAAAGTTTTCAACGTTGAAAATTTTTCTGTGACCAAAAATTGGATGCCATGGAGAAAATCGATAATCCTGTAGTCGTAGGTGTAGTTGTAGTGGGGTCGCCATATAGTTATGGGTAGTCGAGGTAGTCATAGGTAGCTTTAATTAATCGCCTTTGCTGACATTTTAATTGCCTTTGCTGGTCATTTTCATCGGCTCATTGGGGAAAGAAAACGTAAGCAGGTGTTTTCAAAACCAAGGATAACTGGCTGGTAATGTTTAATGTCTGCCGAACTTCACAGCTGTGTATCTCTGGCTTATTAAAAGTGTCTGAATTCTTAAAAGTTGTCTCCACTCCTTCTCCCCCCTTCTCCCCCCTTTTCCCCCTTCTAAAGGACTTACCGTACACTGTGTTATCCGTCTTAATTACAGCGCCAACCTTCCTGTTCATCACGATGTGTTTCTGTATCACCTTGGCTTTCTACCGTGTGGATTTGAGATAGTGCTCCCCCGCTTGCCCTGGCCGCCGCCTTTGTGATATGTTTGTATGTGTGTGTGTGTTCCACTCTGACAGTTGCCGTTCCAGTTCCCCGTTTTTTAGGCGACTGCCGGCAACTTGACAGTCGCAGGCTGTCCGCTGAATAATTGCCTAAGTGGGACAGGCCCATTACTAATCAAGAACCTATCAATCTCCGCTTTAAAAATAACTAATGTCTTGGCTTCCACAGCTATCTGTGGCAATAGATTCCGCAGATTCACCGCCCTCTGGCTAAAGAAATTCCTCCCCATCTCCATTGTAAAGGTACGTCCTTTTGTTCTGAGTGTAAATTGTCCTAACTATGGAGAAATATATCAAAGGTCTATGCTGTAGCGTGTATCAATTTCTACTGATGATAAAAAGGGATAACATGATTGTGAATATACTTGGAACATCCTGCAAAGACAGGGGCCATAGCACATACAATTTGAACAGTAAATATATAGGAAGGAAAATATGTTGGCCTTCATTGCGAGAAGATTTGAGTTTAGGTGCAAGGGGTTACTACTGCAGTTGTACAGGGCCCTGGTGAGACCACACCTGGAGTATTGTGTGCAATTTTGGTCTCCTAATTTGATGTAGGACCCTTATTGTTATTAAGGGAGTGCAGCGTAGGTTCACCAGGTTAATTCCCGGGCTGACATATATAATGAAAGAATGGGATGACTGCGCTTGTATTCACTAGAATTTAGAAGGATGAGAGGGTATTTTATGGAAACATAACATTCTTAAAAGATTGGACAGGCTAGATGCAGGAAAAATGTTCCTGATGTTGGGAGAGTCCAGAATTAGGGGGTCACAGATAAAGAATAAGGGATAGGCCATTTAGGATCGAGATGAGGAAAAATATTTTCACCCCTAGAGTTGTGAATCCGTGGAATTCACTGCCACAGAAGGCAGTGGAGGCTAATTCACTAGATGTTACTGTAGATTCAGCTCTTAGGGCTAAAGGAATCAAGGGATATGGGGAAATAAGCAGGAACTGGGCACTGATTTTAGTTGATCAGCCATGATCATATTGAATGTCGGTGCTGGTTCGAAGGGCCGAATGGCCTACTCCTTCACCTATTTTTCTATGTTTCTATGTTTTCTATGTTGCTAACTGCAGATGCTGGTTAACATCTGAGATAGACACAAAATGCTGGAGTAACTCAGCAGGACAGGCAGCATCTCTGGAGAGAAAAAATGGGAAACATAGAAATTAGGTGCAGGAGCAGGCCATTCGCCCCTTCGAGCCTGCACCGCCATTCAATATGATCATGGCTGATCATCCAACTCAGTATCCTGTACCTGCCTTCTCTCCATACCCCCTGATCCCTTCAGCCACAAGGGCCACATCCAATTCCCTCTTAAATATGGCCAACGAACTGGCCTCAACTACCTTCTGTGGCAGAGAATTCCACAGATTCACCACTCTCTGTGTGAAAAACGATTTTCTCATCTCGGTCCTAAAAGACTTCCCCCTTATCCTTAAACTGTGACCCCTCGTCCTGGACTTCCCCAACATCGGGAACAATCTTCCTGCATTTAGCCTGTCCAACCCCTTAAGAATTTTGTAAGTCTCTATGATTCCCCCCTCAATCTTCTAAATTCCAGCGAGTACAAGCCGAATCTATCCAGTCTTTCTTCATATGGAAGTCGTGCCATCCCAGGAATCAGTCTGGTCGTGCCATCCCAGGAATCAGTTAGAATAGAAACATCATCCATTCCTTCTCTCCAGAAATGCTGCCTGTCCCACTGAGTCACTTCTGTGTCTATTCAACAAGATATAGTTTGGCTTCTCAAACAACATTGAATAACTTCATCAGAGAACTAATGCTCGTTTTGATTATTATTTTGCAGTTAAAGAATTAAAATAGATGGTTACCAAACAAAGGCAAACAGAACTTTGATGTTCCTGGAATCATTCACATAAATTACAATGTACTCCGAGTTTAATATACACCTGGATTCATCCACGTAATGTAAGCATGTATTTGTGTTAGAAATCCATGATAATGACATCCAGAAAGCCATTTATTTCAATTTAAATGTAGGTTGCTGCTGTCTAAGGGCTCGCGCTGACCTTTGCAAGGGTTTCATATCTTATCATTAATATTTCAACGTTGAGCCTTATGCAGTAGATTTGTTTGTGATTAGATGACTTGCTGTGACCCTGTCACTTGAACCATCACATAGAACAGCGGCAAGCAACCCTCCCCCACTCACATAATAACTCCTGTGACTTATATTATTCATATCAGAGAGGAATAAAGATCACCACTAGGAGCCATGTGCATATAATTTGAAAATGGCAGTCCATCTTATGTTTAGTTTAGTTTAGAGATACAGTGCGGAAACAGGCTCTTCGGCCTACCGAGACCGCACCGACCAGTGATCCCAGCACATTAATTCTATCCGACACACACTAGGGACAATTTACATTTATGCCAAGCCAATTAACCTACAAACCTGTATGTCTTTGGAGTGTGGGTGGAAACCAAAGATCTCAGCGAAAACAACACGCAAGTCTTGGAGAGAACGTACAAACTCCGTACAGACAGCATCTGTGGTCACCTATTCCTTCGCTCCATAGATGCTGCCTCACCCGCTGAGTTTCTCCAGCAATTTTGTCTACCTTTGATTTTTCCAGCAACTGCAGATCTTTCTTAAGCTCCTGTAGTCACGATCAGACCCAGGTCTCTGGCACTGTAAGGCAGCAACTCTACTGCCGCGCCACCGTGCCGCCCAGTATGGTTCATTGTGTTACAGTAATGGTTAATGTTCTTTGTGTAACGGCATGTACCCTGGCATCAGCCTGAGCATATATGTTTGAAGAAAATGCCCAGCCGTCAAATGTAAAATACAGAAAGGTAGAAAGAAGAAAAGATGATGGATTATTTCTCTATTTTGGTGTTAACTTCTGACTCACAACAACAGTTTTTTTATATAATTACAGAAACGTAGAATCATACAGTACAGAAATGGGTCCTTTCCATCCACATTATCCATACCAACCATGATGCTATCTATGCTGGTCAGAGAATATCGAAGGAGAACATGGGTAGGTTAATGTTTGGGTCAGGACCCTTCTTTGAACCCAAAACATCACCGTCCATGTTCTCCAGAGATGCAGCCTGATCCACTGAGTTACTCCAGCATTTAGTGTCTTTCTTTGGTATTAACCAGCACCTGCAGTTCCTTGTTATTACATTGCTTATCTGTGCTAATCCATTTAAGAAATATTTAGACAGGTACATGGATAAGACAGGTTTAGAGGGAAATGTGCCAAATGCAGGTAGGTGAGACTAGTGTAGATGGGGCATATTGGCCAGTGTGGGCAAATTGGGCTGAAGGACCTGTTTCCAATATGTAAGACTATGACTCAATGACTCAATTTACCTGCATGAGGCCCATATCCCTCTACACAATTCCTACCTGTCCAAATGTCTTTTAAACAATGTAAGTGTGTTTGCCTGAACCACCTCCTCTGGCCTCTCTTTCCAGATAACTACCACCCTCTATGTGAAAAATATACCGCTCAGATATCTTTAAATGTCTCTCCTCTCCCTTTAGCCTGTGCCCTTTTGTTCTAGATTCTCCTTCCATGGGGAGAGGATCCCATCTATCCATCCTATCTATTCCACATCAGTACTTGTACTGAGCTCTGCAATATCGCCCCTCAGCCTCCCACATTCCAGTGAGAATAAACCATAACCTATTCAATCTCTCCTTATAACTTTGGCCCTCCATTCCAAAATCCTGGTGAATTTCCCCTGCACTGTCTCTCTCCTGCTACCAAATCGGTTCTGCAGTGTGGCAACCAGACCTGTACACAATAATGTGGTCTAACCAGTGTTTTGTACAGCTGCAACATAGTGACCCAACCCTTGCCTCAATGTCTCGGCCGATGAAGGTAAGCATATCAAATGCCCTTTTTGCTACCCTATCCACCCGTTTAGCAAACTGTGGACTTGCACCTCAAGGCTCCTATATAACAATTACAGCACGGAAACAGGCCCTCTCGGCCCTTCCAGTCCGTGCCGACCATTTGTTTTCCCCTAACTTTGGGGCTGTGGTGGTGCAGCCCAACTTCGGAGCCTCGGAGGCTTCGGCTGCGGCAGCCTGGTAGACTCACTGTGGTGGATGATAAACTGTGTTAATTCTGTGTTCTGTTATTTTATTCCCTGTCATGACTGCAAGGTACATAATTTTGTTCAAACTAAAAGTTTGAATGACAATAAAGGATACTTCATATTTTATAGTTTATACTTTATACTATAGGGATGAGCAAGTGCTATGTTCTTCCAGGTGGGCATCAGTGTGTGGCATCTGTTAATGCAGGCAGACTGGTGCATGTACAATCACCACAGTGTTCTTGACAAACACAGACCCATGTCCAACCTCATGCACCCTACGATTGTTGGGAGTCTCGCTCTGCCGCATCCTTCTTCTGCCTTCCCAGCCATTGTGATGCACCATCTCCCGGCCAGTCACCATTCTCCAGCTAGTTCACATTTGAGATCTTCATGGACCGCACTTTGTCAGGGACCTCCCCCTAGACCTGCCCACCATGACAGACACTGCTAGAAGCATTGTTTCGAACAGTTTAGTTCTCAGGGTCTCAGGCACACACATAAGCTTCTCCACCACGACAAAGTGTCTACCCTCAGATATCGTTTCCCTCCTTATTTAACCTTTGAAATGACTGTTTCAAGAAGCAATTAGACATCAGCAATGTTGCTTTGGGACTTGAATCACATATATGCCAGATAAGATACATGAAGAAAATGAAGACAATGGTCATTAGTCAAACGACGAGTTGATCCTCTACCCAGCACGCAGTGGGGGGGGGGGTGTTGTGTTTTTTGTGATGGGTGGGGGGGGGGGGGGTTTTTTTTTTTGGGGGGGGGGGGGGGGGGGGGGGGGGGGGGGGGGGGGGGGTGGTGGGGGGGGGGGGGGGGGGGGGGGGTTTTTGTTGTTGTTTGTTGCTTTCATTTGTATTATCATTGTTTGTTTTATATATAATATAGTATATATAGATCTATATATTATATATATATATGGTAAATATATATGCTAGATATAATATATAGAATAGATAGATAGATAGATAGTCAGGACACAACACATAAATGTTGTATATGTTATGTGTAAATATGTGTATATATATATATATATAATATATAATATATAATGTGTAATATGTGTATATATGTTATATATGCTGACTAAGTGTGACCCGTACACGTATCCATGTTCACACGGGAGGGCTGTGCCCCAACCGCAATATTCCACCTCACCACCAAGCCAATATTGGTGACCGATGGGGGGTTCTGGGCGCTAGTATGGGTGTTGTGGGTGGAAAGACGTGGTTGCCAGAGGGTTGGTATGGACAGTGCGGGCTGAATAGATTACTTGGGACTGGCAAGCTCAGTTCACTCAGTGCTGGTGGCTGGCAGATCAGTCACTAGGCTTGTGGACTGGCATTCACTCACGCTATTCCTACAATTGCATTTCAGGTCAGAGTTCAGGCACCAAACTCAATTTCACAGCATTTTTTCAGGCAGAGTGGCAAGGCCACCAAACACAATTACACACAGCATTTCGGCAGCGTGCAGGCCACCAAACACATTTTCATCGCAATTCAGGTAGAGTGAGGCCACCAAGCGCATCTTTCCCACCATTTCAGGCAGAGTTCAGGCCACCAAACTCAATTTCATCACAGCATTTCAAAGCAGAGTGGCAGGGCCACCAAACTCAATTTCACAGCATTTCAGGCAGAGTGCAGGCCACCAAACTCAATTTCACAGCATTTTAGGCAGAGTGCAGGCCACCAAACTCAATTTCACAGCATTGCAAGCAGAGTGTAGCCCACCGAATTGCCAAACATCTCATTGCATTGTCATTAAGGGCTAACAAGTCATTTATTGCAAGTACATTGCAGACTCACAGTTCAGTTGATTCACAGCTTAAAATCATAACTCTCCCTCACAATCTTCCAGAGTGACTGACTCATGTCTAGGCATCCGTGGTTTTATATTCCTGCCCCCCCCCTCCCCAGATGGGCCATACTTCATCGTGGTGATGACAGGCGTGAGGACCAATCAGCTGATCTCAAGATTTTTTAAACACTCATAACTTGTTTATTTTTCATTGATCGGAAAAATCCTCAGGGCTGCCTCAGCGGAGGCGGACTGAGTAAGATGGCCAAAAATCATAGTGATATATGGTAGCGTTTTTTCTAAAATCAGTGTACAGTGCAGACAGGAAGATGTCAAGATGAGACTTTTAGTTATATAGATGTGTGTGTGTGTGTGTGTTTGTGTGTGTGTATTTGTAGGTATATGGAATATACATAGGGAATATTCAAACAAGAGGACATGATTTGAGAATTAAGGGACAAAAGTTTAGTGGTAACATGAGGGGGAACTTCTTTACTCAAAGAGTGGTGGCTGTGTGGAAAAAGCTTCCAGTGGAAGTGATGGAGGCAGGTTTGATTTTATCATTTAAAAATAAATTGGATAGATATATGGATGGGAAAGGAATGGAGGGTTATGGTCTGAGTGCAGGTAGATGGGACTAGGTGAGAGTAAGTGTTCGGCAGGGACTAGAAGGGGCGAGATGGCCTGTTTCCATGCTGTAATTGTTATATGGTTATATGGTTATAAGATGATAAAACACTCTTGAGTCTTGACTGTACTTATCCTCACTCTCCAAAAGTATTTACACACTGGCAGATTTTCTTTCTTGAATGGTGTTGGTCACAACAACTAAAGATACGATCAGCCTGAGATGTTAACTCCTTCCTCAGATGCTGTCTGATTAGCTGAGTGTTTCCAGCAGTCTCTGCTTCTATCTCCAATACAATCATTCAGTTTTTATCTCTAATGCCATCCGTCAGTTTGAAACAGTCCAGTGAATCTGTCTCATTATATTGCATTTAAGCGTTTGGCAGGAAAAACGCTTTCTTTACTTTTCTTCACTTTGCAGGTGCCACAGCTTCAGATGTGATAGCACTGGACATGGTACAAATGGATTTGTGAATGTAATTTGAGTTCCTAGCCAAGCCTGATGCAAGTTAGCAGCTGGCTTAAAAATAACACTTCTCCTGGGCACACATAATTGAGCAGAAGATGACAACTTTAAAAGTAATGGCCCTGTCCCACTGTATGAGTTAATTCAAGTGCTCTCCTGAGTTAAAAAAAAAATCAAACTCGTGGTGAGCACATAGAATGAATGTAGCGGGTACGTCGGAGCTTGGGGACGTCTCTTAGCGGCTCGTAACGTTAACGGCATGTACTCGGGAAGATTCGCTAACGGCAGGTAAGCTCGGGAAGACTCGGGAAGATTTTTCAACATGTTGGAAAATGTCCACGAGAGCCACAAATACTGACGAGTGGCCTTTACTGTAAATCTCCGAATTGTTTAATCGGGGCAAACTCGGGGAGAACTCTTGAATGAACTCGTACAGTGGGACAGGGCTTTAATGGAATGGTCCCTGTGTTAATTCAGCAAACTTTAATACATTCAAATATGAAAATGCTTCTTTGCAAAATAGTTCAATGTCCTTTGATTTGGCCGTCATACTGCTGGGGAGTACAACACAGGATAATGGATTTAGTTTAGTTTAGAGATACAGCGCGGCCAGAGGCCTTTCTGCCCAGCGAGTCCACATCAACCTATGATCCCCGCACACTAACACTCCACACACAAGCATCCATTTATAATTTTACCAAGCCAATTAACCTACAAACCTTGGAGTCCCGAAGAAAACCATAGCTCCCGGAGAAAACACACACAGGTCACCCATGCAGGATAACGTGCAAACTCCTTGCAGACAGCACCCTTATTCAGGATCAAACCTGGGTGTCTTGTGTTGTAAGGCAATAACTCTACCGCTGCGTCACTGTGCTACCCCTTGTTGTTGACCAAACTTGACAATCAATTTGATGAAACAGCAGAGGTTACGGAGAATCATATTTATAATTACAGCCATGATGAATGTTTGATGGCACTGGGCCTGTACTCGCTGGAGTTTAGAAGAATGAGTGGGACCACATTGAAATGTATAGACTAGTGAAACACTTGGATAGAGTGGATGTGGAGACGATGTTTCCACTAGTGGGAGAGTCTAGTAGAAGAGGTTATAGCCTCAGAATTAAAGCACATTCCTTTAGGAAGGAGATGAGGAGTCAGAGGGTTGTGAAGGGTGGTGAATCTGTGGAATTCTTTGCCACAGAACGCTGTGGAAGCCAAGTCGATTGAAATTTTTAAGGCAGAGATGGATAGATTCTTGATTAGTATGGCTGTCAGGTTTATGGGGAGAAGGCAGGTATAGGGGGATAGGAGGGAGAGATAGATCAGCCATAATTGAATGACGGAGTAAACTTGATAGGCCGAATGGCTTAATTCTTCTCCTATCACTTATGACGTTATGACCTTATGACCACACTGCTAATTACAATATGTCAACTTTAGTCTCAGACTGTTTGTCATAGTGTTATTTTCTGAACGACATCAGACTATTTGACCCTGGTGAACAGCACACATCTAAGAATCTATACTTCTTATAACACACTGAGAAATTCTACTATTTTACAGTGTTTTAAAACTCCTTGTATTTTAAGATATCACATTTGATGTTTGTACCCCATAATGAATAATGCTTTATTGAATGTGCAGAACACATACCCCTCCCCACACTCCCCCTCCCCCATACACCGGCCCTTCCCCAATACAGCGACCCCATCCCCCACAAACACCCCGACACACACCCCCTCCCCCACACACACCCCTCCCCCACACACACCCCTCCCCCACGCAACCCCACTCCCCCACACACACATCCACCAGCCCTCAACAAGCCCCGCCTGAAGCCGTTCCCCTCCCCTGGCTGCAAGATGCTTCCTGCCTGAAGCCGTCCTCATTCCTGGCAACAGAACACTCCCGTTGCATTGGGGAAACAGGTGAGTGGTGGAATATTGCATAAGGGAACAGGTTGTGTTGGGGGACCAGGCCTCCCATGTGACTGGGACCCAACGTTTCCCACTTAATCTAGTAAATATATAACCATATTGTAAATAAGGTAAACAGACACCTTAAAGTCTTCACTACTTTATTTAGCACACATTATATATAGCCCTGGCTGTACATGGTCTGTCACGATCACTAGAGAGAGAGCTAGGGGCGTGTGGGTTACAATTATACTAACTGGTGGGGGAGTGGTTAGCATGGACATTGTTACTATCAATTAAAGGTGTACACACATATCATCTACACATATCACTATCCTCCCCTTCCCCATGACAACCGCCCACCTGACCTCTGGTAACTGAAGGCATAAAAGGGTGCAGACGTTGGAATATGGATCCTGAGGAACTCAGTGGACTAGACAGCATCTGTGGAGGGAGACACAAGGAACTGCAGATGCTAGAATATTGAACAAAACAAAGTGCTGGAGGAATCCAGCGGGTCAGGAAGCATGCATCTGTGACAGGAAATGGAAGTTGAGGGTTTGGGTAGAGATCCTCCCACTGGGGACCTCCAGCAGTTTGCTTTTTGCTCTGGTGACTGACTCTTATACAGAAGGCAAACAAAATAATGAGTCACAGTTGAGCACAACTGCAACAACTTGCATGCCATTATCACTGCAGCCAATTGTGTATAAAATCATGAGAGGAATAGATTGAGTGGATGCACAGAATCTCTTGCCCAGAGTAGGGGAATTGAGGACAAGAGGACATCGGTTCATAGTGAAGGGGAAAAGATTTAATAGGAATCTGAGGGGTAACTTTTTCACACCAATGATGATCCCAACATTTATGAAACAGTTAGTCAGGTACATGGATAGGAGAAGTTTGGAGGATATGGACCAAGCACAGGCAGGTGAGACTAGTGCAGCTGGGACATGTTGGCCAATGTGGGCAAGTTGGGCCCAAGGGCCTGTTTTACACACTGTATGACTCTATGACTCTATCCAGGGAGCCAGCTGTAATTTAAAGACTTTCTAGCACTTTGTTTTATTTTAAAATGCATTAAAATTATTTAGTTTATCTGAGACAATAGACACTAGACAATAGGTGCAGGAGCAGGCCATTTGGCCCTTCGAGCCATACAATGTGATCATGGCTGATTATCCCCAATCAGTACCCCGTTCCTGCGTTCTCCCCGTATCCCCTCACTCCGCTATCTTTAAGAGCCCTATCTATCTATCTATCTAGATACATGGCGGAAACAGTTTCTTCGGCCCAGGAAATCTCCACTGACCAGTAACTCCTGCACACTAACACTATCTTGCACACTAGGGACAATTTACAATTTTTACCGAAGCCAATTAACCTACCAACCTGTGCGTCTTTGGAGTGTGAGAGGAAACCAGAGCTCCCAGAGAAAACCCACGCAGTCACAGGGAGAACGTGAAACTCAATACATACAGCACCTGTAGTCAGGAATGAAGCCGGGTCTCTTGCGCTGAAAGGCAGCAACTCTACCACTGTGCCCAATTTTCATCCTTATTGTCCATTCAGAACAAGCGCCAAGAAATAAACAGATCTACATAACTGGCCCATTGACCACTAAAAGGACATCAAAACATTGAAGTAACTTCAGTAGATCTTGCATTAGCCACTTCCATGTTTTAAACCAGCATGCTAGAACAAAGCTAATTGACTATATATTAAATTGAGCAATATCGGACTATGTACATCTGCCCACTCTAAAATGCATGCACTGCAACTCCTTCCAGGCTTCTTCAGGAATGTGCAGTTTAATATACAAAGCTCATTTTCTAAAATAAATTAACTATTTGCAGGATAAATGGTCCCTGAAAGTATTACAACATATTCCATATTCACATTTAGCTAGATACTGAGGCACACTATACACAATCTGTTTTTTTTTTTTTTTTCCTTGCAGTAAAGTCCTATGTAAAAAATTACATCAGTTCAATTAGTGCAACTCCTTTGATTGCAAAATCGTATTAAAGGAGCATTAATCCTCCACTGTATAACAGCCCGTGGAGTACCATCTGGAAATAAAAAGGCTGCAACTTTTTTGGAAACACATCGTGAAATTGGCAAATACGTTATTTCAAACAGGCAATGATTTTTTCACGCTTGCTTGTTCCAAAAACAATCATAAAAACAACTATGTGAATCAGCAAACTTCTCTGGGGTGAGGGAGGTGTATGTGGGGGAGGGGGGGGGTGGGTGTATGACGTGGGTGTAAGGGGGGGGGGGTGTGGCCGGGGGGAGTGTGGGCTCACTCACCGGTTTTCCCGGGCCCCGGCTCACCCCGATCGCACTACAGTCTCCGGCTCCGGCTTTCCGTACACACTTGTACACTAACACTTCCTCCACACCTTCCGCTGCTCCTGTCCCCGTGTCCCCTTCGCCATTTCGCACTCACAGAGGCCTCCTCCCCGTGAACACATCCTGGGAAATTTATCCCTCCACCAACGCCCACGGAACGCAGCCGGCCCACACTTTCCGCTGGCTCAAGCTTTTAATATTCTGGGCAGCATCTGGATGGCCTTTCTGGATGGGCACACGTAACTTTTTCAGGGTCCCCTCTCCGGGCTATAAATTCTCCCTCCAGTTGGTGCCGGAAGAGCCCGTTACCTTCTGGCGACTGACAGCGAGAAGACCAATCTGCTGAACTCATGATTTTTTTAAGAAGCCTACAAAAAACATTTGTAGCCTTCTTCTACCAATCATAGAACAAAACTAGGAGGCTTGGAGCAGAAGCGAAGGCGTGGTGAGAAAGGTGGTAAAAAATCCTAGCGATAATACAGGGTGCAGATTTTTTTTTGCGCAAAAATTAAAAATTAAAAAACAATAGAGACCGTAGTGGTTATGAGTTTAGTAATGGTATTAAATTTGATACATTAGACTAAGTGGGGGACCCCGGGACCCATTGGGGTCCCAGTCACATGGGAGCCATGGTCCCCCCCCAATGCAAACCCATTGAAACCAACCACAATATCCAACATTTCCACCACACAACATATAGAGATTGTTATTCCCCCAAAGCAAATTATTCCACCACACAGGGGAGGGGGTTTGGGGAGGGGGGGTGGGATGTGGGAGGGGGGGTGAGGGTTGGGGGGGTGTGTGGTGTGGATGAAGGGGGTTCAGGGGGGGGGAGGTGGGTAAGGTGGGAGTGGTGAGGGATGATAGATGTGGGGGAGTTGGGGTGGGGTGTTTGGGGAGGGGGTGGGGGAGTGGGGTTGGTGGGGTTGAGGTAGGGGGCTGGTGTGGGGAAGAGGGGAGGTGTGGGGGATGGGGGTGGGGACTGATGGGGAATGGGGGGGGGGTGGTTGGGGGGGAGGGCAGGTGGGGAAGAGGGTGTGGGGGGTGGGGCGTGCATTTGGTGAGGGGGGTTTATGTGGGAGGTGTATGTGTGGGGGAGGGGGTTTGGTGGAGGGGGGTGGTGGAGGGGGAGGTTGGGGGACAAGGGGGGGAGTGGGAGGGGAAGAGTGGGAGGAAGGGGGGGTGTGGGGAAAGAAGGTGTGTGGGGAAATGGGAATGGGGATGGGGGAAGGGGGGTGTGGGGAGGAGGGCTGCACTCTGCTCCACCACACCTTATCTTTTGTCCTCCATGCGTAGATCCCGGTCCTACTCCAGTTCATCAGAGGGCTTCCGGTTCAATCAGCAGCTTCCGGAAGTCGTGTGCTCACCGCAGAAGCAGCCCGCAGGCTGCTGACTCTCCGTGAGTGTGACTCTCCGCAACCTGATCAACACACTGCCACCCCTTCACCTTTTTATTCTCCTCGCGCGTTATTGACAGCGGGTTCGGACGGGCGGTTTTTTACCCATTTTTCAATTTCATAACTTTTGTATATTTAACGATAGGCACAAAATTTATTTGACTGCAGAGAGGGGAATGGTGGAGTAAGATCGGCAAAAAATCCTAGTGCCTATGTGGGATAGTTTTTGCGCAAATGTAAAAACAATGCAGGCCGGAAGTAGTCAAGATGAGCGTTTTAGTAATGGTATAGATGGAAGATGCCTTTATTCTGTTTACTCTACTTGTCTTGCGAAACGATCAGGATCAGAGTTTATTGATATGGAGGTTTTCTTCACCGCAGGATATCTCAAAGGGGTTTCCTTGTAATGAAATGCTTCTGAGCTGTTGGAAATGCAGAATCCAATCTACTTTCAGCAAATTCTTTCAAGTAACAATGAGATAATGGATTGATAATTTAATTTCAATGATTTGGATGGAGATACAGTATATTTGACTGAAACAGGGAGAAGGTCAGTGAATGAAACGTCCTTTAATCTCACAACAGTGATTGGTGGCACGGTGGCGCAGCGGTAGAGTAGCTGCCTTACAGCACTAGACACCCGGGTTCGATCCTGACTATGGGTGCTGTCTGTACAGAGTTTGTACGTTTTCCCCATGGCCTGCGTGGGTTTTCTCCAATGTCCCCAGTTTCCTCCAACACTCCTGCACACGAGGGACAATTTACAAACTGTACCAAAGCCAATTAACCTACAAACCTGTACGTCTTTGGTGTGTGGGAGGAAACCGGGGCACCCGGACTATACCCATGCAGTCATGGGGAGAACATACAAACTGCATACAGAGCATCCGTACTCTGGATTAATTCTTGCTATTGAGGGAGTGCCGCATAGGTTTACTAGGTTAAGGCAGGGACGGGGTACTGATTGGGGATGATCAGCCATGATCATATTGAATGGCGGTGCTGGCTTGAAGGACCGAATGGCCTACTCCTGCACCTATTGCCTATTGTATATTGACTATAAACCTGTGTCTCCGCTGCCATAAGGCAGCAGTTCAACACCATCATGCCACCCCTGATCAATTGTCAGAGGGATTATAGACAATGGACAATAGGCAATGGGTGCAGGGGTAGGCCATTCGGCCCTTGAAAACTCTGTATTTCACATGCTGAAGTTTATCAACTTTATTTTTTTTTTAATTTTAGTTCCAATGTCAGCATTTTGAAATACACTATTCTGAAAGTAGTAAAGGAAACCTACTCACCTTTCAGAATTTTTTAAAATATAAAGTCAAGTTGTCTTCCGACTATCAATCATAACCATCCATAGACCATCTCTGCTCACTTAATGTAATTCTTCACTTTGCAATAGTACAATTTGTTGCGGTTTGATTGATCGAGAGCAACAATAATGATCCATGGACTATAATTGTACTTTGTTACTTGGACCACAGGAATATTCATTATTTTTTTTATTGGTGAAATACCATAGTTTAACTTGTCTGATATTTAGAAGAATTGCATTAATGTATGGCCATGCATAGCACACATTCAGAAGTGCGTGGGGATTCAATTAAACTCAAAATAAATGTGAACCTTTATAATTTCCTCTTGGTCAGACAGTGTCAAAAGAGGAATTGAACACCTATTTGTGCACCAAAGTGCATTGCCAAAGTTAATATGCGGGGATCGCTGGTCATGCATGCGGGGATGCTGGGATCGCTGTATGCATCATGTTCAACATTTTCGGCGCCCTATGATGGGGGCCGGCAGTCACTACAAAAGTCACGTAGGTGGGACAGGCCGTTCAGTTTGTGAGCGGCAATTATTTACATGCATAATCAACATAACTTTCACGCCACATCATGAGATTAAAAATGCTAATTTATGCAAGCCATGTGTTTGTAATACTGACATATTTTATTAATGGAACTGTAGAATAAATCAGTTCATCTCCAACTGATTGACTATAAATCTACAGCTTTCAAAAAACATGTTCATTTCTACCATTTCTCACCTGTGCTGCAATTTGTTTCTAGTACTACCTGCGCCACCTGCTCCAGAAAAAAAACCTGATTTAATTTCTGTGAGCGTATGGCATGCTCACTGGCAAATTGAATACTGAAGCCGATAGTTAGTTCTGAAGATAGATCCATAGAAACGTAGAAAGTGGGTGCAGGAGGGGGCCATTCGGCCCTTCGAGCGAGCACCTCCATTCAATATGATCATGGCTGATCATCCAAATCAGTACCCCGTTCCTGCTTTTTCCCCACAACACTTGATTCCATAAGCCCTAACAGCTAATTCTAACTCTCTCTTGAAAGCATCCAGTGAATTGGCCTCCACTGCCTTCTGTGGCAGAGAATTCCACAGGTTCACAACTCTCTGGGTGAAAATGTTTTACATCATCTCAGTCCTAAATGGCCAACCCCTTATTCTTAAACTGTGACCCCCATGTTTTGGACTTCCCCAACATCAGGAACATTTTTCCTCCATATAGCCTTAAGAATTTTATATGTTTCTATAAGATCCCATTTCATCCTTCTAAATTCCAGTGAATACAAGCCCGGTCGACCCATTCTATCATCATATGTCACGATAAGATAAAGCCCACATCAGGAGCAACAAAATTACACATTGGCTTCTGTAAATTATCTGTGGGCAGCAAAACCTTTTCACTGTACCTCAGTACACATGACAATAAACTCACTCAAACTAAACTAAACTCAAATTCAGAAGAAGTGTTCCGACCCGAAATGTTACCTATTACTTTTCTCCAAAAATGCTGTTTGACCTGCTGAGTTACTGTACCCCAGCTTTTTGCGTTTAAACTAGCATCTACAGTTCATTCTTACACAAACTCAAATTGAACTTCTGTAAGAAGTTCTCAATCCAGCAAAATATTAGAAATCTGTTTAGAAAGGCTACCTTTGTAGCCTTAAACATGTTTTTACCATTAAAAATATTGGAAATAATCAGAAAATACTATTTTACTTCGGAGTCACGTGAGTGACTACGTGAAGACCCCGCCAGCACGCATACGCGACATATCGTCGAATGCATTGCGGAAGCGACAGTTGGGAGGAGCGTAACTCCTCCAGCGTAAGTTTAAAAATTTTTTTTTTTAAACTTACTGAATGTAAGACTTACCATTCTGGTGAGTGTGGCGACTGGGTGTGCTTTGTTTTTCAGACGAGGAAACACCATGGAGTCGCGTAAATCAAGGAGAGCAGCGGCAAAAACCGCTGCTGTGGAAAGCAGCCAGCAGGTGCAGGTGCTGCCAGCAGCTCCCGACTTCTCGCCGCTACAGACCGAAGGTGCGCCACGGCCCGGCGGCAGAACCACCCGGAAGTCGGACAGGACCGTTGACTCGGCTGGGTCCGGACCTGAGGACACCCCGTTCGTGGATAGCGACGGTGGGCGTCTTTCCCGCATGGAGCGGATGGTGGAGCAGTTGCTCCAGCGTAACCTGCTTATGCAGGGGCAGAGTCACGGTGGGTCTGCTTGCAGACCCACGGCAGGATCCTTTCAAGGACTGCCAAATGTCTCACCCTCTTCGCTGGGGCGCATTAGAGGTCAGAGCTGGGCTGACCCTGAAGAAGGGGCAATGGCTGAACAGTCGACTGTGTTAGGGGTGCCAGAAGAATTGTTGGGCATGGTAAATAAACATGGCCTCAGAACCCTGCATCCAGATCAACAAACGGCCGAGTTTGTTGGTACACCCCGTGACAGGGGAAAGTCATCCGTGCCATGACCGCATGAACTTGTTGATTTGCAGATTCTGAACAGGCCATTCCTGGGATACGGACTCTCCGACAGGACGATCAATGCCATCTCAGCGTTGTGCAGGGAGTCCACGAAGAAACAGTACCTGACATATGTCAGGAAATGGGAAGTGTTCTGCACCAGGACGAACACTACATATGACTCAGCCACCATCACTGAACTGCTGGCGTTTCTGGCCACCCTTCATTTCGATGAAGGATTGAGTTACAGTGCCATTAATTGTGCAAGGAGTGCCCTTTCTAATTATCTGGGCAGAGGGAGTGATCACCTGGCTATAGGATCACACCCACTAGTATCTAAACTAATGAGGGGTATATTTAACTCCAATCCCCCCAGGCCCAGATACACCCATACATGGTATTAACTATCTTATGAGGATGGACACCCATATCGGGGCTCACTCTGGACAAACTAACATACAAGATGGTAATTATAATGGCACTTGTATTAGCACAACGGGTCCAGTCCTTACACAAGCTAAATATGGACGCCATGTATATCACAAATGGCAAGATAACCTTCCTAATACAGGGGTTACTCAAACAAGACCGACCCGGTTCCTCTGGCCAAAAATTAGAGTTTCTAGCCCATCCTGCAGATAGTCGGCTCTGTATTGTGACACATATTTTGCAATATATAGAAGTCACCAAGACTCCTAGGGGCACAGAGAGAGCTTTACTCATAAGCCATTAACGCCCTCACCATAAGGTCACAGTGCAAACCATATCCAGATGGTTAAGGTTGGTATTAGATGCAGCGGGGGTGGTTACTAATGTTTTCAAATCTCACTCCACCAGGGCTGCATGTACATCGGTGGCTAGGATGATGGAAGTTCCTTTGGACCACAAGCTTGCCTCAGTGGGTTGGAGCAATGAACAAACTTTTCAACGCTTTTATAATAAACCCGTGGCCGCTCCTGACACGTTTGCAGGAAAAATGTTGAGTTCTGTAAAATAAATTAGCCAGTGTGGGGCATATTGTTATAGGTATGAATAAATATCTTCTTTGTTTTTCAGCACAGTGTCATGACTGAATTACGTTCACCCTCCTCTAATGAGGAGTTACGATGAGGGATTACGTGCCCTCTGCTCCCAAAACCCTCTATTATAAAGTTCACCTGGTATGGAAGTTCTCTCTTATCTTACTATATTAGTCTAGTCTGGTATCTGTGATTTCACACCACTGCTTTGAAGAATGTCGCGCATGTCGTGCTGGCGGGGTCTTCATGTAATCCATCATCGTAACTCCTCATAAAATAAAGATCAAACTTCAAACTGGTAAGTTCTCATTTAATCTTACTATTTTAGCTCACATTGTTTAATATCTAGACATTTTCATCAGAAACTGATAGTATGATGTAAATCACACTTTGTATTCACAGCAGTCATGGCATAATACTCCAATGTAGTACTTAAATGTCAACTTTATAAACCAAAGGATTTTAGTTATTGTTATTCGTTTAATTTATATCCTTTCCTCTCTCTCTCTCTCTAGCTCTCTCTCTCTAGCTCTCTCTCTCTAACCTCTCTCTCTCTAGCGCTCTCTCTCTAGCTCTTCTATCTATCTATATTCTATCTATCTATATCTTCTTTCTATCTATCTATATCTGCTATCTATCTATCTATCTATATCTGCTATCTATCTATCTATCTATCTATCTATCTATCTATCTATCTATCTATCTATCTATATCTTCTATCTATCTATCTATCTATCTATCTATCTATCTATCTATCTATCTGTCTGTCTATATCTTCTATCTATCTATATCTTCTATCTATCTATATCTTCTTCTATATATCTATCTTCTATCTATCTTCTTTACTGTTACTATAACTCTCATCTTGTCCTCTTCCGGTTTGTGTTGATTTTTTTTAAATTTGCACAAAAACGGTGCCCTATATCACTAGGATTGTTTCGCCACCTTACTCACCATTCTCCTCTGCTCCAAGTGCACCAAGTTTTGTTCCGATCGGTGAAATATTAGAAAAATTATTCGCCAGGACAGTGACGCCCCTTCCGGAACCCGCTGTCAATCACCGGGGTGAGGAGAATAAAGTCCCCCATTCCCCCACACACCCCTCCCCCACACCCCCCCCCTCCCCCACACACACCCCCTCCCCCACACACACCCCCTCCCCCACACACACCCCCTCTCCCGCACACACCCCTTCCCGCACACACCCCTTCCCCGCACACCCCCTCCCCCACACACACACACAAACACTCCCCCGCACACACCCATTCCTCCGTACACACCCTCTTCCCCCCGTTCGCACCCCTCCACAGCACACCTGCCCCCGACAGGCCCTGTCTGAAGCCGTCCCTCTCCCCTGGCTGCAGGACACGTCCCCCCCCCCCCATGTTTTGAGAGGAGGGGGACAATCCCCCTCATGTTTTGTAATCCTGATTTTGAAATTTGGTGAAATAAAATCTATTAAAAATCTCCACTTTCCATGAGACAGTGGGGGTGGGACTGATGATTGAGTCAGTCAGCAGACAGTGGGAGAGGGGGAATCTGATGATTCAGTGCGATGATTAGAGGAGGGAAGTGTCAGTCAGAGGCAGAAGTACTGGGGTGGGACTGGGGATAGATCATGGTGATTGGAGGAGGGAGACGTCCTGGTGGAGCAAAGATTACAGAGCGGACCTTGAATTGGCCCGTTCACGGGGCCTTTCATCGCCTGGCGTAGCTGAAAGTCGGCCACGTGATCTTCCATCGCCCCACGGTTAAATTGCTGCATCGAGGCAATCGAGGCTTCCGATGTTGATGCACCCGGTGGGCAATGGAAGATCCCGCAGCCAATTTTAAGCCGCGCGGGCATAAAAGGCCCCGCGAATAGGCCGATTGAAGCCCCACGATTCAGGGCAGATGAAGCTGCTGTTGCTGGTGTTCGAAGTCGGTCACCAACCAGGTCAGCTCCCGATGTTATTGTCCACATGGCCCACAGCCGAAGCCTCGCCTGTGTGTGTGTGTGTGTGCATGCGGCCACAAATAAATTGTGTCCCCCCCATGTTTTGATAGCGATTTCCGTCTCTGTGACCACTCTCACCTTAAACCTATGACCTCTGTTTCTGGATTTCCCTGTTATGGGTAAAAGACTCTGGCATATACCCTATCTATTCCCTTGTTATACATAGCTATAATATCACCCGTCATGCTCCTGTGCTCCAATGAATAAAATCTTTAGTCTTCCCAACCTCTCCCTAAAGTTCAGGCCCTCAAGTCCTGGCAACATCCTCATAAATCTTCTCTGCCCTTTTCCAGCTTAACAACATCTTTCCTAAAGCAGGTTGATCAAAACTGAACACAATACTCTAAATGAGGCCTCACCAACATCTTGTACAACTGTAACATAACATTTTCCATACCCTGAATGATGAAAGCCAATGTATTGAAAACTTTTTTGATCCCCTATGTACCTAAATTGTATCTCCATTTCTTCATTCCATTTCTGAAGCACGAGAAACACAAAGATGTACTTTGTTTACATTAATCTTCCTATGAGGAATTAAATAAACCAAGTTTATGGTCTCTTGAGTTTAGAAGAATATATGGTGTTCCCATTGAAATGCATAAAATTCTTAAGGAGCTTGACAGAGTGGATGAAGAGCTGATATTTCAGAGGCCACTGACCCAAAATAAGGACTGACATTCTCTCCATAGGTAGAAAAATAACTTTAGAGCTATTTTGAGTCTTTAGAGTTTTCAACAGCCTCTTAAATGCCACTATCATATCTGCCTCCACCATCACCCCTGGCAATGCAATCCAGACCCCCATTACACTCTGTGCAAAAAAACTTGACCCGCAAACCTCCAATAAACTTTCCCCCTCTCGCCCTACAGCTGTGCCCTCTAGTTTTGGACATTTCCACCCGGAGAAGAAAAGTATTGAGTATCTACCTTATCTCATGCCTCTCATAATTTTATACACTCAAGTCTCCCCTGAACCTCCGATGTTCAAGAGCTATCAATCCAAGTCTATCCAACCTCACCCTGTAGATGAAACCCTCTAATCCCGGCTAATCCGGGGGGAGGTGGGGGGGGGGGGGGTTAGGGGTTAAGTGGAAATGCACTGCAAATGACTGTTTGAGGGGGGTTTGGGTTGAAGTGGAAATGCACTGCAAATGGCTGTTTGGGCGAGTGGGGTGGTTTGGGTTGAAGTGGAAATGCACTGCAAATTGCTGTTTGGGCAGGGGTGGGTTTGGGATGAATTGGAAATGCACTGCCAATGGCTTGTTTGGCGGGGGGGGGGGTGGGGGGGGGGGGGTTGGGTTGAAGTGGAAATGCACTGCTAATGGCTGTTTGGGGGGGAGGTTTGGGTTGAAGGAAATGCACTGCAAATGGCTGTTTGGGTGGGAAGGGGTGTTCGGGTTGAAGTGGAAAAGCACTACAAATGGCTGTTTGGGACGGGGGGTTGGGTTGAGGTGGAAATGGACTGCAAATGGCTGTTTGGGTGGGAAGGAGTGTTTGGGTTGAAGTGGAAATGCACTGCAAATGGCTGTTTGGGTGAGGGGGGTGGTTTGGGTTGAAGTGGAAATGCACTGCAAATAGCTGTTTGGGCAGGGGCGGGTTTGGGATGAATTGGAAATGCACTGCCAATGGCTGTTTGGGTGGGGGGGGTTGGGTTGAAGTGGAAATGCACTGCAAATGGCTTTTTGGGTGGGGAGGGTTTGGTTTGAAGTGGAAATGCACTGCAAATGGTCGTTTGGGCGGGAGGGGGGGGGGGAGGAGGTTTGGGTTGAAATGGAAATGCACTGCAAATGGCTGTTTGGGCGGGGGAGGGGGTTTGGGTTGAAGTGGAAATGCACTGCAAATGGCTGTTTGGGTGGGGGTGGGGGTGGGGGTGGGGGGTTTGGGTTGAAGTGGAAATGCACTGCAAATGACTGTTTGGGTGGGTTTGGGTTGAAGTGGAAATGCACTGCAAATGGCTGTTTGTCTAAACTTGAAATGCACTGCAAATGACTGTTTGGAAAACTTCCTGTTTGCACTATATTTATTTTAGATAAAAGGCTACAACTTACGGCTGTGATTTTTGGCCACCTTACTCAGTCCCCCTCCGCTCATCAGGTGCAGAGGATTCTTCCCATCAATTAATAATAAAAGTGTTTACTGTTTAAAAAATGTTGAGAATCTCACTCCTGAAGTGTGGGTGTGGCTCAGATTCTGCATGATGGGGGAGGGAGAGGTCACGACTCTCTGAGCTGTGAATCAACTGAACACACTGAATGTCCACTGAACTGTGAGTGTGGAGTTTTGTGTGGTCTTATGGTGGTTTTACCCTGCTTGAAATGGTATGAAACTGCATTTGAATGTGGTGGCCTTACACCCTGCATGAAATGGTATAAAACTGCATTTGAATGTGGTGTCATTGCACCCTGCATGAAATGGTATGAAACTGCATTTGAATTTGGTGGCCTTGCACCCTCCTTGAAATGGTATGAAACTGCACTTGAATGATGTGGACTTGCACCCTGCTCGAAGAGGTAAGAAACTGCACTTGAATTTAGTGGCCTTGCACCCTGCTTGAAATGGTAGGAAAATGGATTTGAATTTGGTGGCCTTGTATTTTGCTTGAAATGGAATTTCAAGGAATAGCCATGAGTCAACTGCCAACCCACCATCCGTGAGTGAGCTGCCAGCACATCATGCTTGAGGGACTGAGCTGCCACCCTAAGAATCCATTTGGCCCATAATGTCCATACTAGCCCTCTGGAGACCAGTAGTCCCTGCAGCCAACAACACCCATACCAGCACTCCAGAAAGCTCTGCCCCCCCCCCCCCCCCCCCCCCGATATTGGAATTGGTGGAGAGGTGGAATATTGCATTGTGGGACCAGCCCTCCAGTGTGAACATGGGACCCAACAGGTCCCACTTGTCTAGTGTATATCTAGATACATAGATAATGTAATTCACTTTTTTCACCAGTCCATTCTAACACTTTACATGTAAACCCCATTTCGATTAAATTATGCATCTATTGTTTAGTTTAATTTAGCTTAGAGATACAGTGCAGAAACAGGCCCTTTGGTCCACCAAGTCCTTGCTGAACAGCGATCCCCACCCACTAGCCCTATCCTACACATTAGGGACAATTTGTAATTTTTACCATGGCCAATTAACCGACAAACCTCAACGGCATTGGTGTGGGAGGAAACCAGACCAACCGGGGAAAGCCCACATGGTCACATGGAAAATGTACCAACTTTGTATACTCAGCACCCGTAGTCAGAATCGAACCCAGATCTCTGGCGCTGTAAGGCTGCAACTGTACCGCTGTGCCACCATGCTGTCTTCTAAGTTATATATACTTTAAGTTAGATATATATATAAATATCAATGTATAAAAATATCAATGGCTAAAAAAGGATTCAGATATATTAGAAAGATCAGAGAAGATTTACGAGGATATTGCCAGGACTAGGGGGTCTGAGCTTTAAGCAGAGGTTGAGGAGGCTGGGACTCTTCTTTGGAGGATGAGGGGTGATCTTATAAAGGTACATAAAATCATGAGATGAATAGATCGGGTAGATGCACAGTGTCTTTTGCCCAGAATAGTGAATCAAGAACCAGAGGACATAGGTTTAAGGTAAAGGGGAAAAGGTTTAATAGGAATCTGAGGGGTAACCTTTTCACACAAAGACTGATGTTTATTTGGAACAAGTTGCCAGAGGAGGTAGTTCAGGCAGGGACTATCCCAACATTTAAGAAGCAGTTAGACAGATACATGGATAAGACAGGCTTGGAGGGATTTGGATCAAATGCTGGCAGGTGGGACGTGTATAACTAGGATGTAACTATGTTGGCCGGTGAGGGCAAGTTGGGCCAAAGTTCCTGTTTCCACATTGTCTCACTCTATGACTCAATGAATCTATGAGTGGAAATAATGTTACAGAGAAGCCACAGATTCAAGGGGCTGGATAACGTCCTGCGCTGAAAGTCTCCTTGTCTGTCGTAGAGACACTGAAGGATGCAAGGAAATGGTTAAGAATTTGGAGGAAGATTGAGTTGCGGCAGGAAAGCTTGTGCTATTTTCAGGGCTGAGATTGGATGGTGTAAACCAGAGTAGGATAATTGAATTTATGAATTGGTTGGAGGGGTTATGTTAGGAGCAGGAAATGAAATTTGTTGAAAATTGCTGCATTTTGGGTGGTGGTGTGGGTGATTTAAAATGAATAAACTCTGCCATAATAAGGCGATCTGAAGCCATGCCTGACTCAAAAATACAATTAAGCTGGAAACCAAGGTGGAAAGTGAGGTGGGATGCTTTCAATAATGAATGATGGCAAACAGTACAATCGTAGAAGAGGTTTGCATGACAAGAGAGCCAAATGCTAATCATCAGAATACAAATGTAACCTTTAAGGAATGTCAAAAGAAAGTAAATTAAAATATCACATTGATATGGAGAAAAATGAAAGGAATAAAAGAAAATAAATGCATAAGAGAAGAAATTGAAATGCAGAGGACATGGAAAGTGTTAGAATGGAATAGTGGAAGAAGTGAATTACAAATCTCGAAGGAAGACCAGCAGTAAACAAATTGGTAGAAAGAACTGAGTATAGAAGTTGAGAGTTCAAGTTACAGCTGTAAAAGACGTTTGTGCGGCTGCATTTAGTGTATTGAATTCAGTTCTAGGCACCATGTTTTAGGAAAGATGTTGTCAAGCTGCAAAGGGTTCAGAGAAGATTTACAAGGACGTTGCCAGGACTAGAGAGTCTGAGCTATTGGGAGAGGTTGAGTCGGCTGGGACTCTATTCCTTGGCCTGCTTTGTGTGATTAGATCATATACATAAAATGTAATATTATTTACAGAAAATGCATACTGTCCAGTCGTAACTTTTGCAATGTCTGGACTTGTTGCGCTGAAACGAGCGCCATGAGCATGACCACTTTAAGTGTTAGTTTTTGGAAAACAGATGTAATCGGAGCCCATTGACAAAGCAGCGTGAGAACTATGCTTACATCCCAGATTCCCGTAAATCTAGGTCTAGGAGGGTTCTTGTTAAAATACCTTTCATGAGTCAGGACACCATTGGATGTGATCCGACAGAATGTTGTCCCGACCCCTGCCATAAATAGGAGGACAATGCACTCCGAGCACTATTAATGGCACTATAACTCAATTGCTCATCAAAATGGAATGTAGCAAGGAACTCCAATACATTAGGTATGCCTGCAGTGTGATAAGATATATTTGACTGTAAGCAGAGCATCTCCCATTTTTTATATGAGATACGTATTGTTTTTTAGTACTATCCCTCCAGGCCGTAGTTATCACATCCACGGTCCGCCTCGATAGTCCGAGCCCCTGGAATGGTCTCGCCAGGATCTGCAAATCAACAGATTAATACGATCATGGAAAGGGTGGCTCTTTCCTGTCACAGGGTGAACCAACAAGTTGCTGCATTTGGGGATAACCATGGATGGCTGTGTCATCAGTCTCAGAACCAATGGTAACCATGGTTGTGTGGTCCAGTCGGGGACTACGAAATACCTGAAGTGAAGCCCTGCTCAATTTTGGTGAGACATTGACTGATAAGGCAGAATGGAGGAATGCGTAAAAGAGTATACCTCCCCAATGTAGCGGGAATGCATCCACAGCTACTGCCCCTGGATCCGTTTTTTTGGGCCATAGAGTGCCCCCAATGATTCCAAATATTTGATCTTATGCATCTGTAGGATTAATGTCTCTTGCATACTCCATCTGCCACTGCGGCTGGAATTGTTATCAGTGGCTCCCCATCCCGAAACACTCACATCAGTTTCTAAAGCAGCTGAGGTTGAACATGCATCGGTCTATCGAAATGACCTGCATGTTTTTTGAGTGCCTGTTCCTTAGCTCGTTGCACATTCTGATAGTGTAGAGGCCCACTCCAGTGAAGGCTGCTATTAATTTGCCAATAACATTAGCCACTCGTTGGATGGAGGGTTGCTGTTCTTCTACCAGACTGCTGCAGGCCTAATTTCTAAACTTTTGGCCATAGGCAGAGTTACTGACATGTTGGTTGAATCAATGGTGAACCCCAATAGTCAATGATTCTTAGATTACATCAATTTGGATTTAGTTGGATGAATGAGGAATCTCAACCTTGCGAACATATGTTTGGTAATTGAAACAGAAAATTCAGCTGCCTCCTGAGTGCTGCCTATGATCAGAAAATCATCCAAGTGTACCATGACAATTGATTCTGAGCCCGGAGTAGTCCCAATACTGGTTTCAACAATTTTGTAAACAAGTTAGGCTGAGGTTTACCCATTTAGCAAAGTTTTAACTGCCACAGCTGTCTCATCCAACTAATTTTCAATATCTAGGGTAATTGTAATGAATTGGTATTGAATAATATGCATCTTTCAGATCTATACTTGCCATATAACATCCTTTGGAAACCAGTTGCTCAGCACTACTGAAAGTTTCCATTTTAAAGTGTTTATACTGGACATAGGAGTTCAGTCGGGTTAGGTCTAGAATTACTCGACATCCAACATCCTATTTTGCTTGGGGAATATATTAGTGCTGAGGCTGATGAGCCGTCCTTTCAATTACCCCTTTTTTGAATAATGTTTCAATTTCATTTACCTGAAAAGTTTCTGGTTTTGAAAACACCAATTCTCGACTTGGTGTATGTTGTGAGCGGATGTAATTCAAAATTAAACTCAATTCAAAACCCCTGAACACTGTCCAGTATAAAGGCCTCTGATGTTATGCAGTACCATTCATTGTAGAAAAATTGCAATCTACCCCCTACTGGTGACTGGTCTATAGAGAATATGTCCTGGACAAGTCCAGCTGCTCGTACTGCCATGGTTGCTGGATTCTTTTGCCTCCTAATTTTGCTGGGGATGTGCACTGGTGCATACCAATGGGGTAGTAATGGCAGCTTGCCCCGTACCAGCATCTGAAGAGGTATGGTTGACGAGGCGGCGTCCTGCTTGTCGAATGTGGTTTGATAAGGCCGACAGTCTTCGCCTCGTCATCTAAGTCTTTGACTTTCTTTGCCAGATCTTCACCAAACAACAAGTTTGGTGACTGTATGTTGGATGATCTGCACAGTGCTGCAAATTTCGGATTTAAAGGTGGCATTTTTCGTCAAGCAGTTGATCTCAAAGTGAGCGTTACACAGCAGAGCTAACATGTCCGCTGTGTGTCTGATAGTGGTGCCCCTTCGACTGACCACCCATATGCCGATTTCCCTGATCCGATTAGTTTTAAGGCTTTCTGCAATATTGGTTCATGCAATCGCATGGTTGCACCCATTTATCCCCGGATGGACTGGTTCACAGTGGGCACTCTGAGTGATGCACAATTTACAGGTGTCTTATATCATTTGGATGTTTCATCCATTGTTAATTCTTGGGGCTGGTGAGAAGTCATCTAATTAATGTTTCTGGCCAGATTTTTGCCTCACCAGTCCCTGCCGGTATGGCGAATTTGCATGCCACGTCCGGCACACCTGGAGCTAAGCTCTTGTGCTTTGGTGTATACTCCTCTGCTATACCACCAACTTCAGGGTTGGTATCATACTGCCCTGGCTCTCCCTGCTCATGCATAAGGGAGGTATCATGCAGCCCTTGACATGGCGCTGCTGGTATGGGCCCCCATGCCGACCCGCGGACGTATGGTTACTTCTGTTGGTACAGGTCTTCCCTGTATAGACCTGTGCTGGAGGCTGTTGCTGCGGGCTGCTGGGGTAACCCAGGAGTATAGAAACTCTGGTTGGAACACCTCATGATGGAGTATCTTTCCCACGAGGTGCTCCATTTGTCTAGACATCCTCCATGGTGGGAGGTGAGTTTTCTTGGCCTGACTCTGATGAGTCCACATGCCTTAGTGATTTTCCTTTTGGTCTTTCTCCTGACTGGAGTGGCCATGGTGCTCTATGGCACTGGAGTCGCTGCCGCTAATTGAACTGTTGGCAGTTCTGGAGCCTGCGTTAAGCACCCGCCCGCTGACTGCAGTCCCGCGGTCAATTTTCTTGACTTACCCAGCGGCACGACTCAACCTCCCTTTACCGGATTTGTCCATGTCCCGGCTGGCTCCTGAAACCAGCTTTACAGGACCTTGGGAACGTTCACAGCATAGTTAAAACTTACCTGCGAGTTTTCACTTACCGCTGGTAGAACTGCACTCTTCAGCCCGTCGCTGCGGCATGCGTCTGACATAATGACGCGCATGCGCACTGGCGGGCCTTCTTCATGGAATCACTCGCGTGACTCCGAAGTAAAATGGATACTATTTACCATGAAATTCAATTCAGCTCATTTGAAGCAGTGCAACGTAGCTGTTTCAAATGAACCTAAAGTTTGCAGCACAGAGTTGCAGCAGTAGAGCTGCTGACTTACAGCGCCAGAAACCTGGGATTGATCCTGACTATGGGTCCTGTCTGTACAGAGTTTGTACATTCTCCCTATGAACTGTGTATATTTCCTCCGGGAGTACCAGCTTCCTCCCACACACCAAAGACGTCCAGGTTGGTAGGCTGATTGGCATGGTAAAATTGTAAATTGTCCCTAGTGTGCGTAGGATAGTGTTAGTGTTTGGGGATTGGTGTGCATAAGATAGTGTTAGTGTTGGGGGATCGCTGGTCAGCGCAGACTCAGGGGGAGCCGAAGGGCTGCGTTGTACCTCCAAACTAAACTAAACTAAAAAACACATGTCTTGCCTGGGATTTGCCCTGTCCACATCGGCCTACATTTCCAGAAGAGGGTTAGCAAACACTCTGTTGAAAGCAACATGAAAAGAACTGTGTAAGATAGGTATGTGAACATTCCTGAGTCACACGAGGCTGTAGATACTGGAATCTGGAATATGGATCACGTGCATGCTGAGGAGATGAACATGTAGCATATTTTCAGCACCGTAATTCTGTGGGTTGAATGGCAAGTTCCTGTGCTCTACTGTTTTATTTCATAGAATTAACTGCTGGAGGAACTCAACAGGTCAGGCAGTATCTGTGGAGGCAAAGTGATGGTTGAAATTCCAGGTTAAGATCCTGCATCTGGACTGAGAGCATAGAGGGAAAATAGCCAGTATACAATGTGTGATGGGAGAGGTGACACAGAGGCTAGTATATTAGCACTCATGACTTTCCCCTGCAACAATCCATTCTCTTTAACTGCAGGGCAACTGCACTGGTATCTGGCAGCAGTGGGGAGAGATCTTTAGAACCAATGCACTCGTATGAGCAAGATAGTGTGGGCAGCTATGTTCAACTGAATGTGGCATTGATGGAAACTTATCTGGTCTTATTTTACTGCATGTTTCCAGGAGGGCCTGTTTTTGTACTGGATAACACTATGACTCTATAATGCCAAGTGCTAAGACAATCTATTGCTATTTAACCATATAATCATATAACAATTACAGCACGGAAACAGGCCCTCTCGGCCCTTCCAGTCCGTGCCGACCATTTGTTTTCCCCTAGTCCCATCTACCTGCACTCAGACCATACCCCTCCATTCCCTTCACGTCCATATACCTATCCATTTTACTTTTAAACTTTATTTACTTTGGATTTATTATTTTATTTCTTGGATAAACAGAGCTTGCTGCTATGTTGAGTCCACAAAGACACTTTTTAGTTTAGTGTAGTTTAGAGATACAGCGCAGAAACAGGCCCTTCTGCCCACTGAGTCTGCACCAACCAGCGATCCCCGCACACCAGCACTATCCTACACACGTTATGGCAAATGTACAATTTTACTAAGCCAATTAACCTACAAACCTGCACGTCTTTAGAGTGAGGGACGAAACGGAGCCCCAGGGCAACTCCCACGCAGGTCACAGGGAAAACGTTCAAACTACATGTAGACGAGCTCTGTAGTCAGGATCGAACCCGAGTCTCTGGCGCTGTAAGGCAGCAACTCTACCTCTGTGCCATCGTGCCACCACTTCTCTAAGTGACAAGTCATAAAGAATACTTGTTATCATCTTTCAAGGCATGCAAGTGTAAATAGCAGGATCAAAATCAAATCTTCTTCATCCATCCATGCAGTTAAATGTTGACAGTCAGCTGTGGTTGTGCAGAAAGGAACTGCAGATGCTACTTAAACCAAAGATAGACACAAAATTCTGGAGTAACTCAGCTGGACATGGTGCCTGTCCCACTGAGTTACTCCAGCATTTTATGTTTATAGTGAGCTGTGGTTGTGGGCATTAGCCCTGGACTTCATTAATGCACATATTGAAACGGAGGAAAATTTACAATACAATTTTATGTCGTCCTTCACAAATAATTAGCACCAATCAGGGAAAGGACATGACGTTAATTGACCACATTTCAAGAATTGTGGGTTCAGATTGTAACCCTATGCTGGCAAGTCTGCAGATAGAGACATAAAGGTGGAAGCAGAATGTGCAGTGAGATATGGGTCCTTTGGCCAGAGAAAATAACCCAGGAGATATCAGGCATAAAGTGTGTAGGAAGGAACAGCAAACGCTAGTTTAAACGGAAGATAGGCACAACAAGCTGGAGTAACTCAGTGAGAAAGGCAGCATCTCTGGAAAGAAGGAATGGGAGACGTTTTGGGTCGAGGCCCTTCTCACTGAACATCACCCATTCCTTCTCTCCAGAGATGCCGCCTGTCCGCTGAGTTACTCCAGCCTTTTGTGTCTACCTTAAGCATAGAGTGTAGCTGGAACTTTCAGCTAGCCATCAAATAGAAAGTAACCATATAACCATATAACAATTACAGCACGGAAACAGGCCCTCTCGGCCCTTCCAGTCCGTGCCGACCATTTGTTTTCCCCTAGTCCCATCTACCTGCACTCAGACCATACCCCTCCATTCCCTTCACGTCCATATACCTATCCACTTTACTCTTAAATGTTAAAATCGATCCTGCCTCCACCACTTCTGCTGGAAGCTGATTCCACACAGCCACCACCCTCTGAGTAAAGAAGTTCCCCCTCACGTTACCCCGAAACCTCTGTCCCTTAATTCTCATGTCATGCCCTCTTGTTTGAATCTTCCCTACCCTCAATGGGAAAAACGTATCCACGTCAACTCTGTCTATCCCTTTCATCATTTTAAATACCTCAATCAAGTCCCCCTTAACCTTCTGCGCTCCAAAGAATAAAGTAAATCCAGGTTTTATAAGAACCATAATTGTGGTTTTTTTCTCTCTCTTTAATACAATACTGCAGAATAAACATTTTGCGCGGCTCCGATTTCGACGCTCTGTTAAAATCAAGCAAGCCATATTATTAACTGAATCTAAATCCTCGATCTATGGCCGAAAATGGAACCTGTTCAGATTGATAGGTCAGATTTTTACTCATCCCTAGTAACTGGTAAGCGGTCTCAAAAGTATTGATTAAGGCTATAAATCAGATTTCAGTATCCCTTTGTATGAATCAGTTATGGTATTAATAGAGCAACTGTGTCCCTCACAATCTGAACATAACTCTGACCATATCACTATACTTGGGTAATGCATCAATAACCTTGGCAGATAAAACAGTTAATATACACCGATTTTTCTTGCTTCGACTGCTGCAGCTTATTGCTCTCTTCCATCAGTTCAAAAGATGATTCATATTTTTAGCTTGATCCGCCTTGCATTTTTTTTTTTTGCAATTGCTCGATGACTGAATAAATATTCGTAGCACGAGGTAATAAAAGCTAATCAAGAGAGAAAAAAAATTGAAAGAGGGAACTGAGGGCTATGGGGAACTTGCAGAAGAGGTACCCTTTATGTGCAGGGACTGGATGAGAAGTGACATTACATGGAACTAATGTGATCGGGTGATCGATGGCTGCCTGGGCTCGGTACCTTCAATCAATTCACAAGTTAGAGTAGAATTAAGCCATTCGGCCCATCGAATGGGCCATTCAATCATTGCTGATCTCTGTCACCTAATTCAATTTTCCTGCCTTCTCCCCATAACCATTGACACCTTTTCTAATCAAGAATTTGTCGATCTCTGCCTTAAAAATATCCACTGACTTGGTCTCCACAGCCCTCTGTGGCAATGAGTTCCACAGGTTCCAGACATCCTCCTGGTCTCAGAGGCGACAAAAAACATCATCTTGTTGGAGCTGACAGTGCCGTGGGAGGACCGTCTGGAGGAGGCCCACAAGAGGAAGATGACAAGGCAAGGTGCATGCCCATGGAGATTTTGCAGGGCAATCGTTCTACAAAGCCTTAAGTGCACTGGGCATCAACAGAGTGGCGAGGAGAAGAGCCATCAAGAATACCACAGAGGCAGCGGAGAAGGCCTCGAGATGGCTCTGGAACAGGAGAGGAGGTCCATGGGGAGGAGCGAATGCCACCTGAACACATGTCGTGGTCTGATCAACCACAGCTGGGTCGCCTGGGCGAGGGTGTCAGATGTTGAAAGACCCGAAACACCCAATGACCCCAGGTTACATCACTGATGAAGTGTTCAGGAGCATCAATAGATGTATTTTTTAGCTGCCACATCCACTAGCCTACGATGGTCACATTTCTGAAGAGAAGTGTTAGGTGTAAAGCTCCGTGGTGCTTCTTGAAGATGTGGAAGGACCTCCATCAACACATTTTGTTTGTATCTCTGCCTGATCAGAGGCAGAGGCCTGGTCCCTGGCTACATTTGGCCACATGCTGGACGAGTTCAAGTGCAAGGGTGCAAGAGAAGGTTTAATAGAGGTGTACAAAGAACATAGAACAGTACAGCAATAGAACAGAATGATCCCAGGAATGGTTGGGTTAACGCGTGATGGGCATTTGACAGCACTCGTCCTGTACTCGCTGGTGTTTAGAAAGATGAGGGGGGACCTCGTTGAAACTTACCAAAGAGTGAAAGGCCTGGATAGAGTGAAGGGGGTTGTTTCCACTAGTGGGAGAGTCTGGGAGCAGAGGTCACAGCCTCAGAATAAAAGGGCACACCTTTAGAATGGAGACAAGGAGAAACTTATTTAGTCAGAGGGTGGTGAATCTGTGGAATTCAATGCCACAGATGTTGGTCGAAGCCACACAATATATATATTTTAAGGCACAGATTGACAAATTCTTGATCAGTACGGGTATCAGATGTTATGGGGAGAAGGCAGGAGAATGGGGTAAAGAGGGAAAGATAGATCAACCATTATTGAATGGCGGAGTAAAGTTAATGGGCCTAATGGCCTAATTTTGCTCCTACAATTTATGAACATGAACATATCGTCATGTCCCTTGCTCTCTTCCAATTATAAATGAAAGCTTTGAAATGGTGGATTCCATTAGATGAGATAGCTGGATTAAAGCCCCCACCCCCTGTGTGGATGCAATATATTATTATTCAACGTTTTCATAACCTGCCTTGCAATTATAACTCCAGGAAAACATTATGCTTTGAAATAACTATTTGAATTGTAGGTAGACACAAAATGCTGGAGTAACTCAGCGGGACAGGCAGCATCTCTGGAGAGAAAGAATGAGTGATGTTTCGGGTCGAGACCCTTCTTCATTCTGATGAATTGTAGTCTGGCAATTGTAATATTTGAATTGTAGTCTCGCAATTTGCAAGGGATTTTTTTTTTAATCTTCTACAAATTTCATTACAAATAAGATCAATGAACCCAGTCTTCTTTTCATTTTAGATTTTCTTTTCTTCTCAAAGATATAACTATACAAGGTAAACGAATAGCAAAGAGGTTTTATTGTCAGAGCTTGCACCAGATGGCTATTAAAATGTTTTTTTCCCCTAACTGTGAAGTAATTGCACAATAACAAGTCAGGAATAGCAAAAATGGATTTAAATTGGCAGACGTGTTACCTGCACGGGGAGATTATCTGTTGATGTAAATGTGAAATAAGATGGCATATACAGTCAGAACAATTTATTTAATATTCAGCTATATTTGTAGCAGGCACTTTATAATATTTTATAGGTGGGGTTCAAGCTTCTGGTCTAATAACACACTAAATTAGAAACTCATTTTAAATCATAAGAAATGCTTTGGGATTTTTTGTTTATTTTTTCTCCTGTCCTTTCTCTTGAAGGAAATGTCATGCAATCAATAACTTATTTTCACAGAATCTCAGCATGTTTACAGCATGGGAGAAAGCCATTCATTCTATTGAGTCCTACTGTGTCTCTATAAGACTAATCAAGGGGGGGGGGGGGTGGCAGTGGCGCAGCAGCAGAGTTGCTGCCTTACGGCGCCTCTGCTTCACCAGCTGTATTAAACCTCGTTGTCTCAGCAGCTACCAATGATATTTGGCATTGAACCATCGCCTGTTCATTCCCACCACGGATGCTGCCTGGCTCACTGAGATAATCCAGCACTTTTCTTTTGCTCACGTTCCCAGTATCTGCAGTTCCATGGGTCTCCACACACTCTGCCTCTAATGGCGGAGGCAGGTTCTCTAGATGCTTTCAAGAGAGAGCTAGATAGGGCTCTTAAAAATAGCGGAGTCAGGGATATGGGGAGAAGGCAGGAACGGGGTACTGATTATGGATGATCTGCCATGATCACATTGAATGGCGGTGCTGGCTCGAAGGGCCAAATGGCCTACTCCTGCAGTTATTGTCTATGGTCTAATGCTGTTATTTCTTGTTCAAAGACAGGAGGCGACGGGGTGCAGCCTGTAGAGGGAGCCATGGAGCCCAGCCCCTGCTCGTACCCCAAGGACCAGAGAAGCGGAGGATGGAGTGGGCCGGTGGACGCAATAAAAAAGGGCCGTTAAGAGAGCAAACTGTGATCTTACCTTCCACGCCCACAAGCTCAGCTGTGGGAGACACTAATGCTGATGGTGTCTGGACGAGGAGAGAGACGACGGTTCATTGGACGATCTAGACAGTGGCGATGGCTTGAGGCCCTACAGCAGCCTGGGGCTCACGTGGATCAGGCACCGACCCCTAAGACAGAGCGTGCAGACCGGACCGGACTTTAAAAATGGCGCCAAAACCTGGCGACTCTTCCATGCAGTCTCAGCGGACTATTTCCATGCACTTTGTACTATCTGGGCTTGTAAGTATGGCATAACTTTGCTGAATTGTATGCTAGAATTTCACTGTTTAGAAACATAGAAATTAGGTGCAGGAGCAGGCCATTCGGCCCTTCGAGCCTGCACCGCCATTCAATATGATCATGGCTGATCATCCAACTCAGTATCCTGTACCTGCCTTCTCTCCATACCCCCTGATCCCTTCAGCCACACGGGTTTGTCAGTACCCGTGATAATAAAAATAGCATTGAACCATTGAACCATTCAGTGAGTGAGCGACTGACAGAAATGGGAACAACATGACATGCACAGGAGTAAAGCAGTTCAGGAGGTGCCTGGTCAAACCTTCAGTGTGAGGCAAAGACTGGCAAATGCCTGTTATCAGATTAGGAAAAAGGGAAGTGCAACGAGACCTTGTACATGGGTCACTGAAAGTAAACATGCAGGTACTGCAGGCAGTGAAGCAAGCTAATGGCTTGTTGGCCTTCATAACAAGAGTATTTGAGTATAGGAGTAAAGAGGTCTTTCTGCAGTGCCCCAGGACCACATCTGGAGTATTGTGTGCAGTTTTGGTCTCCTAATTTGACGAACAAAATCCTTGCTATTGAGGCAGTGCAGCATAGGTTCACGAGGTTAATCCCCCGGGATGGCAGGACTGTCATATGAGGAAAGATTGGAATGACTGGGCTTGTATTCACTGGAATGAGAGGGGATCTTATAGAAACATATACAATTATAAAAGGACTGGACAAGCTGGATGCAGAAAAAATGTTCCCAATGTTAGGAGAGTCCAAAACCAGGGGCCACAGTCTAAGAATAAAGGGGAGGCCATTTAAAACTGAGATGAGAAAACACTTTTTTACCCAGAGAGTTGTGAATTTAGAAACATAGAAACATAGAAATTAGGTGCAGGAGTAGGCCATTCAGCCCTTCGAGCCTGCACCGCCATTCAATATGATCATGGCTGATCATCCAACTCAGTATCCCGTACCTGCCTTCTCTCCATACCCTCTGATCCCCTTAGCCACAAGGGCCACATCCAACTCACTCTTAAATATAGCCAATGAACTGGCCTCAACTACCCTCTGTGGCAGAGAGTTCCAGAGACTCACCACTTTCTGTGTGAAAAAAGTCTTTCTCATCTCGGTCTTAAAGGATTTCCCCCTTATCCTTAAGCTGTGACCCCTTGTCCTGGACTTCCCAACATCGGGAACAATCTTCCTGCATCTAGCCTGTCCAACCCCTTAAGAATTTTTCTATAAGATCCCCTCTCAATCTCCTAAATTCCAGAGAGTATAAACCGAGTCTATCCAGTCTTTCTTCATAAGACAGTCCTGACATCCCAGGAATCAGTCTGGTGAACCTTCTCTGCACTCCCTCTATGGCAATAATGTCCTTCCTCAGATTTGGAGACCAAAACTGTACGCAATACTCCAGGTGTGGTCTCACCAAGACCCTGTACAACTGAAGTAGAACCTCCCTGCTCCTGTACTCAAATCCTTTTGCTATGAAAGCTAACATACCATTCGCTTTTTTCACTGCCTGCTGCACCTGCATGCCTACTTTCAATGACTGGTGTACCATGACACCCAGGTCTCGCTGCATCTCTCCTTTTCCTAATCGGCCACCATTTAAATAATACTCTGTAGAATTTGTGGAATTCTCTGCCACAGAAGGCAGTGGAGGCCAATTGACTGGATGAATTTAAAATATAATTCTAGGGGGTAGCGGAATCAAGCGATATGGGGGGAAGGCAGGCATGGGATACTGATTGTGGATCATCAGCCATGATCACAATGAAAGGCCGTACTGGCTCCAAGGGCCAAATGGCCTCCTCCTACACATATTTTCTATGTTTCTATGTTTCTATATTTCTATCATGTGTATTATTGTGATTAACATCAGTTTTCAATTGTATAAGACTGAGAAAAAAGTGTGTGTAACTGAATTTCTCCAGCCAACTGTTATTCCAGCATGTGATGTTGCACAGGCATCTGAGCCATCCATAAGTAAAGCAACTCCCGAGATCTAAGAGAACAGCTCTTTGTCAATGGAAATGAATCACCAAAAAGAATGTGCATCCTGCAGAGATGTGCAAAAGTGTATTATTTTGATTCCGAGCGCTGTCACGGGTAAAGATTACCTGGCAGACAAGGAAAGTGTTCAAAGCCTCCTTAAAAAATGCAATATCCTTGCAGTCTTCTGAGAATTCCTGGCCCCCAGCCACTCCCATTAGACAAGGAGCATTCAGATGGTATTGTGCACCTTGTGTCCATGCATTGGGAACAAACAGTAGATACAAAATGCTGCAGTAACTCAGCGGGACAGGCAGCATCGCTGGATAGAAGGAATGGGTGATGTTTCGGGTCGAGACCCTTGCTCAGTCTGAACGTCACCCATTCCTTCTAGCCAGAGATGCTGCCTGTCCCGCTGAGTTACTCCTGCATTTTGTGTCTATCTTCGGTGTAAACCAGCATCTGCAGTTCCTTCCAACACAAACAGTAGACCCATGCTAGTCATAGAGGAAGTGTACCAGGTCCCAAATTACACGCCACCCTCTCAGGCACCTTTAGATTTGGTTTTAGTTGCAAAGATACAGCATGGAAACAGCCCCTTCGTCCCACCGAGTCAACGCCAACCAGCGATCGATCACCCGTACACTAGTTTGACCTTACACACTACAGAAGCCAATTAACCTACAAATCTGCAAGTCTTTAGAAGATGGGAGGAAAGGGAACACTTGGAGAAAATGTTATTGTCTTATCGTGTACGCTGTAAATGGCTCGATTGTAATCATGTATTGTCTTTCTGCTGATTGGACAAAGGATGACCCGGTGTGGGGGAGCCGCCAAGAACTAATGGAATGCTTTGTGTTTCAATGGAATACCTTGTAACTTTGTCGTGCCCTTTATGTGGAGACCTTTGGGTATGCAAAACAAGGAATCTCACTGTGCCTTGTCGCATGTGATAATAAAGTAAAATTCATAATGTATCATTCAAACTTGGATTTCTCTGGAACCTTGGTGGGTGAGGCAAGACCTCATAGAAGTGTATAAAATTATGACCTCGACCCCCTCCGACCCACTCCTCGACCTCCGTCCCCTTCCTCAGCCTTGACATCCCACCCCTCCTCGACCTCTGACCCCTCCTCGACCTTGACCTTGACCTACGACCCCTCCTCAACCTCGACTGACCCACCTCCTCGACCTCCAACCCCCTCCTCAACCTTGACCTCCAGCCCGACACAAACAATCTCAATTTGTAGAAAATAATCAATTGGATGTATTCTTTGAATAGCCTAACCGTGAAAGCCCAAGATGAGTCTGAGGAGTTATTTTTATTTTCCTTTTAATCTGAAGAAATAATGCACCAGGGAGCAGCACTCAAGTACCAACTTAGCTTTCATTAACTGTAAAGTTAGGCATCAGAATTATACAGAGGCTCATTTTTATAACATAAGGACTTAGAATTAGAATGGGCTCCTCAAGACTACTCCACTGCTCAAAGAGATCATAACACATCTTTTACTCAACACTTCCACATCTGATTGCCATAACCCTTCATTTCTTTGACTGTAAAATTATTTTCAGGCTTTAATATACTCAAAGAACTGTAAATCCACTGTTCCCTACGATTGAGAATTCCAAACTTTCGGAATGCTCAGAGTGAAGAAATCCCTATGGACCTTAGCTGCAACTTGATTCTTTGCCACTGGTTCCATTCTCTCCAAACAAAGGGAATAACTCCTCATCCAACCTGTCAAGTTCTTTACAGTCTGATTTGTTTCAATGAGGTCATCTCCCATTCCTCTAAACTCTGAAGAAACCAAGCCCTCTCTTTTAATGTTATTTCCTAATGGATGGCCTCCATTATTTCAACAATCCGCATGCAAGATTGTAGGTTAATTTGCTTTTGTTGAACTCCCTCCAACATAAGCATCTTCTTTCCAAGATGAGAAGACCAAAGCTGTAAAAATACAATAAACCTCTTCTCAGCAATTCCTGCAGAGTTGTAGCATGATTTGTTTTCACTCTTATACTCCAATCCCTTTGAATAAAGTCCAACATGTTTTAATCATTCATGTTACCTCTAGACTATCTTTCCATGATTCATGCCAAGGATATCCAAATCTCACTGAATACCAATACTTAATAGTGTTAGTTACATTAAAAATAGAAGTTGGCATGGTGATCCCGCTGGTGGAGCTGCTGTCTTACAGTGCCAGTGACCTGGGTTCAATCCTGACCTCAGGAGCTGTCTGTGTGGAGTTTGCATGTGGATTTCTGTGTGACCATGTGGATTTCCTGCAGGGCCTCTGGTTACCCCCCCACTTCCCAAGGACATGCGTGTCTTGTAGGTTAATTGGCCACTGTAAACTGTCCCTGGCATGTAGAAAGTGGACAGCATAGAACTAGTATGAACAGGTGACTGATGGTTGATGTGGACTTTGTGGGTAGAAGGGCCTGTTTCCACGTGGTATCTTTCAATTTAATTAATCAAATTATGGTAAACTCAGCCCAGCATTGATCCTTGTGGCACCCCACAATTAGAACCTGCCAAAATAGAGCAGACCTATTTTGTCCCTTCCCATCCAAACCACCCCCTCCCCTGGTACTTTCCCTTGCAACCGTAGGAAATGCTACACTTGTCGCTTTACCTCCCCCCTCGACTCCATCCAAGGACCCAAGCAGTCTTTCCAGGTGAGGCAGAGGTTCTCCTGCACCTCCTCCAACTTCATCTACTGCATCCACTGTGTCAACTTCTCTACATCGGTGAGACCAAGCATAGGCTTGGCGATTACTTCGCTTAACACCTCAGCTCACTTTGCAATAACCAACCTGATCTCCCGTTGGCTGAGAACTTCAACTCCCCATCCCATTCCGAATCCGACCTTTCTGTCCTGGGCCTCCTCCATTGCCAGAGTGAGGCCCAGCGCAAATGAGAGGAATAGCACCTCATATTTCGCTTGGGTAGTTTACACCCCAGCGGTATGAACATTGACTTCTCCAATTTCAGGGAGTCTTTGCTTTCTCCCTCCTTCCCCTCCCCAGCTCTCCCACAAGCCTACTGTCTCAGCCTCTTCCTTTCTTTTTCCCAACCCCCCCCCCCCCCCGACAGTCTGAAAAAGGGTCTTGATGCGAAACGTCGCCTATTCCTCTCTCCATAGTTGCTGCCTCACCTGCTGTGTTTCTCCAGCATTTTTATCTACCTTCGATTTTCGCAGTGCTTTCTTAAACATTAATTCCAACTATCTGTTTTCAATTCGTTTTTGAATCCCATTTCAACATTACTATGTCTTGAATTCTTACAATGTCTTTATGTAAAACGGACATGCGAGTGAATCTTTCTGATATTTACTTGTATATCTAAGTCTATACTCTCTTTCAAATAACCTTCACAAGGCCCCAATAATCATAATCAGAATATGGCACAGTGGTTCCATACAGTGGTTCCGGCACAGTGGCTTAGTGGTAGAGTTGCTGCCTTACAGCACTTGCAGCACCGGAGACCCGGGTTCGATCCAAACCTTGGCCTCTATCCGTATGGAGAGTGTATGTTCTCTCCCTGACCGCGTGGGTTTTCTCCGAGATTTCAGTTTCCTCACATACTCCAAAGACGTACAGGTATGTAGGTAAATTGGCTTGGTATAAGTGTAAATTGTCCCTAGTGTGTAGGATAGTGTTATTGTGCGGGAATTTCTGTTCGGTGTGGCCTCGGTGGGCTGAAGGGCCTGTTTCCAACTGTATCTCCAAACTAAACTAAACTGTTTAGTTTAGTTTAGAATAAGAACCATAGACTATATTCCTTTCTAGATTTATCACCAAAATCAAGCCATTCAACTCTGTGATGTTGCTCTGGAGTTCAGTATGTCATAGCTTACCTTTAACATCAATACTTTACTTCTGCTCTGCCCCAAGTCCCCTGGATACCTGTAGTGAGTCTATACAATTAAATTCCATTAATCACTATTTTAGGTCCGAGTTACATATCCTTTTTTTTTTTGTTCTTGGAATGTGGGCAGTTTCAGAATATTCTGTTATGTTTTTCTGTTTCTTTGCAGCAAGTTGGTTCAACTTTGTATCATCAGTGAGATTTCTTGTTGACTGTGCAGTCGTTAAAATTAATCACCTGCTGAAGACATGAAACCCGAGGGATGTGAAAAGCGATACCCTCACTTTGGAAACGCTCTCTGTAACCCCAGCACTATTTATTATTGGTTATTACCCAGCTCCCCAATGATTTCCAACACCCTTGGAAATTCCCCCCGAGATCGCTTTCCAAGGCCATATATAAATCAGTGGCTGTATTCCAAAAAGACTGTATCAGATAATTGATACCCTCGGTATACCGTCTGTCATGGTAATTCATACAAAGCCTACAGTAGTTGCCAAGTAACAAAATCACTTTTATTTATGACATTTCACTCCTCAAAGGTATTATGCATGATAACAAGTGCAAAGAAGAAAGAGACACAATTATTGAATGATTTATATTGCTTAAAGTAGGCAAGCTAGGGGGTGTGCAGACAGTTCCCTCAATACCTACAACTCCCTGATATAAAATACAGTGAACAGGATCATAGAATCGTAGACATTTAATGTACACCAGACCAAGTGGGACCCGTTGGGTCCCGTCCCCTTACTGGGGGGGGGAGGGGGGGGTCGTGGCGTCACAGGGGAGGGCTGGAGGGCAAGAATTTCGAGAAAGACACGAAAAAGAAAAAAGAAAAACCCCAGAACTAACGAAGAAGTTAAAGAAGCTGCGATATATGTCACTACCCTTCCATACGCCCGCTTAGGCTGAAGGGCCTGTTCCCTAAACTAAACTAAAAAATAGCCATGTCTCATGGTGCGAGTCCACTCACGAGTAACCCCAAATGAAAGAAAAAAAACAGACTCGTGGTTATGTACGAGATTCCAAGTTTATGTTCAAGTGTTTAACCGAGTTCCACGGGTATGCCATTTCTGCGATGTTCCAAGTTCCTCTCCCGAGTTACCAAGTTCCTCTCCCGTTACTCTTGAGCCAACCGTGAATGAAGGTATGTTTTATAAGCAGCAGTGTTAAAGAAGACATCTCCATCCTGCGGCTTTGAGTTAAAGATAGAATTCAGCGCGGCCGCATCTATTGATATGACCTACAAAGGGAAAATGCGCACCCTCCAGTGCCAGAGCAGTTATACTTATGATTTGTTTGAAACACACATCACATAGTTAGAAACATAGAAACGTAGAAAATAGGTGCAGGAGTAGGCCATTCGGCCCTTCGAGCCTGCACCACCATTCAACATGATCATGGCTGATCATCCAACTCAGTATCCTGTACCTGCCTTCTCTCCATACCTTCTGATCCCCTTAGCCACAAGGGCCACATCTAACTCCCTCTTAAATATAGCCAATTAACTGGCCTCAAACTACCCTCTGTGGCAGAGAGTTCCAGAGACTCACCACTCTCTGTGTGAAAAAAGTCTTTCTCATCGCGGTCTTAAAGGATTTCCCCCTTATCCTTAAGCTGTGACCCCTTGTCCTGGACTTCCCCAACATCGGGAACAATCTTTCTGCATCTAACCTGTCCAATCCCTTAAGAATTTTGTTTTTAAAGTTTCTATAAGAAAGTTAGAAGACCAGCAGGCGAAGGTTTGTTATATTTGGAGGGGCAAGCGAAATATAATGCTGATAGGTCTGAGGTGTTGCACTTTAGGAGGGCTGATAAATTAGGACATGTGCAATTGGGAATATCGTATCAACAAAGAACATTGGGAATATCGTATCAACAAGGAACGTTGTTGTACAAGTGAAAAAAAATCGCTTGAAGGCAACATCGCAGCTGGATAAAAGATAGACACAACGTGCCGGAGTAACTCAGCGGGTCAGGCAGCATTTGTGGAGAAAAAGTATGGGTGTCGTTTCGTTAGAAGGGTCCCGATCCGAAACATCTCTCCAGAAATGCTGCCTGATCCGCGGAGTTACTCCGGCACTTTGTGTCTATGTTTGGTATAAACCAGCATCTGCAGTTATTTGTTTCTACTTAGCACAGCTAGATGTGGTGGTTAGGAAGACGGTGATACAAAAAGCTGCAACTGTTGTCATCTTGGGCAAAACACAAAGCACTGGAGGAACTCAGGGGGTCAGGCAGCTTCCGTGGAGGGAATGGAGGGGGGCGTTTCCTATTGGGACCCTTCTTCAGACTGATGGTGAAGAATGGTCATTCCGAAGGAGGGTCGTGGCCTGAAATGTTGCACTCCATTGCCTGACCCACCGAGCTCTTATCCACCAAGCACTTGATGATTTGCTCAAGGTGGGTTGCAACGTGTACAGAATCCTTGCTTTCATTAACCGAGGCTTAGAAGAGTCGCCAGGTTATGGTAAAACGTTCTAAAGCATTACAGTAAAACTACATTAATCTAACATTCTTGAGACTTCAGTGGCGCCCAAACAAGCAGATTTTCCGGAAAGGACACAAAGTGCTGGAGTAACTCAGCGAGCCAGGCTGCACCTCCGGAGAACATGGATAGGTGGTGTTTCGGGTCGGGGCCCATCTTCAGAGTCTGAGCCGTGCTACCGGAGAGTACGAGTTTCTGGACAGTCTGGTGTTGCTCCCGCCTGACCCGCTGAGTTACTCCATCACTTTGTGTCCTTTTGTCTAAACCAGCATCTGCAGTTCCTTATTCCTACAGCAGATTTTCCAGTCTATTGGATATCCTTATTAATGCACTAAGGCATCTTGTATTCACATTGTTATATATGTTTGACAGCAGAGTGCTACATTTTCTATTGAACCCCAGAACTTTAGAGGGAGTGTGGGCATCAGAAGCAGGTGAGTTTGATGGGAGCGTGGGAGCCGCACGCAGCGAGTGGTACTTCCCCAACTCTACATCTCTTCATCTCACCACACAGACCAAACTCCCCACCATTGACTACAACTGCATTTCATGCTGCTTCGGGAAAGCAGCCAACTTAACTAAAGACCTTTCCTACCCGGGCCATTCCTTCCTCTCCCCGCTCCCATCGGAAGAAGAAACAGAAGCTTAAAAACGCGCATAAGTAGAATCAGGAATGCATTCTTTCCCTCTGTTATCAGGCTTCTGAATGGTCATTTTATAAGCTGGTGGACCTCTACTTCATTGTGGCCATTGGACTTTGTCTCTGGAATTCAGCGCTAAAATATTGAGAGCGACAAGATCTGCATTTTGTTTCTGTCCCGATCTATATACTTCTATTTATGTATAGTATTATCTGATTTGACTGGATAGCATGCAAAACATAACTTTACACATGAAAGTAATAAATCTAAACCTAATGTTGTTTGTATCGGGTAGTTGTGCATCGTCGTGGCGAGTTTGTCGGCAGCAAGCATCTTTCTGAAAGCAATGAATGCTGAGGGCAAACCTTAACAAAAGTCGCAAGACGTGGTGTAAAATGAATATTGAAAGCATGTACATGAGGTCAACAAAATATTAGACAATCTTGGTAAATGCTTGTGGGAAAGTGAATAGTGTGTGTCCCCACCCCGCCTTCCCGGATCACAGTCACAGTCATCGGTAGCCACAGTCACCCGTAAATAAACCCACTACATCCAATATGCGACTTTTTATGATCATGGATGACAATCCATTTAACCTCAGTGCAAATTCAAATGAAGGTTCCTGCTCCCGCCTTTCGCTGTCACTTTCAATGCTGCTACTATTGGAGACTGGCCTCGGGTAACTCCATTCCCACCTGGGAAATGAAAAGTTTCCATTGACGGTGCCACGGTAGACTCACGAGTCACAAAGGTAAACGCACGGGCCACTACGTTATTACAACGAGTTTAAATGTTTCAATATTTAACTTGAACAGTAAATTTGACTCGTGGAAAACATCAAACATGTTTGAATTTTTTCAAGAGTTAACAAGTTTCACAGGTACCTGCCGTTAGCACCACGAGTCGCTAAGTTGCGTGCGCGAGTTCCGATGTTCTCACTACATTAATTTTACGTGATTACCGCGAGTGAAAACTTGGGGTCACTCATGGGTCAACTCGCACCGTGAGACAGGCCTTTAAAAAAAATGAGAGATAGACACAAATAGCTGGAGTAACTCAGTGGGACAGGCAGCATCTCTGGAGAGAAGGAATGGGTCGAGACCCTTCTTCGGACAAATTAGAGATTTGGTGGGAGGCGATGTTTCACCAGAGTAGCCACAAGTATGGCGGTGGTTACTTCTATGCTCCCTGGCTCATTATTATTGCGGCTAATTTACTGCAAAGTAAAGAACTGCAGAGTGACTTTTACTTAAGCTCTCAACACAGAATCATTTTGTTATTTGATTACTGTTTGCTGCATTTAAACAAACTATAAAGTAAATAATGCCCTTTCGTGTCCAGAGATCTGTAAACCTGTTTTTACTTCCAGAGGGAAAGAATTAATTGGCATTCAATGTGGCCAAAACATAGGTTATCCAACCACAAAATGAGACAACAACCTAAAAATGTTGAAAATCCCTGTTTAACCTCTCCCTGTGGTGCATTCAAATGGATCATACTGTGTTAAATTAGGTCGCACAGCTTTACAGAAATTGCCTTATTATAGGAGATGTTAATATTGCCTTAAACACTTGTTCTGCTGTGAACTGATTAACTGATAGACTTGAAAGAGTAAACTTAATTATGCTGGGGTGCCAGATAATAGGAGATAAAGAGATCGTTCTATCAGCAATATTATATTTTTATTTATTTAACGTTCTTTGAAGCAATTCAGATAATTGAGGGTTCACCTTTCTGTAATAGCTTCTGTTTCTTTAGTTTTTAGTTTTAGAGATACAGAGCGGATACAGGCCTTTCGGCCCATCGAGTCTGCACTGACCAGCGATCCCCACACATTAACACTAACCTACACACACAAGGGACAATTTTTACATTCATACCAAGCCAATTAACCAACAAACCTGTACGTCTTTGGAGTGCAGGAGTAAACCGAAGATCTCAGAGAAAACCCACGCGGTCACGGGGAGAACGTATAAACTACGTACAGACAACTCCCGTAGTCCGAATTGAACCCGGGTCTCTCCCGCTCTACCACTACGCCACCAAGACGCCCATAACATGTTGATGTTAAGGTAAAAATGACTAATGCTCAATAGGGGCGGCATGGTGACACAGCGGTAGAGTTGCTGACTTCGGTTTCCTCACACATTCCAAAGACATACAGGTTTGTAGGTCAATTGGCTTGGTATAAATGTATTAAAAAATTGTCCCTACTGCACGTAGGGTAGTGTTAATGTGCGAGGATCACTGGTTGGCATGGACTCGGTGGACCAAAGGGCCTGTTTCCATACTGCGTCTCTAAACTAAACTAAACTAAATGAGAGGGCATTGCGATACTGATTAAGGGGTACCATGAGTATAGTGGTGAGAGGGGTGCCGAACAAGACTATTTCATTGAAGCTGTATAAGTACAACTTAGAAATAAAAAAAGGAGTGATCACATTGCTGGGGCCTATGCAACATCCCTCCCAACTGGCAGCAACAGATGGAGGAGCAGATATGCAGGCAAATCACTGAGAGGTGTAAGAGCATTAAGGTAGCAGATTTCAACTTCACCTAATATTACTCAGGATCAAGTGAATGAGAAAGGATTAGAGCAGGTTCAATTTTTTTTTTTTAAGTGCTTCCAGGAGAGTGTTTTGAGCCAGCATAGCCCAAGTAAAGGAGAGGCAGTGTTTAGTTATTAAGTTTTCATTTTCGAGATACAGAGTGGAAAGAGGCCCCTCGGCTCACCGAGTCCGCGCAGACCAATGATCACCCATAGACTTGTTCTAGCCTACACACTAGGGGCAATTTACAGAGACCAATTAACCAAAACATCTGCACGTCTTTGGGATGTGGGAGGAAACTGGAGCACCCGGAGAAAACCCACACAGTCACAGGGAGGTGCAATCTCCGTACAGACAGCAGCCATTGTCAGGATCGAACTCAGGTCTCTGGCACTCTAAGTCAGCAACTCCACCGCTGCGCCACCGTGCCACCCAGTTCTGGACCTATCAATAAGGAATGAAGCCAGGAAAGTAGTTAAGTCTCTGGCATTTATTTCATTATGGGTGGGATTAGGTCCCCAGTCAGAAATTTACATTGCTCAAAGTTTGGATCCTGAGAGTCCTCATATATCTTCACCTGTAGAAGCTGGCGATCAGAGAGTTGTTTTAGCTTATTAGATGTATGCAGTCATTTATTTAATGGTCCTCCTACATTGTTAAATGTTTGTGTTCCTTGTGCCAAGTTCTGTCATTACACACAATTACATTGAGCAACCTCAGCCTCCTTCTTGGCCTTCCTCCTAATGAGAGCACGAAGAGCATTGATCTTTCTGCCAAAGTTTCTCTTCATTCGATCCACCCCCTAAATAGGAAGCTCGGGATTTTACGAGGTTTAGTTTTATTAAGTAGCCACTTTATGATCTGTGCTACCATCGGTGTTACAACACGGATTTACAAAAGGTAAATCATGTCTGACGAATCTTGTGGAATTTTTCGAGGATGTAACTAGTAGCGTGGATAAGGGAGAACCAGTGGATGTGGTATATCTGGACTTCCAGAAGGCTTTCGACAAGGTCCCACATAAGAGATTAGTATACAAACTTAAAGCATACGGTATTAGGGGTTCAGTAGTGATGTGGATAGAGAACTGGCTGGCAAACAGGAAGCAAAGAGTAGGAGTAAACGGGTCCTTTTCACAATGGCAGGCAGTAACTAGTGGGGTGCCGCAGGGCTCAGTGCTGGGACCCCAGCTATTTACAATATATATTAATGATCTGGATGAGGGAATTGAAGGCAATATCTCCAAGTTTGCGGATGACACTAAGCTGGGGGCAGTGTTCGCTGTGAGGAGGATGCTAGGAGACTGCAAGGTGACTTGGATAGGCTGGGTGAGTGGGCAAATGTTTGGCAGATGCAGTATAATGTGGATAAATGTGAGGTTATCCACTTTGGTGGCAAAAACAGGAAAGCAGACTATTATTTAAATGGTGTCCGATTAGGAAAAGGGGAGATGCAGCGAGACCTGGGTGTCATGGTACACCAGTCATTGAAAGTAGGCATGCAGGTGCAGCAGGCAGTGAAAAAAGCGAATGGTATGTTAGCTTTCATAGCAAAAGGATTTGAGTACAGGAGCAGGGAGGTTCTACTTCAGTTGTACAGGGTCTTGGTGAGACCACACCTGGAGTATTGCGTGCAGTTTTGGTCTCCAAATCTGAGGAAGGACATTATTGCCATAGAGGGAGTGCAGAGAAGGTTCACCAGACTGATTCCTGGGATGTCAGGACTGTCTTATGAAGAAAGACTGGATAGACTCGGTTTATACTCTCTGGAATTTAGGAGATTAAGAGGGGATCTTATAGAAACTTACAAAATTCTTAAGGGGTTGGACAGGCTAGATGCAGGAAGATTGTTCCCGATGTTGGGGAAGTCCAGGACAAGGGGTCACAGCTTAAGGATAAGGGGAAATCCTTTAAGACCGAGATGAGAAAGACTTTCTTCACACAGAGAGTGGTGAGTCTCTGGAACTCTCTGCCACAGAGGGTAGTTGAGGCCAGTTCATTGGCTATATTTAAGAGTGAGTTGGATGTGGCCCTTGTGGCTAAGGGGATCAGAGGGTATGGAGAGAAGGCAGGTACGGGATACTGAGTTGGATGATCAGCCATGATCATATTGAATGGCGGTGCAGGCTCGAAGGGCTGAATGGCCTACTCCTGCACCTAATTTCTATGTTTCTATGCTACCATCGGTGTTACAACACGGTTTCTATAGTGCTGAAACTATTTTTAAATTGGGGCTGCTGAATGTCAATTCCCATAAAATTACGTTCTGTTGATCTCATCAGCAATTGTTTCATAAGGGTTAATGGAACCCTGGAGTATGCAATGCAGGAGATTAAAAACTCCCTTCAATATCTGAACACTAAAATAACATTTAGTTTTGTAATGGCCGGAGCATTTTGCAAGAGAAAATAACTCTTCAGGAAACACAGCAAGGTAAGGTAAAATTCTGTTTCCCTGTGGCGAACTGAGCAAATTTCATGCTCCGCTTTTCTTTTTCTGGTTTAATTTAGTGTAGAGATACAACGTGAATACAGGCCCTTCGGCCCACTGAGTCCACGCCGATACCATACACTAGTTCTATCCTACACACAAAGGGGAATTTATAGAAGCCAATTAACTTACAAACCTGCATGTCTTTGGAATGCTGAAGGAAATCCGGGCACCCAGAGAATAGCCACACGGTCACAGGGGAAAACGTACAAACACCACACAGACAGCGCCCACAGTCAGGAACGACCCAGGTCTTTGCCGCTGTAAGGCAGCAACTCTACTACTACGCCACTGTGCCGCCCACAAATTTGATTAATGGTAAAACGGTTTATCTCAGATTTTTTCTTTGCTTCAAAAAAACTGGAGTCATTGAAAAACTTTCAAAATTTTCTGACCGCTCTGCATGAATTGTTCATAAACAATAGTTAGTTAGAATTACTTATTGGCCAATTAACCATTGCCAAGTTAATGTGACTAAATAGCCTCTAAGCCAAAATCTCATTAATGTGCTGCTTGCTTAACTTTGCATTGGTTAGTAGTCTTGTTCTTTATTTTCTAAACAACAATTAATAAGATTGTTATTAATCTTATTGTTAATGTTATTAATCGGGCAGCATTGTGGCGTAGCGGTAGACCTTACAGTGCAAGAGACTGGAGTTCAATCCTGACTGTGGGTGCTGTCTGTATGAAGTTTGTACGTTCTTCCCATGACCTGCGTAGGTTTTTTCCGAGATCTTCAGTTTCTCCAAAGACGCACAGGTTTGTGGGTTAACTGGCTTGGTGTAAATGTAAAAAAATTGTCCCTAGTGTATGTAGGGTCGTGTTAATGTGCGGGGATCACTGGTGGGTGCGGAAGGGCCTGTTTCCGCGCTATATCTCTAACCTAAACTAAAACTAAACTAAGAAAGTCAGGTTTTATTTTAAATTAATGGACAAATATCTGTATGCAACCTTTTATCATATGAAGGATGTGATAAGTTACAATCAAGAACCCATGGACTTTGTAGCCAACACAATCTTTACTTCTGAGCTTCTGTAATAAGTATGTGGCAGAGCTCTAAACTGCTGACATGAAGATCATTAATGTAACATTATAAATTGGATCATGCGGATATTTTATGGCCCAAAATGGTTTTGAATGATCCAAAGTTGATATAAAATGGTGCAGTTTATGAAAATGATTAGTGGATCATTTTATTCCGTTTAGTGGCTGAAATGATGCATAAGCGAGATGACATGAACATTATCTCCTCATAAGACGCTAATGTTACATTTCACATTACAGAACGCTAATGAACACTCAACATTTATTGGCATTAAGAAATTGTTAAGATGGGACGGTGGAAGGACAGATGGGGGACATTGTGCCTTATGAGGTACCCAGCCATTGAGCAAATGGCAGAAAGGTCATTGATCCGACAACAGACAGGATGAAATCCAAAGCCCTGTCAGTCTAATCACTCATATATCCTTGAGATATTGCCCTGTAATATGTTGCATGACCATTTTGATTATAAATGGGCAGTAGGAGAAGGGAAAATGCCAAAGAACGTAGTCACCCTTTCTTATCTTATGTTAAATGACTGAATTTGACTGATGAAGACAGACAAAATGATGACAGGTGTCTCAGAAGGAACTGCAGATATTGGTTTAAACTGAAGAAAGACACAAAAAGCTGGAGTAATTCAGCGCGACATGCAGCATTTCTGGAGAGAAGGAATGGGTGACTTTTCGGGTCTTCGTCGACAGGGATTGACAGAGGGGGTAACAGGAGGCTATGTCTTCTGGATGGAAGAGTGAAGAGAGTGTTTTATTGTCATATGTCCCAGATAGGACAATGAAAGTCTTGCTTGCTGCAGCACAACAGAATATGTAAACATAGTACAGAACGGAAGAAGAAAAATAGTTTGATGTGTGTATATACACATGCACACATACTCAATAAATAACAAATATAGTGCAATAATAATGATAGTCTGTTGCAGTTCAGAGCTTATTTGTTGGCGTGTTTAATAGCATGATGGCTGTAGGGAAGAAGCTGTTCCTGAACCTGGACGTTACAATTTTCAGGCTCCTGCATCTCCTTCCCGATGGCAATGGTGAAATGTGTGTGTGGTCAGGATGGTGTGGGTCTTTGATCATGCTGGGTGCCTTTTTGAGGCAGCGACTTCGCTAGATCCCTTCGATGGTGGGGGGGGGGGGGGGGGGGGGGGGGGGGTGATGGACTGAGTATTCACATGTATTCAGTGTGGGGAATTATAGATTTTAGGATACTGAAAAAAATGGGAGACATGGGAATTGGTGGGAAGAGTGAATATGCACAGAGTTGGCCATAATTGGATTGGAAGATAGAACAACTTTACGGGCCCCATTGACCTCATCCTGCTTCTATTTCTGCATGAGACAGCTTTTCTACAGTGCACTATCAGTCACTGGTGAATGCTGTCCGATTAGGCACTGCGGTAGAGTTGTGTCAGAGACCCGGGTTCGATCCTGACCATGGGTGCTGTCAGTACGGAGTTTGCATGTTCTTCCTGTGACTGCATGGGTTTTTCCCCGGGTGCACCGGTTTCCTCCCACAATCCAAAGACATGCAGATTTGTAGGTTAATTTGCTGTGGTAAAAACTGTAAATTGTCCCGAGTCATGTGTAGGATAGTGCTGGTATATGAAGATCGCTGGCTGGTGTGGACAAAGGGCCTGTTTCCATGCAATACCATTAAACTAAGCTAAACTATTGTCAGCCCTCCTGATTTAACCTTGATGGCCAGGAGAAGACAATTTGGAATTTATGTTTCCCGTAAAATATGCAGAGCAGTTTTCACCTTCCGATATTAAAAAAGTCTCTGCTTTAGTTAATGTTGGTTAGTGGTCAGCCTGAGTATTTTTAAATCCCAGATCAACATGTCATTGTGATTCTACACCATGCAAATATTCTCAGTCTGCAGAAGGGTCTCAACCTGAAACATCAACCATTCCTTCGCTGCAGAGAAGCTGCCTGTTCCGCTGAGTAACTCCAGAATTTTGTGTCTATCTTCCATTTAAACCAGCACGAGCAGTTCTTTCCTGCACATGTAAATATTCTCTTTGGGTGGAAACCAACATCTTGATACTATCAATGTGCAGTCACATACTTGGGAGCAGATAGGTAATCAGAGATCCATGTCCCAAAACTACTCCACCACAATTTCTTCATATTCCAATATTAACTAACAAAATATTAAGGAGACTAACTAACAGAGCTTGACTATTATGCTTAACAATCTCCTCTTTATTGTATTAAGTAACAACCAGATTCTAAATGTTTCACTTGATGGACTTAGTCTTCTATGTTTCACAACTTCAGGATTGAAACCTCTCAATATCCAACCTCCTTACTCATCACCAACTCTCATTGAGTCACTGAGATGTACGACACAATAAAAGTCTCTCCAACCTATTGAGTCTGCACTGACAATGGTGGACATGTCCTGGATTTGATCACAAGTACTGACCTCCCCATCATTAAAGGCATCTACAGTAAAGAATTCCTCAAGAAGGTAGCTAATACCATGAAAAGCCACACACCTTCCTGACCGTGCTCTAATCTCACTTCTCACCCTCAAATCCTTCTCAACTCCAGTGAGTAGAGGCCCAGTGGGTTAACATCATATGTTAACCCATTCATTCATGGGATCATTGTCGTGAAATCCTTCGTAATTTGGCAGTGCTTCTTTGACAGACTATCAATATTATTGGTTATTCCTGCTTGCACGCTAGCATGCAATGGAAATGGGACATGTTGGTCGGCATGGGCAAGTTGGTCGGATGGGCGTGTTTTCACACCATATGACTCACTGACTCTATCTATAACTCTAATAAACCCATTAAGGCAGCGAGTAAAATCCTGATTGGAAAAAAAGGAAAGGGTTCCTGGCAGAAGAAAATCATTTTTATTGTATTAAGTAACAACCAGATTCTAAATGTTTCACTCGATGGACTTAGTCTGAGACAACTAATGAACTCTGAATGCCGTTTGTAGACAGACACATTCTGAACATCACTGGCTAAATGTGAGAAACAATTTGATAATAGTGGCTTTGAAGTGCAATTACTATTCGATTAGAACACAGCGAGGGAACTGTGAGTGCACGTGGGTGTATTATTGAACACAATGTTAATTCCCCAGGGAGCAGACAGCACAGATCTGCCAGCGTGATGTCCAGAATAGAAAACCATCCCTATAGTAGGTTAGCCCATGATGAGCGTTTTTTGGCGCTGGGCCTGTACTCGCTGGAGTTTAGAAGAATGAGGATGGGACCTTATCGAAACATACAGAATAGTGAAAGGCTTGGATAGAGTGGATGTGGAGAGAATGTTTCGCCAGTGGGTGAGTCTAGGACTCATGGCCTCAGAATTAAAGGATGTTCTTTTTATTTGTTTTATTTTTAATTAACCAGGAGAAGTCTCATTGAGATTAAAAATCTCTTTTACAAGAGAGTCCTGGCCAAGACAGGCAGCAGCACAGTTCCCCAGTTACAGACAATAATTTGAAAACAACAGGGAACATATAAATAGAGTCACAGTCATAACATCATCAAACAAAGCATATACAGACAGAAGAGCCCGCTTCAACATCATTAAGAAGAGATTTAAATCTGTTTATAGAAACCAGCTCCTTAAGTTTCAGTTCAATCTGCAGCTGGTTCCATGCGAAGGGAGCAGCATAACTAAATGCCCTTTTCCCCAGTTCAGTACGGACATTAGGTACAGTTCGTAAGAACAAGTCCTCAGAGCGGGGCTGATAAGTTCCTGTGCTTTTTCGAATTACATACTTCTGCAGGTATGAAAGAAGAACACCCCGAGGATAGTCTTATAAATAAGGATATGCCAATGATGGAGTCTGCATATCTCGACCAATATTAGGCCAGGGCAAACCATCCAACTTGAGCATACAAAGAGCAGTGGTGCGTGAGGGTTTTAAAATTAGTAACACATCTCAGTGCTCCATGGTAGACAATGTCCAAAGACTGTAGGCATTTTGAAGAAGCATTCATATATAAAACATCACCATAGTCCAACACAGACATAAACGTTGCAGGAACGAGATGAGGAGAAAGTTATTTAGTCAGAGGATGGTGATTCTGTGGAACTATTTTCCAAGTAGAGGCCAAGTCAATGGCTATTTTTAAGGCAGGGGTAGCTAGATTTTTGATTAGTACGGGTATCAGAGGTTACGGGGAGAAGGCAGGAGAATGGGGTTAGGAGAGAGATAGATCAGCCATGATTAAATGGTGGAGTAACCTTGATGGGCCAAATGGCCTAATTCTACTCCTATCACTTATGACCTCCTGTGCAGGAATTAGAGAATTGGGTGCTACTTTAGTGGATAGGAGAGTAGTAATTGCTGAGTTAATTGAGCTAGTCTAATACTTTAAAAGGCTTTTTTTTTTGTGTTATTTTACAAGAAATAAATTCACAACTGAACCAAGCTTAATGAGTATATTGCTTTACATTGTATCTTACAATGGACCATCAATATAAGATAAGTCACCAAAGATCCATTCGGACATAAAGAAACATCTTCATCCAAAGGGTAGTGAGAATGTGGAACATGGAAGGGTGGACAAGAATGCAGGAATAGATAGTTACTCTGGCAAATTTAGATGCAGAAAGATGGGAGGAGGTTTCAATGGACTCTAAGCATGGGCACGGATTGAATGAGGTGCGAGGAGGTTTCAGTGCCATACACCTGATACAGTGTAACCCCTTGTAAATGGTTCCATTCCAATCTGCATATCTGGACCGATTCAGTTCCACTCCAAGGTTGAATCTGTGTCAGCCTGAAACGTATCCCAGATCATTCCTCAGAATAGGTAGAGAATTGGACAATCAGACACACTCTACACCATCCTTGTTTTGCCTACCTGGCTCTTTCTACCTCTTACCTTTGAAGATCTCATTCAAAAATAAAATATTTTCAATGTGTAAGCCTTTTTTTTAGGTGTGATCTATTCATTCAATATTGGACCATGCCATTAGCAAAATCTGGGGCAAAATAAGCTGAGGATATGCAAGAGGCCTGAAATGGAGGAAAAGACAAATCTGAGTGTTGTAGGAGGTTACAAGGATAGGGAGGGATAAGCTGCCTGAGATTTAAATTTGGTGAGATTTCTAAATTGCATCAATGCACCATTGAAATAATTGCAATTTATTTGTTTTACTGTATGATTAAAACAATGGTATATGTGATTAGAAAAGTCACAAATTTATTGCTGTAAATAGCTCATTCTAAGCTTCCCCCCAAGTCTAGTTTCAGTCAAAAATCACTGAGTCAAGCACTTGCGCAACTACTATACCTAACCACCGCGGGTTTGATCCTTGTACCTGTCTGGCCAAGCCCTCTTAGCCTCATTCAAGCAGAGACACTCCAGAAGGTCACACAGTCCCAAGCATTCTCCCAGAAGATCGACACAGGACCTTGTGGGAGTGGCCTTTTATATGTCCCTGAACATTGAGGGGCCGAACAGGGTGGGTGGTCTCTTTACAGTCCAATAACAGATATCGATCTCATGATTTCCCCAACCCAATAATAGTGACTAATACATTGTATTCAAATTAAGCTTCTGAAAGGAAGCAAACATTGCAACATTTGCCAATATTTAAGAAACCCAGACAAGGCTCAAAACGTATTCCAATCAACATCTAGCAAAGTAAAGCTTGCAACATTATTTACAATGTATATGTCTGATTTGCATTCATCCAATCCGTTCCATTCAATTTGCACCTAATTGTCTGAATCTGCAGATGTTCCATTCTCTTCCTGCAGCTCTTATCTAGGCTCCAGACAAACTGGCACCATTCTGCAGCTTGTCCCATTTCTGCAGAAGGCACAATTAAATTGACCTAATGGCCTAGCAGCCCAGAAGCCGTTTCTCAATTTTATTGTTCTGGCCTATCCAATTTGGCCAGAATTAACATTGCCATATTCATATGTATGGTGAGGTACAGCTACAATCGTGCTTGCAGCAGCATCAAAGGCAGGTCGAATCCATGTGATACTCAGCAGCATCACAGGCACAACATACAAAAATGTGAATTGTACGTACATCACACATAAATTAGACAATAAACTAAGGTTTCAAGGTTACAAGGTCAATTTATTGTCACATGTACCCATTAAGGTGCAGTGAAATTCGAATTACCAGACAGCCATACTAAAAAAAAGCTATCTAAAAGTTAACATAAACATCCACCACAGCTGATTATCCATGTTCCTCACTGTCATGGAAGGCAATAAGGTCCAAACTCCTTCCTCTTTATTCTGGGCATTCGAACCATCCGCAGTTGGGGCGATCAAAGCCCCCGAAGCCAACGGTCAAAGCCGCCACGTAGGGGCAATCGAAACTCCCGCGTATCGGGGCGGTCGAAACTCCTGTGTCGGGGCGATCAAAACTCTCGCATCAGGGCTGTATAACCAGTGACCACAGGCTCCGCGATGTTAAAGTCCCGCAGGCTCCAACCGTGGGACCCCAAAAGTTAGCCCCCGACATGGATCGCGAACTCCATGATGCTAAGTCCCACAGGCTCCTGCGATGGAGCTCCTGGTCAATCCCCAGCAAAGGCCGCCAATGCCACAATGTTAGGCCGCAGTGCGGACGGAGATACAATCCGGAAAAAAAATGTATCTCCGTCGAGGTAGAAAAGTTTCCCCCAACTCCCCCCCCACCCCACATAAAACAAGCTAAAGAACACTAAAAAACATACAAAATAGACAAAAAGATGAAAGGACAGATAGACTGTTGGCGAGGCAGACACTGAAAGGAAGAAAAACATTGCAAAAGCAAGACAGTAGTGCAAAAATGCACAATTAGAAAATAAGTCCATGATAGCGCAAGAGATCCATAGTGATCTGTTGCCTAGGTAGGTTGTGCAGGCTAGTTCAAGAACCTGGAAGTTCTTTCTGTCCTGGGCCTCCTTCATTGTCAGAGTAAGGCTCCCACAAATTGGAGGAACAGCACCTCATATTTCACTTGGGCAGCTTCCACCCCAGCGGTATGAACATTGACTTCTCTAACTTCAAGTAACCCTTGGTTTCCCTCTCTCTCCATCCCTCCCCCTTCTCAGTTCTCTGACCAGCCTTACTGTTTCCGACTACATTTTATCTCTGTTTGCTTTGTTATTACCTTCTCACAACTAACAATGATCTATTCTACATTTTCCTTGACCTTCATTCCCTTTGTCCTGTTTTCACACCTTACACTTATTTACCTATACACTTCCTTATCTTCTTCTTCTTCTTTCGTGTGACGTGCACAGCCTAAAGCCGTTGGACAACTTGTTCTATTTGATCTTCCATTTGTGCACGTCGAGTTGATTGCATTAGTCGAAACAGGGCGGACCACATGAAGGTTGCAATCCTACACCCCCCTTATCTATGTACCTCCCACTCCCCTGATAACAGTCTGAAGAAGTCTCGGTCCGAAACGTCATACATTCTTTCTCTCCAGAGATGCTGCCTGTCCTGCTAAGTTACTCCAGCACTTTGTGTCTATTTTTGGTTTAAACCAGCATCTGCAATTCCTTCCTACACAAGGATCTATAATTCTCTGGCCTTAGTTCTTGTAACTAATTTTGTACTTCATTTAATCTACGGAGAAAATTCTTGAACTTAAAGGTCTTCAGCAGATTATTACTAAAGTATTTGTAATCCCATAATTTACTATCTGCCACTCTTTCATCTGATGGATGCATCAATTTGAGATATAATCATTTTACTGCAATATATTTTTTCTTGGATTAATTTTGGTGAGTTCCAATCTTTGATTTATTACTAATTTCCCTGTAAAATCATGTATATTAACCATTTCCTTAACTGTGAATATAACATAGTGATTATTAATTTTATCCATTATTTCCTTTGTCATTGGGGATGTCATCTCATCATGTCTGACGTATTCTTCTCAAGCGTTTTTGCATTCATCTTGATATTCCCCTTGTTCCTTATTATATTCTCTTTTCACAGCTAATATTATCTTTTTGTCTTTCTTTATTGTTCTTTTTATCGCTCCCTGTTCCCTGCATTGCAGTATCCTTTGCAGTTTTATAGCCTACTTCCTTTAGTTAGCTATTTTGTGCCTCTTTTGTCAACCATGACTGTCATATTTGGAAAGTAAGGTTCCTTATCTGAAGAGTACACAAGTGATCTAGTGTTAAAACATTTATTTATTTTGCACAACTTTCACCCTTTATCTCTAGGATGTGTAGGTACAACCTTTCAATTGTTTTTTTTTTTAATGATATTCTTACTTGCGAACAGCACCTCATATTTCGCTTGGGTAGCTTACAATCCAGCGATATGATTTTAGATATTAGCTGTATATTTCTCCAACTTCCCCCACCCTAGTTCTCCCACTAGTTTCATTGTTCGTATCCTTTCGTTATCGCCTCCTCCACTAGCAACAATGGACCATTGTGGGTTCCTTGTCCATCAATATTCCACCTCCCCACCAATTCCAATATTGTAGGCCAGTGGGTGGGGGGGTGGGGCTTTCTGGAGCGCTAGTATGGGTATTGTGGACTGAACAGACTGGTGTCCAGACGGCTAGTATGGATATTGTGGGCCAAACAGATTCTTGGGATGACAGCTCAGTGACTCAAGCCTGATGTGCTGGCAGCTCACTCATGGCTGGTGGGCTAGCAGTTGATTCACGGCTATTCCTTGAATTTCCAATTTCCAATTCAAGCAGGGTGCAAGGCCACCAAATAAATAATGTAGTTTCATACCACTTCAAGCAGGGTGCAAGGACACCAAATTCAAGTGCAGTTTCCTATCACTTCAAGCAGGGTATAAGGCCACCGAATTCAAGTATATTTTCCTACCACTTCAAGCAGGGTGCAAGGCCACTGAATTCAGGTGTAGTGTCCGACCATTTCAAGCAGGGTGCAAGGCCACTGAATTCAAGTGGAGTTTCCTACCATTTCATGCAGGGTGCAAGGCCACCACATTCAAATGCATTTTCCTACAATTTCAAGCAGGGTGAAACCACCATAAAACCACACTAAACACCACACTCACAGTTCAGTAGACATTCAGTGTGTTCAGTTGATTCACAGCTCAGACAGAGTCGTGATCTCTCCCTCCCCTATCTTGCAGAGATCGAGCCACACCCACACTTCCGGGTTTTATAACCCCTCCCCCAACCCACAGGGGCGTGGCTTTCATGGCATGATTGACAGGAGAAAGATTCCCTACTTTCATTTAAAACACTAATAACACTTTTATTTTTCATTGATGGGAAGAATCGTCTGCACCCAATGATCAGAGGGGGACTGAGTAAGATGGCCAAAAATTACAGCTGTAAGTGGTAGAGTTTTATCTAAAATCAATATACAGTGATAACATGAAGTTATCCAGTCACCTCCACCAACAGCCATTTGCAGTGCAGCATTTCAAAGCAGTTACCCCCACCAATAGCCATTTACAGTGTAGCACTTCAAAGCAGTTATCACCACCAACAGCAATTTGCAGTGTAGTACTTCAACACAGTTACCACCACCAACAGCAATTTGCAGTGCAGCACCTCAAAGCAGTTACCACCACCAACAGCCATTTGCAATGCAGCACTTCAAAGCAGTTACCACCACCAACAGCCCTTTGCAGTGCAACATTTCAAAGCAGTTACCACCACCAACAGCCATTTGCAGTGCAGCATTCCAAAGCATCCACATTTTCATTTTCAAACCACATTAAGGGCACTCAGTTGAATAGACATGTGTTCAGTGTTATTCACAACTCAGAGAGACGTGACCCTCTCGCTCCCTCCATCTTGCAGATACTGAGTGAGGCACAACACTTCCGGGTTTTCTAGTCCCTCCCCCCTCCCACCAGCAGGGGCAGCAGAGAGAATGTCAACATTTTTTTTTAACATTAATAACTCTTTTAGTTTTCATCGATGGGAAAAATCCTCTTGTCCTGCACAGATTAGGGGGACTAAGATGGCCAACAATCACAGCCATAAGTGGCAACATTTTTTCATAAATCATGAAACAGAAAAACAGGAAGTGGTCAAGATCTTTCTTTTAGTAATATAGATATATGTGGCTTGAATGCCTCACCATTGCACTAATTAACGTTATTGGAAGGTTCACTGAACTGGAGCACATTTTTCTGCCTCACCAAAATTGTTTGGCTGATTCCTTTGAAATCTCCAAATTGGCTGTCAATTAACCCTTAGTTTAACACACCAACCACAAAACTTGTAGTTCAACACCATTATATGTGGAGACTGACAGATGTGTTTGCAATATGTCATTCAACTAATTCTGCTACACAGATTAATTGCACCAAAAATGGCCCAATTTTATGTATGGGCAGCACTTGACATTGTTACTTTTTCTGCTCTTAACAGGTAACTCCTGATTTATTGCATATTGACTTTCCCCATGTTGAAAACCTTTGCTGCATATTGATGCACTTTTAGCACCAAAAGAATTGAATACAGGTCTAGTAATTTTATTACAGCTAACATTACTAGATGCTGTCAGACCAGTTTAAAATGTGTTGCAACAGACTGAATAGTCTCACTACTGATTATAAAGAATTAATATATTAAGAAGGTGAGGCTACATTTACAGTATTGTGTCCAGTATAGTGCACCAAGTTATAGGAAAAATGCTGTCAAACTGAAAAATGTGCAGAGAAGATTTACGAGGATGTTGCCAGGACCCGAGGGCCTGAGCTACAGGGAGAGTTTGATTGTATTCTTGCAGTGCTGGAGGATGAGGGGTAATCGTACAGAGATGTACAAAATCATGAGAGGAATAGATCAGGTAAACGCACAGATTAGGGGAATCTAGAACCAGAGGACATATGTTTTTACATGGGGGGGCTAAACACAGGCAGGGGACTAGGGGGGGGTGGGGGGAAATGATGCTGTGTCGGACGAGCGGGCAGATCGGAGGTGGCCTGCAGCAACATGGAGCAGCGATGAAAGGCACCGACTGCATTGCCCGGCCAGGCCGACCCCCTAAATCACAAAACCAGTGCCACCGCCACAATAACAAACTATCTTTGATCGGACTTTATTGGCTTTACCTTGCACTAAACGTTATTCCCTTAGCATGTATCTATGCACTGTAAGTGGCTCGATTGCAATCATGTATTGTCTTTCCACTGACTGGATAGCGTGCAACAAAAAGCTTTTAACTGTACCTAGGTTCACATGACAATAAACTAATCGGAACTGAACTGAACCTTTTAAGGCCAAGTGAAATATCAATTTTGAAAAACTTTGAGTCAGAGCCCTTCGAACCAAACTGCCCATGCCGACCAACATGTCCCAAATGCACCAGTCCCACCTGCCTGTATTTGGTTCAATTCTCTCTAAACCTATCCTATTCATGTACCTATCTAAATGCTTCTTCAACTTTGCCAGAGTACCTGCCTCAACTACTTCCTCCGGCAGCATGTTCCATACTTTGTGTAAAAAAGTTACCCTCTAGGTTCCCATTAAATCATTGCCCCCCTCACCTTAAACCTACCTCCTCTAGTTCTTGATTCCCCTACTCTGGGCAAATGACTGTGTGTTTACCTGATCTATTTCTCTCATGATTTTGTACACCTCTGTAGGATTGCCGCTCAAACTCCTGCGCTCCAAGGAGAATGAGGGGGGAGCATCCTTTCAACTTGATACTTGAAAGATACAAGATGGTGCCGAAAACATAGCGACTCTGTGCATCATTGCACTCTTTTACTTCTGAATGATTGTGCTCAGGTATAATGTTCAATAAAGAACTGCAGATGTAGAGAAAAATGCTGGAGAAATCAATGTTTGAGGCAGCATCTATGGAGAGAAGGAATAGGCGATGTTTCAGGTCGAGACCCTTCTTCAGACTGATGTCGGGGGCGGGGGTGGGTGGGAAAAAAGAAAGGTAGAGGCAGAGACAGTAGGCTTGTGGAAGAGCTGGGAAGGGGAGGGGAAGGAGCGAGAAAGCAAGAACTACTTGAAATTGGAGGTCAATGTTCATACCGCTGGTGTGTAAACTACCCAAGCGAAATATGAGGTGCTGTTCCTCCAATTTGCGCTGGGCCTCACTCTGGCAATGGAGGAGGTCCAGGACAGAAAGGTCAGATTCATAATAGGAGGGGGAGTTGAAGTGCTCCCCCTCAGGAGATCAGGTTGGTTATCATGAAGTGAGCGGAGGTGTTAGGCGAAGTGATCGCCAAGCCTGCACTTGGTCTCGCCAAGGTATAATATGCTTAGGTATAATATGATTTTACTGGATTGTATGCAAAACAAAGTATTTCACTGCATCTAGGTGAATGTGGCAATAAAGTACTTTATGAACTATTAAAAATAAATAACCAAGCATAAACTGTTTAGGAATAATATTTTAGCTTAGTTTAATTTAGAGATATGGTGAGGAAACAGTCCCTTCGGCCCAGCAAGTCCTCGCCGACCAGCAATCCCTGCATACTAACACTATCCTGCACACACTAGGGACAATTTACAATTTTAATAAGCCAATTAAGCTACAAACCTTTAATTCTTTGGAGTGTGGGGGGAAACCAGAGCACCTGGAGAAAAACCAGGCAGGTCATGGAGATAACATACAAAAACTCTGTACAAACAGCATCCGTAGTCAGGATTGAACCCGGGTCCCTGTCGCTATAAGGCAGCAATTCTACTGCTGCACTATCATGCCACTCTTTTTTGTTTTACAATCATTTTCCAAGTACTTAGGCCATATTTCATTTTACTGGGAAATGTAGGTATTCATGAAATGAAACCACTGTTCCCAGACAGCTGCAAGTAATTACAGGGAGACTATGAATACATTATCAGAAACTCCACTAAATTAGTTGCAAGTATATTACAGATTAAGGGAAATCAATGTTATTATATCATATCAATGTAACAAACAATGACATTCAAGTTGCATTATTCTCTAATGCTTGCAAGGGAAATTAGCATTCAAATAAAGGCAAATTGAAGTTTCCATAATAAAGATTGAAAGTAAAATATTGAATGTACCATATAAAATATTAATTCAGGTTCATTATTTATGTGTATGTGTAAAAACATCAGGGTGGCATGGTGGCTTAGTGGTAGTGCTATTGCCTTACAGCACCAGCGACCCTGGTTCGATCCCGACTACGAGTGCTTCTCCATACGGAGTTTGTACATTCTCCCTATGCTGTGGATGGGATTTATCTGAGATTTTTGCTTTCCTCCCACATTCCAAAGACGTACAAGCTTGTAGGTTAATTGGCTTGGTATAAATGTAAATTGTCCCGAGTGTGTGTTGAATAGCATTAGTGTGCGTGGATCGCCAGTCATTGCCGACTCAGGAGGCCGACTCAGTATGACCGAAGATTGTTCAAGATTGTCAGCACAGTTATTTTCCTATCCTGATACTAAAGAGATGTATTTCACTCTTTGCCTAAAGGTAAGGACAAGAAAACTTTCACTATGCAGTGAACTACAGGCTTTGTGCAGTTTGTATGATTAATTGTTCTCTCTGCTCAGAGTTAACATTGCTACCACTCTTTAAAGTTATTTTTCCCGCATCCTATATTTCCCCATCTCTCTCTCCCGCAAAGATTTGGCAGTGATTAGCCTGCACTAATGAATCACAAATTTATTATTTCCATTTAATTCTGTTGTGGTCAAGCATCATTTTAAGAATCAGAATGTCTATGAAGTATAAAAATCAGTAAGACAGTAGCATTCAGCCTGTCATGTTACATTAATTGTCTGAAAGATATATACCTGTTTTCAATATTGTTCTCATACCTACTAATGGTTAGAGTTTAGAGTTTAGAGATACAGCATGGAAAAAGGCCCTTCATGTCACCGAGTATGTAACGACCAATGATCTCTGCATACTAACACTATCCTACACACACTTCGGACAATTTACATTTTTACCAGGCCAATAAGCCTACACACCTGTATTTCTTTGGACTGTGGGAAGATACTGGAGCTCCCGGAGAAAACCCACACAGGTCACGGGGAGAACATGCAAACTCCATACAGGCAGCACCCGTAGTCAGGACTGAATCGGGGTCTCTGGTGCTGAATGGCAGCAACTCTACCGCTGCGTCACCGTGCTAATCCGTTAGAAATGTAACCAATTTTCTTTCATGGACTCCTATAACTTAATAAAGATTTTTTAAAGAGTTAGTCACTTAATTTAATTTCTCCATAACATTTTCCACTGTTCTCGTTGAAATAGATATTTAATTCCCTTGTAAAACATTGACGGATTCTCATTTCTCTAGCGGTCCAAGTCAGACCTTCGTAAAATAACAAGCCTTTGGATAAATACAACTATTATTGATCTAAAGACGTATACAGAGGGAGATGGGTGCTTGGAATGTGCTGCTCAGTGGTGGAGGCTAACATGATAGTGGGATTTAAGAGGCTTTTAGTTAGGCACAAGGATATGCATGAAATGAAGGCATCATGTGAAAAACATCTTATAGAGATAGGCCTATCTCCTTCGCTCCTTAGATGCTGCTGGCTGTTTACCCTCGATTCTCCAGCATCTGTAGAAACATATACAAATCTTTCTTAAAGAAATATAAAACATTCTTAAGGGATTGGACAGGCTAGATGCTCCACAGTACAGTATAAGAATAAGGGGTAGGCCAGTTAGGACTGAGATGCGGAAATACTTTTTCACCCAGAGAGTTGTGAATCTGTGGCATTCACTGCCACTGAAGGCAGTGGAGGCCAATTCACTGGATGTTTTCAAGAGAGAGTTAGATATAGCTCTTGGGGTTAATGGAATCAAGGGATATGGGGAGAAAGCAGGAACCGGGAATTGATTTTGGATGATTAGCCGTGATCATATTGAACAGCGGTGCTGGCTCGAAGGGCCGAATGACCTGCACCTATTTTCTATGTTTCTATGTTTCAAACAGAGGAGATCAGTACAGACATTGTGGCGTGAAGGGTTTGTTCCTGTGCTGTACTGTTTTATTAATGATTAGATAGTTTGTTGAATATAGATAGTTCCATATCAAAAGGCTTTTTGAACAAACTTATTGAAAAATATGCATTCACATATTTATTTAATGTTCAAAAAGGTGTTTTGTTTGTCAAGCACTTATAATACAATAAAATGTCCAAGGTGTTTCACTTGTGCATGAACAACTACATGTGCTGTTGAGTCACATCAATGGACTGCATCAGGGGACTGGTGAGAAGATAGGGTTTAAGGAGTATATTAAAAGTGAATTGCGATGTGGAGAGGTTTAAGGAGAGTATTCACATGCCCGAGGGCCCCAACCCAATCTGCATTGAAAGCAAGGTACAAAACACTTGGTAAAAGTCAGAGAAGTATCATTAGTGTAGAAGTGTCATTCATTCATTCATGACCAAAATCCTTACCACCAGTTCTGAAGGTAACCATTGACCTGCACATAATTAAGATAGCCAGATAAATTATGTGGTTTAAAAGCAGTGCAGTGACAAGGTAATCTGTAATGAGTAATTCACAAAAAGTTATTTAACTATCTGGAGTACATAAGGTAGTGGTAAAGTGGATTACTGTCTACATGCTCACGTGCTTGCAGGTTTAAAAACAATAAGGAAGATTGATAGTGTCCAGTGTAAGGGTGTCTGCTTGGCTGGTACTACACTTGTTCTCAATGTCCTCTGGCTACATCGTGCATCAGCTGCAAATTGCATTGCACCAAATTGCCAAGTCTACTTTTACAGCTGGTCCCGAATATAACACCAGTCACCCAGAACGACAACACCAGCGGGTACATGACAGCATGGCAGTCTCCAACTTTCACTCCAATTAAAATTATTCCTATTTTAGTTATCATTGTCTGGTCTACATCCAAGAACGTTCTCCTAACACCACAACACAAGCAGCAGTAGTTCATGAAGTGCCTCACAATTTCCTTCTCAAGGACATCGAATAATATGGAGAAATGCTGACCTTCCCAGGAATAGCTGCATCCCATGAATAAATATAGCAGAAAGCTGTCAAGGTCATGCAGATGGGGAAAAAAAAAAGATAAATTACTTAAAAGTAAAGACTAAAATTGTGTACAAAATCATGAGAGGAATAGATCGGTAAACACACAGAGTGTCTTGCCCAGAGTAGGGGAATCAAGAACCAGAGGGCATATGTTTAAGACAAGGGGGGAAAGATTCAATAGAAACCTGTGGGATAACCTTTGCACACAAAAGATGGTGCATGGAACGAGCTGTCGGAGGAGGTAGTTGAGGCTGGGATTAGTGCAACATTTAAGAAATATTTAGACAGGTACATGGATAGGACAGGTTTAGAGGGATATGGGCCAAACACAAGACTAGTGAAGTTGAGACATGTTGGCGGTTATGGGCATGTTGGGCCGAAGGGTCTGTTTCTACTCTGTAAGACTCTATGGCTCTATGACTATAAGACCATATCTTGAAAGAGTGGCACACTGCATAAAAACTATTAATTTAATACATATTACTCAACAAATTAGAAATTAATGTAAGAATTCAGTCGTTATGTATTGCTATCAAGTAGAAATCTATATAATGTATTTGACAGCAAGAATTTGATTAAATATTGCTTATACTATATGAGATATCTTGATTCCATACATTTTGTTTCCATTAAAGCATTTCACCAGAGTCCTAATATGCACAGCTTTTGAATACCAGCAGGTAGTATGAACACAAGGCATGCAAAGACCATGGATCTGATGCTGATAATTGGGATTAGTATGGATAAATACCAGGGGTATCATAGACATGGTGTCCTGGGAAGTAGGGGCACTTTGTATGCTGTTTCGAATCTACGAATGAAAAAAGGTGAGAATGATCAACGATAAAGAGGATGATTTAATATAGAGAAGTGTGAGGTGTTGCATTTTGGGACGTCGGACAAGGGCAGGACCAACACAGGAAATGGTAGACCTATGGATAATGTTGTAGAGCAGAGGGAACTACGAGTACAAGTGCATGGTTCCATGAAGGTTGATTCGCAGGCAGGTAAGGTGGTCAAAAAGTACTTTGGCACTTTGGCCTTCATCAGTCAGATTATTGAGTACAGAAGTTGGGATAATGATTTAGAATATTGATTTCAGTTCTAGGAACCATGTTGTAGGAAAGATATTGTCAAGCTTGAAAGGGTTCAGAAAAGATTTATGAGGATGTTGCCAGGACTAGAGGTTGTGAGCTACAGGGAGATGTTGAGTAGGCTGGGTCTCTGTTATGGAGCTTTGGAGGATGAGGGGAGATCTTATATACAAAATCATGTGAGGAATAGATCGGGTAGGTGCACAGAGTCTTTTACCCAGAGTAGGTGAATCGAGGACCAGAGGACATAGGTTCAAGGAGAAGGGGAAAGTTTTAATATGGACCAAGCGTGGGAAAGTGGGACTCGGGTAGATGGGACATTGTTGGCCAGTGTTGGTGAGTTGGGCCAGTTTCCACACTCTATTACTCTATGGTTCTATCTATGCATATAGTCAAAGACGTAATTGGTCTTTTAGATGACTACGTTGAATCAACCTTTTCTAAGGAGATGGTAGTAGTACATAGAACATATAGTACAGAAACAGAGAGACACAAAATGCTGGAGTAACTCAGCAGGACAGGCAGCATCTCTGAAGAGAAGGAATGGGTAATGTTTCAGGTCGAGACCCTTCTTCAACAGGTCCTTTGGGCCACAACAGCCATGGCAAACATGTTGTCAAGTTTAACTAACTTCCTCTGCCTGCATGCGATCCATATTCCCTGCATATCTACTGTGCAAACACAAAAACATCTTAAAGGTCACTATTATTTCTACCTTCATCACTGCCCTTGGCAGCACATTGCAGACACCCATCATTCCCTGCAAAAAATCTTGCCCTGCACATATCCTTTAAATGTTGACTCTATTACCTCTAGTCTTTGACATTTCCACCCCCAGATAAAATGTTCTGGCTATATACCCTGAGCTTCTCCAGCCTTTTGTGTACCCTCGATTTTCCAGCATCTGGAGTTCCTTCTTTAATACCCTGAATATCTGTCCAGATACATGCAAAGGGTTGTATGGGCATGGTGGATTGGGCAAATTATGCTCTATCTGTGCTCTAAGAATCAATGACTCAATGAAAAGAGGTGAGAATGATCAGAGATAAAGAAGGTGATTTATTTGTATAGTCAGAACATGTAGCTGGAATTTTAGGTCAAAGCATTGAATTGATCTTTCCTAAGGAAAATAATGCTGTCAAAATCTCATTGGATGTTGAGGTAATTGTGAAAAATGATTAGAAATTGGGACAGCACTGCGGCAGCACAGCGGTCGAGCTGCTGCCTTACAGCACTAGAGACATGGCTCCTATCCTGGCTGCAGGTGCTATCTGTGCAGAGTTTGCACGTTCTCCCCATGACTACGTGGGTTTTCTCCGAGTGCTTTGGTTTCCTCCCACACTGCAGAGACATGCAGGTTTGTAAGTGAATTGGCTTTGGTAAAAATTGTACATTGTCTGAAATGTGTCGTGTGTGCTAGTTTGTGGGGTGATCGTTGGTCGGCACAGACTCAGTGGGCCAAAGGACCCGTTTCCACACCGTATCTCCAAACTGAATTTCATAAAATGGGTACCAAAAAGACACATTATAATAAAATAGGTCACTTGGACCAGATAGGATATTGAGGGTGGTGAGAGTGGAAAATCCCTATGGACTTGGCAAATCCCTTGGCTCAATGGAGGTGCCAGAGGATTAGACAATGGCAAACATAATGCACTTGTTAAAATGGGACAACAGGAGATACCAGGAAAATACAGGCAAATTACCTCAGTTCTGAGGAAACATTTAGTCAGGGAAAACATGAATAGGTAGCTGGAGAGTATTAAATTTAAAAAAGAGAGCCAGCATGGATTTGTTAAAGGCAAAATCATGTTTTATTGACAGAGTTGATTTTGTTAGAATGAGATAACATTTGTGGAAGGGGATGCAATAGCCGATGTTTACATGGATTTTCAGATTGATAGAGTTCCCTGTCAAAACTGACCTCCATGGAATTAAAGGGTTGGTAGAAACATGGATAGGAAATTGGCTTAAAGTAAAAAATCAGTAAACAGTTGATTTTCGGCATGAAATAATTAGTCAGTGTTGTTTCCCAGAGGCTATTAAATGTTTTTTTTTTAATATATATTAATGAGTTGGATGCAGTGTGAAGGGGAAAACTCCCAAATTTGCAGGTAACACAAAGCTTCAGCACATAGCAAATATTACAGAGGATATTAATCGATTGCAAGAAGATGTAGGTTGACTGAATGGGCAAACTAATGTGGAGATTTAATATAGAGAGATGTGAAGTGAAACACTGGCATTAAGAATGAAGAGGAACAATATAGATGTATTGGTGCAATTCTATTGTGCATGCAGGGATAGTGTGCCTTGTGTATGTATGCATGTGCATTATTTTTTTAAAGTGAAAGGGACTGTTAAGAAAGTGGTTAATGATTCATGTGGTGTCTAGGGTTTATAAATAGAAGCATACATTGCAGACGTTCTGTTCAATCTGTGCAGAACATTAATTAAGTCAAAACTGGAGTACTGCATCCAGTTTTCAGTTAACTAACTGTAGGAAGGACATGAAGGACATATTTACGGTCCTTGGTTTAGAAATGAGAGATTCCAGCTGCAAGGTTAGACTAGGAACACTGCAGTTGTTTTCCTTGGAGAAAAGAAGGTTGAGGGGAGAATCGATAAAGATGTCCAAGGTCATGACTATTATAGGTAGGGTGAATAGCAGGAAACTGTTCCATTTGGGGATCAAGAGAGACAGGTTTAACAATTTGTGAAAAAGATAAAACACGGGAACACAAGAAAATAGGAGTGAGCCACCTTGCATATGTATGTGAAAGAAGGAACTGCAGATGCTGGTTGACATCGAAGATAGACATAAAATCCTGAAGTGACTCGAGTCAGATGAAGGGTCTCCACCCGAATCATCACCTATTCCTTTTCTCCAGAGATGCTGCCTGACCTGCTGAGTTACTCCAACATTTTGGTCTATCGTCTTTCAAATATTTATCTACCTCCAGTTTAGAGATTTTTGATGATCTAACCTCCAAATCTCTCTTATGGTAGAGAATTGGAGTGATTCAATACCCACTATAAGAAGATATTTTTACCTAAATTGGTTTTAAATTACCAGTCTGTTATCTTGTAACAATTTCTCCACATTCAAGACTCTAACTAGTGAAAAATTCTTGACAACAAGCTTGTCGGAATCTCTTAGGGTCACGTTTCAATAAGCTCACTCTTCTAAACTCCAACAAATACACACCTAATCTATTTAACGCTTTTTGATATGACATCTCTCCCATTCCAGGAAATAGGCTGGTGAATCTGGCCTAGATAGCTTCTGATGCTATTTTATCATATGATCACAAAATTGTAAGCGATAGGAATAGAATTAGACCATTTGGCCAACCATCTACTCCACCATTCAATCATGGCTGATCTACAGTATCTCTCCCTCCTAACCCCATTCTCCTGCCTTCTCCCCATAACCCATACTAATCAAGAATCTATCTATCTCTGCCTTAAATATATCCACCTACTTTGCCTCCACGGCCTTCGGTGGCAAAGAATTCCACAGATTCACCACCCTCCAACTAAAGAAATTACTCCTCATCTCCTTCCTAAAAGAACGTCCTTTAATTCTGAGGCTATGAGCTATAATCTCTCCCACTAGTGGAAACATCCTCTCCATAACCACTCTAGCCGAAGCCTTTTACTATTCTCTATGTTTCAATGAGGTCCCCCCTCATTCTTTTAAACATCAACGAATATAGGCCCAGTGCCGACAAACTATCATCATATGTTAACCAATTAATTCCTGGGATCATTCTTGAAAATCTCCTCTGGACCCTCTCCAGAGCCAGCACATCCTTCCTCTGATGTGGTGCCCAAAATTACTCACGATATGCTTTCTTAGATAAGGGGAGCAAAACTGTGCTCAGTATTCCAGATGTGGCCTCACCAACACCCTGCACAATTGCAACAAAACTTCATTATTTCTAAGTTCCAAACTTTTGCAATAAAGGAAAATATGCCTGTTGCCTTCTTAACTACTTAGTGCACCTACGTGTTAACTATTTGTGATTTGTGCACACGAATGAAACAGAAACATAGAAAATAGGTGCAGGAGTAGGCCATTTGGCCCTTCGCGCCAGCACTGCCATTCAATATGATCATGGCTGATCATCCAAAATCAGTACCACGTTATGGCTTTTTCCCCATATCCCTTGATTCCCTTAGCCCCAAGAGCTAAATGTAACACTCTTCAAAACATGAATGAATTAATGATATTTAATTGTCATTGTGACATACAAATTAAATATTGTGAAATGCTTTGGTTTGCATACTACCTTACACAAGTGCCGCCACACATGTTGGCATCGACAAAGTCACAAAAGTACTGAACAGTTCTATCTACTATCTGTCGCCGCATGTGGTAGCACATCCAATATCCCTCCCCATCTCCATCCCGCCAGTTCCCTTTTCATTCTCAGTGACCCACTTAGAAACAGTTAGCTCTCCATGTACTTCATTTATTTGCAGGCTCTTTTCATTCAGATAATTAACTGCCTTTTGATTTCTCTTACCATGTGTGTGACCTCACACGCTCATAGATTAAACTCTGCCAAGCAACTTTTTACCCAGTCAATTAATGTATTGTAACCTGTGGCAGGATCAGAATATCCACATTGCAATGTGCCTTTCTTTCTATTTGTTCAAAGTTGGATAGCTTACATTTCTCCCCCTCCAAAATAGTAAATTATTGAGGGTCATAAACAGATCCCTAGGATGTTGCACTGGTTACATTCTTCCAAAAAGTAAAAGATGCATTTTTTCCAGCTTTCAATTTTCAGTATAATATCTAATCTTCACTCCATGCCAATACGCTTCCTGTAATACCATGAACCCTTAACCTCTGCACCAATCTTTCTGTGACAGCCTATTACATGACTTTTAAAAGTCCAAATAAACTCATAGCTGATAGACAATTGATCTATATCTTTCCTTTTATTATCTCAAGCAAATGTTCCAATCATGATTTGCCTTTCATAAAACAAAACATGTTGGCTTGGTTTAATTTTATTAATTTTCCCAAATGACTTGCTGATCAACTCTGGGATGTTGCCAACAATGGTAATCAAACGAACCGACCTGTAGTTTTTCACTTTGTAAGCATAACCTTTTAACTTAGAATCTTTTAACTCTAACCTGTAACTAGGATCTAAAATGCACTGCCTATAAAGGTACCGTAGATGGAATAAATTGGTGTTTCTAAAATGGGGACTTGAGAGAAAATGTGTAGGAAAGAACTGCAGATGCTGGTGTAAATCATAGGTGGACACAAAATGCTGGAGTAACTCAGTGGGGCAGGCAGCATCTCTGGAGAAAAGGAATGGGTGACATTTCCTGTTCCTTCTCTCTGGAGTTGCTGCCTGTCCTGCTGAGTTACTCCAGCATTTTGTGTCTAGCTTGAGAGAAAATAATTTGTCATGAACTATAAGGAAAGAAAGAGAATAGAACTAATGTTATTATTCTACAAGGAACTGGTATAGGCTTAATGAGCCTCCGTTGGTAGTCTAAGAGTTCAGTGATTTTTGCATGATCATTTTATGATATTATTGCCATGGTCCCATGATGCTAAATGAAGTCAAAGGAATTTAGTATCTGGCTGTCACTCTTGGTGAATATTCTCAATGGGCCATCAACCCAGTGTTTCATCCATGAATTTTCTATTCACAAACTTCAATAAATGTAGAAATGAAAGTTGGAAGTCTGCATATTTATGGCATGTTTCCACTCCAGTAACTTAACCATAATGATTACTATGAAGATAGACACGAAAATCTGGAGTAACTCAGCAGGGCAGACGGCATCTCTGGAGTAAAGGAATAGGTGACATTTCAGGTCAAGACCCTTCTTCAGACAGAGCCAGGGGAAAGGATAATGAGAGATATAGAACAAACACGATGAACGATAGGTAAAACAAGTAACAATGATAAAGGAAACAGGCCATTGTTATCTGTGGGCTAGGTTAAAAATTAGTTACAGACAATGAGACTCAACAAAACTACTTTGAAACAAGTGCAATGATTAGGGTGAGGGTGGGACGGAGAGAGAGGGAATGCAAGGATCACTTGATGTTAGAGAAATCAATATTCATGCCACTGTAAGCTTCCCAAGTGGAATATGAGGTGATGTCCCTCCAATGTGCATTTGGCCTCACTCTGACACTTGATCTTACTATGACTTGATATTAGTGCATCAAAATAGGCAGCAAAGTAAGAGTGTGAAATTCTGAAACTTTCTTCTCCATCTCATCTCTGACAAAAAGGTCATAAAGTGGATTGAGATGTAGGCTTCCAAGTGCCTGTAAAAAATGGAATGAAATCATGTATTTGTGGCGGCACCTGGTGGCAACCCAAGGGCACAACAAACCCTCGGCTCTGGAGGGCATAATCTTGGTGTGGGAGGCGCTACTCACTGGGTCGGTACCTGAGTTGGTATTTAAGGCCAGGCCCATAACCTTGGAGAAGTAAGGAGCTGTTTTGGAGAGAATAAACACATCTAGTGCACCCAACTCGTGTCCGATTAGTTTTTGGCTGGACTCCTGCGAGTCCTCGCTACATATTATTATTATTACATTTCTGCTACCTAAATTGAGCAGCAGTTCTGAAGTATGAATTACTGGTTTAAGTTCTCCGAAATGATCCAACCATTTGAACAGTGGCAACAGTAGAAAGGTAACTTTGAGGGTATGAGACGTGAATTGGCCAAGATGGACTGGCAATTGATTCTTGAAGGGTTGACGGTGGATATGCAATAGAAGGCACTTAAAGACTGCATGGATGAACTACAATGATTGTTCATCCCAGTATGGCAAAAGAATAAATCAGGGAAGGTAGCACATCCGTGGATAACAAGGGAAATCAGGGATAGTATCAAAGAAAAAGACGAATTAGCCAGAAAAAAATAGCCTACCAGGGGACTGGGAGAAATTCAGAGACCAGAGGAGGACAAAGGATTAATTAAGAGAAAATGGAGTATGAAAGAAAACTGTCAGGAAACATAAAAACTGACTGCAAAAGTTTTTATCGATATGTGAAATGCAAAAGATTAGTTAAAACAAATGTAGGTCCCTTGCAGTCAGAAATGGGTGAATTGATCATGGGGAACCAGGACATGGCAGACCAATTGACTAACTACTTTGGTTCTGTCTTCACTAAGGAAGACATAAATAATTTGCCGGATAAAGCAGGGGATTGCAGGTCAAAATAGATGGAGGAACTGAGTGAAATCCAGGTTAGCCAGAAAGTGTAAATTGAATGGATTAAAGGCTGATAAATCCCCAGGGCCAGATAGGCTGCATCCCAGGGTACTTAAAAAAGTAGCCCCAGAAATAGCAGATGCCTTAGTGATAATTTTTCAAAACTCTTTAGATTCTGGAGTAGTTCCTGAGGATTGGAGGGTAGCTAATGTAACCCCACTTTTTAAAAAGGGAGGGAGAGAGAAAACAGGGAATTACAGACCAGTTAGTCTAACATCGGTAGTGGGGAAACTGCTAGAGTCAGTTATTAAAGATGGGATAGCAGCGCATTTGGAAAGTGGTGAAATCATTGGACAAAGTCAGCATGGATTTACGAAAGTTAAATCATGACTGACGAATTATTGAATTTTTTGAGGATGTAACTAGTAGAGTGGACAAGGGAGAAGCAGTGGATGTGTTATATCTGAACTTTCAGAAGGCTTTCGACAAAGTCCCACAAGAGATTGGTATACAAACTTAAAGCACACGGTATTGGTGGTTCAGTATTGATGTGGATAGAGAACTGGCTGGCAGACAGAAAGCAAAGAGTAGGAGTGAACGGGTCCTTTTCAGGATGGCAGGCAGAGATTAGTGGGGTGCCGCAAGGCTCAGTGCTGGGACCCCAGCTATTTACAATATACATTAATGATTTGGACGAGGGAATTAAATGCAACATCTCGAAGTTTGCGGATGGCACGAAGCTGGGGGGCAGTGTTAGCTGTGAGAAGGATGCTAGGAGGCTGCAGGATGACTTGGATAGACTGGGTGAGTGGGCAAATGCATGGCAGATGCAGTATAATGTGGATAAATATGAGGTTATCCACTTTGGTGGCAAAAACAGGAAAGTAGACTAGGAAAAGGGAAGATGCAACAAGACCTGGGGTGTCATGGTACACCAGTCATTGAAAGTAGGCATGCAGGTGCAGCAGGCTGTGAAGAAAGTGAATGGTATGTTAGCATTCATAGCAAAAGGATTTGAGTACAAGAGCAGGGAGGTTCTACTCTAGTTGTACAGGGTCTTGGTGAGGCCACGCCTGGAGTATTGCGTACAGTTTTGGTCTCCTAATCTGAGGAAAGACATTCTCGCCATAGAGGGAGTATAGAGAAGGTTCAGCAGACTAATTCCTGGGATGTCAGGACTTTCATATGAAGAAAGATTGGATAGACTCGGCTCGTACTCGCTAGAATTTAGATGATTGAGGGGTGATCTTATAGAAACTTACAAAATTCTTAAGGGGTTGGACAGGCTAGATGCAGGAAGATTGTTCCCGATGTTGGGGAAGTCCAGGACAAGGGGTCACAGTTTAAGGATAAGGGGGAAGTCTTTTAGGACCGAGATGAGAAAATCGTTTTTCACACAGAGAGTGGTGAATCTGTGGAATTCTCTGCCACAGAAGGTAGTTGAGGCCAGTTTGTTGGCCATATTTAAGAGGGAGTTGGATGTGGCCCTTGTGGCTAAGGGGATCAAGGGGTATGGAGAGAAGGCAGATACAGGATACTGAGTTGGATGATCAGTCATGATCATATTGAATGGTGGTGCAGGCTCGAAGGGCCGAATGGCCTGCTCCTGCACCTAATTTCTATGTTTCTATGTTTCAGCAAATATAATTTGAAGCTCCTGCCCATAGGTCAACTTCACTATGTAGAGAACACTTGTTTACTCAATATATGATAGAGGACCTTAAAAACACAATTGATTCAGCATCAGACCCAGCTAGCGAGTGGTTGAATTGGTGATTTATATATATACATTTCTATTTCATTTTGTTTTGATGCAAATTAAATTTCCTCAGAAACTACAAGGGAAAGCAACATGATGCGAGTCCCACAATTCATTCACTCTCCCCCTCTCCCTCTCCCTCTCCCTCTCCCTCTCCCTCTCTCTGAAAGCAGAGTAAATTCTATACAAAAATAATCGCATCATGTTGCTTTCCCTTGTAGTTTCTGAAGATATTTAATTTGCATCAAAACAAAATGAAATAGAAATGCAAAAGGCTGCAGAGGATTAAATCTGAAGCAAAAGAAAATAGCTGGGAGAACTCAGCAGGTCAGGCAGCAACTGTGGAGGGAAATGGACAGTTGACATTTCGGGTTGAGCCACTTCCTCCAGACTGAAAGACTTCCTCTGGGAGAGAATTGAGATGAAGATGTGAATGGTGTGGGGCACAAACTGGCATATGATAGGTGGAAGATCATAAAATCATGTGATTGGAGTAGAATTCGGCCATTCGGCCCATCAAGTCTACTCCATCATTCAATCATGGCTGATCTATCTCTCCCTCCTAACCCTATTCTCCTGCCTTGTCCCCATAACGCTGACACCTGGTGAGGAAGGTGAGGAGGTTTGTCTCCGTGGGTGACATTAACTTCCCAATGTAACAACCCAATGGCATGAATATTAAATTCTCTAATCTCAGATAAACTATGTGCCCTCATTTTCTTCTGCACCCACAAACCACTCTTCTCCACAACACCACATCCCTCTTCACCCGACCCCATCTCCACCCACTCCATTTTCCCCATCGTTGACACACTCTTCCCATGGGAACCCTCCTGTCCACTGTTCGCATCTGGCCACCCCAGTCTTTCATTAGGTCCTATATTCTACCCTCACTTCCTAGCTGATTTCAGCATCAGCAACCCCTGGTTATCTCCACGTCCAAATCTCAATTATTGTCTGCTTCCCACCTAACTCCATCCACCACTCCACCTGTCCCCACCCTCCCTTTACCATTTTTAATTGCAATCTCCCCCTTCACTCTTTCAATTCAGAGAAAGGGTCCTGACCTGAAATGTTGACTGTGCATTTCCCTCTGTTGATGATGGCTGACTGCTGAGTTCCAACAGCAGTGTGTTTTTGTTTGAAAGAGAGATTGTATTTACTCTCTCTACAAGCAAACTGCTTGGGTTTCAGCCAATTCATGCACTTACAGGCTTGCTTCAACAGAATATTGGTTGTTGGCTCAACATGCACAGTGGCATTTAAATAAGTGTTGCAATGCATTGGTTTTCATCTTCTACTAATGGTTCCATTTATCTTCCCTGCTTTTAAACATTAAATTGATGGAGGTTTGCTCAGTATTATTAAGAAGAACGCTCCTTCATAGGCTGGGGTGGAGGAACAAATGCTACACTGTAAATGGGTTGACTTCACTGTAAATGGATTGATGGATTAATTGTAATAATTGTAGTCTTTCTGCGGGCTGGTTAGCACGCAACAAAAAACTTTGTCCTGTAGCTTGGCACACGTGACAATAAACTAAACCGATGTTGTGGATTTTGTGTTGATGAACCTGTTTAGAGGTTTCTTCCTTTTACATTTTCATATTTACATATTAAAGGACTATGCAAACTCTCCTTATTCTGTGTCAGGTAATATTTCAATAACTACGTGGCTCTACGCAGCAGAGACACAAGAGACTGCAAATGTAGGCTTCTTGAGCAAAACGCAATCTTGAGCTGGAAGGTCTGGAGAAGGACCCAGACCAGAAACGCTATCTTTCCATTCCCTCCCCGCTGCTTCCTGACCCGCTGAGTTCCTCCAGCACTTTGTGTTTTGTCTTTAAACAGTGTGTTTTACAACCGAGAGGGCTTCCCAGGAGTATCTTCGAACCAACTAGGCAACAAAAAGTCTTTTAAGCTCAAACCAATAGTCAAAGATTCAAAGGATGTCATAAAGAGGGGTGAAAGTGAGAGGTATTTGAGCATGGAATTTGGCAATGGGTGAAAGCTGAAATGGCTATGGGATTGTGATTAAAATCAAAAATAATAGGTAGACCAGAATGAAAGAAGCACAAAGATTTAGGTGTGTGGGGTAGGGGGATGTGATATTGATTGTCTCACAAACCCAGAGAGACACACAGACATACAGACGCAGACACAGACATACACAAACACACACTGAATTGAGCATGCAAAATTGTTAACATACACATCCACTCAAGACTTTAATAATTATTATGCAAATTCCTCAATTAGACCTACAAAGTTCAACCCTAGAAATTAAAAATTCATGCTCACAATATGTCAGTACATGACTGTATTTCCAGTGAAGCAGTCTGTTGAGCAACATGAAATTTTAATTGAGGGCAGATTGTTCCCTCTCTAAGTTTCAAATTAAACATGGAGTCTGGGCTTGACGTCTGGATTTTACAAGGTTGTGACAAGGTGATTTTTGCATAGTTATTACCAGAGACGATGCTTTATGTAAAATAAATTGACGCAATTCAAATTGACTCATCACTCTAAAAATGGCAAATGGTTCAGCAAAGAGCACTGTGTCGGAAGGAACTGCAGATGCTGGTTTACACTGGAGATGCTGCCCGACCTGTTGAGTTACTCCAGCCATTTGTATCTATCTGCAAATATTTATTTCTCTAAATTTAAGTAACCCTTGCATTCCCTCCCTCTCCGTCCCTCCCCCACCCTAGTCATATTACTAGTTTCACTGTTTGTATCCACTCATTATCATCTTCTCCACAGCCATCAATGGACCAGTGTGGGCTCCTCCTTTCCTTGGTCATCTGGCTGGCTTTAATTTGTTCTTTTCATACTTTTCATTCATTTGTTTGTTGTACCTTTTCATATCTCTAGATTCCCTCTCCCCTGACTCTCCGATGGAGGAAAGGTCATGACCCGAAACGTCTCCTTTTCTCCAGAGATGCTGCCTGACCTGCTGAGTTGCTCCAGGATTCTGTGTCCATCTTCAGTTCATTCCTAAACTTACAATACTTTGTGATTTACTTTCCAGGCAGTCATTGTTATAGTTTCATACAGTCATACAGTGTGGAACCAGGCCCTTTGGTCGAACTTGCCCACATCGACAAACATGCCCCAACCACACCTTCCTGCATTTGGTTAATATCCCTCTAAATCTATCTTATCCATGCACCTTCCAAATGTTTCTTAAACATGTGATAGCACCTATCTCAACTACCTTCTGCAGCAGCTCGTTCCATACACCTCCCACCCTTTGTGTAAAAATGTTGCCTCGTAGGATCCTAATAACTCTTTCCCCCCCACAGTGGTTGCGGACCCACTGCCGGGGGGCAGTGGAGGCTTGCCAGTAGGGTGGAAGGCCACTGGCAAGTCTCTGTGGCCCGTAGATGAGTCGGGCCTGGAGGTTATACCCTCCATAGGAGAGTCCGTTTGCTCACGGCTCTCCCACGTCGAGATTCTATTACAAAAGAATGCTCGACAGGGACCAGCTCCGTGAGGAGGAGTGGTGCCCAAGCCAGGCTGATGGAGAGCTTGTGCAAGCAGCACCTGTTTCAGGGCTGCAGAACTATCCTGCCTGTGAGGAGGATGTTCTATCAGTGCAGTTTGCTGACACTGATTCTATGCTGGGGGAGAGCAGTAAAGGAGTTACGGTTGGAGGTAATTCCGAACATTGCTGGGAATGTTTGCTGAGCGTAGAGAGGCAGGAAAGGCGATTGATGTAGAATTGGCCGAAGCAATTCAGTATATGCTCTCCCACCAGTTACAGGAGCTAGCTATGGATGAAGTAGCAAAAAACTATAAAGCTCCTGTTAATTGTGATCTCCTGAAGGTACCGGTGGTTAATCACCAAATTTGGTCATAGATGGGTATGCCTGCTAGGGCCCAGGAGATGAAGTTTTAAAAAAGTGCTTAACCTGTTGTCAGCAGGTATTACAGCTGTGGTGAAAGTTATTGATACAAGCAATATGGTTGAAGCACACCAGGACGAACTGGGATTCCTTTGTAATGCATTTTGAAATTAATAATATCGGGAGGGCCGCTATTAGGCCAGTGCTAATCCGAATTTGGCGAGTTTGTGCAAACCGACCAGTGTACCACCACGAAATCTGTTGTTTGGTGGTAACCTTGCAAAAAGGGTCAAAGACTGTCATGAGGTTGTTAAAACCATGGCCCTCATTAAGCCAGCTGGCAAGCAAGGCAAAAAGGGTTCTCTACAAGAAGTCGAGGACAACAAGGTCCACAAGGAAAGATGCAGGTAAGGAATATAACATTGACAGACGAAGAATTAACTGATGTTCCTGTTCAAATTGGGGAAGATTAAAATTGTTTCTCAAACAATGGCAGCAGTTGACATCAGATTTGTTCATACTTAGTAGTATTGAAGGGGTGAAAAATTGAATTTTACTCTAAGGACAGTCTACCTAATCAACATTTTCCTAGTCGTAAACTTATTTTTTCAGATGAGGAAAATGTGCTTATTCAAGCAGAGATTCAGTTGTTACATAAGAAAGGGGTAATTGATCCTTCTGTCTATCAAAGTCAACAATTTCTGTCAAGTATATTTCCCAGATCTAAAAAGACTGGGGGCATGTAGAATTATTCTGGATTTATCGAGTTTGAACAAATTTGTTTGTTATAGGCATTTCAAAATGGAGACCTTTACCATGGGCAAACATCTAGTGTCCAAAGGGTATTATATGGCAACCATTGATTTAAAGAATGCGTATTACTCAGTGTCTATTCATGGTGATGATAGAAGATATTTGAAATTTATTTGGATGACTGAGCTGTGGCAATTCAGGGCATTGCCGAATGGATTAACTTCAGCTCCTAGATTATTTACAAAATTGGTAAAACCTGTGTTAGCATTACTTAGAGCTCAGGGGCATGTGGTAATGGCCTATTTAGATGATATTCTGATTGTTGGAAAGACTCATGCTGAAACTCAATCATCAGTTTCAGTTGTTAAAATCACTTTTGAACAAATGGGATTTGTTATTTCACCCAGATAAATCTAAATTATCACCAGTCCCAATTATTGATTATCTAGGATTTACCATTAATTCCAATCACATGTTGGTAACTTTGCCCAGGGATAAATTGAATCAGTTAATTGAGGACTGTGTTAATCTCGTTGGAGAACAACGGCCTTCGATTAGACAAGTAGCCAGGTTAATTGGGAAGTTTGTTGCAGCATTTCCAGCTGTGCAGTATGGTCCTCTGCATTATCAACAATTACAACGATCAAAGGAACAGGCACTGAGAATACAAAGGGGCCATTTTTGATAGGCCTATGCAGTTGTCAGCTGGGGCGATTGCTGACATACAATGGTGGATAGTACATGTTTCAAAAAGTTTAGGAAGGCTTTGGTGGAAACCACCGTCACTGAATTACAGACTGATGTAAGTGCACTGGGTTGGGGTGCAACAGATATGTCTTCTAGTTGTGGAGGCAGATGGAATGTGGATGAGACATCGCTTCTTCAATTAAGAGGGATTAATTATTTAGAGTTGTTGTGCACCTGGTATGGGCTCAAAGCTTATTGTTCTACAAGGAGGGATCTGCATGTGCAGGTTCAGATTGACAACACCACAGCTGTGGCATATGTAAACCACATGGGTGGAGTTATGTCACAGTCTTGTGATAGACTGGCTAACCAGATTTGGAGCTGGTGTATTGACCAAAATATCTGGCTTTCAGCACTTTATTTGCCAGGAAGATTCAACACGGTAGCTGACACTAGGTCACGTCAGTTTAATGACAACATTGAATGGATGTTAAATCAGGATGTATTTAACCAAATGATTGTTCAGTATGGATTGCCAGATATTGACTTGGTTGCATCTCGATTAAATCATCAGTTACCTAGATATGTTTCATGGGAACCAGATCTTGGGGCAGTAGCAGTGGATGCGTTTTCGCTTGCATTGGGGAGGAATGTTTGTGTATGTATTTCCTCCATTCTGTCTCATCAGCAGATGTTTGCAAAAGATCAAGGAGGACTCTGCTTCAGGGGTATTGGTAGTGCCAGATTGGCCTACACAAGCATGGTTTCCCGTTGTATTACAAATGGCTAGGGAGCCTTACATGCTTATGCCCAATAATAAAAATCTACTGGTAAATCCAGTCACTGGGGATCAACATCCTTTATATGATCGTATTGATCTGTTAATTTGCAGATTTTAAGGAGGCCATACCTGGGGAGAGGACTGTCTCATCGGACTGTTGATATTCTCATGTTGGCCTGCAGGGATAGTACACAGCAGCAATATATCACCTATATAAGGAAGTGGGAGCAATTCTGCCTACAGCAGAATATTGTATATCACACTGTAGGGATCACGGACGTATTGGAGTTTTGTCAACTCTTTATTTCGACCAAAAATTAAGTTACAGTGCGATTAATTCAGCCAGAAGTGCTCTGTCTTCTTATTTACCTATGAATGCAAAATTGCATACAGTAGGGACACATCCGTTAGTTTCACGATTCATGAAGGGAGTTTTTCAATTCTAATCCTCCTAAACCCAGGTATGCCGGTATTTGGAATGTGAGTGAGGTTCTTATGGTTCTTCGCCAGTGGGCTCCGGTTACAAGCCTATCTATAGCCAAATTATCTATGAAGGTGGTCATGCTTATGGCGTTGGTTTCAGCTCAACGTGTACAAACGTTGCAAAAGCTACGGCTAGATAGAATGCATGTGTCGGCAGATGCCATTATATTTTATGTCTATGATTTGCTTAAACATAATAGAAGAGGCATGACAGGATGTAAGATTGTGTTTTCAGCATACCCCGCAGATGATCGCTTGTGTGTAGTCTCACATTTATCTCGTTACATTGAGATTACTAAACCTCTGAGATGAACAGAGTTGGCTTTGTTTATTAGTCACAAAAAACCACACAGTAAGGTGTCGGTGCCGGTGCAAACGATTTCAAGGTGGCTAAAGCAGGTCCTGGCAAGTGCTGGAATTGATACTGATAAATTCAAATCTCATTCCACCAGGGCGGCATCAACTTCCGCGGCAAGGGCGATGGACTTGCCAATAGACCATATCCTCGCGGCCGCAGGATGGTCCAGTGAGCTAACTTTTCAGAGGTTTTATCACAAGCCGATTTCAAGGCTCGGGGTGTTTGCTGATTCTGGTTTCAGTACTGTTACACTTTTCCCCTGAGTTAGAGGGGTTTGTTATGATTTGTTTGTAAATAAACTGTTATTCATTTAACAAATGTATTACTGATGCATGATTGATTGTTAACGACTTTTGAGTCAATCCAGGCAATGTGAACGTCGGATTTCGGTCTGCGGCGTGAATTCACAGTGCTTTGAAGTCTTCACATAGTCACTCACGTGACTCCGAAGTAAAATAGTAAGATTAAACGAGAACTTACCAGTTTGAAGTTTGATCTTTATTTTATGAGGAGTCGAGTTGAGGGACTACGTGCCCTCCGCTCCCACCCTCATAGATCTCATCTGGTAGTTCTAGTTTTATCATCTTACCATTATACTTCAGTCATTGTTAGCTGTGAATTCATTCCGCTGCTTTGAAGATTGACGCACCAACGGCTGTACGGGCTTCTATTCACGTAGTCCCTCAACTCGACTCCTCATAAAATAAAGATCAAACTTCAAACTGGTAAGTTCTCGTTTAATCTTACTATTAACCCACAATGTTGACGGAACTGTTGACATTTTCAACATTTGTAATGTTTCATAAAGTCAGATGTTCATGAGTGATAGGAGCAGAATTAGGCCATTCGACTATTACAATTCTACTCCGCTGATCTATCTTTCCCTCTCAACCCCATTCTTCTGCCTTCTCCCCATAACCTCTGACAGCTGTACTAACCAAGAATCTATCTCTCTCTGCCTTAAAACCATTCACTGACTTGGTGTCCACAGATCTCTGTGGCAATGAATTCCACAGATTTACCACCCTCTGACTAAAGAAATTCCTCCTCATCTCTTTCCTAATGGAGCATCCTTTTATTCTGGGGCTATGACCTCTGGTTCAGACTCTCCCACTAGCCTCCCAGAACGCTGCGTGGAAGCCGGGTCAGGGTCCAAGAAGGGCCTCGCGGGTCAGCGTCCAGGTCTATGGAGCAGCCCACAGAGTCGGCAGCTGAGGCCTGGGTTGGCACCACAGAGGCATGAAGTAGGCCGTCGACAGTGGTGAGGCCTCGGCAACGGTGAAGCCTCGCGACGATGGGGCCTCGGAGGTGGTGAAGCCTCGCGGCAGTGGTGGCGATGCCTCGCGGGTCGATGAGAGCGTGGATGACCACCATGAGGAGGAAGAGGAAGAACAATGGAGGACCCGGCGTGGGGGACCGCCGTGAGTGGGGACAGGAAGAACAGTGGACAATTGGGGAGGAGGGACAACAAAGGACAACGGGGACCTGGCATGGGGGAACCGCTGGGTGGAGGGGGGGGGGGAGTAGCCAACATGCTTTGTAACTTTGTCAGTGTTGAAGGTAGCTGCTATTTGTATATATTGTCTATACAAGCAAATAATTTCACTGTGCTTTGTCACGTGACAATAAATTATTCCATTCCATTCCTAACATCCTCTCCACATCCACCCTATCCAGGCCTTTCACTATTCGGTAAGTTTCAGTGAGGTCACCACCTTCATCCTTCTAAACTCCAGCGAGTAGAGGCCCAGCATCATCAAACACTCATCGTATGTTAACCCACTCACTCCTGGGATCATTCTCCTAAACCTCCTCTGGACCCTCTTCTGTGCCAGCACATCCTTCCTCAGATATTGGGCCCAAAATTGCTCACAGATCCTGGCACATGCCCACCTTCCACAGTTGTTTCCACAGCCACTCCACATTAGGCCCAACTGTGGAAGGCAGAAGGCACTTTTGCTGGTCCAAACCATTCCAAACGCATCCACTTAGAAAGTCATTCCCTTGAAATACATCTGAAAACTTTTAAAAGAAAAACATCCTCCACGTTTGTGCCTGACATTCAGGGACATTTAAAACCGATTACAATTAAGTAAATAATTAATTGAGTTTGCAATTTCTAATAATGATTTGAAAAATAATAAGCTAAAAAACACTCATGAATAATGCACAAGATTTGACTAAAAAAAAATAATTAGAACAAATGGACTTATGGTTCCCTTTGACTTCTTATAACCAGCCCTACAATCTAAATTGTAAACAAGGGAATTTAGACTTTACTTTAGAGATAAAACTGGATACAGGCCCTTCAGCCCACCCGACCTCCTGGACTTAGTTCTGAAGGAGGTAGATTAAAATTACACTTATGTCTTTCAAATCTAAGTTTTGCATATACGTCTGTCGAAGAGTGGTGGAGGTCAACAGTCTAATCCCCATCAATTAACTGATGGAATGATTTTTGACTTTGATTAGGTTTAGTTTTAGAGATACACTAGACTAAGTGGGACCCGTTGGGTCCCATGTTCACATGGGAGGGCTGGTCCCCCAACGCAATATTCCATCTCTCCACCAATTCCAACATTGGTGGCCTGTGGGGTGGGGGGGGGGGGCTTTCTGGAGCGCTGGTATGGGTTCTTGGGGTTGGAGCTCAGTCCCTCAAGCCTGATGTGCTGGCAGCTCACTCACGGCTGGTGGGCTGGCAGTTGACTCATGGCTATTCCTTGAAATTCCATTTCAAGCAGGGTGCAAGGCCACCAAATTCAACTGCAGTTTCATACCACTTCAAGCAAGGTGCATGGCCACCAAATTCAAGTGCAGTTTCCTACCACTTTGAGCAGGGTGCAAGGCACCACATTCAAATGCAGTTTCATACTATTTCAAGCAGGGTGAAACCACCATAAACCCACACAGTTCAGTAGACATTCAGTATGTTCAGTTTATTTACAGCTCAGACAAAGTCATGACCTCTCCCTCTCCCATCATGCAGAGACTGAGTCACACCCACACATCCGGGTTTTATAACATCCCTCCCACCGGAAAAGGTGTGGCCTTCATGACAGGAGAGAGATTCTCAACATTTTTAAAATACTAATAACACTTTTATTTTTAATTGATCGGAAGAATCCTCTGCACCTGCTGAGCGGAGGGGGACTGAGTAAGATGTCCAAAAATCACAGCCGTAAGTGGTAGCGTTTTATCTAAAATCAATATACAGTGCATACAAGAAGTTAGCCAAAGCACCCAAGCCACCATTTGCAGTTGTGCCTTTTCACTTCAAGCCAAAGCCCCCAAACAAAAGTGCCTTTTTACTTCAAACCAACCATATTTTCATTTTCAAACCACATTAAGGGCACTTACAGTTGAGTAGACGTGTCCAGTGTTGCTCAGAGAGACATGAACCTCTTGTTCCTCCATCTTGCAGAGACTGAGTGAGGCACACCACTTCCTGGTTTTATAGTCCCTCCCCCTCCCTCCAACAGGGGCAGCAGAGAGAATGGTGAATTTATTATAAACATTAATATCTCTCTGATTTTTAATCGATGGGAAAAATCCTCTGGTCCTGGAAGGCGGAGGGGGGGCTCTGTGCGAGCTGGCCAAAAATGACAGCTGTAGGTGGCGGCCTTCTCTCGGAAATCACAGCGCAGCGAGCCAAAACCGGTCAAGATCAGACTTATAATAATATAAGATTGTGGAAACAGGCCCTTCGGTCCACCGGGTTCGTGCCAACCAATGATCGCCCATACACTACTTCTAAGCTACACACTAGGGACAATTTAACAAAGCTCATTAACCTGCACACCTGTACGTCTTTGGAATGTGGAGGAAAACCAGAGCACCCAGACAATCCCACTCAGGTCACAGGAAGAACATACAAACTCTGTACAGATAGCACCTGTAGTCAAGATCAAGCCCGTGTCATTGACGCTGTAAGGCAGCAACTCTAGCGGTGTGCCATCGTATCACACTATGAATTCAATGAAGCCTTTGAATTTATATTCTCAAACCTGGCAAAGCATCTGAAGATGAAACTGTGGCTCTAAATGAGAGGAGCACTCATCTTTAAGTTAACATATACTTGCATTATCTAAATAGGTCCAATACAAATTCAACGCAGCAATCATTAATGTTGAACGTATTATTGACAAGAATTTTTCCCATCCTGCGATGACACTATCAACAATCATCAACTATTCTGCTAACAGCCCATTTCAACTAGAATAAAGTAATTAGAACGAGCAGCAGAAGATGAACATAAAGTGAAGAGTATACATCTGTTAGAGAAGAAGTTTAATTAGACGGCTAGAATACTGACTAATAATATATAATCCCCAAAATTTCAATTAACAAGGGGCAATAGGCAGGGGTGCGTACTATCACCCCTGCTATTTGCACTAGTGATAGAGCCTTTAGCAGAAAGTATAAGAAGTCATCTGAATATTTATGGATATAATACCAAACACTCAAATAATAACATTTCATTATATGCAGACGACATATAGCTATATATTACAAATTCGCAAATTAGCATACCAAATATACTAAACTTAATAGAGGAATTTGGTTCTTTTTCTATAGAATAAATTGGAACAAAAGCGAAATTATGACGATAAAACCTCAAGAGCAGACACATTCGTTGAAATTCCCCTTTAGAATTGCAACAGAAAAATGTAAGTATTTGGGCATCCAAATCACTGGGAAATATAAATCATTACTCAACGCAAACTATATGCCTTTATTAACTAAATTAAATAGGTTGATTACTTCAGATTGTATCATATTAAATTTCAGCACCTCATTTCAGCACTCAATCTGCCCACCTGATCCTTCATTTTACGAATGGACTGTGCACCCTGTTACCAACTGGTCTGATTAGTTTAGTTTAGTTTAGTTTAGTTTAATTTAGTTTAGAGATACAGCGCGGAAAAAGGCCCTTCAGCCCACCAAGTCCGCGCAGACCACCGATTCCAGCACACTAACACTATCCTACATACTCTAGGGAAAATTTACAATTATACAAAGCCAATTAACCTACAAACCATGATTGAATGGCGGAGTAGACGCGAAGGGCCAAATGGCCTAATTCTACTCCTATAACTTGTGAACTTGTGAAGGCAGCAACTCTACCGCTGCATCACCATTCCGCACCTGCTTTGGCTCGGTGTCAACCACAGTCCATATACCGCGTATCTTGATATGGGAGCAGAGAGTTTACCCGCACTGTCAGCTCGTGCAGCTCTTCATTTCAACACAGTCTGTCCCATCTGGTCGGTGAATCAAATATTCATTTTAGTGACAAGCAGTAATATAAGTAGAAGGATTTAAAATGACATCCTTCTGGCAAAGATGAAAGTGCAAGTATTACTCATTTTTTCTCAATCTGCTGAAGTGAAAGATATTCCTCTGTCAACGGAAACTTGGCTTTATCATCTTCGTTAGGCCACGATGTTATGGGAGAATGAATGGGTGGGAAGTCATAACTGAGAGGCTGTGCTCTCTGTAGAATAATCTTCCATTCGGTTTGAAATGAGACACCATACACACACAGACACACACACACACACACATATATATATATATATATATATATATATATATATGTGTGTGTGTGTGTGTATGGTCTCATATATACAGTATATATATATATATATATATAGGTACACACACACACACACACAATATATATATATATATGTGTGTGTGTGTGTGAGAGAGACAAATAAATAAATATTTATTTACTTATTTATTTGTCTAATAAATGTACACCTCTTCTCAGTTTAAGTGACCATTCATCATGATTGTTCATGACCATTGGTCAATGATTTCCAGTAATGGGTGGGAATGTCCTACATACTCAAGGAGAATTTTGAGAATTGCTAAAACTACTGAGGCTCCTCACCCTCGAGAACAACGACAAGAATCATCCATGTGGTTTATCTTAATTCTATGAGGGCAAATTTGAGATCTCTGGTTTCCTGGTTTCCTTTGCCATGGGTCATACTGTGTTTTCTACCTGCTGTCAGGGCTACAGGAGACTTGAAGGAAACTCAGGGTCTCTTCCAGATCAGGTGGTCTGCTTACTGATAAAATGGCCTTGCAAGATGGTGCCTAGCCCTGATTCACTTAGTTTAGTTTAGTTTAGTGTATTGTCGCATGTACCGAGGTACAGTAACTGAAAAGCATTTTTGTTGCGTGCTAACCAGTCAGCGCGAAACCACGCAGGATTACAATCGAGCCGTCCACAGATTGCAGATACAGGATAAAAGGAATGATGTTTCATGCAAGATAAAGTCCAGTAAAGTCCGATTCAAGATTAAAAATAGTCCAAAGTTCTCCAATGAGGTAGATGGTAGCTCAGGACCACTCTCTGGTTGTTGATAGGATGGTTCAGTTGCCACTCGATACCAACTTATTGTCTCTGGAACTTACACACATTCAAAATTACATCAGATAAAAGTTGAAAATAAAAATAACATTAAAGAACTAAAATCATTAAAACAATATAAAGTCCAAAAATTGGTAACATGTGCACTCGAATTTCCAAACAATTAAGACAATTTCATCTGCCTTTGTTAGACGTTCTGACAATTCATTTCTCCCAATGATTTTGATGATCCTGCTCCGTTCCTTCCTGTGCAACCTGCTGAAGATTTCACAGTCTGAGGACTAGGTAATCTATGAGGGGTCTATTAATGCAGTACAGGCACCCTTTAGCTAATGGCCTGCTGAACAAAAGGATTTCCATAACCCAAAAGGGTTTACGTGGAAAAATCCAGCTACACATATCCGCCAGTTGATGCATGTGGATCCTTTCGGTAGAGTTGCCCTATAACACCAATAATTGCCCTATATTTGTCATTGGTGCATCTAAACTTGTATTGAGTATCAAATCTCATGAATTAGATGTCGCGATGAAGCTTTTGAAAATTGGTGATTGAGATCTGAACACGAGAATGATCTTAAACTTTAGAATGATCTGTGGGAAATATCTAATTGGTTATATTTACATTAGGAAATAAAGTGCTTCATTATCAAACTTGCTGCTAAGTAGATTGGTAGCAAACAGATTACATCACATTTTTGGATATTTGTTAAGGAATTGAGTGAAGATTCTGAATCAGAATATCATCAGAGCTCTTTTTACCAAGATTGTTTTATTATTATTCAATAATATCCTTCGATCACCCTTACAGTACAAATGTCAACACACTTAACAAATCTATCTGATTATTGGTTTAACTCATTTAATTTAAGCAGGTTAATATAACAGATAGTACTCTGATATTATATTTCAGCATTTGAAAAATAACATTGGGATAGACTAGTTCATAGAAATTAGGATTTGAATTTTTTTTGCTCATTACATTACAGAAATATTGTCACATAATAAGACCCAAGCATATACATATGTTAGAATTAACTCTTTTCCTTTACCCAGTAAATGCTTGACTATGATTCTTGCCTTGAAGAAATGTTTTCAAACTTATTCCTTTCTTGGCTAAATTTTTATGTTCTTTGCGTTCCGCCAGCTTCTTGCACTGGTCCTGTCTTGATTACCATATGAGATGTCGATCATTATTAACACCCGATGGTTTAACTGTGACAGCTGTAAGAAGTGTTGCAAGCACCATCTGCACAGTTCCATCACATGGTGGTGTTCATAACAGAAACTATTAATGGAATAACGGATAAATGACACGCTGAATAATAAATCTGTCAGGAATCTGATAACAAGACACCAAATCCAGCTGAGGCTCTCTGTAAACAAGGATTCAGGTAATGGGAAGCACACAGCACAAGATGATTTTCTGATAACAAGCTATGGGTGTGCATCTGATTTCAGAGAATTACACACAGGCTAATTTGATCTCCAACCTTATTCCTTCCATGCCGTCTTCACCTCTCGCAATAAGGCACTTTTGGCTCATTGAACTAACCTTCAGGAATATCAAATCCTAATTATATTCTCATGAATTCTTTATTACCTCAATATGTATGCTAATTTAACAGGACAGTGCTGGTAAGCAAAACAAAAAAATGTTAGAGCACGGAAAGATATTTATAGTCTCTCGAGATGCCACCAACAGCATTCACCGCAGGGAAATTATCAGTAGCATTCTTCCATTTAACAGAAGCTTACGTTTGTGATTGTTTTCAAGTCTTTATTCTGCAATTTTTTCTGAGAATGGCCCAGAGCTTAACTTTGCTCTGGGTGCTAGATATAAATATTAATCAAGGAGCTAATACACTGAAACACATCCTACTGGAAAGGTAATGGCTTCCACCACTTGACTATAGGCACTTGCAACCATAGTATAAGGCTAATGTCGATTGAATGGTTTGGGCTGAACTGTTCTTGAGCATGAGCTAAGGCAAGGATGCATTCTGCAGATCCTTTTGCATTCCATTGGGTGTGTGATTGTAAGTTTCTGCATCATTGAATGACAGAAATGCAGCTGATGATTTAAAGGCAGTGGAAATATCAAGAGAGATGATAGTGAAGTGAACTGAGATCCTCACATTCTCTGATCACTGAGGAGATAGACAGAAGTTTTCATTAAGAACATTTATTAAAGACTTGACAATTGAGGCAAAGGAAGGGAGCATAGTTTAAAATAAAAACCTAATTACATTAAATTAAAATTAGGAAGATTGTGAAATGAATTTGGCAGTATTCCCAAATTTCAATGAAGTATTCAATGAAGCACCCCATGGATAGAAATACTTGGAAAGTGGAAAGGTTTTAATGTGGATACATACATAACGTGTTAAGGGTTCTAAAGTGTTCAGTTTAGTTCAGTTCAGTTTAGTTTATTGTCAAGTGAATCGAGGTTCAGTGAAAAGCTTTTTGTTGTGTGCTAACCAATCATCAGAAAGACAAGACATGATTACAATCAATCCATTCACATTGTATAGATACATGATTAGGGAATAACGTAATATCAAGGTAAAGCCAGCAAATCCGGTCAAGGATAGTCTGAGTGATAGTAGTTCAGCACTGCTTCCTGGTTGTAGTAGGATGATTCCACAACCAAAAAGCAGTGTTGATCTACCTCTTTTATGCTGTGTATTGTTCGGAATGAGTGACATTCATATAATCTGTTTTTTTTTTTTCATTTTAGTGATTCGGTGTGGAAACGGGCTCTTCAGCCGACCGAGTCCGCACCGACCAGTGATCACTCTTACAATAGATCTATCCTATACATTATGGACAATTTACAGAAGCCAATTAACCTACACCTCTAAAGAAAGACACAAAAAGCTGGAGTAACTCAGCGGAACAGGCAGCATCTCTGGAGAGAAGGAATGGATGACGTTTCGGGTCGAGACCCTTCTTCAGACTGGTTAGGGATAAAGGAAACGAGAGAAATAGATGGTGATGTGGAGAGATAAAGAACAATGAATGAAAGATAGGTTGGTTATCAAAGTTTGAACTACTTGAAAGATAGTGCTGGAGTAACTTAGCGGGTCAATCGCTGGAGGAACTTAGGTGGTCAAGCAGCATCTCTGGAGTTATAGGATAAGTAACATTCCGGGTTTGGACCCTTCTTCATATTTCACCTTCTGTCACAAGTGGCAATGGAGGCAGATACGATAGTTGCATTTAAGAGGCTTTTGGATAGGTACATGGATATGCAGGAAATTGAAGTATATGGATTACGTGCCTGCAGATGAGATCAGTTTAGCTTGGCATCCCGTTCAGCGTGGACATTGTGCACTGAAGGATCTGTTGCTGGTTGCGGCATTGTTCTGTGTATGGACATCGCATTGAGGCATACAGAATTTTGTCCAAAGCAAAATTTGGTTGGTGTGGCCATGTCGGGCTGAGAGACCTGTTTCCATGCTGTATCTAAAAACTAAACTAAAAACTAAGATATGAAAAAGAAAACATTTTTTTAAAGTCTAATGAGTACACTTTATAACATTGAATCAAAGAGCCAAATGTCTAGCAGAAGGTACAAAACAGTACTATTACCAATTATATGAGTTTCCAGTAGGAAAGGTTATGCGAAATGGGGACACAGAGTTGTCATACTCAGTCTATTGAGAAAGCAAAGTTTAAAGATTTAAAGACTGAAACATTCTTGTATTGTGCTGAACATTCTGGTACTGTAAGCCTAATGGTTACATGCAGATGGTTATTTATTGTCTTGGAATAGATACAGATCTTAAAGAGCTAGCAAAAAAACTTTCTTTAGACTTTAGACTTTAGAGATACAGTGAGGAACCAGGCCCCTCGGCCCACCGAGTCCGCACCAACCAGCAAATCCCCCTAGAATCAACTAGCAGTATCCTAAACACTAGGGAGAATTTACAATTTTACCGAAGCCAATTAACCTACAGACCTGCATTTCTTTGGAGTGTGGGGGGAAACCCATGCAGGGAGAACGTACAAATACTGTACAGCACCCATAGTTAGGATTGAACCTGGGTCTCTGGTGCCGTAAGGCAGCAACTCTACTGCTGCAGCACTGTGTTGTTCCTTCTGTCAGGACTCAGCGCTAAACAAGTAAAGATATCTCTGCAGTACTGAAAATGGCTGAAGAGAGTGTTCCAAAAGATACGCGTTAATTAGTGTGCATCGGGATCAATAAAATTGAACTATTCATGGATAATCACTCAAAATGGATTGGACTGAACTTGTCTTGCACACTGTGATGAATTTCCTCAAGCCACAGAAGTAGTGGTTCTGGATAATGTTACTCAATGATGTTGATTTCCACTGGAACTTTATATAATGAAAACTAGTGTGAAACGTCTGCTATTATATCAGCCAGTTTCAAACGACTGAAAAGTGAGAATTATTAAAGGACTTAGGCGTTACAGGGGTGTGCAATTTATCATGGACTAGCAAACCTTTCGCTTAACCGCAGTAAAGTGTCCTACTCCCCAATAGCTTGAACTTTTGCCAAACCCAACTAATGCGCAATGACTCAAAAACATGACTGAACTTAGCTGAGCCAAAACATGTGGAAAATGGAAGAACTTCAGATATAGAACAAAATTATTATTTAGGATATGGAGGGAAACTATTGAAATTATTTAATTGTTCACAGTTCTAGGAGCAGAATTAGGCCATTTGGCCCATAAAGTCTACTCAGCCATTCAATCATGGCTGATCTATCTCTCCCTCCTAACCACATTCTCCTGCCTTCTCCCCATAACCCTTGACACCCATACTAATCAAGAATCTGTTAATCTCCAACTTAAAATGTCCATTGACTTGGCCTCCATAGCCAACTGTGGCAATGAATTCCGCAGATTCACCACTTTCGAAATAAAGAAACTCTTCCTCATTCCCTTTCTGATCATGGAGCAAATCAACTCCTACCTCGACAAAAACCTGGACCCACTGCAGTTTGCTTACCGCCACAAGAGATCAACGGTGGATGCGATCTCGCTGGCCCTCCACTACGCTCTGGACCACTTGGACAACAAAAACCCATATGTCAGGCTGTTATTCATTGATTGCAGCTCGGCATTTAACACAATTATCCCCTCCAAGCTGGTTACCAAACTTGCAGAACTGGGTCTCTGCGCATCCCTCTGCAATTGGATCCTCGACTTCCTCATTCACAGACCACAGTCTGTTCGTATTGGTGGAAATGTGTCAGCCTCGATAACAATCAACACGGGAGCACCTCAAAGCTGCGTGCTCAGCCCCCTGCTGTACTCACTCTATACTCATGACTGCGTAGCTGGTCACAGTGCGAACTCCATCATCAAGTTCGCCGAAGACACCACTGTTGTGGGATGTACCACTGATGGGGATGAGTCAGAGTAAAGTAGTGAGATCGAGCAACAGTCCATATGGTGCCAGCACAATAACCTGGCCCTCAACACCAGCAAAACCAAGGAACTGATTGTAGACTATGGAAGGAGTAGGAGGGGGACCCACAGTCCCGTTTATTTGGTTGAAAGGGTCAAGAGCTTCAAATTCCTGGGTGTGCACATCTCTGAAGATCTTTCCTGGTCCGAGAACACTAATGCAAGTATCAAGAAAGCACATCAGCGCCTCTACTTCCTGAGAAGATTACGGAGAGTCGGTTTGTCAAGGAGGACTCTCTTTAACCTCTACAGGTGCACAGTAGAGAGCATGCTGACTGGTAGGATCGTGGCTTGGTTCGGCAACTTGAGCACCCTGGAGAGGAAAATACTACAAAAAGTAGTAAACACTGCCCAGTCCATCATCGGCTCTGACCTTCCTCCCATCGAGGGGATTTATCGCAGTCGCTGCCTCAAAAAGGCTGGCAGTATCATCAAAGACCCATACCGTCCTGGCCACACACTCATCTCCCTGCTACCTTCAGATAGAAGGTACAGGAGCCTGAAGACTGCAACGACCAGGTTCAGGAATAGCTACTTCCCCACAGCCATCAGGCTATTAAACCTGGCTCGGACAAAACTCTGATCATTAATAAACCATTATCTGTTCACTTCATCAGTTCATTTATTCATGTGTGCATATATTTATATATGGTATATGGACACACTGATCTGTTTTGTAGTAAATGCCTTCTATGTTCTGTGTGCTGAAGCAAGGCAAGAATTTCATTGCCCCCCCAGGGACACATGACAATAAACTCACTTGAACTTGAACTTGAACTTCTAAAGGAACATTATTTTATTCTGAGCCAATCGCCTCTGTTCCCAGACTCTCCCATCAGTGGATATTCTGGTTGGAGGTCTATGACCAGAGGAGTTCCACAGGGATCTGTGCTGGGACCTCTGCTCTTTGTGATAACATTCATGACATGGACGAAAATGTCGATGGATTGGTGAGTAGGTTTGCTGATGACAACAATGTTGGACAGTGAGGAATGCTGGCAGAAGATACAGTGGGATATAGATCAGCTGCAGAAATGGGTGGAGTAATGATCGGTTAAGTTTAACCCGAGCAAGGTGTTGCACTTCGGGAGGTAGAAAGTAAGGAGAGAGTGTACAGTTAATGTCAAGACCTTTAACAGCATTGATGTCCAGAGGGATGTTGGAGCCCAAGTTCATAGCTCAAGTAGATAGGGTGGTAAAGGAGTCATATGCATTGCTTCCCTTCATTGCTAGGAGCATTGAATATAAGAGTTAAGATGTCATGATGCAACTCCATAAGACTTTGAATAGGCTGCATTTGGAGTATTTCATGTACGCCTGGTTGCTTCATTACAGGAAAGATGTGGAGACCTTGGAAAAGGGTGCAGAGGAGGTTTAGCAGAATGCTGCCTGGATTAGAATGTTACAGCTACAGGGAAAGGTTGGATAGACTTGGAATGTACAGATGACTTTCATCAGACCCCTGAAACAGGCACTCTGTTCAGAGCAACACAGTGGCGCAGAGGTAGAGATGTTGCCTTACAGCACCAGAGACCCGGATTCGATCCTGACTACAGGTGCTGTCTGCATGGAGTTTGTACGTTCTCCCTGTGATCACCTGGGCTTTCTCCAGGTGCTCCGGTTTCCTCCCTCACTCCAAATATGTCCCGGTTTGAAAGACATTTGGCTTTGGTAAAATTGTAAATTATCGCTGGTGTGTAGGATATTGCTCATATACAGGAGTGAACGCTGGTGGGCACGGACTCAGTAGGCCAAAGGGCCTGTTTCCAGGCTGAATCTTTACTTTCGTCGAAAGTAAAGTCTAATGCCCCTATCCCACTTAGGAAACCTGAACGGAAATTGCTGGAGATTTTGCGCCCCACCCAAGGTTTCTGTGCGCTTCCCGGAGGTTCCTGGAGGTTTTTGTCAGTCTTCCTAATGGTCGAAAGTGGTTTCTGCTTCTTCTATGTTCCGGCGATTATTTCAAAAAATTGAAAAAACCTCCGGGAACCTGACAAAAACCTCCGGGGACCCTCCGGGAACCGCATGGAAACCTTGGGTGGGGCATAAAGTCTCCAGAGGTTTCTGTTCAGGTTTCCTAAGTGGGACAGGGACATTAAGCTCTATGACATGAAGTGGAATGGAATCAAGGATATGGACAAAATGGCAACAAAAAAACAGCAAGACAGATAACATAAATGGAAAGCGAAACATAATGTTTTCATGTTGCTCACCCTTTATTTTCTGTCTTTATTACAGAAATGCATTGCATTTATTTTTTACATTTTCTTTCGAGGGTGAAGTTAGAAATCACCTTTGCATTCAGAATGTGTAGAAAGTTGAAAGCTTCTCGGCTTTTGATCAATTGCCGATTTAAAATCAGTCGCTGGTAGGTTTTTTTATATCAGGGGATGTGGGGAAACAGGTGGATGTATAAAGTTAGATGACAATTAAGTCAGGACTTCATTGAATGGTGGAACTGGCTCATGGAGCTAAATGGCTTTCCTGCAATGATGTATTTCCATAATTGTGATTATGAATTATTACTTCATTCCGGCGTCTTAAATTTCAAAATGTTTTCTAAAATACTTTTTGGAATTACAAAATACAAAAGTTACAGTAATTAACGTCTGAAAGGATTAATTGGCTCTTAGCACTTAATTAAATAGACTAAGCCCTCATTGTATTTTGATAACATTTAATTGAAGCCTTAAATAATGTATCATTTAAACGCCGTAAAACTGCTGATTGCTGTGGTTCAGAAATTGGAATATATAAAGATGTTTGAGAGTTTTTGCATGCGGTCATGTGCAAAGCATGCCAATGTATTCCACTGAGAGTGAACTGCAGAAGATGCTTGGATGATCAAGATTTGAGCGTTCATTAAAACAGAACATCCCGCAGTTATGGGCCTGTCGCACTTAGGTGACTTTTTAGGCGACTGCAGTAGACTATGCAGTCGCCACATGGTCGGCACATATTTGTGGGTGGTTGCTGGGGAGTCGCCTTCATGGTCATGAGGAGTTCCCATATTCTGGGAACTAGTCGTGACTACTGGTGCTGTCTGTATGGAGTTTGTACCTTCTGCAAGACGTACAAGTTTGTAGACTAATTGGCTTGATGTCTGTGTAAATTGTTCCCTAATGTGTGTAGGATAGTGTTAGTGTTTGGGGATCGCTGGTCGGTGCGGACTGGGTGGGCCGAAGGGCCTGTTTCCATGCTGTATCTCTAAACTAAACTAAACTAAACTGAGCCCAGTCAAGTCTTATAGCCACCGTGACCTAATTGTGTATAATAATGTCGGGGCTATTTTCTTTTCTCACAGTAGATGGGCCACATCCATTCTGGATGCCTGGTTTGGAGTCCTTGGTAAGAATGCACTCAGTGGAATAAAAAGCTTGTCCAAGGTATTCCAATAAACACATTGTATTCAAATCACGGGTGTTGTGTAAATATAGGGACATCTGCTTGAAACTAATAAAGCACAGATATGCTTAATTTTTCATTCGGGTCAGAAAAAAGAGCAGGGCTACTGTGGAAATCCAAACAGCTTGTCTTAATGGCCATGATAAAAATTTGATTTGGTCAGTGGGATGTAATTACATTGTTCAAACAGAACTTAGCAATATCACACTGGCAGTGTAATGCTGCCCAGAATGTATGATCTCAGTGGGGGAAAAATGGCCATAAATTTTTAAAGTGACAGATGCTAGACATTAAACCTTCCATCAGAGCTCAGCGATATCAGTCAATATAGTTAACTCCTAGCCTGCTGGAAGTGGCAGAATGAGTATTTTCCTTAGCCCCTTAAACAGTCGAATGCTTTGACATTCCAGCAATGCCATGCAAAGGTTAGCTTCATTACGTTATGAAGATAAACACAAAAAGCTGGAGTAACTCAACGGATAGACAGCATCTCTGGAGAAAAAGATAGACGACGTTTCAGGTTGAGATGCTTCTTCAGACTGAGAGTCAGGGAAGAGGGGAGTTACTCCAGCTTTTTGTGTCTATCTTCGGTTTAAACCAGCACCTGCCGTTCCTTCCTACACAGTCATTACTTTATTAAGATGGTAAATTTGGCTTGCATATATTGATATAACTGGTTAGAAATTGGATTTTACCCCTGTTTTTGGTTCATTGTTCCTCCCTCTCATAGGTGAGAGGGAGTAAAATCCAAAATTGATCACGTGCCAGATGTATGTTTTGAGTCTTGGGTGTATGATGTTGTGGGAGGGAAGTGGAGCAAGCGAAGGGGAGGGATATTTGTATTCCTCCAGAATCCCACCACTCGAAGACCCTGCCAGACAATGCTAAAAGGTCTACTTATCAATATTAAAATTAAAATTAAAAATAAGACAGTGTTGGTCTGCAGAAAATGGAACGAGCTGAGAATAAAAGTGTAAATGGAAATTTGAGTAGCATGACATCATGTAGTAGGGGTTAAAAAGACAATGGAAATTCAAGCATAAACAGGTTACACTGTCAGCAAAAGTGTAGCACAAGGCGTGTGTTTAAAATACATTTGGACAGGTACATGGATAGCAAAGGTTTAGTGGGAGATAGACACAAAGTGCTGGAGCAACTCAATGGGTCAGTCAGCAAGGTTCTCAATTCTTAAGAAGGCTTCTGACCCAAAACCTCACCTGTTCTTTTTCATCCAGAGATACTACCTGACAAACTGAATTGCTCCAGCACTTAGTGTCTATCTTCGGATCAGTTCTGCCTAGTTTATTGTCACAGGTACCGAGATACAGTGAAAAGCTTTTGCTTTTGTTTCTAAACCAGCATGTGTAGTTCCTTCCTATACTAAAGGTGTCAAAGGATATGGGTTATGCGAGTGCAGGTGGGACTATCGTATTTTGGCCAGAATGGACTGGTTGGGCCAAAGGGCCTGTTTGCGTGCTGTATGACTCCATGACTCTATCTCAGTGACACAATCTTATTTGGAGAGGTCAGAAATGTTTCTCAAGGTCAATATTGTTCTTGAGCTGGAAGTCTGTGCTGAAAATACGCAAGCATTGAATGCTGCCACGAGGGAAAGGAAGAAAATTATATCACTGTAAACTTTTCCAAATTTAACTGTGCAATCACTCACTTGGCAGCTCATCAGAAAGCTACAGAGATCGTCAGATATCTTGTATGCAGAGCTACTTCAAGTTCGGAAGAATGTGTTGGATAATGAGAAGGTCACTTAGTTTAGTTTAGTTTAGTTTAGCTTAGTTTATTATTATCATGTGTACTGAGGTACAGTGCATGCTAGCCAGTCCACAGTGCACAGATAAAGGATTAAGGGTACAATATTTTGCAGCACGGTGACAGAGCTACCACCAGGGATCCGGGTTGGAACTTGACTAGGGGTGCGTGTCTGCACGGAGTTTGTACGTACTCCCCATGACTCGCATGGGTTTTCTCTGAGATCTTTGATTTCCTCCCACACCCCAAAGATGTACAGGTTTGTAGGTTAAATGGCTCGGTATAAATGTAAAAATTGTCCCTAATGCGTGTAGGGTAGTGTTAGTGTACGGGAATTGCTGTTCATTGTGGAATCGGTGGGCTGAATGGCCTGTTTCCGTGCTCTATCTCTAAACTAAACTAAACTAAACTAAACTAAACTAAACTAAACTAAACTAAACTAAACTAAGCTAAACGTGTTCTGAAGGCAGACACAAAATACTGGAGTAGCTCAACGGGGTAGGCAGCATCTCTGGAGAGAAGGTGAATCCCTTCTCTGAAGCAGTGTCCCGCTGAGTTACTCCAGCATTTTGTGTCTATCTTCAGTCTCAACCAGCATCTGAAGTTCCTCCCTACACACCATGTATTGAAGGCTGTCCCCTATCAGCAAACAGCGGTGGCTGGTCAAACAGTAAATTGAAAGTCATAACTCATGTTGCACTCAATTTTTTTAATGCACAGTTATAATCTGTTCAAGTGTGAACAATGGAGATGATACCAGCATTCGTCAGGAGCTCACAGAGACTATGAAATCGGCAGATATGTGGCAGGGGATATTTAATATGGAGAAGTGTGAAGTGATCTATTTGCAATGAGATGAATATGGAGAGGAAATATATCTCACTTTTAAAAGGAGTTCAGGAGCATTGAGATGGGATTTATGTACATTTACCTTTAAACATAAGTGTTTTGAAGCAGAGAAGATGATTAAAAATAGGGCAAAGGAAATCCTTGGATAATATAACAAGACAAATTGAACAAAAAAAAAGTCAAGTCAAATCTTTATAAAACATTTGTTACGCACCAGCTGGGGTATTCTGGTCAATTTTACAGATTGCTTTTTGTAAAGAATGCAATGATGTACAAAAACGATTGAGTGAATTTGTGTTAAGAATGGGGAACGTCAGCTATTGAGTTAGCCAGCAAGAAATTTCAGAGTTATAAACATAGCCCAGTCCCTCAGACAGACCAGGCTTACCACCATTGATTCCATCTACATTTCACACTGCCTCAGAAAAGCAGCCAACATAATCAAATCGAGGACCAGAGGACATAGGTGTAATAATAATAATAATAATAATAATAATAATAATAATAATAATAATAATAATAATAATAATAATAATGATAAATACTTTATTTTACTTCGGAGTCACGTGAGCGTATTAAGTTTAAAACACTTACTGAATGTAAGACTTACCATTCTGGTGAGCGTGGCGACTGGGTGTGCTTATTTTTTCAGACGAGGACCACCATGGAGTCGCGCAAATCAAGGAGAGCAGCGGCAAAAAACGCTGTTGTGGAAAGCAGCCAGCAGCGTGCCGTCTCTCCAGAGCTGCAGATGCTGCCAGCAGCTCCCGACTTCTCGCCGCTACAGACCGAAGGTGCGCCGTGGCCCGGCGGCAGAACCACCCGGAAGTCGGACAGGACCGTTGACTCAGCTGGGTCCGGACCTGAGGACACCCCGTTGGCGGATAGCGACGGTGGGCGTCTTTCCCGCATGGAGCGGATGGTGGAGCAGTTGCTCCAGCGTGACCTGCTTATGCAGGGGCAGAGTCACGGTGGGTCTCCTCGCAGACTCATGGCAGAATCCTTTCAAGGACTGCCAAATGTCTCACCCTCTTTGCAGGGGAGCATTAGTGGTCAGAGCTGGGCTGACCCTGAAGAAGGGACAATGGCTGAACAGTCGACTGTGTTAGGGGTGCCAGAAGAATTGTTGGGCATGGTAAATAAACATGCTGTACCAACACAGAAAGGACTGCCTATACACCCAAAGCTGGCAGCCAGCATAAATTACATGGCTACCAACCAGCTGCAGGAGCAAGCCATAAACTCTACGGCTGAAAAATACCTCGCTCCAGAGAACTGCAATTCTCTCAATGTAGCAGCAGTCAACAACCCCATCTGGGGCAACATGAGCCCATCTATAAGGAGCCAGGAGGTGAAGCTCCAGAGAATCCTTAAACTGCTGGCTGCTGGGATCACAGCAGTAACCAAGACAGCAGATGGGGTTGATTTGCCTGAAGAGCTACAAGATGCTCTAGCATTACTGTGTAATACTCAGTTCGAGATTAACAGTTATAGGAAGAGCATCATTAAGCCTACACTTAATCCCAAATTTGCAGGATTATGCAGGACCAGTAGCATTCAGCCGCCAAATTTTCTGTTTGGGGACAACCTCTCGAAGCAGTTGAAAGACCTGGATGAGGAGGCCAAGGCTATAGGCCCGATCAAGGTGCCAAACACCTCTAAATCCCACTATCAGCAGCGGCAGCACCCCTACACATCCACCAGACATCGGTACAATGAAAGACCACCTGGTGGTGAAAGCTCGAAGGCTGGCCCACCTGCACAGCGGTCTTTTTTAGACCATGGCCCAGCCCGACCTTCTTGGAAAATGTGCCAACCCCACGATGCAGCAACACAACACCAGAAGAAACAAGGGCAGAGACAACCCACACAACACCGGCAGTAACCATGGAGGTAGGTGGATCTGGTTGCCTCAAAAACATTGCATGTTTAGATTCATCAAAAGTTGGTGGATGGTTGCACTTGTTTCATCATGTGTGGAGCACTTTTACCTCTGATCCTTACATACTCGGAAGTATTCAGGGTTACAAAATTGAATTTGTATACGAACTCCCTATCCCAGTTCAGCATACGCCTAGCTGGAAGTTCATACTTTCACAAAAAGACAGAACAGCAGGCCATGCTGAACTGTTAAGACTAAACAAAAAAGGGGTAATTGAGAAGATAATCAGAGAATCTCAAGAGTTCGTATCAAATATATTTACAAAAAACAAAAAAGATGGCGGTTGCCGCATCATTGTAGATTTGACCGAACTAAATACTTCCGTTCAGTATGCCCATTTTAAAATGGACACGTTTGTCACAGCCAAACAGCTAATTTCTGATAAGTACTACATGGCTTGCATCGATCTTAAAGATGCATACTATTCAGTACCAATACACAAGGATCATCGTAAATACCTGAAATTTGTCTGGATGGGACAGCTATGGCAGTATAAGGCCTTACCCAATGGGTTGTCATCAGCACCCAGGCTGTTTACTAAATTATTCTAACCAGCTTTGGCATACTTAAGGGAACATAACCATATTGTCATGGCTTACCTTGATGATATTCTCATTGTAGGTGAGAATTTGGAGATGGCTACATTGGCAGTATCAGCCACAAAACATCTTTTTCAAAAGCTGGGATTTATCATACATCCAGATAAATCAAAATTGGAACCCTCCACTACCATGGATTATTTGGCCTTCACTATTGACTCTGTTCAAATGTCTATCACCTTGCCACCAAACAAAGTGACAGACTTGATGGGAACATGCAAAAGCCTCACTGGCATCAGGGAACCATCCATTCGGCAAGTAGCCAGATTGGGAAATTAGTGGCTGCGTTCCCAGCAGCACAATTTGGACCACTCCATTATCAAAACCTGCAAAGAGCAAAAATTTCAGCTCTCAAAAATCATACAGGCCATTTCGATCAGAAAAAGCAAAATCAGAATTAAACTGGTGGATAGAAAATGCTCAGCATTGTTCTAACCCCATCACTATCATGAATCCCTCGGTTACATTACAAACTGATGCCATTGCTAAAGGTTGGGGAGCAACTAATACCACCACAAGTTGTGGTGGCAGATGGAGTGCACAAGAATTAACCCTGTTTAAAGCACTAGGAATTAATTATCTAGAAAGACTGGATAGACTCGGTTTATACTCTCTGGAATTTAGGAGATAAGAGGGGATCTTATAGAAACTTACAAAATTCTTAAGGGTTGGACAGGCTAGATGCAGGAAGATTGTTCCCGATGTTGGGGAAGTCCAGGACAAACGGCATAAGGATAAGGGGGAAACCTTTAAGACCGAGATGAGAAAGACTTTTTTTCACAGAGAGTGGTGAGTCTCTGGAATGCCACAGAGGGTAGTGAGGCCAGTTCATTGGCTATATTTAAGAGTGAGTTGGATGTGGCCCTTGTGGCTAAGGGGATCAGAGGGTATGGAGAGAAGGCAGGTACGGGATACTGAGTTGGATGATCAGCCATGATCATATTGAATGGCGGTGCAGGCTCGAAGGGCTGAATGGCCTACTCCTGCACCTAATTTCTATGTTTTCTATGTTTCTAAATGCTGGGAGCATTTCATGGACTCAGAGCCTACTGCTCAGATATGCACCAGTTGCATGTACAGTTACAAATTGATATTACCTCAGTGGTGGCCTATATTAATCATATGGGTGGAATAAAGTCGATATCATGTGATGAATTGGCTAATAATATCTGGCACTGGTGTCTGGGAGAGAGATTTGGATCTCAGCCACTTACCTTCTAGGTAAGCTAAATACAGTGGCAGACACCAGATCACGTAAATTCAACGACAACATTAAATGGATGTCGGATCGGTAAGTGTTTACAGATATTATAGAACTGTATGGGACACCGGATATCGACCTTTTTGCATCCAGACTTAATCACCAACTACCAACATATGTTGCTTGGGAACCAGACCCAGGGGCAGCAGCGATGGACGCTTTCTCGCTGCATTGGGGGGATTTGTTTTGCTATGCATTTCCCCCCTTCTGCCTCATCAGTCGGGTCTTACAAAAAATTAAACAAGACTCCACAACGGGTATTTTGGTTATTCCCGATTGGCCTATCCAACCATGGTTCCCAACAGTACAAAAATGGCCTCAGAACCCTGCATCCGGGTCAACAAACGGCCAAGTTTGTTGGTACACCCCGTGACAGGGGAAAGTTATCCGTGCCATGACCGCATGAACTTGTTGATTTGCAGATTCTGAACATTCCTGGGATACGGACTCTCCGACAGGACGATCAATGTCATCTCAGCGTCGTGCAGGGAGTCCACGAGGAAACAGTACCTGACATATGCCAGGACATGGGAAGTGTTCTGCACCAGGACGAACACTACATATGACTCAGCCACCATCACTGAAGTGCTGGAGTTTCTGGCCACCCTTCATTTCGATGAAGGATTGAGTTACAGTGCCATTAATTGTGCAAGGAGTGCCCTTTCTAATTATCTGGGCAGAGGGAGTGATCACCTGGCTATAGGATCACACCCACTAGTATCTAAAATAATGAGGGGTATATTGAACTCCAATCCCCCCAGGCCCAGATACACCCATACATGGGACATAGGCATAGGCATAGTATTAACTATGTTATGAGGATGGACACCCATATCGGGGCTCACTCTGGACAAACTAACATACAAGATGGTAATGATAATGGCACTTGTATCAGCACAACGGGTCCAGTGCTTACACAAGCTATATATGGACGCCATGTATGTCATAAATGGCAAGATACCCTTTCTAATACATGGGTTACTCAAACAAGACCGACCCGGTTCCTCTGGCCAAAAATTAGAGTTTCTGGCCTATCCTGCAGATAGTCGGCTCTGCATTGTGACACATATTTTGCAATATATAGAAGTCACCAAGACTCTTAGGGGCATGGAGAGAGCTTTACTCATAAGCCATTAACGCCCTCACCATAATGTCACAGTGCGAACCATATCCAGATGGTTAAGGGTGGTATTAGATGCAGCGGGGGTGGATACTAATGTTTTCAAATCTCACTCCACCAGGGCTGCATGTACATCGGTGGCTAGGATGATGGAAGTTCCTTTGGACCACAAGCTTGCCACAGCGGGTTGGAGCAATGAACAAACTTTTCAACGCTTTTATAATAAACCCGTGGCCGCTCCTGACACGTTTGCAGGAAACATTTTGAGTTCTGTAAAATAAATTACCCAGTGTGGGGCATATTGTTTTAGGTATGAATAAATACCTTCTTTGTTTTTCAGCACAATGTCATGACTGAATTACGTTCATCCTCCTTTTCCTAGCATGGCAGTGTGTGAGCACTGACTTGTTCCAGGGCATGAAATCACAGAGCTTTGAAATCTTCACGTAGTCACTCACGTGACTCCGAAGTAAAATAGTAAGATTAAATGAGAACTTACCAGTTTGAACATAAAAACATCCCCCCACAATGGTTCCCACTGTGGGGGAAGGCACAAAGTCCAGTCCCCATCCCCATGTCCACCCATAGCCGGGCCTATTGAGACCACAGTAGCCGCTACTGAGGCCCGATGCTCCAGGCCATTCTTGCCGGGTGATGGTGCTCCGGCGTCGGGAGAACCCCCTCAGCAACTTGGGTTGTCAGGACCGGCCGCATCCTTACCGGAGACAGTGGCTTCCAAGCGAAAAGGCCGCGCTGGACGGAGCTCCACACACTGGCGATCTTGCCGTAAGATCCCAGGCTCCCGATGTAAAGATCAATGCCACCGCCCACAGCTGGCCGCTCCATAGACCCGCGGCTCCGCGATGTTTTTATCAGCGGTCTCTGCATACCGGAGTTCCAGCGCTGCGACCCAGGCAAGGCATCGCCCGCTCCGCGATAGCACTCTAGCGCTGTGCCGCCGCCGAAGCCGAGGTTCTGGCCATGTCCCCTCAGGAAACTCCGCTCTAGGCCCTGCTGGTAGGCCGCGAGGACATGTCAAAGGTGCTGCTCGGAGGAAAGCAGCCTCTCCGACCAGGTAGGGACTTGAAAAAGCGGTTTCCCCTTACACCCCTCCCCCACCCTCCACACATAAATAGATTAGACCCCCCCAACTACACACTTTAACGTCCTAAAAATAATAAAAAAGAAGTGAAAAAAAACAGACAGCTGCAGGACTGGCAGCCGTACAGGACAGCGCCCCCTCTCCATTCTCCAAGGTGAAGGGGAAAGGAGTTAAAAGGAATCTGAGGGGTAATTGGAAATGTTCACACAAAGGGTGATGGGTGCATGGAAGGAGCTGCCACAGGAAGTAGTTGAGGCAGGGACTATTGCAATGTTTAAGAAACAGTTAGACAGGTACATGGATAGGACAGGTTTGGAAGGATATGGACAGGCAGTTAGGACGAGTGTAGCTGGGAATTGTTGGCCGGTGTGGGCAAGTTGCATGTGAAGGGCCTGTTTCCACGCTGTGTGACTATGACTTTATGATTTGTCTCACCCTGGTCATTCTTTGTTCTCCCTGCTCCAGTCTGACTGAAGGTCCAGAAACATGAAAGCATGCAGCACCAACCTCAAGAACAGCTTCTTCCCCTCTGTTATCAGGCTTCTCGAATGGTCCTTACGTAATCTAAGGTACTCTTTGATTCACCTTGTGCTACAATGCGTTACAACAATGAGAACTATCTTCTGCACTCTGCATCTTCCCCTTTGTTCTATCGATTGCATATTGAGTTCGAAATGATTGTATCTATCCATGGTATTGGTGATTCCAGTCTCTGGTTCTCCAGACTCTCCTCATATCTGAAATTGTTCATCCAAGGGACTTCTTGCTGAATCTCTCCTGCCACCTTCTCAATGGTCAATATCAATAACTTTATTTGAATCTTAGGTGTATATAATTCCTTGAATTTAAAGTCTCCATCTGCCTCATTAGTTCAAATCCTTGGTCTGCTATTCCAATAACAACTGTGCTACGATACCCATGTTAAATAATAAATAACGTGCAGGCTTATCGTTTTTGATCAATTTTCTGAATTGACTCGAAACTAATGCTATCACTTCTAAGCAGATCTCTTTTTGATCATGCATTCCATTAATAATGTCTCCTCTTTCATCCACATTGTGCAAAATGGAAAGAATTTAGACAAAACTTCCTCTTAATGAGTACCTTCTGGAGTACCATGAAACAGATGGAGCAGTGATGGCTTGCGTTGAACTGTATTTAGCTATTTTACTACCTGCCAACTTTACATGTGTAGAGTATGATCTTTCTCTGTTTCTCCAATGAGAGTTTCTTTCAGTGATTGTATTTTATGTGGTGTTGCCAGCACATCTGTTTCCAGAAAAGCCCACGTAATAATACAACTCTCAGAAAAGTTGATGTAAAGGATTATTATCAAAGCTTCTCAATGAAAGAAACATCTGCTCTGAGTTATGTTATATTTGTGTTGTCTCGTGAAAATATTCAATTGGAAAAACAACTGATCCTTCGTATTGTTATTAGTACAAATGATTAAGTGTGGATGTTTCTGTCAGATTGAGCATTTTGACTAGTTTAAATACTCAGTGGTTTAGTTCTACTCACAGTTTTGTTTGATGGTTTTCTCCTGAGTTTATCAAGTGTATAAGGGCGTAATGTGTATCCCAATTGGAAGCACGCTTGCCTTGGTCAGTGGCATTGACGGCACTGAAGTAGAGATGGTTGAAAGCTTCAGATTCCTATTAGTAAATATCACCAACAATTTATCCTGGACCACACATATCAAAGCAATGGCCAAGAAAGCACACCAATGCTTTGACTTTCTTAGTAGACCTAGGAAGTTTGGCATGTCCCTAATAACTCTTAGCAATTTTACCATAGAAAGCAGTTTATCGGGATGCAGTTCACCAGTCTGAAGAAGGGTCTCGACCCGAAACGTCGCCTATCTCCTTCGCTCCTTAGATGCTGCTGCAACCGCTGAGTTTCTCCAGCTTTTTGTGTACTTATCGGGATGCATGACAGCTTGGTTTGGGAACAATTCCATCCAAGACTGCAAGAAGCCGCAGAGAATTGTGGAAGCTGCCCAAACTATCATACAAACCAACCTCCCTTCCATTTACTCCATTTATACCACACGCTGCCTCGGCAAGGCCTGCAGCATAATCAAGGATGAGTTTCACCCTGGCCATTTCCACTTCTCCACTCTCCCATCTGACATGTGGTATAAAAGTGTAAAAATGAAACCTCCAGATTCAGGGACGAAACTGACCATCTTATCAACAACTAGAAAGCAGTCTTGTGCTACCAACTACCTCATTCGAGACACTTGGACTATCTTAATCGGACTTTACTGGACTTTATCTTGTGCTAAATGTTACTCCCTTTATCATGTATGTGTAGACTGTGGACGGCTCGATTGTAATCATGTATTGCCTTTCCAATAACTGGTTAGCAACAAAATGTTTTCACTGTACCTCGGTACACATGACAGTCAACTAAACTAGAATTTGCTGGGTTGTGCCCAACATTGCAATACAATTACGTAGATGTTCACCTAGTTCAGCAACTTGAATACCCAGGAAGGAAGAAGACTGCAAAATGTTGTGAACATTGCCCAGTCCATCATGGGTTCTGACCTCCCCACCATCGAAGGGATTCACCGGAGTCGCTGCCTCAAAAAGGAAGCCAGCATCATCAGAGACCCACATCACCCTGGCCGCACTCTCATTTCACCCATGCCATCGGGAAGAAGGCAAAGGTGCCTGAAAAATGTAACTTCCAGGTTCAGGAACAGCTTCTTCCCGACAGCCATTAGGTTATTAAACACTACAATCTCCAATAAGCTCTGAGCTATTATTGTTATTATTTCACTATTATTGTTTGTTTGTTTGTTATGAGTACATATGTGTGTGTGTGTGTGTGTGTGTGTGTATACACACACTGAACTTTTTTTTTCTGATTTATTATATTGATTACAGTGTACAATGTTTACATATTCTGTTGTGCTGCTGCAAGTAAGAATTTAATTGTTCTATCTGGGACATGAAATAAAACACTCTTGTCTCTTAACTTCTGATTTTTATTTGGCTCAATTCTGTCCTTGAGTTCAGGTTATCTTGAAAGGTGCCAAAATGTATATTTGGCCCCAATGTATTCAGTGTTAAAACAAAATTCTGCGGAACTATGTCCACAAAGTGCAAGTTGAATGATTGCTTTCACCAGCCAAGACTACACCTCCCACAACAGTAAAGAAAAACACGCAGATATGCTTCACAGATTTAGACACTTACTTCCTGTTCATGTTTCATAATATCATATTTTGCACCATCCCTCAAAGTGTACACATTGTCTTTCATCATTAATTAGAGAATTAGAAAAGATTAATGATTTGGTGTGACATGGTGTGAATTCATTTGGACATCATGTTGACAGCTGCACAACTATGCAAGAGCCTTTTTGTAAAGCTGAATATTGTTTCATATAGAACTGATGCTGATGTATAAATATGGCGTCAGGTTTTGAAATTTGGGCTACACAGTGGCACTGCTGCTAGAAATGCTGACACTACACCAGAGACCAAGGTTTGGTCCTGACCTTGGGTGCTGTTTATGTGGAGTTTGCACGTTCTCTCTGTAACCCCGTGGGTTTCCTCCCGGTGCTCCGGTTTCCTCCCACATCCCAAAGACATGTCGGGTTGTAGGTGAGAAAAATGACCTCTGTAAAAATTGTCCCCAGTGTATAGGGAGTGGATGTGAAAGTGGGATAACATAGAATTTGTGGGGTTGGGGAAACTTTTTTTATCTCTTTCCTCGACGGAAAGCGACCTTTTCCGTGTCGTATCTCCGCCTGTGCTGCGGCCTAACATTGTGGAGTAGCGGCCTCTTGTTTGGGACTCCTAGAGCCCCAAAACCTCGGAACCTACGGATTTTAACATCTTGGAGCGAGTGATCTCTTTGCCAGGGGTCGGCCTTTCGTGCGCTAACCTGCGGGAGCTGCGGACTTTAACATCGTGAAGCTCGCGGTCCCTGGTTAGGGACTGATTTCAGGAACTCCAAGCTGCAGGAATTTTGACCGTCCCAATGCGGGAGTGGGAGCTTGATCGCTGGTCGCGGATGGTTCAACACCCCCGACGGCGGGAGGAAGGAAGATAAGACTTTATTGCCTTCCATCACAGTGGGGAATGTGGAGGAGCCACTGTGGTGGATGTTTATGTCAATTTTTTTGATGTAGTTGAGTGTCTTGTTGCGTTTTTGGTATAACTGTATGGCAAATGAAATTCCTCGTATGTTGCAAAAATTGGCTAATAAATTATGATTATGATTATGAATTAGTGTGATGGGTGATCAATGGTTAGGACTTTGTATGGACCGCAGTTAAAGTATTGTGCATAGTTCTGGTCACCCCATTACAGGAAAGATACGGAGCATTTGAAGATGGTGCAGAGGTTTACCAGAATGCTGTCAGGATTAGAGTTTCAACTACAGGGAGAGATTTCGATTGTTTTCTCAGGAATGTTAGAATTTGAGGGGAGACTTGATAGAAGTATATAACCATATAACCATATAACAATTACAGCACGGAAACAGGCCCTCTCGGCCCTTCCAGTCCGTGCCGACCATTTGTTTTCCCCTAGTCCCATCTACCTGCACTCAGACCATACCCCTCCATTCCCTTCACGTCCATATACCTATCCATTTTACTTTTAAATGTTAAAATCGATTCTGCCTCCACCACTTCTGCTGGAAGCTCATTCCACACAGCCACCACCCTCTGAGTAAAGAAGTTCCCCCTCACGTTACCCCTAAACCTCTGTCCCTTAATTCTCATGTCATGCCCTCTTGTTTGAATCTTCCCTACCCTCAATGGGAAAAGCTTATCCACGTCAACTCTGTCTATCCCTTTCATCATTTTAAAGACCTCAATCAAGTCCCCCCTTAACCTTCTGCGCTCCAAAGAATAAAGACCTAACTTGTTCAACCTTTCTCTGTAACATAGTTGCTGGAACCCTGGCAACATTCTAGTAAATCTCCTCTGTACTCTCTCTATTTTGTTGACATCCTTCCTATAATTAGGCGACCAAAATTGTACACCATTCTCCAGAATTGGTCTTACCAATGCCTTGTACAATTTTAACATTACTTCCCTACTCCTATATTCAATGCTCTGATTTATAAAGGCCAGCACACCAAAAGCTTTCTTTACCACCCTATCTACGTGCGATTCCACCTTCAGGGAACTATGCACAGTTATTCCTAGATCCCTCTGTTCCACAGCATTCCTCAATTCCCTACCATTTACCATGTACGTCCTATTTTGATTTGTCCTGCCAAGATGTAGCACTTCACACTTAACAGCATTAAACTCCATCTGCCATCTTTCAGCCCACTTTTCCAAATGGCCCAAATCTCTCTGTAGACTTTGAAAATGTACTTCATTATCCACAACACCACCTATCTTAGTATCATCTGCATACTTACTTATCCAATTTTCCACCCCATCATCCAGATCATATAAAATTATGAGAGGAATAGTCGGAGGATAGACCGTCAGAGCCTTTCTCTCAGAAAGTTTTCTTGTCCAAAACTAGAGGGCATAGCTATAAGATGAGAGGGGGGGGGGGGAAATATGAGTGGGGAAAGTTTTTTTCAAACAGAGGCTGGAATGCATTGCCAGGGGTGGTGGTGGGCAGATACGATAGTGGCATTTAAGAAGCATTTAGATAGGCCCATGGATTTGCAGGGAATGGACGGAAATGGATCACTTGCAGGCAGATGTGATCAGTTCCGTTCAGGCATTGTTTGTGCTATGCTGCCCTATGTTTTATGGTCTGCATGGATTTGATCGGCTGAAACGTGTTGTATTCCTAAACTAAACTGAAGCTGAATGTTATGAGTGAATCTGCTCAACATTAAAATTGCAGCTGCAATCCAAACAGAGCCCCCAAATGATGTAAGTGAAACAAAGGAATTAGCATTAAAAAAATTATTGGGCCAGATCTCATTAAGATTAATTCTAAAGATTCCAAATAGAAATGCTGGTATTTAATTGTGGAAATGCCTGTGCATCACTGATCTCAGCACTTGTTCTATCAAATACAGGATTCTGAGATTGGGAATACTGTAAGGAGATTAGTGTACCACTTTTGTTCAGATTCCCAAATATTCACGTTGAGCCAGATAGTTAAAGTGGTTGGCTATGGCAAGGAAATGGCTTCTGAGGATTAAGGAATTATGTTGCCTGAAATGATGGATCATTGAGCTTGCACATTAATCCCATGGATCTTTTTTGTATGCTATGATGTACCAGGCTCCATACACCAGTTTACTTTCCAACTGTAGCATCTGATCGCAGATATAGAGAGAGCCAGCAAAATACCAGGACGGTAGGGGGCTATATCATAATTCTCCTTGTGGTGGGAATCTATAGTTTGCGTTAGGCTGTGGTGCATTGCAATACATATCCAGCTAGTGTACACACATCATCAATGTGTTCTATACCAGTTGCCAACTAAAGACAGTGGCCACCACAGGAAGAGGAACAACAAAGGGTGCCAGAATCTGAGGGGAACATGGGTGGACAGTGCACTGGGGTTGGCACAGTAGCGCAGCGGTAGAATTGCTACCTCTGGCCGTGGACGCCAATAGGATCAACAAACTCACCAGGAAGGCTGGCTCCATCCTGGTCAACCTGCGGAGCACCTTCAGCAACAGACGCCACAACAGTTGCAGGACAGAACGCCCCAGGAGATCCTTCTTCCCTGTGGCTATTAAACTGTACATCTCCTCCCCCTTCTGTTGTGGGGTAGACTGAAACTGACTCCCCTCCCCCCCCAATCTTTGCACATTCCCAATCCTTTCCATCCGTCACTTTAGTTTTATGACTGTTGGCAGCTCAATTTCCCTCCTGGGATAAATAAAGTTCTATCCTATCGCATCGTATCGTTACAGCACCAGAGACCTGGATTCAATTCTGATTTACTGAAGCCATCTAACCTACAAATCTGCAGGTATTTGTAATGAGGGAGGAAACCCGAGCACCCGGAGAAAACTAATGCGGTCACAGGGAGAACGTACAAACTCCGTACAGACAGCACCCGTAGTCAGGTTTAAATCTGGGTCTCAGGTGCTGTAAGGCAGCAACTCTGCTGCTGTGCCATTGTGCCATCCTTTTGATCAATTTAATTGAAGGGATTACAACAATAGTTAATATTGTGGCACAGCCCATCCTGACTTCACCAGAGAGGGCATGAAATCAATTTGTGATTTGCTTCATTGTTTTTTTTTTTGGGGGGGGGGGGGGGGGGGGGATTCTCACAGTATATGGATGATGTGATGCTACTTCTTAGTAGGCTTTTTGTATGATGACCTCAGTGGCTCTGCTGGACATTTTGTTAGTTTTTCTTTAGTTTTGAGTTTAGTTTATTGTCACCTGTACCGAGATTCAGTGTAAAGCTTTTGTTGCATGCTAACCAGTCAGCGGAAAGACAATACATGATTACAATCGAGCCATTCACCATGTACAGATATATGATAACGGGAATAATGTTTAGTGCAAGGAAAGGTCCAGTAAATTCCAATCATAGATAGTCCACGGGTCTCCAAGGAGGAAGATGGTAGCTCAAGACTGCTCTTTAGTTGTTGATAGGATGGTTCAGCTGTCTGAAAACAGCTGGGAGGAAACTGTTCCTCAATGTAGGGGTGTGCATTTTCACACCTATACATTTGCCTGATGGGAGAGGGGAGAAGAGGATGTGGTCAGGGTGCGACTCGTCCTTGATTATGCTGGTGGCCTCGCTGCATGAGGCATAAATGGAGTCAATTGGTTTGTGGGATGGCCTGGACTGCATCCACAATTCTCTGCAATTTCTTGCGGTCTTGGATGGAGCAGTTCCCAAACCAAGCTGTGATGCATCCCGATAAACTGCTTTCCATGGCGCATCAGTAAAATTGATGAGAGTTTTTGGGGACATGCCAAACTTTCCAAAGCCTCCCAAGGAAGTAGAAGCATTCCCAAACCATGCTGTGGTGCATCCCGATGAAATCACTCTCCTGCACGTATCTCATCAACCAGGATATTAATTTGGGCACTATTTCCCTCTCACCTACCGTCCTTAGCTTCTCCATGGCAACCATAGTGCCTGTTGCTGCTCTCTTGTTGTCATGGGTTGTCCTTCCGTGATTGTTGCAATGCAAACTGTCTGGAGGTGGCTTCAATTAGCTGAAACCCCACCAGTTTGGTTTTAGCACATTTTCCTAGATATAAAGTACCCTAATGTTCCCCCCGACTTCATTTTGACCAATTTTGCTAAATCTTTTGTGGAGAGGGAACTGATTCAGTGGGTTTAAAGTTTTTTGTTTTCAGATTATAGGTTTAGAATACGACAAAAGGTCCAATCCAATTCCTAGGCAGCAGTGCATGTTAAAGTGCTTATTAAAAGATGAAAGCTGTTTAATTAATATGTGGAAAATACACCATTAATTAAGTCTGAAGAAGGGTCTCAACTGGAAACGTCACCTATTCCTTCTCCCCAGAGATGCTGCCTGTCCCGTTGAGTTACTCCAGCTTTTTGTGTCTATCTTTGGTTTAAACCAGTATCTGCAGTGCCTTCCTACACACCATTAATCATGATTGGGTATTAAGCAAAAACCAGGCAGTACTTACTGGTCAGCTATTTTGCTCATGCATAAAGCCAATCTAGAAATCTAGAAGTCTAGAAGAGTTCTCCCCAAGTTATCTGTGCTAATTCTTGCAATCCCCATTTGGAAACAAATTGGAAAATCTAATTAATTTCTACATGGATAATTTAGTCTGAAATTCCAAGGTCAATACCAAGATCGATATTCGCAACATGTTGAGGACAAGGAGCAGTGTCAAGATAAGCAGAGGCCTTGGCTAATGAGTAAATGCCTATCCAGCAACCTGAGGGTTGGTGATAGAGAAGCTGAACAAAACTGATTAAGAATCAAAGCACTTCAATGCAACATGTTCCCAAAAATATAAACATTACATGTCAGTTCTTCCTAGCTAAGGCTGATGGGTGATCTAGTCAAAAACTAAGGTGTCTGAATAAGGGTCTCGACCAAAAACGTCAACCACCCTTTTTCTCCAAAATGCTGCCTGACCCGCTGAGTTACTCCAGCACTTTGCATCTCTTTCGGTGTAAACAAGCATCTGCAGTTCCTTTATTTTAGTTTAGAGATATGGCGTGGAAACTGGTCCTTCACCACCAACACTGCTCCAACCAGTGATGTTAGAGTCATACAGCATGGAAACATGCCGTTAGGCCCAACTTGCCCGTACCGGCCAGTGTGGGAGGAAACCAGAACTCCTGGAGAAAACCCACACAGGTAACTGAGAGAAGGTACAAACCCCATACAGACAAGCACCCGTAATCAGGATCGAACCCGGGTCTCTGGCGATATAAGGCAGCAACTCCACTGATGCGTCACTGTGCAACTTTCTACACAGAAAAAAAACCCATCTGTTTATATGTGTATCTGATGAGAGATGTTAACTTTTGCTCTAATAACCTATTCCATCTAATGGATGTTTACTGCACTTTTGGGGGGAATTACACGTAACAGCATTGATATTGTGAAGTGACTTTTTAAAGTGTAATTATGCCTTTGTGTCTTGAATTATACTGGTGTATTGTCTGAAGAGTGCAGAGTTGCACAATCAGTCACATCCACTTTCTATGATAGAACCTTGAATTCAGACATGCATATTTAAGAGCATGTATGCTTCTCTGCTCTGAATTCTTAAGTAGTAATGAGATTTTTAGCTAGTCAAAGCACTCCTCTTTACATTGATTTGCCTATCAACAACAATGCAGAAAAGGACAAGAGAGTCCAGTTTTCAGTCAATAAGTACACTCCCCATTATCTTCCCTTTCTAATCACTTCTTATAATCTTTTCCCATACCCTTCTTTTATCATTCAAGCTTTTGTGACGGTGTTAATGTTATCGCACTCACTGCAATACAAAACCAGGCCATTTGGCCCATCATATTCATGCTGGTTCACGGCAGAGCAGTCCACTCTTCCCATTTCATCTTTCCTTCTGCAACCTCTACTCTTGCAAAAGTGCCTCATTTGCCCCTTTTATATATTAAAGGGGCAACTTACAGACCTAATTATTCCATGAGGATTCAAACTGACTGGTGACTTTCAAATAGCGTATTGGTCATCAATCCTATTACCCCTCTTTTGCAGCTCAACATTAGTGCAGGAAACATGGCAGGTACTCTCCAAAACAATTATACGTCACCGAGCAATTATGACATGACACTAAGATGATTTATTTTATAGCATTTGCTGAGAGGTATGATTGGGAGTGAGCAAGGAATGCTCTCCTGATCTTCTTCAAGTCATGTTGTGGGCTGTCAGAGGGGAGTTAGATCATAGAAACAAGGAACAGAAGGCTGGAGTAACTCAGAAGACCAGGCAGTATCTCTGGAGAAAAGGAACATGTGACGTTTTGGGTCTAGATCCTTCTTCAGACTGTGGAGACTGAGACTGTTAGTAGACAGAAGAGTCTGAAGAAGGCAAACGCAATGCTAGCATTTATTTCAAGAGGGCTAGAATATAAAAACAGGGATGTAATGTTGAGGTTCTCTAAGGCGCTGGTCAGGCCGCATTTGGAGTATTGTGAGCAATTTGGGGCACTGTATCTGAGGAAAGGTGTGCTGGCTCTGCAGAGGGTCCAGAGGAGGTTTACAAGAATGATCCCAGGAATAAGTGGGCTAGCATATGATGAGTGTTTGACGGCACTAGGCCTAGACTCACTTCAATTAAGAAGATTGATGGGGGACCTCATTAAAACGTACCAAATAGTGAAACGCTTGGATAAAGTGGATGTTTCCACTAGTGGGAGAATCTAGGACTAAAGGTCATAACCTCAGACATTCCTTTAGGAAGGAGATGAGGAGGAATTTCTTATGTCAGAGGGGGAAATCTGTGGAATTCTTTGACACAGAAGGCTGTGGAGGCCTAGTCAATGGATATTTTCAAGGCAGAGATAGATAGATTCTTGATTAGTACGGGTGTCAAGGGCTATGGGGAGAAGGTAGGAGAATGGGGTTAAATGGGAGAGATAGATCAGCCATGATTGAATGGCGGTGTAATGGTCCAAAATACCCTAATTCTGCTCCTATGACTTATGACCTTATGAGACCCTTCTTCAGTCTCCTCAGTCTAATAACCAATCTGAAAGACAACACCTCTGATGATGTTTTGCTAGAATACTCAGTGAAGTGGGATTCAAATGCATAGCCATCTGACTCAGAATGCTAATAGCCAGGACATACTGATGTATTCAATTAATGCAAGACACTGAATCTAATAATCCTAATGGACTCATTCATGCCATGTAACTGATGCAAAAATAGATATTCAAAAAAGTTATTGAGCACTTATTCCCAACCACCCAGAACCCAGCACTGAATGTTAAACATGCTGGCATTTATTAGTAGTTCCAAGCTAATAATAATGTTCAATTTACTCTCATCACCACAAATCATGTGTAGCTTTGGTTTATTCATTCAGGTCAATTCCTCACCTCAGCATATCCTGTATTTTGTACTGCACATATGTTCTTGGGATGGTGGGAACAATTGTTCCGTATTTGTCCAGTCATCAAGCCATAATCATTTGCACGTTGCAGATAGGATTACCTCCCTGATGGTCCTTTGCTTTCAGGCAGTGAAATCCAACCCAATGCACCTGGCAGCTATAAAGTCCAAGAAAACTCCAGCAAATTTAGTGTCTGGAATTGAAATCTGGAGTCAATTGTTTGATACATAACAAGCTAAAACACAAACAGAATTGGTTTGCAGCAATTGTAAGGAAATATAGGGCCAATTAGGCCCTATTATGGTTCCATATTCAGCAGAAGGAAATGCTACCATCCTTCATTACGGGAGCATAAATATCATTAAAGCTCTTAATTGCAATCAATCTCGTACAATTTGATTCCGCACCGAGATCACCATTTTCTGCATCAGCTCACTTCACCCTGTAAACTCAGCTGGTTGCTGGGGAGACTTGACACTTTAAAGTTTCTATCTTGTAGGTAGGTTTGGCCATTTCATGCAGCATTTAAAAGTTTCTTTTGCTGAACATTATTCATAACTTCCACACTTAATCGTCATCGCTGGAAGTCCTGAAGTCAGACTTTGTTGCACTTGCACCAAATCATTTAGCATTGGTATTGTCATGTGTACAGTGTGCTCATGCAGGAAAATGGGATTAACTCAATCATCAAGCTTTGTCAACATGGATGAGTTGGGTCTCTGGCACTGTGAGGCAGCAACTCTACCGCTGCGCCACTGTACCACCCCGACTGCTATCTTTTTACATTAACATGACTGTCATAGGCTTTTATTTAAAGCACGATACGTCTGCATGTTGCTGTTTTATAATTATCCCTGGTCTCTGGCATTCATGTAACATAACCTTCAGTATTGATGTGGATAGAGAATTGGCTGGCAGACAGGGAGCAAAGAGTAGGAGTAAACGGGTCCTTTTCAGAATGGCAGGAAGTAGTGGGGTACCGCAAGGCTCAGTGCTGGGACCCCAGCTATTTACAATATATATTAATGATTTGGACGAGGGAATTGAATGCAACATCTCCAAGTTTGTGGATGACACAAAGCCGGGGGGGGGGGGGGGGGGGGGGGGAATGCTAGGAGGCTGCAAGGTGACTTGGATAGGCTGGGTGAGTGGGCAAATGCATGGCAAATGCATGGCAAATGCAATATAATGTGGATAAATGTGAGGTTGTCCACTTTGGTGGCAAAAACAGGTAAGTAGACTATTATCTGAATGGTGGCCGATTAGGAAAAGGGGAGATGTAACGAGACCTAGGTGTCATGGTACACCAGTCATTGAAAGTAGGCATGCAGGTGCAGCAGGCAGTGAAGAAAGCGAATGGTATGTTAGCTTTCATAGCAAAAGGATTTGAGTATAGAAGCATGGAGGTTCTACTGCAGTTGTACAGGGTCTTGGTGAGACCACACCTGGAGTACTGCGAACAGTTTTGGTATCCAAATCTGAGGAAAGACATTCTTGCCATAGAGGGAGTACAGAGAAGGTTCACCAGACTGATTCCTGGGATGTCCAGACTTTCATATGAAGAAAGATTGGATAGACTCGGCTTGTACTCGCTAGAATTTAGAAGATTGAGGGGGGATCATAGAAACTTACAAAATTCTTAAGGGTTGGACAGGCTAGATGCAGGAAGATTGTTCCCGATGTTGGGGAAGTCCAGAACAAGGTCACAGTTTAAGGATAAGGGAGAAATCTTTTAGGGCCGAGATGAGTGGTGAATCTGTGGAATTCTCTGCCACAGAAGGCAGTTGAGGCCACTTCATTGGCTATATTTAAGAGGGAGTTAGATGTGGCCCTTGTGGCTATAGGGATCAGGGGGTATGGAGAGAAGACAGGTACAGGATACTGAGTTGGATGATCAGCCATGATCATATTGAATGGCGGTGCAGGCTCGAAGGGCCGAATGGCCTACTCCTGCACCTATTTTCTCTGTTTCTATGTTTCTATGTTTAAAACTTCTTTCTCCGGCTACAGAATAGGACTCATGCTCAGTAAATTGGGGAAATTAACCTGCTCGCTTCGCCCACAGTGAATGTAACAGACTGGAAATCTCCGGAATGCTGGTTTACACCAAAGATGGACACAAAATGATGGAGAAACTCAATGGGGCAAGCAGCATCTCTGGAGAGAAGGAAGGATGACGTTTCGGGTCGAGACACTTCTGCAGACTGAAGAGATGCTGCCTGTCCCGCTAAATTACTCCAGTATTTCATGTCTACCATCTGAGTTCTTGTGTTGGTGCATATATGCCCTCTCGGCATATGTCTGTATGTGTGAATGTATCTAACTGATAAGTCAACTGCTGCTAGACTATCAGATAACTTAGCGATTTCAGTATATTGGAGAACAGCAAGAGGTCATAAGAAATATTAAAGGGATCCTTCTCTTCAAAGTAAATTGAACGCTAAAAGCACATTAAATGCAAGTTTGAAATGCCAAGAGGGAGAGATTCAACAGTATATTTTCTGGTCTGCTTCCTTTGGGAAATATCTGGCCAAGCATGACCTCTTTTTCTCATATATTCTTCATCCTGATACCACTGCAACCCATCATGGTTTATGGTCCTTTCTGAAGGCCAAAATTACTTTTTTCCCAAACCAAACATTATCTTCTACTCTGAGAACAAATACATCTTAGGCCTGGAGACTTTTCTTAATGATCGTTCCTTGGTGAAAGTCACTCCAATGGTTGATTTCGTTACAGGATATCTTTTGATGGATGCTTCCTGCTTCACACAGTCAATAAGACACACGGCTTTAATCGATACAAGAGGAGGAAATATCCATTCTTCAAGCTTCACCGAGCGACGGGGGCTCCAAATGTTATATATGGTTGATATTCGCAGCCTAAATATTTACTGGAAAGTCTGCTGAAATTCGGTAAGGTGGCTCACCATTAGCTTCTTGAGAGCAAAGAGGGACAAAACAGTAAACGTTGACCATGCTGGGAAATCCCAGCTTTGGAAAATGAAAGAATAAAATTTATAGACTCAATAAACAGCAAATTAAAGAAATACATTGAGCTGATACTCAAAGGAGTGTGGCCATTCCAGTTTAATATCTTTAATTTAGATTAGTTTACTTTACAGGTACAGAGCGGAAACAGGCCCTTTGGCCCACTGAGTCTGCACCGACCAGTGATCCCCGCACATTTACACTATCCTACACACACGAGGGACAATTTTACACGTACTCTAAGACAATTAATTTAAATATAAGCATATAACCATATAAAAATACCTGTACGTCTTTGGAGTGTGGGAGGAAACCAAAGATCTCGGACAAAACCCACGTGGTCCTGGGGAGAATGTATACACTTCGTACAAATAGCACCTGTAGTCGAGATCGAACGCGTGTCTCCAGTGCCGCAAGCGCTGTAAAGCAGCAACTCTACCACTGCGCCACTGTGCTGCCCATAATATCTGGATTTTCTCCCTTTTTTTTCCAGTCACAAAATAATTTGATAAACACTTTAATGCCACATACTCACCAGGAAGCCCAGCTTAAAAATGAAATAAAGTTTTATCAATATTGCGCCCAGTATTGTTGAAGTTTCCCAACAACTTTTAAATCATGGCTGGGATTGTTTGAATTTTCTGAGTTTTATTTTTTACTATGAGTTAAAGGCTGGGAGAAGACTTGGTAGCAGAATACTGAGTCACTGAGGAACACTGGCTCTGCTCCAGGGAACAAATAGTCACTCACCCTCCCTGTATCAACGAGTCAAGTGAAAACGACATTGATCTTTTCCAAGCATTGATCTCACCCATTCTGATATCCCTATTAGCCATTATCCAGAACCCACATAAAGGGTAGTCCCTAGTTTTTATGATATGATATAAAAAGTTCAAAATCCAAAGTTAGAGTGATAGAGTGCCCCCTATCTAGGTAAGCCCCGAATGCTGCAGGCCTGCGACTTGGGCGAACAGGCACTTATTGGTCCCTCTCCAGCCGACTACTATAGCCGACCTTGAAGGCGCTGGAGGCAATACCCTCTCCCACAAGCCTACTCCACACGTCCGTCGTGATCAGCGGCTCCTTCCTCAACTCTCTGGTGCCTGGGTCTTCCAATATTCCCCCTGTAGGTCCAAAATTCCCTCTGGGTCTTCCAATATTCCTCCTGTGGCCCACTGCCTACAAGGGGAATTTAGAGATACAGCACAGAACCAGGTCCACGGCCAACAGCCACGGCCACGGCCACGACCAGCGATCCCCGCACACTAACACTATCCTACACACACTAGGGATAATTTTACCAGGCCAAATAACTTACAAACTTCTACGTCTTTAGCGTGTGGGAGGAAATCGAAGTCCTCACGTCAAGGGGAGAACGTACAAACTCCATACAGAGCAGCGCCCGTAGTCGGGATCGAACCCGGGTGTCTAGCACTGCAAGTGCTGTGAGGCAGAAACTCCACCGCCACGCCACCATGGTCTTCTTTCTCGATGAATCCATTCAACAGCCTGCCAACAGTGGGGAAGAACCTGTTCTTAAATCTGGTGGTAGGTGTTTTCATAAGGTCATAAGGAATAAGAGTAGAATTAGGCCATTCGGCCCATCATGTCTACTCCGCCCTTCAATCATGGCTGATCTATCTCTTAATCCTAACCCCATTCTCCTGCCTTCTCCCCATAACCTCTGAACACCAAAGCTTTCAAACTTATGTGTCTTCTACAAGATGCAAGAGAGGAGGGGAGAGACTGCCAGGTCTGTGGGTAATCTACAATTATGTAGGCTGCTTTCTCTGGGCAGTTGACTGCTCTCCCAAAGCAAAAAGGGTGGAATAGGATTAAGGAAAGTGCATACATTTATGAGGATATTGCCAGGATGGAAGAATTACAGTTAAAAAGCTTGACGATCTAACTTGGGACTATTTTCTTTGGAGCAAGGAAGACTGAGGGGGGGATTGAATTGCAATGTTTAGAATCCTAGGAGCCTCAGAGTAGCCACACACCAGGTCTGCTCTCTCAGGCCTCAATTCACCAAACTAATGAGTGAGTCACATCCCAAAACATTTAAATGGTCAGCCTGGACGATGGGCTGAAGGGCCTGTTTCTATGCTGTATCTTTAAATTAATGACGCAACTGGAAGAGCTGCTGCCTTGCAGCGCCAGAGACCCGGGTTTGATCCTGACCTCTGCTGTCCGTGAGTCATTTGTGACCACGTGGATTTCTTCCAGGTTCTTAGTTGCTCCCACACCCCAAAAGACATGCAGGTTTGTAGGATAATTGGCCTCTGTACATTTCCTCTAATGTGTAGGGAGTGGCTGAGAAAGTGACATAACATAACATATGAATGAGTTATCGATGGTCGGCGTAAGGTCAGTGGGTCGACAGGCCTGTTTCCATGTTGTATCTCTAAACTAAACTAAACTAATCTGTATTTCTGAACCATGGGATACCATGAAGTCATACTCTCTGGTCCTCATCACATTGATGTACTGAGCTTGTAACATACAAATTGCTACTATATTTACTATGATGCATAATTGATTCCACATTAAAAGTACTTCATTGGCTGTGACGTGCTTTGGTACAATTCGAATGGTTCAAAAGAGATGTTTAGTCATTCATTTTGAAAACGTTTGTTTCAAAAAGTTGCACCAACTGCCATCTGAAATGTATTGAATGATCTCAAAGGTCATACAGTAGCAATGTTACAAAATTTTGAGATTTAAAAAATCAAGTCTGCAATTTATCCCATCAGATAAAGCATAAAAAGAAGTTTAATTTGACACCTAATTCACTTACATATCTTCAGTATTAGAAAAGTTATGGCCATTTTCATACTCAGAAATTAGCATCTTGTTCCCTATTGCTTTTCCATTGACTTAACACAAAAACTGTGATCAAGAACAGTCAAAAGCCCATAACTTTCTTAAAAATTAAGAGAATTGAATGAAATTTTCAGTTATTATAGATTGAAGCATTCTGAAACAAATATGAAGTAATCTTACTTGGATGACCTGAAATTGAAGCATATAATTAGTTAGTTACCTAATTGTAGCTAATTACTAGATCTAAACGTCTATCCATTTCTTAAGAAAAGGTTAACATTTAAAAAAAAACCTAAGTGTCCAAATAATATTCACACAATAATTCACAATATAACATGATTTTTATATCCCATTGTCATGAATTTATAAGCCAAATTGAAGGAATTTCGTGTTAATTCCCATAAATTAATGGCCATTTAATTCAAATTGCGAGTGTGTTTTTGTGGAACGCGATCGTTTGGAAAGTTATGGTTTGCGGTGAATTTAACCCCCATAATGGCAGGACAAATACTGCCAGTTCGTATATTTTGTAAGTCACCTTTTCGCAAGATGAAATTTTGATTAAAGGCTTCCTAAGAAGCATGTTTTTATGTAAAAATAAACTGTGTACCTTCTTTTGTCCCCGACATATGATCCGTCCCGTTGTCGGCGTTCATGGCTTTAGAAGATGATTTTTAAATTACTCATGCTAATACATTATTCAGCGTAGTTTAAAAATAACTCCATAAAACAAATGTCGGAGCGATTTCTCTTCAGCAACTAAATCCCCTGAGATTAATCGATTTGAATGGTCTGGAGAAAAACGGCATTTTAAACCTGCCCCCCTCTCAAAGGCGCCAAAATCGCGCACACGGGCAGTGGCAGAATTGCAGAGCCGCTAAAGGTAAGTTTTGTAACATACCTACATAGTGTCACGGAGTCATACAGTGTGGAAACAGTCCCATCGGTCCAACATGCCCATACTCACCGAATGTTCCATCTATACTAGTCCCACCTGCCTGCGTTTGGCCCAATACCCTCTAAACCTATCCTGTCAATGTATCTGTCTAAATGTTTCTTAAACAATGGAATAATACCTAACACAACTACCTCCTCCGGCAGCTCATTCCATATACCCACCACCCTTTGTGTGAAAAAGTTACCCCTCAGTTTCCTATTAAATATTTCCCACCTCACCTTAAACCTATGTCCTCTGGTTCTTGATTCACTTAACCTGAGCAAGAGACTCTGTGGGCCTACCCGATCTATTCCTCTCATGTTTTTGTACACTTCTATAAGATCACCCTTCATCCACCTCACGCTCCAAGGAACAGTCCTATCCTGGTCAACCGCTCCCTTTAGCTCGGGCCCTTGAGTCCTTTCAACATCCTCACAAATCTTCTCTGCACTCTTTCCAGCTTGACAACATCTTTCCTGTAACAGGGTGAACAAAACTGAACATAACACTCTAAATGTGGCCTCACCAACGTCTTATATAATTGCAACTTGACCTCCGTCTGAAGAAGGGTCTCGACCCAAAACGTCACTCGTTCCTTCTCTCCAGAGATGCTGCCTGTCCCACTGAGTTACTCCAGCTTTTCGCGTCTATCTCACAACTTCTCTACTTGATACTCTGACTGATGGCCAATGTGCCAAAAGCCTTTTTGACCACCTTATCTACCTGCGGTGCCACCTTCAAGGAACCATGTACATGCACTGCTAGATCCCTCTGCTCTACAACACTCACCTGACCATTCACTGTGGAAGTCCTGGCTTTCCCAAAATGTAACACCTCACATTTCTCTGTATTAAATTCCATCAACCTTTCTCCATCTTCTATACTCAACACTGTCTGTTTCCAGACATAAAATAGAACACTACATTGTCAGTAGAATACAATATGTTCTGGGTACAGTGATTCCCTTGCTCATGATTTATATGTATTTTTCATTCAGTAACATAATGGGTTTAATACCTACCATTGAGATGAATGGTAGCATTTTATGTTCATGCTACATGCCATTTCCCTGTAATCTGGTATTTGATAACTTCCCAGGCAGACTGATAATAATGATAGTACTACAAAAGAATGCCATGCCTTTGTAATAAATGTCACTTTGGAAGATTCCAGAATGTTGAAATAGGTTTAGATTTAGATTTATTATTGTCAGGGAGACCAAGGTACAGTGACAAGTTTTTGTTTGCATGCGATCCAATCATATCAGATACGAATATACACAACACAAGTACAAAGCATAAACAACAAATAGAAAGATAGAGAAAAAGAGAAAGATACCAGAGTGAAGAATATAGTGTCTTAGCATTGTAGCGTAATAATTCCAGAGAAAATGCCTGCAGAGGCAGGGTAGAAAATTGGGACTGGGCTCTGGACAAGGTGTCATGAAACATTTACATTTTCATTCAAGTGCCGTTGTTCTATGTCCAATTCCTGTGCTCTTCATTGAAATGAAAGTAAAAATATATTTTCAATCTTTGTTGTTGATGGCCCCTTCAAAAGAACGCTATAGATTCCGAACACCTGGGAGGCACAGTGGCGCAGTAGTAGAGTTGCTGCCTTACAGCGCCAGAGACCCGGGTTAGATGGTGACTACGAGTGCTGTCTGCCTGACGTTTGTATATTCTCCCCATGACCTGCATGGGTTTTCTCCAGGACCTCCGGCTTCCTCCCTCACTCCAAAGACATTTTGGCTTGGTAAAATTGTACATTGTCCGAGTGGGTGTAGGAACGCTGGTCGTCAGCACGGGGAGCCGATGGGTCTGTTTCAACTCTGTATCTCTTAACGGGGAGCCGATGGGTCTGTTTCAACTCATCTAATCAGACCCTGGGCAATTATGGCCCACCAACCATTGAGTGCAAGGTAGCAGTTTATATACTTGGACCCTGTTTACTATCAGCGAGGGGTTTATCACCTATTTCAGGATGACATCCCAGACATTGCATCTCATATGGCAGCTGGTGCTTCCTGATCTCTCCTGTTTCTTTAGACTTTAGACTTTAGAGGCACAGTGTGGAAACAGGCCCTTTGGCCCACCAAGTCCGCGCTGACCAGCAATCACTCCGTGCACTAACACTATCCTGCCCACTCGGGACAATTTACAATTTTACTGAAGCCGATTAACCTACAAACCTGTACGTCTTTGGAGTGTGGGAGGGAACCACAGCACCTGGAGAAAACACACACGGTCACAGGGAGAATGTACAAACTCTGTACAGATAGCACCCGTAGTTCATGTTCATACAGGAAGTCATAGGAGTAGAATTAGGCGAATTGGCCCATCGACTACTCCATCATTCAATCATGGCTGATTTATCTTTCCCTCTCAAACCCAATCTCCTGTGTTCTCCCGATATCCCTTGACACCCTTACCAATCAAGAATCTGGCAACTTTTCTCAAATAGTCAGGATCGAACCCGTGTCTCTGGCGCTGTAAGGCAGCAGTTCTACCCCTACGCCACTGTTTCCCGATATCAAAATCATTAATTCAGGAGGAGGGCAGGTGTGTGGAGGCATAGCCTAGAAAACCTCCGCCAAGCACAGCATTGTATGCCAGCATTATTTTCTCAGCAGGAGAGCAGTTCAAGGCATTCACATAAATCAAACCGCAGCCAATGGTGACACTGACCTTATATCTGTTTTTTCCCCTTGACACTCTGCTGATGATGGAGTAATGATGCACACACACTCATCAATGCCATGACAGCCGGCTGTCATATCGGCACAGCAAAGGCCTCAGTGTCGTGCGAAGAAAGGATCGTCTCATAAACAGTATTAGCATTCGGCACAAAACTGCCCGTGTGCCGTCTTCAAGATGAATCACTTATGGCAGCCCGGAGACACATTTGAACAATGAATACCCAGGAAGGAGAGCGCTATGAAAAGACCTTGGCACTGCCTGATGGCAGGTCCCTTTCATGTTTTGATGCGTCCCACCTTCTTTTGGCCTGGCAAAATGTTGCTTCCTTTCCAGCTCTCTGTGACCTGTCCCTGTGATACAGGTTAGGTATTCCCGAGCACAGCAATTAAAATTGATCCATCACATTTTTGTTATCAATGGATGTCACTTTTATTTCTTCCCTTCAGAGGCAGTCGATGAGATACAGGAATCATTGAAATTCACCACTTACCATGGGTCTTGTCTGATATGGAGATTTTTTTCTGTCCCTGTTGCAATATTGTGACAAAGAGACGACAGATCTGATGTGTGTATAAAAAAAAATCTTCCAACAATGAAACTGCAGAGATAGATGGAAAGTCTATTCAAAGAAAGTAAGCTGGGATTCTCACATATGAATTACAATGAAAGACAACAATATATATATATATTTTTTTTAAGTCATATTTGGTTCTTTTTATATGGCGAGCACATCAGCTGTCACCAACTTTATTCACATCCAGGGTTAGTTCACGGCAGATCTTTCAACCAGTGTGTCAATGGGGGTTAGAATTAAAAATTACCTTTGCATATTTAACACAGACACCTGGACACACAAATGCAAAGGAAAGCTGTCCGTTCTCTATATTACCGTAAAAGTGAGTGTATATGGCAAAACATATCTCGACAAGGCAACACTAGTCATAGCCATCAGTTGATTTTTACTTTTCGGGATACAGCATGGAAACAAGCCCTTCAGCCCACCAAGTCCGTGCCAATTAGCTGTAAGCTAGTTCTACCCTACACCTTGTGGACAACTTACAGAAGCCAGCTAACATTGAAGCCTGCACGTGTTTGGAATGTGGGGGGGGGGGAAATCGGAGCAAATCCGGAGAAAAACCATGCCATCACAGGGAAAACGTACAAACTGCACATAGATAGCAGCTGTAGTCAGGATGGAACCCGAGTCTCTGGTGCTGTAAGGCAGCAACTCTACCACTGTGTCACTGCTGCTCAAATAACAATCTCAGAATACAATTTCTGTAAACACTAATGCCTTGGAGAATAGAGTCAACTTTAAACAGTTCTCATTAGGGGTGGTATAGTGGCGCAGCAGTGGAGTTACTGCCTTACAGTACCAGAGACCCGTGTTCGATTCTGCCTATGGCTGCTGTCTGTACGGAGTTTTTATGCTCTCCCCATTATTGCATGGGTTTCCCCAAGGTGCTCCGGTTTCCTCCCACTCTCCAAAGATATACAGCTTTGTAGGTTGATTGATTTTGGTAAAAATTGTAAATTGTCCCTAGTGTGTAGGTTAGTGTTAGTGCATGGGGATAGCTGGTCGGCCAAAGGGCCTGCTTCCGCGTTGCATCTCTAAAATTAAATTTCAATCTCAATTATAAAAAACACTACCGCTGTTGCTCAATCTAGCTCACTGTTTTGTAACATGTCTTTTAACATTTTAATATGAGTGTATCATCATTTATTATCAGATTAAAATAATGTGACAGAGAAAAGGATAGCACATACCAACTTGATTGAACCTTCATATCGTTCCATCTGAAAGCTAAACGACTTTTTTTCTTTTAAACTGATGTTTCAGTGAATTTCATTAAGGTAGCTCACATGCTCATTGTTAACAATAACAGACAGAACGATAGTCAGTGGGTGTAATTTCTAATATGATTTCTGTCATTGAAACTGAGCTGTGGGCAATTGTTCTATTGTGAATTTGAAACTCCAATTACTATCACTGAAACATCAGAATGGAATTAGCGGCACTGAGGCAGCGATGCCTTGTTGCTGAGATCTCTAATTTGAACCTAAGTGACAGGAGCAACTCAGTCATATCCCCAGATGTGTCTCCCTAGTTCTCCAACATTCCTCACATCCTTTTTTACATTGTGAAGATGAAGTGAACATGAGTATTTCCTTTTAAGGAAGTTCGGCATGTCCCCAACAACTCTTACCAACTTCTACAGAGGCACCATAGAAAGCATTTTATTGGAATGCATCACAGCTTGGTTTGGAACAGCTCCATCTATCAATAGATCCTTCTAAGCTTCCTCCCAGTTTAATTTCAGTCAATAAGATACTGAGCCAAGCATTTGCGCACCTACATTTTATTTTGGAAAAATACAATAACAGTTCCCCACTACTATACCTAACCATCGTGGGTTCAATCCTTGTATCTGCTTGGCCAAGCCCCCCTCGCCTCATGCAAGCAGAGACACTCCAAAAGGTCGTGTATTCCTAAGCTTTCTCCCAGAAGATCGACACAGGACCTCGTGGAAGCGGCCTTCTATAGGTCCCTGAACATTGAGGGGCCGAACCACATGGAAGTGGTCTGTATACAGTCCAATAACAGATATCAATTAACACAGTTCATGATAGATAAATACCTAACCCAATAATACAGTGACTAATAAAATGTATCTGACGAAGTTTCTAGATGCAAGTTAACAACGATGAATTATGCAACGTGTGCCTGGATGTTCAAGAAACCCAGACAAGGCTCAACACTTAACCCAATCAACATCTAGCAAAGTAAAGCATTCCAATGTGTATGTCTGGTTTGCATTCACCCAATCTGGTTCATGCAATTTACAACTAATTGTAAGAATCTGCAGATGATCCATTCTCTTCCTGCAAATCTTATCTAGGCTCTTGACAAGCTGGCACCATTCTGCAATTCTTCAAAACAATGGTTTGACCATTCACCATTGACCGAATGGCCTAGCAGTGCAGAAGCCTTTACTCAACTTTAGTGTACTGGCATCTCCAATTTGGCCAGAATTAACATTCCTTCCTTTTATCATGTATGATAAACCATCATTTATGGTAACCAAATAATCAGATTATCAGATAACCAGATATACATATGTGCGACCATTACATTCTCCTTCTATGAACACCAACTAGACGATGATGTTTCTTCCCAGAATCTTATCAAGTTTCCCGAGTTTTCATGGGAGTAGCTTTACAATTTCCGTCTGATGAGTCTTCACCTCCCAGGTTTTCGTGGGCGCGAATTCCCTCCAACCGTGTTGTTGCCCATTCTTCCAATCCTTTCCATAGTCAACCTATAACCAATAATTCCTGAAAAACATGGGACAAAGCAAATTACCACTCATGCACTAATGCTTTCCCATACATTCCATTGTAATTCTGTTTTGTCAATACTATCCCTTTTCCATTTCACTATCACTATCTTTACTATGTTCTGCTCTATCACTGTATTCCTTTTACTATTCTGTTCTATAATATACTCTTTACTATCCTAGGATCAACACTAATCAGCCCTCTCTGTATTCACACAATGTTATAATATCCATATCTGATGATGGTTTCCCATATAAATTTCAGCTGGGTTCAGTCCAGATTTCCCTACAGGCGTGACTCTTATTTAAAGCAAATCATGAAGAATGTTTCAATCCAACCAATTCAATCTCAGCCTTCAATTTAATATTTTAAATTTCAGGGTCCGTCTCTCCCTTCTCATTCCACAACTTTGTGGTCAATAATACAATTCCATTCCAATTCCTGAGGAATTCCCAGCTGTTCAAGTTTAATCAATCAATTTCCGTATGTTGTGAATCTTATCATAAATCCAATTAAGAATGCCGAATCTAGGGACAATTTCTTTCCACCTTGATAATAGAAGCTGCTTTACTATCACAGGTTAAACAATTTAAATCTGCTGGTGAAATACATCGACTCTGATACCTCAACACCCATTTCCTTATTCCTCCTACTAATTCAATAGATTTCTCCTCCAGTACTCCTTCCTTAGTATGATGAATAAGCTCTCTCCCTAGGGGTTCTTCCTCATAACTAGTTTCCTTTTACCACTAAGTAACTTTTTGGATGGTTAGTATTGACCTTCCGAGGGGAACTCATTATCTAAATTTTCAGTCTACCTCATCATTCTACACCACCACCTTGCTTTTCCAGGGTATGTCTTAATTTCTGATATCCGCTAGGGTCTGTCCCTTTCTTGATAGCAACTAAATAGTCCCGTCCCATCTTCGATTATTCTCCTATGGGTGAGACACGAGAAGAATGCCAAGTCAACAATCAATTTTACTTCGGAGTTACGTGAGTGACTACGTGAAGAACCCCGATCGCCCGCAGTGCGCGTCATTATGACGCACGCATTTGCGAAGCACCGGACTGACAGGCACGTCGCTCCTGCCAGCGGTAAGTTTAAACTCCAGGTAAGTGATATTTTTTACCTGTTTTTGATGTCCTGCAGGAACCTTTTTCCAGAGGTTCCTGCCAGATGCTTCGCGGGTGCCGACAAGGGAACCAGCTGCGGGCTGTGGGGAAACCCCTGTCCTACCACGGAAGCGGGTAGCTGGAGAATATTGGGCTCGCGGAGCTCAGTTACTGACAAAATGGTCAGTGACTTCTGAACGCTGGGTTCCCGGGGAGAGGAACTACGGCAGAAGTGTGGTTCTTAGACCGCATTGGCCCATGATATAGGGCTGAAGCCGACCAGAACGGATAGCCCAGGTGCCGTGGTGGTGGGGGGTTCCCCAAGGAGGGGAAACCCAGCAGCAATGCGGTGTCCAGACCACAGTGGTACCTAGGATAGGGGGTAAACCGACCAATATGGTCAGCCCTGATGCCGGGAGGGTTCCCCTCCGGGTAATGTAAAAAATTTAGGTGGGCCAGGATGGATCCCTAATAGAGAGGAGGCTCTATCTAGATACACTCCAACTGCAGAGGTTGTGACAGTGCCGGGCATATGGGAGAGTCTGAGCCAGCAGCACCTTTGCACAGGGCTGCTTTATGGGATGCCGAGTCTATGGCAATGCCAGGCATATGGGAGAGCCCGGGCCAGCAGCACCTATTCCACAGGGCTGCTTTATGAGCAGGCAGGAGCCGTGAGTAATTACTCAGGGTAGGCAGTCAGCCGGCTTTGAAAAAAAAATCTTAAACCGCGCTTGCGCAGATGGTTCTCTTCGTAAAAAATAAAAAATGAGTAACTATTCAATTTTACCAAGGCTTCTCAATCTCCTTCATTTTTTAATCACTGAATGGGTGGGGGACGGAGGATGAAGGCAGGTGGAGAGATGGTGGGTAAAACGGGAGCACACCGGGCGTTGAATTAGTTGTCATCTTATTGAATGACAATACTAATTCAAGGGTCCAATTGGAGGGAGAGTTCCTTTCACAGCGTGTGGAGAGTCTGTGCCAGGGGTTAAAGATGCAGGGAGGGCAGGAGTGTTGAAAAGGAGGAGGGTCAGAGATCATGTCAGACTCACTCACCGCTGCCGCAGCGCTGCGGGCACGGACAGCAGAACTGCCCGTCACTTCTGGAGATAGAAGCAACTCGGGTGCGTGCGGCCGCCGGGACCCGACAACAGAACCGGCTGCCATTTCAAGCGCCTTTTGCCGGCCCGCTCACCTCTGGCATTGCTCTTCGTCTGAACATCTCTCACCTGCCGCTCGCTGGCTTCTCTCATGTCAACCGCGTCCCGCAAATCCTTACATTCCCACAGCCGAGTAACCTCAACTGGTCCCGTGAGCGCGCTGTCGGAATTTAAAGATTTGCGGGATGCCGGCCGGCGAGCGGCAGGTGAGAGATGTTCTCTCACGGAGACACTGCCAGAGGTGACGGGGACTAGCAGAAGGGGCTGAAGTGGCTGAAGTGGCAGGGTCCCGGCGGCTGCTCAAAGTCAGTCACCCAAGCTGCTTCCTTCCTCGGAAGTGACGACCAGTTCTGCTGTCCTGTGTCCGGAGGCTGTGCTAATTCACTCCCCGGCCACAATAAAACCATATAGCAGTCTGAAGAAGGGTCTCAACCCGAAACGTCGCCTATCTCCTTCGCTCCTTAGATGCTGCTGCACCCGCTGAGTTTCTCCAGCCTTTTGTGTACCCTAGCAATTACAGCACGGAAACAGGCTATCTCGGCCCTTTTACTCCGTGCCGAACACTTACTCTCACCTAGTCCCATCTACCTGCACTCAGACCTGAGCGTGGCAAGTGGGTTACTGACCCCAATCCCCTCCTTCACAACGCCAGACTCCCCAAACACTGTGAATGGAGCTCTCCCCCCCACCCCGGGAAATACAGCATTTAAAAACATAAAGCACCAAGAAATGCACTTACTACGTTATTGGTACATTAAGTCCATTCTTCACTCTGTGTTTCCTGAGATACTATTAAAATAATGGCAATCCATATTTGAAAATCCCGCCAAGAAACTCGCGCTGCGCATGCGCATCAAGCTGCTGCGCATGCGCAGTGCTGCAAAGGCAGAATTTCTGCTGCCTTCAGCTCCCCTTGAAACTGACGGCTCAGGCAGCGCTGACGGCACATGGGCTGCACAGACCTTCGCGTGTTACAAGCGCTGCGGATGAAAGGCACGGAGAATTATACCTACCTAAGAGATCGATCTCTTACATAGGCATTATTCTCCCATGCCTTTACTATTTATATTTAAGAATTGCCATTTCATAATTTTAGTCAGGGTAGGCAGTGCCTACCTTGCCTACCCTGACGGCACGTGCCTGTTTATGAGATACCGAGTGATGGCAGCGCCAGCCTATGGGAGAGGCCACATCGGCAGCACCATGTACCAGGGCTGCTTTATATTGAGGCCGAGGCTATGGCAGCATCGGCATATGGGAGAGCCACGCTAGCAGCACCTTGTAGCAGGGCTGCTTAACGTAGGCAGTAACATCTGTAGAAGGGCTGCATAATATTTCCCTCATGGAAGAGGTTAGCTTCCTGGGGCAGTTTGTTCTGACACTGAAGTTCTACAACTAAGGGACCATTTGCAAAGTGGGTACGATTTACACTTGGTTGAACAATACAAATGATTAAGACATTTTCATCGATTCAGAGGCATTTAACCATGTAAAATTGGATATTGCTAGCATTGTAAGCAGGCTGGAATTGGGCCAGAATTGTGTTAAGGCAGGCGCAGTACTTTTGCCAGGGTTGATAGGTTCAAAAATATGGGCAGAATTGTCTTTCGAGACAGGTCAGAATTATGGCCAGAGTTGTTTTAGACAAATTAGATTTAGCAGACAGGCTCATTATTATGGTCAGGTTTGTCTTACAAGACAGGCTCAGGAATCGGGCCAGAGTTGCCGTTCAAGGCAGACATGAAGGATGACAGGCGTGGCCTGTTCATTATGAAATATGGCTGATTAACAACTGGATTCATAGGGTTTGCCCATTTACAGTGATCATTGGAGATATTTGAAGGAGGCATTGCTGTGATGAGGCAATATAACAGTATGATGACAATAAGGAATTCAAAGAACACTAGTCAGAGTTCCAAAACATTTGTTATGTCTGGATGATAATTTTTTACGCTGTATTTTGATAAAATCCACTGTTTCAGTCTCAAACCATCTTTGAGAAATTAGGCTCATCTATTCAATTAAAATTAAGTTGTTAACAAATAGACTTGTTGGAGCTGTTGCAGAGCAGCATACCCCAAGACATGAAAGCCTACCGGTCAGTATTAGTCTGACGCCAGGTCCATGGCAGTATCGGCTAATTGGAGAGGCCATGCCAGCAGCACCTTGTAGTAGGGCTGTTTAATGTCTTCCTCATGGAGGAGGAATGTATGCCGAGTCTGATGGTATAGCCGTGGAACATACCCAAAGGGATGAAGGGCCTGTGTCAGAGATCATTACTGACAGCAAGGTTTGCCATTCCAACACATATGCAGTGAACACTGCTATCAGGGGGACATTCGAGCCAGCCACCGAATCTGTTCGTCAGGTAAGACCTATTCAACAGGCAAATCCTGCAGGATGAAGGTAAGCGGTTCACTGAAGCTGGTGGCAGCATGAAAGCTGGCCAGAGGTTCCACGCACTCTATCAGGTCATTGGGATTTACATTGAGCTATCAATTGGCTTATGACTCCACCCTAGGCAACAGGTTGGAGTCAATAGAAGCCTGTAATAGCTTTGTTGTTATAAAGCAGCAGTCTATTCATTAAGACTAATTGCCAATATAATAGATGTGGTTCATATGTGCAAGTGGGAGAATTGAAATGATGCTAAATGGAGAACTCTAAAGTGCCATATAGGTCATGGTTAACACATTTTTGCTATTATCAGCTGAAGCTGCCAAAATCACAATGATGGATAGACATTATTCAGCATTTTTCCAGTAGTTTAATCGGTAAATATCTCATTATATTGCAAAATAATGCAAATGGCCTATGAATGAGAAATTGCGAATATCATCTCTAGTTTGGAGGTGGAAGAGATCTGCATGAGTTACCAATTCTTCATTTATTGGTATCAAATATCTATAGATGCTGCGGGCATTTTGTGGGTTAAGAGTAAATGAGCGAATATGCATATCTGCATGCTCAACTTCATGTTGACAAGTTATGATGGTGGCATATGCTAGTCACGTGGGTGTACTCAAGTAAAGAATCCTGTTATGGTTATATAATCTCCTTTGCTAGAGGAGTAAGATCAAGTATAGGTCAATGACAACACAGAATGGGTGTTGAATCACACCGTATTTATGAAATTCTGGTTCAATGGAACACCGAATATAGATATGTTTGTTTTCATGCTTATTCACAGGTTGCAAATTTGTGGCATAACAGTGGCGAAAGATACATTCTCGCTACAAGGAGAAGGAAAGTCTTTTATGTCTTCCTCCATTTTGCTTCATTAGTAGGGGCTTCAAATAAAGTAATTAAGAGCCCGTTTAGGTTTCCTATTGTGTGATTGGCCAATACAACTTTGTTTCCCGGTTGTCGGGAATAGTAATACAACCTTATATGGTTATTTTGAACGTAACTTTGCTGGTTCAGCCTGTGGCTTGAGAAAGCAGCCGTTACATGTAAAAATAAAATTATGTTCTGCAGATTCAATAGACTGCTCTATGGCTTGGGTTGTTACATCAGTCCTTGTATCTGTTCAGAATGCTGGGATAGCACCAAAAAGCAGCACTTTTCTTTTCCCGGAGATGGAAAGCATTTATTGAATGTTCATGTTACATTGAAAACGGTACAAATTACTGATGCTTTGGAGTTCATTTTAAATGATTTTTGTCAATAATTGAGTTGTACGGACATTAACTGTGCCAACGTGCCTTCTCATTGTATGGGCTGCAGCAAACAAGATCCGCTGTCGGGTTCACCCTGGATATCAAGTTTGTAAGCATATCTTTAACACAATGTCTCCTAGGATAAGTACAATGCAGTATGGGATGTTAACATTGTGTGAACACTATTTTCACCAGGGGGGTCCAGCTACATCCTTAGTTTCGCCGGATCTCATAAGGTGTTATCCTCCTGGCGTTAGTTTAGCGCAACAGGTTTAGTCGCTACATAGTTGCGATGGAACAGGATGGTTACGTCTGTAAATAATAATATATAATATTTATGCTTATAATTCACTTAAGCAGAGCAGAAGAGGTGTCAGATCTCAAAATAGTTAAAGGCATACCCAAGGGCCTTTGGTAAAGTGAGGACACACATGTATAACAATATGTTAAGGTCATTGAGAGTCTTCGAGGCTCTGAACTAGCTATGTTGTTAGTCACAAAAACTTACAAGAACGTATCTGTTCAGGTCACTTCCAGAGGATAAAATGGACTTTGATTTATGTAGGAGTAGATACTGATTCTAGATCTCACTCCACCAGGGCTGCTATATCAGCAGCAAGGTCTTACAATCCGTTGGTACCACGTCCTAACGCTTGCAGCATGGTCAAGCGAACCAATTTTCAAACATTTATAATAACCCATTACTAGACCAGGGGCATTGGTCAACTCTATTTTTGTTTTGATTATAGTTTCCGAGTGAGAGGTGGGACTATTATTGTTAATTAATTTAATAACATCAGCATGTTTAAATCTATGTCATGACTGTATATATTATGAATATTTTTTCCCTCATTTGTCAATGAAGCAGTTGTGGCTGTGTAGACTCGTTTCTCACGGCATAAAATCACAGAGCTTTGAAATCTTCATGTATTCACTCACGTGACTCCGAAGTAAAATAGTAAGATTAAACGAGAACTTACCAGTTTGAAGTTTGATCTTTATTTTATGAGGAGTTACGTTGAGGGACTACGTGCCCTCCGCTCCCAGCCCTCATAAAGATCATCTGGTAGTTCTAGTCTTCTCTATTCTTACTATGTTACTTCAATTATTGTTATCTGTGATTTCACACCGCTGCTTTGAAGATGGACGCGCACGGCGGGCGATTGGGGTTCTTCATGTAGTCCCTCAACGTAACTCCTCATAAAGTAAAGATCAAGCTTCAAACTGGTAATTTCTCATTTAATCTTTCTATTCTCTAATAACTTTTTTAAGACTATATCCCATAAGCCCTTTTTCAAACCAATTTATTTTTATTACTAAATTTAGGCACAAAGTGAGTATGTTTTCCCCGAATCACAGAGGAGTATCTATTTTCAAATTTAAATTCAATTCTTCAAATCGGTGCTTTCTTTAGAAAATGTTGGATGTTATTATTTTCTTTTCCCTTCACTGGTGTTAACTATATGGTATGTTAAAGTTGGGCACTAGGGTAGGTAGTTCTTCTTCCTCAATGTTAGTTTCAAATGAGTAGGGATACTGAGGAGCAGCCTACTCTATTTGTTGGCCTTAAAGGGACACGACAGTATCATTTCTTCCTTGTTGTTGGTCTTTGTTTCTGGGAGCTACCTTTCCTGAGCTGTATCTTCTGCCCGTTCTCAAGGGTCCACATACTTTTTACTTCACTCCCCAGATAGTAGTATGCTGTAGATTATACTCCTGCAGGCACAAACTTATTAACAAGTTATTGTTCATATTCACAATGGTTCAATGACTCCTATCCCTACACCTATATCTCCTACACAATTCACCTCTTCTCTCCTTAGTGCCAGTTTAGTTTCCTTCAGTCCTTATTCTCTTTGACACCAGCTACTGTGTTCCATTTCTTGATTTCTTTATTGCCTCTTGATTTCTCTTGTGTTTTGCTACATTCTGTCTTCTCGCTGGGCACTCCTTACTCCAATGACCTGATTGTGTACAGTTGTGACAAGCTCCTTGATTTACAATGTTCTTTGGTTTTTTTTGGGCAGTTATAAGAATGTTTACAATTTTCCTTTATGTGATCTTCAGTTTTTACTATGATAGTACATCCAATTTGTTTATTCCAGTAAATTACTTGATGGGGTTCTAGAGCAGGGGTCATGTCTCCACGTCCATAATTCCTGGACCGGTTGGTAAGTCAGGACAGAGAAAATGGGATGGTTTGAGTAAACGGTGTGTGACTTCTTGGTTATTGACATTCGGGCCAGCTCTCTCTCTGTTCTCTCAGGTCCCAGTAGTTTCTTGAATTGAAGGACCTCCTGTAATTCATGGGATCTTGGATATTTCTATAACCTCTGGGATCTCTAATTTCTTAACAATCCTGGAAATTCTTTCTTTGACTCCTCTCTCTCACTTGCTCCCTTGTAGGACAGGCTTGACTCCAGTGTCCGATCACCCCACAAGTGTAACACTGATTAGGTAATATGGTTGGCATTGTTTTACCCCTTGGTTTCATTGGAATGGGTTCTAAATTAGGAGTATCATTGTAATAGTAGTCTGGGATTTTAATTTCTCCCATTCCGTTCCTCGCTAACATTTGGGAACTCCATGGTCCTGAGCCAGAGCTTGGTTCTTCCTTCATGACCTTGCGTTCAGTTTCTCTTCTAGTTACAGGATAATTTTCCTGTTTCCTACCATCCTTCCAATAGTGCCTCACAGCTCTAGCTATTTGATTTGTGCAGTTCTCAGGCCAGTCCCTGTTATCAGTCTTAATTGAGTCCGCTACTGTAGTGGGGAGACAATTCAATAAGATGGCACAATATTGTGGGGAACACTCCATTTTGATAGTTTAAGTCACCTGATTGGTCCATGCATAATTTTGAAAAACGGTGTAAAAATTCATCTGCTCCTTCTCCATTTTCTGGTTTTATTTCCAAAATTTGTGCTAGATCACTTGGCTTTTGAAACATGTTTGCAAGGGCTGTTAAAACAGCCTCTTCCCTTGCACTGTCATCCACTAATATGTTTGCCCAGGCTTCATATTCAATTCAATTCAATTCAATTCAAATTTAATGTCATTGCACAGATACAAGTATGGGTACAACGAAATGCAGTTTAGTGTCAATACGTAGTGATAGCAATGTTTAGATAAATACAGATAAATAAATACAGATGTGGGAACCTATCGACGGGACTCCGAGTTCAGCAGTGCGATGGTGTTATTGTAGAAGCTACGCCTCATCCTGCTGGTGCGGGACCTGAGGCTCCTGTACCGCCTCCCCGATGGTAGGAGGGCAAACAGTCCATGGTTAGGGTGGGAGGGGTCCTTGATGATCTTCCCAGCCCGTCTCAGACACCGATTTCGGTGGAGGGCATCCAAAGCAGGGAGCGGGGCACCGATGATGTGCTGGGCGGTTTTCACCACCCGTTGTAGTGCCTTCCTGTCTGCTACGGTGCAACTGCTGTACCAGACCGTAAAGCAGGTGGTCAGGATGCTTTCGATGGTACAGCGGTAGAAGTTGGTCAGGATCAGAGGGGACAGGTGGGCTTTTTTGAGCCTCCTCAGGAAGTAAAGGCGCTGCTGCGCCTTTTTGACCAGCTTAGAGGTGTTGAGGGACCAGGACAGATCCTCTGAGATGTGTACCCCGAGGAATTTGTAGTTGGAGACCCGCTCCACCTCAGTCCCGTTTATATGGATGGGGGTGTGTCTGCCCCCTCTGTTCTTCCTGAAGTCGACTATGATCTCCTTCGTCTTTTGGGAGTTGAGGACGAGGTTGTTATTGGCACACCAGGTTGTCAGGTGCTGGACCTCCTCCCTGTAGCTGACTCGTCGTTATCGCTGATCAGTCCTACCACCGCGGTGTCGTCGGCAAATTTTATGATGGCATTGGAGCTAAACTTAGGGATGCAGTCATGGGTGAAGAGAGAGTAGAGGAGAGGACTGAGCACACAGCCCTGTGGCACGCCAGTGTTCAGTGTTATAGTGGAGGAGGTGAGGTTGTTGATCCTAACAGACTGGGGTCTGTTAGTGAGGAAATCCAGTGTCCAATTGCAGAGGGAAGTGGAGATGCCAAGACCGCTGAGTTTGGTGATCAAGCTAGCGGGTATGACAGTGTTAAAGGCGGAACTGAAGTCGATGAACAGCAGCCTGATGTAGGTGTTATTACTGTCCAGGTGGGTCAGGGCAGAGTGTAGGGCCGCAGATATGGCGTCTTCTGTTGACCTATTGGTCCGGTAGGCAAACTGATGGGGGTCCAGTGAGGGGGGCAGCCTGGCTTTGAGGTGAGCCAAGATCAGCCGCTCGAAGCACTTGGCTATGACAGGGGTGAGTGCCACTGGCCGGAAATCGTTGAGACTCCCTGTCGCTGATTGTTTGGGCACTGGCACAATGGTAGATGTCTTGAGGCAAGTGGGGACGACACCCTGGGCCAGTGACAGATTGAAGATGTCAGTGAGGACCAGGATAGTTGTCCAGCACATGCCCTGAGCACCCGCCCGGGGATGCCATCGGGGCCGGCAGCTTTGTGCTCATTCACCTTGCTCAGTGCATCTTGTACAGCAGAGGTGGAGAGACTGAGGGTTGTCCATGCGGGGGTGGAGCAACTTTGATGGCTGGACTTTTGTTGTCCCGGTCGAAGCGGGCGTAGAAATAGTTTAGCTCGTCAGGAAGGGAGGCATTGTCTGGGGGGGGGGAAGTGTTAACTTTATGGTAATCGGCAATGGATTTGATTCCTTGCCACATGCGCCTGGGGTCAGAGTTATTTCGGAAATGCTCCTCGATCCGCCGTTTGTGATTAAGTTTAGCATTCGTAATTCCCTTTTTCAGATTGGCCCTGGATGAGCTGTATCCCTCAGCATCGCCAGATTTAAAAGCGGCGTCGCGAGCCTTCAGCAGGAGTCTGACCTCCCTGCTCATCCACGACTTCTGGTTAGGGAAGGTCCTTATTACTTTGTGGGTAGTGACGTTGTCCGTGCAGAATTTTATGTAGTCCAGAACGGTTGAGGTGTATGAGTTGGTCCACTTGGGAGTTGAAGGTGGCCTGGGTGGCAAACAGACTCTAGTCTGTTTGCTGAAACTGTTCCTGTAAAACAGAGACAACCCCCTCAGGCCAGACCTTCACTGTCCTCGCGGAAGGTTTCACACGTCTGATCAGAGGTGTGTATTTGGGGAGCAGGAACAGAGAGAGGTGGTCAGACTGTCCCAGGTGGGGGAGGGGGAGGGCTTTGTATGCTTCAGCAATGTTGGTGAATACTAGGTCCAGAGTCTTGTTTCCTCTGCTTGGGCAGGAGACATGTTGGTGGAATCTGGGGAGTACAGTTTTAAGGTTAGAGTGGTTAAAATCACCTGCAGCAATAAAGGCCCCCTCTGGGTGTGCAGTTAGTTGTCTGCTGATAGCAGCCTGCAGCTCTTCCATTGCTAGCCTGGCATTAGCGTCCGGGGGTACATAGACTGCAGTGATAACAGTCGATGTGAATTCCCTGGGCAGATAGAAGGGCCTGCACTTTATCATCAGGTATTCCAGGTCAGCAGAGCAGTGACTACCAATCCTGACAGTGTCTGTACACCATGAGTTATTCACATAAATGCACAGTCCGCCGCCCTTGGTCTTACCGGAGTCCTCCGCTGTTCTATCGGCCCTGAAGACAGTGCGCCCCTCCAGCTCGATGGCGTTGTCCGGGATGTTGTCGGTGAGCCATGTTTCGGTGAAGACCATGGCGCTGCAGTCGGCGATCCGTTTGTGTGTGGTGATCCGCAGCCGCAGTTCATCGATTTTACTCACCAGGGACCGGACATTCGCGAGGAAAATGCTGGGCAGAGCTGGCTGGTGCGGGTTTGATCTCAGCCTAGCTCGATGGCCTCCGCGCTTCCCACGTCTTTGTTTGCGGTCCCTGCGCCGCCTCCGGGCACTTCCTGTCGGGGGAGCTGGCCCGCTAGACCCCGGTGTCCTGACGATCTCCGGCGGCAGTTGAAAGTCGCTTCTGGGGTCATACAAGGTATGAGCGAAGCCTGGGAAACACAAGAAGAACATGGTAGGAGCTGGGAACTTCCACTTGCGTTAACATTTGTCCATTCTTCCAAATATTAATCTCCTTCCCCCTCGAGGTCAGCACTAACCATCGGATTCCTAAACTAAATTTACAGAGACTGGATTCCCTCCAGGAGATCTACCTTTTCCCTGTTCCATGTGTTTTCCTTCATCTCCACTCCTATCCTTCATACTGCCTGGGGGTCGATCTACTTCACCTTCTTTCAGTTTTATTCCAAGTTTAGCGATCGCTTGTTCCCAACTAGCCATCCCTTTAACCTCTTTATTCGCCTTCCGTTCCCCATAATATTTCCCCATATTATTTTGCACTCTCATTATTACTATTTTGCCAAATAATTTGTTCTATGTATTTTATCCATTTTACGGTTCTAATGCCCCCTCGGCATCCATAGCTTGTTTCCTAATTTCTTACTTGCAATGGGCTCCTTTCCTCTTCTGTCATATCCCCATGCCTCCAAACAACCAAAACAGAATTCCTAAGTCCTTTCTTTTAATCCCTAAATTTATCAGGCTCACTCTTGAACTGTGACTAATGGCCCCGAAGTATCCGCAGCCTCGCACTTCTTCTTTGCTCCACCAATCCTACTCTCTTATTCAAATTCTTCTACTATCTCCCACAAGTCCACACACTTTCAACCTTACAATTTCCACAATCCTCAGTCATTCAAAGGTCAATGCTCCAGGGAACAATCAAACACATTCAAGCACAATCAAACACCTTCTCGCAGCTCGTTTAATCCTCAATCTGAACACATGAAAATGAGCTGCAAACACACAAGTAACACTGTACACAGACAATAAATCACACCACTTACTATTATCAGGTACAACCACACTCCTACATAAACCACAATCATTCATTTATTATGAATCACACTCTAATAAATCCTCCTCGTGGCGTACTCGGTCAACGGAATGACTCCTCACCCAACACAGCGATTGAAAGAATGCGAACCCTGATTGAACCACCATGAGGGTACACAAAAGGCTGGAGAAACTCAGCGGGTGCAGCAGCATCTAAGGAGCGAAGGAGATAGGCGACGTTTCGGGTCGAGATCCTTCCTCAGACTGGTTAGGGATCAGGGAAACGAGAGATATAGACGGTGATGTGGAGAGATAAAGAATGAATGAAAGATATGCAAAAATGTATTGATGATAAAGGGAACAAGCCATTGTAAGCTGTTTGTGGTGTGAAAATGAGAAGCTAGTGCGACTAGGGTGGGGGAGGGAGATAGAGAGAGGGGGAATGCCAGGGCCCGAGGACTGAGGGAGAGGTGGGAAGGGGAGGAGACAGCAAGGGTTAACAGAATTGAGAAAATTCAATGTTCAAGCCCAAAGGATGCAGACTCCCCAAGCGGAATATGAGGTGCTGTTCCTCCAACTTGCGGTGTTGCTCACTCTGGCCGTGGAGGAGGCCCAGGACCGAGAGGTCAGATACGGAATGGGAGGGGGAGTTGAAGTGCTGAGCCACCGGGAGGTCGGCTTGGTTATTGCGGACCGAGCGGAGGTGTTCAGCGAAACGATCGCCAAGCCTCTGCTTGGTCTCACCGATATAGATCAACTGGCACCTGGAGCAGCGGATGCAGTAGATGAGGTTGGAGAAGGGGTTGATGGGGGAGTCTGCATCCTTTGGGCTTGAACATTGAATTTTCTCAATTCTGTTAACCCTTGCTGTCTCCTCCCCTTCCCACTTCTCCCTCAGCCCTCGGGCCCTGGCATTCCCTCTCTCTCTATCTCCCTCCCCCACCCTAGTCGCACTAGCTTCTCATTTTCACACCACAAACAGCTTACAATGGCTTGTTCCCTTTATCATCGATACTTTTTTGCATATCTTTCATTCATTGTTCTTAATCTCTCCACATCACCGTCTATATCTCTCGTTTCCCTGATCCCTGACCAGTCTGAGGAAGGGTCTCAACCCGAAACGTCGCCTATCTCCTTCGCTCCTTAGATGCTGCTGCACCCGCTGAGTTTCTCCAGCCTTTTGTGTACCCTCGATTCTCCAGCATCTGCAGTTCCTTCTTGAACCACCATGACTCGGATTCAAACAATACTCCAATCCCAATTTAAACAAATACAAATATTCAATTCAAACAATCTTTTACTTCAATTATCTAACACCCAAAAATCCTTAAGCACTCACAGAGGCAATACAAATACACGATCTTAACACACTCTAAATGTTAACACACTCTAAATATTTTTACATACACAAAGTATTTATACAGTTCGGATCCAATAACGATGCTAAAAAGACGATGCTGGATTTCTACAATTTACAATAATAATTGAACACGCTAGCGCACAGTTTACAAACACTCGATCTCAATGCTGCGTTGTGCTGTTATTAATCAGTGAACCCCTCCCTCTGATACTGAAGATTTTTCCCTTCCTAGGGTATTCTTTGCTGAGGGGTACTACTTCTTAAATGGACTACTTTTCTTCCAAAATGTTACTTTTCCCTGCTAAGACTGGATTTCTATAGTGGAACCTCTATCCGTCCTCTCTAAGTTCTACAGAATTAGGGGTGCCTCTCACATCCGGGTACTTTTCACCAAGTAAAAGCAGGTTCCCGTCTCTCAGTTACTCTTCGCTATCAGGTACTAATTAACAATCAATCAGAGGGATAGTTGATCAGCCGCTATTCGAAATCAACCTCAAACATGCACAAACTCCAAAGTTCTATTTACAGAGAATTCGAATTGCACTGTATGGGCAGAACTTCAATGTGAAATTCTGTATTTGGAAATTTGATTCTGCAAATCTAAACTTGTTCTCGGACCAATTCGTTTTGGTGCGTATCCCTCCACATATGCGGGCTCTCAAATTTAAATTAAATTGCCCAATGAAATCTCGAATGGACTAGAGTATTCCCAGCCAATCTATACTCTAGCCACCGAGCCCTGTGCCTTTACGAGATTTTTCGTCCGTCACTTCAGGGTGGGATTCAGATATCTTCACAAAGGCGTGGCCTCTAACTAACCTAGGTTTTACCTCTTCAAAAGGATTTCCTTTACTCCTGCTTGGCACCGGTGTCAGCGCCTAGCCTCTTCGCGCTGGCAATCAATGCCGATTTTCGGAACGCACCTTTCCAATCAGCGCTATCAGCAACGACAGGTCAAATGCTCCACTGCTTAGCACGTAAACCAGACTTATATTTCAATAGCCCACCAATTGGATATCAAATCAATTGTTCTTGAATACCCAACCCTGCGAAAAAGGCAGTGTGCTTTCAACCTATATATGGCCCTCGTGCCTTTATACACCTCTGGAAGATCATCCCTCAGCCTCCTACGTTCCAAGGAATAAGGTCACAGCTCCAACTATGGCTATATATATCCGGATTCGAAATCAGCAGAAAATCAGAATGCTAACTGTGCTATTTTGCTATTGCTATTTTAGCACCTGACATGTCTTTAAAAGGTAATGAAATGTGCTTGAGAATGAACAACTCATTTTGTCCTTCCTTGACGAAAACTTTCACTTGCAGGCACCAGGTACCAATTTCACCAAACTATTTTGTTAAGAACTCTAAATATTACCCTTGCCCATGTCAACCCAGATCATTTGAGATCTAAACCCTCACTGAGATTATTTATGAATATTATGAACATAAATTTCCCAAGACTGATTATCCAATTAAGAAAAAATATTGATTGATTGCTTCGCTTGGTTTCCCGTTATTTAGCTAACCTGCCATCCAAGTTCATATTTCCTTCTTTATCTCCAAATCTTTCAACTGAGCAAAAAACTAAAACCTCAGGCAAGGAGCGAGGTTAAGTTTATTTTGAAAGTCAATATCTATATTCCTGCTAGATTTCCATCATCCATCAATGCTGTTAAATCTCTGAAGTATTTCAATACATTTACTCGGCATGATTTGTCTTGCGCAACCTGTATTAGTTCGGAATAATTGCATTTGCTGCTGTTAATTGAGCTTGAATTAGTTCCTTTATAATAGATTCCAATGTTTTCCAAGCATAGATGTCATTTAATTAATAGGACGATCACTTCCAGGATTGTGCTTTTGACCTTTGATTAAACAAAAAAAATGTAAGTATATTGCTAATTTTTTGTTCTGTGCCTGTATTCATGAGCTGTGAAAACATCAAACAAACTGCTTTTTTTTAATTGCAGTTGAGTACTTTAAGATGCTTTTTTTCCCCCCAGATGCTGTGTCCTCATGAATGTTCAAGTTTTATTTCAATAAGCAAGTTAGTTTGATTCTGAGCACTCTCAATTTTGGGTCAGTTTAAGATTCACTGTGGAATGAAATAAATAATATTATGGACCACTGATGGAAAATTAATTATTTCCAAATCTGATAAGTAGGCACAGCAGGTGGCACAGCAGTAAAGTTGCTGCCTTACAGTGCCAGTGACCCGGGATCGATTCTGACTACGGGTGCTGTCTGTATGGAGTTTGTATGTTCTCTCTTTCTTCTGGTACTCTGGTTTTCCCCCACACTCCAAAGCCATACATTTTGTAGAATAATTATATTTGGTAAAATTGAAAATTGTTCCTAGACTGTAGGATAGTGCTAGTGTACGGGGTGATTACTGGTTGGCATGAAATCGGTGGGCCGAAGGGCTGGTTTCCATGCTGTAACTCTAAACTAAACTAAACGATAACCAAAGTTTGGTTAAACCATTTAACCAAAGTTGTATTTGCCTACTTAGAGCTCAGGCTTCCATTAGACCTCTTTAAGGGAGTATACCATGCTCAACATCTCTTCCTCAATCAATGGGTGATTAGATTGTCTTATCACCTTCAAGCAACAAGCCAACCTGCCTTAGGCATTGGTTCTTAAGGGCTACTGGTCAATCGTTGCTCCTATATGTAGGCACATGGATATAGGGGTTGAAGTGATACGTGCAGGCAGAAGAGATCAGTATAATTTGGAATCATGTTTGCCAGAGATATTGTGGGATAAAGATAGACACAAAAGGGTGGAGTAACTCTGCAGAATTTGGGCAGCATGGTGGCGTATTGGTTGAGCTAATGCCTTACAGCGTTATAGACACGGGTTCCATCCTGTCTACGGGTGCTGTCTGTACGGAGTTTGTACGTTCTCACCGTAACCTGCCTGGGTTTTCTCCAAGATCTTCCATTTACTCCCACACTATAAAGACGTACACGATTTTAGGGTAATTGGTTTGGTGTAAAATGTAAAATTGTCCCTCATGTGTGTAGGGTAGTCTTAATGTGTGGGGATCACTGGTCGGTGCAGGCTCGTTGGGCCTAAGGGCCTGTTTTCGTGCTATATCTCTAAAAAAATAGGTAGCATTTCAGGTCAAGACCCTTCTTCAGACTGAGAATCAGAAGAAAGAGAAAACATAAACTGTGATATAGAGAGATTTAGAACAAATGAATGAAAGATATGCAAAAAGTAACAATGATCACCATAACAAGTAGGAATGGTGGAGCCCACAAAGGTACATTGTTGGCTGTGGGCTAGGTGATAACGAGCTATACAGAGAGTGAAACTCAACAGTGCAACCTCCTACACATTGTGGGATGAACAACCTGTTCCTATTATGCACTGTTTTACTGTATGTTCTATGTAAGCACTTTGAGAGTGCCTGTACCATACAAACAATGGCAGCTCAATTCAGCTTACCTAAATCTTCTCATGGCAAACAAGAGAGGACAGTAAAAACACAATTTTTTCACTGTTTGATTTTTAACACCAGTATTTCAACATCTTACTTTTAATTTATAAACTGCTATTGCTTGCATATTTCTATGAGCTAATTGACTGCTGCTTTCTCAATCAAAAACGAATTATTCATTGATGTGAAGATATTTTACTTCGAAGTCACGTGAGTGATTCCGTGAAGAAGCCCCTCCGGTGCGCATGTGCGTCATTACGTCAAACGCATGGCACACCGACGGGCTGGAGAGCGCAGCTTCACCAGCGGTAAGTTAAAAACCCGCAGGTAAGTGTTTTAAAATTTTACTGCGGTTTACTTAGGTTCCGTAAAGCAGGTTGCAGGAATCAGCAGGAACAATTTCAGAATGGAAAAACTAACAAAAAGTAAGGCGAGGGATGCCGCCGTTAAAAGTAAAAAACCTACCCGCATGACCGCGGTCAGCGAGCGTACGCAGGCTTCAGAGACGCCGGCTCCAGAGACGCCGACTTCAGAGCCGCCGGCAGTACAGCCAGCGGCAGCAACTCTGGTGCTTCAGAGCACTGTGGCCACTCCTGTCGGGAGGAAGGCCAAGAGGAAATCGTCCAGGCCTGTCGACTCTGATGAGTCAGGCCAGGAAGATTCCCTTCCTTCCAACAAAAAGGTTTGGGGATGTCTGGACAAGATGAAACACCTCATAGAAAAAATGCTTAACCATAAGGTGTTCCAGCCAGGGTTTCATACCCCCAGGGTTCCCCAGCAGCTCTCAGCAGCAACCTCTAGCAGAGGTCCGTATAGCGCAGAGCTATACCGGCAGGAAGAACCATATGCCTACAAGTCTGCATGGGGACCCATACCAGCAACGCCATGTCAAGGGTTGCATGATACCTCCGTTGGGCATGAGCCGGGAGATCCAGGGCAGTATGACTCTGACCCTGAAGTTGGTGATAGTGCAGAAGAGCATACACCAAAGCACATGAGCTATGCTCCAGGTGTTCCGGATGTGGCAAGCAAATTTGCCATACCGGCTGGAACCGGTGAGGAGATGGACGAAAACCTGGCCAGCAATATCAACTATATGGCCTCTCACCAGCTCCAGGACTCCATAATGGAGGAAACCTCAAGAAGATATGAGACTCCTGTTAACTGTGCATCGCTCAAAGTGCCCACAGTGAACCAGGCTATCTGGGGGCAAATGGGCGCATCTATGAGGGCGCATGAGTTAAGGCTGCAGAAAGTCCTGAAACTGGTTGGAGCAGGAATAACGACGTTTGGGTGAATGGTACAAGGGGCACCACTATCAAACACACAGCAGGATATGCTGGCCCTGCTGTGTAATGCCCATTATGAAATTAATTGTTTATGGAAAATAGCCATCAAGCCTACGCTCAACCCACGGTTCGCAGCCTAGTGCAGATCCTCCAATATCCAGACACCAAACTTACTATTCGGGGAGGATCTGGCGAAACAAGTGAAAGACCTGGACGATGAAGCGAAAACAATCGGCCTCATCAAGACTCATCCCGGGAGCAGGATACTCCCATACTCCCATAGCAGGATCACAAACCATACCCTTTCAGACGGGCTACAGACGCTGGTGCAGGTCAAGGACCAAGCCGAGCGACTCCAGCTACACGCCATTGGCACGTACCAATGCACACCTCCAACAGCGCCAGGAGACCGAGAAATCCAGCAACTATGGAGGTACGAGTAACTGGAGTCGTCCAGGATATATCCTCTAGAGATCAGTCACCGGTCGGGGGTAGGTTGCAATTGTTCTATGATGAATGGTGCTACATAACATCAGATCTATTTATACTGGACATTATCCAGGGGTCTCGAATCAATTTTACTTCGGAGTCACGTGAGTGACTACGTGAAGAACCCCGTACAGCCGTTGGTGCGTCATGACGTCAGATGCATTGGTGCAGTCGGCCGGTTGGAGCAGCAGCGCTCCTCCAAGCGGTAAGTTTAAAAACGAGAGGTAAGTTTTTTAAATTTTTCCAGTGGTCATTTTCTGCGACGGTTCGAGGTCTGTTAGAGAAATGTTGCAGAAAATGAAGAAGGTGTCGGCGAGGCGCTCCGGAGGTAGGAAGGAAAGTGACCAGGAGAGTGTTGTTGATGGAGGCCCATCTGGTACACCTGGTCCGGTGCTGCCTACACAGCCAGTGGTTGCGGACCCACTGCCTGTGAGCAGTGGAGGCGGAAGGCCACTGGCAAGTCTGATAGACCCGTGGACCCTGAGTCAGGCCTGGAGGTTATACCCTCCATAGGAGAGTCTGTTTGCTCACGGCTCTGCCAGGTCGAAATTTTATTGCAAAGAATGCTCGACAGGGACCAGCTCCGTGAGGAGGAGTGGTGCCCAAGCCAGGCTGTGGGAGAGCCTGTGCTAGCAGCTCCTGTTACAGGGCTGCAGGACTATCCTGCCTGTGGGGAGGATGTTCCATCAGTGCAGTTCGCTGACACTGATTCTATGGTGGGGGAGAGCAGTAAAGGAGTTCAGTTGGAGGTAATTCCGAACATTGCTGAAATGTTTGCTGTGCCTAGAGAGGCAGGAGAGGCGATTGATGTAGAATTGGCTGAAGCCATTCAGTATATGCTCTCCCACCAGTTACAGGAGCTAGCTATGGATGAAGCAGCAAAAAACTATGAAGCTCCTGTTAATTGTGATCTCCTGAAGGTACCGGTGGTTAATCACCAAATTTGGTCACAGATGGGTGTGCCAGCTAGGGCCCAGGGAATGAAATTTCAAAACGTTGTCAGCAGGTGTCACAGCTGTGGTGAAAGTTATTGATACAAGCAATATGGTTGAAGCAAACCAGGATGCACTTGGATTCCTTTGTAGTGCATTTTTTGAAATTAACAATATCAGGAGGGCCGCTATTAGGCCAGTGATTAATCCGAACTTGGCGAGTTTGTGCAAACCGACCAGTGTACCACCACAAAATCTGCAATTTGGAGGTAACCTTGCAAAAAGGATAAAACACTGTCATGAAGATGTTAAACCCATGGCCCGCATTAAGCCGGCTGGCAAACAAGGCAAAGGTTTGTTTCTTATCGGAAAGGCACCACTGTGGATGCAGGAGAAGGAACGAGCCGTTCAGGTCTTCAATATCAGAACTGGCAGGCTGCCACCGGTATGAAGGGGAAGGTGCCTTTCTCTACAAGAGGTCGTGGACAACAAGGTCCGCAAGGACAGATGCAGGTAAGGAATATACCATTGACAGACAATGAATTAACTGATGTTGCTGTTGAAATTGGGGGAAGGTTAAAATTGTTTCTCAAACAATGGCAGGAGTTGACATCAGATTTGCTTATACTTAGCAGTATTGAAGGGGTGAAAATTGAATTTTACTCTAATGACAGTCTACCTAATCAACATGTTCCTAGTCAGAAACTTATATTTTCAGATGAGGAAAATGTGCTTATTCACGCAGAGATTCAGTCATTATATAAGAAAGATAATTGAGACTTCAGTCTATCAAAGTCGACAATTTGTGTCAAGTATATTTCCCAGATCTAAAAATGCTGCAACAAACTTCCCAATTAACCTGACTACTTGTCTAATTGGAAGGCCGTTGTTCTGATAAACACGGTCCTCAATTAAATCCCCCTAGATAATCTGGACTGGTGATAATTTAGATTTATCTGGGTGAATGAATTATGTAGATGTAGAATTATTCTGGATTTAACGAGTTTGAACAAATTTGTTTGTTATAGGCATTTCAAAATGGAAACCTTTACCACGGCCAAACATCTAGTGTCCAAAGAGTGTTATATGGCAAGCACTGATTTAAAGGATGCGTATTACTCAGTGTCTATTCATGATGATGATAAAAGATATTTGAAATTTATTTGGATGACTCAGTTGTGGCAATTCAAGGCATTGCCTAATAGATTAACTTCAGCTCCTAGACTATTTACTAAATTGGTAAAACCTGTGTTAGCATTATTCAGAGCTCAGGGGCATGTGGTAATGGCCTATTAGATGATATTCTGATTGTTGAAAAGACTCATGCTGAAGCTCAATCATCAGTTTCAGTTGTTAAATTCACTTATGAACAATTGGGATTTGTCATTCACCCAGATAAATCTAAATTATCACCAGTCCAAATTATTGATTATCTGGGATTTACCATTAATTCAAATCACATGTTGGTAACTTTGCCCAGGGATAAATTGGATCAGTTAATTGAGGACTGTGTTAATCTCGTTGGAGAACAACGGCCTTCAATTAGACAAGAAGCCAGGTTAATTTGGAAGTTTGTTGCAGCATTTCCAGCTGTGCTGTATGGTCCTCTGCATTATCAACAATTACAACCGATCAAAGGAACAGGCACTGAGAATACAAAGGGGCCATTTTGATAGGCCTATGCAGTTGTCAGCTGGGGCAATTTCTGACATACAATGGTGGATAGTACATGTTTCAAAAAGTTTTAGGAAGGTTTTGGTGGAACCACCTTCAATGATATTACAGACTGATGTAAGTGCACTGGGTTTGGGGTGCAACAGATATGTCTTCTAGTTGTGGAGGCAGATGGAATGTTGATGAGACATCCCTTCTTCAATTAAGAGGGATTAATTATTTAGAGTTGTTGGGAACCTGGTATGGGCTTAAAGCTTATTGTTCTACCAGGAGGGACTTGCATGTGCAGGTTCAGATTGACAACACCACAGCAGTGGCATATGTAAACCACATGGGTGAAGTCACAGTCTTGTGATAGACTGGCTAACCAGATTTGGAGCTGGTGTATTGACCAAAATATCTGGCTTTCAGCACTTTATTTGCCAGGAAGATTCAACACTGTAGCTGACACTAGGTCACGTCAGTTTAATGACAACATTGAATGGATGTTAAATCAGGATGTATTTAACCAAGTGATTGTTCAGTATGGATTGCCAGATATTGACTTGTTGCATCTAGATTAAATCATCAGTTGCCCAGATATGTTTCGTGGGAACCAGATTTTGGTGCAGTAGCAGTGGATGCGTTCTCGCTGCATTGGGGAGGAATGTTTGTGTATGTATTTCCTCCATTCTGTCTCATCAGCAGACGTTTGCAAAAGATCAAGCAGGACTCCGCTTCAGGGGTATTGGTAGTGCCAGATTGGCCTACACAAGCATGGCTTCCTGTTGTATTACAAATGGCTAGGGAGCCTCACATGAGTATTCCCAAGAATAAAAATCTGCTGGTGAATCCAGTAACTGGGGATCAACATCCTTTACATGAAGGATTGATCTGTTGATTTGCAGATTTTAAGGAGGCCGTACCTGGGGAGAGGACTGTCTGATCGTACTGTGGATGTTCTCACGTCAGCCTGCAGGGATAGTACACAGAAGCAATATATCACCTCGATAAGGAAGTGGGAGAAATTCTGTCTACAGCAGAATATTTCAAACTGCAGGGATTACAGATGTATCTGAGTTTTTGTCAACTCTTTATTTCGACGAAAAATTAAGTTACAGTGCGATCAATTCAGCCAGAAGTGCTCTGTCTTCTTATTTACCCATGAATTCAGAATTGCATACATTAGGGACACATCCGTTAGTTTCACGATTCATGAAGGGAGTTTTCAATTCTAATCCTCCTAAACCCAGGTATGCCGGTATTTGGAATGTGAGTGAGGTTCTTATGCTTCTTCGCCAGTGGGCTCCGGTTACAAGCCTATCTATAGCCAAATTAACTATGAAGGTGGTCATGCTTATGGCGTTGGTTTCAGCCCAACATGTACAAACCTTGCAAAAGCTACGGCTAGATAGAATACATGTGTCGGCAGATGCCATTATATTTTATGTCTATGATTTGCTTAAACATAGTAGAAGAGGCTTGACAGGATGTAAGATTGTGCTTTCAGCATGCCCCACAGATGATCGCTTGTGTGTAGTCTCACATTTATCTCGTTACATTGAGATTACTAAAGCTCTAAGAGGAACAGAGTCTGCATTATTTATTAGTCACAAAAAACCACACAGTAAGGTGTCGGTGCAAACAATTTCAAGGTGGCTAAAGCAGGTCCTGGGAAGTGCTGGAATTGATACTGATAAATTCAAATCTCATTCCACCAGGGCGGCATCAACTTCCGCGGCAAGGGCGATGGACGTGCCAATAGATCGTATCCTCACGGCCGCAGGATGGTCCAGTGAGCTGACCTTTCAAAGATTTTATCACAAGCCAATTTCAAGGCTGGGGGTGTTTGCTGATTCGGTTTTGAGTACTGTTATAGTCTCCCCCTGAGTTAGAGGGGTTTGTTATGATTTTGTTTGTAAATAAACAGTTGTTCATTTAACAAATGTTATTATTGATGCATTATTGATTGTTAACTAACTTTTGTTTCAATCGATGCAGTGTGAACGCCGGATTTGGGTCTGCGGCGTGAAATCACAGTGCTTTGACGTTTCGGGTCGAGTCTTCACGTAGTCACTCACGTGACTCCGAAGTAAAATAGTAAGATTAAACGAGCTTACCAGTTTGAAGTTTGATCTTTATTTTATAAGGAGTCGAGATAAGGAACTACGTGCCCTCCGCTCCCACCCTCATAGATCTCAGCTGGTAGTTCTAGTCTTTGTTATCTTACCGTTATACTTCAGTCATTGTTAGCTGTGAATTCACTCCGCTGCTTTGAAGATTGACGCACCAACGGCTGCATGGGGTTCTTCACGTTAGTCCCTCAACTCGACTCCTCATAAAATAAAGATCAAACTTCGAACTGGTAAGTTCTCGTTTAATCTTACTAGTTTATCTCGGAAGTACATCCACTCATACAAAATACACCTAGTCGGGTATTGGTTTTTTCAAAACCAGAAACTCTACAGGTGAATGATGAAATTGGAATATTATTCCAAAAATGGGTAATTGAATGGACGGCATATCAGCCTCAATAATTTGTGTCCAATATATTCCCCAGGCAAAAGAAGGATGGTGGGTATCGAGTCATTCTGGATCTAACCTGACTTAACTCTTATGTCCAGTATAGACATTTTAAAATGGAAACTTTCAGTACTGCTAAGCAACTGGTATCCAAAGGGTGTTATATGGCAAGCATAGATCTGAAAGATGCATATTATTCAGTACCAATTCATCACCAATACTGTAGATACTTAAAATGTAGTTGGATGAGACAGCTGTGGGAATTTAATGCTTTGTCCAATGGGTTAACCTCGGCCCGTAGGTTATTTACAAAATTGTTGAAACCAGTATTAGGGCTACTCCGCGCTCAGAATCACATTGTGATGGCATACTTGGATGATGTTCTGATCATAGGAAAAACTCAGGAAGCAGCTGAAGTATCGGTTTCAGTTACCAGACACCTGTTTGAGAGGTTAGGTTTCCTCATCCATCCAACTAAATCCAAATTAGTACCATCTAGAATGATTGACTATTTGGGATTCATCATTGATTCAACTAACATGTCAATGATTTTGCCTACAGCCAAAACTTTAGAAATTATGGTGGCCTATAGCAATCTGGTAGATGAACAGCAACCCTCCGTCCGACGAGTAGCTAGTGTTATTCGTAAATTAGTGGCGGTTTTCCCTGGGGTGCAGTTCGGGCCTCTGCACTATCAGAATGTGCAACGAGCTAAAGAACAAGCACTCAAAGAACATGCAGGTCATTTCGATAAACCAATGCAGTTGCCAGTCGAAGCTATCGCCGAGTTGCAATGGTGGATAACTAATGTCTCACGATGTACTAGAGACATTGTGACTCAACAACCTTGAGTTATTTTATAAACTAATGTGAGTGCTTCGGGATGGGGACCCACTGATACCAAGTCTAGCTGTGGTGGCAGATGGAGTGTGCAAGAGGCATTAATCCAGCAGAGGCATGAGATAAACTACTTAGAATTGCTGGGTGCATTCTATGGCCTAAAAGCATACTGTTCAACAATGCATGATATACATGTTCAGCTTCAGATTGACAATAGCACAGCTGTTGCATATATCAATCACATGGGTGGAATTAGGTCATTAGTATGTGATAATCTGGCTAACCTCATCTGGCACTGGTGCATTATGAGAAATATCTGGGTCTCAGCAATCTACCTACCAGGTAGAGATAACATGGTGGCAGACACCAGGTCACGTAAATTTAATGACAACACAGAATGGATGCTGAATCCAAAAGTTTTCAAAATGATTGTCACCTGGTACGGATTGCCAGACATAGATCTGTTTGCATCCAGGTTAAATCACCAGTTACCTACATATGTCTCATCGGAACCGGATCCAGGGGTAGTAGCGGTGGATACATTCTCGCTACATTGGGGACATGCGTTATTTTACGCTTTTTCCCCATTCTGCCTCATCAGTCAATGTTTCACCAACATAGAGCAGGACTCCGCTTCAGGTGTTTTGGTAGTTCCTGACTGGCCTACACAGCCATTGGTTCTGAGACTGATGAAACAGCCATTCATGACTATTCCCAAATGCAGCAACTTGTTGGTTCACCCTGTGACAGGAGAGAGTCACTCTTTACATGATCGTATTAATCTGGTGATTTGCAGATTTTGACCAGACCGTTCCAGGGGCTCGGACTATCGAGTAGGACCGTGGATGTGATTACTGCGGCTTGGAGAGATAGTACTAAAAAACAATATGTATCTCATATTAAGAAATGGGAAATGTTATGTTTACAGTCAAATATATCTTATCATACTGCAGGCATACCTGATGTATTGGAGATCCTTGCTACATTCCATTTTGATGAGCAGTTGAGCTATAGTGCCATTAATAGGGCTCAGTACTTTGTCCTCCTATTTATGGCAAGGGTCAGGACAACACTCTGTCTGATCTCATCCATTGGTCCCAATTCATGAGAGGTATTTTTAACAAAAACCCTCCCAGACCTAGATATACGGAAATCTGGGATGTGAGCATAGTTCTCACACTGCTTGGCCAAGAGTCACAGGGGCTCTGAAACAGCGATGCTCATCAGCCACAAAATAACGCATAGAAAGGTGTCAGTACAAACTATTTCTAGATGGCAGAAACAGGTTTTGGATTGTGCTGGAGTAGACGCTGATGTGTTTAAATCTCACTCCACCAGGGCGTCGTCAACATCCGCAGTGAAGGCACTGGACGTGCCTTTAGACCAATACCTCCGATTTTATGATAAAACTCTCCTCGCAATGGAAGGATTTGGGTATGCTGTTTTGGGGTCTGTTTTGAGTTCTCCTTTGTAATTTCCCCCTGGGAGAGAGGGGTTTTTACTGTTCTTTTATAATTAAAAACAGTCATTGTATAATTTAAACAAAGTTCAATACATTATTTGTTTATCCTGTGTCAACCGAAGCAGTGTGTCATATGGAACTGGATCTACGGCATGAAATCACAGAGCTTTGAAATCTTCATGGAATCACTCAATCACTAAAGTAAAATAGTAAGATTAAATGAGAACTTACCAGTTTGAAGTTTGATCTTTATTTTATGAGGTTTTACGGTGAGCGATTACGTGCCCTCCGCTCCTGGCCCTCATAATCGCAAAGATCATCTGGTAGTGTAGTTTTCTGAGTCTTACTATATCACTTTGACTGTAATTACTGTGATTTCACACCACTGCTTTGAAGATTGACGCGCATGCACACTGGCAGGGCTTCACGTAATCGCTCACCGTAACGCCTCATAAAATAAAGATCAAACTTCAAACTGGTAAGTTCTTGTTTAATCTTACTATTTTCATTTAATACTTAGTGTACATTTCATTAGACCACGTCTCAGTCAATGATAGCAAAATAAAGCTTTATTTTCTATTTTATTGTAGGATCAAACTTGCTTAAGTGATATCTGAAGTCTTCATAGATTTTTCCTTCAGCTATTATATAAGACTCCATTTAGAGTATTCTGTTCAGTTCTGGACACCATGTTTTAGGAAAGATGTTGTCAAACTGGAAATGGTGTAGAGAAGATTTACGAGATGTTGCCAGGATTCTATGGCCTGAGCCAAAGGGAGAGATTGAGCAGGTTAGGACTTTATTCCTTGGAGCACAAGGTGGTTTTATAGAGGTGTACAAAATATTAAGAACAATAGATCGGGTAGACGCACAGAGTTCTTGCTCAGAGTAGAACCCAATGTCATAGGTTTAAGGTGAGGAGGGAAAAATTTAATAGGAACCTGAGGGCTAACATATTGTAAAAAGGGTTGTTGGTACATGAAACAAGCTGTCGGAAGAGGCAGTTGAGACAGTACTATTGCAATGTTTAAGAAGCATTTAGACAGGTACATGGATATGATAGGCTCAGAGGAATATGGACTAAATGCCGGCTGGTAGGACTAGTGTAGATTGGATATGTTTGTTGGTGTGGACAAGTTGGGCCGAGGGCCTGTTTCCACACTATACAACTCAAGGACTCTATGATGATCATGCTCTTAGCCTATCCATTTTATTTGTTTGGATTTGCCCATGTACTAGGAGCTGAAATGCAGACCAATATGCTTCTCAATGGCAGACACAACAAGTTGGAGTAACTCAGTGGGTCAGACAGTCTGGAGAAAATAGGTGACATTTATGGAAGTAACTGCAGATGTTGGTTTAAACCGAAGATAGACAGTGGCTGTTACTCATTGTAAACATTTCATTGCAGGCTCAACCCTCAGTAACTCAGTTAATTAGAAATCTCCCTTTATAATATTAGTGCATGAGCAATTAACAAGTTCATTTGATATGGCATGATATCACAGTTAAAGAAAAGATAATCACCAAATGTTGAAACAAGGAACAGCAGGTGCTGGTTTAAACAAAAGGACACAACATGCTGGAGTAACTCAGCAGGGCAGGTGGCATCTCTGGATTTTGTGTCCTTTTGTGTATACAGAGGTGTTGCTTGACCTACTGCAGCATTTAATGTTTATAGTTCATGTATTTATGCATAATTTCCTAGTTCAACAATTATTTTTCAGTGGAATGTTAGGCGCGTCAGCTTATATCTTTCTCCTAAACGGCAAAGATGAAAAAAAACAACTTTTATTGAGAATTTGATTCCCAAATTCATTCCCATTCTTCTGACTGGTTTTATAACTAGAATCATATCATACTTAAGATGATAGTTATGGGGGTTAAAGTGCCCTGGCTTCCCATGCACTAAAGTGAATGAATGGAGACTCAGGAAAGTCACAACTTGGGGTGGCACAGTGGCACTGCGGTAGAGTTGCTGCCTTCCAGTGCCAGAGACCAGGGTTCGATCCTGACTATGGGTGCTCTCTGTACGGAGTTTGGACGTTCTCCCTGCTACCAATTGGGTTTTCTCCAGAGGGTCCGGCTTCCTCCCACATTACAAAGATGTTCAGGTAGGTTAATTTGATTTGGTAAAATTGTAAATTATCCCTCATGTACAGGATAGTGCTAGTATACAGGGTGATCAGTAGTTGGTATGGACTCGGTAGGCTGAAGGACTTTTTCCACGCATTATCTCTGTAGTCTAAAGACTAATGAATCTGTGTAGTGAATCTGTGGAATTCTTTGCCACAGAAGGATGTGGAGGCTGTGGATATATTCTGTGGATATATGTCAGTGGATATATTTAAGGCAGAGATAGATATATTCAAGGTTTGTACAGGTGTCAGAGGTTATGGGGAGAAAGCAGCCGACATAATCGTGGATCACCCACAGCCCTGGCAGTCGTTCCTCTCCCCTCTTGCATCTTGCAGAAGCTTGAAAGCTTTGGTGTCAGAGGTTATGGGGAGAAGGCAGGAGAATGGGGTTAGGAGGGAGAGATAGGTCAGCCATGATTGAATAGCGGAGTAGACTTAATGGGCCAGATGGCCTAATTCTGTTCCTATCACTTATGATCTTATGACCAAACCTTTCACAGAGTATTTTCTCCAAATGTCATTTTCAGTGCAGAGAAGTAGAAGAATGAAACTGGCCTGATTATCTGCTCAATTATATTCAAAGCCTTGATAATCTTGTCTGACATCCAACCCTTATTCCAGTTACAGGACAAATTATTGCAGGAAGATTTTATCCTTACAATGCTCATACTTAGATTAAGCTGATACTAAGTACATCCAAAAAATCTAATTCTGATCAATAGACGCCATAATTATCACTGTGTCACCATTCATGCCACTCCATGTAGATTTTGATTTGATGATTAGATACATGGATACAATCTCTTTGAAAATGATAAGGCTCCTTATGTGGAGCTTGATCTCATCATTAGACAGCAGTGAGGATTAGGCTGCTAACTGCCAGGGTTTACCTAACACAGCCTCTTCATACTTGTAGAGCATAATTAAAAATTAATCAAAGAACATGAACTGGAAGTTACTGAATACTAACATTCAGTGAAACAAGGGAAAAGAACATATCAGAAGTGTTAACGAAAAAACTCTCTGATTAATTAGGACATTTTTTCCCATTAACTTCAAAAGAATTCAGGCTACGCACATATATACTTTTGAGTTAATAATCAATTTAAATTCAGTTCATTCATTTATTTTAACTTAATCTTACTTGAAAACTCTTTTTAATCTTACTTGAAAACTCTCAATTAAATAAAATAGCACCCTCCAAAAATATAATGCAACACAATATCTTAGAATTTAAAAAAAGAACACATTAGAAATTGAGCATTACTTTTAGAATAAAGGGATGAAGATTAAACTTTCTTTTGCCTTCCATCACAGTGTGGAATGTGGGGGGAGTCGCTGTGGTGGGTGTTCATGTTAAAAATGTATTTGGGTGTCTTGTTGCTCTTTATTGGTATGGCAAATCAAATTCCTTGTATGTTTCAAAACATAGAAACATAGAAAATAGCTGCAGGAGGAGGTCATTTGGCACATTGAGCCAGCACCGCCATTCATTGTGATCATGGCGGATCGTCCCCAATCAATAACCCGTGCCTGCCTTCTCCCCATATCCCCTGATTCCACCAGCCCCGAGAGCTCTATCTAGCTCTCTCTTAAATCCATCCAGTGATTTGGCCCCCACTGCCCTCTGTGGCAGGGAATTCCACAAATTCACAACTCTGGGCGAAAAATATTTTTCTCACCTCAGTCCTAAATGGCTTTCCCCTTATATAATTTTATATGTTTCTATAAGATTCCCCTTCATCCTTCTAAACTCCAGTGACTACAAGCCTAGTCTTTGCAATCTTTCCTCATATGACAGTCTCGGATCCCAGGGATCAATCTCGTGAACCTACGCTGCACTGCCTCAATCACAAGGATGTCCTTCCTCAAATTAGGAGACTGAAACTGTACACAATACTCCAGATGTGGTCTTACCAGAGCCCTATACAACTGCAGAAGAAAAAACATACTGTATGCAAAACATACTTGACTAATAAATTACTTACGATTAAATTACTTAGGAACAGTGAAAGTAGCAGGATGTCTAGGGTGGGGGAGGGACAGAGAGAGAGAGAATGCAAGGGTTACTTGAAATTTGATAAATCAATATTCATACAACTGGGTTGTAAGCTTTTTTCCAGAGTTGCTGGCCTGACCCACTGAATTACTCTGGCATTTTGTGTCTATCCAGAACAATGAGGCTCAGCTTGTTGCCATAGCTTAGTTAGTGCACCGGTGGGAATCTAACAGAACATGACCGTGCACATGGATTCAGCCAAACACAATCCAACCAGTCTTTTTTTTCATGATCATTGCAATAGATAAGGAAATTCAGTCAAGAAAATTGATTAGACAAATTTTAATTCTTCAATAATAATGTGACTAACATAACACATAAACCTCCAGGGCACATTCAGCAAATTTGATAGTTCATCAGCAATCATGAGTGAATAGAATTAAAATGGTTTGAAAGATTAAATTGTCTTTTGTTAGTAAATTAAAATCGCAAAATTCCATTTAGCATATACTTCCTTTCCGTCTACCATTCTTGCAGTTTATCTGAGAAGGATAATTGGTCTGAAAGTGTTTTTGTCGTGTGAAATTAAAAGGCAATCCTTAGTTTAACTCCTGTGAATGGAACTTTGCAGTTCTCAATTCATTTTCATAATAAATTGCCTGATGTAAAATGGCTTAAGTGCTTTTAGATAATTGGATGAATGCTGCCAGTAATTAACAAACATGTTTCTATTATGGGTTGAAGTAAATGTTGTGGATTAGGGGGAGGTTAAGTGACTCTTTTACAAAATGTTGGTTCTACGATATAGCAAAAACAAAATGAGAGAACAAAGGGGGATCTGGCAGTGTGTGCAACAAAAAACACCGGGTTAACACTTTGCACATGTGACAACTAAAGCATTCTGTCTGTCTGTCTGTCTGTCTGTCTGTCTGTCTGTCTGTCTGTCTGTCTGTCTCTATTCTTTCTTCTACATCTATCTATATTTATATAACCATATAACATATAACCATATAACAATTACAGCACGGAAACAGGCCCTCTCTGCCCTTCCAGTCCGTGCCGAACATTTGTTTTCCCCTAGTCCCATCTACCTGCACTCAGACCATACCCCTCCATTCCCTTTACGTCCATATACCTATCCACTTTATTCTTAAATGTTAAAATCGATCCTGCCTCCACCACTTCTGCTGGAAGCTGATTCCACACAGCCACCACCCTCTGAGTAAAGAAGTTCCCCCTCACGTTACCCCTAAACTTCTGTGCCTTAATTCTCATGTCATGCCCTCTTGTTTGAATCTTCCCTACCCTCAATGGGAAAAACGTATCCACGTCAACTCTGTCGATCCCTTTCATCATTTTAAAGACCTCAATCAAGTCCCCCCTTAACCTTCTGCGCTCCAAAGAATAAAGACCTAACTTGTTCAACCTTTCTCTGTAACATAGTTGCTGGAACCCTGGCAACATTCTAGTAAATCTCCTCTGTACTCTCTCTATTTTGTTGACATCCTTCCTATAACTAGGCGACCAAAATTGTACACCATACTCCAGAATTGGTCTTACCAATGCCTTGTACAATTTTAACATTACTTCCCTACTCCTATATTCAATGCTCTGATTTATAAAGGCCAGCACACCAAAGGCTTTCTTTACCACCCTATCTACATGCGTTTCCACCTTCAGGGAACTATGCACAGTTATTCCTAGATCCCTCTGTTCCACAGCATTCCTCAATTCCATACCATTTACCATGTACGTCCTATTTTGATTTGTCCTGCCAAGATGTAGCACTTCACACTTATCAGCATTAAACTCCATCTGCCATCTTTCAGCCCACTTTTCCAAATGGCCCAAATCTCTCTGTAGACTTTGAAAATCTACTTACATTATCCACAACACCACCTATCTTAGTATCATCTGCATACTTACTTATCCAATTTTCCACCCATCATCCAGATCATTGATGTACATGACAAACAACAGTGGACCCAACACAGATCCCTGAGGCCACCCCACTGGTCACCGGCTTCCAACCTGACAAACAGCCATCCACCATTACTCTCTGACATCTCCCATTCAGCCACTGTTGAATCCATCTTGCTACTCCGCCATTAACACCCAAAGATTGAACCTTCTTAACCAACCTTCCATGGGGAACCTTGTCAAAGGCCTTACTGAAATCCATATAGACAACATCCACAGCTTTACCCTCATCAATGTCCCTAGTTACCGCTTCAAAAAATTCAAGAAGGTTTGTCAAACATGACCTTCCAGGCACAAATCCAAGTTGACTGTTCCTGATCAGACCCTGTTTATCCAGATGCTTATATATATTATCTCTAAGTATCCTTTCCATTAATTTGCCCACCACTGACGTCAAACTAATAGGTCTATAATTGCTAGGTTTATTCTTTGAACCCTTTTTAAACAATGGAACAACATGCGCAGTACGCCAATCCTCCGGCACTATTCCCGTTTCTAATGACATTTGAAATATTTCTGTCATAGCTCCTGCTATTTCTACACTAACTTCCCTCAATGTCCTAGGGAATATCCTGTCAGGACCTGGAGACTTATCCACTTTTATATTTTTCAAAAGTGTCACTAATTCCTCCTCTTTGAATCTCATAGTTTCCATAGCTACTCTACTTTTTCCCCTTAACTCACAGAGTTCAATATCCTTCTCCTTGGTGAATACAGAAGAAAAGAAATTGTTCAATATCTCCCCCATCTCTTTTGGCTCTGCAGATAGCTGTCCATTCTGGTTCTCCAATGGTCCAATTTTATCCCTCGTTATCCTTTTGCTATTAATATAGCTGTAGAAACCCTTTGGGTTTACTTTCACCTTTCTTGCCAAAGCAACCTCATATCTTCTTTTAGCCTTCCTAATTTCTTTCTTAAGATTCTTTTTACATTCTTTATACTCCTCTAGCACCTCATTTACCGCATGCCTCCTATAATTATTGTAGATATCTCTCTTTGTAGATTGTAGATTGCCTCCTATAATTATTGTAGATATCTATCTCTATCTTCTATACTATTACTAAAACTCTCATCTTGTCCTCTTTCGGTTTGAGCTTTTTTAAAGTTGCGCACAAATGGTGCCATATATAGCAAGGATTTTTTCGCCACCTTACTCACCGTTCTCCTCTGCTCCAACTGCACCAAGTTTTGTTCCGATCGGTGGAAGATTACAAAAGTTATGAAGGTTTAAAAAATCGTGATTTTCAGATTGGTTTTCTTGCCTGTCAGTCACCATGAAGGTAACGCCCCTTCCGGCACCCGCTGTAATCACCGAGTGGGGCGAGGATAATAAATCCCCGGAGGCGGGGCTGTCCACAATCCACGGGGAGGAGAACGACGAGTGAAGAGACCAGCGCCCGCTGTGAGTCCCCATTGCACCCCCAACCCCTTCCCCTCTGGTCCCCCTCGTTGGCTCCTGCTCCCCTTCCCAGTAATACCGCACACTTCCCCATGGCTCTTCCCCTGTCCTTTCTCCGAGATCTCTCCCCCTCTGCGCACACAACCCTCTCTACCACCCCAACCCCCCCCCCCCCCCCCCCAACACACACACACCCCTCCCTCCCTCCCTCCCTCCCTCCCTCCCTCCCTCCCACACACCCCTCCCTTCCACACAGCCCTCCCCCTGGGCACACACACCCCGAGCACTCTTCCCCCCCCCCCCCCCCCCCCCCCCCCCCGTCTTTACTGGTAGGCTCTGGATGGCCTGGTCCAACCCAGCCCAGCCAGCGTGGAGTCATCAAACGGAGAGCAGAGAATCCTGGCAGACAAGAACGACCAGAGAAGCAGCCAGCGAAGCGACCAACGAAGTGACCAATTCCCGCAGTGAGTCCTCATCGCACCCCCAACCCCTTCCCCTCTGGCCCCTACACCACCTCCTCCTCTACACGGCCTCCTCCTCTACACACACCCCCCTCCCACACCACCCCCTCTCACCTCCTACACCACCCCCTCCCACACCATTCCCCCCACACCACCCCTCCCCTTCCAACACCTCTTCCCCTCCAACCACACACACCCCTTCCACCCTGTAGATGGTTTATATGCAACCAATAATATAGTTACCTCAGTCCCATTAACCAGGATATCATCCACGATGATGGCACATGGCAGGTCCGAGAATATCTGCTCCATCGTTCGCTGGAACACCTCGCTAGCAGAATTGATGCCGAATGGCATTCGCAGGAACTTGAATCTGCCAAACGGTGTGGCGAAGGTCGTCAGGTCAGAAGACGCTTTGTCCAACGGGATCTGCCAAAACGAGTTCTTAGCGTCTAGGACCGAAAAGACGGTGGCTTGCCCGACCTGGGCCGCCACATCCTCAACAGACCGCATGGGGTAGTGTGGTCGCCTGATGGCAAGGTTTAAGTCCTTCGTGTTGATACACACACGTATTTCGTTCTTGTCTTTCTTAATCGTGGCAACCATGGTGGAGACCCAATCGGTGGGCTCGCTAACTGCTTCTAGCACCCCCTTTTCGACCATCTTGTTGAGCATCGTCTCGACCCTGTCTTTCATGGCGTGAGACACCCTGTGACACGGGAATGGAATAAACGACAGGCGGCAGAGAAATGATTTAGCTTTTTACAAAAGTTACAGGCCTTGCCAAAGGCGGGACACGTCGACAGTCTGTGGTGCATGCAGTTACAGTTTGGGCACCTTTTCTGGGGCACTTCACCAGGACCAGGGTTGGCACGCGGCAGAAAAACATTGTTTCCCATCCGAGGCTGTGGGCTCCTAAACCCAGCCAGGTTGACAGATTTATTGCCCAAGTCCCGGTGGTCATCTGGCAAAACAACGACCTCAGACAATCTGCAGGCATGCATGGCTTTTTCCAACATTAGATCCGGATCCCTTACAAGCTCACATCGCAGCTTCTGGTCACGCATGCCAGTTACTAAAATGTCTCTAGTGAGCTGGTCTGTCATGTCACCAAAGCGGCACCGCTGGGCGAGATGACGCAAATCAGCAATAAAACATTCAACAGGTTCATCCGGCAACTGTCTCCTTGTAAGGAACCGTGCCCTCTCTAGAATGCGGTTCGAGGGCAGGTCACAAATCTCCCTGAACTTACGTAGCAGGCAAGCGGGGTCGCTGGCAGACTCTGCAGGAGTAATCACCACGTCGTTGTCGCCCAGGACCGCTGGAGCGTAGGTGAAAGTTCTGGCTCTCTTCGTGGCATCAGGTCCGACAAGGTTGAGTAGGAGGGAAGCTTTAAGGGAGTCAGGATCAGCGCGGTGTGCGACATTGACAAAGTGTGTGAAATCAAATTCAAACGTGGCCCAGCGCTCAGAGATGTTAGCATCAAAGACGAGCTGCGCGGGCTTTCTGCAAGAGGGCGCCATGGCCAGAGAGATTAAGCACAAAAAGCACAAATCAAAAAAAAGAAATAAAACCCGATAGACAGGAGACGCAAGTGTCTTCCAGCTTCGACACCATGTAAATAAACACTTTACAAACTCTTAAAGTGTGCAACATCTTTTAATGATAGCACAGAGTATTACATACATCTTCAAGCACTGGCTACATTCTTCTACTGAGCTGTACCCAGGAAGGGGAAGGCGTTATGATTGATGTTAACTAGGCGGGGTTAATGGGACTTAACTATATTATTGGTTGCATATAAACCATCTACACACCCTTTCCCACATACACCACTCCCCTACCACACAACACCCCCCTCCCCTACCCCCCACAAACCCCACCCCCTCCCCTACACCATCCTCCCCTACACCCCCTCCTCCTCTACACCAGCCTCCTCCCCTACACCCTTCCTTCCCTACACCCCCTCCGCCCATACACCCCTTCTCCCCTACACCACCCCCCCACCCTCTCCTCCCCCACACTACCCCTACCACACACAACAATCCCACACAATCCCCTCCCCCTACACCACCCCTCCCCCCATCTTCTCCTCCCCCACAGTCCCCCTACCACACACACCAATCCCACACAATCCCCTCCCACACAGCCCCCCTATCACCGCCACCCCCTACCCCCACCACCCCTTGTCCCACCACACCCCTGACTCCAGAGGCCATAAGCTGTGAGTGACTGAACTGTGAGCCCACTAGCCATGAGTGACTGAACTGTGAGCCCATCAGCTGTGAGTGACTGAACTGTGAGCCCATCAGCTGTGATTGAGTGAACTGTGAGCCCAACAGCTGTGAGTGACTGAACTGTGAGCCCACTAGCCATGAGTGACTGAACTGTGAGCCCATCAGCTGTGAGTGACTGAACTGTGAGCCCATCAGCTGTGATTGAGTGAACTGTGAGCCCAACAGCCGTGGCTGAGTGAACTGTGAGCCCACCAGCCGTGAGTGAACTGTGAGTCCACAAATCCATTTGGCCTACAATGTCCATATTAGCCCTCTGGAAACCAGTGCATTCGGCCCACAACACCTATACTAGCCCTACAGAAAGCCCCCCCCCCCCCCCCCCCCCCCCCCATCGGCCGTTGGAGATGCAACAAGAATGAATGGACTGAATAAATCTCCTCTTCAACATTTAAATTGTTGTTATATTTTAAGAGTTATTCACATTTTAAGCTTTAATAAATATCCTTTTCCACTTGCCGTGCCCATCAGCTGCACATGCGCAGTAATACCTGCGTGTTTTACGTCACAATGGGAACCCGATGGGAGGGAATGGCTTCGCCACCGGAGAGCTGGTAAGAGTGGATGGGGGGGGGTTGATTGGAGTATGGAGTGGTGGGGGGGAGAGATCAAGGGGTGGAGTGCGGGGGGGTGAGGGGAGGAGGGTGGATCAGGGGTGCAGGTGGGGGGATCACAAGGGGCGGAGGAGGGGGATCACAACGGGAACCCGTCAGCCGCGTCTGCGCAGTTGGGGGCTATGTGTGAATGGTGGAATATTGGAATTGGTGCAGAGGTGGAATATTGAATTGGGGGACCAGGCCTTCCATGTGAGAATGGGACCCAATGGGTCCCACTTAGTTTAGTATCCCTCTAAACATGGCCCATTGTGATAACCCACACCGTTTCAAAAGCTTTTGGCAGTAACGCCAGAGAGCAATTGAACTGCGAATCCTTCCATCAGCCATTTGACAGTTCAACTGTTATATTTAGTTTTGTGCTTTTTTGTTAATTAGTCCAAAGTTGATTAAAACCTGAGGTTCTAATAGCTAGTCCCATAATCAATGATTCGTGCGAGAAACCTTGGATTAAATAATTAATTTCATCATACAGCAGGCCAGAACTGGAAGGGTGCTAAAGTTAACATCTTTAATTGGTCAGCAAAAAAAAAGTTCAACAGAAAACATGAGTTCACTGAATAGACTTCAGTTATATAAACAGCATCAGATAAAATTAATTACCCAAAATATGCATTAATGTTTATTTCAGCTGTGTCGGGGGTTAGTTTAATTCAGTGGTGTTGGTGCTCTGAATATAACAGGGATTATTGGAAGAGTCTTAATACTGCAAGAATCTTTTTCATTTTACATTATTGGAAAAGCAAAATAGTGCAGTATAATCCTCCTGCCCTATGTGGACTGGACTAGGCAAATATAAGTGAGGCAAGAAGGCATTGCATATTCAGGCAAAGATTTTGTGTAGATGTAGGCCGTTAAATAAAAGCCAGTGATATATATCAAATTTTATTTTAGCAATCTATCATTGCAACCTGCTATTCGCCTCCCAAAATAGTCTTATGCTTTCATTCAATCTGCTAAACCTTTCTATCTCCCTTCTTCCCATATGTTCAACATCAGCTAACCGAGAATAGGAAAGAATATTAAATTTTATATCAGGTAAAATACCGCATTCACATTAAGTAAATGCATGCAACGTTCAGTTTGTTTTCCATCAAATTATGCCTCTTAAATTAGACCAAACGTAATAACATACGCAAAGCATTACAAAATGCTAATAATATGTGGGGAACAGTTGAAAGTTTCACAAACAAGTATAAATAACCTGTTAAAATTAAAAGAATTAAAAGAAAGCTTTCAAACCTCAGAGGATTGAAGCAAAACTCAAACTTGTTGTGTCATTTATTTTGATAATGGCTGAGTTTTAACTTAATTCTATTTGCCTACCACACCAGCCAACCATCCACAGCCCTTGGCTTCTGTAATATTGAGTCATAGAGCTCACAGTAAGGGGCTTCAGCTCACACAAGGCCCTTGTCCAACGTAATCTATCAATGTGTAGGAAGGAACTGCAGATGCTGGTTTAAACCGAAGATAGACACAAATAGCTGGAGTAACTCAGAGGGACAGGCACCATCTCTGGAGAGAAGGAATGGGTGACCTTTCGGGTTGAGACCCTTCTTCAGACTAACCTGGAGATCAATCAATCAGACTAGAGATCTATCAACCTCAACTTTGAAATATCAATCAAAGAAAGTCTGGTTTTACTCTGAATTGACATTGTTATACATGTAACAGCCAACAAAATGCTTCCTGGAAACCCACTTGGTCACAGGGAGAACATAGAAACTCCGAGCAGTACAGCACCCGAGGTCTGGATCAAACTAGTGTCCCTGACACAGTAAAGCAGCAACTCTACCGCTGCGCCACCGTGCCGCAGCAGGCTGATGACCACGTCAACCCAGTTGGTAGTCACTCATTAAAATGTCAGGGCCTCCCTCCACCCCTTCAAATTATTAAAGAATCATAGAAAATTTACCTGATAGAAGCAGACCATTTGGGCTTTCATTCAAAAGCCAGACCAAAATCATTGTGTTCTCCATGGAGTTTCAACCATTCTTCTGCAGCCCCACAGGTCTCAACTCTTGAAAAAAATCATTACAAATATTGTTTAAAGGCATGAGAAGTTTTGCCTCCATCAATCTTTCAGCAGTAGGCTTCCAATTAAACACCAGCCATCGTGAAAAACATTTCTCCACATTTTACTTCTGTTGTTTTTCCCAGGTTCAATAAATGCAAGCTTCTTGAATTTTCACCCTAAAGGGCCTGCCCCCCCTTAGGCTATTTTTAGGTGACTGTCATAGTCGCAGCAGGACGCCGAAATATCGGTGACTAGACCCCCCCTTCGACATAAAATTTGAAATAGAGTCATTACTTTAACAACAAAAAAAAATGAAGTCAGCACCGGCGACAACCTACGTTAACCTGGCGACAACTACGACAGCACCTACATCAGGAGAAGGCAAGCAACGCTCATTGGCGTCAAACCCACTGTCGCCGACTGTCTCCGAAAATCTTTCAACATGTTGAAATCTAGCGGCGACCAGAAAGACGCTATGACTCTTTGGGCGACTGAGGAGACTACTCATGACCATACAGGCGAAAGCCTGGCGACCATGTGATGACAGCCTAGTCGCCTGTAGTCACCAAAAAAATACCTTAAGTGGGACAGACCCTTAACACTGTTTCCTATACTTTGCTTTAGTTTTCATAATTTTATTCATCTTAATTATGGTAATTAAGTTAGTGCCTACTGACATGAGGGGAATAGATTGGGTAGATGCACAGTCTCTTGCCCAGAGTAGGTGAATCAAGGACCAGAGGACATCCATTTAAGGTGAAGGAGAAAAGATTTAATAAGAATCTGAGGGGTAACTTTTTCATACATATGGTGGTGAGTGGGAGGGGACTGGGAGAAATTCAGAGACCAACAGAGGAGGACAAAGGGCTTAATTAGGAAAAGGAAAATGGAGTATGAAAGAAAACTGGCAGGAAACATAAAATCTGACTGCAAAAGTTTTTATCGATATGTGAAGCGCAAAAGATTAGTTAAAACAAATGTAGGTCCCTTGCAATCAGAAACGGGTGAATTGATCATGGGGAACAAGGACATGCCAGACCAATTGAATAACTACTTTGGTTCTGTCTTCACTAAGGAAGACATAAATAATTTGCCAGAAATAGCAGGGGATCGCGGGTCAAATGAGATGGAGGAAATGAGTGAAATCCAGGTTAGCCGGAAAGTGGTGTTGGGTAAATTGAATGGATTAAAGGCCGATACATCCCCAGGGCCAGATAGGCTGCATCCCAGGGTACTTAAGGAAGTAGCCCCAGAAATAGCAGATGCCTTAGTGATAATTTTTCAAAACTCTTTAGATTCTGGAGTAGTTCTTGAGGATTGGAGGGTAGCTAATGTAACCCCATTTTTTAAAAAGGGAGAGAGAGAGAAAACGGGGAATTACAGACCAGTTAGTCTTACATCGGTAGTGGGGAAACTGCTAGAGTCAATTATTAAAGATGGGATAGCAGCGCATTTGGAAAGTGGTGAAATCATTGGACAAAGTCAGCATGGATTTACGAATGGTAAATCATGTCTGACGAATCTTATTGAATTTTTTGAGGATGTAACTAGTAGAGTGGATAAGGGAGAAGCAGTGAATGTGTTGTATCTGGAATTTCAGAAGGCTTTCGACAAAGTCCCACACAAGAGATTGGTATACAAACTTAAAGCACACGGTATTGGTGGTTCAGTATTGATGTGGATAGAGAACTGGCTGGCAGACAGGAAGCAAAGAGTAGGAGTGAACGGGTCCTTTTCAGGATGGCAGACAGTGACTAGTGGGATGCCGCAAGGCTCAGTGCTGGGACCCCAGCTATTTACAATATACATTAATGATTTGGACGAGGGAATTAAATGTAACATTTCGAAGTTTGCGGATGACACGAAGCTGGGGGGCAGTGTTAGCTGTGAGGAAGATGCTAGGAGGCTGCAGGATGACTTGGATAGACTGGGTGAGTGGGCAAATGCATGGCAGATGCAGTATAATGTGGATAAATGTGAGGTTATCCACTTTGGTGGCAAAAACAGGAAGGTAGACTATTATTTGAATGGTGACCGATTAGGAAAAGGGGAGATGCAGCGAGACCTGGGTGTCGTGGTACACCACTCATTGAAAGTAGGCATGCAGGTGCAGCGGGCTGTGAAGAAAGCAAATGGTATGTTGGCATTCATAGCAAAAGGATTTGAGTACAAGAGCAGGGAGGTTCTACTGCAATTGTACAGGGTCTTGGTGAGGCCACACCTGGAGTATTGCGTACAGTTTTGGTCTCCTAATCTGAGGAAAGACATAGAGGGAGTACAGAGAAGGTTCACCAGACTGATTGCTGGGATGGCATGACTTCCATATGAAGAAAGACTGGATAGATTTGGCTTGTACTCGGTGGAATTTAGAAGATTGAGGGGTGATCTCATAGAGACTTACAAAATTCTTAAGGGGTTGGTCAGGCTAGATGCAGGAAGGTTGTTCCTGATGTTGGGGAAGTCCAGGACAAGGGGTCATTTCTCACACAGAGAGTGGTGAATCTGTGGAATTCTCTGCCACAGAAGGTAGTTGAGGCCAGTTCGTTGGCCATATTTAAGAGGGAGTTGGATGTGGCCCTTGTGGCTGAAGGGGTCAGGGGGTATGGAGAGAAGGCAGGTACAGGATACTGAGTTAGATGATCAGCCATGATCATATTGAATGGTGGTGCAGGCTCGAAGGGCCGAATGGCCTGCTCCTGCACCTAATTTTAAAAAAAAAATAAAAAAAAGAGTGTATGGAACAAGATGCCAGAGGGGGTAGTTGAGGCTTGGACTATCACAATGTTTAAGAAACAGTTAGACAGGGACATGGATAGGACAGATTTGGAGGGTTGCGTGCCAAACGCGAGCAGGTGGGACTATTGTAGCTGGGACTTATTGGCTAGTGTTGGCAGGTTAGGCTGAAGGGCCTGTTTCCATGCTGTACCACTCTATGACTCTGCAAGCTAGTCACTCAGTGCATGCTTTGTGTTACAAAAGCAGGCAGAGGAAACCATGGATTGCCAGACACAGAGGCACAAAATATTTGCTAAGATCCAAATGGTAGCAGAGTGATAAAGAAAAGCCTACAAGATAATCAATTCTCCGCTGTCCGGAAACAGATTAAAGGTTGCAACATTTCTTTTAGAACTTTAACCTTTCAAATATTGCCCGTTTTAACTCTAAGTAGCTTTTCATTCAAAGTCTGCTCACCTCCAGGGTCTCTTGTCTCCATTGGCATATCTCTTTTATACACCATACATCACACGTTGCTCCTGCTGCTGCTCACTGGTGTGTTTTCCCTTGATCTTTGGAGTGCAAATGTTTTATTCCACTGCTATAAATTGAATCGCTGTAGACATTCCTGGAGGAGTTATGTTGGATTGAATACAAAGAGCAGTTATTGACTACTGTAACTGCTGTCGAAATAGCAACTCCCACATGCTGCCCCCACTATAGATTACTCTCAGATAGACACAAAATGCTGAAGTAACTCAGCGGGAAAGGCAGCATCTCTGGATAGAAGGAATGGGTGACGTTTCGGGCCCAGACCCTTTTTCAGACTGGAGAAGCAGGAAGGGTCTCAACTCGAAACGTCACCTATTCCTTTTATCCAGAGATGCTGCCTGCCTCGCTGAGTTACTCCAGCATTTTGTGTCTATCTTTGGTTTAAACCAGCATCTGCAGTTCCATCCTACAACATAGATCACCCTCAGATAACTTTTGATTGTAATCATTGTAATGATTAGCCAAACATTACAATGTAAACTTTACTCACCCTAAACTCAATCAGCACATATGAGTGGCATGTTGGCATAGTCGTATAGTTGCTGCCTTACAGCGCCTGAGACCCCGGTTCGATCCCAACTACAGGTGCTGTCTCTATGGAATTTGTACTTCCTCCCTGTGACCTGCCTGGGTTTTTGCTGAGATTACCGGTTTCCTCTCACACTCCAAAGACGAACACTGCAGGTTTGTAGGTTAATTGGCTTGGTATAAATGTAAATTGTCCCTAGTGTATGTAGGATAGTGTTAATGTGCGTTGGACTCGGTGATCAGCATGGACTCAGTGGGCCAAAGGGCCTGTTTCCGCGCTGTATCTCTAAACTAAATTAAACTAAGAATAACGTTGCAGCATCATTCTAAGCAGATAAGATTGATTTATAGAACTAAGGGATTAGGTAGTGCAATTGGTAAGTTTGTGAATGGAATGAAAATCGATGGCTTTGAGGATCGTTGAGGATCGTGAGGAAATAGTCTAAGGCTACAGAAAACAATAGATCAATTGGAAAGTTGGACGGACCATCACCAGATGGTATTTAATTCTGACAAGCTTAAGATAATATAATTTGTGAAGTCAAATAAGGGCAGGACATACACAATAAATGATGAGCACAAATGAATGTTCATGAACAGAGAGGGCTTGGGGTCCAAGCTCAGTTCCTTGAAAGAGCCAACACAGGTGGATAGGGTGGTGAAGAAGGCAAATGGCAGGAGTGCCTTCATATGCGAGACATTGAATATAAGAGTTGGGTGCTACTGTGCTACCGAGTAGCACGTGGCGCATTGGTAGAGCTACTGCCTTACAGCACCAGGGACCTGGGTTCGATCCTGACTACGGGTGTCTGGACCGAGTTTGTAAGTTCTCCAGGTGACCTGCATGGGTTTTCTCTTGAAATCTTCCATTTTTTTACTCTCACACTCCAAAGCCGTACAGGTTTGTAGGTTAATTGCTTTGTTTTTTTTTTAATTGTCCCTAGTGTGTGTAGGTTGTTGCGGACACGGTGGGCCAAAGGGCCTGTTTCCGAGTTGTCTTTCTAAAGTAAAAAAAAACTGTTGCAACTTTACAAAACACTGGTCAGACCACACCAGAAGTATTGCGGGAGGTTCCAGTCACCACACTGTGGGAAGAATGTGATTGCACAGGAGAAAGTGCAGAGGAGAGTCCCCAGGATGTTGCATCGTTTGGAGCACTAACTATGAAACGAGATTGGATAAACTGGGTCAGTTTACCCTGGAATAAAATAAATTGAGGAGTCACCAGCAAGATGTAGATCAGGTCAGAGTCATAAACAGTATAGACAATCAACCTTTTCCCCATTGGTCGAAGTGTCAATTGTGATAAGAGAAAGGAATTTTAAAGTGCATTTGGAAACAAAAAATATTTTCATACAATGATGCATTTTGCTCGTCATGAACGAATTGAGCCAAGGAGTCTGTTTCCATGCTGTGCCACTCTATGATAATGTGGTTGATGTCTGGAATGTGGTGCCAGAGGAGGTGGTGGGATCAGATTCAATTACCATGATTGAGAAGCTTAATTTCTTTAGCATAGTTTAGATAGAGATAAAGCATAACATTACGGCATCTGCAGAACCATGCATCTGAGTTAAATATAGTTGATGGACACAAAACGGTGGGGTAACGCAGCATCCTTGGATGGAAGGATTGGGTGACGGTTTGAGTCGAGACCCTTCTTCAGACTGAGAGTCAGGGGTGAAGGACACAAAGAGATATGAAAGGATAAGGCATGAAAACAAGACATCAAAGAAGACAAAGCTCTAGGAAAATGTAGAATAGATCGCTGTTAGCTAGGGGAATGTGACAACATAGCATACAAAGATACAATTTAAGATTAAAAACGATAAATATAGTTGCTGATAATTGGGATTAGTCCAGATAGCTAACACTTAGATTGGGATTAGTCCAGATAGCTATGTCCACAATGGGCCAAATGGCTTTCCACCGTGTGATAAATTTATGTGATTCTTTGCTTATCATAAGGTGGGTTGAGTAATCTATTCTTGAAAGAGTGTAATATCAGAACAGCAATATATCAGCAGAGCAATGATGTACAGTATACACAACATGCTGGAGTAACACAGCAGGCCAGGTAGCATCTCTGGAGAGAAGGAATGGGTGACATTTTGGGTCATGAACCTTCTTCAGACTGATCTTTTGAGGGGGAACAGTGAGAGAGGATGTTGCTGAACCCTCGTCAGAGAGAGGAGGAGAACTTCTTCAAAGTAGACATAACTTGAGGAGATTTTGCAGTGGAGCGAACAGAATGTGTAGGAAAGAACGGCAGATGCTGGTTTAAATCGAAGGTAGACACAAAATGCTGGGGAACTCAGAGGGACAGGCAGCTTCTCCAGAGAGTAGGAATGGGTGATGTTTCGGGTCGAGACCCTTCTTCAGACTGGACTGTTGTATGATGTATGATGTGTCGATGATGTATGATGATGATGTATGATGTGTACAGTACATGTGTGGATGTGACAGATAATGAGTTGTGAGAGGACAGCAACAAAAGTTTGTGAAGATATTCTAAGAAATGCCTGGAATATTGCTGCAGCTGGGAGAATTATCTAAATGTATCCAAATTCCTCAGTGCACTCTGTTGACAAAACTGTTCTTTATCATTGACATCAAAGGACTGTGTGCCTCTTTGTTTGAAATATTAACTTAATGATGGCCTCCCACTATCATAAAACATTTGAATCAAATTAATCCTTGATCTTAACGCAAACCTTCAGAATTCAGCTTGCATTTCATTTAAGATCAGATCAGTGCACGTCATTATCATTACCTTGAACAACAGGAATGGATTTGTCTTCAATGAATATAGAAAAGTGGCATATATTCAATCAGAAATATCATAGGTGTAAAAAATTATTTCTACAAGATCAAATATCATTTTTTTAATGTTTACGTTCTTTCAATAAATTAACCTACCAATGCATGATAAAGGATGCATGTCCAGTTAACATGAGGGCTATGTTGGGAGCGGCACAGTGGCGCAGTGGTAGAGTTGCTGCCTTACAGCTCCAGAGACCTGGGTTCGATCCTGACTACGGGTGTTATATTAGGACCTGCTACTTTGTCTAATCCAGGGAGCAGAATAGATTAAAAGCAAAAGTAGTAATGGAGAAACATAAAACAGTGAATGAAACTCATAGATGGATAAAATACCGGTGACAGTCATGAACATTTGTAAATTCTCATTCTAGACTTACCCCCTTAGTCTGGTTTAATCAAATACTAAGTCAAACTCTGGTTCCAAAACCATACTTATTGAAGAACAAACTGCAGGGACAGTTGCCGATCCACTCACGCAAGACAACAATATCTTGTGCAAACTGAACAGAAGTCACAATCAACCGACACACCCCAAATAATTACCCACCCTCTTATACACTTCCAAACTAAGGCCATGACATTACTAGGAGGAGGCAACCCCTACAAACCAATCACACATATCAATCACATTATACAGTTATTGACAGTTCCCTAACCTAATTAAAAAGCATCCTATTACAATGTTTCTACAGAAGCTTCTGGAAAGAAGTCAGTTAACCACGTAATGCAGCATTCTCCTGGGGAGTATAAACAATTCAAACAAGGCTTCACACTTCAGCCAATCATCAAGCTGCAGTACAGCCACCTTGCAACATTATTAACAATACCTTTATGCCCCTGTCCCACTTGGGAAACCTGAACGGAAACCTCTGGAGACTTTGCACCCCACCCAAGGTTTCCGTGCGGTTCCCGGAGGTTTTTGTCAGTCTCCTTAATGGTCGAAAGTGGTTTCCGCTTCTTCTATGTTCCGCCGATTATTTCAAAATATTCAAAACCGTCTGCGACTAAAAATAGGTTGCCGTTTTAAAAATTGGTAATTTTTTAGTCGAAGCCGGTTGTGATGCTAGTTGAAGGTGGTTGCCGAAGGTTGCAGGTAGTGGGGCGGGGCGCAAAGTCTCCAGAGGTTTCCGTTCAAGTTTCCTAAGTGGGACAGGGGCTTTACACACCCCCTTCTACAACCAATCCCCACCATGCATTTGCTGACCTTCTTATCTCTTTCTGCAAACCCTCATACATTTTAACATAGTCAGGACATCTGGACCTCTCCTTATCATCAACTTCCATCTGGGGTCCAGACTCCTTGGAGCCGTAACTCCATCTTGCAACTTTCACAAGCAGGCCCTGCAAATACAACGATCCTACATTTTATAATAGCTGTATTTTGGCCAATATTAACACCTTGGGCATGCTAATATGGAACTTGAAATTACAATTGAAGACAATAAGCCAAGTTCCAATCATTCCAATTCTCAACCTACTCTGACATAGGCAGAGCCTGTGCCTTAAGTTAGCACAACATAGGGCGTTCATACCAAACAGTGGTGCCACAGCAACTGGCTATTCAGAGCATGTTAGCAAATGCTATTTTCCCCATAAAGCCTTTTTTTCTCAAAAATGTTGTTGCCCCAAATAAAACCATCACTCTTTAATCCATCGTTCAGTTCTATTTATCTGATCTATACGTCTTCCTGGTTAAACATGACCCTAATTGTTTAAACATGTCCCTTTCTATGTCTAAATGACCCTGACCCAGAATTCATCAAGATAAATACACTGTGTAGGAAGGAACTGCAGATGCTGGTTTAAACCGAAGATAGGCAAAATGCTGCAGTAACTCAGTGGGACAGGCAGCATCTCTGGAGAGAAGTAATGGGTGATGTACCTTGGTTAAATTGTATCCCTATTTTATGCCACAATCAGTGCAGGCTGAAGCTTGGAATTTGTTTGCCAAAATTCCAAGTTTCCTTAATTCATTCTTTTTCAATTTTTTTTTTTTAACCATCGCAATTTAGAACAACTTTTTTAATTTCCTCCAAGGTGTTGTATTACTCTGCAACATATATTCTGTACTCTGGTATTTTTCTCCATGTACAACCCGTTGTACATATTTGTGGGTTTAATGTATACATGTATGATATGGACACCAGGGGTGGCACCAGCAATGGCTGCCTTGCCAACAGTCTGTCTGTCCTTTCCTTCGTTGTGTTTTAATTGTATGTGTTAATTGTATGTTTTTAGTGTTCTTTAGCTTGTTTTATGTGGGTGGCGGGGGGGAGTTGGGCAAAACTTTTTCTAATCTCTCACCTCAACGGAGATGCGATTTTTGGGTCCGTATTGTATCTCTGTCCGCACTGCGGCCTAACATCAAGGAGTTGCCGTCTTTTGCTGGAGACCGATTTTGAGAGCTCCACCGCGGTCGCCCACGGACTTACCATCGTGGAGCCCACGATCCCTTTGCTAGGTCTCGACCTCGGAGCTGCAACCATGTGTGCATGCGGACTTAACACCACGGAGCCCGCCGTCTCTGGTCAGAGACGGACTTTAGGAACTCCAAGCCACGGGTTTTGACCTCCCCGACGCGGGAGTTTCGATCACCCCGACTTCGACTGCCGGCTGCGGGAGCTTCGATCGCCCCGACGGATGCTTCAATTGCCCCAACCACGGAGAATAAAGGGGAAGAAAATTGGACCTTATTGCCTTACATCACAGTGAGGAATGTGTGGAATCTGCTGTGGTGGATATTTATGTTAACTTTTATGTAGTTACTTTTTTTTCCTTTTCTTTTTGTATGGCTGTATGGTAATTCGCATATCACTGTACCTTAATTGGTACATGTGACAATAAAATACCTTTGAAATATTTGATTTGTCTGGATAGCACGCAAAAACAACGATTTTCGGCTGTATCCCGGTAATTGTGACAATAATAAACCTATAAATCCAAAATGCCTTAATAAATTATTTGAGGATCAATCCGCACGGAAACCACCACATTTTTCTGTGAATTTTGTCTCCCTTTTTTCACTTTTTCATTTCCTGCATGAAGATTCTGATGAGTAACCTAATTCGGAATACTTTACCTCCAGAAAAGCTGCTAAACTGTGAAGGCCTTGAGAATTGACTCAAAATTCATCCCATTTAAACCACTCAATGTAAACTAAGTCATGTCATCTCTGTTGCGTGCTAACCAGTCAGCGGAAAAACAATACACGATTAAGACTATACATGATTAAGACAAGACATATTACCTGATGTTTTAGGTTCAGAATTTTAAATCAATCACAAAAATAGGTCACATCTCACAAGAAAAAACATTTAACAGCATCCTTTACAAAGCAACAATTACAAAGCAAAAATTATAATCTTTTTCTTGCTATACTTTCGTGTAAAAGTGTGTTTATATCTATCAGGAATCAATTTATCTGTCTGCATGTGAAAAAACAGCTTTAAAAAGTAAAGTAAATTCTGCCAGTCTATGTCTCATAACCAGAGGAAGTTGATCGCCGTATATCATATGTGTCAGGATAATTTATTAAATGTCAGCAATTCCTAACTGCCTCTCTTATTGTGTGATGCATAAAATATTCAAACGTGCCAGCTTAATACCCAATCTTCCAAAAGGTTGCAAAATGGGAAAGTTGGGATCACAATCAAAACAATTTGTGCCCAAGCAAGATTTATTCACCATTCCATTGTCACCATCCAATAGAGTCATACAGCACAAAAAAACTGGCCCTTTAGCCCAGCTCGTTCTTGCCAACCAAGAAGCTCCATGTAAGATAGTCCCATTTGCCCACGTTTGGCCCATATTCCTCTGAACATTTCCTATAACTGTATCTGTCCTAATGTATTTTACATTACAATACACCTACTATCTTAGCAAAGTAAAACATCCCAAAATGCAATACTTATATTTTTATGAAACAACATTTTATCCCGGGTTTAGGAGAGATGACCAAAGTAAGGTCAAAGTGATTAGAGATGATCAGCCATGATCACTTTGAATGGGGGTGCTGGCTCGAAGGGCCAAATGGCCTATTCCTGTAGGTATGTTACAAAACTTGCCTTCAGTGGCGCTGTAGTTCTGTCACTGGCCGTGTGCGCGACTTTGGCGCCTTTGAGGAGCGTGGGGCGGGGTTAAAATGCATTTTTCTCCTACCTGTCCTGGATATATTTCCTCATAGTGCAAGCTTTTGCTGAAGAATTGTTCCATCGGCCTGTGTATTTTTTTTTTAATCGTTGGACAATTTCAGTGCTGGAGTAAAATAAAAATCAGCTTCTAAACGCCGACAATGGGGACGGATTTCACATACGGGACAGGTAAAGGAAAGCCATTTATTTTACATATAAACTTGCTTATTAGTATTCCTTTAATCCAAATTTTACATTGCGTAAAGGTGACTTAGTCCCCATACGAACCGGCAGTATTTTTCCTGCCAATATGGGGTTTAAATTCACTGCAACTGCAACGTTCCAATCGATCACGTTCCACAAAATCCCACTCACAAGATGATTTAAATGGCCATTAATTTACGGGAATTAAACACTAAATTCCTTCCATTTGGCCTATAAATTCATGACAATGAGATTTAAAAATCATGTTATATTGTGAATTTTAGTGTGACTGTTATTTGGACACTTAGGCTATTTAAAAATGTTAATCTTTTCTTAAGAAATGGATAGAAGTTTAGATCTAGTAATTGAATTTTGTAATTAGCTACAATTGGGTAACTAACTAATTATATGCTTTAACTTCAGGTCATCCAAGTAAGATTGTTTCATATTTGTTTCAGAATACTTCAATCTATAATAACTGAACATTTCTTTCAGTTTTCTTAATTTTTTAAAAAGGTATGGGCTTTTGACTGTCCTCGATCACAGCTTTTGTGTTAAGTCAATGAAAAAGCAATAGGGAACAAGATGTTAATTTCTGAGTATGAAAATGGCCATAACTTTTTTAATACTGAAGATATGAAAGTGAATTAGGTGTCAAATGAAACTTCTTTGTATGCTTTATTTGATGGGATAAATTGCAAACTTGATTTTTAAAATCTCAAAATGTTGTAACATTGCTAACTCCTGCACCTATTGTCTATTGTCTCTTGTATATTGTCTATTGTCTATTGTCAAAGAGGTGGTGATTGACCTTAAGGAGCATCTTAAAAGAGTCAGAGAGGATATGAGACAGAATTCCTGAGTTTATGACTTTGTCAACAAGAGGATAGAGGATCGATTAAATCCAAAGGTGATCTGGTGTCCAGTGTTGAGAGATCGTGGAGGATTGTAGGCTGGAAGTTAGAGTTTGGGAAGGGGAATGCCACAGAAGGATTTGAAAGCAAAGGTGGAAATTTGAAGATGGAGAATCGCTCTGTTTATGAATTTTAGCTAACACAGGGGGCCTGGCCACTCCTTCTCCCCTCTCCCCTCTCCCATTGGGCATAAAGGGTGTAAAAGTGTGAAAATGCACACCTCCGGATTCAGGGGCAGTTTCTTCCCAGCTGTTGTCAGGCAATTGAACCATTCTATCAAGAACTGGAGAGCAGTTCTGAACTACTATCTACCTCATTGGTGAACCTTGGACTATCCTTGATTGGAGTTTACTGGCTTTTCCTTGCACAAAACGTTACTCCCTTATCATTTATCTGTACACTGTGAATAGCTCGATTGTAATCATGTATTGCCATTCTGCTGACTGGTTAGCACGTAACAAAATTTTTTCATTGTACCTCGGTACACATGACAATAAACTAAACTAAACTAAATTGCATGTATAGTATTTCATGGTAGTTGGCATGAGGGCAGCAGAGGTCTGGATGACTTTCAAGTCAAGTCAAGTTTATTCGTCACATACACATACAAGATGTGCAGTGAAATGAGAAGTGGCAATACTCGCGGACTTTGTGCAAAAAACAAACAAACAAACAAACAAACTACAAACAGAATGGAACAGAATCACATATTCTTTTACATGTTACATATTGTGGGAGGAAGGAAAAAGGGAAAAAAAACAGCAATTTAAAAAAACAGTAGAATGGCACAGTAAAGTTAGTCCCTGGTGAGATAGGAGTTTACAGTCCTAATGGCCTCCGTGAAGAAGGCGTTTGCCTGACCGTAGCAGCTGGAACAGTCCGTTGCTGGGGTGGAAGGGGTCCCCCATGATCCTATTGGCTCTGCAGTTGCACCTTCTGATGTATAGTTCCTGCAGGGGGGCGAGTGAAGTTCCCATAGAGCGCTCGGCCGAATGCACTACTCTCTGCAGAGCCTTCTTGTCCTGGGCAGAGCAGTTCCCAAACCAAATCGTGATATTTCCGGACAAGATGCTTTCCACAGCCGCTGAGTAGAAGCACTGGAGGATCCTCAGAGACACTCTGAATTTCCTCAATTGCCTGAGGTGGTAAAGGCGCTGCCTTGCCTTACTCACGAGTGCTGCAGCATGTGATGTCCATGTCATATCCTCAGAGATGTGGACTCCCAGGTATTTAAAACAGCTCGCCCTTTCCACAGTATCCCCATTTGTACTCAATGATGTGTACGCCCTCGGATGATGTGCCCTCCTAAAGTCCACGATCAGCTCCTTAGTTTTTTTGATGTTCAAGAGGAGGCTGTTGTCCTGACACCAGAGAGCCAGATCAGCCACCTCCTCCCGGTAGACGTTCTCATCGTTGTCTGAGATCAGGCCCACCACCACAGTATCATCAGCAAACTTGATTATCAAGTTGGAGCTGAACCTAGCCACACAGTCATGTGTGTACAGGGAGTACAGTGGCAGGCTGAGGATGCAACCCTGGGGGGATCCTGTGCTCAGGGTGAGGGACTTTGATGTATTTCCCCACATCTTGACTACCTGGGGCCTGGTGGAGAGAAAGTCCAGGACCCAAGCACACAGGGGGGTGTTGAGCCCCAATTCCAGTAGCTTCTCGGCCAGTCTGGTGGGGACTATCGTGTTGAAGGCTGAACTGAAGTCTATGAACAGCATCCTCAAGTAGCACCGCTTCTGGCTGTCAAGATGACAGAGAGCGATGTGCAGAACCTGGGAGACCACATCGTCCGTGGATCTGTTCGTACGGTATGCGAATTGTAACGGGTCCATGTTGGGTCTTTGAACGCGTAATGAAGAATGAGGAAGGGTCAGTGGAGATTTAGAATAGTCATGGCTAGAAATGACAAAGGTCTAACTGAGGATTTCAAAATCTACAGCATTTTATTTCCAGCCAAAGCTACGAGACTTGACGGGGAATAGATGGGAATTACAATCTGGTGGAACAGCTCTCTCACTTAGCCTGGCTTAGCATAGCCAGGCTAAACATTGGATACAAATAAACCATCCCAATATCTGAGTCAGTTTAAAAACTTAGCATGGCTTTAATTGTAAAGCCTGGAGATCGCAGCAGTCAGAGTATGCATGTGAATAAAATACGAGTTGTATATGACTGATTAATATATTTCTTAAAACAATTAAGAAATAGTCAAATGAAGCTTCAATGTAAAATGTCATTTTTGTCGTGATGGAGGAATGAAATGGAAAGAAATGAACAATAAATGGACAAGAAGGAAATGTCTGAAGAAGGGTCTCGACCCGAAACATTGCCTATTTCGTTCGTTCCATAGTTGTTGCCTCACCCGCTGAGTTTCTCCAGCATTTTTGTCTACCTACAATAAATGGATAATTATTTTTATAAAGCAGGTACAGCATGTAGAGTTGCTGCATTACAGTGCCAGAGACCTTGGTTTGATCCTAACTACGGGTGCTGTCTGTACGAAGTTTGTACGTTCTCCCCGTGACCTGCGTGGGTTTTCTCCGGGATGCTCCGTTTCCTTCCACATTCCAAGGACGTACAGGTTTGCAGGCTTGGTATAAATGTAAATTGTTGCCAGTGTGTGTGTAGGATAGTGTTAGTGTGTGGGGATCGCTGGTTTGGCAAGGACACGGTGGGCCTGTTTCCATGCTATATCTCTAAACTAAACAAACTAAACAAAGTTCCAACAATGACAAAGGGGAAGACGAAAGAGGAGATGGAGGGAACATGGTGCCAGTATTTAGATAGATTACCCTGGATGATTTTCCAGTAAAACCTTGTGGATAAAGTTCAGGAAAAAGAGAAAAATGATCACTGAGCTGTGGGTTAGACTCTCAACTGAAGGAAGGTCGGCGAGCCCCCGGTGGGCCAAAGAAACGCTTCAAGGACAACATCAAGAACAGTCTGAAGAAATTCCACATCACATCGAGCAACTGGGAGACATTACACTGGACAGGTGCTCCTGGAGGAAATCCGTGTAGGAAGGATCGGCTCCGTGTCGCAGAGACAAAGCGACAGCACCGTAAGGAGAGAGAGAAGGGGGCTCGATGACTACCAACCAGCGCCAGTCTCCACTGCCCACGTTGCACCATGTTGTGTGGATCGCGGATCGGCCTCTACGGACATCTGCAGACCCACAAGTAAACAAACCTATGGAGAGGACAGTCATACTCGTTTCAAGTGACTGCCGATGATGATAGCCTAAGCTAGTCTTCAACATAGCCGAAGGAGGTTGAAGCTAGTCTTCTACATAGTCGAAGGAGGTCTTCAACATGACACTTTTTCAAACTCTCCTAAACTCTTCTAAACTCGCCATTAGGTCGCTGCAGTGGGACAGCCCCTTAACATCGTAGAGCTGGAGGCCTTGCTTGGGACTGACTTTGAGCCCCACCATGGAGCGTGGAATTACCATCAAAGCCGATTCCTTGCTTGGGACTTTAACATCAAGGGCTCACAGTCTCGGGAGAGACCGAGTCGGGAGCACCAAAACCTCATGACGTTCGACAAGCACTGACCCAGGCTAGATTCCCCAGTGCAGGGAACTGAGATCCCCACCGATGCAGGAGCTTGATCGCCCCGACGCAGAGTGTCCTCAGCCGGCTACGGGCATCAAGATCATCCTGTCAACGGAAGGTTCGAGTCCCCCAACCAGTGGCGAATAAAGGGAAGAGATTGAACGTTTTTTCGCCTTCCATCACAGTGAGGAATGTGGAGGAGTCACTGTGGTGGATGTTTATGTTAAAATGTATTTTGTGTGTTTTGAAGGACAATGTAGATAATGCATTTGGGGAGGAGTATGTAGATAATTGAGAGAATGTCATTTTTAAAAAGGAGGAGGTGTTACATGTAATGGGATGCATAATGATTGATAAATCTCGGTTGGATGGGATCTATCTCAGGTTGCTATAGGAAGCAAGGATGAAGGGGAGCACTGATCAATAATGTTTTCATCTTTGTTAATCAGGGGAAGGATTGAATGATAGCTAATGCTATTCCTTTATTTAAGAAGGACTTCAAGGATAAGCCAAGTAATTACAGGTTGACGACCCTTATGTTAATGACAGAGAATGTATTGCAGACAATCATATGGGATATGATTTATGTACATTTGGAAAGGCAGGGACTGACCAGGTGTAGTTATCATGGTTTTATGCTGGAAAATCCTGCCTTTCTGATTTGGTTGAGCTCTTCGTGGAGGTAACCAAGCAAGTTGATGAAGGCAAGGTTCTTGACATTGTCTATAGTGTATGGATTTAGTAAGGCAGTTGACAAGGTATGTTACGGTAGGCTGGTGCAAACATTTGAGGCACAAGGAAATCAATGTAAGTTGGTTAACTGGATCCAAAATGGTCTTGGCGGTATTGGAATTGTGGAGTCAGATGCATTCAATACATTCAAGTGGCATTCAGACAAGGTATAGATGGATACTTGTGTAGCTTATATTCATCAAATTGTAGCACTGATCTGTCTCAAGCCTGCAGCCCCTTTATAACACTCACCAACCTGAAGTGTTACAACACTCACTAGCTTGTTTCAAGTGTTCCCAGTAGAATAGGTACACCATATTTCCAACCCTCAACATTACATGTCAGTATTACATACACATTTCCATCATTTAGCCCCATCAACCAAAGTAATTCTAATAAACCATACAGAAAACCTTCAGAATACACATTGATTTCCCTCAGCTTCCCTTGAATTTTCAATCATTTGTAATTTATAGCCTAATTTTTGTTTGGTCAATAGTCATTTGTTTTGTAATCAGCTTTGTTGAGATGTATGCTCCGAGGAATTCCGCTGCTTAATTAAAGTAGAAACTATTTGAACAGTAGAATTGTCTCATCTAGGTCAATATAATGCACTCAGTTTTAAAATGAAAATCATCCAATGCAGATTCAGATAAATTAAAAGAAATGGGAGTGAATTGTATTTACTTGTCACCTCTCACAACTCTGGATGCCCTGAAGTGTTTTTCTACCATAAAAGCACCAAATCATTCACCTGACAATTGAAGCATGTCTTGTTTCTTCAGACATCAATGAGATGGTGAACAGTGCATTTATTGATGTTGGACCTTGGGCATAATAATAAGGAGAATTCTCAGCTTCTCTTTGCCTTGTAATGTGCAAACATTTATATCTATCTGAGAATTGGAATCCAAATCAATCGGAATCCAAAGAGAGAAGGTGTAGGAAGGAACTGCAGATGCTGGATTGCACCGAAGATCGACACAAAATGCAGGAGTAACTCGGCGGGAGAGCCTGTCCCGCTGAGTTACTCCAGCATTTTGTGTCTATCCAAAGAGAGAAAGTGTTGGATTAAGACAAACTTGGGAAAAATGCATCTGCAAAGCAATTGTGGGAATCAGAAACACTGGGAAGTATACTTTATGAATGTATCAGAAAATTGGTAGAATAGGAAGATGTATGACATGAATGGTTGAACATAGATAAATGTGAAGCAGTATGGAGTATGAGAGTCTAGAGGAACAAAGAGATTGTAGAGTAAAAATAAAGCAATTATTTCATTTAATACGGAGAAATGTGAAGTGTTGCATTTTGGGAAGTCTAACATGGGCAAAACCTACACAGTGAATGGTAGGACTCTGGGGAGTGTTGTAGAGCAGAGGGATCTAGGAGCAGGTGCATAGTTCCTTGAAGCTCAAGTCACAGGTAGATCGGGTGATCAGAAAGGCGTTTGGCACAATGGCCTTCATCAGTCAAAGTATTGAGTATAGAAGTTGGGAGGTCATGTTGCAGTTGTATAAGATGTTGGTGAGGCTGCTTTTAGAGTATTGTGTTCAGTTCTGGGTACCATGCTATAGGGAAGATTTTGTCAAGCTGTAAAGGGTACAGAGAAGATTAACAAGGATGTTACCAGGACTAGATTGGTCTGAGCTTTAGGGAGAGGTTGAGTTGGCTGGGACTATATTCCGTGAATCAAGGACCAGAGGACATAGGTTTTACAATGAAGGGGAAATCTGAGGGGTAACTATTCAATTCAAAGGGTGGTGGGTGTATGGAACAAGCTGCCAGAGGAGGTAGCTGAGGCAGGGACTATCCCAACATTTAAAAGCGGTTAGATAGGTACATGGATAGGACAGGTTTGGAAGGGTATGGACCAAAAGCAAACAGGTGGGACTAGTCTAGCTGGGACATGTTGGCTGATGTGGGCAAGTTGGGCCGAAGGGTCTATTTCCACACTGTATCACTCTATGACTCTGTGACTAATCAGAAGTTGCATCATTGGTTAGCAAGACACAAATTAAAAAAATCAAGCCAGTCTCTCAAGAATATTTGAACTGGATAAAACTAAAAAACAGGTAACTATGCCAAAGCTACATTGAAACTTGGTTGTTGAGTAATGCCCCTGTCCCACTTAGGAAACCTGAATGGAAACCTCTGGAGACTTTGCATCCCACCCAAGGTTTCCGTGCGGTTCCTGGAGGTTCCCAGAGGTTTTTGGCAGTCTCCCTAATGGTCGAAATGGTTTCTGTTTTAAAACTCGGTAGTTTATTAGTCGAAGCCGGGTGCGATGCTAGTTGAAGGTGGTTGCCGGAGGACAAAAGCCTCCGAGAACCTCTGGAAACCTTGGGTGGGGCGCAAAGTCTCCAGCGGTTTCCATTCAGGTTTTCTAAGTGGGACAGGGGTAGAGTGTTATGTGGAGTTCTGGTCACAATATTATATAATGGACATGGAGTTACTGGAGAAAATGTAGAGAAGATTTACAAGGATTATACCAGAAATATTTTGGTAGATATAATCAGGAAAAGATGAATGGACTTCCACTAACGCTAAGAGAATACTAGAATACCAAAGCAGGATAGTTACCAATAAGAAATTTAGAAGAAGCTTCTTCAGCATAAGAGTCACAAGGAACTGCAGATGCTGATTTACAGTCTGAAGAAGGGACCTAACCCAAAACGTCATCTATCAATGTCTTCCAAAGATGCTGCCTAACCTGCTGTGTTACTCCAGTACTTGGTGAGTTTTTTTAAATCCTTGGAGTGATAGGAATATGGAACATATTGGGTTGTATAATTATAATGTATTTTAGGGGAGGATGGATAAGCATACAAGGGAGATGGGAGTGGAGGGTTAATGTTGATGGCTGCGGATGAGGAAAGATCGAAAGATGTTCACGGGGAACATAAATGGAGCTGCGGACATTTTCTGTGCCATTTTATCTGTGAAATCCTATATTTCACAAACCATTTTGACATGAATTGCCCATAGATGGATACCAAAATGCCTGACAATATTTTAAATAATGATGGTTTATGTTACATTTACATTTATTTTATATATCCATTTATATTTATATCATATTTATCTTTGCATTAAATGCACAGGTGGTCGTTTTCTCCATAATAAAAAGCAGAGAAATGATCAAACACAAAGAAATTCATGTTCATGGGATAAAGTTTATGCATTTCTGTATGAATATTAGTTTTGTGCCATTTCTATATTATGTGCACTGTATGGATTTCATTGTTTATGAAATGTCTGCTGGTGCCTTATGAGAAACTATTAAGTTTGAGTCTCTTGGATAGACTACCACAGAGATATTCTGCTATTCAGCCATGTGTCATATGGATTGAAGCTCAGACTATAATTAACTAGAACATTTCTACTTCCATAGAAACTCCCATAACTCTGATTCCTTCGACTGGTCTTCTGCGATCTCCACAAATATTCGATAAGCAAGCTAAATAAATAATAGTTTTTGCACCAGCAGCTGTTAGCTCTCTACATGAAATGTGTCAATGGCACTTCTCTCCTCCCAAAGATGTTGCATACCAGACAGCTTGGCTTAGACCTTACTAGTTTAAAATCCAAGAGATGCTGATTTAAATGTCTGAAGAGTTGACTTATTGTTGTGAGTCTGTAAGCCTGAACATTTCCCCAGCCTCTTATATGCATGTAAATGTCTGACCATTTTTTGAAACCAGCATTCCATGCAGAAATTTAGGAATGCAATTTGTGTTAGTCTTCATAAACTTTAAACAAACCCACCCAGATTCTGCGCACTTCCAGCAAAAATAAGACACAACGTGCTTGAGTAACCACAGTCAGCACCACGACCCAAAACTGTTCTCCAGAGATGTTGCCTGACCCACTGAGTTACTCCAGCAGTTTGTGTATATTAGGAAACCAGCATCTGCAGTTCCTTGAGTGTATAATATTCTTTCAGCATCAGTCTCATCCAACTTAATTCTGACCAGGGACTGATGGCTGTCCTCACAGTGACACATGGGTGGCACAATGGCACAGCGGCAGAGTTGCTGCCTTACAGAGCCAAAAAAGCCAGGCTCAATCCTGACTATGTATGTGTGCTGTCTGTAGGAAGTTTGTACGTTCTTCCTGTGACCACGTGTGCTTCCTTCGGGTTCTCTGGTTTCCTCCCAAATTCCAAGGACGTGCAGGTTTGTAGGTCCATTGTCTTCTGTAAATTGTCCCCAGTGTGTATGATAGAACTAGTGTTTGGGTGATTGCTGATCGGCATGGACCTGGTGGGCCGATGGGCCTGTTTCCATTCTGTATACCAAAAAACCTAAAAACAAGCTGAAAAACTCATCGTTGACCTATCTTTGGCAAGGTAAAATCTTTTGGATTAGGAGAGAATTCATATCCCTCTTCAGGACATGCTACCATTCCTAATCATAAAATAAATTCACAGGTGTAGAGCCCTACAGCATAAAAACAGGCCCTTCAGTTCAATAAAGTCAGCACACATTTATGATAATCCTACATCTAGTTCAAGGTCAAGTTAAATTTATTGTCACATGCACCAATTGGTACAGTGAGATTTGAATTACCATACAGCCATACGAATAAAAAGAACACAATACACGATAGAGTTTAACATAAACATCCCGACACGGCAGAATCAACGTTTCCCACTGTGAGGGAAGCAATAAACCTAAAGGGGCTGTCCCACTTGGGTGACCTAAGCTGCGTGTTTAGACGAGTTTGCCCTGGACTCAAACTTGCAGCATGGTCGACACGAGGTCCTAGGAGGTGGTATGAGGTGGCTGGAACTCTCCATGCTCGAGGGAGGTTCCCGCCTACTCGCAGCCTCAGCTAGGTCGGAATTTCTTTTTTGGCACATTGAAAAATTTTCCGTGCGTAAAATTTGGTCGGCATGGTTCTTTTTCACTCGTAGTGCAGTGGGGTGGGTTCGCTATTTACTTACGGGCAGTCGAGGGCAGCCGTAGGCCATCTCCTTCGCTGACCGGGCATTTTGATTGGCTCATTGGAGTTTCAAGACCTAGGAAGACCTACTGGTTGGTAAAATGCACACTAAACTTTATTAAACTTCTTAAACTCCCCCACCCCCCCTCTAAAGGACTTACGGTACTCTGTGGTAGCCGTTTAGTTTCCTCTTCATCACTCTTTTCCATGGCGACCTTTTTTTACCCGCGGGCCTAGCTGAGGCCTCGAATGTGTGGGGATTACTCTCGAGCAAGAAGGAAAGTTACAAAGACCTCCTAGGACCTCGTGTCGACCATGCTGTGAGTATGACTCAAGGGCAAACTCGTCTGAACTCACGGATTAGGTCACCACAGTGGGACAGCCCCTTAACTCGTGCCATATTCTTCTGCATCCTCAGGACTATTTACAGTGGCCAATTAACCCACCGACTTGCATGTCTTTGAGACGTGGGAGGAAACCAGAAAGAAAATCCATGCTGTGTTTTGGAGAATGTATAAACTCTATACCGATAACACCAGAGGTCATAATCAAACTACTGTCACTGAGATGTGAGATTTCAGATTTAATAGTCATGTCAAGAGTCCAGAGTCAAGACTGTTTTACTGTCAAATGTCTGAAAAGGGGTCAATGAAATTCTTACTTGCAGCAGCACAACAGACATGTAAACAATAGTACTTTGCAAAAACCGTAATAAACAACAACAAAAAGTTATACAGATATAGATATATTGATATACATATATTTTTTGTAGTGTTTAATAGTAAGATTAAATGAGAATTTACCAGTTTGCAGTTTGATCTTTATTTTATGAGGAGTTACGTTGGTGATTACGTGAAGAACCCCACCAGTGCGCATGCGGGTCAAGCTTCAAAGCAGCAGTATGAAATCACAAATAACAATTACCAAAGTGACATGGTAAGATGCGTAACTCGAGAACTACCAGATGACCTTTATGAGAGAGGGTTGGGCCTGGAGGGCACGTAATCACCAACGTAACTCCTCATAAAATCAAGATCAAACCTCAAACTGGTAAGTTCCATTTAATCTTACTATTTTAATTCGGAGTCACGTGAGTGATTCCGTGAAGAGTTCGAAGCTTTGTGATTTTGTGCTGCAGATCCAAATCTCGGCGTCTCACTGCATTGATGGACTCAGGATGAGTGAATAATCAAAAAATGCATTAAGCATGATATTGATTCAAATGTATTAATGGTTTACGTTAATAAAGAAATCAATAGCAGCCCCTGTATCTCAGGGGAGGCTAAAATGGACGCAAAACAGAATGGGCAAAAAACCCCGGGTCAGTAACTGGCCAATGGTAAAAAAATTAAAAATCAATTCAGTTGACCATCCTGCGGTCGCGAGGATATGGTCGATGGGAATGTCCATTGCCCTGGCCACTGACGTTGATGCTGCCCTGGAGGAATGAGATATTCAATTGTCAGTGTTAATACCTGCATAAACCAGAACCTGCTGCAGCCACCTTGAAATAGTCTGAACCGACCTTCCCTTGTGTGGTTGTTTGTCGATTAATAAACAATGGTGATTCCACACTTCTTAGGATTCTGGTGGCCTTGTTATAATATAGCAAGCCTGCCCTCCCACATCAACGTGAGACCGTGGGGTATCCGAACAATGATCTTAAATCCTGCCACCCCTGGTCTGCTCTGCTTGTGTAGATCAGAATGTAAAATGTAATGGCACCTACAGCCAATTCCATCCTATCTAGCCACAGTGTTTGCAATGTTTATCCTATCTAGCACAGCGTCATGCTGATATTAGTGTCATGACTAAGGATGTAGCTGGAACCTCCTGGTGAAGTAATGTTAACACATTTTTTAATATCCAAACTGCATATTCTTGTAGTGGGAGAACTTGTGTCAAGATCTCTTTTACAACTCGATTCCGGGGTTGAACCCGACAGAGTGGTTCCCGTTTGTTGCAGCTGTAGTGGCTCTATAACTGAATTGTTGTCAAATACTATTTAAGAATGAACTGGAAGATGTCAGTAATCTGTATCGTATTAAATGTAACATTAACATTAATCTGTATCGTATTAAATGTAACATTAACATTAACAAAACCACTTCCGATACCCTCAATAGGAATGTACTGCTTTTTGGATGCTATTCCTGCACTCTGTAGTGAGCACATCTATGGATTGATGTGACAACCTGAGCCGTAATTCAATCCATTCAGAATGTGTAAGTCAATAATTGTTTTATTATGCAGAGGCCGGTTTCCTGAACCACAGTTTGAACCAGCAAAGCTTTTGTTTCTTAGAATAACCGTATACCGTTGTATTATTATGCCTGATGAAAGCAGGCAACATGTCTGCTTAGCCAGTCTGACAGTACGAAACCTAAAGCGAGATCTTGCTGACTGTTTTAAGACCCAACTAATGAGGCAATATGGAGGAAGACATAAAAAGAACACTCCTCCTTTTGTAGCGAGAATGTATATCTCGCATATCTTTGCAATCAGTGAATAAACATGAAACCAACATGTCGATATTCGATGTATCATTGAACCATACTTTCATAATACTTTGAGATCCAATACGTATTCTGTGTTGTCATCAATCTGAACTTGATGATACACCAGTGGCAAGGGAGATTAGGTAAATTATTACAGGATACTTTTACTTGATTGCCTTGTGACTAACATATGCCACCACCGTAGTGTAGCAACTTGAAGTTGAGCATGTAGATTATGTATATTCGCTCAATAGCCCCTTACCCATGGGGTGCATGTAGTGTATATATTTAGTTGATACCAACAACTGAAGAATTGGTAACTCATGCAAATCTCCACTACCTCCAACTAGAGATGGTATTCGGAACTTCTCACCTTAGAGCCCTTAGCATCAGTTTGTAATAACTGTATTTGACCGACCAAACTACTGGAGCAATGCTGAATACTGTTTGTTCATCATTGTGACTGAGGTAGCTTCAGCTGATAATAGCATAAGGTTGTTAACAATGGTCTACATGTCCTTTGAGAGGTCGCTACTTTGCACGATAACAGTTCCTTGATTTGCTCAGCTGAATCACAGCTACTATATTGCCAACTATTCTTGATGAAATAAAAGTCAGTTTTATAACAGACTCCAACTCCAATCTCTTGCCACAGAGCGGAATCATAGGCCAATTTTACTTCGGAGTCACGTGAGTGACTACGTGAAGAAGCCCCGCCTGGTGCATGATCGTCATTACGTCGACGCTGTCGGTAGGGAAAGAGCTGCAGAGCGCAGCTCCACCAGCGATAAGGAAAGGCCCGCAGGTAAGTGAATTTATTTTACTTCCAGGGCAAATTCAAACTCCATGATACTGGCGTGCAAAGCCAGGAGGAGTTAAAATAAAAATTAAGAAACTTCCGAAAAAATCAATGGGGGTAAAACGAGCGTCCCGGGGTGAAGAAAAACAGTCGGGACGGCAGATTAGTGCGGGGTCGGTTCCGATACCGGTGGCCGTTGATACACCCAATAGTGAGCCTTTAGTTGCTCCACAAGCAGAAGCCACGGAGGAAATTCCAGTGCCAAAGAAAATACAGGGAAATCTGAGAGGCCCGTGGTTTCTGATGACTCTGATTGTGAAAGTCCTCCAGATAGAAAGCCATGAGGCTAAGAATGGATTAAATGGAGGAAATGCTCCAAACAATCATCAACCAAGGGTCTAAAAACCCAGTATATTCCCAGGCAGGCCCTGATGGATTTCCATATCGAGAATATGGTGCCTTACAAATGTGGGAATATGAACCTCCAGAGCCTCGGATTGGGCTGGAGGTAGTCTCCTTGAGCAAGTCTCAGTAGTACCAGGGCAGCAGGAGACTGGCCCTGAAAGTGGTGATTTCGGTCATGAGTACCCACCACAGCACAAGAATAAATCCAGGTGTACTTCATGTGGTACAAAGTACGATACCTGAAGGAAGCGGTGAGGCCATGAAAGGTAACCATGGTGGCCAACATTAATTGGTTTCTCACCAGCTTCAGGAGGCTTTTTTGGTTGAAACAGCAGAATTATATGAAACACTTGTGCTTTACTAAGGGTGCCAACGATGAATCCGATTTTGGGCACCCATGTCTTCAATAGTGCGGGCACAGGAAATACGATTCCAAATAATTCTCAAGCTTCTTGCGGGTGGCATCACTGCTCTTGGGAAGCAAGTGGAAGGTTGTGCAATGACCAAAATTCAATAAGACATGTTGGCATTGTTTTATAACTGATATTTTGAGCTCAATTGTATGAGGAAAATTGCCATTCAGCCCATTTTGCACTCTAGATTTGCAGGTCTGTGCAGATCAAGCAATGTTCAAGCTCCTGGTTATTTGTTCGGAGAAAACCTGTCTAAAACAAATCAAAGATATTGATGAAGAGGCAAAGACTATCAGCCTCATGAAACACTTTAATTTTGGCCAAAGAAGGTATGGTCCAATGTGAAGGGGATTTGATTTTGCAGCTGGAACAAGCAGAGGCAGGAGTATGGTGAGGAAGTATTATCATCCAGCACAGCCTTATGTAAACCCATATTGTTGGGAAAAGGAGGCCATCACATGCATTTGGAGAGGTACAAAAACTTTATTCTATCACTTTATTCTTTTGATGAACCTCCAATTGGTGGTAGATTACAATTGTTTTATGATGAATGATACTGCATAACATCTGATCGGTTTATATTAGATACTGTGTCAGGATCTACAATGGAATTTGAAGAAGGAATTGATCCACCTGTACAGAATAAACCTAATCCTATTTTGAAGTTTTCTGCACCTGAAAAATCTCAAATAAAAGAAGAGGTAAAACATTTATTTAGAAAATGAGTAATTGAAAAAACGGGTAAGCATCCACAACAATTTGAATCAAATAATTTCCCCAGACCTAAGAAAGATGGGGGTTGTAGAGTCATTCTGGACCTCACACACTTTAATACATTTGTCCAGCATAAACATTTCAAAATGGACACCTTCAACACTGCAAGGCAGTTGTTATCAACAGGTTGTTACATGGCTACTATGTAGCCATGTAACAACCTGCGTATTATTCAGTACCAATTCATCATCATTTTCGCAGGTACTTGAAATTTAATTGGATGGGTCAACTGTGGCAATTTAAGGCATTATCTAATGGATTAAGCTCAGCTCCTAGGCTGTTCACCACAATTGTTGAAACCAGCACTTGCACTGTTAAGGGCACAAAAAAACACATTGTCATGGTTTATCTTGATGACATTTTAATTGGCAATGCTGATCAGGAGTCAGCTGAAAAATCAGTTCAGCAACTACAAGCCTATATAACCATATTACAATTACAGCACGGAAACAGGCCCTCTCGGCCCTTCCAGTCCGTGCCGACCATTCATTTTCTCCTAGTTCCATCTACCTGCACTCAGACCATACCCCTCCATTCCCTTCCCGTCCATATACCTATCCACTTTACTTTTAAATGTTAAAATTGATCCTGCCTCCACCACTTCTGCTGGAAGCTCATTCCACACAGCCACCACCCTCTGAGTAAAGAAGTTGCCCCTCACGTTACCCCTAAACATCTGTACCTTAATTCTCATGTCATGCCCTCTTGTGTGACTCTTCCCTACCCTCAATGGGAAAAGCTTATCCACATCAACTCTATCCCTTTCATCATTTTAAAAACCTCAATCAAGTCCCCCCCTTAACCTTCTGCACTCCAAAGAATAAAGACCTAACTTAGAAACATAGAAACATAGAAATTAGGTGCAGGAGCAGGCCATTCGGCCCTTCGAGCCTGCACCGCCATTCAATATGATCATGGCTGATCATCCAACTCAGTATCCCGTATCTGCCTTCTCTCCATACCCCCTGATCCCTTCAGCCACAAGGGCCACATCCAACTCCCTCTTAAATATGGCCAACGAAATGGCCTCAACTACCTTCTGTGGCAGAGAATTCCACAGATTCACCACTCTCTGTATGAAAAACGATTTTCTCATCTCGGTCCTAAAAGACTTCCCCCTTATCCTTAAACTGTGACCCCTTGTCCTGGATTTCCCCAACATCGGGAACAATCTTCCTGCATCTAGCCTGTCGAACCCTTTAAGAATTTTGTAAGTCTCTATGAGATCACCCCTCAATCTTCTAAATTCCAGCGAGTACAAGCCAAGTCTATCCAGTCTTTCTTCATATGGAAGTTGTGCCATCCCAGGAATCAGTCTGGTGAACCTTCTCTGTACTCCTTCTATGGCAAGAATGTTTTTCCTCAGATTAGGAGACCAAAACTGTACGCAATACTCCAGGTGTGGCCTCACCAAGACCCTGTACAACTGCAGTAGAACCTCCCTGCTCTTGTACTCAAATCCTTTTGCTATGAATGCCACATACCTTTCACTTTCTTCACAGCCTGCTGCACCTGCATGCCTACTTTCAATGACTGGTGTACCATGACACCCAGGTCTCACTGCATCTCCCTTTTTCCTAATCGGTCACCATTCAAATCATAGTCTACCTTCCTGTTTTTGCCAACAAAGTGGATAACCTCACATTTATCCACATTATACTGCATCTGCCATGCATTTGCCCACTCACCCAGTCTATCCAAGTCATCCTGCAGCCTCCTAGCATCCTCCTCACAGCTAACACTGCCTCCCAGCTTCGTGTCATCCGCAAACTTCGAGATGTTGCATTTAATTCCCTCGTCCAAATCATTAATGTAAATTGTAAATAGCTGGGGTCCCAGCACTGAGCCTTGCGGCACCCCACTAGTCACTGTCTGCCATCCTGAAAAGGACCCGTTCACTCCTACTCTTTGCTTCCTGTCTGCCAGCCAATTCTCTATCCACATCAATACTGAACCACCAATACCATGTGCTTTAAGTTTGTATACCAATCTCTTGTGTGGTACCTTGTCGAAAGCCTTCTGAAAGTCCAGATACAACACATCCACTGCTTCTCCCTTATCCACTCTACTAGTTACATCCTCAAAAAATTTAATAAGATTCGTCAGACATGATTTACCCTTCGTAAATCCATGCTGACTTTGTCCAATGATTTCACCACTTTCCAAATGCGCTGCTATTCCATCTTTAATAATTGACTCTAGCAGTTTCCCCACTACCGATGTTAGACTAACTGGTCTGTAATTCCCCGTTTTATCTCTCCCTCCCTTTTTAAAAAGTGGGGTTACATTAGCTACCCTCCAATCTTCAGAAACTACTCCAGAATCTAAAGAGTTTTGAAAAATTATCACTAAGGCATCTGCTATTTCTGGGGCTACTTCCTTAAGTACCCTGGGATGCAGCCTATCTGGCCCTGGGGATTTATCGGCCTTTAATCCATTCAATTTACCCAACACCACTTTCCGGCTAACCTGGATTTCACTCATTTCCTCCATCTCATTTGACCCGCAATCCCCTGCTATTTCCGGCAAATTATTTATGTCTTCCTTAGTGAAGACAGAACTAAAGTAGTTATTCAATTGTTCTGCCATGTCCTTGTTCCCCATGATCAATTCACCCGTTTCTGACTGCAAGGGACCTACATTTGTTTTAACTAATCTTTTGCGCTTCACATATCGATAAAACCTTTTGGAGTCAGTTTTTATGTTTCCTGCCAGTTTTCTTTCATACTCCATTTTCCCTTTTCTAATTAAGCCCTTTGTCCTCCTCTGTTGGTCTCTGAATTTCTCCCAGTCCCTTGGTAGGCTGCTTTTTCTGGCTAATTTGTATGCTTCATCTTTTTCTTTGATACTATCCCTGATTTCCCTCGTTATCCACGGATGCGCCACCTTCCCTGATATATTCTTTTGCCATACTGGGATGAACAATTGTTGTAGTTCATCCATGCAGTCTTTAAATGCCTTCCATTGCATATCCACCGTCAACCCTTCAAGAAGCAATTGCCAGTCGATCTTGACCAATTCACGTCTCATACCCTCAAAGTTACCTTTCTTTAAGTTCAAGACCCGTGTTTCTGAATTAACAATGTCACTCTACATCCTAATGAAGAACTCAACCATATTATGGTCACTCTTGCCCAAGGGGCCACGTACAACAAGGCTGCTAACTAACCCTTCCTCATTACTCAATATCCAGTCTTGTTCAACCTTTCTCTGTAACATAGTTGCTGGAACCCAGGCAACATTCTAGTAAATCTCCTCTGTACTCTCTCTATTTTGTTGACATCCTTCCTATAATTTGGCGACCAAAATTGTACACCATACTCCAGAAATGGTCTTACCAATGCCTTGTACAATTTTAACATTACTTCCCTACTCCTATATTCAATGCTCTGATTTATAAAGGCCAGCACACCAAAGGCTTTCTTTACCACCCTATCTACATGCGATTCCACATTCAGGGAACTATGCACAGTTATTCCTAGATCTCTCTGTTCCACAGCATTCCTCAATTCCCTACCATTTACCATGTACGTCCTATTTTGATTTGTCCTGCCAAGATGTAGCACTTCACACTTATCAGCATTAAACTCCATCTGCCATCTTTCAGCCCACTTTTCCAAATGGCCCAAATCTCTCTGTAGACTTTGAAAATCTACTTCATTATCCACAACACCACCTATCTTAGTATCATCTGCATACTTACTTATCCAATTTTCCACCCCATCATCCAGATCATTGATGTACTTGACAAACAACAGTGGACCCAACACAGATCCCTGAGACACCCCACAGGTCACCGGCTTCCAACCTGACAAACAGCCATCCACCATTACTCTCTGACATCTCCCATTCAGCCACTGTTGAATCCATCTTGCTACTCCGCCATTAACACCCAAAGATTGAACCTTCTTAACCAACCTTCCATGGGGAACCTTGTCAAAGGCCTTACTGAAATCCATGTAGACAACATCCACTGCTTTACCCTCATCAATTTCCCTAGTAACCACTTCAAAAAATTCAAGAAGGTTTGTCAAACATGACCTTCCAGGCACAAATCCATGTTGACTGTTCCTGATCAGACGCTGTTTATCCAGATGCTTATATATATTATCTCTAAGTATCCTTTCCATTAATTTGCCCACCACTGACGTCAAACTAACAGGTCTATAATTGCTAGGTTTATTCTTTGAACCATTTTTAAACAATGGAACAACATGCGCAGTACGCCAATCCTCCGGCACTATTCCCATTTCTAATGACATTTGAAATATTTCTGTCATAGCTCCTGCTATTTCTACACTAACTTCCCTCAATGTCCTAGGGAATATCCTGTCAGGACCTGGAGACTTATCCACTTTTATATTTTTCAAAAGTGTCAGTACTTCCTCCGCTTTGAATCTCATAGTTTCCATAGCTACTCTACTTTTTTCCCTTACCTCACAGAGTTCAATATCCTTCTCCTTGGTGATTACCAAAGAAAATAAATTGTTCAATATCTCCCCTGTCTCTTTTGGCTCTGCAGATAGCTGTCCATTCTGGCTCTCTAATAGTCCAATTTTATCCCTCGTTATCCTTTTGCTATTAATATAGCTGTAGAAACCCTTTGGATTTACTTTCACCTTTCTTGCCAAAGCAACCTCATATCTTCTTTTAGTCTTCCTAATTTCTTTCTTAAGATTATTTTTACATTCTTTATTCTCCTCTAGCACCTTATTTATTCCATGCCTCCTATAATTATTGTAGATATCTCTATTTTTTCGAAACAAGTGTCCAATTTCCCTTGAAAACCATGGCTCTTTCCAATTTTTACTATTTCCTTTCAACCTAACAGGGACATAAAGATTCTGTACTCTTACAATTTCCCCTTTAAATGTCCTCCATTTCTCTTCTACATCCTTCCCATAAAACAAAGTGTCCCAATTCACTCCTTTTTAATCCTTACGCATTCCCTCAAAGTTAGCCTTTCTCCAATCAAAAATCTCCACCCTAGGTCCAGTTCTGACTCTCTCCATAATTATATTGAAACTAATGGTATTGTGATCACTGGTCCCGAAGTGCTCACCAACGCATACCTCCGTCACCTGACCTGCTTCATTTCCAAACAGGAGGTCCAGCACTGCCCCTTCTCTGGTCGATACCTCTATGTACTGCTGCAAAAAACTATCCTGCACACATTTTACAAACTCCAAACCATCCACCCCATTTACAGAATGTGTTTCCCAGTCTATTTTTGGAAAATTGGAATCTCCCACAATCACTACCTTGTGCTTACTACTTATATCTGCTATCTCCTTACATATTTGCTCTTCCAATTCTCGCTCCCCATTTGGCGGTCTATAATACACCCCTAAAAGTGTTGCTACACCATTCCCACTTCTCAGTTCCTCCCAAACAGCCTCCCTGGACGAGCCCGCTAATCTATCCTGCCAAAGCACTGCTGTAATATCCTCTCTGACAAGCAATGCAACACCTCCACCTCTGGTCCCTCCAATTCTATCACACCTGAAGCAACGAAATCCTGGAATATTTAGTTTCCAATCACAGCCCTCCTGCAACCATGTTTCACTGATTGCCACAACATCATATTTCCAGGTGTCAAGCCTGTTGAAATGCTAGGGTTCCTGATCCATCCAACAAAATCTAAGCTTCAGCCATCCCAAACAATTGACTATTTGGGGTTTGTGATTAATTCAGTTACCATGTTACCAAGTTACAGTTACCAACTTTACCAAGAGACAAAGTTGTCGATATTACAAATGTGTGTTGTTGCCTTGTTGACAAACCTTATCCCTCCATCCGAGAAGTAGCAAAGGTTGTTGGTAAGTTAGTAGTAGCATTTTCTGCAGTGGAATTTGGTCGACTACATTACCAAAATCTCTAAAGAGCAAAAACACAAGCATTAAAAAAGCGAGCAGGCCATTTTGATAGGCCCATGCAATTGCAAAAGGAGGCTTTATCAGAGTTACAGTGGTGGATTGAGAATGTTCCACAAGCTGCTAAAAACATATTAATACAGCAGCTAATAGTGTTTTTACAAACTGATGCAAGTGCTCTTGGATGGGGGTCTACGGATAATTTCACCAGCTGTGGTGGCAGATGGACTGTCCAAGAGGAATTGTTTCTCCAAACATATGGTATTAATTATTTGGAGTTATTTGGGGCATTTTATGGATTAAAAGCTTATTGTTCTACCATGAAGGATTTGCATGTCCAATTACAAGTAGACAATACCACAGCTGTTGCATATATTAATCACATGGGTGGCGTAAGATCATTATCATGTGATTGTCTGGTTAACCAGATATGGCATTGGTGTATTGGTAACAATATTTGGCTTTCAGCAATTTATCTCCCAGGGAGAGACAATGTTGTGACAAGTTTCAACAACATTGTCAGTCGGTATGGATTACCAGACATTGATCTGTTTGCGTCTAGATTAAATCACCAATTTCCCAAATACATGTCTTGGGAACCCGACCCAGGAGCAGTAGCCATGGATGCATTCTCGCTACATTGGGGGAATATGTTATTTTATGCTTTTCCCCCATTCTGCCTGATTGGGCAATGTCTTATGAAAATAGAGCAAGACTCTGCCACAGGCGTACTGGTGGTTCCAAATTGGCCTACACAGGCATGGTTCCCATTGATGCTTAAAATGATTATGGAACCGTTTATGACAATTCCTAGCTGCAGTAATTTGTTGGTGCAACCAGTAACAAAAGAAATTCATTCATTGCATGATCATATGAATTTGTTAATCTGCAGGTTCTGACCAGACCATTGCAAGGGCTTGGACTGTCGGATAGGACCATGGATGTTATAGCTTGGCGAAATAACACTAAAAAACAATATATGTCGCATATAAAGAAATGGGAAGTCTTCTGTAGACAGTCAAAGATATCTTATACTGCGAACATATCAAATGTGTTGGAGTTCCTTGCTGGGTTGCATTTTGAACAGCACTTAAGCTATAGTGCCATTAATAGTGCTCGTAGTGCTTTATCATCCTATTTTGGGCAAATTTCTGACCGTGAATCAATCGGGTCTCATCCATTAATATCCCGGTTTATGAAAGGGATTTTTAATAAAAATCCTCCCAAACCCAGATATACAGAAATTTGGGATGTCAGCATTGTGCTTACTTTGCTTAGGCAATGGACTCCAATCACGTCAATGTCTTTGGAAAAATTAACATTTAAAGTAGTAATGTTAATGGCATTAGTGTCAGCACAAAGAGTACAAACATTGCAAATGTTACATTTAGATTGCATGCACGTGGCTTCAGATAACATTGTGTTTTATGTTTATGATCTAATCAAACAAAGCAGATCAGGGAAAACTGGAACCAAGGTAATGTTTAAAGCTTACCCTGTTGATCAAGCATTGATCAGTTACGATGAGGGATTATGTGCCCTCCACTCCCAACCCTCATAATATAAATGATCATCTGGTAGTTCTAGTCTATGTAAGCCTTACTATCTTACTCCGGCTATTGGTTCTGTGTTTTTCATGCCGCTGCTTTGAAGTATGCCGATCATGCGCCAGGCGGGGCTTCTTCACGTAATCCCTCATCGTAACTCCTCATAAAATAACGATCAAACTTCAAACTGGTAAGTTCTCATTTAATCTTACTATTAATAGTTAAAGGTAAATCCCAATGACCAACAAACAGTTTATCCCATTCCGCAATGTTTTACTGTTATTAGTACAGTTATATTGTCTTTGATAACCTCTGTAATGGGAACTGCATAGATGGATCTTTGATACCCTTATGAATCTGTTGTTAGTCAGGAAAATAAGTTTTCATATTCGGAAAGTTCATATGCCCGACACACTCCATTTTTCATAATAAACAGGCCACTCCTGCATTATTCCATGGGTGCGTTGCATGAGAACTCTGGCCCGATTTCCAAACCTTATCTTCAAAGACAACCCTGGCCATAATCCAAACTTGCTTGGAATGCTAGTACTGTGCCTCTAAGCAGATGTTTTATCCTTTGTGCATGTACAGCCAAGTGTAAATATTACAACTTGAGAGTGGTGCACTTACCAATGTTTCAGAAGTGCCAGACCCACTTTGTTGAGTAGGGTTGGTAGGGTGCGTAGAACTTCTGCCCAGCTGTCATGCTGCCCCCAGCTCCTGTGAACCATCTACTGCCGAAGCGCCTGGGGTGCATTCTGAAACGGTGAACCTTTGCCCGCCGTTGGCCTTACTTGATTTGTCTGCCAGGTTTTCTCCCCTGTTTGAACAATAACCCCCCTTTTATCACGCCTGCCTCCACGGACTGCCGAGATATGTGCTCTAGTATGTTCCATCGACCTCTTTCAGTTATATCTTGACCTTTCGCACTCCCCTCCTCAGAGAGGGCTATTCGTAGGCAGTCCTAAGCAGGCGCTGCCGCAGGCCGCAAGGTACCTGCGCTGATATGACCCCATTGGACCTGTACCCGAATGGAACATTCTGCTGGGATGGCAACTTTGTTGTCAGGAAAGGGTACCTCTGACACGTGCCCTTCATCCCTTGAGGTATGCTCCACGGCCATACCCTGAGACTCAGCATCAGCAGGATACTGACCCGTCTTGGTCTCTGCCTCCAAGAGGTAGACCTGAAGCAGCCCTGTCAACTGGAGCTGCTGATGCAGCCTGCAGAGATGGAACATCTGGCTCAACCTTACCATCAGAGTCAGGGTCAGAGCTAAGATGACCCATGGCTCGAGCCTCCTCATCCATGAAGGTGCTATCAAGCAGCTCTCTACTAGGTGCTGCTGGCGCCTTTTTGTTCAGGCTGGCGCTGACATTCCTCCTGCTGGTGTGTGCCCTGCTATAGCACTGTATGCAATAGTTGCTGCATTTGGGATAGTCGTTCAAACGCACTATCCAGCCCCGGTGAGGAATCATCCCCCGACTCGGTGGGCCTATTATTTTGATATCCAGCCCCGGTGGGAAATCTTCCCCCAATTCCGTGGGCCTAGCAGACTTATGTGTTACTTTGAGCATTCCCGTCCCAGGCATTGCCAGCGCCGCCTCTCGTAGCGTCCGGCACGTTTTGACGTGAAACATCCCTGTCCCAGGTGCTGCTGGTGCGGCTCTCCCATAGGCCGGCGCTTTCATACATGAAGCAGCCCTGCCAGGCGCTGCTGGTGCGGCCTGTCCCATAGGCCCGCGCTATTACACATGAAGCAGCCCTATCCCAGGCACTGCTGGCGCGGCTTGTCCCATAGGCCGCGCTATTACAGTGTAGGCTCACTAAATCAAATTTTTAGTGTAGAGCTTTATCTGTGAAGGGTTAAAGCAATTTTAACCCTTCACAGCAACTTGTGCTAAACAAGAAAGAATATATTTGTCAGGGACACATGACAAACTTTTTTGACTTTTAACTTTGACTTTAACTTTTGACTTGAAGAAAAACACTATAACATACATGTAAACTTTATTATTAGAGAAAAACCCTTGCAGCCCGACTCACCTGAGTCAAAAATGGGTGAACAAGTCCTTTCTCCACCAATTTTACTCCCTGCCTGGGGACCGACGTCTGTGAGCCGCTGAGCGCACTGTCAGGAACTCTGGCGTTACTTACTTGCCACTCCACAGCATCCCTGCAGGCTGGAAGCCACTGACTGCCTTGTCAGTGGCTGCTTATCTCCCAACCCGATCTTTTGCCGGTTATCCACTTCCGCAGTCGGGCCGGGGATTCCCCACAGTCCATAACCGGCTCACTCGTCAGGCTGTGAAACTGGCAGGAAAACCTTAGTGAAGAGAGGCTCCTGCTTGAAAAAAAAACCCCTGGTCAGTAAGAACGAACTTACCTTCTAGGTTTAACTTACCGCCGGCAGGAGCACTGCCCTGCCAGTCTTGTGCTTGCACCAATGTGGCTGACGTACTGACGATAATGCGCACTGGCGGGGTTCTTCACGGAATCACTCACATGACTCCAAAGTAAAATAGCCTGATGGATGAATATACTGTAAATATTAGGAATGGTAGCATGACTTCAAGAGGGATATAATTTCCTCTGCTATGCATCTATATATATCTATCTATCCATATAGCAGAGGAAATCATATCCCTCTTGAAGTCATGCTACCATTCCTAATATATACAGTATATTCAACCATCAGGCTATTAAACACTGCAACCTCCAAATAGGCTTCAAACGATGTTGACTTGGGGACATTTCTTTTGGATTATTATTGTCTATTTATTTGTCCTGTTTTCATATATATATATATATATTATAATATATTCAAATAATAATAATCCAAAAGTAATGTCCCCAAGTCTAAATAGTTTGGAGCCTATTTTGGCTGCTTTTAACATAAAGTCCTGGAGGCCGGGCATGAGCCCAGAAGTCATGCGTGAGTCAGCAAGCCCGGAAGCCCAGAAGCCATAAGTGAGAGTCAGTCCCGAAGCCATGAGTGAGAGTCGGGTCCAGAACCCATGAGTGAGAGTCGGGTCCAGAAGTCATGAGTGAGTGAACAATGGCTCCAGAAGCCGTGAGTGAGGGAACTGTGGCTCCAGAAGCCGTGAGTCAGTGAACTGTGGGCCCAGAAGCCGTGAGTCAGTAAACTGTGGGCCCAGAAGCCGTGAGTCAGTGAACTGTGGCTCCAGAAGCCGTGAGTCAGTGAACTGTGGGCCCAGAAGCCGTGAGTCAGTGAACTGTGGGCCCAGAAGCCGTGAGTCAGTAAACTGTGGACCCAGAAGCCGTGAGTCAGTAAACTGTGGGCCCTGAAGTCATGAGTCAGTAACCTGTGGGCCCAGACCCCGCCCGGTGTGCTGAGCCTGCCCGATTGCTGCAAACACGAGATCCTGGGGAAGTGAGGAGAGTGGGGGGTTTCAGGGAACCGGGAGCTGGCGGAGCCGGACTCTGGCGGGGCCAGGTGCTGGCGGGGTTCAACATCCCCACCCACACAACCCATCTTGAGTGGGTGGGGGTGTTGCGGGGGGGGGGGGAATGGAGTGCTTGGGGGTGGAGGCAAAGGGGCAGAGTGGAGGGAGGAGGGGGGAACAGGGGCGTCACAACAGGAATCCGTCAGCCTGCGCAGCGTGAGTGGTGGAATATTGGAATTGATGGAGAGGTGGAATATTGCTTTGGGGGACCAAACCTACCATGTAAGAATGGGACCCAATGGGTCCCACTTAATCTAGTATCCCTCTAAACCTGTCCTATCCATGTACCTGTCTAATTGTTACTTGAACATTGAGATTGTCCCCGCTTTAACTACATCCTCCGGCAGCTTGTTCCATTCACCCACCACCCTTTGTGTGAAATGTTACCCTTCGGGTTCCAATGAAATCTTTCCCCCTTCACCTTAAACGTATGCCCACTTATTCTCAGTTCCACCAATCTTGGCAAGAGACTCTGTGCATCTATTCCTCTCATGATTGTATACACCTCTATAAGATCCCCCTCATTCTCCTGAGCTGATGATCATGCAAAAATATGCTTGTTTTTGATTGCATCTGCTCTATTTACTATCTGATATCTTCCATTCAACTTGGCCGATTCCTAATCACACATCCTGTACAAGAGGTCACGGTGCTGGTACCACAAAAATGAACATATGATTCGAATTATTAAAGTATCTCGACTTAATGCTTTACAATACATCATCACCATTCCTCATCTGAATGTGGCATATCATGAAAATGTTTTTTTAATGGTTCTGTATCTGGTATCTTGTACATTTGAATTTCAATACCAAACTACTTACAGTACATCATGTCTGCAATATGTAACAACTTGAATAACTGAATATCAATATTGCATAGATTTGTTGGTTATGCATTAGCAGAAGAAGGCAGGATCTTAGAACTTAACCAAAAACCTAGTTGTTTCGTTATATAAGCACAAATATCTACAATATCCTGAATGATTTGTTGTGTGTCAGCTGCTTTCAATTTACCTATGCTTTTTAAATATCCTATTCAAATTTTCACAGGACCATGTTGTATTGAATTTAATGCAGTATTCATATACAAAAAAAAAGGACCAGACTTTAAATTACCTTAAAAAGAACAAAAAACGATTGTATTTTAACATAAACATCCCCTGCACAGCTGAATCAAAGTTTCCCAAAGTTCAGTCATTTGTTTAGTTAGTTTAGTTTAGTTTAGAGATACAACTTGAGTCCACCGAACCCATGCTGACCAGTGATCACCCATTCAATAGTTCTACCCGATCATAAGGAACATTTTACAAAGCCTATTAGCCTACAATCTTGCATGTCTTTGGAATGTGGGAGGAAACCAGATCACCCAGAGAAAACCCACACAGTCACAGGGAGAACGTACTAACTCCATGCAGACAGCACCTGAGGTCAGGATTGAACCTGGGTCTCTTGTGATGTAAGGCAGCAACTCTACCGCTGTGCTACCGTGCAACCCCCATCTGTTCTTTGGAAGAAAAGAGTCAAGATACTTAACGCTGTAATAGGCGCAATTTAATTGTCCTTCTCACCCCCAAGTTGAAATGTTCAGTCCTTATGGCCAAATTTGTCAGCTGACCCAGGATGTGTTAAAACAAATTCCAATCATGACATTAATGTATTTGAGTGTGTTAATGAGTACCCGGCTCATGTATGTAAAGAAAAATTAATGACAGCAAAGTTACAGTGATCTATATTAATACATAAGAAATACAGTCATCAAGTTTGTGCTTCTTCCCAGTGAGATAACCATATAACCATATAACCATATAACAATTACAGCACGGAAACAGGCCCTCTCGGCCCTTCCAGTCCGTGCCGACCATTTGTTTTCCCCCTAGTCCCATCTACCTGCACTCAGACCATACCCCTCCATTCCCTTCAGGTCCATATACCTATCCACTTTACTCTTAAATGTTAAAATCGATCCTGCCTCCACCACTTCTGCTGGAAGCTGATTCCACACAGCCACCCCCTCACGTTACCCCGAAACCTCTGTCCCTTAATTCTCATGTCATGCCCTCTTGTTTGAATCTTCCCTACCCTCAATGGGAAAAACGTATCCACGTCAACTCTGTCTATCCCTTTCATCATTTTAAAGACCTCAATCAAGTCCCCCCTTAACCTTCTGCGCTCCAAAGAATAAAGACCTAACTTGTTCAACCTTTCTCTGTAACATAGTTGCTGGAACCCTGGCAACATTCTAGTAAATCTCCTCTGTACTCTCTCTATTTTGTTGACATCCTTCCTATAACTAGGCGACCAAAATTGTACACCATACTCCAGAATTGGTCTTACCAATGCCTTGTACAATTTTAACATTACTTCCCTACTCCTATATTCAATGCTCTGATTTATAAAGGCCAGCACACCAAAGGCTTTCTTTACCACCCTATCTACATGCGATTCCACCTTCAGGGAACTATGCACAGTTATTCCTAGATCCCTCTGTTCCACAGCATTCCTCAATTCCCTACCATTTACCATGTACAATGAGAGATCATACAAATATTCCCCTTACCCTCTTAGGACTTTGGTTAGGTCACATTAGGATTATTGTCTGCAGTTTCCGCCCCATTACAGGAAAGATATGGAAGCTTTGGAGAGGGTGCCGAGGACGTTTGCCTGAATGCCATCTGGATTAGAGGGTTTCGGCTACAGGGAGAGGTTGGGTAGACTTTGGATTGTTTTCTCTGGAACATCAGAGGTTTAGGGGAGACTTGTTAGAAGTATATAAAATTATCAGAGGCATAGATAGATAATTATTCCCAGGAAATGTCCAACACTAGAGGGCATATCTATAAGGTGACAGGGGGAAAATGTAATGGAGATGTGCGGGGCAAGTTTTTTATACAGATAGTGGTGAGGGTCTGGAACACATTGCCAGGGGTGGTGGTGGAGGCAGATGCAATAGAAACGTTTAAGAGGCTTGTGGATAGGGACATGGAAATGCAGGGAATATAAGGATATGGATCATCTCCAGGTAGAAGAGATCAGTTCTAGTAGGCGACAGCTTGTCACAAACATTGTGGGCTGAAGGGGTTGTCCCTTTGCTGAGCTGTTCTCTATTCTACGCTCTATGTAATTACATGTTAAGCCTGCTTGTTTGTTCTTTCTTATGTGATGGTGCCCTGGATTCTGTTGACATTAATATTTTATTTCCATTCAATACTTTGCCTATGCTCAAGTCAAGTCAGGTATATTCATCACATACACGTACGAGATGTGCAGTGAAATGAAAAGTGGCAATGCTTGCGGATTGTGCAAAGAAACTACAAAGAGAATGGAATGCAATCACATATTCACTTATTACATATTTGTGGGAGGAAAAAACAATAAAAAACAGCAATTTTAAAAAGACACCACACAACAGTAGAATGGTACAGTAAAGTTAGTCCCTGGTGAGATAGGAGTTTACACTCCTAATGGCCTCTGGGAACAAACTCCTTCTCATCCTCTCCGTTTTCACAGTAAGGCAACGGAGGCGTTTGCCTGACCATAGCAGCTGGAACAGTCTGTTGCTGGGGTGGAAGGGGTCTCCCATGATCTTGTTGGCTCTGCAGTTGCACCTTCTGATGTATAGTTCCTGCAGGGGGGCGAGTGTAGTTCCCATAGAGCATTCGGCGGAACGCACTACTTTCTGCAGAGCCTTCTTGTCCTGGGCAGAGCAGTTCCCAAATCAAATCGTGATGTTTCCGGACAAGATACTTCCCACAGCCGCTGAGTAGAAGCACTGGAGGATCCTCAGAGACACTCTGAATTTCTGAGACAATTGCCTGAGGTGGTAAAGGCGCTGCCTTGCCTTACTCACCAGTGCTGCAGCGTGCGATGTCCATGTCATATCCTCAGAGATGTGGACTCCTAGGTAATTAAAGCAGCTCACCCTATCCACAGTATCCCCATTTATCTTCAATGGTGTGTATGTCCTCTATGATGTGCCCTCCTAAAGTCCACGATCAGCTCCTTATTTTTTTTGATATTCAAGAAGAGGCTGTTGTCTGACATCAGAGTGCCAGATCAGCCACATCCTCCCGGTTGGTCTTCTCATCGTTATCGGAGATCAGGCCCTCCACCACAGTGTCATCAGCAAACTTGATTATCGAGTTGGAGCTGAACCTAGCCACACAGTCATGTGTGTACAGGGAGTACAGTAGGGGGCTGAGGATGCAACCCTGGGGCGATCCTGTACTCAGGGTGAGGGAAGCATATGGAGCTTGTTAATTTATCTACCAAAGCAAGGAGACATAGTGCTGGAGTAACTCAACGGGTCAGGCAGCATTTCTCGAGAACATGGATAGGTGTGTTTTGGGTCAGGACCCTTCTTCAGAGCTTCTTCACTTTGAAGAAGGATCTCATACTGAAACTTCACCTATCCATGTTCTCCAAAATGCTACCTAACCCACTAAAATGCCTGTCCCACTTGTCCGTCATTTGTGCGCCATTTGCGCGACCTCGTTGTTGCGTTGAGATGCACGGGTAGCGTGTCGGCGGCGCGGGAGGGTATGGAGTTGCGAGCGGTATCGTGCGGCGATCCAGGATTTTGTAGTGCACAAAATCTTTGCACGCCTCCGGCGTGACGTATCGCGTACACACGTGGACGTATTGCGGTCGCACGCTGACGTCCTGACCTCATACGTGCAGTACTGTAGTATACGAATCTATCACAAATATCTTGATTGTACATGCTTTTAATGGTGGAATGTAGGTGCATTTTGCGATGGAGTTTGAAATCTGAAAGTCCCCAGTGAATAAGTCATCTCTATTGAGTCATTTGCCTGTACACATGTAGGTGACATATTGTGGTAGGCAGATCTGTGACATTGTTGATGATTCATTCAAAATTGTGAATATTCAGTCACTTAACACTCTTTTATAGAGTTTAAAACATTTTGTTCAATAGGCAGCTGCACCGATAATTGAGTTCACGGCACAAGGTTCAAGGGGGGGGGGGGGGGGGGGGGGGGGGGGGGGGGGGGGGGGGAGGATGAAAACATAACCCAAAGCGACAAATTTTCTGAATTACACCATAATTCGAAATAAAATACAGTATTATGCACAAAACAACTTTCCACTGGGTATTCAAATGACGTCACGTACTCCAGACAGCTGTGCTGACGCATGACGATGCGTGCGATAGTCACTACTGGCCTGTCACGTAATTGATGGCCAAGTTGGACAGGCCCTTAAGTTACTCCAGCACTTTGTGTCCTTTTGTGTAAACCAGCATCTACAGTTGCTTGTTTCTATAATTTATTCATCAATTTATTTTGTGTCCCGTACACATAAATGGTACATCGTTACATAGGGCACATAAGTGCCCCCTTTTGGTTTCTCATTTTCGAAAATAATGTTCTGCTTATTTTCAATATTCCTCATCATTTCTAAATGTAACCAGTCCACATGATTTCACAAGCTGTTTGGTCTTCTCAAAGGAATGAGTGGTTGCTGTTTTATTAACTTCTTCCCACGGAGACCTCGTCATCTCCTAACTCAATTCAATGGAATCAATGGAATCGCTCTGATATGCTCTGTACCTTTCCATGCCTCTAGTTTCCCTATCGCTTGACTCTCAGTATGAAGAAGGGTCTCGACCAGAAATGGCACCTATTCCTTTTCTCCAAAGATGCTGCCTGACCTGCTTAGTTACTCCAGTACTTTGTGTCTTTCCTTGTGTTCTTCCTGCCTCATTCACCACTAGATTGACTTCTGGAATACATTGGTAATCACACACCTTTTCAACGCTTTGTGTACATCTGTCCGACAAGTTAAATGATCTACAGGTACAGTTCTGATTCTATCTCCGTTATTGACAAGATGTCCTTTGTTGCTACACACCAGCTATTACTCCCATTTATGAGTGTCACATATACTCGGTGCCGTTAATGCATCAACTCTATCATGGTGTTTAAACTGTCTCTCTCCATGGCTTCCATCATTATTCCATATCAACTGCACCTCTTCAATTCTCTCCGCAGCATTTGCCTCAAAAATGCTTTCCATTTGAAGTTTTAGTTTTAGAGATGCAGCTTGAACACAGGCCCTTCGGCCCACCAAGTCCACGCCGACCAGTGATCCCCTGTCCTACACACTGGGGACAACATACGTAACCCAATTAACCTACACCCCTGCATGTCTTTGGAGACTGGGAGGAAACCGGAGCAGAAAAACCCACAGGGAGAACGTACAAAACTCTGTGTGGCAGCACCCGTAGTCAAGATCAAACCCTGATCTCTGGCACTGTAAGGCAGCTAATCTGTAGCTGCGCAACCGTGTTGCTCAGTTCTGTGTTCGCCACACATTAGTAAATCAGTAGGTGTATATTTTATTGTGGGATATGATAATTCATAGGTGTACAATATATGCAATAACCAATAATTACGAGAACCTGTATAGCCTCTATTTTTGTTAAAGAAGGAACTGCAGATGCTGGAGAATCGAGGGTACACAAAAGGCTGGTGAAACTCAGCGGGTGCAGCAGCATCTAGGGAGCGAAGGAGATAGGCGACGTTTTGGGTCGAGACCTTTCTTCAGACTGGTCAGGGATCAGGGAAACGAGAGATATAGATGGTGATGTGGAGAGATAAAGAACAATGAATGAAAGATATGCAAAAAAGTATCGATGATAAAGGGAACAAGCCATTGTAAGCTGTTTGTAGTGTGAAAATGAGAAGCTAGTGCGACTAGGGTGGGGGAGAGATAGAGAGAGAGGGAATGCCAGGGCCCGAGGGCTGAGGGAGAGGTGGGAAGGGGAGGAGACAGCAAGGATTAACAGAATTGGGAAAATTCAATGTTCAAGCCCAGAGGATGCAGACTCCCCAAGCGGAATATGAGGTGCTGTTCCTCCAACTTGTGGTGTTGCTCATTCTGACCGTGGAGGAGGCCCAGGACCAAGAGGTCGGATACGGAATGGGAGAGGGAGTTGAAGTGCTGAGCCACCGGGAGGTCGTGTTGGTTAATGCAGACCAAGCGGAGGTGTTCAGCGAAATGATCGCCAAGCCTCCGCTTGGTCTCACCGATATAGATCATCTGGCATCTGGAGCAGCGGATGCAGTAGATGAGGTTGGAGGAGGTGCAGGTGAACCTCTGTCGGACCTGGAAGAACTGCTTGGGTCCCTGAAAGAAGTGGAGGGGGGAGGTGAAGGGACAAGTGTAGCATTTCTTGCGGTTGCAAGGGATAGTGCCCGGGGAAGGAGTAGAGCGGGAGGGAAGGGAAGAATTGACAAGGGAGTTGCAGAGGGAGCGGTCTTTGCGGAAGGCAGACGGGGGGAGATGGGAAGATGTGGCGAGTGGAGGGGTCACGTTGGAGGTGGTGAAACTGGCGGTGGACTATGTGTTGTATTTGCCGGCTGGTGGGGTGAAAGGTGAGGACCAGGGGGACTCTGACCTTGTTGCAAGTGGGGGAATGGGGAGAGAGGGCAGTTTTGCGTGGTATGGAGGAGACCCTGGTGCGAGCCTCATCTATAGTGGGGGAGGGGAATCCCCGTTCTCTAAAGAATGAGGACATTGTGATGACCTGGTGTGGAACACCTCATCCTGGGAGCAGATGCGGCGTAGACGGAGGAATTGGGAATAGGGGATGGAGTCCTTACAGCACTCCATCCCCAGGAAGCATGGTGGGAGGAAGAGTAGTCCAGGTAGCTGTGGGAGTCAGTCGGTTTGTAGTGGATGTCAGTCAGGAGTCTATCACCTGCAATAGAGATGGTGAGGTCAAGGAATGGTAGGGAAATGTCGGAAATGGTCCAAGTGTATTTGAGTGCCGGATGGAAGTTGGTGGTGAAATGGATGAAGTCAGTCAGTTGTGTGTGGGTGCAGGAGGTGACACCAAAGCAGTCGTCAATGTAATGGAGGTAGAGGTCGGGGATGGGGCCCTGGTACGCCGAGAACAAGGATTGTTCGACGTACCCAGCAAAGAGGCAAGGGTAGCTGGGGCCCATGCGTGTGCCCATAGCTACGCCTTGTGTTTGGAGGAAATGGGAGGAGTCAAAAGAGAAGTTATTGAGGGTAAGGACCATCTCCGCTAGGCGGAGGAGGGTGTCAGTGGACGGGTATGGGTTGCTCCTCTGGTCGAGGAAGAACCAGAGGGCTTTGAGACCTTCCTGGTGGGGGATGGAGGTGTAGAGTGACTGGACGTTCATGGTAAAGATGAGAGGATGGGGGCCTGGAGAATGGAATGCGCGGAGCCGACGGAGAGTGTCTGAGGTGTCTTGAAAATAGGTGGGGAGGGATTTAACAAAGGGGGATAGGATGGAATCAAGGTATGTGGAAATATGTTCGGTGGGGCACGAACAGGCAGAGACAATGGGTCTGCCAGGGCAGTCGGGTTTGTGGATTTTGGGGAGAAGGTAAAATCGGGCCGTGCGGGGCTGGGAAACGATGAGGTTGGAGGCTCAGGAGGGTAGGGAGCCGGAGCTGATGAAGTCAGTTATGGTGCTCGAGATGGTGGCCTGGTGTTCGTCAGTGGGGTCATGGTCCAGGGGTAAGTAGGAGGAGGTGTCCGAGAGTTCCCTCTCTCTCTATCTCTCCCCCACCCTAGTCGCACTAGCTTCTCATTTTCACATGACAAACAGCTAAAATCATCAATACTTTTTTGCATATCTTTCATTCATTGTTCTTTATCTCTCCACATCACCGTCTATATCTCTCGTTTCCCTGATCCCTGACCAGTCTGAAGAAGGGTCTCGACTCGAAACGTCGCCTATCTCCTTCGCTCCTTAGATGCTGCTGCACCCGCTGAGTTTCTCCAGCCTCTATTTTTTAGTGCCTTTATTGCAATTCTAATTGATATCTTAACTGCACTCTTTGTCCCTTTGAAAAAAAGTAAATATTTTCACCTTTTCCGTTCCATCAGTTTTCCAACCTTTTATTTTGAAATTGTGACTCCAGATTCCAGACACCAACATCCAGGGAAACATCAACCAAACATTTTCCTTGTCGATTTGAGTCGAGTTAAGTCCAGTCGTATTTATTTTCGCATAAACATGTATGGTGAGGTGCAGGTACGATGAAAAACCTGCTTGCAGTACAAAAACCCATCACACCAAAACAAATTATACATAGATTACACATAAAATTTACATAAAATAGACAAGACCTTCAAAAATAGGAGAGACACAAAATGCTGGAGCATCTCAGCAGATCAGGCATCATCTCTGAAGAAAATGGATAGGTGACGTTCAGGATTTGGGACCCTTCTTCCGAATCATCACCTATCAATCTTCTCCAGAGATGCTTCCTGACCCACAGAGTTGCTCCAGCATATTCCACCGGGTGGCACCGTCAGCGATGGCAGCCTCGCCAACGGTCTGTCTGTCTTTTCGTCTTTTTTGTTATTTTTAGTGTGTTTTAAAAGGTTGTGTTAATGTTCTCTGGTTTGTTTTATGTCGGGGGTGGGGAAGGGGGTCGGGGGCAATTTCTTTGCCGGAGATGCAATTGTTTTCCGGTTCGTATCTCTGGTCGCTGTGCGGCCTAACATCATGGAGCTGGCGGCCTTGCTCGAGACTGACTTTGAGCCCCACCGTGGCGCCCTGGACTTACCATCAGAGCCTGCGATCCCTTGCCTGGGATCAACGCTCCAACCGCGGCCTGCGGATTTCACCATAGTGGAGCTCGCAGTCTCGGGTAGAGATTGATGTTGGGAAGCTCCAAGTCGCAGAAGGTTCGACCAGCCCCGACCCGGGGTCCGATCTCCAGGCATGCGGGTGCTAAGGTCCCACCGGTGCGGGAGCTTGATCGCCCCGATACAGAGTGCCCCACCGCCGGCTACGGGAGCCAAGATCACCCCGATAACAGAAGATTTGAGTGCCCTGACCGTGGTAGAACAAAGAAGGGACAAAGGTTGATCTATTTTTGTGCCTTCCAACACAGTGAGGAATGTGGAGGAGTCACTGTGGTGGATGTTTATGTTAAAATGTATTTTGTATGTCTCGTTGCTTTTTATTGGTATGACTGTTTGGCAAATCAAATTTCTCGTATCTTGCAAAACATACAGTACTTGGCTAATAAAGTATAATTAGGATTATTTTGTGTCTATCTTTCATATAAACTAGCATCTGCAATTCATTTTCATTATATTCTAAACAGGGTAAAACATAATTAGAGAGAAATAAAATAAGTGCATTAGTGCAAGAGTTGGTCTGTAGTGTTTCGTTTTCAAAGTGCAATTGCAGATGTGTAGGTTAGTTCAAGAATAGTAAGATTAAACGAGAACTTACCAGTTCGAAGTTTGATCGTTATTTTATGAGGAGTTACGATGAGGGATTACGTGAAGAACCCGCCTGGCGCTGGCAAACGGCATACTTCAAAGCAGCGGCATGAAAAACACAGAACACAAAATAGCCGAAGTAACATAGTAAGGCTCATAATAGACTTAGAACTACCAGATGATCATTTATTTTATGAGGGTGGGGAGTGGAGGGCACGTAATCCCTCATCGTAACTCCTCATAAAATAACGATCAAACTTCGAACTGGTAAGTTCTCGTTTAATCTTACTATTTTACTTCGGAGTCACGTGAGTGACTACGTGAAGAGTTTAAAAGCTTTCTGTGTTTTTCGTGTCGTAGAATTTATTCCATACGACAGTACGGCTCATTAACACAATAACGAGCGAATAACACATTTTCCCCAAACATTGCCTCAAGTTATGTGATAAATAATTTTCACATTATAAAAAATGAAAATAATGCCCTTTCTATTGAAAAGCAAATTTATCACAAATACCAATTGATATATATTTTTTATGGCATGACAAAGCAACAATTATAGCGAACCGAACATTGCGTGTCTAAATCTGACACCATGTCTGGTTCCTTTATTTTAACAGTAATCTACAGCCTCCTGCGGCCTTGCATCTTTGCTCGAGTGGCTCATCCTGTGCCATTCTTGTGAATGTATTTTCCTCATTAACAGAGTGATTTTCCACCTTTCAGTGTCTAGTTCCTACTGAATGTATCCAATTATTAACCATCTAGAAATACATTCCTCTATAACCATCAGTTTTACTGAACCCAATGTGGTTTTTGTGTGTAATAAGCAGTCTCATTGCCACAGACTCTTACCTACTGCAACATTTTCATCAATGTTCACACACACACACACACACACACACAACTTAAAGCCAGCAGGATGTGCTTATAGGTTTACCTTGGTTTCGTTTTCAGGTCTTCTTGGCGTGCTTTGTTTGGTAGATTCATAAACATATATGATAATGCAATTTGTATCCACATGCCATTATAACGTAACATTTGCAATGTTTGCACTCTTATATTGATACTAAAGTTATCAGAATTATTATTTTCAATGTTTAAGTTTTTTGAATCATAGATAGAGTTAAAGTCCATTTCTTAAGGCATTTCAAGATTTTTTTATCTCCTGCCTTTATATTTTTTTACAATTTTGGACAGATTATATATACATATACACATATCTATATCTATATCTATATCTATACATATATATAATATATATATATACACACACACATATATATATTTTATTAACATTTACATATATATCCCTTTCCATATTGGGATATTATGAATGCATCTGATAACTTCTTGGTTAATATATTGTCCGTTTATAAGACGGTAACACTCTGAGCCCTATAATTGGCTCTATCAATTAGATACTTAGAAAATGCAATCCACAAGGAATTCACATATATCTAAATGACAAAATAACTTTACTGTATACACAGACCTCCAATTTCTTATAACAAAATATAGTTATTTAGACTTATTTCCGCAAATTGCAGGTATAACACTTCTTTATACATAATTATTTTATTGATATATCGTAATATTGGTTTACATTCATAGACTTCTTTGACCATCAGCTGTTGAGATGGTCTAGTCAACCTGTAGATAGTCAAATTCATATTTTCACATGGAGGTTTTTGTACAACAATAAATTACTGCAGGGTTTCTCAACCTGGAGATCCCAGTGGGTGCAGCAGCATCCAAAGAAACAAAGGGAGACAGGCAACGACCTAGGTCGAGACCCCTTTTTTTTACTTCAATAAATTACTGCCATTATGAATCATCACTAGCAGTTCAAAATCACACAATATAAATGAACCATAAAGGACCCATATTGGGCCACCAAAATGCCTCTGGCAGTGTCCTGCTACATATTCATCAGACACTGCCCTATTAAACAAAAATGAGGAACACAAAGAATCTTTTCCTCATGTAATTGGGGAGAAAAGCATCCACCTTCACTGTTCTTAGATTACCCACAAGAATATTCAAAAGATCGGTGATTTAATCTGTATGCAATCAGATTAATCGTAAGTAATCCATATTAATGACAATATGTTTTTCTTCCCAAATTTGTTATCTTCCGATACCATTGTCTCTTCCTTAGAGATAAACAGGTGGACTAAACTTTAAAACATACCACATCTGTTTACTTAGATAATCCCATAATTGTTGTTTGATTTATCTTGTGACCCACAAGAAATATTTAAAATCAGTGATTTAATCTGTATACAACCAGATTAATCGTAAGTATGCAAAATAATGACAATATATTTTCCTCCCAAATTTGACCATAGTTAACATATGCCACAGCCATGGTATTGTTCATCTTGATACGACATGGACAGTTCCATAATAAAACAATCGATCTTTTTTATCCATAACTCCTTATACTTCAACAATTAATACGAATGTTTGGAAAATTCTTAGGACAAACCATTTATGTTTGCCTGGTATAATTGTCTGCAGTCCGCTTAACAAAAAACATATCAATTATTGTTATAAGAATAGATAACGTTCTTATCTTTACCCAAACATTCACAGAAGCTGTACATCATCTGTAACACTTGCTTCAGTTGTAATTTTATAGTTGAAGCAGCTTATGAACCTTTTTTACATTACTAATAATGATAACGTATCATTTGATATTTTGCATAAGCCTCTTCACAAGGCATACATATTCTATAAGCTTCTGTATTCCTTCTTTGGAACTTTATTTATATTTTCCCCTAACCTAATGGAGGAACAAAGTATGTCAACAACAATAATACATATTTGTATCATGGAACAATTTTCCCCACTATTATGGTGCTTAAATTACTTCTGAATTCAGAATAGTAATTTAAAAATATTTTATTAATGCCTGAGCATATGCTTTATGTAATGGGTCAAGTCCACCAGGTTTGTAATGGCAGGCACTAATTTGCAGCTGCTCTTTATCTCTTCTAATTTAAATGTAATCGAGATAACCCATACCATGTACCTCATTAGTGCAAGTGCTGATCTTTTATCAGTATATTGTTCCTTCAGTGTTCAGTTTAACAACTTGAATTGATTGATTGTTTGGACAAGTTTTTAACTTGCACAGCTTGACCCACTTTAAATTAATTTCAAGCACCTGTAATATTGATTAACACTTTGTTAATCACAACAGTTTTCCATGTTCTAGATGTTTCTATTTTCTTACACTGTGAAAGTGTAAATAATGATATTATTGTATGGTTTATACCATGAATCTTTACACTATGGTAATTTTATAATATACATGTACGTTCCCCTTCTTTTTTTTTTTTTTTTTAATTTACTTTTGAGTGCAAACCTGAAATCAGTTTTCCCCTTATACAGGTGAACCAATCCTCCTTAGTTATATTAAGTTTTAACCATCATAATACACCTGTAATCCCCCATAATTGGAGATTTCATGACTTATTTTGTAACCAGATGTTTGCACCTCTTCAACGTACATCAAGCCTTCTTTTCCCCAATTATATAGGTTAAGATAAGGCTATGTTTGGATAATACCACTTCTGCCTTTATTTTGATCCATCATCAAATTTTTCATTGGATCATAGTTTTTTCACCGTAAGATAAAAGATCTTTGTCTTTGTTTTGATCCATAATCAAAATTTTTTATTGGATCATAGTTTTCCTTCCCAAAGTTTAAAGATCAGTGGTCTGTTCTTTTGTAATTAATATCTTTGATTTATCATAAGGCAGGTATTCTATAATAATCAGGAGTTTAATATATCCTGATTTGTATTAATCTGCAACCCTATGATGCAGATTCGGTAAATTATATATATTTCTTCCTATTAAGCTCCACAACTAATGGCAATTTATTTTTATATTGAAAGTATTACATATTTGCACATTTTGAAACTTTGAAATTGTATTTCTTATATCTCATATATTTGAGACATGGATATTTATAAATGGATTAACCATTGATATTTAAATAAAACATAAAGTTTTATCGTATTCTTGAAGTTGGTGAGATACCATATAATTAATGTAGGTTTTCCATAGCCTCACCACTTCCTTTAGATATAGCAAAATCTTTTGCTATCTCAGGCACACCTGGCCTCACTTTTATTTTATTTTATTTGTGATGTGCATTCATAATTCACATCACCACTTGCAGGGTCTGTCTTTTGCAGCCCTGATCCACTTGGAATTATATCCAAAGAGACTTCCTCCACCCTATCCAGTGTCAGAGTTTTTATTTCTCAATTTGGCACATAGCCATATTTTGTATATTCAAGCCCCTCAGGGTCTTTTTTGGGGAACTGTTTGGGTACTGTGACCCTGGTCTTTAGTACATTCAAGCCCCTCAGGGTCTTTTTTGGGGAACTGTTTGGGTACTGTGACCCTAGTCTCTTTTTATATTATGGAGTACTTTCTCCATATCGCGAATTTTATTAACTTTTTTTTTTTAAATACAGTCTTTCTGACTTTTAAAATATCCTGCCAAAATTGTGGAGCATTTAAACCTTTCTACCGTATTTTAAACGGTACCAGTATCGGAACCGGCCCCGTAATTAATCTCTCGTCCCGATCGCTGGGTATTCCCCTGGGACGTTCTTTTCAAAACTCCGTTGTTTTTAACAGAGTATTTCTGTTCAATTTAAACTTTTACTTTGTTTTTTAAAACCTTTAAAATCCTGGTTCAACCCACCAGGCACGGAGTTTTTGCAGACTTCCTAAAAAAAATTTTTCAACTGCACTTACCTGCCGGTTCCGACCTACCGCTGTCGAGGAGCTGTCTGTGCAGCTCCTGCTTCTGCCGTCAGCGTCGACGTAATGCCGTTTGCCAGCGCCAGGCGGGTTCTTCACGTAGTCACTCACGTGACTCCGAAGTAAAATCTAATCATTGTAGGAAAGTAGCTGTTCCTGAACCTGGTGTTGTGGGATTTAAGACCAGTTTAAATCCTCCAGGGTCACTCTAGCGTATCTCCCCGCACAGATATTGGTTCCCCTCCAGTTCAGGTGCACCCCATCCATCCTGTACTGGCCACCTCTGCCCCAGATGATATCTCAACGTTCCAAGACCCCCTTTCCCCTGCACAACCCTCCAGCTACTCATTCATCTGCCTTCTTCTTATATTCCTACTCTCACTTGCACATGGTACCAGAAGGAATCCAAAGATCACTACGTCTTCGCTTTCCTTGTTCACCTTACGATACAATACGATATAACTTTATGCATCCCAGGTGGAAATTGGTCTGCCAACAGTCATAAAACACAACAGGATCCATGAAACATGAAATTAATATGAAGATTGGAAAGTCCAGAATTGGGGATGTGCAAAGATTTTTTGTGGGGGGGGGGAGGGGAGTCACTCTACCCCATGACAGAAGGGAGGATTGTACTGTTTGATAGCCACAGGGAAAAAGGACCTCCTGCTGCATCTTGGTGAAACCTGTCTGTTGTTGATGGTTCTCTCAGGTTCACGCAGTGTGTCAAGGAGTGGGTGAACTGTATTGTCCAGGGTACTCCGCAGTTTGCGGAGCATCCTCCCCTCCAAGACCACCTCCCATGAATCCAACCGCACCCCCCAGGACGATTATCTTGTCGATGCATCTGAAGGACGTGCAGGTTTTGAGTTTTTTCTCACATATAATGAAGTCCCTTCCAATAGACAATAGACAATAGATGCAGGAGCAGGCCATTCGGCCCTTCGAGCCAGCACTGCCATTCATTGTGATCATGGCTGATCATCCACAATCAGTACCCCGTTCCTGCCTTTTCCCCATATCCCCTGACTCTGCTATCTTTAAGAGGTCTATCCACCTCTCTTAAAAGCATACAGAGTATTGGCTTCCACTGCCTTCTGAGGCAGAGAATTCCACAGATTCACAACCCTATATGTGGAAAAAGTTTTTCCTCATCTCTGTTTTAAATTGCTTACCCCTTATTCGTAATTGCTAAATTTGCTTACACCTTATTGGTTTTGGTTTTGTTCCAAACCCCCAGTGCTCTCTGTAGAGTTTGGAAATTCTACCTGCGACTCCAGGTGCTCCAGTTTCCTTCCATGTCCCAAAGATATGTAAGTGGTGGGTTAATTAGCTATTGTAAATTACCCTTAATCTATAGGTGTGTGATGGAATCTGGGAAGTGTTGACAGCAATGTGGGGAAAACAGTTTACAGGGAAAATTAGTGAAGGAAATGTTTTTGCACTGTGTGTGGGCATCGACTCAGTGGGCTGGTGAATGTGTTTCATTTATTTCCTCACCAACTCAGCTCTACTATGCAAGGACCCAGGCATGTTTCCACAGAGTTTATACATTGATTTACACGAGATGTATAAAACATCATCCCGCCATTAAAAAAATTAGATTAATGATGCAAAATGAAAAATTGCAAGTATACTCAGAACATTCTGATTAATCAAACTTTGATCTCATGAAACTAAATTTGCATGTGGATCATTGCAGCACCGCCTGGTAACTGGGTCAGAGCCCTTTTGAAATTATATGAGACCTTTTTTCTCATCAGTGAACATCACAGCAACGCTACCAATCTCCACCGCTCCGCATCATCATCCAATTACATGGATAGGACAGGTTTGGAGGGATATGGGCCAAACGCAGACAGGTGGGACTAGTGTAGATGGGACATTGTTGTGGTGTGGGCAAGTTGGGCCAAAGGGCCTGTCTCCACGCTGTATGACCCTATGACTGTATGACTCCAAACACCAAAAAAATGATTTGGTTTATAATATTGTTACCAGGAGTATTCAAAGTAAGTGAAGAGTAGCAACCTGTGCCAGTGTATAAATAGTAGCCCTGTGAAATGTATTTCCTTTTCCCAAATAATTTGATTAAAACTTTCCATGTGTAAAAATAATTTCCTCTTGAATTTTCCTTGAGTTCTTTCTCCTCTACATCATAGCAGACATTGAACTTTGTGTCTCTGGAACTGTTAGGCTACAATGCTGAGAACTATATTCTGCACTCTGGATATTCCCCTTTACTCTACCTATTGTACTTGAGCTCAGCCTGAATGTATTTACGTATGGTATTATCTGACTTGATTGCAGAGCATGAAAAACAAAGCATTTTACTGTATCTTGGTACATCTTCAACAGTTCACTCAGCAGTGACAAACATAAACATGTATGAATACACATCTAGATGAATAGAACCTAGAGCAACACGTTGGCCACTCCCATAGGTGGCACGGTGGCACAGCGGTAGCATTGCTGCCTTACAGCACTTACAGTGCCAAAGATCTGGGTTCAATCCCGACGACCGGTGCTGTCTGTACGGAGTTTGTACGTTCTCCACGTGACTGTGTGGAGTTTCTCCAAGATCCTTGGTTTGCTCCCACACTCCAAAGACTTACATGTTTGTAGGTTAATTGGCTTGGTATAAATGTTTTAAAAAATTGTCCCGAATGTGTGTAGGATAGTGTTAGTGTCAGGGATCGCTGGTCGGTGCGGACTCAGTGGGCCGAAGGGGCTGTTTCCGCACTGTATCTCTAAATTAAACTAAACTAAGCACAACACAAGACAAGGCTCTTCAAGCAAATACTTGAAGGGAATTTGGAAAAGGGAAAAAGCAAATGAGTGGGATTATTACACAGTTGCATCAAGGATCTGCACAGTTTCTACACGTTACATTCATTCTGTGCTGTGTTAATCATTAGGGTGGCACAGCGGTCGAGTTGCTGCCTCGCAGTGCCAGAGACCCGGGTTCGATCCTGACGATGGATGCTATACCACGCGTTCTTCCTGTGACCATGTGGGTTTTCCCCGGCTGCTCCGGTTTGCTCCCACACTCCAAAGAAGTACAGGTTTGTAGGTTAATTGGCTTTGGTAAAGATTGTAAATTGTCCTTAGTGTGTAGGACAGTGCTAGTGTACGGGGATCTCTGGTCGGTGTGGACTCCCTGGGCCGAAGGGCCAGTTTCCATTCTGTATCACTAACCTAAAACTAATCAATTTGAGATACCTGGGGAAAGAAGGCAGATATGAATTTTAAGAGCTTACAGAATCTCCATTTCCAAATCTCCATTTCCACTGGGAAGCAGGATATAAATTGGAGAGTTGGAGCTGAACAATTTCACAATGCAGAATAATTGCATACAGGAGAATAAGTGCGCACGTCTGCAGCAGATTCCTTCATCATTCGGCACTTGTGCTGCAATGGGGTGACCACAAGTATATAAATACAGGAAAAAATACATTCACTCAAGGCAGTATTTCCCAGCCTTGTCTTCAACCTGAAATATTAAGTCTGTTTCTCTTCCTATGATCTGCTGAGTAGTTCCAGTGTTTTCTGTTCACATTTTACTTGGCAACCCTCTTGCTTCTTGAGCCTGACAACTCAATGTTTTGAGAAATGGGGAAAATAAACATGGGTTTACCGAACAGTGCAGAACTCCAAACTTATCGTCCAACTCGAGGAAAAAGTGTTATCCCTGGTGATCTTCCAAATACCAATCCCTAAATTAAAAACCACTAATAACTAGATGATCTGATCATTATGATGATATAGCTTTTGATGGGAGTGTGCTGTGTGCGAATTAGCTTGGTGTGTGCTGCTCAACAGTGATTATACCTCAAAAATACAATATTTACCGTGACGCCCTATGAGACATCATAAAGAGATGGGAAAGATACTGAACAAATGCAAGGCTTTTGTTTTAACATTTCTATCAAGATCTAATTTGATAATCTTAATTTGCATTCACATCTCTGAAGATTTAGCACATCGGGTTTAGCACATTTATCCAATTGTAAAGAAATCTCACCAATCCTCTCCTTCCTCAGGAGATTGAGGAGATTTGGTATGTAACTGAATATTCTGTCGAACTTCTACGGTTGTATGGTAGAGACCATATTGACTGGTTGCATTTACAGCCTGGTTTAGTTTAGTTAAGAGATACAGCACAGATACAGGCCCTTCGGCCCACTGGGTCCACACTGACCGGTGATCCCCGCACATTAACACTGTCCTACACACACATTAGGGCCAAGTTACATTTATAACAAGCCAATTTACCTACAAGCCTATACGTCTTTGGAGTGTGGGAGGAAACCGAAGATCTCGTTGAAGACCCATGCATGTCACGGGGAGAACATACAAACTCCGAAAAAACAGCACCCGTAGTCGGGGTCGAAGCTGGGTCTCCAGTGCTGCAAGTGCGGTAAGGCACCAACTCTACTGCTGCGCCACCATGCCACCCAACACAAATGCCCAGGATCAAAGGAGGCTACAAAAACTGGTAGATATTGCCCAGTATTAACTGTGGCAGGCATGTGCCATGAGGGTAGGCAAGGTAGGCACTGCCTACCCTGACTAAAATTATAACATAGTAATTACTAAATATAAATAGTAAAGGCATGGGAGAATTATGCCTATGTAAGAGACTGATCTCTTGGGTATGCATAATTCTCCGTGCCTTTCATCCGCAGAGCTTGTTACACGGGAAGGTCTGTGCAGCCCACGTGCCGTCAGCGCTGCCTGAAGCCGTCAGTTTCAATCGGGGCTGAAGGCAGCTGAAATGCTGCCTTTGCAGCACTGCGCATGCGCATCAGTCTACTGCGCATGCGCAGCGCAAGTTTCTTGGCGGGATTTTCAAATATGGTTTACATCTGTTGTGTACCAATGATGTGGTAAGTACATTTCTTGGTGATGTTTTTAAATACTGTATTTCCCGGGGTGTGGGGGTGGGGGGAGAGCTCCTTTCCAAGCGTTTGGGGAGTCTGGCCCAGGGTAAAGTTGCGGGGAGGGCACGAATGTTGTGAAGGAGGTGATCAGGATAATGCCACTTGCGACGCTCCTTGCACAGAGGCGTGGAATGCCACCGCATTGAGGCCGGGGGAGAGAAGTAGCTCGGGTGGTTGAGCTGCCGCCGGGCCGGACAGCGGAACCAGCTGCCACCTTAGCTCCTTCTGCCGGCCCCCGCTCACCTCTGGCAGCTCTCCATCTAAAAACCTCGCTCCTGCCACTCGCTGGCCTCACTTGTGTCCTTAAATTCCGACAGCACGATTGAGGTTACTCGGCTGTGGGAATTTAAGGATTTGCAGGAAGCCACTGACATGAGCGAAGTCGGCGAACGGCAGGTGACAGGTGTTCCGACGGAGAGCACTGCCAAAGAGAAGTGGCGGCCAGTTCTGCTGTCGGGTCCCGGTGGCCGCTCGCAGCTCCCCGAGCTGCTTCTATCCCCAGCAACAGTACATGGCTTCGCGCCCGGAGAGCTACGGTAGCGGTGAGTGAGTGAGTTACTGGCAGTATCCCCGACACCCTCCTTCTCAACACTCGTGCCCTCCCCACAACATTACCCCTGGCACAGACTCACCACACGCTGTGAAAGGAACTGTTCCCCCAATTGGTCCCTTGAACAAGTGTTGTCATTCAATAAGATGACAACTGATTCAACTATTCCCTGTAGTCCCGTTTTTCCCACCATCTCTCCATCTCTCCATCTGCGATCACTCTTCAGCCCCCCACCCATTCAGTAATTCAGAATAAATGAGACTAGGAGGCCTTGGGCAAATTGAATTGTCACTGTTTTGAATTTTTTTTTTTAACGGAGAGAACAATCTGCGCATGTGCGGTTTAATTTTTTTTAAGCCGACTGAGTGCCTACCCTGAGTAATTACTCATGGCACGTGCCACTGTGGGTATTGACATTCCCCACCATTAAAGCTGGTGTTGCCTCAAAAAGGCAGCTAATATCATCAGAGACTTACACCACCCTTGCCACACTTTCATCTTGCTACTATCATTGGGAAGACAGCACAGGAGCTTGAGAACCATGTTCAAGGCAGTTTCTGCCCAGCGATCAACCAGGCTTATGAACACTGCTCTACACTATCCACCAGCCTACCTCAGCACAAACTTTATTTTGGTTGCACTGCATACAATGGTTTTGAATTATTGTGGTCTATTTATCAAGCATTACTGATTATTAATTAATTGTATTATTGTACAGTAAACCCTCATTTTAGCAGTCATAGTTCATTTGCGGTCTGTATAATAATTGAACACTCTTGACAGAAGACTCTTGACTCATGAATACCGAGTGACTGCTATACTGTTGATAGTGTTGGATTAAAGTGAGACCATCTTCTCTCCCAGGTACAAAGACAATTGTAAAAGTGTTATCCCTGGTGGCCTGCCATATACTAATGCCTAAATGAAAATCACTAATCATAAGATCATAAGTGATAGGAGCAGAATTAGGCCATTCGGCCCCTCAAGTCTACTCCACCATTCAATCATGGCTGATCTATCTCTCCCTCCTAACCCCATTCTCCGGCCTTCTCCCCATAACCTCTGACACCCGTACTAATCAAGAATCTATCTATCTCTGCCTTAGATATATTTATCTACTGACTGCCTCCAAAGCCTTCTGTGGCAGAGAATTTCACAGATTCACCAGATAATAACTAGATTATCTGATCATTATGACAATATAGCTCTTGGTGTAAGTTTGGTGTGAGTGTATTAGCTCTGTGTGTGCTGCACAATAGTAATTAGATTACAAAAACAAAATATTGACAGTGACGCAAATTGAGACTCCTACAAAGAGATGGGAAAGATACTGCACAAATGCAAGTCTTTCTTTTAACATTTCTATTAAGAGAGATTACGATCTAAATTGATAATCTTCCGTATTCCAGAATATATTGTTGGCATTCACATATTCTACTGAAGTTATCAGATATTTTACTGTTAAAAAATGAACATTTCTTAGTCCACAATCTGAAGCCCTGTGTAAGAAAGAACTGCAGATGCTGGTTTAAATCGAAGGTAGACACAAAATGCTGGAGTAACTCAGTGGGTGAGGCAGCATCTCTGGAGAAAAGGAACGGCCTACGTTTCGGGTCAAGACCCTTCTTCAGACTGAGAAAGTTCTTGACCCGAAACATCGCCCATTCCTTCTCTCCAGAGATGCTGCCTCACCCGTTGAGTTACTCCAGCATCTGAAGCCCTGTGTTGTTTTCTTATACAATTTATAGCATATTTTCAACGTGAGGAATGCATAGATCTCCTGTTCAGCCTTGACAATGCATTAATGCTTCAAAATGTAGGAAATGCAAGGCTGAATTACTCTTTCAGCTGTTATTATTATAAACAAAGATAACAATCTTGATCAATCAATTCGTGACAGCTCGAAGAACCATCACAAAGTATTTTTTAACCAAGCAAGGGGGAGTAGCAACATTATAGCAAAAATTGCAGGATTAATGACAGTGTATAGAGCACCGCTGACAGATATATCATCGCATTTTCCTTTTAATGGATCTTGCCTATCATGCTGTCAATAAATCTCCCTTTGAATGATGGCTTTGCTTCAGTGTTAGACACATTAACCCTTGAAATACCATTATTGTTTAAATGTGTCTTAGTGCAAACACAAAGGAGTGATAATGTGGCATTTGGCAACCAAGGAGCCAACATGGTGTGGCTGCCGCCTCCACAAATCATGAGACCTGTTGTCTCGTCATTTTGGCCTGGTCCTCACAGTCAACCCTAATCACCAGTGTAGTCAAGAGAGGGGCTTACTCTGGCCCCGTTATCTTCTTTAAATGAGGATTGATCCTTAAAATATTGGTGGAATGCCTGAGTATCAGATGGCAAGGTGGTGCAGCGGTGGAGCTGCTGCCTTCAAGTGCCAGAGACCTGGGTTCGATCCTGACTACGGGTGATATCTGTACGGAGTTTGTACGTTCTCCCATGTGGTTTCATATTGGGTTCTCCAGTTTCCTTCCACATTCCAATGACATGCAGGGGTGTAGGTTGTGTAAGAAGGAACTGCAGATGCTGGGTTGATCCGAAGAAAGACACGAAAAGCTGGAGTAACTCAGTGGGACAGGCAGCATCTTCGGAGAGAAGGATTGGGTGGCGTTTCGGGTCGACACGTCTGAAGAAGGGTCTCGACCCGAAACATCACCCATTCCTTCTCTCTGGAGATGCTGCGTGTCCCACTGAGTTACTCCAGCTTTTTGTGTCTTTCTTCAGGGGTGTAGGTTAATTGGCTTTTGCAAACTGTCCATAGTGTGTAGGATAGAACTAGAGTAAGGGTGATTGCTGGTCGGTGCGGACTTGGTTGGCTGAAGAGCACATTTCCATACCTGACCACTAAAATAAAAAAATAAACAGATTAAATGAATGTCACTCATTCCAAACAATACATTACATCAAAGAGGTAGATGAACACTGCTTTCTGGTTGTGGAAATCCTCCAACAACCAGAGAGCAGTGCTGAACTACTATCTACCTCTTTGATGTGCCTCGGACCAGACTTTGCTGGCTTTACCCTGCATTGAACATTATTCCCTAATCATGTATCTATACAATGTAATGGATTGATTGTAATCATGTCTTGTCTTTCTGATGATTGGTTAGCATGCAACAAAAAGCTTTTCACTGTATCTCGATTCACTTGTAGGATATTGCTAATGTGCGGGGATCGCTGGTTGCCGAGGTCTCCGTAGGCCGAAGGGCCTGTTTTATATTGAAACTCCTCATGGTTCATTTTACACCTTAAAGGGCCTGTCCCACTTAGGCAATCATTTTGGTGACACCACAACCACACAGGCAACAGCCAAAGACAACCTACGTCCACCTGCGACAAGCTACGACAAGCAACTATTCTGTCGGCGACAACTGAAGACAATTCAGTTGCCGGTACCTGTCGCAGTTTGATGTAGGTTGACATAGGTAGTCGCCAATGGAATTCACCAAAGTCAGCACCCGGGGAGAACCAACAATAACTAGCGGCAACCTGCCTCAACCTGGCAACAACTGGCAACAGCATCTACGACAGGAGAAGGCAAGCTGCGATAAGCCCACAGTCGCCGAAAAGTTTTGAACATTTCAAAATCCAACGGCAACCAGTAAAACATTATGACTCTTTAGGCGACTTGAGGAGATTACTCACGACCATACAGGCGTCACCCCGGCAACCATGTGGCAATAGCCTAATCGCCTGTAGTCGCCGAAAAAAATCGCTTAAGAGGGACAGGGGCATAATTTGTGTATCGGGCAATTGATTTTAGGAGGACAACATTTGAAAGGTTGTACTTCTGCGGTGCAGTGGATGAGGAGAGGATGTTTTCACTAGTGGAAGAGTCTAGGACCACTCAGAATAAAAAGACTTATCTTTAGAAAGGATATGATGAGGAATTTTGTCAGAGCATGATGAATCTGTGAAATTTATTGGCACAGAAGGCTGTGGAGGCTATGTCAATGGATATTTTTAAGGAGGACATTGATATGTTCTTGATTAGTACGGGTGTCAGGGTTTATGGGGAGAATAGACAATAGACAATAGACAGTAGGTCATTCGGCCCTTTAAGCCAGCACCACCATTCACTTTGATCATGGCTGATCATCCACAACCAATACCCCGTTCCTGGCCTCCCCATATTCCTTGACTCAGCTATCTTTAACAGCTCTATCTAACTCTCTCATGAAAGCATCCAGAGAATTGGCCTCCACCGTCTTCTGAGGCAGAGAATTCCACAGATTCGCAACTCCCCTGGTGAAAAAGTTTTTTCCTCATCTCCGTTCTAAATGGCCTACCCCTTATTCTTAAACTGTGGCCCCTGGTTCTGGACTCGCCCATCATTGGGAACATGTTTCCTGCCTCTAGTGCGTCCAATCCCTTAATAATCATATATATTTCAATAAGATTCCCTCTCATCCTTCTAAATTCCAGTGTATAAAGCCCCATCGCTCCATTCTCTCAATATATGACAGTCCCGCCATCCCAGTAATTAACCTTGTGAACCTACGCTGCACCCCCTCAATAGGAAAAATGTCCTTCCTCAAATTTGGAGCGCACAATACTCCAGGTGTGGTCTCACCAGAGCCCTGTACAACTACAGAAGGCAGGAGAATGGGGCTGGGAGGGAAAGATAGAGCAGCCATAATTGAATGGCAGAGTAGACTTAATGGACCGAATGGCCTAATTCTGCTCCTAGAACTTACGGACATGAATTTATGTCTGTGCAAAGCCTAGTTTCAACATAACAACCACAAATCCAAGTATTGTATTACTAACTCCAAATGCACACAGCTATCTTCAAAGTTTGGTTCCATGATATGTAATATAATATCTGTAAACAATTCTTTGTGGCATCTAACATGTTATTTTCTTGTCTTTGAAGTAGTCTATAAATGAGCAGCAGAATGGTACTTTTGGAGGTTAGAGGTGTAAACCTCTTTGACATCAAAATGTCACACAAAGTATATTTACTGCAATTATTTTTCATTCCTAATAAGATGCTTATGTCTGCATGTTAAGAATTACTCTTTTGAAGATACACCAAGAATAACAGTCTTTGATGTTGCCCAGTTGTGGTGAAAGAAAGTAAATTAGAACAAAGGACAAGTTAAAACTCCTTTAAAATGAATGGAGATGCATTGCAAAGATTTCTGCACAGTCCCAGTACTTTTTATAACTAAAACAAGCAATTCAGATCACTCTAAAAAGAAAAACATTTTCATACATAATCCTTTAAAAATTAGTACTACACATTAGCATTAAATGTGCTCAGTATTGTACCACAAATAAAGGCTCTTTCATCTGATTGCAGATTTCTAATTACGGCTATTATTAAGACTGCAGTTTAAATGAGGAATTTAATTCATTCTCTCTTACGTAGTTGGAATCTATTTTTTAAAAAAACAACACATCCTCAAATGGTGAAAGCATTTTTTTAAAGCTTTTTTTGAGGTCAAGATTTTGAGATGCATCATTCAATCGATTATGAAAAATCAATAATTAACTTTACACATTCACCAGTCTTTCAAAGCTTTAAAGTCAATGGAAGTCGTAATCAGGAGAATTTAAAAAATGCAGTGTAATCCAACCTGTAGTGAGGATTCACTCAAAACTGAACAATATAAATGGGTCATACAGTTAGACAGGAAAGGCCTTCAACCTTTAATAATTGAACAAAATCTCAATTGGACAAAAACTCCATGTCCCTGGAACTTTTTAAAATGAGTTTTTAAACAGGTTGTGACCTGCAATAAATGACTGTGTGTTTCCTTTCTCCAACCCTTTTTGTCTACATTCACAAAGATAAATCTTTGGCTCCACCAAATATGAATTTATCCATAAAGTCTTTGGAACTGTCAAAGTTCTATTTTCTTTGGAACTGTCAAAGTTCTTTTTTTTTGCTGGATTAAACCATTTATCCATTAAAAAAAAACTTGTTTTCCCAGCAAAACACCATGGCATGATAATGGACAAAACATCAAACTGGTGGAGTTTCCTTGATGAAGAATAGAATAATTCACTAACAGAGGGCTCAGAAGGAAGTATTTCATTGCCTTGACAAGATGGAAATTAAAAATATAAAGACACATAAAGTTGTGTGCATGTGCGATTGAAAATGAGAAGAGGATTTGGGCTAAATTTAATCAAATTGCCATGGTGTGAATGTTGTATTATTAGAAAGGAAACACAAAGACTTAAGACTCTTGCCTTCCAACACAGTGAGGAGGTGCTTGGTGAACTCACTGTGGTGGATGTTAATTTGTGTTTATTGTGTTTTGTTTTTTATTAAATGCATGACTGCCAGGAACGAAATTTCGTTCAGACCGAAAGGTCTGAATGACAATAAAGGATACTTTACTTTTTACTTTTTTTAGTAAGAATATGGGCACCATATCTGAGGAAGGATGTGCTGGCTCTGGAGAGGGTCCAGAGGTGGTTTACAAGAATAATCCCAGGAATGAGTAGGTTAACCTATGATGAGCTAGCATTTAGAAGAATTCAATTCAATTCAATTCAATTCAAATTTAATGTCATTGTACAGATACAGGTATGGGTACAACAAAATGCAGTTTAGTGTCAGTACGTAGTGATAGCAATGTTTAGATAAGTACAGATAAATAAATACAGAAAAATAAATACAGATGTGGGAATCTATCGGCGGGACTCCGAGTTCAGCAGTGCGATGGTGTTATTGTAGAAGCTACTCCTCATCCTGCTGGTGCAGGACCTGAGGCTCCTGTACCGCCTCCCCGATGGTAGGAGGGCAAACAGTCCATGGTTAGGGTGGGAGGGGTCCTTGATGATCTTCCCAGCCCATCTCAGACACCGTTTTCGGTGGAGGGCATCCAAGGCAGGGAGCGGGGCACCGATGATGTACTGGGCGGTTTTCACCACCCGTTGTAGTGCCTTCCTGTCTGCTACGGTGCAACTGCTGTACCATACCGTAAAGCAGGTGGTCAGGATGCTTTCAACGGTACAGCGGTAAAAGTTGGTCAGGATATGGGGGGACAGTTGGGCTTTTTTGAGCCTCCTCAAGAAGTAAAGGCGCTGCTGCGCCTTTTTGATCAGCTTGGAGGTGTTGAGGGACCAGGACAGATTCTCCGAGATGTGTACCCCGAGGAATTTGTAGTTGGAGACACGCTCCACCTCAGTCCCGTTTATATGGGGGGTGTGTCTGCCCCCTCTGTTTTTTCTGAAGTCGACAATGATTTCCTTCATCTTCTGGGAGTTGAGGACGAGGTTGTTATTGACACACCAGGTTGTCAGGTGCTGGACCTCCTCCCTGTAGGCTGACTCGTCGTTGTCGCTGATCAGTCCTACCACCGTGGTGTCGTCGGCAAATTTTATGATGGCGTTGGACCTAAACTTAGGGATGCAGTCATGGGTGAAGAGAGAGTAGAGGAGAGGACTGAGCACACAGCCCTGTGGCACGCCAGTGTTCAGTGTTATAGTGGAGGAGGTGAGGTTGTTGATCCTAACAGACTGAGGTCCGTTAGTGAGGAAATCCAGTGTCCAATTGCAGAGGGAAGTGGAGATGCCAAGACCGCTGAGTTTGGTGATCAAGCTAGCGGGCATGACAGTGTTGAAGGCGGAACTGAAGTCAATGAACAGCAGCCTGATGTAGGTGTTATTGCTGTCCAGGTGGGTCAGGGCAGAGTGTAGGGCCGCCAATATGGCGTCCTCTGTAGACCTGTTGGTCCGGTAGGCAAACTGATGGGGGTCCAGTGTGGGGGGGAGGCTGGCTTTGAGGTGAGCCAGGATCAGCCGCTCAAAGCACTTGGCGATGACAGGGGTGAGTGCCACTGGCCGGAAATCGTTGAGACTCCCTGTCGCTGATTGTTTGGGCACTGGCACAATGGTAGATGTCTTGAGGCAAGTGGGGACGACACCCTGGGCCAGTGACAGATTGAAAATGTCAGTGAGGACCAGGGATAGTTGTCCAGCACATGCCCTGAGCACCCGCCCGGGGATGCCATCGGGGCCGGCAGCTTTGTGCTCATTCACCTTGCTCAGTGCATCTTGTACAGCAGAGGTGGAGAGACTGAGGGGTTGTTCATGCGGGGGTGGAGCAACTTTGATGGCTGGGGTTTTGTTGTCCCGGTCAAAGCGGGCGTAGAAATGGTTTAGCTCGTCAGGAAGGGAGGCATTGTCTGGGGGGGGAGTGTTAATTTTATGGTAATCGGCAATGGATTTTATTCCTTGCCACATGCGCCTGGGGTCAGAGTTATTTCGGAAATGCTCCTCGATCCGCCGTTTGTGATTGAGTTTAGCATTCCTAATTCCCTTTTTCAGATTGGCCCTGGATGAGCTGTATCCCTCAGCATCGCCAGATTTGAAAGCGGCGTCGCGAGCCTTCAGCAGGAGTCTGACCTCCCTGCTCATCCACGGCTTCTGGTTAGGGAAGGTCCTTATTACTTTGTGGGTAGTGACGTTGTCCGTGCAGAATTTTATGTAGTCCAGAACGGTTGAGGTGTATGAGTTGATGTCCACTTGGGAGTTGAAGGTGGCCTGGGTGGCAAACAGACTCCAGTCTGTTTGCTGAAACTGTTCCTGTAAGACAGAGACAGCCCCCTCAGGCCAGACCTTCACTGTCCTCGCGGAAGGTTTCACACGTCTGATCAGAGGTGTGTATTTGGGGAGCAGGAACAGAGAGAGGTGGTCAGACTGTCCCAGGTGGGGGAGGGGGAGGGCTTTGTATGCTTCAGTAATGTTGGTGAATACTAGGTCCAGAGTCTTGTTTCCTCTGGTTGGGCAGGAGACATGTTGGTGGAATCTGGGGAGTACAGTTTTAAGGTTGGAGTGGTTAAAATCACCTGCAACAATAAAAGCCCCCTCTGGGTGTGCAGTTAGTTGTCTGCTGATAGCAGCCTGCAGCTCTTCCATTGCTAGCCTGGCATTAGCATCCGGGGGTACATAGACTGCAGTGATAACAGTCGATGTAAATTCCCAGGGCAGATAGAAGGGCCTGCACTTTATCATCAGGTATTCCAGGTCAGCAGAGCAGTGACTACCAATCCTGACAGCGTCTGTACACCATGTGTTATTCACATAAATGCACAGTCCGCCGCCCTTGGTCTTACCGAGGGGGGACCATTGAAACATACAGAATAGTGAAAGGCTTGAATAGAGTGGATGTGGAGAGAATGTTTCCACTAGTGGGAGAGTCTGGGACCAGAGGTCCTCAGAATTAAAGGACGTTCTTTTAGGAAGGAGTTGAGGAGAAATGTATTTAGTCAGAGGGTGGTGAATCTGTGGAATTCTATGCCACAGAAGACTGTGGAGGCCAAGTCGGTGGATAGAGTCATAGAGTGATACCATGTGTAAACAGGCCCATCGGCCCAACTCACCCAAACAGGCCAACAACGTGGACAGAAAATTGGTTGGCAGACAGGAAGCAAAGAGTAGGAGTGAACGGGTCCTTTAGGGAATGGCAGGCAGTGACGAGTGGAGTACCGCAAGGCTCGATGTTGGGGCCACAACAGTTTACCATAAATATTAATGATTTGGAAGAGGGAATTAGGAGCAACACTAGCAAGTTTGCGGATGACACAAAGCTGGGTGGCAGTGTGAACTGTGAAGAGGATGTTAGGAGGTTGCAGGGTGACCTGGACAGATGCAGTATAATATAAATAAATGTGAGGTTATCCACTTTGGCGGCAAAAACAAGGGCGCAGATTAAAGACAATAGACAATAGACAATAGGTGCAGGAGTAGGCTTACTCCTTATTCTTAAATTGTGGTCCCTGGTTCTGGACTCCCTCAACATTGGGAACATGTTTCCTGCCTCTAGTGTGTCCAAGCCCTTAACAATCTTATATGTTTCAATGAGATAGCCTCTCATCCTTCTAAACTCCAGAGTGTACAAGCCCAGCTGCTCTATTCTCTCAGCATATGACAGTCCCGCCATCCCGGGAATTAACCTTGTCAAACTACGCTGCACTCCCTCAATGGCAAGAATGTCCTTCCTCAAATTAGGGGACCAAAACTGCAAACAATACTCCAGTTGTGGTCTCACTAGGGTTCTGTACAACTGCAGAAGGACCTCTTGGCTCCTATATTCGATTCCTCTTGTTATAAAGGCCAGCATGCCATTTGCTTTCTTCACTGCCTGCTGTACCTGCATGCTTACTTTCATAGACTGATGTACAACGGCCCCCAGATCCCGTTGTACTTTCCCTTTTCCCAACTTGATACCATTTAGATAGTAATCTGTCTTCCTGTTTTTGCTACCAAAGTGGATAACCTCACATTTATCCGCATTAAACATCATCTGCCATACATCTGCCCACTCCCCCAACCTGTACAAGTCACCCTGAATTCTCATAGCATCCTCCTCACAGTTCACACTGCCACCCAGCTTTGTGTCATCTGCAAATTTGCTAATGTTACTTTGAATCCCTTCATCCAAATCATTGATGTATATTGTATATAGCTGCGGTCCCAGCACCAAGCCTTGCGCCACCCCACTAGTCACTGTCTGCCATTCTGAAAGGGACCCGTTAATCCCTACTCTTTGTTTCCTGTCTGCCAACCACTTCTCTATCCATGTCAGCACTCTACCCCCAATACCATGTGCCCTAATTTTGCCCACTAATCCCCTATGTGGGACCTTATCAAATGCTTTCTGAAAGTCCAGGTACACTACATCCACTGGCTCTCCCTTGTCCATTTTCCTAGTTACATCTTCAAAAAATTCCAGAAGATTAGTCAAGCATGATTTCCCCTTCGTAAATCCATGCTGATTAGGACCGATCCTGTTACTACTATCCAAATATGCGGCTATCTCATCTCTTATAATTGCCTCCAGCATCTTCCCCACCACCGATGTCAGGCTAACTGTTCTATAATTTCCCATTTTCTCTCTCCTGCCTTTCTTAGAAAGTGGGATAACATTAGCTACCCTCCAATCCACAGGAACTGATCCTGAGTCTATAGAACATTGGAAAATTATCACCATTGCATCCACGTTTTATAGAGCAACTTGCTTAAGTACCCTGGGATGCAGACCATCAGGCCTTGGGGGATTTATCAGCCTTCAGTCCCATCAGTCTAACCAACACCATTTCCTACCTAATGTGGATTTCCTTCAGTTTCTCTGTCACCCCAGATCCTCTGGCCACTACTATATCAGGAAGATTGTGTGTGTCCGCCATAGTGAAGACAGATCCAAAGTACCTGTTCAACTCATCTGCCATTTCCTTGTTCCCCATAATAAATTCACCTTTTTTGGTCTTGACTAATTTTTGGTCTTGACCAAGGGTCCAACTTTGGTCTTGACTAATTTTTTCCTCTTCACATACCTGAAGAAGCTTTTACTAACCTGCTTTATATTCTTGGCTAGCTTATCTTCGTACCTCATCTTTTCTTCCCGTATTGTTTTTTTTTGGTTATCTTCTATTGTTCTTTAAACATTACCCAATCCTCTTGCTTCCCGCTCGTCTTTGTTACGTTGTACTTTTTCGCTTTAATTTTTATACTGTCCCTGACGTCCCTTGTCAGCCATGGTCGTCCCTTTCTCCTTTGGAATCTTTCTTCCTCCTAGGAATGAACTGATCCTGCACCTTCTGTATTATTCCTAGAAATACCTGCCAACGTCTTATACAACTGCAACATGACCTCCCAACATCTGTACTTAATACTCTGACTGATTAAGGGCAAAGTGCCAAATGCCTGTTTGACCACCTTATCTACCTGTGACTCGATTTTCAAGGAACCTTGCACCTGTACTCCTAGATCCCTATGCTCCACAACACTACCCAGAGGCCTACCATTTACTTTATTTGACGTCCCAAAATGCAACACCTCACACATCCCTGTATTAAATTCCATCAAACATTCCTCCACCCGCCTGGCCAATCAATCCAGACATGCTGCAATCGTTCACAACCATCTTCACTATCTGCAAACCCACTAACTTTTGTATCATCAGCAAACTTTCTTGCCCTGTATGTCCTCACCCAAATCATTGATGTAAATGACATATAGTAATGGGCCCAGCACCGAACCCTGAGGCACACCACTAGTCACAGGCCTCCAGTCTGAGAAGCAACCTTTCACCATCATCTCTGCATTCTTCCATGGAGCCAATTTGCTATCCATTCAGCCATCTCTCCTTGGATCCCATGCGATCTAACCTTCCAGAGCAGCCTACCATGCAGAATCTTGTCGAACGCCTCAATGAAGACCATGCACACAACATCTACAGCTCTGCCTCATCAACATTTTTGGTCATGTCTTCAAAAAAATCAATCAGATTTGTGAGACACGACCTCCTACATGCAAAACCATGCTGACTATCCCTAATTAGCCCTTGCCCATCCACATCCCAATATAACCTATCCCTCCGAATACTCTCTAGTAACATTGCAACTACAAATGTTAGGCTCACCTGCCTATAGGAAATTCCCAGCATTTTCCCTGCAGCCCTACATGAAAAGAGGCACGACATTTGCCACCCACGATTCTTCCGGCACCACTCCTGTATTTAAGGTAGACTCGTAAATTTCAACCAGAGCTCCCTCAATTTCCCCTCTAGCTTCCCGCAATGTCCTCGGATATATCTGATCAGGCCCTGGTAATTTGTCTACCTTCATACACAAAGTACCTTCAGTACTTCTTCAACACTGACTATACTCATTGCACTTCCATTGACTGCCCCAGGTTCCTCCATCCTACGGTCTTTCTCCTCAGTAAATACTGAGGAGAAATATTCATTGAGGACCTTACCCATCTCCTGTGGCTGCACACAGAGGTGACCGCTTTGATTCCAGAGAGGCCCCACACTCTCTCCAGTTACCCTTTTCCCCCTTATGTATTTATATAATCTTTTTGGATTGTCCTTATTACTTTATCTGCATAATATGAAAGAAGGAACTGCAGATGCTGGTTTTAACCGAAGATAGACACAAAAAGTTGGAGTAACTCAGCGGGACAGGCAGCATCTCTGGAGAGAAGAAATGGGTACTTCAAAGTAAACATATCTTGAGGAGATTTTGCAGTGGAGCAGACAAAATGTGTAAGAAGGAACCAGATGCTGGTTTAAACCAAAGATAGACACAAAAAGCTAGAGTAACTCAGCGGGACAGGCAGCATCTCTGGAGAAAGGAAGGGTCTTGATCCGAAACATCACCCATTCCTACTCTCCAGAGATGCTGCCTGTCTCGCTGAGTTACTCCAGCTTTTCGTGTCTATCTTTACTTGATCTGCATTATGTTATGCAAATAAATGTTACCACAATGCATGGTACACATGCATGATCTTGCACATTACAGTCTGAGAAGATTTTTGAACAAACCAGGCAAATCTTGTTTCCTTTTTCCCTGACTCTCAGTCTGAAGAAGGGAATGAAATGTCACCTATTCCTATTTATCCAGAGATGCTGTCTGACCCAGAGTTAATCCAGGTTTTTGTGTCTATCTTCGTTCTAAAGCTCTCTGTGTTTTCCACGTATAACTCTGCAGTCTCCACTTCTTATTCCCCTGGACATTAGCAAACCACAGGGGTACTTAGGACACTTTGCCAACAATGATGGAATGGCAAAGAAAATGAAGCTGCCCAAACAAATGAATTTTTGCTGAGCTAAAATTCATAATTAGTCACAATAACGGTAACCTTGGCATAATGATAAAATAAAATGCGCGAGTCCTTCAGTTCTTACATGGAACAGCTGGAGGTGTGTTTCATGACCATCAATATTGTAGATATTGAGGACAATGGTGAAAGTATGACAGTCCTTAATAAAGCTGTAGAATTGTGCAGGAAAGTAATCACATTGACGCAGATATATATGTGGCTCTGGCGGATCTCCTGGTGCTTGACACAATAAAATATGTTTCAACCGATGTGATGATGGAGAGATTGCAGGATCGTTTCAATCTTAGAAGCCTATAAATTCAGAACTAGAAACAAATGTCAGAGGAGCCCATTATATAGCTGCTTTGAAGGGTGTGTCCTTGAAGAATGGAGCTTGGATACTTATGTTTCTGTCCCACTTAGGCAATTTTTTAGGTGACTATGCTCTCGCCACGTGGTCTCCTCAGTCGACCAAAGAGTCATACCATTTTTCTGGTTGGCGCTGGATTTTGAAATGTTCAAAACATTTTGGCGACAGTCGACGCCCGTGGGCATGGCGCCAACGATCGTAGCCTGACATAGTTGCTGTCGCCAGGATGACGTAGGTTGTCGCCAGGATGATGTAGGTTGTCGCCGGTGCTGACTTCAGTGAATTCCATTGGCGACTACCTACGTCAACCGGCGACAGGTAACGACGACTGATTTGTCTTATCTTGTCGTAGCTTGTCGTTGGTGGCCGTAGGTTGTCGTAGGTGTGGTCATAAGTGGACGTCCTATGGGTTCCATTTGTCGGTAGCTTGACGTTGACTAGGAGGTAGGTTGTTGTAGACAATGTCATAGACATTGTCGTAGGAGGGGTCCAGACGCCGCTTTTTCAGCGACCTGCTATGACTATCACAGTTGCCGAAAAAGTCGCTTAAGTGGGACAAGTCCATTACTCAACAAGGGTGGGACAGGTTGTTGTGGGTTTCAGTGGCTGAGTAAGTTAAAACTAAGTTAATAAATGCACGATGCTTAATGTTTGAGTGCAAATGGGACAAAGTCAGCATGGATTTATGAAAGGTAAATCATGTCTGACGAATCTTTCGAGGATGTAACTAGTAGCGTGGATAGGGGAGAACCAGTGGATGTGGCGTATCTGGATTTCCAGAAAGCTTTCGACAAGGTCCTACATAAGAGATTAGTATACAAACTTAAAGCATATGGCATTGGGGGTTCAGTATTGATGTGGATAGAGAACTGGCTGGCAAACAGGAATCAAAGAGTAGGAGTAAACGGGTCCTTTTCACAATGGCAGGCAGTGACTAGTGGGATACCACAAGACTCAGTGCTGGGACCCCAGCTATTTACAATATATATTAATGATCTGGATGAGGGAATTGAAGGCAATATTTCCAAGTTTACGGATGACACTAAGCAGGGGGGCAGTGTTAGCTGTGAGGAGGATGCTAGGAGACTGCAAGGTGACGTGGATAGGCTGGGTGAGTGGGCAAATGTTTGGCAGATGCAGTATAATGTGGATAAATGTGAGGTTATCCACGTTGGTGGCAAAAAACAGGAGGGTAGACTATTATCTGAATGATGGCAGATTAGGAAAAGGGGAGATGCAGCGAGACCTGGGTGTCATGGTACACCAGTCATTGAAAGTAGGCATGCAGGTGCAGCAGGCAGTGAAGAAAGCGAATGGTATGTCAGCTTTCATAGCAAAAGGATTTGAGTATAGGAGCAGGGAGGTTCTACTTCAGTTGTATAGGGTCTTAGTGAGACCACACCTGGAGTATTGCGTACAGTTCTGGTCTCCAAATCTGAGGAAGGACATTATTGCCATAGAGGGAGTGCAGAGAAGGTTCACCAGACTGATTCCTGGGATATCAGGACTGTCTTATGAAGAAAGACTGGATAGACTCGGTTTATACTCTCTAGAATATAGGAAATTGAGAGGGATCTTATAGAAACTTATAATATTATTAAGGGGTTGGACAGATTGTTCCAGATGTTGGGGAAGTCCAGGACAAGGGGTCACAGCTTAAGGATAAGGGGGAAATCCTTTAAGACCGAGATGAGAAAGACTTTTTTCACACAGAGAGTGGTGAGTCTTTGGAACTCTCTGCCACAGAGATTAGTTGAGGCCAGTTCATTGGCTATATTTAAGAGGGAGTTAGATGTGGCCCTTGTGGCTAAGGGGATCAGGGGGTATGGAGAGAAGGCAGGTATGGGATACTGAGTTGGATGATCAGCCATGATCATATTGAATGGCGGTGCAGGCTCGAAGGTCCGAATGGCCTACTCCTGCACCTATTTCCATGTTTCTATATTTCTATGTAAAATCACCACGCCAAAGAAAAGAGATTTGAAAAATGCTGAAAATTTTGAGCTGGTGCATGATGGTATTTTCATAACAGTGCATGGCTAGTTTAGTTTAGTTCAGGTTAGAGCTACAGCATGAAACAGGCCCTTCGGCCCACCGAGTCCACACCGACCAGCGATCCCTGCACATTAACAAAATCATACACAAACCAGGGAAAATTTATACCAAGCCAATTAACCTGCAAACCTGTAGGTCTTTGGAGTGTGGGAAGAAACCAAAGATCTTGGAGAAAATGCATGCAGGTCACGGAGAGTATGTACAAGCTCCGTACAGACAAGCACCCTTAGTCATGATGAAACCCGGGTCTCTGGCTCTACTGCTAAGCCACCGTGCCCCCAAAGGCATGGCTACTTGAGTTTGACTTTATTGTATCAATAGAACATAGAACATACTGTAGAACAGTACCGCACAAGAATAGGCCCAATGGGCTACAATATTTGTGTCAAAAATTAACCCCATCTCTTATCTACCTGCACAGAATCCATACAACTCCATTTCCTATCCATATCCATATACCTATCCAAAAGTCTCTTAAATGCCACAATCATATTTACCTCAACTACCACCACTGGCAGCCCATTTTAGGCACATTTTAGTAAATGTGCCCTGCATATCTTCTTTAAACTTTGCCCCTCTCACCTTATAACCACACCCCACAGTATTTGATTTATCCCAACCTGGGAAAAAGGCTCTGACTGTCTGCCCTATCTATGCCTCTTATAATTTTATATCCTTCTATCGGGTCTCCTTGCAATCTATCGGGTCTCCTTTGCGTTCATGAGAACATATAGTAATATCTTATCCAATTGTGTAGCATGTGAAACAAGGATTTTCACTGTCGCTCGGTAAACAAGACAATAATAAACCTAAACGTAAACAGCAATGGGAAAATCTGGCACTCACAGTTAGAATTAAGTAACATTAGTCAATTTGGGGTGAAAGATGAGATTGTAAGTAAAAGTTGCTGCTGATGTAATGAAATGAAAATTATCCATCATATGAATATAATTTCAGGACAATTCTAAAACAAATGAACAAACAGATTATTGTGCAAAACTACCATGCAGGCCAGAATAATATCAGCCGTGTAGATTATCAGGGTGACAACACATTGCATAAAATTACAGAGGAGTGGTTGATATAAGATTGAAGTTGATGAAAAACATGAATAGTAAACCTTAAACAGCATAAATGCCACTAACAGTAATAATGATAAATGTAGTCATTATAGAATTAAAGTGTACATTAATGATCAGTATATTAATAAGAAAACCAGTTAAGCTTGACTATTGATAGAAACATGCTCTTTTGCACATTAATTGAATTTAACATGGACAAAAACACAATGTCTAAAAGCTATGAAACAGCCATTGTTGGATGCAAAATGAGAAGCTGGTGCGACTTTGGTGGGGGAAGGATGGAGAGAGAGGGAATGCCGAAGTTACTTGAAGTTAGAGAAATCAATATTCAAACCACTGGGCTGTAAGCTGCCCAAGTGAAAAATATGAGGTGCTGTTCCTCCAATTTGTGTTTAGTCTCACTGACAATGGAGGAGACCTAGGACAGAAAGGTCAGTCTGGGAATGGGAAGGAGAATCAAAGTGTTTAGCAACCGGAAGATCAGGTATGTACAGGCGGACTGAGCGAATGTGTTCAGCGAAACGATCGGCCAATCTACATTTGGCCTCGTCAATGTATAAGGGTGCACATCTTGAACAATGGAGCAACATGCTATGTGATTTCTCACAATGATCATGGAGTATAGCTACCAATCATGGTATTTGCCTACTTACACATTTACTTTTTTCAGAAAATTAAACGTTGATTGGAAAAATGTGCACAGTGTGAACACTTTTCAAGTAGGTGTAGCTGAGCTGTATAGCAGTACACAGATGCAGGAGCTCAAATCAAGACACAGGGAACTGCAGATGCTGGAACCTAGATCAAAATACAAAATACAAAAAATGCTGGAGTAAGTCCGTGGGACAGACAACATCTCTGGAGAGAAGGGATTGGTGACGTTTCGGATCACAACCCTTCTTCAGAAGAACTCAGCAGGTCAGGCAGCATCTGTGGAGTGGGGTGGTTTATTACCTTCTACAGATGTTGCCTGAGTCACTGAGTTCCTCCAACACTCTGTGTTATATGGGAGCTCAAACATTATAGTGGCTCAGAGGTAAAGTTGCTGCCTAACAGCAACAGAGACCCCAATTCCATGCTGATTTTGGGAGCTGCCATATGGAGTTTGGACGCTCTCCCTGTGACCATGTGGGCTTTTTCCGGCTGCTCCAGTTTACTCATGTTCCAAAGACGTGCAGATCTGTAGGTTAATTGGCTTCTATAAATTGCCCCGAGTGTCTTGAACAGAACTGTGTGAACTAGTCATTGTTAGTCGGCCTGGACTTGGTGGGCCAAAGGGACTGTTTCCACATTGTATCTCTATCTAAACTAAAAAGTGATTTGAGGCAAACTGCAAGCCAATTTACCAGAGGCCTAAATCTGAAACATATGTACCAAAGGCTAAAATGGAGAACAGTTGAACAAAATGATGCCACACCCCATGTTGGTGTGAATAGCTAATTGAATAACATCCATAGTTGTGCCCCGAGCAGGTAAAATAGCCTGTATTTGAATTTCAATGGCAATGAACCATGCCTGCCCCCTATGTTGCAGGATATTTGTTGACTGAAATTACAGGGGGTAAGATTTTTCCCAAGTTTGATCTGTCACCTCATGTGAATATTAAAGATGGACAAAGAACACCATTGAAGAATCAACACTTCTTAGGAGCAAGACACAAAAAACTGGAGTAACTCAGCGGGACAGGCAGCTTCTATAGAGAGATGGAATGGGTGATGTTTCGGGTTGAGACACTTCTTCAGGCTGCATAGGAGCTATGTTCATTGTCAAGCTGCCTTCTGGTGGAAGGTTATCTCCAAAGTTCTTTTAGCCCATGACAGAAAGGTTTTACAGGGAGCCTTCTTGTTAACGTTTAACATTGTTAAAGCCTAAAATTTTCCATACACGTAAAAAAATGTTTTGATTGCAACTGTCACAGAGAGGAAAACGACTCTTTGTTAACTTTCTTGTTTACTGTATGTACAATTTATAGAAAACCTGGTGATAAAAAAATTCCACCACAGGATATTTGATAACCAAATTCCACCACCCATCTAAAGAAGGGTCTCGACCCGAAACGTCACCCATTCCTTCTCTCCAGAGATGCTGCCTGTCCCGCTGAGTTACTCCAGCATCTTGTGTCCACCACGGGATAGATTTAAATTAATAGTCTGCTGAATTGGGATGGATATGATGTCATGAATGGGTGAGACAGGGTAAGCGCTTTTATTTTGAAACATACAATGGCGCCCATTTTTTTGGTACTAATTTTTTTTTCTGTAACTTTTTCCAATCTTTTCAAATGGTTAGGGTAGGAAGATTAATCTGGATTTCTGGATTATTTGTTCAATGACATGATCATTATACCATTGTCTGAGAAAAAGTCTTGATAATAAATGAAGACTTATATCTGATGTTTTTAACTAAACATCAGATATAATTATTTCATGCTTATATCTGATGTTTAGTTAAAACATAAAATATGGCTCTTGGACGGCCAAAATCTTGATGGGATTTGTCTGCTTTTTGGATCCATTTATAAATTCAAGGTACTTACTACTCCAATTACCCATTTGAAAAAAAAAGCTCTCTGAATTGCAGGCTCTGTTTGATTATAGTAAAAGGAAAAATTGTTTTAAATAGTTTTTATGGAGCACTTATAAGTTGATAGGTTGCGCAGGAGCTCCATAAGTACATGGTCTGCAGTGTGGTTGCAAAATAACCATGCTTCACTGCTGTCAGTCATTCATTCCTATGCTATACTTAAACTGTTACATTTTCCAAAGTCCACAGACCTCCATAATTGAATATTCCATTCATGCCAATTTTAAGGTATGTTTTCCATTGTGACACCTTAAATCACTGCACTTTGCTGCCAACAGTCTAAGTGTACCTCATGTAAGTTTGCAGCCTTAAATTCCAATTCAATAATTATTATTATTATTATTTAACTTCTGTCAGTCATGTCAATTATAATCGCCATATCATATTGGCAGCTTCTTTTCTCTCTTTGCAAATAGTTACGGTAATGTAATTTTTGTTCCATTTATGGTAGAAAACATGGCCCGTACTGGCGAAAATAAAACAAACTGCTGGAGGAAATGAGTTGAGTTTACTCAAGTCAACAGGTTGAGTCAAGGTGTTCACTCAAGTCAACGGGAGGAACTCAACGGGTCAGGCAACATCTGTGGAAATAATGGTCAGATGATGTTTCGGGTAGGGATCCTTTTTCAGACTGAAGGCCCCCATCTCTCCATTTTGCTCCACAGATTCCACCTGATCCACGGAGTTCCTCCGGCAGTTTTATTGCTCAGGATTCCTGCATCTGTCGTCTCATCCGTCTCCATCTTAATGATGACCTGGATTTGCATGAAACCCATTTCTAGATAAGAGAAAAAAAGGAGAAAGAACTCACAATCCTGAGCTCTTTCCACAGATTACTGACAATTGATTACAAAAGCAATAAAATATATTTAGGAAAAACTCCGCTTTCAGGGATCGATTGAAGGATATATTCTTCTTCTTAGGCCTCTTTCGGTCATGGCTGACCATGGGTGTCTCCAGGGTGCTGTTCCCTATATGGAGGATGCCTGTACGTGACTTTGTTTGATGTGGGGAGACTGGTGCACAGACAGCCACCCCACGGTCCTTGACAGATCTGGGTCACGATCCAGTGGCATGGAGTCCAAGACGACCGGAGTCCCTTTTCTGTTGCAGCCTTCATCCGCCTTCCCAGCCGTTGTGACGCTCCACTAAGGATAGCCATTGTCCTCCGCCTGTTCCATCATTGAGGTCTTGGTCCATGAAAACAAAGATAACTTTCCTGCAGCGACAGAGGTACCACAAGGCTTGAAGAATAATGGCAGCATAACCTGGAGCACATACATTTCCAGTCCAGTAGTTTGTTGGATTTTGGCTCTATTCAGGAAAGACTGATTCACCAGAGGCATGTTCATAAGTTCATAATAGTTCATAAGTTCATCAGTTTATAAGTCATAGGAGCAGAATTAGGTCATTTGGCCCATCTAGTCTACTCCGCCATTTAATCATGGCTGATCTATATTTTCCTCTCAATCCCATTCGCCTGCCTTCTCCCCACAACCCCTGACTTGACCTCCACAGCCTTCTGATGCAATGAATTCCACAGATTCACCGCCTTCTGACTAACTAAATTCCTCCTCATCTCCTTACTAACGGTACGAAGGTAGACAAAAATGCTGGAGAAACTCAGCGGGTGAGGCAGCAACTGTGGAGCGAAGGAATAGGTGACGTTTCGGGTCGAGACCCTTCTTCAGACTGATGTTGGGGTGAGGGGGCGGGAAGAAGAAAGGAAGAGGCGGAGACAGTGGGCTGTGTGAGAGCTGGGAAGGGAGGGGAAGGAGGGAGAAAGCAAGGACTACCTGAAATTGGAGATGTCAATGTTCATACCGCTGGGGTGTACTAAAGATGCATTCTTTTATTCAGAGACTATGGCCTCAGGGCCGAGACTTCCACTAGTGGAAGCATCCTCTGCACATTCACTTTATCCAGGCCTTTCACTATTCATAGAAAGATAGAAACATAGAAACATAGAACATAGAAAAATAGGTGCAGGAGTAGGCCATTCGGCCCTTGGAGCCATTCAGTATGTTCATGTCTGATCATCTAAAATCAGTACCCCGTTCCTGCTTTTTCCCATATCCCTTGATTCCTTTAGCCCTAAGAGCTAAATCTGTCTCTCTCTTAAAAACATCCAACAAATTGGCCTCCAATGCCTTCTGTGGCAGAGAATTCCACAGATTCACAACTCACTGGGTGACATTTTTGTTTTCCTCATCTCAGTCCTAAATGGCCTACCCGCTTATTCTTAAACTGTGGCTCCTGGTTCTGAACTCCCCCAGCATCGGGAACATTTTTCCTGCATCTCTCCTGTCCAATCCTTTAAGAATGATATATGTTTCAATATGATCCCCTCTCATCCTTCTAAATTCCAGATAATACAAGCCCATTCGATCCATTCTTTCATCATATGTCAGGATGTCATTAGCTTTTTTCACTGCTTGCTGTACTTGCAAGCTTACTTTCAATGACTGATGCACAAGCACATCCTGGTCTCATTGCACCTCCCCTTTTCCTAATCTGACACCATTCAGATAATAATCTGCCTTCCTGTTTTTGCCACTAAAGTGGATAACCTCACATGTATCCATATTATACTGCATCTGCCATGGATCTGCCCACTCGCCCAACCTATCCAAGTCACCTTGCAGCCTCATAGCATCCTTATCGCAGCTCACACTGCCACTCAACTTTGTGTCATCCACAAACATGTAGATGTCACGTTTAATTCCCTCGTCTAAATCGTTCATATATATTGTAAATAATTGTGTTCCCAGCACCGAGCCTTGCGGCACCCCACTAGTCACTGCATTTGATAAATTTTAATGAGGTCTCATGATGCGGAGGCCAGTTCTTATCTGTCTGCATGTAATCCATATCCTTCCATTCCCTGCATATCCATGTGCCTATCCAAAAGCCTCTTCAATGCCTCTATCGTATCTGCCTCCACCACCACCTTAGGCAGCACATTCCAAGAACCATCCTTAAATTAACGCAAATAATTTTCCTTATAAAATTATATTCTTAAAAATAGATAAGGCAATTAACCAAATAGATACGGTTAGTTTGCTGTAACTACAGAAATTTCAAAATATAATTTTTATATTAAAATCCTTTATGATTATTTAAGGATTAGAGCGAGGACAATTTTTTTTTTCTTAACCCAAAATGTGACTGGAATCTGAAATTTCCTGTCTGATAGGGCAGTAAAGGAAGAAAGCTTTATCATGATTAATACAATACCTAGATGTATTCTTGAAGGAGGGAGAGAGATAAAGGTCTTGAATATGCAATTTGGTTAGGTAGCCCTTTAGAAACATAGAGCAATACAGCTCAGGAACAGGGCCTTCAGCGCACAATATTTGTGCTGAACATGATGCCAAGTTAAACTTGCCTCATCTACCTGTACATGATCCATATCCCTCTACATCATGCACTTGTATGTGCCTATCTAAAAGCCTCTGAAACACCACTGTCATATCTGCCTCAAACACCTCAAGAAATGCATTCCAGGCTCCCACCACTCTCTGTGTAAAAAACATGTCCCGCAGATCTATATAACTAAAAGTCTCATCTTGACTACATCCTGTCTGCACTGCATATTGATTTTAGAAAAAAACGCTACCCTATATCGCTATGAATTTTGGCCATTTTACTCACTGTCCTCCTCCGCTGAGGCAGCCCCGAGGATTTTTCTGATCGATGAAAAATAGAAAAGTTATGTGTGTTTTAAAAATCTTGACATCAGCTGATTGGTCCTCTTGCTTGTCAATCACCATGATGAAGGTAACGCCCCTTCTGGGGTGGGGGGGGGGGGGGAGCAGAACTATAACAACCCAGATGCCTGCACGTGTGTCAGTCACTCTGGAAGATCACGAGGGAAAGGCATGCCTTTCAGATTTTTTTTTTTTAAAGAGCAACCCCTGGATGATTAGGCCTGTACTAGCTCAGGAGTCCCTTCGTCCCATCAGTAAGAATTTCCCCTGCAAGTATTAAACCTCACCCCAGTATTTGAAGACTACTTGGAAAAGACTAGGGTTGTATTCATTAGTGTCTAGAAGGATGAGGGGAATCTTATAGAAACATATAAAATTATGAAAGGACTGGACAAGCTAGATGCAGGAAAAATGTTCCCAATGTTGGGCGAGTCCAAAACCAAGGGTCACAGTCTTAAAATAAAGGGGAGATCATTTAAGAGGTGAGAAAAAACTTTTTCACCCAGAGAGTTGTGAATTTATGGAATTCCCTGCCACAGAGGGCAGTGGAGGCCAAGTCACTGGATTGATTTAAGAGAGAGTTAGATAGAGCTCTAGGGGCTAATGGAGTCAAGGGATATGGGGAGAAGGCAGGCACGGGTTATCGATAGGGGCCGATCAGCCATGATCACAATAAATGGCCGTACTGGCTCGGAGGCCCCGAATGGCCTCCTCCTGCACCTATTTTCTATGTTTCTATGTTTCTATTTTTCTCCCTCCCTTCATTGGCTCCCTGTGGGATCCAGGCCTGGATAGACTTTCCCCCTTCATTGCTGTGATCTGCAGAAAAAGATGAAAAATGTCTGAAATTCATTCTCCACCCTCTCCCCCTTCTCTCTCACACTCTCACCTGTTTTGGGTAGAACTTCTGGAAGTTTCTGAGCTGTCAGCACACCAGGCCTGAGTGACTGAGCTGCCAGCCCACCAAGCCTGAGTGACTGCGCTGCCAGCCTACCAGACCTTAGTGACTGAGCTGCCAGCACACCAGGCCTGAGTGACTGAGCAGCCAGCCCACCAGGCCTTAGTGACTGAGCTGCCAGCCCACCAGGTCTGGGTGACTGAGCTGCCAGCCCACCAGGTCTGAGTGACTGAGCTGCCAGCCCAACAGGCCTGAGTGACTGAGCTGCCAGCCCACTAGCCTGAGTGACTGAGCTACCAGCCCACCAGGCCTGAGTGACTGAGCTGCCAACCCACCAGGCCTGAGTTACTGAGCTGATACTAGCCCTCGGGAAACCAGTCCTTTTGGCCCATAACACCCATACTAACTCTACAGCACGCCCCACTGGCCATCAATATTGGAATTGGTGGAGAGGTGGAATGTTGCGTTGGGGGACCAGCCCTCCCACTTAGTCTAGTATCCATTAAACTTTCCCCCTCTCACCTTATGCCCCCCAGAGCGGGAAGAACCTGCTGATGCTGGTTTAGATCGAAGATGGACACAAAGTGCTGGAGTAACTCAACGGGTCAGGCAGCATCTCTGGAGAAAAAGGACAGGTGATATTTTGGGTCAGAACTGTTTTTCAGAGTGAAAGTAGAAGGGGAGGCAACTGGAGGTAGGAAAAGCACTCTGGTGCCCTCTGGTGTTTCCACCCTAGTTCTGACTGTCTGCCCCAGTGCTTCTTAAGCTGGTGAATGGTTCACCCAAGGGTGAATGAAATTATTTTGGGGTTAATGAGGTAATTTATGTTTTTTGCTCACGTGACAAAATTAATTATACATAAAATTGTACACAAAGGAGAATAAGATGAAATACCAAAAAACATAAGAAAATTTTGTCCAGGGTGAATGAAATTTTGTGATAAAGACTCAAGGGTGAATGACACTTAAATAGTTTAAGAAGCACTGGTCTACCCTATCTTTGCCTCTCATAATCCCTATATAACTAAACGTCTTAGTCTTGTTTGTGCCCATGATGTGTCTCTGTGTCAATCTGGTTAATTCCTATCTTCATCCAAATGCTAGGCCATAGCCTTCCCATTCTCACACATCCTACTCACCTTTTTCCCATGGTGGCGATAAACATCTTCCCATCGCATTTCCACATATATTTCTGAAGTTATTAATCATTTAAATTTTAAAAACTGCCTGATTGCTTCAAACTAACCCAATTCGGAAAAACAAAATCCGAGTGACGTTACCTTTCACTCGCAAGGCAGGACGGGCCACTCCGGGAGGTAGGGAGGGAGGGGCACTCCAGCACTCCAACCCCCCCTCACCCCCGCCCCCCTCCCCCTCCCCCGCACCTTCATTCCCCCACCCCCCTCCATCCACCTCTGCCCTCCCTCCCACCTCTCCTCCCCCCCCCCACCACACCCCCCTTCCCCCCACCATCCCCTCCCCCCACCCTGCTCCCCGCAACCCCACCTCCAGTGCACGAATCGCAATGGGCTCTCAAGCTGCTGTGCCACACTCCCTGCCCCCTGCACCCTCCCACCCTCCCCGGGTTATTCATGATTAAAGTTACAAAAAAAGCCTAACGGGTAGCGTTAGGGGAACAGGTGAGTGCTGGGATATTGCATTGGGGGACCAGAACCAACTGGTCTGCACTTGTTCTAGTTGTATATAAATCAAGTCTCCCCTCAACCATCGATAGTTTTGTTCAACTATTCCAGGTCTGATGGACAGAATAGTCTCCTTCTGTGTGTTCTGAAGCCTCTATGATTCAATGAAACATTTACTCTGTTAAACAACACAAGTCCTCGTTAAAGCCTCTGGCAATGGTTGCAACAGATGTCTTCACTGCTACTTATCTGTCCAACATAGCTTGTTGTCTGGACTCAGACAGCATTATTAGATAGATTCATCCTGTTAATGCATTGCACACAGTGAGTATATCTGCACATTTAATCAAATGATGTCAAGAAAATAAACCAGAGGTTTATTTTGAACCACCGGAAGATATAAGGTCTGCTGGATTAGAAGCTATCAGAGCTATTTTCGTTTCTCTTTAGGCTGACATTCCTCCGGTGCCTCCTATCAAAGTTGCTTTCGAGAATGATGCAGACAGGATATCCTTTGCAGCGCACAGTCAAAGACTGACAGAATTCTCCTGCTCTTTCTGTGTCAGTGATGTCATTTTGCTGGTCACTATTGCCTGACCCTGCTGAAATCATCCTTAAATATAGCTGAAGAAAGAGCAGCGTGTTCTCCCAACACAAAGTGTTTTCTTTTGTGGCACGTACACACCAGCAAAATGAGAGGACAATCACTAAAGTATTTTTAATCCCAATCTAAATAGGTATTCAATTTGGCATTAAAGGCCTGTGTCTAGATTGTCTTTTTAACCTGAGGCATGCATTTCCAAGACAGCAGACAAACAAGGAAATGTTTTCTTTGGTTTTCCATTCTTATTTTCATCATCATCATTTCTTAACATGTTTCTTGTTTTAACTCCTAAACGTCAAAATACATGGCACAGTTTGAAATTAATTTGAATCATAGACCTTCTGTGTACACACTGTGACACACTTTGGCCAACCTAGTGCATCAATGGCTATGGCATCAGATAACTAGGAGTCATACAGCACGGAAACAGGCCCTTCGGCCCAATTTGCCCATGCCGATCAAGATGCCCCATCTACGCTAGTCCCACCTGCCCATATATGGATCATATCCCTCTTAACCTCTTATAAAGCAAGATCTCATTCCATAATGACTACTGTCCAGTAGCCTTGACATCCACCATCATTAAGTGCTTTGAGAGGCTGATTTTACTTGAGTCACGTTAGTGACTACGTGAAGAAGCCCCGCCAGGTGCATGCGCATCATTACGTCCGACGCATGGCGCACCGACGGGCTGGAGAGCGCAGCTCCACCAGCGGTAAGTAGTAAACCCGCAGGTAAGTCAATTTAAAACTTTTTCTGTGAGTATTTAAACTCTGTGAATCTGACTCGGGAGCCAGCAGGAGTTGGTGGTAATGGAGCGTGTTGAAAAGAAATCTGTTCGTAGTAGGAGCGTAACGCGCGGGCCCGCGGTTACTGCTCGCAGATCGGGTTGGGAGATACCAGCTGCAGTAATGTCGGCTCCGATACCGGCTGCTGTTTTACCGGCAGCTCAACTGCCTCCATCGGCTCCAGTGCTTCAGGGCACTGAGGCCACTCCACCAGGGAGGAAGGCCACAAGAAAATCTTTCAGGCCTGTCTTATCTGACGGGTCTGATGAAGAGGAAGACTCCCCTCCTTCTAATAAAAAGGTATGGGGATGGCTCGACCAGATGGAGAAGATGCTCCAAACTTTAATGAGCCATGAAATTTTTCAATCGGGGTCGAATGCCCCTAGGATTCCCCAGACAGCCTCATGTAGAGGCCCATACAGCGAAGAAGACTTATGAATATCAGTGGTAATCACCCTCTCCAGCACCTTGTTTAGGGACACCTGGAGCAAACTCTGGAGAGCCAGGGCAGGAGGCGTCTGACCCTGAAGTTGGTGTCACTGCTTTTGGGCACACACCAAAGCACATGAGCCATGCTCCAGGTGTCCCGGATGTATCAAGGAACTTTGCTATTCCGGAAGGTACTGGTGAGGCCATGGATGAAAACCTGGCAGCCAACATCAATTACATGGCCTCTCACCAGCTACAAGATACTATAATGGAACAAACAGCCACCCGATACAAAACACCTGTGAATTGTGCGTCGCTCAAAGTGCCCACTGTGAACTCTGCTATCTGGGCACAAATGAGTGCAATGATGCGTGGACAAGAAATCCGTTTCCAGCGGGTCCTCAAATTGGTGGGAGCAGGCATCACGGATTTTGGCAAAATGGTCCGAGGGGCACCGATGTCCGGCACACAGCAGGATATGCTGGACCTGCTGTGTAATGCATATTTCGAAGTGAATGCATCCGGAAAATAGCTATAAAACCTACACTAAACCCGCGATTTGCAGCTTTATGCAGGTCGACCAATATTCAAGCGCCAAATTATTTATTTGGGGAGGACATGCTCAAACAAGTCAAAGACCTGGAGGAAGAGGCCAAGACGATAGGCCTCATGAAGACTTACGTCCCTTCTGCCAGGATGCCACCTCGCAGGTCGTTTTCGACACGAAGGGGGTCAGATCTTCATCCACCTGCACAAAATATGCCTAGTCGGGTATTGTTTTATTTCTGGACCAGAAATTCAGCAGGTAAATGAAGAAATTGCGGTTTTGTACCAAAAAGAGGTAATTGAGAGGACGACATACCATCCTCAACATTTTGTGTCCAATATATTCCCCAGACCGAAAAAAGATGGTGGATGTTGAGTAATTCTGGATCTACCCCAGTTAAATTCCTATGTCCAGTTTAAAATGGACACCTTCAATACTGCTAAACAGCTGTTATCAGAAGGTTGTTATATGGCAACCATAGATCTGAAAGATACATATTATTCAGTACCAATTCATCATCAGTACCAAAGATACTTGAAATTTAGTTTGATGGGACAGCTGTGGCAATTTAAAGCATTACCCAATGGGTTAACCTCAGCTCCTAGGTTGTTCACGAAATTGTTAAAACCAGTGCTGGCGCTACTTCGTGCCCAGAATCACATTTTAATGACTTATCTAGATGATATCTTAATCATAAGTAACACTCAGGAGACAGCTGAGGAGTCGGTTTCAGCAACCAAACACCTGTTTGAGAGGTTAGGGTTTCTGGTCCATCCAACAAAATCCAAGTTAGAGCCATCACAAAAAATTGATTATTTGGGGTTTGATATTCAGTTGATATGTCAGTGACTTTGCCTATAGCCAAGGCTGTGGAAATAAGGGAGATCAGTACCAGTCTCACTGAAAAACAACACCCCTCCATCCGGGAAGTAGCCAGTGTTATTGGCAAATTGGTGACGGCTTCCCCTGCAGTGGTATTTGGGCCCCTGCACTATCAAAGTCTGCAATGGGCGAGAGAACAAACACTTAAAGAACATGCAGGTCATTTTGATAGACCTATGCAGTTGCCAGCTAGAGCCATCGCCGAATTACAATGGTGGATAATCAATATTGCACAAAGTACCAAAAACATTTTGCTTCAACAGCCTTTCAGTGGTTTTACAAACAGATGTGAGTGCTTTGGGATGGGGAGCCACGGACAGCGAGTCTAGCTGTGGTGGTAGATGGAGTATGCACAAAGATTTAATCCTGCACAGGCATGGTATAAATAACTTGCTGGGTGCATTCTATGGATTAAAAGCATATTGTTCAGCAATGAATAATTTACATGTTCAGCTCCAGATTGACAAAACCACGGCTGTTGCCTATATCAATCACATGGGAGGAATAAGATCAGTATCATGTGATAATCTGGCTAACCTTCATTTGGGACTGGTGTATTTCCAGAAATATCTGGGTCTCAGCTATCTACCTACCAGGTGGAAATAATGTGGTGGCAGACAACAGGTCACGGACATTTAATGACAACATAGAATGGATGATAAATCCTGATGTTTTTAAAATGATTGTCCGCCGCTATGGTTTGCCAGATATTGATCTGTTTGCATCCAGGCTAAATCACCAGTTGCCTAAATACGTTTTGTGGGAACCAGATCCAGGAGCAGTAGCGGTGGATGCATTCTCGCTACATTGGGGACGTATGTTCTTTTACGCTTTTCCCCCATTCTGCCTCATTAGGCAATGCCTCACCAAAATGGAGCAGGACTTCGCCTCAGGCGTTTTCGTGGTTTATACAGCCATGGTTCCCATTGGTGCTGAGAATGATGACTCAGCCATTCATGGCTGTTCCCAACTGCAGTAATTTGTTGGTGCATCCAGTAACAGGAGAAAGTCATCCATTACATGATCGTATTAATTTGTTAATCTGTAGGTTCTGACAAGACCGTTCCAAGGGCTTGGACTGTCAAGTAGGACCATGGATGTGATAACTGCAGTTTGGAGAGATAGCACTAAAAAACAATATGTGCCTCATATTAAGAAATGGGAGATGTTTTGCTTGCAGTCAGATATATCTTATCATACTGCAAGCATACCAGATGTATTGGAGTTCCTTGCTACATTGTATTTTGATGAACACTTGAGCTATTGTGCCATTAATAGTGCTCGGAGTTATTTAGGGCAGTTTTCAGAACAACAATCTATCGGGTCTCATCCATTAGCATCCCGATTCATGAGAGGAATCTTTAACAAGAACCCTCCTAAGCCTAGATATACAGAAATCTAGGATGTCAGTATAGTTCTCACACTGCTTCGGCAATGAGCTCCAATTACGTCACTGTCTTTTCAGAAATTAACACTTAAAGTGGTTATGCTCATCGCGCTAGTATCAGCGTAACGAGTTCAAACATTGCAAAAGCTATGACTAGATAGCATGTATTCTTCTGCAGATAACATCACATTTTGTGTGTATGATTTAATCAAACAAAGCAGGCCAGGAATGGCCGGAACCAAAGTAAGTTTTAAAGCATACCCGTTGACCAAACGTTATGTGTAGTCAAGCACCTGAGTCAATATATCAAGGTAACTAAGAGGCTCAGAGGCTCTGAGACAGCAATGCTCATCAGCCATAAAAAAAAAAACTCATAAAAAGGTGTCAGTACAAACTATTTCTAGATGGTTAAAACAGGTTTTGGATTGTGCTGGAGTAGACACTCATGTGTTTAAATCTCACTCCACCAGGGCAGCATCAACATCCACAGCGAAGGCACAGAACGTGCCTCTAGACCAAATCCTCGGGGCCGCAGGATGGTCTAAGGAGGTGACCTTCTCCAAATTTTATGATAAACCTGTCCTGACAGTGAAAGGTTTTGGGCATGCTGTTTTGGGTTTGGTTTGATTTATTTTTCTTTCTAAATAACATTTGTAATTTCCCCCTGGGACAGAGGGGTTATTACTGTTTTGTTTGTTATTATTATTAAAAATGATTATTGGATAATTCGAAGCAATGTTCAATACATTATTTATTCACTACTGCGTCAACTAAAGCAGAGTGTCGTATGGAATGGATCTACGCCATGAAATCACAGAGCTTTGAAATCTTCACGTAGTCACTCACATGACTCCGAAGTAAAATAGTAAGATTAAACGAGAACTTACCAGTTTGAAGTTTGATCTTTATTTTACGAGGAGTTACGATGAGGGATTACGTGCCCTCTGCTCCCGGCCCTCATAATCGCAAAGATCATCTGGTAGTTCTAGTCTTCTGACTCTTACTATATCATTTCGACTATAGTTTCTGTGTTTTCATGCCACTGCTTTGAAGTATGACGCGTATGCGCCTGGCGGGACTTCTTCACATCATAATCCCTCATAAAATAAAGATCAAACTTCAAACTGGTAAGTTCTCATTTAATCTTACTATTATGGAACACATTAAATCCAGCCTACCAAGCAATCTTGATCTACTGCAGTTCACTTACCGTCACAACAGGTCCATGGTTGATGCTATGTCCCTGGCCCCACACTCATCCCTGGAATACCTGGATAAGAGAGACAACTATGTCAGACTCCTATTCATAGCCTACAGCCCTGCTTTTAATATCATTATCCCATCCAAGCTTATCACCAAACTGAAGGATCACGGAGTCAGCACTCACCACTGCAACTGGACAAATTATCTTCTTTGATAATTCTTAACACTGGTACCCCACTTCTTTACGCCTTATGACTGACCATCCAAATACCCAAACAACTCAATTTACGAATTTGCAGACGATACTGCTGTGGTAGACCAGATATCAACAATGATGTACAGGAAATTGATTGAGAACTTCGTAACCTGGTGCCAAGACAACAATCTTTCCTTCAATGTCAGCAAGAGAAAGGAGATTGTGACCGACTTTAGGAAGCAAAGTGATAAACAAGTGGTCAAGTGGTAGATTGACAGCGCCGAAGTAGAGATAGTTGAATGCTTCAAGTTATTAAGAATAAGTATCACCAGCAATTTGTCCTGGACCAGCCACAACAAAGTTAGGGCAGCACGGTGACGCAGCAGTAGAGTTATTGCCTTACAGCGCCAGAGATCCAGGTTCGATCCTGACTGCGGGTGCTGTTTGTATGGAGTTTATACGTTCTCCCTGTGACCGCGTGGGTTTTCACCGCGTGCTATGGTTTCCTTCCACGCTCCAACGACATCCAGGTTTGTAGGTTAATTGGCTTGGTAAAATTGTAAATTATCCCTTGTGTGTATAGGATAGTGTTAGTGTGCGGGATCACTTTGCGGCACTGACTCGGTGGGTCAATAGGACTGTTTCCGCATTGCATCTCTAAACACAACAACCGTCACCAGCTTTGATATATGTGCCCTAGAATGCATTTTATCGGGATTCATCACAGCATGGTTTGAGAACAGCTCCATCCAAGACCTCAAGAAATTACAGAGAATTGTGGACGTAGCCCAGACCATCACGCAAATCGTTGTTCTTTCCATTGACTCCATCTATACTGCCTCGGCAAGGCCACCACATAATCAAGGACCAATCTCACTCCCTCTACGAGTGACTGCCTGGACATTAATACACTATTGACTGAGTGTGGCATCAAGGAACTTTGGTGAGATGCTGCCTGACCCGTTGAGTTACTCTGTGTGTTCTATACCAGAGGAACTCATCAGGTTACCCCATTCCTTCATTTTCACTGCAATTAATTCTGGAATTCCCAGAACAATAATACTGTGAGTGCACCTTAGTAAAGAAACCAAATGCAATGCGAGTATTTATTTCGAGAGGGCTTGATTACAAAAACAGAGATGTAATGCTGAGGCTCAATAAGGCACTGGTCAGTACACATTTCGAATATTGTGTGCAATTGTGGGCACCATATCTGAGGAAGAATATGCTGGCTCGGGAGAGGGACCAGAGGAGGTTTATGAGAATGATCCTAGGAATGAGTCGGTTAACATATGATGAGCGTTTGTCGGCACTGGGCCTCTACTCGCTTGAGTTTAGAAGAATGAGGGGGGACCTAATTAAAACATACAGAATAGTGAAAGGCTTGGATACAGTGGATGTAGAGAGTATGTTTCCACCAGTGGAAGAGTCTAGGACTAGAGGAGACTAGGACTCAGAATTTAAATTATTGGACTTTCTTTTAGGAAGGAGATGAGGAGGAATTTCTTTGGTCAGAGGGTGGTGCATCTGTGGAATTCTTGCCACAGAAGGCTGTAGAGACAGTCAGAGGATATATTTAAGGCAGAGATAAATAGATTAATGATTACTACGGGTGTCAGAGGTTATGGGGAGAAGGCAGGAGAATGGGGTGAAGAGGCAGAGATAGATCAGTCATGATTGAATGGTAGACTTGATGGGCTGAATGGCCTAATTCTACTCCAATCACTTTTGATCTTATGACCTTCATGAGAACAGTCACAGCAGTTTAATCAGCTAGTTCACAAGCACTTTTTTTTAGAGCAATTGAGGATGGACAATAAAGGGGCTGTCCCACTTGGGCGACTAATCCGCAAGTTAAGAAGAGTGTCTTCGACCTTCAAGCTCGAGGCACTCGCCTGGAAAGCCTCGAGCTGGATCGACCGTCCACATTGAAACCGCGAGCTGGATCGACCGACCACACACACACACACACACACACACACACACACACACACACACACACACACACACACACACACACACACACACACACACACACACACACACACACACACAAACACATTGCGAAGGCGGGGGCCAGGGAAAGCGGGGGAATGCTGTCTGCGCGATGAGGAGGAAGGTGAACGGCTGCCATAATGTACGGTAAGTCCTGTAGTGAGCGCGGGGGGGGGGGGGGGGCTGGGGGGGGAGAGAGAGGAGGGGAGAGAAGGGGAGTGAGGGGGAGAGAAGGAGAGAGAAAGGGGGAGAAGGGCAGAGAAGGGGAAAGAAGGGGGGGGGAGAATGGGACGAGAAGGAGTGGAGACACTTTTAAGAAGTATAATAAAGTTTAGCGGGCATTTAACCTACCGGTAGGTTTTCCTTGGTCCAGAAAACTCCAATGAACCAATCAAAATGCCTGGTCAGCAAAGACGATTGCCTATGGCTGCCCTCGACTGCCTGTAACTAAATAGCGACCCCACTCCACTGCACTACGAGTCAAAAAGAAACATGCCGACCAAATTAACTCGCGGAACATGCTGAAAAATTTTCCACGACCTAGCTGAGGCCGCGAGTATGCGGGAACTTCGCTCGGGCATGAAGAAGAGTTCCAGTGACCTCATAGGACCTCCTAGGACCACGTGTCAACCATGCTGCAAGATTGAAGGTCTGGCCTTGTCAGTGATGCCTAGGCCCAGAACAATGAAGAAAATGTATTTTATTTTAAACTCAAGTTATTTATATATTTTAATCTGGTTGAGTATATAGCACAAAGAATATTTTGTGTTTATGGTACGAAGAATAAATTCCTTGCACATAAGGGACAATGCAAGAAAACAGGTCCAAAGTGATTCATTTCAAACAAATATTCTTCATATAGCAGCTGAATGCATTCACATTGTTTAATGCATTTTTTTACGTATGTTTCCTTTTCCCCAGTTAGGCAAGAATATTTATTCCCGAATATCAGGTAACCTCTATGCCCCTTTGTGTACTTTAGGTGCCATTAAATCCATGAAAAACATTTAGATCAAGATCTACAAGAATAATATCAGTCAAGATATCATTATGAGGAGAGATCAGATATATGTGGATTATTTCCACTGAACGGAGAATACTAAAAGGAGATTATATAGAGTTATTTTCGAATAGTGAAGGATTTTGACAGAGTCTAGAGAAAAATAGGTTCCTCTTGTTGAAGAATTAGTAATGAGGGGTGATTAATTTAAAATTGCCACCAAAATAATGAGGATACAGACCAAGATTTGTTAGAGCATAGAATATTTTTGCACAGGAAGGAAAGACGATAAAAAAAACATTCCAATTTATATGTGAAAAATAGACAATGTTTGCAGTAAAGTGCTAACACAAGTACAGTGACTTAAATGGCCGATCTCTGAGCTGCAAATCTTCCTTGCTTGTTGATTCTAATTGTGCTTTGTTTACTTTTCATCTTTCCTCCATTTCAATAATCTTTAAAGTTGTTTTTAAAAAGTGGCAAAGACATATTCCTTCATGAGGCAATCGCACTGTTCATGAATAAGAATGAGGTTATACTGTTGCTTTTGCATTGGTGGGAAGCAATTTTGTAATAAGGTAAATGGACCATTATGCTCATTCATTGATTTTCCTGTCAAATGGTCCTAACTTCAGAGTGCTGGAAATAGAGTTTGTGAGTTAGTGCATAAGGCGGCGAGACCAAGCATAGGGTCGGCGATCGTTTCGCTGAACACCTCCACTCAGTCCGCTTGAACCTACCTGATCTCCCAGTTGCTGGACACTTTAACTCCGCCTCCCATTTCCACACTGACCTGTTTGCCCTGGGGCTCCTCCATTGTCAGAGTGAGGCCCAGTGAAAATTGGAGGAACGGCACTTAATATTTCACTTGGGCAGCTTACACCCCAGCGGCTTGAACATTAACTTCACTAACTTCAAGTAACCCTTGCTTTCATTCGCTCTCCATCCCTCCACTTCCCAGTTCTCCGACCAACTCCCCCTCCCATTCCCTATCCGACCTCTCGGTCCTGGGCCTCCTCCACGGCCAGAGTGAGCAACACCGAAAGTTGGAGTAACAGCACCTCATATTCCGCTTGGGGAGTCTGCATCCTCTGGGCTTGAACATTGAATTTTCTCAATGCTGTTAACCCTTGCTGTCTCCTCCCCTTCCCACCACTCCCTCAGCCCTCGGGTCCTGGCATTCCCTCTCGCTCTATCTCTCTCCCCCACTCTAGTCGCACTAGCTTACAATGGTTTGTTCCCTTTATCATCGATACTTTTTTGCATATCTTTCATTCATTGTTCTTTATCTCTCCACATCACCGTCTATATCTCTCGTTTCCCTGATCCCTGACCAGTCTGAGGAAGGGTCTCGACCCGAAACGTCGCCTATCTCCTTCGCTCCTTAGATGCTGCTGCACCCGCTGAGTTTCTCCAGCCTTTTGTGTACCCTCGATTCTCCAGCATCTGCAGTTCCTTCTTTAACACTCCAACCAGTCCTATTGTCTCTGACTATCTCTGTTTGCTTTGTTGTTACCTTCTCCCAGCTAACAATGATCTATTCTACATTCTCCTGGATTTCCATTCCCTTTGCCCTGTTTTCGCACCTTCATCCTTTCTTATCTATCCATCTCCCTCCACCCTGTCATCAGTTTGAAGAATTGTCTCAACACGAAACGTCACCCATTCCTTCTCTCCAGAGGTGCTGCCTGTCCCGCTGAGTTACTCCAGTATTTTGTGTCTATCTTTGGTTTAAACCAGCATCTGCAATTCCTTCATATACAGCGGTGTTTACTGATTGACTGCAGTTCTCTACCATGATATCTCTCAATGGAAAGCCATGTTTAAAATATGTCCATATGATATTGCCGTGACCTTAGGGCCTGAACTATAGAGAGGGGTTGAACAGCCTAGAACAGTATTCGTAAGAAGGAACTGCAGATGCTAGTTTACACCGAAGATAGACACAGAATGTTGGAGAAACTCAGCGGGACAGGCAGCATCTCTGGATAGAAAGAATGGGTGAGGTGCTATCTATCTAGAACTTTATTCCTTGAAGTGCAGGAAGCTGAGGGGTTATCTTAGAGAGGTGATTAAGATCATGAGTGGGATAGATAGGGTGAATGCACGGAGTCTTTTACTCAGGGTAGGGGAATTAAGGACCAGAGGACATAGGTTTAAGGTGAGAAGTGAAAGAATTAATAGGAACCTGAGGGGCAAACATTTAACATAGATGATGGAAGGTATATGGAACAACCTGCCAGAGGAGCTAGTTGTGGCAGGTATTATGGCAACATTTAGAAGACATTTGGACAGGTACATGGATAAGAGGTTTACGGTGATATGGCCCAAACACGGGCTGGTGGGTCCAGTGTAGATAGGGCATCTTGGTCAGTGTGGGCAAATTGGGCAGAAGGGCCTGTTTCTGTGCTGCATGCCTCTGTGACTCTGGGGCTTGCTAACAATAGCTCTGCATAAAGCTTGAGGTGGTTCGTTTGAAGAGGAAATCAAGAGGTGGAAGAAAGTGTTAGGATATAAATTCAGCATGCAGTATGAAAGCTATACTAACTGACTTTTAATGCACAGTTAGAACTGTACAAATAATGGAACAAGCTGAAAGGAACTGCATAGTGCGTTTGAGTAGAATTATATAATTTTGATGGGAAGAAAAAGAAAATAGCAGCTCAAAATCAAATTGGTTTTATTGGCAGCCTGGGGTGTATAACATGGTGAATCATTCGCATCATATGTGGAGAGGATGGGGATGCTTTTCTAGGCCCAGGAGTATTCATGAGTGGGAAGACTGGACTGAAAATGTGAGAGCACTGACTAGAACACCTCTTGCAGGCACTAAATATAAAGTCAAGTTCATAAGTTCATATGTTCATAAGTCATAAGAGCAGAATTATGACATCTGGCCCATCAAGTCTTCTCCACCATTCAATCATGGCTGGTCTATCTTTTCCTTTCAACCCCATTGACCTGCATTCTCCCCATGAACTTTGACATCCTTACTAATCAAGAATCTGTCAGTCTCTGCTTTAAAAAAATATCCAATCTAGTTTTTGACTGAAACTAGAGGGGGGGAAGCTTAGAAAGAGCAATTTACATTGAAGACTTGTCCGGGATCTCAACAGATCCCAAACACAAGTTCGCGATCAAGGGTGTTGAGCTGTTTTGATCGCGAGTGCAGAAATTGGGCCCACTGTGCGGTTTTCGCATTGGTTTTTGGCACTACGCTAGTCCTGCTTGTGTACTGTGTTACTTGCGTGTCTGAAGATCATTAAAATGAGCGTGTGAATGTGTTTGATTATGCTTGGATGTGTTTGATTGTTCCCTGTAGGGATCCTTGAATGATTGGGGATTGAGAAAGTTGTAAGGTTGAAAGGGTGTGGACTTGTGGGAGATAGGAGAAGAATTTGAATATGAGAGTAGGATTGGTGGAGCAAAGGAATAAAGAGTTGTGAGGCTGCGAATGCTTTGAACCATCAGCATTGTTAAGAGCGAGCTTGATAAATTGAGGGATACTAAGGAAGAATTTAGGAATTCTGTTGTGGGTGAATAATGTAGAACGAGCTGTGACAGAAGAAGAAAAGAGCCCATTGCAACTAATGTGTAATGAGTTCCCTCACAAAGCAGAGAAGTTAAGACATTTATCAGGGGCGTTAAATAAAAAATTAGGAAACAAGCTATGGGGGGGAGGGGGGGGGCATTAGAAAAGTGAAAGGGATAAAATACATAAAACTGATTATTTGGCAGCATAGTAATAACGAAAGTGCAAAAGAATTAATAGGATTATGGAGAAAATATTTCAAGGAGCGGAAGGCGAATAAGGAGGTTAAGAGAATGGCTGGTTGAGAAAAATTGATCGGTAAATTTAGACTAGAACTAAAAGAAGGTAAAGTAGATCAACCTCCCGGCAGTAGGAAGGACAGGAGTGGAGATGAAGGGAAACACACAGAACAAGGGGAAGGTGGATCTCCTGGAAGGAAATTAGTCCCTGTAGAATTAAAGATTAGAAATTCCAATGGTCGTTGCTGACTTCGAGGGGGAAGGAGATGAATATTTGGATGAGTGAACAAATGTTAATGCTAGTGGAAGTTCACAGCTCCCACCATGTTCCTCTTGCGTTTCCCAGGCTCCACTAGCACCATGTATGACTTGTGTCCGTAATAAATATTTTAGGTCTGCAGAATCTATAACAACTCCAGCAGATTCTACATCTGAACAGGCTCTACTAACAGCAGATACTGAGGAACCAGATTCTTCGATCCGATCCACGCTATCATTGATAGATCGTCCAGTTGCTTATGTCACCCAGAATAGAATTAAAATGTTAGCTCTGGTGTTTAAAGAAAGGGAAGGTATGTTAGATATAGTGCAACCGCCAGAGTATATCTGTGAGCCACAACCTAGACAGATTACACGAGTAGAAAGAAAAAGGAACGATTTATTTGGGCAGTATCGGGAAACCCCTAGCGAACGGGAAGATTAATCTGAGGGTGAGACAGCGATTGAAGACACAGAGATAGATTTTGACTTAACCGAAAGCTTACAAATTAAACAGATATCCCATAGGCAGTTACCAGTAAAGCAAGGGGTAGGTACAGCAGATTCGGCCAGCGCAGTAAGTGTGAATAATCCCCGTGCCACGGACGTCCATACTCCGTGGAAGCCCCATGAAATAATGGCAGCACTAAACAGAATCCCCGATAGGAAGAAGTCACCTGCTGCCTTTATAGATTATTTAAGGACCACAATGCGTATATATCATGCAGATCCCGGGATTTGTGGGAGACCATACAACAGATAATTACTACAGCTGAAAATACCAAATTTCTAGTAGCCCTAGGAGACCCAACTTATGAAGCCTTGGCAAATGTAGTAATGAATGACATTGCAAGATAAGAGGCTGTATTAACGGCCCTTCTAAAAACGTTTCTGAAACCAGGCGATTTAAAACGAGTTCTGGAAATGAGATCAGAAAAGGGTGAAGGAGCAGACGAATTTCTAGACTGTTTTTCAAAATTATATATGGATCAATCAGGTGACAGTATATCAGAATGGAGCAAGTTCCCCTCAATATTGTCCTGTCTTATTTAATTGTCTCCCCACTAAAGTAGCGGATTTAATTTGAACTGATAACAGGAACTGGTCTGAGAACCGAGCCAGCCAAATTGCCAGAGCTGTGAGGCACTATTGGAAGGAGGGCAAGAACCAGGAAAATTATCCTGTAACTAGAAGAGAGAGTGAATGCATAGCCAGGAAAGAATTGCCAAGATCTAACTCTGAACCATGGATTCCCAGAGTACCAGCAAATTACGGATTGGGAGAAAGTAGGGTTCCAGATTACTCAGATTATTATCACCACCACACTCCCAATTTAGAACCCATTCCAATGGAACCAAGGGGTAGAATAAGACCAACCATGTTGCCTAATCAATGTTATACTTGTGGGGGAATGGGACATTGGAGTCGGGTCTGTCCACCAAAGGAGTGAGTGAAAGAGAGGGGTCAAAGAAGAGATTTCCAGGATTACGAAGAAATGAGAGATCCTAGGGAATATAAAACATCTGAGATCTGAGGAATTATGGGAGGTCCTTTAATTCAAGAGACTACTGGGACCTAAGAGACCAGAGAGAGAGAGCTGGCCGGAATGTCAGGAACTAAGAAGTCACACACCGTTCACTCAAGCTAACCCATTTTCTCAGTCCTGACTTACCAACCCGCCCTGGAATTGTGGGTGTGGAGACATGACCCCTACTCTAGAACCCACTCAAGTAATTTACCAGAATTAACAAATTGGATGTACTATTGTAGTAAAAGCTGAAAATCTCATAGAAGAAAACTGTAAACCATTTTATGACTTCCCCAGAAAACCCCTTAGACCAAAGAAGATTGTAAATCAAGGAGCTTGTTACAATTGCACCCAATTAGGTAATTGGAGCAAGGAGAGTCCAGCGAGAAGACAGAATCTAGCAGGATGGACCACAAATTTGGGGAGGCCAACACACGGAGACAGAGCTCCTCAGTATCACTACTCTCTAGAAATTGAAACTGACAACTGAAAAGAAGAAGAGACCTACCCTAGACCTACCCTAGTAAAGGCCCTAACTCGACGACCTATAACGAACTTTCTGAATTTGAATAGTGGTTCGTGGCCAATACTCACTTTCATTTAGTTATCTACAGTCTTAAAATTGGTAGAGAAGACATAAATTGTTTCTCTTGACTTACCTATAGGAGGATAGTCAGGTCAATTAACCATCAAGAGTTAATTAGTGATAAAAAGAACTCTAATAAGCGAGAACCCCTGGACTGAGAACAGAGCCAACATAGTAAAAGAGCCAACATAAATAAGAGGTACTGGAGGAGAATAGGAACAGCTTAGCCGATGTGTATTTAACCAATGGATCTAAATTGTTTAACCCATTGGAAAGAAATTATCCTGGACGGCATTCTTAATGGAAAAAGATGAAATGATAACACATAGAAATTGGATGTTTAAATTTGGGAATTCCACAGGAATTGGCATGGATTGTGTTATCAGCCACAATGCTGTGGAACTTTTGGTTAAATTGGAACATTTACCATGGTTTGGAGTCACGCCTGTAGGGAAATCTGGACTGAACCCAGCTGAAATTTATATGAGGACAAAAAGTCTCATGTTGACCACTTCCTGTTGCGCTGAATGGAAAAAATACTACCCTATATTGCTATGATTTTTGGCCATCGTACTCACAGTCCTCCTCCGCTTCACGAGGATTTTTCCGATCGATAACAAATAAAAAAAGTTGAATCTTTCGTGGACTATAAAACACTGGATGCCTGGACATGATCACTCTGGAAGATCGCTCCACAACTGTGATTAAGCTGTGAATCAACTGAACTGAGCGTCTGCACTAGCCAAATTTGCACTGTGAAATTGAATTTGCAGTCAGCTTGAAATGGAAATTGAAGGCCTGCGGCCATGCACAGCTTTAAATTGAATTTGCTTCAGCTTGAAAAATTGAAGACCTGCACCCTGCTTGAGCTGCCAGCCCAATTTTGCATTTTCTTCTTGGAACTTGAGGGACCTGCCCTATAGGACCAACGGATAGTACATATTATAAAATCGAGAATATGGGACGGCTGATTAGTGTTGACTATAGCAATTAGTTACATAAGAAACATAGAAACATAGGAAAATAAAGAGGCCATTCGGCCCTTTGAGCCTGCACTGCCATTCAATATGATCATGGTTGATCATCCAACTCAGTATCCCATACCTGCCTTCTCTCCATAGCCCCCTGATCACTCTAGCCACAACGGCCACATCTAACTCCCCCTTAAATATAGCCAATGAACTGGCCTCAACTACCTTCTGTGGCAGAGAATTCCAGAGACTCACCACTCTCTGTGTGAAAAATGTTTTTCTCATCTCGGTCCTAAAAGATTTCCCCCTTATCCTTAAACTGTTAGCCCTGGACTTCCGGTGGCGCTATGGAGGGCTAGAGGGTAACGCCAGCTAGCTCCTTGTAAAAAACGGAGAAAAATCGGGGAGATACCGACCTACCTGCTGCCGGCTCTCTCTGCACCGATTGCTGTGAGTGACGTCATCAGGCGCGCGACTTACTAGGTCTACACAGTGCAGCCCACCCGCGGATAAACCGAAAAGGCGGGCTACCAGGCGGAAACCCGGGGAAGGCCTGGCTGAATCCGCGGGCTCAGGTAGGACATTATCCCAAGAAGATGTGACGAAAAAACGATGAAAAAATCGGAAGGTGAAGAACTTAAAACTTTTATTGCATGTGAAATTGCTGGTTTAAGAGAAGAAATAAAGCAGATGAATGTTGGTGAAGAAATAAAAAAAATCAAGGAGGAAATGAAGGACTCAAAGCTTGAAATTAATACCAACATTAATACCAAGACTAAGAATACATTGGATGATTTGAAGAAAGAAATCGCAGAAATAATGATTGGACTGACAAAGGAGACGAATGATAAAATCAAAAATGTGAAAACTGATTTTGAAGAAAGGCTGAATCCTGTGGAACAGGCACTGATCCAACAGACGATTGTCATATAAGACCTTGAAGAACTAGCCGAAACAAGTGCTCACACTACAGCAAAGCTTATTACAGAAAATCAACGTCTAACTGAATTACTGGGCAAAATAACTGAGAAATGTACTGAATTGGAAGGTCGCCAGAGAAGACAGAACCTAAGAATTGCGGGTATTCCAGAAGGGGAAGAGAAAGATCAAGATCCCCGAGAATGCACTGCAAATTTGCTGCAAAAATGTTTTATCTCTGGAACGAAAGCCTTTACTAGCCCGAGCACATAGAGTGATGAGACGTCAGACAAGACCAAACACTCCCCCAAGACAAATGATAATAAAAGTACAGTACGACCACGTCTTGGAGGAGATAATGCAAAAAACATCAAGAAACAGAAGTCTTGCATTTGAAGGACACAGGATAAGTATTTATCGAGACTATCCAGCAGAGGTCTCCAGGAAACAAAAAGCATTTAATGAGACTAAAAGTATCTTGAGGGAAGTGGAGAATCTGAAATATGGTCTGAGCTATCCAGCTACCCTAAGAGTCACTTACAACAAGAAGGAACATTTTTTCACCAATCCTGTGGAAGCATTGGACTTTGCCCAGAAGATTAATGCTTGAGAGGATGCTTGATGCCTCACCATTGAATAAACTGACTTTGCAGTGCTGGATGGAATTGAAGTGGTGACTAAGGAAGCTGGAGAAAGATGTGGATCGGAAACTCTCCCATGGATACTAATAATTAGTATAACTGCACTACTAATACAAATAACTAATAAATACTAAAATTATACCGTGGTATCTTTACTAATCAGAATTAATAATTATCACTAATGACTAATGTTTACTTATATTGGAATGATTAGAGTCAAATAGTAAGATTAAACGAGAACTTACCAGTTCATAGTTTGATCGTTATTTTATGAGGAGTAACGATGAGGGATTACATGAAGAAGCCCCGCCTGGCGCTGGAACGGCATACTTCAAAGCAGCGGCATGAAAAACACAGAACATAATAGCCGGAGTAAGATAGTAAGGCTCAACATAGATTTAGAACTACCAGATGATCATTTATTTTATGAGGGTCGGGAGTGGAGGGCACGTAATCCCTCATCGTTACTCCTCATAAAATAACGATCAAACTTCGAACTGGTAAGTTCTCGTTTAATCTTACTATTTTACTTCGGAGTCACGTGAGTGACTACGTGAAGATTTTGAAGCTTTCTGTGTTTTTTATGTCGTAGACTCATTCCATACGACACTCTGGCTCATTCCACACAATAATGAGCAAAATAACACATTTTTCCTCCAAACATTGCTTCAAGTTATGTGATAAATTATTTCATATTATAAAAGAATAAAAGTAATGCCCTTTCCATTGAAAGGCAAGTTTATCACAAAATATCAATTGATATATATAATTTGATGGTATGAACAAAGCAACAATTATAGAGAACCCAACACTCCGTGTCCAATCCTGACACCATGACTGGTTCCATTTAATTTAATATTTATTTTACACCCTCCTGTGTCCTTGCATCTTTGCTCGAGCGGCTCATTCTGTGCCATTCCTGTGAATGTATCTACCTCCTTAACAGAGTGATTTTCCACATTTCAGTGTCTAGTTCCACTGAGTGTTATTCAATTTTTAACCATCTAGAATACATTTCTCTAGAACCATCAGTTTTTACTGAAACCTAATGTGATTTTTTTTTTGTGTGTAATAAGTAGTGCTGTCTCATCACCACAGAGACTCTTACTTACTTCAACATATTTCATCAATGTTCACACACACACACACACAATTTAAGGCCGACAGGATATGCTTATAGGTTTACCTTGGTTTCAGCTCTTCTTGGTCTGCTTTGTTTGGTAAATTCATAAACATATATGATATTATTATATCAGCCATCTTACCAAATTATATTCCCTTCCTTTTTACTGCCAGCAGCGCTAACAGGGGAATATTTTCATTCCCTTTCTAGCCAACCCTATGGAGTTTACTGTTTAAACAGCGGGGAATATAGTCTTATATTCCCCTGGTCTCACATCCGGGAACGTGACGCTGCGTGACGGCAACGTCACGCTGCGTGCGAAATTTAAAATTTATTCTCAAAAAAAAAAAATGGCTGCCGGTTGCGAGAAAAGGTTCCCGTTTTAAAACTTCGACCTTCACATTGTGAATGATAAATGAAACATAAATGTTACATTGTTTTAGTACCCTTATTTACAATGTTGCAATGGTTTTAGTACCCTTATTTACAATGTTGCAATGCATATTGGAAAATGTATAGATACATTCATATCTTCCTCTAGATGTCCAATTGACTGTCCTCTTTCGGGAGATGACATATATTGCCACTAGATCCATATTGCCCTCGTCTTCGACTCGGGCAATATGAATCTACTTCAGGCAATATATGTCGTATCCCCCTCAAGGCCAGTCAATATTCTATTAATGTAATCTGTATCCACATACAATTATAACGTAATATTTGCAATGTTTGCACTCTTATGTTGATACTAAAGTCATCCGCATTATTACTTTCAATGTTAACTTTTTTGAATCATTGATAGAATTGGAGTCCATTGCCCAAGGCAATTCAGGACTATATTGATCTCCCAACATGTATTGCAATTTTGGACAGATTATATATATATATACATATATATATATCTATATTTATATCTACATATATATCCCTTTTCATATCGGGATATTACGAATGAACCCGATAATTGCTTGGTTAGTATATTGTCCGTAAATAGGACGATAAACACTCTGAGCCCTATTATTGGCTCTATCAATTAGATACTCAGAAAAAAATGCAATCCACAAAGAACTCACATATATCTAATATGACAAATAACTTTACTGTATACATAGACTTCCAATTTCTTATAAAAATATTGTTTTTTAAACTTATTTCTGCAAATTGCAGGTATAACACTTCTTTATACATAATTATTTTATTGTTATGTTGTTATATTAGTTAAACATTCATAGACTTCTTTGACCATCAAACTGTTGTAATGGTCTGGTCAACCTGCAGATAGTCAAATTCATATTTTCATGTCATGGATGCCTTTTACAACAATAAATTACTGCAACTATGAATCATCACAAGTGGTTCAACATCACTCAATATTTATGAAAACCATGAAGGATCCGTTATGGGCCACCAAAATGCCTCTGGCAGTGTCCTGCTACATTTTCATCAGACACTGCCCTATCAGACAAAAATGAGGAACATAAAAGAACATTTTTCCTCATGTAATTGAGAGAAAAGCATCCACCTCTTCTTGGTCTGCTTTGTTTGGTAAATTCATAAACATATATGATAATGTAATCTGTATCCACATACAATTATAACGTAATATTTACAATGTTTGCACTCTTATGTTGATACTAAAGTCATTCGCATTATTACTTTCAATGTTAACTTTTTTGAATCAGTGTGTACCCACCTTTTCTGTTCTTGGTTTACCCACGAGAACATTTGAAAGATCGGTGATTTAATCTGTATACAACCAGATTAATCCATATTAATGACAATGTATTTTCCCCCCTTAATTTGTTGTCTCCGATAACATTGTCTCTTTCTTAGAGATAAACAGCTGGAATAAAACATTTTAGAATATGCCACATCTGTTTACTCAGATAACCCCATGATTATTATTTTACTTATCTTATGTGATTTAATATATGCCACAGCCGTGGTATTGTTCACCTTGATATGACATGGACACTCCATAATAGAACAATCAATATTTAATCCATAACTCCTTATACTTCAATAATTAATACAAATGTTTGGAGAAATTTCTTAGGACAATCCATTTGCAATTACTGGTATTATTGTCCATAGTCACAACACGAGACGTATCAATTATTTTATAAGAATAGATAATATTCTTATCTTACCCAAATATTCACAGAAGCTGTCCATCATCTGTTAATACTTGCTTCAGCTTGCAACAGCTGCTAAGCTTATAGTTGAAGCAGCTTGTGAACCTTTTTTTTTTTTAAATCCATTACTTTAATAATGATAATGTATCATTTGGTATTTGCATAAGCCTCTCACAAAGGCATACATATTCTTATAAGCTTCTGTATTCCTTCTTTTGGAGCTTTATTTACTCTTTACCTAGGCTCCTTTTCTAATGGAGGGACAAAGTATGTCAACAAAGCAATGAGACATATTTGTATCATGGAACAATTTTCCATCTCTTATGGTGCTGAATTACTCCTAAATCCAGAATAGTAATTTATGAATATTTATGCATGCCTAAAACATAGGCTTTATGTGATGGGTCAGGTCCTTGCCTTTCAACAGGCTTGTACTGCAGCACTAATTTGCAGCTGACTCTTTATAACCTTCCAATTTAAATGTGATTACGATAAACCATGACCATGTCCTCATTAGTGCAAGTGCTGATCTTTTATCAGTACAATTGTTCTTCCAGTATTCTGTTTAACAGCCTTGAAACTGGTTGTAATCCTTTAGACAATGTTTTAACTTCCACCGCTGGACCCATTTTAATTAATTTCAAGAAACACATTTAAAAAAAGATGCCGAGCATAGGCTGAAAGCTAAATGGATAGATAAAACGTATCATTCTTCTTTTACACACAAATCAAGAGGTGTAGCAATATTATTTCGTAAAGGCACTTTATTCAAACATACATCAACTATAACTGATAATGATGGCAGATACATTATTGTAATAGGAGAATTAAATGCATAAAAAATGATTTTTGTTAATGTATATGGACCAAACTTTGATAGTCCACTGCTTTTTAAGAAAATATTTAACAAAATCCCGGAAATAGCACAACATAACTTGGAGGCAATTTAAATTGTACATTAGATCCCTATTTAGACAGATCCACGACAAAGGAAGACCAAATCCCATTCCAGTGACTTATTAAATGCATATATGGATAGTAGTAATGTTAAAGATGTTTGGAGAGTAGAAAATCCAACTGGACGAGAATATTCATTTTATTCACCTGTACATAAAACCTATTCAAGAATAGATTATTTTTTGGTTGACGTTAAACTTATCTCCATTTATACCAAAACGATATTCCTCATATAATCTGAGACGATTATACAATATTATATATTCGAAAAGAGGTATTAATAAAGACCTAGTAATTATTTTGTTAGATGCAGAGAAAGCCTTTGACCAGGTGGAATGGTCTTATGGAAACTTTTAAGTTGGGAGAGAAGTTTATTACTTGGGTTAAATTATTATACACTAATCCAACAGCCAGAATAATAATAAATCAAATGTTATCAACTAAATTTAATTTATCTCGAGGCTGCAGACAAGGTTGTCCTTTATCCCCGCTACTGTTTGCACTTGCAATAGAATCATTAGCTCAATGGGTGAGATTACATCCTGAAATATATGGGTATGACACCAGAGATACCGAAAATAAATTCTCCTTATATGCGGATGATGTATTACTTTATATTACAAAGCCGGAAATTGGCATTCCAAATTTACTAAAATTAATAACTGAATTTGGATTATTTTCAGGATATAGTATTAATTGGAATAAAAGTGAACTCATGCCCAATAATGGTAATTAACTTACATATATTACAACAATTTGCTTTTAAGATAGCAAACGAAAAAAATTAAATATCTTGGAATTTATGTAACAAAAAGATTTGATTCTTTATTTAAATCCAATTTTCTACTATTATTGGATAAATTAAATAAGAATATTTTATATTGGAAAACACTACCTATCTCAATGCTAGGTAGAATTAATGCAATAAAAATGATTTTTCTTCCGCAATTACTATATCTTTTCCAATTGATTCCGATATATCTTCCTAAAAATTTCTTTAAGAAGGTGGATTCGATAGTTACCAACTGTATCTGGGATTATAAGAGCCATAGAATAAATAAAGAACATTTATGTAAAAATAAATGGAGGTCTAGCACTGACAAACATTTTTTTTTATTACTGGGCAGTTAATATTAAAAATATGAATTTTTGGTTAGTAGCGACAGATAAACAACCAATCTGGTTAAAAATGGAAAAAGAAGATTGTTCGCCTTTTGAAATTAGTTCGATTTTATTCGCTAATACTAAACTAGATACGAAAACCTGTAGTGAAAACCCTATAATAGAAAGTGGAATACGTATCTGGAAACAATTAAAGAAAACATTAAAATCGGTATGTATACCACTAGCCCTTACCATTGTAAATAACGTTACATTTAAACCCTCAATGATGGACAAAGGTTTTTTACAATGGAAAAACTATGGAATTAATAAATGGGCGATCTCTACAGGGAAAATTCTTTCCTTTCATTTCAAGAATTACAACAAACTTATGGATTACATTCAAAAGATTACTTTAGATATTTACAAATTAGAGTCTATGTAAAAGTAAACACACAGGAAATTAGAAATAGAAAGACAGAAATTTTACATGAATGTCTAAATAAACACCCGAACACAGAAAAATTGATATCATATATTTATAATATCTTATTGGAAAACGATGTCCCAATGACAGAAATATATACGCAATCATGGGAAAACGAATTAGGTCAAATCATTAGACCAGAAGTATGGGATGAAAGTTTACAACATATACACCACTGCTCGTTATATGCTAAGGCTTGTCTAGCATATGACATAGACTACATTATTCAAAATGCAAACTACATAGTATCTGCCATATGTGATAAATGTCAGCACTTAGAAGTTAACTTAACGCACTCATTTACAAATTGTGCAAAAATTACTAAATTTTGGACAGAAATATTAAGATAATTTCAAATGTTGTTAATATGAATCTGATCCCTGACTCAAAGTTAATAATACTGGGAATATTAGAAACAGAACAATTAATAACAACGAATCAAATCATCTTTATTGATTACAGTTTAATAATTGGGAAAAAAATAATATTTAAATTCTGGAAAGGTCCTACATCCCCCACAATCAAAATGCGGATTACAGGAATGTCGGAGACACTTCATCTGGAAAGATGAAGGCTTGTCCTACTGGACAGGTTGGATCTTTTCAGAGGAATATGGTCTCATTTATTGAACATCTAAAGGGTCAAAATGGCTCGGTACGAGAGCCTGACTGAAGCCTGAATAATGGAATAGATGAAGAATCACGTATAACAAATCATGGATATATCTCCAATGATGGATAACTTTTTTAGTACTCCATTCATTTCTTTATTTTTGATTTCCTATTTTTACTTTATTTTTCTCTATCTTTTCTTACTTGCAAAAAAATGTATAGAAATACATAAGACATAATTGTTAATATTAATAATATTACAAATGTATGTGAGAAGTATATTTTATTAATATGTACTTACGTCTAATAAAAATATTTTAACAAATAAACTGTGACCCCTTGTTCTGGACTTCCCCAACATCGGGAACAATCTTCCTGCATCTAGCCTGTCCAACCCCTTAAGAATTTTGTAAGTTTCTATATGATCCCCCCTCAATCTTCTAAATTCTAGCGAGTACAAGCTGAGTCTATCCAGTCTTTCTTCATATGAATGTCCTGACATCCCAGGAATCAGTCTGGTGAACCTTCTCTGTACTCCCTCTATGGCAAGTATGTCTTTCCTCAGATTTGGAGACCAAAACTGTACGTAATACTCCACGTGTGATCTCACCAAGACCCTGTACAACTGCAGTAGAACCTCCCTGCTCCTATACTCAAGTCCTTTTGCTATGAATGAAATAGAATTTCCGTGAATGTATGGGAAAGCATGGGGGTATGATGGTAACTTGCTTTGTCCCAAGTTTTTCAGGAAGTATAGGTTATATGTTCGACTGTGAAAAGGGCAACAACACGGATGGAGGGAAATTGCGCCCATGAAAACTCGCAAAGCTTGACAAGATTGTGGGAAGAAACATCATCATCTTGTGTTGCTGATAGATGGGAAAATGTAATGGACACACTTATGTATATCTGGTTAGCTGATTATTGGACTATCTGGTTATCATAAATGAAGGGTTATCATATTTGATAAAAAGGAAGGAATGTTAATCCTGGTCAGATTGGAGAGGCTAGGACTAAAATTGGATAAAAGCTTCAGGGCTGCTGCGAGATTTGGTCAATTTGAAAGTGTTCTCCATGGAACTGGGACAAGCTGTGGACTGGTGCCAGTTTGTCTGGAGCCTAGATCCAAGCTGCACGAATGGAAGGGGAACTTCTGAAGACCCTGTCAATTAGGTGCAAAATGCACAGAATGGATTGGATGACTGCAAACCAGACATAAACCTTGTAAATCATTGTAAATATTCTTGCAAAGCTTTACTTTGCTGAGTGTTGATTGGATGAGGTATTGAGCCTTGTCTGGTTTTCTTGCATATCAGGTTAAATGTTGCTATGTTTGCTTTCCCTGAGAAGCCCTGTTTGAATACGATGTATTAGCTACTGTATTATTGGGTTAGGGAAATATCTGTTATATATAGGGTTAATCGATATCTGTAATTGGATTGTAAAGAGACCACCCCCAAGTGGTTCGGCCCTTGAGGTCCGGGGACTTGTAAAAGTCCACTGCCACAAGGTCCTACATTGATCTTCTGGGAGAGCGCTTGGGATTGCGTGGCCTTCTGGAATGTCTCTGTTTGATGGAGGCCTAGATGGCTTGAACAGGCAGAGACGAGGATCGAACCCGCGGTGGTCAGGTACTGTGGTGGGAACTGTAATTGTGTTTTGTTAAAATAAAGATTAGTTGATCAAGTGCTTGATTCAGTGGTTTTTGACTGAAAATAGACTGGAGGGAAGCTTAGAACGAGCAATTTACAGATGGAGGTGCAAGAGACTGCGGATGCAGGAACCTTGAGCAAACAATAATCTGCTGGAGAAACTCATGCGCTGTATTAATTCCCTTCCACAGGTGCTGCCTGGCCCATGGACTTCCCCCAGCACGTTGTTTCTTTTCTTATGTGTCCCCTCAGTTCCAGCAATGATTTTAATGCCAGACAAGCTCACAGCTGAGAACAACGAAATGACAAACGAAGCCATTCGGCACACTGAATCTGTAATTACAATGCACAAATATGAAAAGTGTCTAGACATGTGTTATCAAAGATATAAAGTATTGTGCTATGCATGTATGCTACGAGTAAATGAATCTTGCTGACAGAGAGAACCCTAGTGATGCCTTCAAGTGTATTCATGAGCACCATGTGTGGTGAGTAGCTTGCTGCTGGAAATGAATAAAGTAAACACATTTGTTTGAAACTCCTGTATTCTGCGAATAGGACTTATCAACACTGCAGCAGTTTCCAAGATCCATCTTGGTTTAGGTTATGGGCTTCTCTACTAAGATATTCACCCTCTGTCAGGAGCACTGTACACGCTTATGGTAGCAGCAAAGCATTTGCATTCTGCTCCAGAAATGAGAATCCATGGACAGAAATATAAGGTGCCGTCTGATACACTCAGCACCAGTTTATCTGTTGCTGAAAACATTTATCTGCCGTACATAACTTTGTTCATCAAAGCTGAAAGGGACCTCTTTTAAAATCAAGGCCAACTGAGTCATGGAGTCATGGTCGTACAGTGTGGAAACAGGCCCTATGTTTGGCCCAACTTGCCCACTCAATGAGCCCATCTATACTAGACCTACCTGCCTGCATTTGGTCCATATCCTTCTAAATCTATCCTCTCCATGTAGCTGTCCAAATGCTTTTTAAATATGATAGTAACTGCCTCTATTACTTACTCCAGCAGGTTGTTCCAAATGCCTACCACCTCTTGTGTAAAAAAGTTGCCCCTCCTAAAGTTACTATTAAATCTTTCTCCCCTGACCTTTAACCTTGGTTGTTGATTCCCCTACTGGGCAAAAGGCTCTGCATTCACCCTCTCAAGATCTTATACACCTCTCGAAGATCACCCCTCATCCCCCTGCATTCCAAGAAATAAAATGCTAGCCTGTTCAACTGCTCCCTATAGTTCAGACCCTCAGGTCCTGGCAACATCCTCGTAAATCTTCTCTGCACCCTTTCCAGCTTAACTAAATATTCCCTATAGTAGGGTAACCAAAACTGAACACAGTGCTATAAATGCAGCCTCACCAATGCTTTGTTCAACCGTAAAAGGGCCTTGTACAACAGTACGGGGTGGAAGATTGCAACCTTCACGTGGTCTGCCCTGTTTCGACTAATGCAATCAACTCGACGTGCACAAACGGAAGATCAAATAGAACAAGTGTTAAAGAAGGAACTGCAATAGTAAGTGTTAAAGAAGGAAAATCGAGGGTACACAAAATGCTAGAGAAACTCAGCAGGTGCAGCAGCATCTATGGAACGAAGGAGATAGGCAACGTTTCAGGCCAAAACCCTTTTTTCGGCCCGAAAGGGTTTCGGCCCAAAACGTTGCCTATCTCCTTCGCTCCATGGATGCTGCTGCACCTGCTGAGTTTCTCCAGCATTTTGTGTACCATCAAATAGAACAAGTTGTCCTACAACTTTAGGCTGTGCACGCCACACGAAATAAGAAGTACAACAGTACAAGGGTCAGTACAATGATCACACAACTTCTATGCTTCAATGCACTGACTGGTGATGACCGATGTGCCAAACGCCTTCTTCACCAGCCTATCCATCTGTGATGTCACTTTCAAGGAATTCTATCACTCAAGCACTGTTAACTTGATAAAAGGGTCAGATGTACCTTCTTGTTGGTGAGTTGTCAAGCTGGTCAAATTGGCTGCTGAACCTCCTTACGGAACAACAGTCTCTCTGCCTTAGCACACTATTACTAACCATTATAAGGCCCACCACATTCTTCTCCATCTCCACCAGAAAACCCACTCCTGATCAATCCACAATTATTTTTACTGAAGGTAGACACAAAATGCTGCAGCAACTCAGTGGGTCAGGCAGAAACTCTGGAGATATACCTATTCCTTTACGAGGTGCCGGATCCGCTGAGCTACTCCAACATTTTTGGTGTAAACCAGCATCTGCTGTTCCTTCCTACTCATTGGATACATTTATTTAACATAAGAAAAAACCTTGAAACCAGGTTTGCCATTCTCTCTAGATCAGGGGCTTGGGCTGAAGTTGGAAAACATTCCATTCCCCAATGCTGAAAACTCTTCATCTGAGGACTAAGAAACTCATCATGCCAAGAAATGATAGTTGGGAGGCATGGTGGCGCTTCAGAAGCGGCTCTGCCTTACAGCGCTTACAGCGCCAGAGACCCGGATTTGATGGGCGCTTGTCTGTACTGAGTTTGTACGTTCTCCCCATTACAGCATGGGCTTTCTCCGAGACCTTTGGCTTCCTCCCATACTCCACAAAGACGTACAGGTTTGTAAGTTAATTAGCTTGGTACAAATGTAAAATAGTCCCTAGTGTGTGTAGGATAGTGTTCATGTGCAGAGATCGCTGGACGGTGCAGGCTCAGTGGGCTGAAGGGCCTGTTTCCGCACTGTATCTCTAAACTAAACTAAACTAAACTTCAGCAATCACACTGCAGGATACTGGCGCAGAAATACTGGTGTGTTTATTTGAAATTCCTCCCTCTGTGCAAAATAGCAGATGGAGGCAGTGTGAGGTCATGAGATTTGCTAACCTTTATTCTGGAATAGTTATATATTGCATCTGTTAACAATAAAACATTTGTAGAACACTTTCAACCTTTTTGTTTCCAATATAGCTGTCTGATATATGTGCTTCAAAAATTCTCTGTGTTTCTTTTAAAACCAAAACAGTTTGTGGTCTATAAAAGATTTATTGAACAAAGTAAGCATGATAAACTTGATGTGTTTGATTTTCCAAATTATTTGTGGTTGTATAAATGGATGATTATTCACTGTCTTATCCATCCCCAGGTTATCATTTCATTCAATATGCATGAATCATTGTAACTATTATTTATTGCAGAGTGTATATAAATCAACGACACATTACAATATGAGACAATTAATATTGAACAAGTCAAAATTGGTTGCTCAAATCATTGTTCTCCTGTGCTGAATTGTTGTGGTTAATTGGCAGAATGTTGTATATACTGTAATGCAGTCCCTGTGGAAGCACAGAATCCAGGAAATACCTAACTTTTGAAATAATCATTATAACAAACAATGTTTAAGAAAGAACTGCAGATGCCGGAAAAATCAAAGGTAGACAAAAATGCTGTTGAAACTCAGCAGGTGAGGCAGATGCTGCCTCACCCACTGAGTTTCTCCAGCATTTTTGTCTACCTTCTATTATAACAAGGATAGTTTTTTTTCTGTGTCCTGATTCAATTGAATCATTTTTACCAGCTAACCAATATTTAAACCTCAAATTAACATTACTAGAGCATGTTGGCCAAATTAACATTACTAAAGAATGTTAAATTAACATTACTAAAGAATCGTCCCCTATCAATAACCCATGCTGGCCTTCCCCCCATATCCCTTAACTCCACAAGCCCCCCAGAGCTCCATCTAACTCTCTCTTAAATCCATACAGTCACTCGGCCTCCACTGCCCTCTGTGGCAGGGAATTCCATAAATTCACAACTCTCTGGGTGAAAACGTTTTTTCTCAACTCAGTCTTAATAACCTCCCCTTTTTTTTAAGATAATAATATAGTCTATTGTAGTTCAGAGCTTATGAGGTCGAAGTGTTTAATAGCCTGATGGCTGAAGGGAAGAAGCTGTTCCTGAACCTGGACGTTACAGTTCTCAGGCTCCTGTAGCTTCTTCCCGATGACAATGATGAGATGAGTGTTGCGTGCCAATGGTTATCGTGCTTTGTGTTGTGTGCCAATGATTATTGTGGTTGCAACATAGAACAGTACAGTACAGGAATGGCCCCCTTGGCCCGCAATGTTTGTGTCGAACAGGTTGCCAGGTTAAACTGATGTCTTCAGCCTGTGCATGATCCATATCACTCTATTCCCTGCACTTTCATGTGCCTATGCCAAAAGCTTCTTAAATGCCACCATTGTACATGCACCAACAGTCCTGGCAATGCATTCCAGCCCCCCACCAATCTCTGTGTAAAAAACTTGCCCCACACATCTTCATTGAACTTACCCCCTCTCATCTTATAGCCATGCCCTCTAGCGTTAGATATTTCCAAGCTGGGAAAAAAATTTCTGACTGTCTACCCTATCTATGGCTCGCATAATTTTATATACTTCTTTCAAGCTTCCCCTCAATCTCTAACATTGCAGAGAAAAACAATCCAAGTCTGTCCAACATCTCCCTCGAGGTAAAATCCTCTAATTCAGGCAGCATTCTGGTAAACCTCCTCTGTACCCATTCCAAAGCCTCCACATATTTCCTGTGATGGGACGACCAGAACTGAACACCTTAACAAACTTTGTTAAATCATCATTATATGCTCTGCAGCAGCAAGCAAAGGGATAGGGTTATGGATGATTGGGATAGTGGAGAGGACTTCGAACACGGCTGCAGGTTAGGGTAAGTTGGAATTAGTTCTGCAGATGCTTTGGACACCATGCATAGTTGTCAGACACAAGGAAATGCAGACAAAACATGTAAGAAAGAACCGCAGAACTGAAAATAGACACAAAATGCTGGAGTAACTCAGTGGGTCAGGCAGCAACTCTGCAGAAAATAAACAGCTGACATTTCGGGTCGAGAAGGGTATTGACCCGCAAGGAGAAGAAAGAAGGTTGGAGTAGTCAGCTTAATGAATGGTGAAGGGAGTTAAGATGGACTTGCCTTGATAGGCATCTTTACTTTAGTTTAGTTTATTGTTTATATCAATGGGACGATGGGGGAGAGGGTCAAAAATTTCAAATTCCTGGGCTTGCATATTTCCGAAGATCTTTCCTGGACCCAGCACACTGATGCAATTATAAAGAAGGCACATCAGCGCCTCTACTTCCTGAGATGACGGTGATTCGGTATGTCAAAGAGGATTCTCTTGAACTTCTACAGGTACGCAGTAGAGAGCAAACTGACTGGTTGCATTGTGGCCTGTTCGGCAACCTGATGTCCAGGAGCAGAAAAGACTGCAAAATGTTGTGAACGCTGCCCAGTCCATCACCGGCTCTGACCTCCCTACCATTGAAGGGATCTATCGAAGTCGCTGCCTCAAAAAGGCAACCAACATCATCAAAGACCCACACCTTCCTGGCCACGGGGAAGAAGTTACAGGAGCCTGAAAACTAATGCCCAGGTTCAGGAACAGCTTCTTCCCTACAGCTATCAGGCTATTAAACACGACAACAAATAAGCTCTGAACTACAACAGACTATTATTATTATTGCATTATATTTGTTTATTTATTGAGTATGTGTGCTTGTGTATGTACACGAACTCCGGTTATGTACTATGTTTACATATTCTGTTGTGCTGCAGCAAGTAAGAATTTAATTGTTCAATCTGGGACATTTGACAATAAAACACTCTTGACTCTTGATTCTTGTCACATGTACCGAGGCACAGTGAAAAGCTTTTGTTGCGTGCTAACCTTTCAGCTGAAAGACAATGCATGATTACAATCGAGCCATCCACAGTGTACAGATACAAAATAAAGGGAAATATGTGAATAGCACAGTTAAAATAAGAAATGTTGCTGTTGGAGTAGAGATTTAAAAGAGTGGAGTGATTGTAATGTGTGATTGCAAATCCACTTCCGTAGCTAGTACACAAGTGTCGCCTGGGTTGAGCACCATCTTGGATCAGGCCTTGGAACTTGCTAGGAGTAGTATCAGAAGTAGTGTCCAACAACAAGCACTTCTGTGAAAACATTTCTTGACAATGTTCCAGAATAGCATTGTACAAAAATACAATAATTAGATGCATGATTGATGCAAACATTACATCACATATTCAAGTTTGACAGGAAGCTGGAAGCGACTAATAGATTTTTTTGAAGTCATACCAAATGACAAAGTAATTATTGTGTTTAACTCTTGGAAAAGCACATTTCAAATCATGTGATGTTTAAACAAACAGTTCTGTGCTATCGCGTTCTGGGTGTTCATCTGGTCATCATCGCAATGTGGCGTCCGGTACTCTGCTTTGGTCCATGTAAGTTGCTACATTTACCACATTTCCAGGGCTAATACTGACACACTGTGCTGTGGATCCAAAGGTATGCCCAGACAGACACTGGGACAGCACTGAATACTTGGGCTAAAATTGGAGAGGGACTGAGACACTGTCCAAGCTATCATTGGAACAGGGCCGAGCAAACGCCAATGTTGACACTTTGAAAGCACTGAGGGAGCACCAGAGATAACACTTGGACAATGCAGAGGGAGGACTTGAAGTCCCGCTGGAGCAAGTCCAAATGAATCCTCAGGCTGACATCGAGTTTGATTAATCGGCTTAGTCAGGTCAGGCCTGCGTTAGATAATTGAGCTTTTTTTCTGTAGATAAATTTTTCTTATTCTCCTTTTTTGGTATGAGGTTTTGAGTGGATGTTGGTCTGAACTCTTTTCAAGTGGGATCGATTCTCCACTGAAATAGCGCCAATAAAAATGGATTAGTCTTACTCAAATATCACCATCCATCATATCCTGGTTCACTGTTGCTCAGATAAAGATTTACCCCATGTTTTATCCTTAATGCATTAGTAAAGTAAAGGCTCTCTGTTGAAAGTGAGCCCTATTCTTTTAAACTGTTCAATGTATTCACTGCGATATTGAAGGTCAGACCGGCCTAACCTATAGGTTAGACTTTTGTGCATTGTTAACATTAACATGGCTTTTCATTTTTAATCTAAGCAGGACTCCAAAGTCTCTAAAACTTACATATGTGTTTCATTAAAATTTGTTTGTGGATAATATTTATTGCTTTAATCATTTCAGGATTATGTTAAATGATTAACTGTTCTCTGGGTTTCAAAGTTCCCCAAAGAATTTGTAAGAAAGCACCACTGATAAGAATGCTGGTTGATGCTGAACATTATGTCACTCATGATGTTACTATTTTTCCAGCAGTTACTGAGTTACATGGAGGGACACTCTCCCATTACGAGCATTATGACAAGTTTCAAGAACCAGAGGGCATAGGTTTAAAGTGAGGGGGGAAGGATCTAATTGGAACCTGAGGGGGTAACCTTTTTACACAAAGGGTGGTGGGTGTAAGGAATGAGCTGATGAAAGATGTAGTTGAGGGAGGTACCATCGTAATGTTTACGAAACATTTAGGCAGGTGCATGGATAGGACAGGTTTAGAGGGATATGGGCCAAATGCAGGCATGTGGGACGAAGGTTGCCAACTTTCTCACTCCCAAATTAGGGGCAAAAGGTCAAAATTGCCGGTGGCAATTCTTTTTTTTTTTTTTATTGTTAACTTTTATTAGAGGCATGTACATATCCTAGTCCAAACCATTACAAACTTTGTTAAACGGTTACATGTTAAATATTCAGGATTCCAAGGATTCCACTACCAATGTAGCAGGAGTCTACATTTATCGGTTACATATTAACATTGACTCTAATTATTTTTTTTTTTTTTTAATAGATAGAAAAAATAAAGAAAAAGAAAAAAAAAACACTTAGAAACATAAAATAAACTATCCATAATACAACTTAGGAGATAGGTCCGTAGGTAAGAAAACAAAACTATTCGTCTAGTCCTGTGTTCAGGCTTCCATCAAGCCTCAGCGCTGGCCCATTCTACCCCTTCAAATAATCTATGAACGGCGACCATATTCTAATAAATAATTCTGGTTTGTCAATTAAGACAAATCTATTTTTTTTCCAGATTTAAGGTCTCCGACATCTCCATAATCCACATTTTAATTGTAGGGGATGCAGGGTTTTTTCAAAATTTTAATATTAGTTTTTTTCCCAGTTATTAAACTATAATCCAGGAATTTTCTTTGGTTTATTGTCAGTTTTAGGTATTGTTCAGATATGCCCAATATTATTAATTTAGGATCGGGATCCAGTTGAATATTAACCACTACGGAAATAATTTTTAAAATATCCACCCAACATGTTTTAATTTTTATGCAATTTACAAAGGTATGGGTTAAATTAGCATCAGAATATTGACATTTATCGCAGATAGGAGAGATATTAGGAAAAATTCTATTTAATTTTGTTTTAGAATAATGCAATCTGTGTAATATTTTAAATTGTATTAAAGAATGTCTGGCGTTTAACGAACATTGATGTATATGTTGTAGACTTTCATCCCAAATATCTTTCATTATGGGTTGAACTAATTCATTTTCCCATGCTTGTCTATGTGATTCTCGCTATCTAACAGAATATTATAAATATATGATATTAATTTGACTGTGTTGGGATGTTTATTCAAACATTCATCTAGAATCTCTGGCTCTCTAATTCTGTATTATTGTGTATGTGATTTAACATAATCTTTCAATTGTAAATATCTAAAAATATTATTTGAATGTAATCCATAATTCTGTTGTACCTCCAGAAACAAGAGGAACACACCTTTTCTATAATCCCATCTTTTTAATTCCATAGTTTTTCCATTGTGTAAAGCCTTTATCCAATACCGAAGGCTTAAATGAAGGGTTATTTGCAAGAAAGTGATAAATTATCCAATTATAATGTCTTTTTTATTTGTTTCCAAATTCGAATACCGCTATGTATTATTGGATTTTCACTATAGATCTTTTTATTCAATTTTGAAGGGGATAGGAAAATTGGGCCAATTTCAAATGGTAGACAATCCTCCTTTTCCATCTTTAACCAGTCTGGTTGTTGATCCATATCTTCCAACCAGAAATTTAAGTTTTTGACATTGCCCAGAAATAAAATAGGAAATTTGGTAAGACTAATCCTCCATTCATCTTAGATTTACATGTTTTTAACTTATTCTGTGATTCTTATAATTGCAAATCCAATGGCAATTCTTTGACCGACTCAGCTGTGGCTGGGTGAATGATGAGTTGGCCCGGGTGCTAGAAAGCCCAGCTGAGGTGTTTTGGCCTGGGCCGCGTGACGTCGCTCACAAAGTCCAGGCACCCCATCCAACTCATGAACCGATGGATCGTCCATAAGAAAGAGGAGTGGTGGTGTCGGTGGTAAGCGAAGATCCGAAGGTCGGACAGCTGGCTGGACTTCCGACCGACAGGGCCACAGGCGAGATGCTGCTGTTGCACTCCATGGGCTGCACTACATCAGGATGGGTGACGCGGGGACGGACGCGGTGCTCCGACCCGACAGTCCCCTCGACCCAAGTAGTAGCAGTCAAAAACGGGACAAGGGCGGTCCCGTATGGGGCAAACCAATTTTAGCCCAATATATGGGATGTCTCGGCTAACACGGGGTAATTGGCAACCCTAGGTGGGACTAGTGTAGATGGAGCATATTGGTCAGCGTGGGCAAGTTAGGCCAAAGGGTCTGTTTCCAGGCTGTGTGACTCAATGGCTCTACAACTCTAGAGCACTTTGAGGACCACGAAAGACAAGAGACATTTGTTGATTATAATTTATTTTCAACATTCAATTTGTTGATTGAATTTTTCAATGACGTACAGTCTCTTAAAGTTTCATTACATCAGGAACCAGAAATGGGATGTACTGAAACACAAAGAATAAGGCAATAAGGAAAACATGTAAAAAATAATACATGGCAAAATAAAATATAAATCTCATGGGGAGAGAGATACAAGGAACTGAAGATGCCAGTTTACAAAAAAAAGGAACAAAGTGCTGGAGTAACACAATGGGTTAGACAATATCTCTGCAGAACATGGATAGGCAAAGTTTTGTGCCAGGAGTTTTCTTATTCTTTAAAGACAGACAGTTTAATAATTGGAAGCAAAGAAATGGGGTAAGTATTTAACAGCTCAAAATACTTGGAAGTGTCAGTAATATTAAACCTCGAATTGTCACTTCTGGCCACAGAGCAGATGAGGTGCTCACTGTTCTGAACCAACTGGTTGAAAATCCATTTAGATTCCAAGTACCCTTCAAGCTCGCCAGTTAGAACGTAGTTAGAATCTTAGATTGTGCTTCAGGTTTTGCTCTTTAATGGGAAAGTTGCTGAACTGGTAAAAAAAGTACTTTATTTTAATATCTGCAAATACAGAAGGTTGTGTATTTGGCCTTGCTTGTGAAATTGACGTATTTCAGAGGCAATAAGATTTCATTTATGTTGTGTACATTCCTAGCATGCCCTCGTCCACTAAAACAAAAGAACACACACGATTTATTCTCACCTATTTTCTCTGCTCTATGTGAAACCCCAACTGTGACCAAATATTAAAAATATTCCCTCAGGTGCTTTTTTTCTATATGCATCGTGAGGAACTGCAGATGCTGGTTTACAATGAAGATAGACACAAAATGCTTGAGTAATTTAGCGGACAGGCAGCATCTCTGGATAGAAGGAATGTGTGTCGTTTTGGGTCGAGACCCTTCCTCAGGAATTTTAAGGAGTGTGAGGTATAAATAATTTGATTCAATTTCTCTTGCTTAACCATGTATAATTTACATCTGCTATGGAAAGGACTCTCATGGAATGTCATTACCATTTAAAGATACTTATCTCGGCAGGATAACTACCCTAAACATGCCAGTTAAATGCTCGATTAAAGCCAATTAAATTGGAGGCCGAAGAAAAACTTCTATTGAAAGAAGCAATTGCTGAATTCATTGTGGATGTTTTCACTCAAATAAGACAAATGCAGTATAAACACCATGTTATCATGCTCATGGTTAATGGAATATTTGAGTGGGATTCGGAAGACATCTTAATTGGTTTCTGTCAAAGAGTCCAACAAGCACACACTCCTGCCACCGGGAAGAAGATATAGGAGCCTGAAAAATGTAAAATCCAGGTTCAATATCAGCTGTTTCTCCACAGTCTTCAGGCTATTAAACACTACGACCTCGAAATAAGCTCTGAATACATAGACAAAAATAATTTAAGATTCAGGCATTTCAATGCAGACTACCTGATGCGATCTGAGTAGAGTTTGCCCATTTGCAATTTGACCACATGGCCCTCCCTTGGGCGCTCTAGTTTCCCCACATAGATTTGGAGGTATTGGTTTTGCCTTTTTACGTTATTACTGTTTGTTAGTTTTTATGTGTATGTACGTTTGTGTGTATGTATATATGAACTTTTTTTAAATTATACAGTTCACAGTGTACTATGTTTACATACTCCATTGTGCTGCTGCAAGTAAGAATTTGTCCAATCTGAAGAAGGGTCTTGACCTGAAACGTCTCCCAATCCTTCTCTGCAGAGATGCTGCCTGTCCCGCTGAGATACACCAGCTTTGCTGGGAACAGACTAAACGCCCTCCGCAATTCACTGTTGCACCGGACACCACAGACCCACCCGGCTCGGACCTGCCCCGCAATGAGTGGGTCACCTTGAACCAGCACCGTACAGGTGTCGGCCAGTTCCATGCCAACATGCATCGCTGGGGGCTGCGTTCATCAGCAGCCTGCGTGTGTGGAGCAGACCAGCGAACAGCGCAGCACGTCATTTTCGACTGCGCTGTCCTCCGCCCCCTGGTGGAGGGGCTAGACCTCACAGTCCTCGACAATAGCATATTGAACTGGCTACAGCACCTGGAGGGCGTTACATAACGTCTGCTGCCTCGAACGCAAGAAGACACCAGATGTTTTTGTCTATCTTCAGTATGAATTTAATTGTTCTGTCTGGAACATATGACAATAAAACACACTTGACTCTTGACTCTTGAAATAAATGTACATGAGAATATAAGATATGAGAATTCTAGCATTGTAGCAATGACAAGATTGGTGAGTGAAAAATCACAAAATGGAGATTATATGGGTTGTATCTACTGTCCATTAAAATATCTCATAAACTACCTGTAGTTATTAGGCTACTGAACGCTCCTTTCATCAGCTAAAGTGTGGTCCTGACCTCCCATCTACCTAATTGGAGACCTTTGAACTATCTTTAATTGGATTTCATCCTGCACTATATTTTGTGCCCTTCATCCTTTATCATTGCCTTGTGGATGGCTTGATTCATCATGTATAGTCTTTTCTTTGACTGGACAGCGCTCAAACAAAAGCTTTTCACTGTAACTTGGTACACATGACAATAGTAAACTAAATTAAAACTAAACTAAAAACTAAAAAAAAACTGGATTCACTTTGTCAACTCGTTCTATAAAACAAGCAATGACTGAGCAAAAGGCCACAGTTCAAATGTGTAAGAAGGAACTGCAGATGCTGGTTTACACCGAAGATAGATTTAAAAAAAAATAACGGAGTAACTCAGCGGGCCAGGCATCATCTCTGGAGAAAGGAAATAGTGTCTATCTAGCCATAGTTCAAAGTTCTACCGAGCACAAATTTTACCTCATAGGAAAGGTATTCAATAAAATTGCTTTCGGCAAGACGGCAAGGCGGCATGGTGGCGCAGCGGTAGAGCTACTAACTTACAGTGCCAGACATCCGAGGTCCATCCTGACTACGGGTGCTGTCTGTATGGAGTTTGCACGTTCTCCCTGTGACCTGCGTAGGTTTTCTCCAAGATCTACGGTTTCCTCCCACACTCAAAAAATGTGCAAGATTTAAGGTTAATTGGCTTGGTATAAATATAACATTTTGTGTAGGCTAGTGTTAATGTGCATAGTGTTAGTGTAAAGGATCGCTGGACCCGCACTGAGCAGCAAACATCTGCATTGCAAGCTCCTGCAAGTAACTTTAACATGGTGAGGTCTATTGTTTCTTCAGTCTGAAGATGAGTCAACATTTAAGAAACATTTAGACAGGTACATGGATGGGCAGATTTAGAGCGATATTGGCCAAAAGCATGAAGGTGGGACTAGTGTAGATGGTATGTGTTGGCCGGTGTGGGCTAGTTGGGCCAAAGGGCCTGTTTCAACGCTGTAAGACTCTATCATACTATGACTCTAGTGGGTCTCAACATAAAACATCACCTATCCATGTCCATAGATGCCTGACCTGCTGAGTTACTCCATCACTTTGTGTGTTTTATTTTGTAAACACGCATCTGCAGTTCCTCGTGTCTATGAGGTCTATTTTTTTTAACCAAGATTAACTGAGTAGTAAATATTGTGACAATGGCAAGAAATAAATCCAGCTATCTTCTCTTAAAGAGCAGAAATTGAGAAAACCATCAGGTCTCTATCAGCCCCAATTCCCTCATCTTTCAAACCAACCACAGCATCCATATTCTGGGATAGTTTCTTCCCAGCTATTATCAGGCAACTGAATCATTCTACCACAACCAGAGAGCAGACTTGAACTACTATCTACCTCTTTGGTAACCCTTGGACTACCCTGGATCAGGCTTTGCTGGCTTTACATTGCACTAAATATCATTCCCTTATCATGTATCTGCACACTATAAATGGCTCGATTGTAACCATGTCTTTCTGCTGACTGAATAGCACACAGCAAAAGCTTTTCGCTTTTCGGTACAGATGATAATAAACTAAACTAAATTATCCTCAAATGTCATTGTACATTTTTGAGCTTTTCAATTTTAACACAGGAAGCACAGCAACCAATTTTATTTATTTATTTATTCTTGGCACAGCCATTAATTCCGTAAAAATGAACAAAACCCATTAATTCTTTCCGGCACATTTGATCATCCAAAAGGTGATACCTCTGTGAAAGCAGCACTCGATTGTCAACCCAGATTTTTTGCATGGTGTCATTGAGTGATAGAGTGGTACACTGTGGAAACAGGTCATTGGCCCAACTTTCCCACACCGACCAACATGTCCCAGCTACACTAGTCCCATCTGCCCATGTTCGGTCTATATCCCTCCAAACCTGTCCTATCCATGTACCTGTCTAACTGTTTCTTAAATGTTGGGATAGTCCCATTCAACTACCTCCTCCAGCAGCTTGTTCCATACACCCACCTCCCCTTGTGTGAAAAGGTTACTCCTCAGATTCTTATTAAATATTTTCCCTTTCACCTTAAACCTATGTCCTCTGGTCCTTAATTCACCAATTTTGGGCAAGAGACTGTGAATCTACCTGATTATTCCTCTCATGATCTTATACACCTCTATAAGATCACCCTTCATCCTCCTGTGCTCCAAGGTATAGAGACCCAGTCGACTCGGAGGAAGAAGATCACCCCTCATCCTCCTATAGCTCAGACTCTCTAGTCCTGGCAACATCCTCGTAAATCTCCATAAATCCTCGTAATTCCTGCAATTCTGCTAAATTCCCCTGTCAGAGAGAAATTAGGATGTTGCCAGACAATTCACAAGCTGCTGGGAAAGAATGCCTTTTCTTAACCCTACTAAAATTTCCATCTGTCTGAAACATGCACTGTGCGATTCAGAACGCTTCAAGCTATGACTCATCCCTTATGTCTTCTGCTAAACTTTAACACTTAGATCTGCTCGGCACTGGGAGGTGTTAAGTTTTCTGCATGATGAATGTGCTAGAATTTGATTTCTTGCTGAAATCAGCAGTAAATCTGCATTTGTTGTTTATTCAAGGCTGATGTATGGCCCTATTGTGAAGTCTGAAACCAAATACAAGGTCAATGCTCAATCTTTAGTTTAAAAAAGCACCAGATTATAATGAGAGTTGAAAGCTCCATGTTATTTAAATTGAATTGTTACTCAGTTCCGAAGACTAATTCGTGTCAAATGTAAATCTGTAATCCAAGTATAAAGAAGGTGAGAAAAGTCCTTTATTAACATTTCCAGAAGTGATTAGGATTTTATTGACTTATGATAAGAGCTCCCCCTAGTGGGGGAAAGCTCTACCTTCTTTGTAAAACCCCCTCATGATTTTGAACAATGTTGTACTGCTCGTTGTGATAAGTATCATCTCCGGATATTTAAGAACTCATTAGCTATAATTATAATGTTGCTATGGCGAGTATAGGAATACACAGGGGATGCACAGTGTTGCAGCAATAGAGTTGCTGCCTTACTGTACCAGAGACCTGACTATGGGTGCTGTCTGAATGAAATTTTTACATTCTCCCTGTGACCAGGTGCTCTGGTTTCCTCCCACACTCCAAAGATGTACAGGTTTGTAGGTTCATTAGCTTTGGTAAAAATTGTAGAAATTGTCCCTAGTGTGCAGGACAGTGCTAATGTACGGGGTGATCGCTGGTCTGCATGGGGTCGGTGGGCCAAAGGGCCAGTTTCCGCGGTGTATTTCTAAAGTCTAAACTTTAAAATTAATTACTTCGTTTAGTTTAGTTTATTATTGTCACGTGAGAAGCTTTTTGGTTGTGTGCTATTGTGGCGGCACCTGGTGGTAAGCCATGGGCACAACGAACTCTCGGCTCTGGAGGGTGGCGTCTTGGTGTGGGAGGCGCTAGTCACTGGGTCGGTACCTGAGTTGGTATTTAAGGCCAGGCAATGCCCGTGCCCTTGGAGTAGGGAGCTATATTGGAGAGAATAAACATGTCTAGTGCACACAACACGTGTCCGATTAGTTTTTGGCTGGACTCCTGCAAGTCCCGCTACACTATCCGATCAGCGTAATGACTACACATGATTGCAGATCCTGCGCTGCCCTTGTGCTACAAGGGTGGCACGATACCACAGCGGTAGAGTTTCTGCCTTTCAGCGCTTGCTGTGCCAGAGACCTGGGTTAGATCCCAACTACGGGTGCTCTCTGTATGGAGTTTGTACGATTTCTCCGGAAACCGCTGGGTTTTCGCCGAGATCTTCGTTTTCCTCCTGCACTCCAAAGATGTACATGTTTGTAGGTAAATTAGCTTGGTATAAGTGTAAACTGTCCTTACTGTGTGTAGGATAGTGTTAATGTGTGAGTATCGCTGATCAGTGCAGACTCGGTGGGCTGAAAGGCCTGCTTCCACGCTGTATCTTTGAACTAAACTAAATTACAATTCTACCCTCCAAAAATGATTCACAGCCAGACCCAAGAAAATGTCGACCATTACACATACATTGGTGGTTCCAAGATATAGGACACAGCAAAAGGGCTTCAAAGGTTCAAACCCAGAACTTATCTCAAGGAGAGGAGTAAGTGTAATTTCTGAGCAGGAATTACACAGCCCTCCTATATAACAGGCACTTCAAGGCACAGGATAGATACCATCAATACTATCTCTGTAAAACCTTTGCAGGAAAGATAAGCAAACCATTAATGGGGGGTTTCTCCTGTGCGATATCTTTTTTGTTTTGTTTAGACCTCTTCAATTTTACAAGGATGTTGCCAGGACAGAGGGAAAGAGGGATTGTGGGGGTTACTTGAAGTTAGGGAAATCAACGTTCATGCCGCTGGGTTGTAAGCTGCCCATGCAAAATAGGAGGTGCTTATATCAAGCTCTGTGGTGGGAGAGATTATGAGCTAGATGAAGAGGTTGAAAGATCTGCTCAAAAGCTTCTTCTAAAGTTGTAACATCTCCATTGACAACTTGTAATCTCTGACCCTTGTCTGCTCAAAATGGAGAAGGGTGACATTGAGAACATTGGAACATTGAGGACCTCCAGGTCCGAAACATAGAAACATAGAAAATAGGTGCAGGAGTAGGCCATTCGGCCCTTTGAGCCTGCACCGCCATTCAATATGATCATGGCTGATCATCCAACTCAGTATCCTGTACCTGCCTGCTCTCCATACCCCCTGATCCGTTTAGCCACAAGGGCCACATCTAACTCCCTCTTAAATATAGCCAATGAACTGGCCTCAACTACCTTCTGTGGCAGAGAATTCCACAGACTCACCACTCTCTGTGTGAAAAAAGATCTTCTCATCTCGGTCCTAAAAGACTTCCCCCTTATCCTTAAACTGTGACCCCTTCTCCTGGACTTCCCCAACATCGGGAACAATCTTCCTGCATCTAGCCTGACCAACCCCTTAAGAATTTTGTAAGTCTGTATGATCCCCCCTCAATCTCCTAAATTCCAGCGAGTACAAGCCGAGTCTATCCAGTCTTTCTTCATATGGAAGTCCTGCCATCCCAGGAATCAGTCTGGTGAACCTTCTCTGTACTCCCTCTATGGCAAGAATGTCTTTCCTCAGATTAGGAGACCAAAACTGTACGCAATACTCCAGGTGTTGGCTAACCAAGACCCTGTACAACTGCAGTAGAACCTCCCTGCTCTTGTACTCAAATCCTTTTGCTATGAATGCCAACATACCATTCGCTTTCTTCACAGCCTGCTGCACCTGCATGCCTACTTTCATTGACTGGTGTACCATGACACCCAGGTCTCGTTGCATCTCCCCTTTTCCTAATCGCCCACCATTCAGATAATAGTCTACCCTCCTGTTTTTGACGCCAAAGTGGATAACCTCACATTTATCCACATTATACAGCATCTGCCATGCATTTGCCCACTCACCCAACCTATCCAAATCACCTTGCAGCCTCCTAGCATCCTCCTCACAGCAAACACTGCCCCCCAGCTTCGTGTCATCCGCAAACTTGGAGATGTTGCATTCAATTCCCTCATCCAGATCATTAATATATATTGTAAATAGTTGGGGTCCCAGCACTGAGCCTTGCGGTACCCCAAGTTAGAGTTACATGATAGACCAATATAAATGGCAGTGGGTCTGCACCCCTTTACCCACTTGCACATCCCACCAGACACCTCCTGCTCCATCTGTAGAAGCAATCAGCAGATCCTGAGTGGAAGCATGTTAATCTTCACCCCAAGGGACTGCCAATGCAACAAAAGCTTTTCATTGTACCTTGGTACACATGACAATATGCCAAAACTGAATGGAAGTGAGTAAGTAAGTGCTGCATGTTGTTATCTGCTGTGTTAAGCGAACCTTCCACAGTGATCCCTAAATTCAATATAATTAAAAAATATAAAGATGTTAAAAGCTGCTGTATCTCGAAATTGTGATTCATGATTTTTTTTTTTTAAGTTCTTTTCCTTTTGACATCTTGGTTAAGGATTGTTGAAGGTGTCAAGATGATTCTACAGGTAGCTAAAATCAGAAACGCACAATGGGTGATTCATGCTGTGATTGTAAGGTTAGTAATTGCCTCAGAAATTGCTGTATGTTATTCCATGGATACGGCTCCAGAGACACTCAAAATGTCCATGCTTTCAAAGTTTGTTTACAGACACTGCATGAATGATTCTTGACAGAGACGAAGTTCATACTACTGGTGTCATTTGTTGATGGCACTTTCCCTTTCCAGAGACTTGAGAACAAAAAAATAGACTAACTCCTCAAGGCAGCAATAAGGGAGGAGGGCATTGTCAAATGTGGTGTCTTCTGATTTAGACATTAAACATTTAGACATTAGACATTAAACCAAGTCCCTAAATGCCCTCCTCGGTCGATGCCAAAGGTTAAAGGTCAGGGCACCTCTGCAGAAAGACCAAGGGAGATTAGCTGGTGTCCCAATAATTGTGACAAGATGTTATCCCCATTTATCAGCAGAGAGCAGAGGCCACCCCGACTGAAGTCCCGTCACCCCTTTGCTCCACATGGAAAACAACTCCTAGCATCCATCCAGCCAACTGAGACAAAAGCACACTCATCAGCCACCAAGTGGTCACAAGAGTGGAAGGCAAACTCATCTCCATTACACAGCTACATCTCTTCACCAGATAAAAGCTGTCCAGGGTCTGACCTCCGCAGAAGAGCATGGGTGAAGCTCAACAGACTTCGTACTGGAGTTGGGCGTTTCAATGCCAGCAAGTGGAGATGGGGGCTCCGCCAGAGCCCAGCCTGTGAGTGCGGAGAAGAACAGCAGACAGCCAACCATGTCATCTCTGGGTGCCCGCTCTACCACCCACAAAATGGAGCTCAGGGCCTGGCAGACATTGACGCAGAGACAACAACCTGGCTGCTCAACACCCGGCTTGAGATCCAACTATTCCTTTGGTTTGTGTTTCATTCGCAAGAAGAAGATCCCCATTTAACCAATGTCCTCCACACTCGTCCAATCTGCACTTTTAATCTTCACTGGATGTAGTCATTTTACTTGATAATAATCTGATGAACCAACTAGATACCTCACTACATTAAATACAAGTTGACAAACACAGAAACAAACAATTGCAGATGCTGGTTAATACACAAAGTGCTGGACTTACTCAGCAAGTCAGGCAAAGCCAGAAGAAGGGTCTCGACCCGAAACATCACCTAGCCGTGCTCCCCAGAGATGCTGCCTGGCCTGCTGAGTTACTCCAGCACTTTGTGGCCTTTATGGGCCTGTCCCACAGGCAAATTTCTAGGCGACTGCAGGAGACTATGCAGTCACCACATGGTTGCCACATGTTCGCGGGTGGTTGCTGGTTATTCGCCTTCGTCGTCGCGAGGAGTTCCGGCAATCTGGGAACTAGTCACAGCCTCATTATGGTCGCCGCAAATTTTTCAACATGTTGAAAAATTAACGGTGACTAGAATGAAGCCGCCATGGAGAGTAGCGAGAATTCTCGTGTTGTAGGTGGGTTGCCAGGAGGTCCTAGTGGGTTGCCAGGAGGTCAAAGGTTCTCAAAGGTTCTCGTAGGTTGTAGCTGGTGCTGACTGGTGCATTTCATTGGTTCATTGGGAAAACAAAAACGTAAGCAGGAGCTTTTAGAACCAAGTATAACTGGCCGGTAATGTTAAATATCCGCCGAGCTTCACAGCTGTGTATCTCTGGCTTCTTAAAAGTTGTCTCCACTCCTTCTCCCCCCTTCTGTCCCCTCTCCCCCTCTTTTAAAGGGCTTATGTGACCCTTCCCATACACTCTGCTTTCACCATCTTAATTACAGCGCCAATCTTCCTGTTCATCGCGGTGTGTGACTATATCACATTGGCTTTGCACCGTGTGAATTTCACTCAGACAGTGCTCCCCCTGCTTCCCCTGCTTCCCCTGCCCCCCGCCTGCATAACGGGCTGGTGAAGGAAGCAATGTGTGTGTGTGTGTGTTCAACTCTGACAGTCGCCATTCCAGTTGCCGGTTATTCAGGTGACTGCCGGCGACATGATAGTCGCCGGAGGTCACCTGAAAAATCACCTAAGTGCGACAGGCCCATAAGTAGATAAATACAAAAGTTGGCAGTGTACTGCATTTATTTTGAAAGGGATTGAAACGTTCTGAATCTGTGTGAGCAGCAACGTAGATGCATGTTTTTATCTTTTCATGGGAGACATGTCTGAATCCAATTATGACAGCTTGGAGACTTCAAATTCACATTGATTAAATAAACTGAAATGAAAATTTGCTGTTAGTAATGGTGATCATGAAACTATGGGATTGCAACAAAATCCATCTGGTTCTTTCAAAGAGTTGTGGCAAAGGATTCTGCAACCCTTCCCCAGTATGGCCTGTATGTGACTTCAAATTCACATATGTGGTTGAATCTCAGCCAATTACTAACATTGGCATGGATTACAAAGAGCAGTAATGGATGGACATTAAGGATCTTGCTGCGGGGAGGGAACTTCGCCATCACTGAGTCAGGGAGGTGGTTGGAGGGGGTCGCCTTGTGGTGGAATGTTATGTACCATGGCTCGCCGCTCCGGCTGATTAATGTGTATGCCTCACCCACACAGAGCGAGCGGCTCGCAGTGCTGCTGGCCATGTCCCGGCAGCTCGTTCTGGCCGGTGACTTCAACTGCATCATTGATGCGGCTGGATGATCCGGCAGTGCCAATAAAAGACTGGACAGCACGTCCAAGTTCCTGATGGAGATAGTAAAAGAGGCAAAGCTGCACGACGCCTTCAGCAACCCTGCAGGCGGGTCCCAGCCGCGGTTCACCTGGTCGAGATCCGACGGTTTAGCCCGATCTCGGATAGTCTTCGTCTTCACGACAAAGGCCGTCACGGTGAGACACACTGACCTCACGCCGGTGTTCCTCTCCGACCACCGCCTCCTTCAGGCTTCCTGTCACCTACAGTAGGACTAGAAGGCAGGCAGAGGGACGTGGAAGTTAAACATGAAGCTGTTGACCCCAGAGGACATCGAGGAGCTAAAGAGGGACTATGCATGTTGGAGAACGGTGAGGCCCCTCTTTGACTCCCCGACACTCTGGTGGGAAGCAACCAAGGAGAACATTAAGAGGTCTTCATAATTAAAGGGGTTCAGAGAGCAAGACAGAGTCAGAGGGAATTGTGCCAACTCCAGACAGATTTGCAATAACTGCTCCTTCTGCAGTCGAGAGGGGTGGATGTGAGGGAGGAACTTAGAGAGTTGAAGGACCGGCAAGCTCGGCTCTTCACCTCTGAATCCTCCAAGATCATCTTCCGATCCAGGGTCCGCCATGTGGAGCAGGATGAGACAAGCTCACGTTTCTTCTTCCATAAGGTTCACAGGGGGAGCTCTGTGATGAACAGCCTTAGGAGGAGGACGGCTCGGTAGCCTCCTCACAGACAGACATGCTGAGGATCTGCAAATCCTTTTACACAGATTTATATGACCAAAAGACCACAGACAGTACCTCCTCCCAGAACGTCCTGTCCTCGATCACGGAGGTCTTGGAGGACAGCAAGCGGGAGAGTCTGGACCAACCACTGACCCTAGATGAGCTGACTGGCTCTATCCGCTCCTTTGACTCGAGTAAAACTTCCGGAAGCGATAGCTTACCAGCCGAGTTGTATTTGGCTCTGTGGGACTGGATGGGCCCCAACCTGCTAGAAGTGTACAATGACATGTTTCTAGCTGGCAGCATGTCATACTCCATGAGGAAGGGCAACATCACCCTAATCTACAAGCAGAAGGGGGAGATGAAGGACATAAAGAATTGGAGACCCATAACACTATTGAATGTAGACTACAAGATCCTGTCTAAGGCCATCGCCAACCGGGTCAAGTCTGCTCTGGGACAGGTGATCCACCCGGACCAAACCTGTGATGTACCTGGCAGGAAAATCTCAGACAGCCTAGCGCTGCTGAGAGATACCATCGCCTACGTGCAGGACAGACGGGTGGATGCCTGCCTAGTCAGCTTGGACCAGGAGAAGGCCTTCGACAGGATTTCGCACACGTACATGAGGGACGTGCTCTCCAAAATGGGTTTTGGGGAGGGAATCAGGAATTGGATCAAATTACTCTACACCAACATCCATAGTGCAGTCCAAATCAATGGGTGGGAATCAGACAGTTTCCCTGTAAGGTCTGGAGTCAGGCAGGGTTGCCCTCTCTCTCCTGTCTTGTTTGTCTGCTGTATTGAACCCTTTGCCGAATCCATCAGGAAGGATGCGGGCATAAGAGGAGTGACATCGCCAGGCAGTGGGGGTATTCAAGTAAAAACCTCCCTGTACATGGACGATGTCGCTGTCTTCTGCTCGGATCAAGGGTCGGTCCGCAGACTGATTAGTATCTGCGACCAGTTTGAGTCGGCCACGGGAGCCAGGGTGAACCGCAGGAAGAGCGAGGCCATGCTCTTTGGCAACTGGCCTGACAGATCAAGCCATCAAGCCTGACTTCTTGAAGGTGCAGGTGATCTGGTTCGGGGGGGCTGAGGCGTGTAACAAGAATTGGCTGGAGCAGATAGCCAGGGTGTGAAGGAAGCTGGAGCTGTGGATGCGACGTGCGACGGGCCACAATGTACAACTCAGCAGTTAATGGGGGTAAAAGCGTGCCCAACGTCGTCCTCATTCTGACGGCCACCTTCGTGTGTGGCTGCATCAGGCAGAGTGTAGAGCCAAGGCACGTGGGCACCAAGTGTCACTACCTGCTGAGGTTCTACCTGTCCCCGGTGTTGCGAAGGATGGGCCTGGTGCAGATGCCACGCAATGTGCCAGTCAGCTGGACATTGCCGCCATATCTGTCGTCTATGGAAAGGTTCTTCCGGACCAGCACCTTTGGCCACATGTCCATTGGGCAGTGGTCAGCACAGAATGTCCTGCAGGCACTGCAGGGAAAGGACTCGATGGATCCGGTGGCGTGGTTCCCTGAGCAGACTGCCCAGCTTGTCTGGCAAAATGCCTCATCGCCAGAACTCACCAACAAGCACCAAGACCTGGCTTGACTGGCGATGAGGGGAGCCCTCCCAGGCAGATCCTTCCTGCACCGTCGGAACCTCACTGCCAGCGCACGCTGCCCTCGGGATGGCAGCTATGGAGAGGAGGCGGTTGCAGAGTGTGGATTTGCTAAAAGAGTCTGGAGAAAAATGCAAGGGTCCCTGGTACGCTTTATCCCGAACAGCTCCGTCACAGAGGACTCTGTGATTTACGGACTGTTCCCAGGGACACATTCAGAGACTGACATCGAGTGCTGCTGGAGGGTCATCAACTCGGTGAAAGACGCCCTTTGGTCTGCCCGAGCGTTGTTCACCACCCAGCAGAGCGAGATGTCCGTCAGGGAATGTTGCCGACTGGCCCGCTGCAGACTGCAGGAGTACGTGCTGAGGGACGCACTGAAGCTCTGTGCAGCCAAGGCTCGGTGGGGGAGGGCCACAGTCTAGGGTCCTTCCGCTGCTGGACATGGGGGGCACAGTATGGTGAGACACCCCTAAAAAATAAGGGAAGGTATCCCACGCCAGTGGGCCACATAAGTGGCATGGGTGGGGGACACATTTGTGAAATTTGGGGAAAAGAAATGTATAAACTGTATTGATCAATTTGAATAGCCTTCGAAAATGTCGGATGGATTTTCCGCAAGGTTCATGTATTGTATATATTTATCATTTGAATAAAGTCTATTTTGAAATTTTAAAAAATAAAAAAATTAAATCCAGTCTTTGGCAGTAATGTCCAGACTCCATAATCTACTAAATCATTAAAAAATGGGTGATGTTGAGGGTTCCTTCTCACTGCTTACTTTAAAAATATGCTGAACTTTTATTCCAATAATCACAGGTTAATAGAGCTGTTCAGCACTGAAACAGGCCCTCTGGCCCAACTCATCCATGCAGATCTAAGTTGCCTAACTGAATTAGACCTACCTGTTTGTGCCTGGCCCATATCCTCTCAAATCTTTTCTATCTACCCACCTGTCCAAGTAAATTTTAAATGGCAGAATTATACCTGCCTCGACCACTTCCTCTGGCAGCTCAGTCCATATATGCACCGCCATCAGCATGAAAAAATTGTTCTTCAGAATCCTTTCCCTCTTTGCCTTAAACTTCCACCCATCTGCTTTAGACACTCATACTCTGTGGAAAAATACCTTGGCTGTCCACCTTATCTACGCCCATCATGATTTTATAGACCTCTAGAATGTTAAGCACAGCCTCCTAGGCTCCAGGGTAAAAATATATCTTACCTGAAACAACATCCTGTCTCCATGTAAGTGAAACCCCACTCGCCCCAATAGCACCTGGTAAATCTTTCTTCTGCTCATTCCAGTTCAATGACATCCATAGGAAGGATGATCGGAACTCCAAATATGACCTTGCCAATGTCTTGTACAGCTGGAACACGGCATCCCAACTCTTGTTTGGCAGAGTAGTGTTGTGCAGATCACAGGGTCACACAGGGTCACACAGCTTGGAAAAAGGCCCTTTGACCCAACTTGCCCACGCCAACCAACATGCCCAGAGTAAGTGAATCGAGAACCAGAGGATATTGGTTCAAGGTGTGGAAGGAAAGATTTAATAGGAACCTGAGGGGCAACTTTTTTTACACAAAGGGTAGTAGGTGTATAGAATGACTTGCCGGAGGATGTAGTTGAGACAAGCAGTATCACAACATTTAAGAAACATTTAGGTACATAGATAGGATAGATTTAGATGGATATGGGCCAAATGCAGGCAGGTGGGACTAGTGTAGATGGGGCATGTTGGTTGGTATCCACACCAATCATCGATCACCCGATCATACTAGTTCTTTTTGATACCAGTTTTATATCCATTCCCTTCACACATATTACAGAGGCCAATTAACCTGCACGTTTTGAGGATATAGGTGGAAACTGGAGCACCCAGAGAACACCCATATGGTCACAGGGAGAATGTGCAAACTCTGCACGGACAGCACCCAAGTTCAGGATCGACAACGGATCTCTGGCACTATGAGGCAACAGCTCTACCCTCTTATGTTTTACTTTCTCTTTCATCAGTTTTTGTTGCCATGTGCCAGGATTTGGTCAATAACTTATTTTTCTTTTACCCCTGGCAAGGTAAATTTTAATAGCCCTGTCCCACGGCACAAATTCATTCCATGAACTCTCCCGAGTTTAAAAAAAATCGAACTCGTGGCAAGCACGGAGAATGAACGTAGCGGGTACGTCGGAGCTCGGGGAAGTCTCTTAGCGGCTCGTAACGCTAGCGGCAGTTACTCGGGAAGACTCGCCAACGTCAGGTAAGCACGGGAAGACTCGTGAAGATTTTTCAACATTTTGAAAAATGTCCATGAGAGCCCCGAGTACTGACGACTGGCCATTACCGTAAATCTCCGAGTTCGAATCAGGGCAAACTCGGGAGAGCTCGTACAGTGGGACAGGGCTTTAACTTTGTCACCTGGGGTTATCTTGCAGGGTGTATCGACTTTCCAATACACCATCTGCACTGAAGATCAGCTCTTTCTGCAGTGGTTGCATCTATAGCTTGGTTGTGTTCTTGCACCTTAGATTAAAATGCACTCAGCAAACATATTTTCTTCTCACACACACCCTGTCCCCACATTTATTAATTGTATTAAAGTTCATCTCTCTCAGTTTGTCGAGTTCAGAGAAAAGCAATCTACTTTCAACACATTATAATGCTTGCAGAGTTTCATGTCATCAGCAAACCTAACAGCTTTGCCGTCTCCACTGGGGATAAATTCATCCTTGACTGCTTGCAGAAAACATCCAGGGTATCAGAGGGCAGGTTACAGATTGCGATCCACATTCAAAATGCAATTCCATGGACGTAAATAGAAAATAATTTCTGAAGCAGAATATATTTAACTCTATTGGCTGAGGAATTGTTTGGTTCACAAATATTTTTAACTACAGGAGGTAAGTAACCACTGGAAACATAATTAACTATTTTTCCTTTTGTTTCTCTGTACCAGTGCTTTTCTTACACAAAGCTAACTCACTGTTTAGTCCGATGATTTCAGATCTATGAAACTAAACTATTCCTACTTGTATTTCTGAACAATAGGGCCATATATTTCCATTTATATGTGTGAAGGGAGTGGATATGAAACAGGGATAACGTAGAACTAGTATGACCGGGTGATCATAAGGTGATCGGGTGATTAGTATGGGTGTCAGTGGTTATGGGGGGAAGGCAGGAGAATGAGATGAGGTGAGAGATAGATCAGGCAGGATTGATTGGCTGTGACAAAGTCAGCATGGATTTACGTAAGGTAAATCATGTCTGACAAATCTTATAGAATTTTTTGAGGATGTAACTAGCAGAGTGGATAAGGGAGAACCAGTGGATGTGTTATATCTAGACTTTCAGAAGGCTTTCGACAAGGTCCCACATAAGAGATTAGTATACAAACTTAAAGCACACAGTATTGGGGGTTCAGTATTGATGTGGATAGAGAACTGGCTGGCAGACAGGAAGCAAAAGGTAGGAGTAAACGGGTCCTTTTCAGAATGGCAGGCAGTGACTAGTGGGGTACCGCAAGGCTCAGTGCTGGGACCCCAGCTATTTACAATATATATTAATGATTTGGAGGAGGGAATTGAATGCAACATCTCCAAGTTTGCAGATGACACTAAGCTGGGGGGTAGTGTTAGGTGTGAGGAGGATGCTAGGAGGCTGCAAGGTGACTTGGATAGGTTGGGTGAGTGGGCAAATGCATGGCAGATGCAGTATAATGTGGATAAATGTGAGGGTATCCACTTTGGTGGCAAAAACAGGAGGGTAGACTATTATCTTAATGGTGGCAAATTAGGAAAAGGGGAGATGCAACGAGACCTGGGTGTCATGTTACACCAATCATTGAAAGTAGGCATGCAGGTGCAGCAGGCTGTGAAAAAGAAAGCAAATAGTATGTTAGCGAAAGGATTTGAGTATAGGAGCAGGGAGGTTCTACTGCAGTTGTACAGGGTTTTGGTGAGACCACACCTGGAGTATTGCGTACAGTTTTGGTCTCCAAATCTGAGAAAAGACGTTCTTGCCATAGAAGGGGTACAGAGAAGGTTCACCAGACTGATTCCTGGGATGTCAGGACTTTCATATGAGGAAAGACTGGATAGACTTGGCTTGTACTCGCTAGAATTTAGAAGACTGAGGGGGGATCTTATAGAAACTTACAAAATTCTTAAGGGGTTGGATAGGCTAGATGCAGGAAGATTGTTCCCGATGTTGGGGAAGTCCAGAACAAGGGGTCACAGTCTATGGATAAGGGGGAATTCCTTTAGGACCGAGATGAGGAAACCATTTTTCACACAGAGAGTGGTGAGTCTCTGGAATTATCTGCCACAAAAGGTAGTTGAGGCCAGTTCATAGGCTATATTTAAGAGGGAGTTAGATGTGGCCCTTGTGGCTAAAGGGATCAGGGGGTATGGAGAGAAGGCAGATACAGGATATTGAGTTGGATGATCAGCCATGATCATATTGAATGACGGTGAAGGCTCGAAGGGCTGAATGGCCTACTCCTGCACCTATTTTCTATGTCTCTATGTTTCTATGTAGACTTGATAGGCTGAATGGCCTAATTCTGCTCCTATCACTTATGAACTTATGAAATTATGCAACATCTGCCCTTTGAGCTCCTTCTTTCTCAACATGCAGAGTCCCAAACATTCCACATGGAGTATTGACACCGACCAACATGTCCCATCTACACTAGTCCCGCTTGCCTGCATTTGGCCCACATCCCTCTAAAGCTATCTTATCTATATAACTGTCTAAATGTTTCTTAAATGTTGTGATAGTGCCTGTGTCAACTGGCAGCTCATTCCATACACCCATCACCCTTTGTGTAAAAAGGTTTTCCCTCAGGTACCTATTTAATCTTTGCTCCCTCACCTTAAACCTATGACCTCTGATGGTGGGGTGGTAGAATTGCTGCCTTACAGAGCTTACAGTGCCAGAGACCCAGGTTCGATCCCGACTACGATCCCGACTATGCATGCTGTCTGTACGGAGTTTGTATATTCTCCTCGTGGCCGCAAGGGTTTTCTTCAAGATCTTCGGTTTCCTCCCACATTCCAAAGACGTACAGGTTTGTTGGTTAATTAACTTGGTATAAATGTAAATAGTAAGATTAAACAAGAACTTACCAGTTTGAAGTTTGATCTTTATTTTATGAGCAGTTGCGATGAGGGAATTCGTGAAGACCCCGCCAGCACGCATGCGCGACATTCTTCAAAGCAGCGGTGTGGAATCACAGATAACAACAATGACTGAAGATAGTAAGATTAAAGGGACTCTAATATACCAGTTGACATTATGATAGAGGGTTGGGAGTGGAGGGCACAAAATCCCTCATCGCAACTCCTCATAAAATAAAGATCAAACTTCAAACTGGTTTTTGTTTAATCTTACTATTTTACTTCGGAGTCACGTGAGTGACTTTGTGAAGATTTCAAAGCTCTGTGATTTCATGCCCTGGACGACGTCCATGCTCTCACACTGATGCAATACTGATGGAGGAAATATGTTAATGCATTCCAGACTTGAACCAGCTGAAAAAGTAATGATTATTTATTAATACAAATAATAACAAAACCCCTAACTCGGGGATAAATTGTACTACGGAACGGCACTCAGCACTGCTTCCGCAAACATTGCGGGGGCGGCCACCGGCTTATTGTAGAAGCGTTGAAAAGTGGTCTTACTGGCCCAGCCCGTGGTAGTGAGAACATGATCCATGGGCACCTTCATGGTCCTCGCCGCTGATGTGGATGCAGCCCTGGTAGAATGAGATTTAAAAATGTTAGTGCCTATACCTGCTGCACCCAACAACACCCTGAGCCACCTGGCGATAGTCTGCACATTCACCCAGTGATGTGGTTTCTTGTGGCTGATGAGTAGTCCCTGCTCCATCTTCCGGATGGTGCGTGTGATCTTGATGTAATACCGGAGATGGGTGGCTCTGCAGAGGGTGGCATCAGTGGGGTATGCCCGGAATTCCAGCTGCAGCCCTATAGATCCTGGTCTATGCTGCTTTAGTAACTCTTCTATGAAGAAGGTTACCTTCTCAGGGGTCGAGACCATTCTGTCCAGTTGCAGGTTCTGCAAGGTCTGTACCCGCTGTGCTGTGGTCAGTGCCATCAATATCACCACTTTAAAGGTGAGTTTATTGAGCGGTAACCCTGTCATGGGGGACCAGCTTCTCAGTAGGGTCAACACCACCCCTACATCCCAGGTGATGTTGTATCTGGGTCGTGGAGGGTTGCTATTAAATACACCCCTCATAAATTTGGACATCAATTGGTGTGAACCCACACCAATGTTGAGGTATGAGGATAGCGCACTCCTTGCGCTATTGATGGCACTGTAGCTGAGACCCTCATCATAATGAAGGCCCGCGAGGAATTCCAGTACGTCAGGGATCGTGGCAGAGTTGTAAGTTGTATTTGTTCGTGTGCAGTAGGCTTCCCACTTCCTGATTTGGGTAAGGTACTGCTTCCTGGTAGATGCCCTGCATGATGCTGTGATGAGGTCCATGGCCCTGGATGATATGCCGGACTCCAGTAGTGGCCTCCTTAGAACCTGCAAGCCAACAGGTTTAGATGACCATGGCACGGGTGAATTTCCCCAGTAATGGGGTTAGTGACCAAATGACCAAATTGGGGCATTTAGCAATTGGTACCCATGGAATTTTTAGCATATGGAGGACTACCGGGTACCATGGTTGTGTAGGCCAGTCAGGTATGATCAGTATGCCTGATGCAGAATTCAGTTCAATTTTCTGCAATACCCGACTGAATGGGGGAAATGCATTGCAGAACCAATTCCCCCAATGGACAGAAAATGCATCCATTGCCACTGCCCCAGGGTCTGGTTCCTTGGTATCTGATGGTTCAACCTAGACGCAAAAAGGTCGATATCTGGTGTACCAAATTTAGCTATAATTTTAGCAAATATGTGGGGATTCAACATCCACACGATGTTATCATTCAATACTCGTGACCTGGTGTCCGCCACTGTATTGAGCTTCCCTGGAAGGTAGTTTGCTGATATCCAAATATTTCTTTCAATACACCAGAGCCAAAATGTGTTTACCAATTCGTCACAAGATACTGACCTGATACCACCCATATGATTTATATAAGCCACCACAGTGGTATTATCTATTTGAAGATGGACATGCGTATGATGTAAATTTGTGCAGTGTGCCCGCAGCCCATGAAAAGCTCCTAGCATTTCCAAATAGTTTATACCTTGTGACTGAAGAAGAGTGGACTCGTGAGAATCCCATCTGCCACCACAACTGGATGTGGTGTCAGTTGCTCCCCAGCCTTGGGCGCTTGCGTCGGTTTGCAACACAACGCATGGGCTGCAGATAATGATGGGTTTGTAACACTCACTAATATTGTTAACCCACCATTGTAGCTCAATTTTAGCCTTGATCGGCAGCTGCATAGGTCTGTCAAAGTGTCCAGCATTTGCTTTTAATGCTGAAAATTTTGCTTGTTGCAAATTTTGATATTATAATGGGCCAAATTGTGCAGCTGGAAATGTAGCTACGAGTTTCCCAATCACCTTAGCAGCATGTCTGATGGTCGGCACCCTGGCACAAGCAAGGCTGTTACATGCCTCTTTTATGGCTCTTTGCCGGCTGGGATAGTGACAATCATTTGATTGGTGGCAATAGTGAATCCCAGGTAGCCCATGACTTGAGACGGGGTGAATTTAGATTTGTCTGGATAGATGACAAATCCTAGCGTCTCGAATAATAATTTGGTAGCTGTAACTGCCAGCTCAGTTAATTCAAGGGTTTCCCCCACTATTAATATATCGTCTAAGTATGCCATGATGATATAATTTTGTTGTCTAAGGGACGCCAAAATAGGTTTGATAATTTTCGTAAATTGCCTAGGGGCTGTTGTAATACCATTGGGCAAGGCTTTATATTGCCATAATTGACCCCTCCAGACAAATTTTAAGAATTTCCTGTAAGCATCTTTTAAATCGATGCAGGCCATAAAGTACCCTTTAGAAATCAGCTGTTTAGCCGTTTCGAATGTCTCCAGTTTGAAATGGGTATATTGTACAAAAGTATTCAAATGGGTTAGATCTATAATAATGCGACATCCACCATCTGTTTTAGTTTTTGTAAAGATGTTGGACACAATCTCAAGAGGTTCATGTGTCGTTTTTTCTATCACCCCTTTGGCTGACAGCCTTAAGATTGCTACATGTCCTTCCTCTATCTCTTTTTGAGAGAGCGCAAACTTGCGATGAGGTACGTGTTGCGTAGGGGGAAGTTTCCCATTAATAAACTCTATTTCATAACCCTGAATACTTTGTAGAATAAAGGGATCTGAAGTTATCGCACCCCATGCACCCCAAAATGCACGCAACCATTCTCCTACTTGTGAAGTTACAATTGCTACTTTTTTTAAAGAACCAGACTCCCTTACCTCCATGGTTAACAGCGGGGCCTGGTGTGTTGTGCTTTCGGCGGCTGTTGTGTTGCTGGGTAGGGCTTTTGCCACATCTTCCATGCGGGCTTCTGCTGGCCCTGCCCTAAAAAAGGCTTCTGCTGTTGGGGATCAGGTGGCGGATAAGCTCTTGGTGCCCAATCCGGCTGACCCTGAGGCTTGGAGGTAAGGTAAGGTTGGGGTCTTCGGTATGCCTGTGTCCTGGTTGTTGAGGGAGGTTTCATTAGGCCAACGGTTTTGGCCTCCTCATCCAGTTCTTTGACCTGCTTGGGCAGGTCCTCCCCAAACAGCTGTCTTGGTGGTGGTGTGGTGGAGTTACGACACAACCCAGCAAATTTTGGGTTGAGGGTGGGCCGGATGGAGCTTTTCCGAAAGCAGTTGATCTCAAACTGGGTCTTGCACAACAGGGCGAGAGCATCCTGCTGTTCTTCAGTTACATTGGCCCCATCGAGGGTCCTGGCGAATGCCGTGATGTCTGACGTCAAAAGTTTCAGGATTTTTTGAATTTTGAGCTCCTGGGCCCTGATACTGGGACTGATGTTCCCCCAGATAGGTAGGTTGACGGTTGGAACGTTCAGGGTAACACAATTCTCTGGAGCCTTGTATTTTTCCATGGCCTCTGTGAGTTCCTGTTCTTGGAGCTGGTGTGTGGCCAGAAAATTGATACTCGCCGCCAGTTTTGGGTGCAGCGGTTTCCCTGAATGCACAGGCTTAGCAAACTTCGAAACTACGTCCAACAGATCTCCTTCTGGTTCTCCCGAAGCAGTGGGCTCTTCTACCGCAGCCTCTTCATCAAAGTCGGCCATCTGCTGGCTTCTGGCACTGCCGGCGGATGAGGGAGAAATACTAGGCGGCCGCATAATCTGGCTCCTAGACCGCTGGGACCCACGCTCGTGTCGATCCAGGTCTCGTTGGGGTAGTTGCTCCACCATGAGCTCCATCCTAGCCATGCGACCGCCGCCGCAATATGCGGACGACGTCGACTTCCCCAGGTTCTCCTGAATGACTGGGGCTTCCACCAGCGGACTGCACCTCGTCGAGGTGATGACAAGGGCCCGTTGGCAGGTAGTTGTCAGCTGCCGCTCCTGCGGGGCCGTACGACTCCCGCGCGGACATGCCGCTAGTCTACCGTCGTTCGGACTGTAGCGGCCCGCCTGCCTGACAGGAAGGCAATGGTGATGAGTCGGTGCCGGCTCCCGCAGCCGGGCTCCCCGACGTCCGCGCAGGCTTACCGCCACTTCTGACCACATGGGTCTGTGACGGCGCATGGTCGTCGCTTACCTCCTCAGCGGGGCTGCACGACCGAAATCTGCTGCCACCGGCCTGCACTCTGGCAGCCTGACCTGGTGGTGTGCTGGTACCTCCTGCTCCTGCAGGGCTCCCCGACTGTCCAGCAGAACTCCCACCAGCTTGCAATCCAGCAGGTTTCCCCGGCGGCATGTCGATGCCTGCCGCAGCAGCGGGGCTCGACCGACGCAGCTCTCCCCCGGGTCTGCCCTCTGGGGATCTGTAAAAGAGGGGAAGTAGAATGCGCTGCTGTGCGCGGCACGTTAGGACATACCTGCTTACTACCAGCCCTGACTTTGAGCGATGGCAGTGCGAAGTCAGGGTCTGTAATACCCTTCTCCTCTGTGGAGCTCCGTCCAGACTGTTGTGGAGGAGAGTCGGGCCCTACTAACTCCGTAGGGTTCCCCAACTGCCGCACCTTTTTCCCCCAGGCCGTGAAACGGGTGCTGCCGGTGTTGCGGGCAGCTACGAGGATGTTGGCCGCTGACTTCCTGGAGTCCCGCGGCCCTTCGAAAGTTTAGATTTTCCTGTTCCTTCCATCGATCCTGTAGATAGAAACACACTATCTACAGAAACCAGCTCAAGGTTAGTATTACTTACCTTAAGCGTCTTTTTGAAAGTGCCATTGGGGAAGAGCATTCTCCCCTCCAGCTGTCGACAGCAACTGCGAGCGACGATATGTCGCGCCTGTGTGCTGGCGGGGTCTTCACGAAGTCACTCACGTGACTCCGAAGTAAAATTGTCCCTAGTGTGCATAGGATAGTGTTAATGTGCAGTGATCGCTGGTCAGTGTGGACTCGGTGGGCTTAAGGGCCTGTTTCCAAGCTCTATTTCTAAACTGAACTAAACTAAAAGATAAGTTCAGTGCAAGTGAACAAAATTCTAGTACACAACATTTATTGGATTTTCTGAAATTTATTGGAATGCTTTCATCCACGAGTTTAATTACCTGTTGAAACAACTATAAGATCATAAGCGATAGGAGTAGAATTAGGCCATTCTGCCCATTACGTCTACTCAACCATTCAATCATGGCTGATCTAGCTCTCCCTCCTAACCCCATTCTTCTGCCTTCTCCCCATAACCTCTGACACCCACACAAATCAAGAAATCTTTCCTGATCTAACTCTCACGTACGTCATTCAATACATTCAGACTAAGAGGTATTATAATATATTTCTCAGCAACACCAATGATTCCTCTATCCTCTGTAATGCATCTATGCTGCTTATTTGTAACTGTCATCAGCAGCAGGATTGGAGTATGTACGAATAGGAAGTCAGACAGCCCATTGTAACCTCTCCTCCACAGTTCAAAAATATGCAGTTTATACATCTTGCAGCAGAAACATGGTGTCACTTTCCATACATTATTAATAACAAAGATCTGAAGGTTAATATTGTTCACTTTGTGGGAATTAACCAACATTTCAAAGTCTTTGGTACATATCTTAGAATAATGGTATGATAAAACAGCATTAATAAATATTAATAGTTCTCGTGCCCATTACAGAGATATAAGGGAAACTTGGCCTTTTGAGAATCCTGCCTCCTTCTGCATTCCTTATGCATCCTGCATTTCATTGTCCATCCATATCTTTATTAGTGGTAACCATGGCACCAGCTGCCATTTCTCTAAATTCTGGAAATATCTTCCCCACCCTATAAAATGCTATCTCCTCGTGTAAGATATTACTTAAACCTGTTTCCTTGACCAATCTTTTGGACGGCACAGCGGCACAGCTAGTACATCTACTGCCTCTGTCTCAGAGGCCCGGGTTTGGTCCTGAGTGCTGTCTGAGTGGAGTTTGCATGTTCTTCCTGTGACCACGTGGGCTTGCTCCCACACCCCAGAGACGTATGGGCTTGTAAGCTAATTGGCCTCTGTAAAAATTTCGGGACTGGATGTGAAAGTAGACATAGCATAAACATAGATAACTTAGATCTAGTGAGAATGGGTGATCGATGGTTGGGTTGGACTCGATCGTCTGAAGGGCCTTTTTCCATGCCGTAAATCTAAAGTAAACTAAATTGGTGTATCCTTCTTTGTTTTGTAAAGCTTAGTTAAGTTTAGTTTAATTCAGAGATCCAGTGTGGAAACAGGCCCTTCGGCACACCAAGTCCACGCCGACCTGCGATCCCTGCCACTAACACTCGGAGTGTGGGAGGAAACCGGAGCTCCGGAGAAAATCCACGTTGGTCACGGGGAGAATGTATAAACTCCACACAGACAGCACCCATAGGCAGGGTCGAACCGGGGTCTCTGCCCCTGTAAGGCAGCAACTCTACCGCTGCACTGCTGTGTCGCCCACTTTACTTGGGTAGAGTGTTGTTTAACTGTGTCCCTGCAAGGTGCCTCACTACATGTAACATCAGTGAAATGAAGATCTGAATGCAGGCTGTTGCTTCAGAAATAGGGGACCTTTAATGGACTGAGCCTGGAAAAAGAACGCGGAAACTGGAAGTATCACTCAGCTGCATGGCAAGACATTTGATATGTTAAATAGGTAAGTCTCATCACAAGCACATAAAACTGTTGCCAACATCATTTTCCATCAAACCCATGTGACCTGTCGAGAGAAACTCTGGCACTGATGTTGAGTCACTGCTCTAATAACAAAATCCTTTCTACTAGGTGCCTTGATATAGAGATAAACCTTCTGTTAGGTTATTTTTGTTATTTGGTGATTGCCAGTGTATAAGCGCAATTTAAATTCTCTATCAAAGGAAACAATTCTTCTGATAATCTTTCAACAGCTTCTTATTGAACCACTACATTGATTCAATGCTAATCTTCAGATTGATGGTGTTTTAGTTTAGTTTAGTTTAGAGATACAGCGCGGAAACAGGCCCTTCTGCACACAGAGTCTGTACCGACCAGCGATTCCCGCACACTAACACTACCTTACACACACAAGGGGTAATTTTTTTGACATTTATACCAAGGCAATTAACCTACAAACCTGTACGTCTTTGGAGTGTGGGAGGAAACTGAAGATCGTGGAGATAACCCATGCAAGTCATGGGAAGAACGTACAAACTCCTTACAGTACAGCACCAGTGGTTAGGATCGAACCCAGGTCACTGGCTCTACCGCTATGCCACCCTGGTATTTGCAACTGAAAAGCATGAAGATAGACACAAAATGGTGGAGTTACTCCAGCATTTTGTGTCTATCCGGTGTAAACCAGCATCTGCAGTTCCATCCTACATGATTTGCTTGCTCGGAACTAAGATGACGTCTAGCTATGCTATATTTTTGTTGGTAGGTACATAGCATTTTGATGTTTGTTAGTTGTTTCCTGACTGGGAGCACTCCAATTGGCCCTTCCATACAAACAGATCTTGCACTTGGTATTCCTTGCATCGTACCAATTTAAGTCAACTTGGATGTCGACCATTCTGTGAGCAGGCATGCCAACTTCTTGTTGCTTTTCAGCTACATCTACATACAGCTGCATCCTGCATCAAGAATCACACTGTTTCTGTGTGACTGCCATACCATCCAGAATATAAAGTTAACTGGAAGTTGGCAGTGGAAAGTTCCAGAGTGGTAAAGATCTTAAATCTTTTAGCATAGGAAGGAACTGCAGATGCTGGTTTACACCAAAGATAGACACAAAATGTTACAGTTACAGTTTAGTTTATTGTCACATGTACTGAGGTACAGTGAAAAACTTCCTTTGCATGTTATCCAGTCAAAGACAACACATGATTACAATTGAGCCATTCAGAGTGTTTTGGTACATGATAAGGGAATAATGTTTAGGATACATGATTATGGAATAACATTTAGATAAGGGAATAACATTTACTTATAGAGTAAAGCTGGAGTAACTCAGCGGGTCAGGCAGCATCACGGGAGAAAAGGAATAGACGGCATTTTGGGTCGAGATCCTTCTTTGCTCTACAATTTCACAGCCTATCGAAGTTAATCAGAACTGATAATGAGCAGATAAATGGCCCACAAGCAAGAAACAATCTACAGGTGGAACTCGTGCAGGAAAGAACTACACAATTTAAATCGAAGACAGACACTGAGAGTAACTCAGCGGGACAAGCAGCAACTCTGGAGAGAAGGAATGGGTGACATTTAGAAACCAAATAGACACAAAATGCTGGAGTAGCTCAGCAGGACAGGCAGCATATCTGGATCGACGTCACCCCTGCCTTCTCTCCAATGATGCTGCCTGTCCTGCTGAGTTACTCCAGCATTTTGTGTCTGTCTACTGGAGGAACACAGCAGGTTAAGCAGCATCAATGGGTGCAAAGGAATGGTTGACATTTTGGTCAAAACTCTGCAACAGGACACAGAGCGCATAAAAAGGAGAGGGGTTGGTGAAACGGATGTGAGATGATTGTTCAACCATCAGGTGGTGAAGAATGACAGACATTTGAAGCCAAGTAGGGAAGGACGAGGAGTGGTAATTGGAAGGAAGAGGAAGATCGATGATGGATGGTATCAGACAGGAGGAGGAATAACAGATAGGGGAGGGAGCCAGGTGAGGGGAAGGGAAGATAACGGTGGAGACAGCTTTTAGACTTTAGAGATACAGTGCGGAAAGGTCCTTCAGCCCACCGAGTCCAAGCCGACCAGCAATCCCCGTTACACTGGCACTATGCTATCCTACACACTAGGGACAATTTTCAATCTTTACCAAAGCCATTTAACCTACAAACCTGTAAGTCTTTGTAATGTGGGAGGAATCTGGGGCACCTGGCGAAAACACACACGGTCACAGGGTGAATGTACAAACTCCGTACAGACAGCACCTGTAGTCAGGATCGAACCCGGGTCTCTGGCGCTATAAGGCTGCAACTCTTCCTCTGCGCCACTGGGATGCTACTGGAGACAGGAACAGAATGCTTGCCAGTGCTGGAAGCTATTAAATAAGGAAAGTGATAATAGGAACCATTTGGGGAGAAGTGAATGGCAGATAGAATCACAGGGCTCTCGCTTAACTTTTTTTCCCTGTTGCCAGCCGGGCAACCTCGGCAGCTTTTTAGGTTGCCAAATGACAGTTTAGGTGGTCATTTAAGATGGCTTGCATGACGTGTGCGACAATGTGCTCGGACGAAGTGCGTAGTTACCAGTCGGAATTATGGTCAATGAAGCATTCACATATTATTTCTGCTTCAAATAAAGTCGCAAACTAAACATATTCACCAATCAAGACATGATATATACCACAAAGACATGCAGCAAAATTACAATACAGTATCTCATCTCTTTTTACACGTTGCAATGAATGCAATTTCTATTATCTCTTTCCACTTCCAAGCAAAAATATGGTTATTCAGCGTATGATCAACCTCGGTGAGACCAAGCGCAGGCTTGGCGATCGCTTCACACAACACCTCCACTCAGTTCGCAATAACCAACCTGATCTCCCGGTGGCTCAGCGCTTCAACTCCCCCTCCCATTCCGAATTGGACCTTTCTGTCCTGAGGCAAATTGGAGGAACAGCACCTCATATTTTGCTTGGGTAGTTTACACCCCAGCGGTATGAACATTGGCTTCTCCAATTTCAGGTAGTCCTTGCTTTCACCCTCCTTCTCCTCCCATTCCCAGCTCTCCCACAGCCTACTGTCTCCGCCTCATTTTCTTTTTCCCACCCTCCACCCCTCCCGACATCAGCCTGAAGAAGGGTCTCGACCCGAAACGCCGCCTATTGGGCAGTTTACACCCCAGCGGTATGAACATTTACCTCCAATTTCAGGTAGTCCCTACTTTCTTCTCCGCTTCCCAGCTCTCCCTCAGCCCACTGTCTCCGCCTCTTCCTTTCTTCTTCCCGCCCCCCCTATCACCCTCACATCAGTCTGAAGAAGGGTCTCGACCCAAAACGTTGCCTATTTCCTTAGCTCCATAGATGCTGCCTCACCTGCTGAGTTTCTCCAGCATTTTTGTCTACCCATTCACACAAGTTCTGTTATCCCACTTTCCTCACCCACTCCCTGCACATTAGGGGCAATTTTACAGACAAGTTAACCTACAAAGCCAATGCGTCTTTGGGATGTGGGAGGAAACCCACATGCTTGCAGGGAGAATGTGCAAATTCAACACAGACAGTGCCCGAGAACAGGATCGAACACAGATCTCTGGTGTGTGAGGCAGCAAGTCCACCAGCTGTGCCACTATATTTTATTTTCCAACACACAAAAAATTATACGTTGATAACTTTGGTTACTAAAAAAAAAGAAACTATCCATTTTCAGTCTTAAATCTCTAAGTGATGCTATGTTCCTTTACAGCTACTGTATGTTTTACTTCAGTTCAAGGCTATTGGGGCAGTACATTGGCCATAAAGTTGCTGCCTAAAATTGCCAGACACCCGGAATTGATCCTGAATATGGCTGCTGTCTGTATGGGGTTTTGTTTTCTCGTTTATAACATTGCTAACAGAGTACTATGTTTACATATTCTGTTGTGCTGCTGCAAGTAAGGATTTCATTGTTCTAACTGCGACGTGAGAGAATAAAACACTCTTGACTCTCGACTTACTTCGCTGATGTGTGGGATAGAACTAGAGTACGGGTGATCAGTGGTCGGCATGGACTCGGTGGGCTGAAGGACCTGTTTCCACGCTGTATCTTAAGATTAAACTAAAAACACTAAAACCAGAGGAAATGTAAAGAAGTGTTTCTACCCAAAACGTCACCCAATTTCTTCTATCCAGAGATGGCGGCTGCTCCATTTAGTTCCTCCGCACAATTAAAGCATGGAATAGTCTTCACCCTACCATAGGTAGCAACCAGATGCAACTAAATTTAAGGTAGCTTTTTTTTTTCCCCAAGAACCTTTTTTTCCTTAAGTCCAAGTCAAGAGTTTGGAGTTTGGTGGTGGTGGGTCCACCAGTTTAAATTCCATTTTGAATATTTTTGGAGGACCAGGAAACCAAGAAGCAAGAGTTACTCCAGGGAGTTACTCCAGTTCCACGGAGGGATTCTGCGTTGTTTTTCAGCGGTCGCAGTGAGGCAGCGACCGGACAACAATGGCGGCCAGAACTCCCACAATGCAAAGGGAGGGAGAAAGTGGCCGATGCCGGCCAGTTGCCGTGGCAGTGCGCATGTGCAGGGCCGCACATGATGTGCACGGCCGATGATGTGCTGGCCGTGGCAGTGCGCATGTATAAGGCGGCCGGCCATGCCGAGTGGAGACCCAAGACCCCAGACCCGAGACCCGACAGCCGAGCAGAGAGCCGAGAGCCTAGCGCCGAGCAGAGAGCCGAGAGCCGAGAGCCGAGCCGAGAGCCGAGAGCCTAGCGCCAAGTGGAGAGCCGAGAGCCAAGAGCCGAGAGCCGAGAGCTTAGCGCCGGCCGAGAGCCTAGAGCCAAGAGCCAAGAGCTGAGCCAAGACCCGAGAGCCGAGAGCCGAGAGCCGAGAGCCGAGTCCCAGACACGGATGGCGGGCGGGGACGGAGATTGACAGAGAAAGAGAGATAGAGAGGGGGCCCACTCAGAATTAAACGCTAGGTGTCCCGGTTGCTTGCCAAGCCAGGCAAAATGGCATGACTTTTAGGTTGCCCGGCAGGACTGTAAGTTGCCATTGGCACCCGGGCAACCGCTAATTGAAGCCCTGAATCAGACCAGACAGGGAAGAGAGAGAAAAACAAGATCCATTGCTTTCACCACACAGATTTTGCTCGAAACTCTGAGTTCCTTCAGCAGATTGATTGTTCCTTCAGATTCCAGCATTTGCAATCTCTTGTATCTAAATGATCCACAGGCTCAGTCGAACAGAATTAAAGAGCTAAAAACACGGAGTGTTGGAGTAACTCAAGGGGTTAGCCAACATCTCTGGAGAATATGGTTAGGTGACATTTCAGGTCAGGGCCCCTACTTCAGGCTCAAGTCTGAAGAAGGGCCCTAAACTGAACTGTCACCTATCCTTGTTCTCCAGAGATGCTGCCCAACCCGCTGAGTTACTCCAGCACTTGGTTTGTTTTTTCCCCTCAAGATTCCAGCATCTGCCATTCCTTGAGTCGAGAATCAAAGAGCTGGATGCTTCAATCACACATATCTTTCGATTTTCTGGAGATCTAAGCTTGCATGATTTATTAGCAGTCAAGTAAAGATAATGCAAAGGCCAGTAGGTATAATGTTTAATGTAAACCCAAGATCGAAAGTTAAAGAAGCGTATTTTCATATTTTGGAAGCCTGATCTGTACAGAGAAAAACAAACCTCAATACTTTGTTCATCTCTGATATAATTTATTAGAGTAGATTGGGCTCATGGCATGTGGCAAAAGCATTCAGTTGGCAGCAAGACCTCATTCCCATGCTATCCATATTTCAAAAGTCAAGAGTCAGTGGTGTTTAATTGTCATATGTACCGAAATGGAACCAAATTCTTACTTGCAGGAGCACAGCAGGTTTGTACTCAGTACATAATATAATATACTAACAAAAAGGTACTTGGACAGGCGTGTGGATAGGAGAGGTTTAGAAGGAGATGGGTTAAATGTGGTACAGGTGGAACTAGTGTAAATGGGGAAGACAAAATGTGTAGGAAGGAACTGCAGACACTGGTTCACACCGAATATAGACACAAAATGCTGGAGTATTTCAGTGGATCAGCCAGCATCTCTGGAGAAAAGGAATAGGTGATGATTCAGATCGAAACCCTTCTTCAGACCCCTTTTATGTAAATGGGACATGCTGGTCGGCATGGGAAAGTTGGGCTTAAGGGGCTGGTTCAATGCTGTATGACACTATGACTAATAAATGGGAAAAAAAAACACAATGTCATGTAAGTATTCTGGCTCAACAATGAAATTATAAGAACTGAAATGAAGGCCCAGCTGTGTTTAATTTTGGAGAGTTCAAGTTTCCTATCCTCATGATACATTAGGTTACATAAAGCCCACCATGAAACCTCAGCATTCGCATTTACTGGTACATTTATGGGTCGCCTGTGCCAATGCACAGCTCCCCAGGGCAGCAGCCACAGAACTGCAATTCAAGTTTCTGATTTCTTGCATGTAATATTTGATGGTGAGGCTCTCTCAGCAACATCGACACATGAAATGATTCCCGCACCATCAAATTCGTGACATCGGTCATTCCTATAATTCTCAACGCGCTGGCAGTGACATATCAGGATGTTCTGACATGGGGTTTTGGTGCCCACATTGCCACATTGTCGCACTTATGGCCACAGTTTCGCAGAAGTCACCATGCCAAATCAACAGTTTATGAATATAAGCACAAATAAAGTTGAACTGTCTGACCCGATGCATGGGTAGTTTACAGACATGAATCACAAGCACAGCAGGTCAAGGAGCCTAGAAATATGGGAATATAGAAGCACAAAAGGTCAATCAGCTAATCATATCTGCCTGCTCATTGTGACAGCAAACCAGAACAAAACCCAGTGTCCTTCCAATAGCCTTGTATCAGTCTGTTCAAATATGTACTCTTAAAATGTGCCCGTTTATTTCTTGATTGTGTGTTACATCGGGTAGATGCACAGAGTCTCTTGCCCAGAGTAGGTGAATCGAGGACCAGAGATCATAGGTTTAAGGTGAACAGAAAAGATTTAATAGGAATCTGAGGGGCAACGTTTTTGCACACTGGATGGTGGGTGAATGGAGCAAGCTGCTGGAGGAGGTAGTTGAGGCAGGGAATATCTCAATGTTTAAGAAACAATTAGACAGGTACATGGATAGGATGGGTTTGGAGGGATATGCGCCAAACTCGGGCAGGTGAGACTAGTGTAGCTGGGACATGTTGGCCGGTGTGGGCAAGTTGGGCCGAGGGCCTTGTTTCTACGCTGTATCACTCCATAACTCTATGACGGTACACAGAATAATCTTTAAAAGTGAACACATCTTTGAATTTTAAACCTTCCAGTCAGTGGCAATTTGCAGCTAAGCAGGAAATATCCTTCTCTTATTTATTGCATCAAAGCTCTACATAATATAAACAAGTATTTTAATTTCCCATTTGCCTACTACAGTGTTGTGAAAATGCTCCCAGTAGCTTAAACCACTCCTGAAAACAATAATTTATGGGCCAGGTGTTTATCCAGAATCGGTATGCTACAACAACATCAGTGAGTTTCTATTACTGTGCTCCCAAGACTGAATGTAACCAAGGAAATATTTTGTACATACATCTGTATTTTATGATCCCATGTATGGAGCCCAAAATGTTGTTAATATTTGACTGCCTATAATGACATGGAATACTAAGACCTTGGGTCTCTCTGTTCTTGCACATAGATCAACATTCCTATCGTTCAAAATGCATTGTTCCTTCACCATCCCTTATTATTACCCATTGCATTAAATAGCATCTTTCATCTTTCTGCCCACCTCTCTAAATCTTTCTGAACTCTTTTACAACCTGGAATTTCACGCCAGATACTTGAGTTACAAAAATTCCACCTTCGTCCGGCACTAAGAGAGTCCTGTACCTTTAAAGTTGAAGAAAACAAACCAATCGACTATTGTGATGAAGAAAGAATATTCCCAAACATCCTGACTGCATATCTTTAATTTCTTTGTTTTATATCTCCCTATATCACCGTCTTTTTATCTCGTTTCCCTTTCCCTTGACACTCAGTCTGCAGAAGGGACTCGACCCGATACGTCACCTATTCCATTTCTCCAGAGATGCTGCCTGACCCGCTAAGTTACTCCAGCTTTTTGTGTTTATCTTCAAAGAAACAACATATACAATTCTTAAGGGATTGGACAGGCTAGATGCAGGAAAAATGTTCCCAATGTTGGGGGAGTCCAGAACCAGGGATCACATTTTAAGAATAAGGGGTAGACCATTTAGGACCGAGATGAGGATTTGTTTTCACCCAGAGAGTCGTGAATCTGTGGAATTCTCTGCCACAGGTCAATTCACTGGATGTTGTCAAGAGAGAGTTAGATTTAGCTCTTAAGGCTAAAGGAATCAAGGAATATGGGGAAAAAGCAGGATCGAGGTACTGATTTTAGATGATCTGCTGTGTTTAGCGTCATAGAGTTATACAGTGTGGAAACAAGCCCTTCGGCCCAACTTGCCCACACCAGCCAACAATGTCCCAGCTACACGAGTCTCACTTGCCTGTGCTTGGTCCATATCCCTCCAAAATGTCCTATCCATGTACCTGTCTAATTGTTTCTTAAACATTGCGATAGTCCCAGCCTCAACTACTTCCCCTGACAGCTTGTTCCATACACCCACCACCCTTTGTGTGAAAAAGTTACCCCATGGATTCCTATTAAATCTTTTCCCCGTCACCTTGAACCTATGTCCTTTGGTCCTCGATTTCCCTACTCTGGACAAGAGACTCTGTGCATCTTCCTGATCTATTCCTCTCATGATTTCTAATGCCTGGTGATACACAAGGCTGCAGATGCTTGAATCTGGAGCAACAAACAGATCCCTTTCACCATTCCCTCTCTCTTCTTTATACTGGTTATCTCTCCTCTCCATTCACAGACCTGATGTGGGGTTTTGACCCAAAATCTCAACCATTCATTTCCATCCACAGGCTCTGCTTGACCCACTGAGTGCGTCCAGACGGTTGTTGGTTGCTCATGAAAGTTTTCTATGTGCAAGACGTTTTTTTCTATTTCCATTGAAACCAGGCTTCCAAAAGAGTTTATTAAATATAAAATCCTTTGACAATTTAAAAGTGGTGCATAAATGCTAGTCTTTTTCAAAGGATATAATAGTGTTCCTGCAGTTGGATAAGTACTTTGCACCACGCCATTTTGCATGATATATGTACAGAAGCAATCAAAGTCTACCATTGTGAAGACTATATTATTCCACATTTGTAAAATATTATAATAACTATTCCAGGTCCCAAACGTGAAGACTGCAACACTTTTAAGCAATTGTTTCTCCACAAAAAGGTGAAACGGGGTAAATGATTCCATATTGTCTTTTCTTGTCTGCGAAGGTTTACTTACTGTTTGAGTATCTTTAAATCTGCCCATTTTTAAATGTTGCCATACTTTGCTGTCAGCTACAGAAAGTGTTTGATACTAGAAATATGGACGGGATCAATGAGCTTTAATTGTAAGGTACATTGTGTGCTCATCACTAATGCAAAAGGGAAATTTCAACAAGACTCAAGGGCTTTAGTAATGTTGAGCTCTGATTTCGCTATTTCATTCCATTATAGCTAGAGTTGTCACAGTTAAATAGGCATGACCATCACTTTCAAACTAGCCATGCTGATTGTTCTCAATGGAGGTTCTGTGCCACACGTTCAGATTCAGGGACAGTTTTTTCCCAACTGTTATCAAGCAACTGAACAACCCTATCACCAACTAGAGAGCAGTCCTGAGCCACCCACCCACCTGCTCATTGGAGACCCTTGGACTGTCTTTAATTGTACTTTACTGCATTTTATCTTGCACAGAACGTTACTCCCCTTATACTGTCTCAGTGTAAACGGTGGATGGCTTGATTGTTGACATGTATGGTCTTTCCACTGACTGTACAGCACGCAACAAAAAGCTTTTCACTGACTAAACTAAACTAAACTAAACTGTATAATATCTGAGATCCCCTCACTAATGTTGAGAACGTGATTGAAGATAGAAGAGTTCAACCTATGAATTTTGTCTTCTTTAAATGGGTGTATTGAGATTCAAGTCTCAAAGTGAGTCCCAAGAGCATTTGCAATCATTCTTGGTTCCCAGAACCGAATAATTAATTTTGGGAGATGTTTAAATTAGTGATGCGAAGATTAAAATTCATTGGAATGCCTCAACCGAATATAAAATGTGTGCATCATTGAGATAAAACATGATTTCAAACCTTTGACATTTGTGCATGATTTAAAGGCAAAATAATGTAGAATTATTTTTAAATCTTAAGTGCCGTGGCGTGGAATTGAAATATATAATTATCACTTCCAGTTCCATGCAGTGGCTGAAGTCCAAACTGTCAGTCTTTTTACGAAGTCATGTATCTCAATTCTGTAACTCATTCTTCAATTACCTTCTATTTGACCTTTGAATTTCATGAATTATTAACAACTTTGGGAACTCGCCCATACTTAAGTAGTCCGAGAAGTCCAATCTCACTTGGGACAATAAAATGCTTGCAAATGCCTTTTAGAACCATTAATCCATTACATTTGGAAAAAAAATAATGGTTTATTCATGATATTTCACTTCTCAAATGCCACTGTGTGGTCTTCAGCATTTATGGTGCTTGAAACCATGAGGAAAGCAACATTGGATGGATTGGAAGTATTCTTGTCACTCTTTGTTGAATGTGACTGCAGCTGGAAACTCATGTTCAGATGACTGAAATGCATCTAAACTGCCTCATAACATTGCAATGTTGAGATCGTTGTGGACTGTTGTGAGCTACGAAACTAACGACAACTAAACAGATATAACTGAGATATGTAAACTTCTGAGAAGCATCAACAAAATAGGATATAGGAAACCTTATCGCGTGGCAGAGATGGCATAAAGTAGGGAACAAAATGTTAGGGTATGGGGGAAGAGGTTTACAGGTGATCTGAAGAAAACATTAAGGAAGGCAAATTCAATGCAAGCATTTATATCAAGAGGACTGGAATACAGAAATGCTGAGATGTAATGCGGAGGCTCTATAAGGCCACATTTGGGGTACTGTGAGCAAATTTTGGCCCCATATCTGAGGAAGGATTTTCTGGCTCTGGGGTGGGTCCAGAGGAGGTTTACAAGAATGATTTCAGGAATGAGTGGGTTAGCCTATGATAAGTGTATGACAGCACTGGGCCTCTACTTGCTGGAGTTTAAAAGGTTGATGAGGGACCTCATTGAAACTTACAGAATAATGGAAGGCATAGATAGAGTAAATGTGAAAGGATGTGGGAGAGTAGCTCTGAGGTCATAGCCTCAGAATGATAGGGCGTTTTTTTAGAAAGGGGCGTAAGGAGGAACTTCTTTACTCTGTAGAACTCATTGCCACAGAGAGCTGTGAAGGCCAAGTCAGTGGATATTTTTAAGGCTGAGATAGATAAATTCTTGATTAGAATTGGTGTCAAGGGGTATGAAGAGAAAGCAAGGAAAATTGGATTAGGAGACAGAGATCAGCCATGATTCAATGGCGGAGTGGACTCGATGGGCCAATTGACCTAATTCTACTCCTATAACATGAACTTGTGAACCCAGAGGATGGTTGGAATCTGAAGCTGACTGTATGAATGGCTGGTGGAAATAGGGAATCTCAAAACGTTTAATCCTGGCTGCTGTCTGTGTAGAATTCGTATATTTTCCCTGTGCCCACATGGGTTTTCTCCGGGTGCTCCGTTTTCCTTCCACATCTCAAAAGCGTGCAGGCTTGAAGATTAATTGGCCTCTGTAAAATTGCACCCATTGTGAAAATAGTGGATGAGAAAGTGGGATAACATAGGACTAGTGTGAACCGGTGTAGGAAGGAACTGCAAATGCAGGTTTAAATTTTGTGTCCAGATAGATACAAAAATCTGGAGTAACACAGCGTGACAGGCAGCAACTCTGGAATGGGATGGGAAAGGGTGATGTTTTGGGTCGAGTCTCTTCTTCAGACTCTTCTTAAGACTCGGTCTGAACCGGTGATCAATGTGTGGACTTGATGGGTCAAAGGTCCTGAGTTTAAGATTTGAACCTGGGTGTTTGGTGCAGTGAGGCAGCAGCTCCATCAGCAGGGCCACATTCGTGTCCCATTAAATAGTGTGGTATCATTTTAATTAAGGCTATGATCATGTTAAATCTTCTCAGTGATCTTGTCATATTTGTTTGATGCTAAACCCAACATTGAGAGGCAATGGAGAAAAATGAACAACACATCAACATTGAATAGGGAGTCAACCTTCCAATGTGTTGCTGTTCTGGGCGCCTGATACAAAGAGAGTGGAGATATTTGCATTGCATTATATAATGTAATGTATTTTGTTGCATCAGAATCAGGCAAGCAAGCCATTTCTGATATGGTATTTTACCAGCTTGTAATTAATTTGCATGTCCATTGCAAGAGATAGCATGGCGCGGTGGCGCAGCAGCAGAATTGCTGCCTTACAGCGCTTGCAGCACCAGAGACCCAGGTTCAAACCCAACTACTGGTGCTGTCTGAATGGAGTTTGTACGTTCTCCCTGCGACCGCGTGTGTTTCCTCTGAGAGCTTCGGTTTCCTCCCACACTCCAAAGACGTACAGGTTTGTAGGTAAATTGGCTTGGTAAATGTAAAAATTGTCCCTAGTGGGTGTAGGACAGTGTTAAATGTGGAAATCGCTGGTGGGCCAAAGGGCCTGTTTCCACTCTGTGCCTCTAAAAAATATATATATTGGCAATGGCACAAACATTGAAATATATATATATATATATATAAAACAATAACATATATATATATATATATATATATATATATATATATATATATATATATGTAAATAATTCATGGTTGACATTTACAGGTCATCCTTAAATACAGGAGATGTGCCAGAAGACTGGAAGGTGGCAAATGTTGTGCCTCTTTTCAAGAAGGGCTGCAGGGAAAATGCTGGGAACTATAGGCCGGTGAGCTTTACATCCGTAGTCGTTATGTTACTGGAGAGTATTCTGAAGGATAGGTTATACTGGCATGTGGATGGGCAAGGGCTGATTAGGGATAGTCAGGATGGTTTTGTACGTGGGTAGGTCATGGTTCACAAATCTGATTGATTTTTTTGAAGACATGACCAAAAAGGTTGATGAGGGCAGAGCTGTAGATGTTGTGTACAAGGACTTCAGTAAGGCATTCAACAAAGTTCTGCATGGTCGGCTGCTCTGGAAGGTTAGATCACATGGGATCCAAGGAGAGATAGATGAATGGATAGCAATTTGGCTCCATGGAAGGAAGCAGAGGACGATGGTGGAAGGTTGCTTCTCATACTGGAGGCCTGTGACTAGTGGTGTGCCTCAGGGTTCAGTGCTGGGCCCGTTTCTGTTTGTCATCTACATCAATGATTTGGATGAGAACATACTGGGCAAGATTAGCAAGTTTGCTGATGATACAAAAGTTAGTGGTTTTGCAGATAGTGAAGATGGTTGTGAAAGATTGCAGCATGATCTGGATCGATTGGCCAGATGTTCAGAGGAATGGTTGATGGAATTTAATACAGAAAGGTGTGAGGTTTTACATTTTGCAACGTCGAACAAGGGCAGGACCTACACAATAAATGGTAGGCCTCTGGGTAATGTTGTAGAGCAGAAGGATCTAGGAGTAGAGGTGCATGGTTCCTTGAAGGTCAAGTTGCAGGTAGATAAAGTGGTCAAACAGGCTTTTGGCACTTTTGCCTTCATCAGTCAGAGTATTGAGTATAGAAGTTGGGAGGCCATGTTGCAATTGTATAAGACCTTGGTGAGAATGCATTTAGAATATTGTGTTCAGTTCTGGGCACCATGTTATAGTAAAGATATTGGCATGCTTGAAAGGGTTCAGAAACGATTTATGAGGATGTTGCCAGGAATAGAGGGTGTAAGCTATAGGGAGAGGTTGAGTAGGTTGGGCCTCTATTCCATGAGTGCAGGAGGATGAGGGGAGATCTTATAGAGGCATACAAAATCATGAGAGGAATAGATCGGGTAGATGCACAGAGTCTTTGCCTAGAGTAGGGGAATCGAGGACCAAAGGACATAGGTTCAAGGTGAAGGGGAAAAGATTTAATAGGAATCCGAGGGGTAACATTTTCACACAAAGAGAGGTGGGTGTATGGGACAAGCTGCCAGAGGAGGTAGTTGCGGCTGGTACAATCCCATCATTTATGAAACAATTAGACAGGTACATGGATAGGACAGGTTTGGAGGGATATGGACCAAGCACAGGCAAGTAGGACTAGTATAGCTGGGACATTGTTGGCCGGTGTGGGTAAGTTGGGCTGAAGGGCCTGTTTTAAAAACTATATCACTCTATGACTATGACTCCACATATGTGTTTTTAAACATTGTTTTTAATCATTTAATGACACATTTGAATTGAATAAAAATGACTTCACTTTTCAAACTTGAAATGTATAATTCTGTCAGATTTTATTTGAATTATATTTACAAAGCATATATTTTAACCAGGAGGAAAGAAGGGAGCTTAATTTCAAGAAACATTGAATATCTCCATTTCACAGTCAATTGTTAACTTTAAAATGCTGGAAACACATTACCTGCAGTGTGACAAATCAGAATTTCCAAGGTAGATGAACCTTAATACCCCTTCACTGCAAAATAAAAGACGTCTTTAGCATTTGTGTCTCCCTCTGGCTATCATCTGTTTGCTCCTCTGTCTAATGCAAGTGAAGAAATGTTTGAGTGTACTAGGAGTTTAAATTACATGTACCTGCGTGTATGGTTGCATTCTCATTGTAATTACTTGTTATCTCACACTGCAGGCTTATTATTGAGGTCTGTTTCTTATTGTTAGACTTTGTTGGGTAGTAACTGTTTTTTTAAAGCTGGTTGCTTTTGAAACTTTTCACTTGGGTCTATTGGTCCATTTAAGAACTCATTCTATTTCCAGAATATGCTATCCTCTCCTTCTCTGAACAGGAGCGATGATTCCATCGACCAGCCTATCAGCAAGCCACCCATAAATTTATCAGGTAGACTTTTCATTTAGCAAAAAAACAAATTGTTAGAGGAATTCTGCAGGCTTCTCCTTTCAGGCTGAACTTATTGAAGAAGGGTCACAACCCAAAATACAGTGTCCATTCCCTCCACAAATGCTACTGACCTGCTGAGTTCCTCCAGCAATTTGTGTTTTGCTCAGGATTCCAGCATCTGCAGTTGCTTGTGTCTCCAGACTTTCCCTTTTCTTCCTGCTTTATTGTAGTCATAGAAAGGTACAGTACAAAAACAGGCCCTTCGACCCATTGAGTCCATAGTGACCATCAACAACTCATTTAGATTAATTGCACATTAATCCCTTTTTTTGGTTCTTCCTACATCCTCATCAACTCTTCCTAGATTTTGATTACTCACCAGAATGCTAAGGACTATTTACAGTGGCCAATGAACCTACCGTCGACCTTACTAACTCAATAGAGTATACTAAATCACAAAGTCTCAAAACATGGACTCAAATACTACCTGCATGAAGGAAAAGGCCAGATACATTCCACTGATAAGGGATAGCCATCTCTGAGCTTTGAATTCAGGGGCCTCCTTCTTGTGTAGGAAGTAACCACAGATGCTGGTTTACACCCAAGATGGACACAAAATGATGGAGTAGCTCAGTGGGACAGGTAGCATCTCTGGAGAGAAGGAATGGGTGAAATTTCGGGTCAAGAGTATTCTTCAGACTGATGTCTTCCTTCCTGTGATGGTTGTTCCTGACTTGTCAACAGTGGTGTCTCAGACCACTCTTCTTTTGTACAATTTATTTCCTTCAATCTTCTAAAGGAAGCCTTTGTTCTAAACCAAGGCTCTCACAATCCTAAAGTCAATAGTTTCAAGTTATCATGCATCCAAATGTTGAATAAGGAAAATCACATATTTTTTTCCCTTATCAGCCTCGAGAGCTCTTGATGCTGAAATAAAGAACTGCGGATGCTGGTTTATAGAAAGATAGACATAAAGTACTGGTGCAGGTCAGGCACCATCTCTGGAGGAAAAGGATGGGTAACGATTTGGGTTGGGACCCTTTATTCGACACGGACCAGCGATCTCCGCACATTAACACTATCCTACACACGCTGGGGACAATTTACATTTATAACAGGCCAATTAACCTACAAACCTGTATGTCTTTGAAGCATGGGCGGACACTGAAAATCTCATAGAAAACCCACCCAGGTCACAGGGCGAACGTACTAACTCCGTGCAGACAGCAGGATCGAACCCGGGTCACTGGCACTGTAAGGCAGCAACTCTTCCGCTGCGCCACCCTGCAGCCACTGTGTTTTTTACTTTTCTAACTACCAATGTCCTCCCAAACCCTGTCGGCATATTTCACATCAAGTTTCCAGCTACATTGCAACTCCACACATTCAGCACCCAAAACCAAGATTGAACCTGGTCTCGGGCATAGTTTGGCGATGGTGTTATAAGGTGTGTCACTGTACCACCAGGTCTTAAGTTAATCCGCTAATGTTATTTGAAGATAATAGTTTACAATGGCACTCAAGCTAGAAATGTCAAGTTAATCTGTTCATCTCCACTGGTAAGAGTTTTATCTGTGAACCTAGCATTGGGAAATGGATGGTGAGAGACAGTGATTATGCTCCTGAGTGATAACTCTTAATCTGATTTTGCAGAAATTTTGTAAAGCATAATGAGACACAGTGAAGGTAGACGAGCATAAAAATGAGCTTTGAAATCATTAATTGATCTGGAATGTACAATATTTTAATCCTTAGAAGCTGGTTTATCTTCAAAAATGTCATCCATCAAAGAGACTCTTCAAAGGGTACATTCATTTATTTAATGATTATCAGTTAAGTGTTTTCAACTAAAATATCAGGCTAGAATATCTGGAGCAAGCTGCCAGGGGAGGTAGTTGAGGCAGGGACTATTCCAACATTTAAGAAACAGTTAGACAGGTACATGGATAGGACAGGTTTGGAGGGATATGGGCCAAATGTGGTCAGGTGGCTGGGACATGTTGGCCGATGTGGGCAAGTTAGATCAATTAGTCTGTTTCCACACTGTATCACACGATGACTCTATGACTCTCTCAATGAAACTTGGGAATTTGTGAACAAGTTCAATTTTTCGACTAATGGAGCACATGATTTCTTTATTGGAAACTTTGGTAAGTTATGTAAGTTATGAATCTTAAGTTATACTCAAGATTCCAGCATCTGCAGTTGTTTGAGTCTACTTATACAGCTGTTTTACATAAAAATCTTTAATCTATATCCTTGTCCTTAGTCCCAAGAAGCTGAACATTGAATATATTCTCGGCTAAAATAAATAGGATTTTGGGTGTAGGCGATCTGAGCAAGATGAGAACGAGGCAGGAAGGTGAAACTGTGGCCAATATCAGATGATCCATGATTTTATTGAACAAGCTCAATGGTCTACCCTAGACTTTAGATTTTTTTAGATTTTAGATTTTGGAGATGCAGCGCCTATGGCCTACCGAGTCTGTGCCAACCAGCGAACACCCTGTACACTGACAGTATTCTACACGAGGGACATTTTGCAATTTTACCGAGGCCAGTACGGGCGTCAGTGGTTATGGGGAGAAGGCAGGAGAATGGGGTCAGGAGGGAGCCATGATTAAATGGCGGAGTAGACTTGATGGGCCGAATGGCCTAATTCTGCTCCTATCTCTTAAAAAATTTATGAACTTATAATCTAGAAACCTGCACATCTTTGGAGTGTGGGAAGAAACCAGAGCACCTATCGAAAACCTACCAATCAGAGGGAGAACGTACAAACTCCATACAGTGGAACTCTGATACTAACAATTCTGGGTCTAACACAAGCCAGATTGAATGTATAGACACTATGGACACTCCCTTCCTCAATCTGGCTTTACATTCCTCTTTCACTCCTCTTCTCTCCTCTTCATTTTGTTTCCTTGTCTCCTTTTCTTATTTCATCTCTTGCCTTCATCCACCCATCTGCCTATCATGCCACCCATCCCCCTCAACGGTATCCACCTATCATTTGCCTGGATTTGTCCTGCCCCTACATATTTACCAGCTTTCTCCCCCCCCCCACCACAATCAGTCTGAAGAACGGTCCCAACCTGACATTTCACTGATCCATGTTCTCCAGAGATACTGCCTAACCCATTCAGTTACTCCAGCACTTTGAGTTTAGTTTATTGTCATGTGTACCGAGGTACAGTGAAAAGCTTTTGCTGCATGCTAACCAGTCAGTGGAAAGACAATAGATGATTACAATCAAGTCATCCACAGTTCACAGGTACATTATAAAGGGAATAACGTTTAGTGCAAGATAAAGTCCAGTAAATTCCAATCAAAAATTGGCCAGGGATCTCCAATGAGGTAGATAGTAGCTCAGGACTGTTCTCTAGTTGTTGGTAGGATAGTTCAGTTGCCTGATAACAGTTGGGAAGGAACTGCCTCTGAATCTGGAGGTGTACGTTTTCTCACTTCTATACCTTCTGCCCGATACCTTTTTGTTCTACATATAGATACCAAGAACATATCAAGAATTTTGCATGGTTTTTGTTAGGTATATATATTTTTTGTTATTGATAAATTTTATTTTGAAAACGAAAAGTAAAACTTTTTTTTTAAATACATGTGACTGAAAATTGAGAATCAGTCCGTTAGGGACAGTGGCTTCAGTAAAATGGGATTCTGCTAAATGAAATCAAAGATGGTGTGAGTCATGAGACAGACGCACCGGCTCCTGAACTAGGGTTAACAACTGCACCCTTATTTGCCAGGACATCCAGTATATTGGGCTAAATTGGGTTGTCCTATACGGGACTGCCCTTGTCACGTATTTGAACATGCCAATGTTGCCCATTCTCGCAGCCGAGGGGGCCGCCAGCGGTGCCAAGTAGGACACTCAGATTGGAGGTGACCAGGGAACCGTGCAATTGCCACTCGGAGACGATGACGGCGCACTGTGGGTAATGTAGTCGGGATGGGGGCATCATGGGGACTGTAGTACTTGCTGCGCAGAAGATAGGCACAACATGCTGGAGTAACTCAGCGGGGCAGGCAGCATCTCTGGAGAGAAGGAATGGGCGACGTTTTGGGTCGAGAACCTTCTTCAGACTGGGAGTCAGGGGAGAAGGAGACACATAGATAAGGAACGTTAAGGTGTGAAAACGAGACATCAAAGAGGACGTAGATCAAGGGAAATTTAGCAATTACCACACATGGCTGTAGAGGCCAAGTCTTTTTTTTAAGTGGAGATTGCCCGGTTCTTGATTAGTAAGGGTGTCAAAAGTTATGAGGAGAAAGCAGGACAATGGGGTTGAGATGGAAAATAGATTTGCCATGATTGAATGGTGGAGTGGCTGTGATGGGCCAAATGGCTTAATTCTGTTCCTGTGACATGGACATAAACTTAGTAGGGCAGGGGGGGTTGTGGGTAGGGTTGCCAACTGTCCCATATTAGCCGGGTCATCCCATATATTGGGCTAAATTGGACCGCCCTTGACCTGTATTTGGCTTCTACTATAATCAGACAGATGCTAGATCTGATACAATAGCACGTGTGTGTGTGTTGCAAGTTCTGTTGACACCATGCACGAGTTATTCACCTGTCATAAAATTACAGGCCCCCTTATGCACATCAGTTGATCAAAGGGCTGCTTGAATCAGTCAAGAGCAGCAAGAAATATCCATGGAAAAAAGTAGACTTGGTGAGTCCCCCGTCTTTTCCTCTTTTGCAGTTGATTATATGTCTACTCTATTGGCACATACAGAGAGGGTTCTTTGGTGTTATTTCAAGTCTGACCGGTAGTCAGAACATGCTCTGTATTATGCTTTGTTATAATTTGGTGTTACATTTCTTAGATAACACTGAAGATATGTATACATGGTTCATATATTGGATTTGTTTACCTATGGTTGTTTTTTTTCTCTCTCTTTTGAACAAGGTCCCTGTTACCATCTGCTAGCTGCCAGTCCCCTCAGTCACTTTATTCCAGACCTGCACCATACCCACACCTCTGCGGTAAACCACCTTTTGTCCCTTATTTGGGAGTGAGAAAATTGGCAGCCCTATCCTGAACAGAACTGGGAAACTGCCACACTGTCATGATAAATAGGTGCAGAAAGTTTGAACACAATTTGCAATTAAGCTGCTAAATTAAGTCGGCAACACTGTGATTTCTTAAGTTGGCAGCGGCTCGTACAGCTGTTGCAACAGCTGCGGATGGAGCATTTTCAATATCTGTGCCACCGCTGCTGCGAAACTAGTGGGATTCCACTCTGATGGAGATTGGCACATCTGGTGCAGGAGGGAGAACTGACCACGCATAGCTTGTCGGCATCTGGTGTGTGCTACACGGGTGATAGTTCAATCCTTTATTTCAGGAAACAATAGGGGCCAGCCAAGTCGGCTGGTCGGCATTAAGAATGCATTCCGAAATCACCACTCAATCCTGCTGGAGGTTTTGATGCAAAACGAGCTCATTGTATTTCACCCTGCGGGACAAGCATTTGAGTGATTAAATTTTACACAACGTGCGACTTGAATGTTTATCAGTCGTCCTTACGATTCATGTATTCCGTCGCTCTATCTCCCAATGCATGTTCATCTACAAGGATGGAGCACAATCTGCTGAGCGCAAGTCATTCTGCCGTAGATTTTCCGGAGAAAAAAATAGATGATTTCTTATTTGGAACTTGCTTCCTCGTTTCTCTGTGTTCTCTGTAAGTGTCAGAGGGCCAAAGGAAATGTGCATTCACATGAAAGGATGCGCTTGAAGCATCGTACGTTTAGGGCTGTTTCAGTTCAGGCTGGGTGGACAGAGTGTCAGCATTTCACGTGGAAAATGTTGGGTGGCTTCATTTAATCAGCTCTGCTTCTGTGGCTATTTTAAATGTTGCTCTGGCCATTGTGCACTGATCATCGCAGTTCTGTTTAATCCACTGGAGAAAACACACAAAGTTGCAGGAGTTGCATTAAAAAAAATGTTTTTAAGCTAGCAGGTCAAAATAATCATAGACCAAGGTTATTGAGGTTGTGGGCAGTGTTTCCGGTATTTTCGTGAATCTGGTATTTTCTGCCGCAGAAGGCAGTGGAGGCCAATTCACTGGATGTTTTCAAGAGGGATTTAGATATAGCTCTTGGGGCTAAAGGAATCAAGCGATATGGGGAAAAGTAGGAATGGGGTACTGATTTTAGATAATTAGTCATGATCGTATTGAATGGCGGTGCTGGCTCGAAGGACCTAATGGCCTACTCCTGCACCTATTTTTCTATGTTTCTCTGTTTTTATGTCCTATGACGAACCATGAAGACCACTGGCGTTCTCAGAATTTCTACTTTCATAGAAGTCCTTCACAGTGACTTAGTTCCACGGGGATGACCAGAATCTGCTGCAGTTGGGGCAGAAGATCCTTGACAGGATGAGGATGTGGTTAGACTGGGAAGTGAGAGTGGAGGGCAGTGGGTGAGAGCGGAGGGCAATGGGTGAGCCGTCACCCATGTGAGTGCTGGTGGTCGATCGAGGACATGCTGCCAAGAACAAAGAGGGACATGGTGTGGGGAGGCCGCTGAGGGAATAAAGAGGGACCCGGTAGGGGGGAGGCACTGAGAGAATAGAGAGACTTGAGGGGGAGGGCGGGGAGGGGTAGCGAGATAGAAGAGCGACCATCAGGACTACATCGAATAGTTTCGTAACTTTGTCGGCGCCCTTTACGTGGCGACTCTTTGCATACTTGTGATTTGGATGCAAAACAAAGAATTTCACTAAACCGAGTACATGTGGCAATAACGTATCAATCGATACATCAATCTCCCCATCCTTCACCCTCAGCTTCTATGAATGAGACCGCTAACTCAAAGGATTGTGCTCTCATTGGTATATCTCCGGGTGGAAAACACAAAACATTAAGTGGGATGCTTCAAACATTTGCACAAAACGATTATGAAGCGGTCTCCTTGAAACCACCATATCCTTTCAGGAATGTAGAGTCCATTTGCAGATGCATTCACAAAGTCCGAATCAGTGGGCTGAAACTTATTTAGAAAATGTTCTAATGTGAATCAAATGGACTGCTTGTCCACATGGACCTTGAAATTGCTATGTGAAAAGATAGCTTTGCAATGCTCAAATGTTTTAAAATACCGTTCAACAAGCAATGTGAGGAATGTGAAAGATATAATGATTGCATTTCTGTGCGATTGTTCCACATTATAATTTAAAGGCTGCAACGGTTTTTAGAGTTTAAATGTTAATACAGAGCCATTGTCCTTGTCCCCTCTCACAAATTATATCCCCTTGTCACTGATTTAATTATCTACCCAAATTGCTGATTCACACTGAACTGAATGACTTTTTCACCTTGAGTTAAGATATTTGGATAATTTTGTACCGGGGGTCGCTGGTCAGCGCGGACTTGTAGTGGATCGAAGGGCCTGTTTCCGCGCTGTACCTCTAAACTGAAGTGAAACGTTCTCATCCTATTCCAATAATTGCAGCATTATTTTTTGTTTGGCAGCACGGTGGCGGAGCGGTAGAATTGCTGCCTTACAGCGAATGCAGCGCCGGAGACCCCGGTTCGATCCTGACTACGGGTGCTGACTACGGTTGGATGAGGTAAACATGTGTTGGGAAAGACAGGGGTTGATTAGGGACAGTCAGCATAGTTTTGTACGTGGGAGATTATGCTTTACAAATAAGATGATTTTTTTTTCAAGAAGTAACCAAGAAGGTTGACGAAGACAGGGCTTTAGAAGTAGCCTATTAAAGACTTCAGTAAGGCTTTTGATAAGGTTCCACATGGTAGGCTGCTCTGGAAGGTTAGAACACATAGGATCCATGGTGAGCTGGCCAATTCCTCCCACTTTACAAAGATGCGCAGGTTTGTAGGTCAATTGGCTTCTGTAAATTGTCTCCAGTGTGTCAGATAGAACTAGTGTATGGACTTGGTTGGCTGCAGGGCCTGTTTCCATGCTGTATCTCTAAACTAATGGCACAGGTTCAAAGCGTGAGGGGAAAGATTTAATAACAACCCAAGGAACAGCTTATTCACACAGAGGGTGGTGGATATATGGAGTGAGCTGCCAGAGGAGGTAGTTGAGGCAGGTACTACAACACATTTGGAAGACATTTGTACAGGTACATAGATAGGAAAAGTGTAGAGGGATGTGGGTAGAACACAAACATGTGGGGCGAGTGTAGATGTGGCATCTTGGTCGGCACAGGTAAGTTGGATTGAAGAGCCTGTTTCCATGCTGTGTATCTATGATTCGATGAGTTGGCAGCAGAGCTATGGATAGAAAAAGTTGCAGTGATGAAGGTGAGGGTGAGGAAGAAAGTATTTCAAGACAAGATAACACCTCCATGACTGAAGGCAAATTGACATTTATTAATGGGACTTTGGTGGTCACCAACATGTGGAAATGTGAAACTGGGGGTGGGAGATTGGGGTGGCACGGTGGTGCAACGGTGGAGTTGCTGCCTTTCAGTGCCAGAGATCTAGGTTCAATCCTGACCACAGGTGCTATCTGTACAAAGTTTGTATGTTCTGCCTGTGACCACGTGGGTTTACTCCGGCTGCTCCGGTTTCCTCCCACACTCCAATGATGTACAGGTTTGTAGGCTAATTGGGTTCTGTAAATTGTAAAATTGTCGCCAGTGCATAGGATCATACTAGTGTATGGGGATCGCTGGTGGGCGCGGACTCTGTGGGCCGAAGGGCTGGTTTCCATATTGTATCTCCAAAGTATAAAAATCAAGAAAAGACCTCCAGAGGATATACAGTCAGAAACATCTGGGGATGACGACTTAATTTTGAGTCTATAGTTTGGGAGAAACGGAAATTGCAAGTTTTTGCTTGCTGATGGTCCCTCTGCCATTTAACAGTGCTCCCGTGTCAATAGGCTTGGTAATGATGCCAGGAATAGGCCTGAGAGATAGAAACATAGAAAATAGGTGTAGGAGTAGGCCAGCATCGCTATTCAATATGATCATGGCCGATCATCCAAAATCAGTACCCCTTTCTTGCTTTCTCCCCATATCCCATGATTCAGTTAGCTCTAAGAGCTATATCTTGAATACATGAGAGTAAGGAAAGTGGAAATACTGCAAGCCAATATAATGACAATGGCACTTGGTTAAAAAAGAGTGGAGAGGACAGTAGGTATGTTACAAAACTTACCTTCAGCGGCGCTGCAGTTCTGTCACTGGCCGTGTGCGCGACTTTGGCTCCTTTGAGGGGGGTGCGGGTTTAAAATGCGTTTTTTCTTCAGACTATTCAAATTGATGTTGAACAGACTGTTTAGTTGCTGAAGAAAAATTGCTTTGACTGCCGTTTTATTAAGTTGATACACATTAGCGCTGGATAATTTAATAGCAGGAGTAAAATCTTCTAATGCTGTCAACGCCGACAACGGAACGGATCATACGTAGGGGACAAGGCAAGGTACACCGTTTATTTTTTCATATAAACTTGCTTCTTACGATGCCTTTAATCAAAATTTCACGTTGCGAAAAGGTGACTTAGGACCCATACGAACCGGCAGTATTTTTCCTGCCGATATGGGGTTTAAATTCACCGCAACCGCAACGTTCCAAACGCGTTCCACAAAATCCCACTCGCAAGATGATTTAAATGCCCATTCATTTACGGGAATTAAACACTAAATTCCTTCCCTTTGGCCTATAAATTCATGACCATGAGATTTAAAAATCATGTTATATTGTGAATTCCTGTGTGAATGTTATTTGGACACTTAGGCTTTTTAAAAATGTTAACCTTTTCTTAAGAAATTGATAGATGTTTATATCTAGTAATTGAATTTTGTAATTAGCTGCAATTAGGTAACTAACTAAGTATACGCTTTATTTTCAGGTCATCCAAGTAGGTTGTTTCATATTTGTTTCAGAATGCTTCAATCTATAATAACTGAACATTTCATTCAGTTCTCTTAATTTTTAAGAAAGTTAGGGGCTTTTGACTGTCCTCGATCACAGTTTTTGTGTTAAGTCAATGGAAAAGCAATAGGGAAAAAGATGCTAATTTCCGAGTATGGAAATGGCCATAACATTTTTAATACTGAAGATATGAAAGTGAATTAGGTGTCAAATGAAACTTCTTTTTATGCTTTATCTGATGGGATAAATTGTAGACTTGATTTTTAAAATCTCAAAATTTTGTAACATTGCTAAGGACAATATACTGGGGTTAATGGCATAGCCTCGTGGCAAAAGTGCAGTAATGCCAGGTGTGGCTCAAGACCCAGAGCTCATGTTATGAACTCCTCCAGGTGACAAAAGCCATGCAGAGAGTCATAGAGTCATAGAGTGATGCAGTGTGGAAATAGGCCCTTCTGCCCAACTTGCCCACACCGGCTAACAAGTCCCAGCTACACTAGTCCCACCTGCCCATGTTTGTTCCACATCCCTCCAAACCTATCCTATCCATGTACCTGTCTAACTGTTTCTTAAATGTTGGGATAGTCCCTGCCTCAACTACCTCCTTTGGCAGCTTGTTCCATACACCCACCACCCTTTGTGTGAAAAAGTTACCCCTCAGATTCCTATTAAATAATTTCCCCTTCACCTTAAACCTATGTCCTCTGGTCCTCGATTCACCTACTCTGTGCAAGATCACTCCTCATCCTCCTGCACTCTGAGAAATAGTCCCACTCTACTCAACCTCTCCCTATCGCTCATTCCCCCTAGCCCTGCCAACATCTTGTAAAGCTTCCCTGTACCCTTTCCAGCTTGACAACATCTTTTCTATAACATGATGCCCAAAAGTGACAGCATGTTATATGCCTGTGACAATAAATGTGAACTTGAACTTGAAACGGAACACAATCTATAGCATGGAGAAACTCAGCGGTGCAGCAGCATCTAAGGAGCGAAGGAGATAGGCGACGTTTCGGGTCGAGACCCTTCTTCAGACTGGTCAGGGATCAGGGAAACGAGAGATATAGACGGTGATGTGGAGAGATAAGGAACAATGAGTGAAAGATATGCAAAAAAGTATCGGTGATAAAGGGAACAAGCCATTGTAAGCTGTTTGTGGTGTGAAAATGAGAAGCTGGTGCGACTTGGGTGGGGGAGGGAGATAGAGATAGGTAGACACCAGGTCATCACAAATGGCCTCATTCTTCAGAGAACGGGGATTCCCCTCCCCCACTATTGATGAGGCTCGCACCAGGGTCTCCTCCATACCCCGCAACACTGCCCTCGCTCCCCATTCCCCCACTCGCAAACAGGGCAGAGTCCCCCTGGTCCTCACCTTTCACCCCACCAGCCGGCAAATACAACATATAGTCCTCCGCCAATTTCGCCACCTCCAACGTGACCCCTCCACCCGCCACATCTTCCCATCTCCCCCCCTGTCTGCCTTCCGCAAAGACCGCTCCCTCCGCAACTCCCTTGTCCATTCTTCCCTCCCCTCCCACTCTACCCCTTCCCCGGGCACTTTCCCTTGCAACCGCAAGAAATGCAACACTTGTCCCTTCACCTCCCCCCTCCACTCCTTTCAGGGACCCAAGCAGTCCTTCCAGGTCCGACAGAGGTTCACCTGCACCTCCTCCAACCTCATCTACTGCATCCGTTGCTCCAGATGCCAGATGATCTATATCGGTGAGACCAAGCGGAGGCTTGGCGATCGCTTCGCCGAACACCTCCGCTCGGTCCGCAATAACCAACCCGACCTCCCGGTGGCTCAGCACTTCAACTCCCCCTCCCATTCCACATCCGACCTCTCGGTCCTGGGCCTCCTCCACGGCCAGAGTGAGCAACACCGCAAGCTGGAGGAACAGCACCTCATATTCCGCTTGGGGAGTCTGCATCCTTTGGGCTTGAATATTGAATTTTCTCAATTCTGTTAACCCTTGCTGTCTCCTCCCCTTCCCACCTCTCCCTCAGCCCTCGGGCCCTGGCATTCCCTCTATCTCTATCTCCCTCCCCCACCCAAGTCGCACCAGCTTCTCATTTTCACACCACAAACAGCTTACAATGGCTTGTTCCCTTTATCACCGATACTTTTTTGCATATCTTTCACTCATTGTTCCTTATCTCTCCACATCACCATCTATATCTCTCGTTTCCCTGATCCCTGACCAGTCTGAAGAAGGGTCTCGACCCGAAACGTCGCCTATCTCCTTCGCTCCTTAGATGCTGCTGCACCCGCTGAGTTTCTCCAGCTTTTTGTGTACCCTCGATTCTCCAGCATCTGCAGTTCCTTCTTTAAAACAATCTATAGCATCTTTGATTGTCCAGGACATGGAGTGCTTCCAGAGGTTCCCACTTAGCACGGGGTGTGTGTCAGGGACACAAAGGACTGCTGATGCTGGAATCTTGAGTAAAATGCAAAGTGCTGGAATAAATCAATGGGTCAGACAGCATCTCTGGAGGAGATGAGTAGGTGACATTTCATAGAACATAGAACAGTACAGCACAGGAATGAGCACGTCGGCTCACAAAGTTTGTGCTGCCTGTTTAATTTGTTCATCTGCCGTTCCATGATCCATATCCCTCTGTTCCCTATACTTCCATGTTTCGTGTCGGGACCCTTCTTCAGACTTCAGATCTTCAATCTCAGATTTCTCATCTGTCATCCCATCCTCATGCTTTGATTAAATCAGAATGCAGAAACTAAGTATCAGATCCACAGAGAGATGGCCGCTCACACCAATTCCTGATTTTGTCCTCATTTGAATTACTCACAAGTATATAGATTCCAAGCCACTTAAACCCCTGTCTCACTGTGCGAGTTGGCCCACGAGTGACCCCGAGTTTTCACTCGTGGTGATCACGTAGCGGGAACGTCGGAACTCGCACGAGCAACTTATCGACTCGTGGCGCTAACGGCAGGTACTCGGGAAACTTGTTAACTCGTGAAAAAAATCAAACATGTTTGATTTTTTCCACGAGTCAAATTAACTGTTCAAGTGTAAAATGGAAACATTTTAACTCGTTGCAATAACGTAGTGGCCCCGTGCGTTTATCTTAGTGTCTCGTGAGTGTACCGTGGGAACTTTAATAATCTGTTCTTTTGCTCGTAAGACTGAACCAAAGATAGACACAAAATGCTGGAGTTTATAACTCAGCGGACCAGGCAGCATCTCTGGAGAGAAGGAATAGAGTCGAGACCCTTCTTCAGACTTTCCTTCGCTCCAGAGATGCAGCCTGTCCCGCAGAGTTACTCCAGCATTTCGTGTCTATCTTCGGCCTTTCTGCCACTTGTCCCCGTGGCTTCACTCTGTCTCAATGAACGGCTTAAAGACCTGCCGAAGGGGCAAGTCTGGGGTGGTGGGTGGGATGTGTCCACGTGTGATGCTCCATCCACCCCCCCGGGGCCGAGAGTGTGGGATTGGGAAGGAACTGCAGATGCTGGTTCACACCGGAGATAGACACACACAATGCTGGAGTAACTCGGCGGGACAGGCAGCATCTCTGGAGCGAAGGAATGGGTGGCATTTCGGGTAAGTCTGAAGAAGGGTCTCGACTCTATTCCTTCTCTCCAGAGATGCTGCCATGTCCGCTGAGTTGTGTGTGTGTGTCTCTCTCCCTCTCTGTCTATCTGTGTGTATCTGTGTGTGTGTCTGATGTCGGGTCCCGGTGGCCGCTCAAAGTCATCCGAGCTGCCTCATTCCTCTGAAGTGGTGGCCAGCTGCTGTCTGTGTGTATCTCTGTGTGTGTGTGTGTGTGTGTGTGTGTGTGTGTGTGTGTGTGTGTGTCTCTCTCTCTCTCCCTCTCTGTCTATCTGTGTGTGTGTGTGTGTGTGTGTGTGTGTGTGTGTGTGTACTGTCGGGTCCTGGCGGCCGCTCAGTCACCCGCGCTGCTTAATTCCTCTGAAGTGGTGGCCAGCTGCTGTCTGTGTGTATCTCTATCTGTGTGTGTGTGTGTGTGTGTGTGTGTGTGTGTCTCTCTCTCTCCCTCTCTGTCTATCTCTGTGTGTGTGTGTGTGTGTGTGTACTGTCGGGTCCTGGCGGCCGCTCAGTCACCCGCGCTGCTTAATTCCTCTGAAGTGGTGGCCAGCTGCTGTCTGTGTGTATCTCTATCTGTGTGTGTGTGTGTGTGTGTGTGTGTGTGTGTGTGTGTGTGTCTCTCTCTCTCCCTCTCTGTCTATCTCTGTGTGTGTGTGTGTGTGTGTGTGTGTGTACTGTCGGGTCCTGGCGGCCGCTCAGTCACCCGCGCTGCTTAATTCCTCTGAAGTGGTGGCCAGCTGCTGTCTGTGTGTATCTCTCTCTCTCTGTGTGTGTGTGTGTGTGTGTGTGTGTGTGTGTGTGTGTGTGTGTGTGTGTGTGTGTGTGTGTGTGTGTGTGTGTCTCTCTCTCTCCCTCTCTGTCTATCTGTGTGTGTGTGTGTGTACTGTCGGGTCCTGGCGGCCGCTCAGTCACCCGCGCTGCTTAATTCCTCTGAAGTGGTGGCCAGCTGCTGTCTGTGTGTATCTCTCTCTCTCTCTGTGTGTGTGTGTGTGTGTGTGTGTGTGTGTGTGTGTGTGTGTGTGTGTGTGTCTGCTGTCGGGTCCCAACGGCCGCTCAATGTCAGTCACCCGGGCTGCTTCCTTTTTTAAAATTATTTAAAATAGAGATCCATTGCAAAAAAGTATTTAAAAACATAAAAAAACAAGAAATGCTTGGTAGAATGCGCATTTTCCCATTGTAGGTCATATCAATAGATGCGGCCGCGCTGAAATAACTCAAAACCACAGGATGGAGATGTATTTTAACATTGTTGCTTTATTAAACCATACCTTCATTCACGGTTGGCTCAAGAGTAACGGGAGAGGAACTTGCTAACTCGGGAGAGGAACTTGCTAACTCGGGAGAGGAACTTGCAACATCGCAGCAATTACATACCCGTGGGAACTCGGCCACACACTTGATCATACACTTGCAGTCTCGTGGGCAGCCACGAGTCTATCACTCGGGTACCTCGTGGGTCAACTCGCACAGTGAGACAGGGGCATTAGTGCTTGAGGAAAGGAGGTGAGGAGGATCTTCTTTAGTCAGAGGGTACGAACTCATTGCCAAAGAGGGCTTTGGAGGCCAAGTCAGTGGATATTTTTAAGGCAGAGATAGACAGATTCTTCATTAGAACGGGTGTCAAAGGTTATGGGGAAATGGCAGGAAAATGGGATTAGGAGGCAGAGATCAGCCATGATTGAATGGCAGTGGAGACTCGATTGGCCGGATGGCCTAATTCTACTCTTATAACTTGTGAAACTTTTTGTATTCACTCCAGATCGAATTCCAAAAAGCTGAGGTGGGCCCTGGCTAAATGAAATATTTCAAGGAAACTTTGGAAAATTTTAAGACCTGATTTTTTTTAACTTTTAGAGTTCACGCCGATCAGCCCTGTACATAGTACTATCCTGCACACAAGAGACAATTTACATTTTTTTTCCGAAGCCAATTAATCTACAAACTTGTACGTCTTTGGAGTGTGGGAGGAAACCGGAACAGCGGGAAAAAACCCACGTGGTCACTGGGAGAATATACATACTCCACACAGACAGCACCCTTAGTCAGGATCAAACTCAGGCGCTCTAAGGCAGCAACTTTGCTGCTAAGCTACTGTGCTGGATCATGCTCTATGAATAATTAAAGATAGATTTTGATTCAGGAAGTGTGATATTCTCCAGCATAGAAAACCTCATCTGAATGAACATTAAAATACCAGAAATATTGGGATTCAGAGGTACTTTGTTATTTCCTTGGAATAGAGGCAGGGATATGAACACGACAATTAGAAATTTCACCAATGCATTGTGCTGAAGGCAAATTATTGATTTGTGAAGTGAAATAAAAATAAAGTGCTGGAGATTATTTCAAATGTCTCATCTTGACATTTACAGGAAGGGAGTTTGGATGAAAAGCAGCCCTGTTGGGACAGAAATGCACATGTCTTAACCATGACTCCTGTAGCATTGTTTTGTTTATTTCTCTTTCATTAAGGAAACGGCATTGTCATCATATAGCACCAGCCTTGGTTCTGCAATGAGAAGTGTAAACGTCACCCACAGATGTATGATTACCATTCTTTCCTAACTCCATTGTGGCCTGACCACACTGCAACCTTGCCTGTCAGAGAAATGACTGAACATCAATTACTTTCTGCTTTCAGTTTCTTCGCCAGAATCGTGTCCACCCACGCCAAAGCTGGCCCGTGTCCCTCATTTTAACGCACAGATCTATTATGAGGCACTTCATTCAAAAGCCTTTTGAATGCCCACAACGCCAGCTATGCTGCGCTCATCAACCTTCTTCCATTGCTTTTGTAAAATCCCGATCTAGTTAGACAAGACACAAGATAGACACAAAATGCTGGAATAACTCAGCGGGTCAGACAGCATCCTGGAGAGAAGGAAAATACAACGTTTCGGGTTGAGACCCTTCTTTAGACTGAGAGTCAGGGGAAAGGGAAACGAGAGATATAGACAGCGAAGTAGAGAGATATAGAAGAAGCGAATGAACGATATGCAAAAAAGTAACAATGATAAAGGATACAGGTCATTGTTAACTGTGGCCTAGGTGAAAACAAGTTACAGACAATGAGACTCAACTTTGAAACTAGTACAAGGACTTGGGTAGGGGTGGGACGGAGAGAGAGGGGATGCAAGGGTTACTTGAAGTTAGAGAAATCAATATTCGCACTGCTGGGTTCTAAACTGAGTTGTCAGCTTATAACCCAGTGGTATAACCCAGCTTTTTGTGTCTATCTTTGATTTAAACCAGCATCTGCAGTTCCTTCCTACACAAGACAAAATAAAAGTTGACTTCCACAAATCCCAGCTGGTTGTTGCTTATTGACCCATGCTTTGCCGAATGCCATTTAATTTTGTCACAGATCCATGTCTTTAAAAATAATTTCCCTACTGCCAATGTTGACGTGTAGTCAGAAATCTATCTTCCTCCGTTTTCTTACACAAGAGGCGATACTTGGCGATCCCAATCTTCTGGAATTCCTTCTGAGGTCAAGGGAGAACAGAACCTTGGCATTCTCCATCTCTGCTTCCTTTCAACCTAAGTTCAATTTCAAGTTCACATTTATTGCCACATGCACCAATTAAGGTACAATGGAATTTGATTTACCATGCAGCCACACAATCAAAAAGAGCACAATACACAATAGAATATACCATGAACGTTCACCACAGTAGAATCAACATTCTTCACTGCGGTGGAAGGCAATAACGTTCAGTCAGTCCTCCTCCTTTGTTCATCTGTGGTCGGAGCCATGAACCCTCCGCAGTCACCGCAACGGACGGCCCGATATACAAGCCCTTCGTTGGGATGCTCGAAATTCCGACATCGGGATGAACAGACACTCTGCGGCTTGTATAAGTCCCGAATCGGCCGCTTCCTGCCAGAGACTGAGGCTACACGATGTTATAGGCTGCAGGCCGGCGGTCAGAGCTCTTCTCCGGCGATCCCCGGCGAGGGATCCCAGACTACGCGATGGAAAGTCCATGCCGCGCATGCGGCTAGAAGCTCTGCCGAACGCAGCTTCAGGATGTTATAGTCCACGGACCAGTGATAGGAGCACTTCTTCTGGCGATCCCCGGCAAGGGATCGCCCGGCTCCACGATTGAAAGGCCACACTGCGCCCGCTGCTGAAGCTCTGGGCCTGACTCCGGGAGCGGCCGCACCAATCCAAGCTGTTAGGCCGCGATGGAGGGCGAAAATGCGACTAGGGGAAAAGTCGCATTCTACCGAAGTAAGTGACTAATAAAGTAGGTTTCCCTCTATCCCCCAAATCCACCACCACCCACACTAAAACACACTTTTAGACATACCAAAAACAAAGAAATGTCGAAAGGACGAACAGCTGTCGGCTCGCGGAGCCATCCGATGGACCCAATTGTCCCTAACTCACTAAGGACAATATTTGTCACGGAAGCCGATTAACCTACAAACATGCACATCTTTGGAATGTGGGAGGAAACCACTGCTCCCAGAGAAAATCCATGCTGGTCATGGGGAGAACGAGCAAACTCTGTACAGGCAGGACCTGTAGTCAGGATCTAACCCGGGTCTCTGGCGATGTAAACCAGCAACTCTACCACTGTGCCACTGTGCCGCTCCAAGTGATTGAGGGAGCTCTGTCACGTTTGTGCAGCTCCTGCGTTCTCCGTGGCAACCAAAAAGTGTGTTGCCGTCGTGGCGGTTGCCATGGGTAATGTGCTTTTAAGGGTTGGCACGCACCTCTGGCTGCTGAGAAGCAATCTGTAAAGAGATACATAAAACTGAACGAGGATCCTGATGGGTATCAATTACAAGGATTCCCGATTCATGTTAAATGAAGCAAGGTTTCAATGCACCAAACATAGGTGTCTTCCAATTTCTAGGCAATTGTCTTTAAACCTTAAAATGATGTACGGTTTCCAATGTCTTTGGGGAAAGCCAATGTCTGCATTGCCTGGCAGTTGTCTGAATCCAGAGCCGACTCACAATATGTTGATGTGGGAATGTGCACAAAGGATGCTGTTTTGACAACCTAACAGTTTCTGGTGAATCTAGAAAATTGTAAACTGGAAATGAAGCTGGAAAAACTATTGAACCATCAACTGAAACTAGTCCAGCACTCCAATGTGTTGTTCATATCAATCAACCTACTTCTTCTTCTTCTTGCGTATGGCGTGCACAGCCTAAAGTTGTAGGACAACTTGTTCTATTTGATCTTATTGGATTGTGCACGCCGGGTTAATTGCATTCGTCGAAACAGGGTGGACCATGTGAAGGTTGCAATCTTTCACCCCAATCAACCTACTGAGGGCCCAGAAGAGGGTCTGTTAAATGGTTGATATTTCCTGTGTAAGATGGAACTGCAGATGCTCGTTTAAACCGAAGATAGACACAAAAAGCTGGAGTAACTCAGCGGGACAAGTAGCATCTCTGGAGAGAAGGAAAGGGTAATGTTTCAGGTCGAGACCCTTTTTTCAACTAGTCCACTTCTCTCATGTGTTGTTCATATCAATCAGTCTACTGGGGCCCAGAAGAGGAGCATATCTTAAATGATTATATTAAATGACAGAGTGGCATGTTGGCGCAGCAGTAGAGTTGCTGCCTTACAGAGCTTGCATTGCCATAGACCCGGGTTCGATCCTGACTATGGGTGCTGTCTGTACGGAGTTCTCCCCGTGACCGGGTTTTCTCCGAGATCTTTGGTTTCCTCCCACACTCCAAAGATGTACAGGGTTTGTAGGTTAATTGGCTTGGTGTATGTGTAAATTGTAAATTGTCCCTAATGTGTGTAGGACAGTGTTAATGTACGGGGATCACTGGTCGGTGCGGACTCGGTGGGCTGAAGGGCCTGTTTCTGCACTGTATCGCTAGATTAAACTAAACAAAAGTGTTTGAAGGCATTGGACCTGTACTCACAGGCGTTTAGAAGGATGAGAAAGACCTTCACATGAGACCAACCTTCACTTTCAATTTGCAATACAACAAGAGACATATCATGTTTGAATTAGTGAATCCTGCTTGACTTAAAATATCTCGGTTGGAAACGTTTTATGTTTTATATATTCCCCAACACCACCATTCTTAAAAACTAATTTTGAAGTTAATACAACTTGTTCTGTTGATTGTGATTGAGATTGTGATTGTAAGGCAGCAACTCTGCCGCTGCACCACCGTGCCACCCATGTTTGTTCTCCAATGAAATTCTTATTCGACTGTAGTCATTGATTGCACATTAAACAATAAAATGTCAATATATATATAAAAGCACAACAGCCCAAAGTCCTTTGTGCAAAGAGTATACTTGGTGTTTGTAGTGTTCTAAACAATGAACTGAGGATTACACAAAAAGCTGGAGAAACTCAGTGGGTGCAGCAGCATCTAAGGAGCGAAGGAGATAGGCGACGTTTCCACAGCCACATCTAAAATGATACCCCCCTCAATGAACTGAGGATGCTGGTTTACAAAAAGCTTTTCACTGTCCCTCGGTACACGTGACAATAAACTAAACTGAACTGAACTGAAGAGAAGTTGAAGTGTTTTTTTGTGGCCCCAATACAGCAGCTTCCCACAGAGAACCGGCGGTACAATTTATTTCAGTGAGTAATTAATGGGCTCTATGCACTCTGAGTTACAGAGCATAAAACAGGCTCTTCTGTACGGCCCCATTTACACATTCACACTAATCCCATTTTATCCTCCCCTCCTACACTTCAGGTGTGGGAAGGGGGCATGATTGAGCCTCTTCATATCTTACCTCTTCATATCAAAACAAAACGCAGCAATCTCAGACTCACCCCACTTCCACCTTTTTTCTCATCTGCATATTTGTGGTCTATGGCTCTGGTTTCATTATGGAGGTGCATAGAATTGAGTGATGAGGTCCGGCCACAGGTCCAGTGCAGATTGTGTTGCTCCTTAGCATGGGGCTACCTAGTCCACCGATCACCATGTACATTAACCAACATACACTAGGAACAATTTTACAACTTACCAAAGGCAATTAACCTACAAACCTGCACGTCTTTAGAATGTGGGAGGAAATTGGAGCACCTGAAGGAAACTCCCAGGGTCACAGGGAGAAGATACAAACGCTGCACCAATGTCAGGATTGAACCTAGGTCTACAATACAATACAATACAATACAATATTTTATTCCATGTCAATTGAACCTCAGTGAGGCTCAAACGAAATTCTGTTTCCACAGCCATACAAACAAAGACAATTCTTACAAAACATACAAACGATTCAATGTACGGCCCCGCTCCAGGCCCAAAGTTCACAAAGTTGGAGCCCCGGCGGGCGCTGGAATGTCCCGCTGCCGTTAAAGCCGCGCGGGGCGATGAATGGCCCTGCTCCAGGTCGTTCCAACCCCGCGACACGGGCTGGAGAAGTTGCGTTGTGGGAGCTCCGAAAAGCGGTCTCCCACCCGGACCCGCGAGCTCCCGATGTTCCGTCCACCGGTCTGCAGCTGGAGCCGCCGAGCCCCGGATTTGGGCCGCAGCAGCGAGCCGCCACCGCTGCCCACCATCCGAGGTCGGCCAGCCCCACGACGGTGAGTCCGCAGCTCCGCAGGGTCCGCGACTGGAGCCCCCAGGTCATTCCGGCTGGAGGCCGCTCCACGGTATTAGGCCCCAACGACAACGGAGACACGACAGGATAAAGGTCGGGTCTTCCGTAGAGGGAAGAGATTTTTTTAAGTTTCCCCCCCGCCCCTCACATATACACAGTTATAAACAATATTAAAAAACACAAACCACATTTAACTAGACCAAAAATTTTTTAAAAAGACAGACAGGCTGTAGAGGCCGCTGCAACGTGAGTCGCGCCGCTGCCGTAGTCTCTGGCGCTGTAAGGCAGCAACTCTACTGTTGCGTCATTGTGCCACCCAAATCATTCTTCGATTAAACCCCTTCATCTTTAGCATCCTCCATACCGTTCTGTCTTTCCCTGTCCTCTGTGGCAGCCCCTGTACCTGCAGTGGGGAGGTTACTTGAGCAGTACTAACCTGTTTCTCTGCTGCAAACTCAGCAAACAGCTTCCATCTGTGAAATTGCAACTTGATCTTTATAGTTCCTGAAAGCTATAAATCATGAGAACAATTCTTAAAGCGAGTTTGTCCCACTTTTGTAATATATTTTCAATCACCTCCAATTTGGCATGAGGGCAAATGAGGGCACCCTGGCAGCATCATCAAGGACCCACACTACCCTGGCACGGTTTTATTTCACTCCTGCCATCAGGCAGCAGGTATACAAGCCTGAAAACTTTAACCTCCAGCTCCACAAACAGCTTCTTCCCAACAACCATCAGAAATCTCGAACACTACAAACACCAAGTAAACTCTTTGCACTACGGATTTTATGATTTTTAAAAAATGTGTTGACCTTTTATTGTTTATTATTTTATCATGAGTAGTGTAGCGAGTAAGAATTTCATTGTAGAAGCAAACTTGGATGCATGGTGGTGCAGTGGTATTGTTACTGCCTTACAGCGCCAAAGACCCGTGTTCAATCCTGACTACGAGTGCTGCCTGTACAGAATTTGTACGTTCTCCCCATGGTCTATGTGGGGTTTCTCCGGGTGCTTCGGATTCCTCCCACACTCCAACAATGCACAGGTTTGTAGGCTAATTAGCTTGGTATAATTGAAATTGTCACTATTGTGTGTAGGACAATATTGTGTGCTGGCCGGCACGGACTAAGTAGAAGTCACGATCACTGTCGTACATAGCATTGTAAGGCACCGTGCCTGTTGATGTTTTCAACGATGATGATGATGATGATGATGATGATGATGATGCCTGGCAGAAGATACAGCTTGAAAGCAGGTTCTACCAGATTCAAGAGCTGCCTCTTTTCTGCTGTTATCAGACTTATGAACAAACGTTTCATGAGCTCATTCTCATTCTTCCAATCTACCTCATTTAGGCCCTTGCACTTTTTTTAATCTTTACTTTCTATGTACTTGTAACACTATATTCTGCCCTCTGTTTATTTTCTTTTTTGAACTACCTGATATACTCATGTACAGTGGCTTGCAAAAGTATTCATACCCCTTGAACTTTTCCACATTTTGTCACGTTACAACCACAAATGTAAATGTATTTTATTGGGATTTTATGTGATAGACCAACACAAAGTGGTGCATAATTGTGAAGTGGAAGGAAAATGATACATGGTTTCCAAATTTTATTACAAATAAAAAACTGAAAAGTGTGGCGTGCAAAAGTATTCAGCCCCCCTGAGTCAATACTTTGTAGAACCACCTTTCGCTGCAATCACAGCTGCAAGTCTTTTGGGGTATGTCTCTACCAGCTTTGCACATCTAGAGACTGACATTTTTGCAAAATAGCTCAAGCTCAGCCGGATTGGATGGAGAACGTCTGTGAACAGCAATTGTCAAGTCTTGCCAGAGATTCTTAATTGGATTTAGGTCTGGACTTTGACTGGGCCATTCTAACACATGAATATGCTTTGATCTAAACCATTCCATTGTAGCTCTGGTTGTATGTTTAGGGTTGTTGTCCTGCTGGAAGGTGAACCTCTGCCCCAGTCTCAAGTCTTTTGCAGACTCTAACAGGTTTTCTTCCAAGATTGCCCTGTATTTGGCTCCATCCATATTCCCATCAACTCTGACCAGCTTCCCTGTCCCTGCTGAAGAAAAGCATCCCCACAGCATGATGCTGCCACCGCCATGTTTCACAGTGGGGATGGTGTGTTCAGGGTGATGTGCAGTGTTAGTTTTCCACCACACATAGCGTTTTGCATTTATGCCAAAAACTTCAATTTTGGTCTCATCAGACCAGAACACCTTCCTCCACATGTTTGCTGTGTCCCCCACATGGCTTGTGGCAAACTGCAAATGGGACTTCTTATGGCTTTGTTTCAACAATGGCTTTCTTCTTGCCACTCTTCCATAAAGACCCGATTTGTGGAGTGCACGACTAATAGTTGTCCTGTGGACAGATTCTCCCACCTGAGCTGTGGATCTCTGCAGTTCCTCCAGAGTTACCATGGGCCTCTTGGCTGCTTCCCTGATCAATGCTCTCCTTGCCCGGCCTGTCAGTTTAGGTGGACGGCCATGTCTTGGTAAGTTTGCAGTTGTGCCATACTCTTTCCATTTTCGGATGATGGATTGAACAGTGCTCCGTGAGATGTTCAAAGCTTAGGATATATTTTTTTATAACCTAACCCTGCTTTAAACTTCTCCACAACTTTATCCCTGACCTGTCTGGTGTGTTCCTTGGGCTTCATGATGCCCAAGGAACATTGTTGTTCACTAATGTTCTCTAACAAACCTCTGAGGCCTTCACAGAACAGCTGTATTTATACTGAGATTAGATTACACACAAGTGGACTCTATTTACTAATTAGGTGACTTCTGAAGGCAATTGTTTGCACTGGATTTTATTTAGGGGTATCAGAGTAAAGGGGGCTGAATACTTTTGCATGCCACACTTTTCAGTTTTTTATTTGTAAAAAGATTTGAAAACCATGTATCATTTTACTTCCACTTCACAATTATGCACCACTTTGTGTTGGTCTATCACATAAAATCCTAATAAAGTACATTTACGTTTGTGGTTGTAACATGACAAAATGTGGAAAAGTTCAAGGGGTATGAATACTTTTGCAAGCCACTGTATACAGAATCAAATACACAGGACTAGATGTTAAGAAGTCCCTTGTGCCAGTAGGTGGGGAGCATTTCACGACATTTATTGATTGCTGAGAGTGGTGGACGTCAAACATCGGGGGGGCGGGGGGGGGGGGTACGTTATACGTATAACTTGGCCTGGGTAACCTTCAGGACAGCTGGGCACAGGACACATCGTCAGTAGTGTACCCTTGCATCACTGGGTGTTTCGGCCTTTTATCGCTATACACCCTCCACAAGGGCGGCCCGCTGCAGGATGATCAGCCCTCAGCGTGTGTCCCGTGTCAAACTGCCTCAAAGATTCACCATGACGCATTTGGGGCCCAGCATGGGTCTTTCCGCTTGAGCCAAATCCAACAGCTGCTTCTTTCAGCCGCGTCTGAGAGCGATCTTATGGTCTTCTGCAGAGCCTGACCGTGGATTCCAAGCTCCTTCAGCAGTCTGATGGTAGATGACGCAACAAATCCTCTGCATCCCACTTCAACTGGATAAACGTTGATGTTCCAGCCACGCTGCGTTGCCTCTGCTGCATACTCTTTCCATTTTCGAATGATGGATTGAACAGTGCTCCGTGAGATGTTCAAAGCTTGGGATATTTTTTTATAACCTAACCCTGCTTTAAACTTCTCCACAACTTTATCCCTGACCTGTCTGGTGTGTTCCTTGGGCTTCATGATGCCCAAGGAACATTGTTGTTCACTAATGTTCTCTAACAAACCTCTGAGGCCTTCACAGAACAGCTGTATTTATACTGAGATTAGATTACACACAAGTGGACTCTATTTACTAATTAGGTGACTTCTGAAGGCAATTGTTTGCACTGGATTTTATTTAGGGGTATCAGAGTAAAGGGGGCTGAATACTTTTGCATGCCACACTTTTCAGTTTTTTATTTGTAAAAAGATTTGAAAACCATGTATCATTTTCCTTCCACTTCACAATTATGCACCCCTTTGTGTTGGTCTATCACATAAAATCCTAATAAAGTACATTTACGTTTGTGGTTGTAACATGACAAAATGTGGAAAAGTTCAAGGGGTATGAATACTTTTGCAAGCCACTGTATACATAGGATAGTGGGCAAAATAAAGTTTTTAACCGTATCTCGGTACACATGACAATAACAAACTGCTGCAAATATTCTGCCAAAATTAGATGAAGTCTCATTTCCTGAGATGTGGCTGAATTTTGAAAAGGTTCTCAGTTATTCTCAACACAAACTCAGTTGTGCAATACGAGAAATAGTAGTGGAAGATGTTGGAAACATTCAGCAGGTTCAGCATCTGTGGAAAAGGTTCATGTTTCTGTGATGTATGACTCCATGTCTCTACAACTGCAGAAACAGATCAACCCTTTCCCTGTCAAATGCAGTGAAAGTCAAGAATATTGTGGTTTATTCATCTGTGCCGAGATGATTTCACCGATAAATATCATAACATCTAACCTGTTCAATCCCTTTTATAAATGCTGCACATCCCCAAGCTATACAACTTTGATTATCTTTTTTCAGGCAACCCACACCCAGTGTTCTCCCCCACACACTCACTTGTCCACCTAGTTGTCTACCTGGTTCACCCATCCTATTCTCTCCTCCCGCATGGTTTTATCTTCTCCTCATCGTATCTTTATCCAGTTGAACCTATTACCTAGCAGTCTGTATCCCACCATTCCCCCACCAGTCCACCCTCATATCACTGCATTCTTGCCATGTTTTCCCTTCCCACTCTGTCCTGATGCAGGGTCTTCATCCAAAACGTTGACTTACATCTTTTGCCTCTGTGGATGCTGCTTTTCCTGTTGAGTTCATCCAGCATTCTGATTTTGTACCAGATTCCAGCATCTGCAGTCTCTTTTCATGTCTAGTATAAAACATCTATTGCTGTGGGAGCCTATTTGGCGCTTTGGTCAATTTGGGTGTTGTCTATATTCAGCTAATGGTACCTTGAACTCACTCCTCTGTTTCATTGACTACACAGTACAGAAAGAAAATAAAGGTACCTGGGCTCAACAAAGACTATTCTAAGCATACTATTGAGCTTGTCAATGATGGTGTGACTCCATGCCAGGAGCTGTAGTTGCCCATTCATCAGCATAGTCACAGCCAATCTGTCTCTCCTTTATAACCATGTTACTGGCTCTGTATCAGGAGAGCTGTTAGTGTTTAAGCCAGAACTCCATGTTCATGGCAGAAGCACAAGAGCTGCTACAGCTGCTTCTCCATCACTTTCTGCACCAGTTCAAAAGCTCTGCACAAAATAATAATCGGAAAGCTTCAGGCAATGATTATCTTGCCCGTGGAGCTCCATCCAACCCTTCCCTAGAACATAGAAAAGCACAGGAATAAGCCTTTCATGCCACAATATCTGTGCCGGCTTTGCTGCCAATTTAAACTAATCCTGTTGGTTTGTACTAGTCCATCTTCTTCCATTCCTTGATAGACACAAAAAGCTGAAGTAACTCAGCGGGTCAAGCAGCATCTCTGGAGAAAAGGAATAGGTGACGTTTTGGGTCGAGACCCTTCTTCAGATGGCTCTCCATTTCTTGCCCATTCATGTGTTTGTCTAAATAGTTCCTAAATCTCCACAGGCAGCATGTTACAGGTACCTACATGCAAATGTTCGCATTGAAAATCGTCCTTAAAGAGTCTCCCTCTCATCTTACAGAGTCGTTAATTCATAGAGCTATATAGCATGGCAACAGATCCTTTAGTCCACTGTGTCTATGCCAATACTGGGCTAGTCCCATTTGCCTGCATAGCCTACTCAACCCTTCCTATCCAGATATCTATCCAAATATCTTTGAAATGTCACATTTATATCCACCTCTAAAGCTTCTCCTGGCAGCTCATTCCACATATGGACTACCTTCTGAGTGAAGATGTTGCCCCTGAGGTTCCTCTTAAATCTCTCCATCTCACCTTAAGCCTATGCTTTCTCATTTTAGAATCCCCAACCCTGGGAAAAAGACAGTGAGCATTCACTTAATCCATGCTCCTTTTGACCGTAAGTACCTCAATAAGGTCGCCCCTCATCCTCCTAGGCTCCAAAGAAAAAACTCTCAGTGCAGGAAAGGACTGCAGATGCTGGTTTAAATTGAAGGTAGACACACAATGCTGGAGTAACTCAGCGGGACAGGCACCATCTCTGGAGAGAAGGAATGGGTGACGTTTTGGGTCGAGAACCTTCTTCAGTGTATCCAATCTCTTCCTATAAAATCGTCCTTAAAGAGCCTCCCTCTCATCTTACAGGGTCGTTAAGTCATGGAGCTATATAGCATGGCAACAGATCGAGAACCTTCTTCAGTGTATCCAATCTCTTCCTATAACTCAAGTCCACAAGCCCAGGTAACATCCTGGTGAATCTCATCTGCGCCTAGGTTACCCATCAGCCCATCTAGTCTCTCCTTATAACTCACGCCTTCCAGAACTAGTAACATCCATATGACTATTTTCTGCAATATTTCCAGCTTAATGATCTATATTCCTATAGCTGGATCAAACTGCACACTATTCTCCAAGTGCTACCACGGTGGAATTACACGTTACTTTAGAGAAACTGGCCCTTCGACCTACAGAGTCCACATTGACCAGTGATCACCCCATACACTGGCACTATCCTACACACTAGGGATAATTTACAATTTACAGAAACCAATTAATCAACAAACCTGTACGCCTTTAGAGTGCGGCAGGAAACCGGAGCACCCGGAGAAAACCCACCTGGTCACAGGAAGAACATACAAACCTGTACAGATAAACACCTATACCCAGGATCAATTGCGAGTTCCTGGTGCTGTAAGGCAGCAACACTACAGCTGCACCACTATGCCGTCCCAGGAGATGAAGGCCATCACTAGATAGTATTAAGAAGGGGATAGTGAGATCCCACATCTACAAGGCACCAAAGGACACGTGGAGACTGTGGGAAGAAGGTATTGAATTAGCAGATCATCGTCACACCAAATGATGGAGCAGGCACAAAGATCTGCCCCTGATCCTAATATAAACACAAAAAGCTGGAGTAACTCAGCGGGACAGGCAGCATCTCTGGAGAGAAGGAAAAGGTGACGTTTCGGGTCGAGACCCTCTGCCCCTGATCCTACTTTTTCTATTGTAGACAAAAAATGCTGGAGAAACTCAGCAGGTGAGGCAGCATCTATGGAGAAAAGGAGTAGGTGACGTTTCAGGTCGAGACCCTACCTTTTCTATTGATCTGTGCAGCACTCACTTTGTCTACAAAAGTTCATAAACACCCCTGAAGCAATCACGTTGACCAAACTTTCTAAAGAATGCCTTGGGTTCTGCAAACTTATCATGTTGGTTTATCTGCATTCAACACATTCTAAAAGGTACCTGTTCTTTTTAATAGTTAGCTCCAGGCCAGGTCTCAATTTAATCTTCTAATGAATAAAGTAAATGAACTGGGTGTAAAATTTACCAGATTAAAATGTCTCGCCAGGAAACTATTTTTTGTTCATTCTTAAGATGTGGTGAGACCAAGCTTAAGCTTGGCGATTGTTTCGCCGAACACCTCCCCTCGGTTCGCATTAACCAACCTGATCTCCCTGTGGCTCTGCACTTCAACTCCCCCTCCCATTCCAAATCCGACCTTTCTGTCCTGGGCCTGCTCCAAGGCCAGAGTGAGCACCACCGGAAAATGGAGGAGCAGCACCTCATATTCCGCTTGGGCAGTCTGAACATTGCGACTTGAACATTGACTTTCTCCAATTTCCTTCCCTTCTCAGCTCTCCCTCAGCCCTCTGGCTCTTCCTCTTTCTTTCTTCCTCCCCCCCCCCCCACCCTACATCAGTCTGAAGAAGGGTTTTGGCCCGAAATGTTGCCTATTTCCTTTGCTCCATAGATGCTGCCGCACCCACTGAGATTCTCCAGCACTTTTGTCTACCTTAGGATGTGGACATCTCTGTCCTTGATATCTAGCAAAAACAGTTAACAGCTAATGACATTTGTGAGTATGGAGTCACTGTGAATAGACACAAAATGCTGGAATAACTCAATGGGTCAGGCAGCATCTCTAGTGAAAAGGAATAGGAGACATTTTGGCCCAAAACCAATCTTCAGACTGAGAGTCAAGGGGGGAGGGAAAGTAAAGGTATGAAAAGACGAGTCACTGTGACAGGTCAAAGAACCCAGAATATCTTCCTTGAAGGATGTTTCCTTAAACCAGCTTAATGGTCACTATTATTCATACAGGGCTTCCCTTTCAAAGTTATTTATGTTTTAATTGAATTTAAGGTCCTTGGCTACTAAGGTTGGATTTCAACGTGTGCGTCTGGGCCAGTAATCAAGTTTTCAAGCCACTGGTGCAGTAATTCAACTACTGCACTGCTGTGTCTTTATGACCTCTGCCCTACCAACTGTGTCTAGTAACGTTTGATGGACCATGTGCTGCTGTCCATAACAAACCCTTATGGTGCTGCAGCAGTAGAGTTGCAGCCTTGCAGCGCTTGTAGCGTCAGAGACCAGGGTTCAATCCCGACTACGGGCTCTGTCTGTATGGAGTTTGTATGTTCTCCTGTGACCGCGTGGGTTTTCTCCGAGATCTTCGGTTTTCTCCCACACTCCAAAGATGTACAGGTTTGCAGGTTAATTGGCTTGGTGCATGTGTAAATTGTCCCCTAAAGTGTGCGTAGGGTGGTGTTAATGTGTAGTGATCACTGGTCGGTGTGGGCTTGATGGGCCGAAGGGCCTGTTTCTGTGCTGTACATCTAAACTAAAAAAACTTAAAAAACACCCTGCCCTTGGAGCTTGTAATGCTATTGCATGAGTATAAACAAGAGTGCAGCAGATGCTTGACATTAAATGGAAACCAATTTATAACACCTTGGAGTATTGTGTACAATTCTGCTTGGCCCCATAACAGAAAGGATTTGGAGCCTTTTAGAGAGGACGTAGAAGAGGTTCACCAGGACATTACCTGAATTGGAGTGTGTTAGCTACAAGGAGAGGGCAACAAACTGCAATCGATTTCTATGGAGCAACCTAATAGAAATATATGGATATGTGAGGAGCATGGATAGGGCAGATAGTCGGAGTCTATTTCCCAAGGTGGAAAGTGTTGCAAGGATCTCACAATGGCTCAGACGAACCAAGTAGATGAATAGATGAACACATTGTATATTGTCCGTAGGAAGGAGGAAGAAGAGAAAATTAAATTTACCGCAATTAACTTTAAAAATATATAAAATATTAACAGGAACAACCTCACCTCTAGGGTCTGGACCAGCTTAAGTTTCACTGGTGTGAATTATCATGTTACTTGACAGTGAAACTATTACTCTTCCGTGTGGAATTATTAAGTATCGACAGGTTTTTCATTATTAATGATGAAAAACTCTTGAGACTAATTACAACTTATATAGGCCATTAGCAGCACTCGCAGAGTTGCTAAATCATGGAAGGAATTCCTTCGTTTCTCTCAGCTAAACAAGTAACTATTATGTTTTTAAAATGGAACCAGGCTTTCTACATTTGCTCCATCCTTTAAAGAAGCAACAGCTTTCTTCGGACCGTTTCCCAACCATCGTATCTTCCCTATTTCTTCCCTGCTCACTTGACTCTGAATGTATGAACTTGCTGCCATCTACTGACCATTTTCAATGTAAAATTGCAATCCTATCCAATTCCTACCCTAAAATACCAATGATAGTTAATCACTGCCACGGCATGCCAATACATTGTAAACTACAGTAACTGAATCAAATCCCTTTGGCAGACTGCGGGAAGTTCCTCTGTGACCACCACAATATATCTCCCTTCTTGAAAATGAGCAGAATTATTGTGTCTGTGGGTACCTATGGCACATTCTCAACACGGGTGACCCGCTAGGATGGGTTCTCAGTTCCCTTAATTGTTAATTGCCTTCAATGCCCAAAGCAACATTTGGTGCAACATGTTGACCCTTTGTCCTATTCTGTATTTTCTGGTATTTACTGTAACCCCACAGTAAGCACTTAGGAGAGTTCTGATTTCCATCCTATGGTTTGGATCTGGGTTCAAACATTGGTTGAAGGTATTTACACTCCTGTTGGCAACAGCCTCAGACCCAAAGTAAGCAGCATGCAGCCTCTATCGTAAATCTAATATTTGGCTCCATCCCACATAATTTGTAAGAAAAGTCACTAAACTGCAATGTCAGTAATCTGAGTAGTACCTTAGCAGTAATTTAGTTTAGCTTAGAGATACAGCATAGAAACAGGCCCTTCGGCCCACCGAGTCCGCACCAACCAGCGATCACTGCACATTAGCACCATCCTATACATTAGGGACAATTTGACAATTTATATTTTTACCAAAGCCAATCAACCCACAAACCTGTACATCTTTAGAATGTGGGAGGAAACCGAAGCTTCTGGAGAAAACCCACATGGTCCTCGGGGAGAACGTACAAACTCCATACAGGCAGCAACCGTAGTCATGATCAAATCCAGGCCCCTTGCGCTGTAAGGCAGCAACTCTACCGCTGCGCCACAGTGCCCCCCCCCCCACCCCCCAAATTTAATCCAGACAAAAAAAATATTATTGATTGAAATAATATTCTTCAAATAAATCAGCCATGATTGAATAGAAACATAGAAAATAGGTGCAGGAGTAAGCCTTCTGTTCTTTTGAGTCAGCACCACCATTCGATATGATCATGGCTGATCATCCAAAATTAGTGCCACATTCCTGCTTTCTCCCCATATCCCTTGATTCCATTAGCTCTAAGAGCTACATCCAACTCTCTCTTGGAAACATCCAGTGAATTGGCCTCCACTGCCTTCTTTGGCAGAGAATTTCACAGATTCACATGCGCTGACTAGATGGGCTGAAAGTCCTAATTCTGCTCTTATGTTTTATGACCTTATAATCTGAAGAAAATGCTACAAAAGTGAATTCCAATTCTGAATGTGAAAACAAAAACTGCCTAACACTGCATTAGATCGATGCTGGCTGCCTGTGATGTCTCATTGACGGGGCTATTGACCTGACAAGGAAGTTGAAGTTCCTTTGTTTACCCTGCCAATTGATTCTGAGGATTCCCTCTGCTTCCATCGGCTAGAAGGTAAAGAATCGTGAGAGCGCTCACCGCCAGACTCAGGAATAGGTTCTTCCCCTCTGTTATCAGGCTTTGGAATTGTCCATGCAAATGCTAGGCTACTGTCCAATTCATTTCCACCCCATTGAGGTTTTTGGTCTTTGTTCATGAAACTAATGTGCTACGATGCACTACAATGCTGAGAACTATATTTTGCAAGCTGTATTTTCCCCTTTGCATTATCTATTGTACTGTTTCAAGGTACTGTGAAAAGCTTTTCTTTGCTTGCTGTCACGTCATAGAAAAGACTATACATGATTACAATCAAGCTGTCCACAGTGTACAGGTAAAGGATAGTATACAACATACGGATAAAGAGTACAACATTTAGTGTAAGATAAAGTCAGATAAAGTCCGGTTAAAGTCCGGTCAGGACTGCATGCTAACTGTTGGTTCAGTTGCCTGATAATAGCTAGGAAGAAAATGTCCCTGAATCTGGAGATAAGTGTTTTCAAACTTCCGCACGTCTTGCCTGATGGGAGAGGGGAGAAGAGGAAACAGCCAGGGTGTCACAGTTCCTCGATTATGCGGATGGCCTTGCCGAGACAGCATGAAGGGTAGATGGCGTCAATGGAAAGGAGGTTGGTTTGAGAGATGGTCTGAGCAAGATCCACAACTCTGCACGCAAATGATGTTTGGTATGTACGCAATTGGAGGCCAAACTCCTAGTTATTGTAAACTTGTTCTCTGAAGCATACAGGAAAATGGGACTAACATTAGATAGGGGCAAAAAAAGGGGCTTCTACCAAATATGCTGCCACTTCGAAACCCCGACCTCTGACAGAAACGTTCTGTAAAAAGACAGTGCAGGATCTGGAGCAGTTCCTCTATCTCAAGAATCATCATTCAATATATACAGTCGTTAATGATGAAGTTCACCACAGCCTTCAGTGAAGCAGCAAAGCCTTTGGTCATCTGCAGAAAAGAGTGATTAAAGATCAATACCTCATACCCAGTATAAAGAAAGATATGGTGAAAGAATGGACCGACTGGGCTTGTATTCACTGGAATTTAGAAGGATGAGAAGGGGATCATGAAGAAACCTGTAAAATTTTATTTCGGAGTCACGTGAGTGATTCCGTGAAGAAGCCCAGCCATTTACCAGGGTTTTTTCAATCAGGAGCCTCTCTTCACAGAGATTTTCCTGCCAGATTCACAGCCCGACGAGTGAGCCGGCTATGGACTGTGGGGAAACCCCGGTCCGACCGCGGAAGCGGATAACCGGCAAAAGATCGGGTTTTAAGATAAGCAGTCGCTGACAAGGCAGTCAGTGGCTCCCAGCCAGCGTGGAGTGGCAAGGAAGTGACGCCAGAGTCACTGGCAGTGCGGTCAGCGGCTCACAGACGTTGGTCCCCAAGCAGGGAGTAAAATTGGTGGATAAAGGACTCGTTCAGCCCTATGGGACTCGGGTGAATCGGGCCGCAAGGGTTTTTTCTCTAATAATAAAGTTTGCATGTATGCTATAGTGTTGTTAAGTCAAAGTAAAGTCAGAGTCAAAAGTCAAAAAAGTTATTGTCATGTGTCCCCGTCAGGACAATGAAATTATTTATTTGCTTATCACATGTTGCTGTGAAGGGTTAAAATTGCTTTAACCCTTCACAGGTTAAGCTCTACACTAAAAAATTGAATTAGTGAGCCTACACTGGAATAGCGTGGGCCTATGGGAAAGGGCTGATTCATGTATGAAAGCGCGAGCCTATGGGAGAGCCGCGCCAGCAGCGCCTGGGACAGGGCTGTTTCATTAGTGACATTGCCGGCCTAAGGGAGAGCCGCGCCAGCAGCGCCTGGGACAGGGCTGTTTCATTTCAAAAGCGCCGGCCTCTACAAGAGGTGGCGCCAGCAACGCCTGGGACAGGGTTGCTCAAGGTAACACATAAATCTGCCAGCCCAAAGGAAAGATTCCCCACTGGGGCTGGATAGAAAAATAATAGGCCCACGGAGTCGGGGGATGATTCCTCACCAGGGCTGGATAGTGCGTTTGAAACGACTATCCCAAATGCAGCAACTATTGCATTCTGACCCCGACTCTGATGGTAAGGTTGAGCTAAATGTTCCACCTCTGCAGGCCGCACCTGCAGCGCCAGTTGACAGAGTGGCTACAGGTCTCCCTCTTGGAGGCGGAGAGCAAGACGGGTCAGTATCCTGCTGACGCTGAGTCTCAGGGAATGGCCGTGGGGCATACCCCAAGGGATGAAGGGCATGTGTCAGGGGTACCTTTTCCTGACAACAAAGTTGCCATCCCAGCAGAATATTCTATTCGGGTACAGGTCCAATGGGTCATGTCAGCATAGGTACCCTGCGGCCTGCGGCAGTGCCTGTTTAGGGCTGCCTATGAATCGCCCTCTCTAAGGAGGGGAGTGCGAAAGGTCAAGCTATAACTGACTCCCAATCTCTCAAAGAAGTCGATTGAACATAGTGGAGCACATATGTGCCGGCAGTGAACAGCGCCAACAGGGGGATGTGAGAGCCAGCCGCCGAATCTCCTATTCAGGTAGGCCTATTCAACAGGGGAGAAAACTTGGCAGATGAATCAATTAAGGCCTACGGCGGGCAAAGGTTTCAGAACGCACCCCAGGCGCTCATCAGCAGGAGGCGGTTCACTGGAGCTGGGGGCAGCATGATAGCTGGGCAGAGATTCCATGCACCCTACCAACCCTACTCAACAAAGTGGGTCTGGCTTCTGAAACATGGGTAAGTGCACCACACGAGTTCTAATATTTAAATTTGTTTGTACAACACACAATAAAAACATCGGCTTAGAGACACAGTACTAGCATTCCAAGCAAGTTTGGATTATGGCCAGGGTTGTCTTTGAAGATAATGTTCGGAGATTGGGCCAGAGCTCTCATGCAAAGCACCCATGGAATAAGGCAGGAGTGGCCTGTTTATTATGAAAAATGGAGAGTGTTGCATATGAACTTTCGGAATATGAAAACTTATTTTCCTGACTAACAACAAATTCATAAGGGTGTCAAAGAGCCAATCTATGCAGTTCCCATTACAAAGACAATATAACTGTACTAATAACAGTAAAACATTGTGGAAGGGATAAACTGTTTGTTGATCATTGGGATTTACCTTTAACTATTAATTAGCCTATGACTCCGCCCTGTGGCAAGAGATTGGAGTTAATAGCAACCTATTATAAAACTAACTTCTATTTCATCAAGAGTAATTGGCAATATAGTAGCTGTCTTTTAGCTGTGCAACTCAAGGAACTGATATTGTGCAAAGTAGCGACCTCTCAAAGGACATGTAGACCATTGTTAACAACCTTATGCTATTACCAGCTGAAGATACCTCAGTCACAATGATGAACAAACAGTATTCAGCATTGCTCCAGTAGTTTGGTCGGTCAAATTCAGTTATTACAAACTGATGCTAAGGGCTCTAAGGTGAGAAGTTCCGAATATCATCTCTAGTTGGAGGTAGTGGAGATTTGCACGAGTTAACAATTCTTTAGTTGTTGGTATCAACTAAATATATACACTAGATGCACCCCATGGGTAAGGAGCCATTGAGCGAATATACATAATCTACATGCTCAACTTCAAGTTGCTACACTATGGTGGTGGCATATGTTAGTTACATGGCAATCGAGTAAAAGTATCCTGTAATAATTTACTTAATCTCCTTTGCCACTGGTGTATCATCCAGTTCAGATTGATGACAGCACAGTATTGGATCTCAAAGTATTATGAAAGTATGGTTCAACGCTACATCGAATATCAACATGTTGCGTTCATGTTATTCACTGATTGCAAAAATATGTGGCACAACAGTGTGGAGAAATACATTCTCGCTACAAAAAGGAGGAATGTTCTTTTATGTCTTCCTCCATTTTGCCTCATTAGTCGGGTCTTAAAACAGTCAGCAAGACCTCACTTCAGGTTTCGTACTGTCGGACTGGCTAAGCAGCCATGTTGCCTGCTTTCGTCAGGCATAATAATACAACGGTATACGGTGATTCTAAAAAACAAAAACTTTGCTGGTTCAAACTATGGTTCAGGAAACCGGCCTCTGCATAATAAAACAATTATTGACTTACACATTCTGAGTGGATCGACTTACGGCTCAGGTTGTCATATTAAGCCATGGATGAGCTCACTACAGAGTGCAGGGTTAGCATCCAAAAAAGCAGTACATTCCTATTGAGGGGATCGGAAGCGGTTTTGTTTAAATGTTAATGTTACATTTAATATGGTACAGATTACTGACGTCTTCCAGTTCATTCTTAAATGGTCTTTGACAATAATTCAGTTATAGAGCCACTTCAGCTGCAACAAAGGGGAACCACTCTATCGGGTTCAACCCCGGATATCGAGTTTTAAAAGAGATCTTGACACAAGTTCTCCCATGACAAGAATATGCAGTTCGGATATTGAAAATATGTTAACATTACTTCACCAGGGGTTCCAGCTACATCCTTAGTCATGATACTAATATCAGCACAACAAGGGCTAAACATTGCAAATGCTGTGGCTAGATAGGATGGAGTTGACTCAGGTGCCATTACATTTTACATTCTGATCTACACAAGCAGAGCAGACCAGGGGTGGCAGGATTTAAGGTCATTTTTCGGATACCCCACGGACTCACGTTGATGTGGGAGGGCAGGCCTGCTGTATTATATCAAGGCCACCAGAATCCTAAGAAGTGTGGAATCAGCATTGTTTATTAAGTGACAAACAACCACACAAGGGAAGGTCGGTTCAGACTATTTCAAGGTGGCTGCAGCAGGTTCTGGTTTATGCAGGTATTAACACTGACGATTGTACATCTCATTCCACCAGGACAGCATCAACGTCAGCGGCCAGGACAATGGACCTTCCCATCGACCATTTCCTCCCGACCGCAGGATGGTCAACTGGATGCATAGGCCGGTTACCATAGGCCGGTTACTGACCCGGGGTTTTCGCCCATTCTGTTTTGTGTCCACTTTAGTCCCCCCTGAGATACAGGGGTTGCTATTGATTTATTTATTAACGTAAACCATTAATACATTTGAATCAATGTCATGCTTAATGCATTTTTTGGTTATTCACTCATCCTGAGTCAATCGATGCAGTGAGACGCCAAGATTTGGATCTGCGGCATGAAATCACAGGGCTTTGAACCCTTCACGGAATCACTCACGTGACTCCGAAAAAAAAATAGTAAGATTAAACGAGAACTTACCAGTTTGAAGTTTGATTTTCATTTTATGAGGAGTTACGTTGGTGATTACGTGCCCTCCACGACCAACCCTCTCTCATAAGATCATCTGGTAGTTCTCAGGTTGCTAATCTTACTATATTTACTTCGATTTTGGTTATCTGTGATTTCAGACCACTGCTTTGAAGATTGACGCGCATGCGGACTGGCTGGGCTTCTTCACGTAATCACCAACATAACTCCTCATAAAATCAAGATAAAACTACAAACTGGTAAGTTCTCATTTAATCTTACTATTCTTTAGCAATTGCACAGGGTAAATTCAGGAAAAATGCTCCCGATGTTGGGAGAGTCCACAACCAGGGGTCACAGTTTAAGAATAAAGGGTAGGGCATTTAGGACTGAGATGAGGAAAAACATTTTCAGTCAGAGACTTGTGAATCTGTGGAATTCTCTGCCACAGAAGGCAGTGGAGGCCAATTCACTGGATGGATTCAAGAGAGAGTTAGATATAGCTCTTAGAGCTAACGGAATCAAGGGATATGGGGGGAAAGCAGGAATGGGGTACTGATTCTCGATGATCAGCCATGATCATATTGAACGGCAGTGCTGAGTCGAAGGCTACTCCTGCACCTAATTTCTATGTTTCTAAAGCTAATGGTCTATCAGACAGCAGCAATCCCTGCCCTCCAATACGCTTTAAAGACCTCGGATTACTTACAGCAGGCACTTCACAAACTCCTCTAAATGCACTGGGCTGGAAAAGTGAACCAGGATCAGCATCATCTCCATGACTATCTCCTGTACCTTGGCTTCAATTATGCTCACCCCCATCTCAATAGGCACATTCCTTACCCCATAAGCCTTTTTACACTAAGATCTAATATCAGAGAATCTACTGCAACTGACATTAGGGGAAGACATCGCAAGAAGGGCAGAATAAATAATTTAGTTTCAGGCTTATTACTGTCATGTGTACCAAAGTACAGTGAAAATGTCTGTTTGCATGCTGTCCAGACAGATCAGAATATATTATACAGAAATAAAATCAAGCCAAACGCAAGTACAATAGAGCGAAGGGGAAGATACAGAATGCAGAATATAACTCTCAGCATTGTAGCACATTTGTTTCACAGACAAAGTCCAATGAGCTTAATGGGGTAGAGGTGAATCGGGCAGAACTCTAGCTTATGGAAGGACTATTCAGAAGCTTGATAAACGAGTGGAGGAAACTGTTCCTGAGTCTGATGGTACACACCTTCAAGCTTCTGTACCTTCTGCTCAATTGAAGCGGAGAGAAGAAGGAATGAATGGGGTGACATGTGTTTGATTGTGTTGGCTACTTTTTCAAGGCAACATGAAGTGTAGACAGAATCTATGGTGGGGAGTCTAGTGTGTGTGACGGAGTGGGCTGCAGCCACAAGTCTCTACAATTTCTTGCGATCTTGACGGAGCAGTTACCAAAACAAGCTGTTTAGTTCTTTGTAAAGTAAGTTCTAAAAGCATCCTTGCAAAATCCAATGTCCTGATAGATGCATGGGAATCCCTGGCAAATGACTTCTCGGAGTGGAGAAGGAGCATCCTGGATGTCATGAAGAATATTTAGCTTCTACATCAGGAGCTTGCGGAAATCCTTGTAACAATGGAAGGGGAGCATCAATACTCAGACTTCCCAGCCATTTGCTTCATCAAGTACCTTCTTCCCCACCTGCAACATGTGTCTCAGTCTCCACTCCACTTCATGATCCACAGAAATGGAGTGGAAACAAATCATCCTCGATGTCAAAGTTTCATCATGACATTTCTGCTCATCGACAGTTCATGAGGTACAGGAGTTTCCATGCTCAAGATGGCAGATCCTTGGATGTTGTCCCAAACAGATCACCAATGTAGCCCCCTTTTAAATTTCTTACCCAGCCTTGCCTATTTGCTAAACACATTAATTCTCCTTTCCATTCCCAGACCGACCTCTTCCATTGTCAGAGTGAGGCTAAAGGCAAATTGGAGGAGCAGCACCTCATATTTCGCTTGGGCTGCTTACAACCCAGTGGTATGAATATTGATTTCTCTAACTTAAAGTAACCCCAGCATTCCTTCCCCCACCCAAGTCACACCACCTTCTCGTTTTCGCCCAACAAACAGCTAACAATGGCCTGTTTCCTTAATCATCATTACGTTTTTGCGTATCTCTCTTTCATTGTTACTTATCTCTCTACATCACTGTCTGTATCTCTCGTTTCCCTTTTGCCTAACTAATCTGAAGAAGGTTCTCAACCCGGAACGTCAACCATTCCTTCTCTCAAGAGATGCTGCCTGTCCCGCTGAGTTACTCCAGCTTTTTATGTCTATCTTTTTGCCTTTTTGAATGATTTGTGAGCAATTAACCCAGACCTCTCAGTCCCTGCATTGCTTTTAGAATTTCTAATTTATGTTCCCAATTCTCTGGCAAAGTTGCAGAGGGAGAAAAAAAATACTGGGATCATTTCCTTTCTGCAATATATTTTTATTACAACAGTGACTACACTTAAAAATGCTTTATTGGCTGTAAAAAAAACTAACTTGTAACACAAGTCTTCCTTAAAGCAGTTTGTTACATTCCAAGATCGTGCATGTTGCTGTTTCAATCTTTCAAACAAAATTCCTGTGAAATTTGCTTTGATGGAAGCCCTGGGGCAAATATTTTTTTTTTGTGTGAAGAATGTTATTTTCTTTCCCCAGAGCATTTCCCTTTGTGCTTATCTCAATTCTGTGTTTTTTTTTCTATTACCATCTCCCACATCTTCCTTTGCTGGCAAAACTGAAATGAACAAAGTCGGTGAAAGATCTCCCTTGTGGAGCTTGTTAAAATAATGGTCACAGAGGAATAATTTCTGGACAGCAATATCGCTTTAGTTTACATCACAATTATATGAGGTTTCTCTGTTGTTATTTATGGCTTCATCTTAACACCCCAATGAGACTATTGCGTTTGAGTTACTCCCATGTATCCATGACTGTAAATCTAATTCATGGTATAGGTTTGTAGGATGAAGTAGCAATAAACCAAAACTTTTTTTGCAGACCTTTTCAATGTTGTTTGAATAGTTTGCCCATGTTTTCACTGCTTCACTTAGATGAACAGAGAATGGTGGTTTAATTTTTTGTTTAATTTAGAGATACGCCGCGAACAGGCCCTTCAGCCCACGCTGACCAGCGATCCCCGCCCACTACACTATCCTACACACACTAGGGACAATTTTACATGCATACCAAGCCAGGTAAACTACAAACCTGTATGTCTTTGGATTGTGGGAGGAAACTGAAGATCTTGGAAAAAAACCCGTGCAGGTCTCGGGGAGAACGTACAAAGTCCGTTCAGAGAAGCACCTGTAATCAGGATCGAACCCGGGTCTCTAGCGCTGTAAGGCAACAACTCTACCTCAGTGCCACCGTGCCGCCTAGAATGTGTTTCCAGACTTGGTAGTGGAAGTGGATCCAATAATGGCATTTAAGGGGCTTTTAGGTAGGCACATGGATATACAGGGATTAGAGGGATATGGGTTGTTTGCAGGCTAAAAATATTAGTTTATCTTAGTTTATTTGACACTGACATTGTGGGCCAAAGGGTTTCTGCACTGTACTATAAAACATATAGAACATATCAAAGGGAAACATTCTGTGATGAACCTAATACCACGACCATCTCTTACCTCCCTGCACATAATTCATATCCTTATAGTTTTGGCATATCCATATACCTATCCAAAAGTCTCTTTAATACCACTATCATATCTCCCTTCATTACCACCCCCAGCAGTGTGTTCCAGGCATTCACCACCCTCTCTGTAAAAAAATTTAAACGTTGTGCCTCTCACCTTAAAGCTGTGCCCTCCAGTATTTGCTTGTTCCATCCAGGGGAATGATTCTGACTGTATACCTTATCTCTGCCTCTCATAATTTTATATACTTCTATCAGGTTTCTCCTCAATCTCCAGCGCTCCTGAGAAAACAATTCAAATCTGTCCAACATCTCCTTGTAGTGAATTGTTTCTCATCCAGGCATCATTTTGGTAAACCTCCTCTTCACCCTTTCTAATGCCTCTACATCCTTCATGTATCACAATGATACAATACTCCAGTCCTATAAAGCTGCATCATGACTTCCTGACTATAATACTCGATGCCTCAACCAATGAAGGCAAGCAGACGATATGCCTATTTACCACTCTATCTATGGAAGCAAGGAACTGCAGATGCTGGTTAATGCACAAAAGGACACAAAGAAGGATCTGAAGAAGGGTCTTGCACCAATGTCACCTCTCCATGTTCTCCAGAGATGCTGCCTGAACTGAAATCCAGCAAGTTGTGTCCTTTTACCATTCTGTCTACTTGTGTTGCCACTTTCAGGGAGCTGTGTAGCTGAACCATGAGATCCCACTCTACATCAATGCTCCAAGGGTCTTGCCATTAATTGTATATATTCCCTTTTCATTTGACCTTCCAAAATGCAACACCGCACACTTGCTCGGATTAAAACTCCATCTGCCATAATGTTCTATGTTTTAGGTTCTAACAATGGGGCCAGCAGGAAGAGTGTATAAATACTGCAGATTATAGAAATTTGAAACAACACCAAAAAATGCTGGAAATGACTGTGGATTAGGAGGCGTCAGTGAATAAAGAAACTGAGTTAATAATTTCTGGTCAATAAAAACTGTAGGATGTTATAGAAGATAGGCACAAAATGCTGGGGTATCTCAGTGGGACAGGCAGCATCAACAGAGAGAAGGAATGGGTGAAGTTTTGGGTCGAGACCCTTCTATGTTATAGAAGGAATTGGTTTAAAGCATAGAGCAAGGAAAACGGTGAAAGGAGAGGAAAGGTAATTGGTAATGAACTACAGCAGTGGTGTGTGCAGTCTGATTGCTACTGGGAGCAATGATTATTGAACTTGATGACATGAACATTGACAGCGTTATTGATAGTTAGGCTCGGCAGTCTACGACTACAGAATGATGTTGATCAGTGTGTAAATTGACCATACAATGGTAGATGGATAATCCTGGTAAATAGGGGATGATATTTTTGAAGAGCAGTAGAACATATGCCATGATTGATGGGGCACGAGAGAATGGGGAAAAAAGTAACATTGCTGTACAAGTCCAAAGGTCCCTGAAGGTGGCAGTATGGGTAGATAAAGTGGTGAAGAAGGCACACTTGCATTTATTAGTCTGGACATAGCATTACAACAGGAAGGTCTTGGTACAACTTTGTAAAACAATGGTTAGGCCATGGCTGTGTGCAGTTCTGGTGCCATACTCAAAGAAGGATGTGATTCACCAGGATGTTGACTCAGTTGAGGAGAGACTGGAAAGGCAGGATTTGCTTTCTTGGAGCAGAGAAAGCAGGGGATGCTTCTGATAGTCAATAAGAGACATAGATATTAAGAAACTTTACCAATTACAGAGATGCCTATGATCAATTTTGAATGAAAAGATTCAAAGGGGATCCGAGGAAGAATTCTTTCGAGGATGGTTGCAATCTGGATCATACCATCCATAGAAAGTTGAGGAAGATTCTTTCACAATATTTAAGAAGCATCTGCATGAGCCAAGGCAGTCAGCATCAGACCAAGAACTGGTAAATTCCAAAGGTCCAATGGTTCTCTGTGGTCAACTGTGCAAAACGCAATGAAGTTATATTCAAGTCACCAGAATTGGTGCCTTGAACCAAACTTCCAAAGTCCGGCCCGCAGGCTAGGCATAATGGAGTGGTGTCCGATCCAGGAGAGTCCCAGGTGGCTGCAGGCCCATCGCCATTGTCTGGATCATCCAGTGAATGGATGTCCCATTCCTCGCCCGGCCACCTTTGTGCCCTCCCACAGCCGACCTCGAGGGTGAGGAAAGTAAGAACTTGGTTCATTTCCCTACTGGCCTTGCTTCTCGCAACCATCTTTGATGGCTCCCTCCCCTTCGGTTTTCCCGTCTTCGTGGGTGTTACGACTCCCGAATGCAGGAACTTCAGAGCCGCGTAACAGTCAAAAACCAGGCTCAAGTTCAAGAAAATAGTCTTTTATTTAATTAAAACTCAAACCTGATTCAAACCACCCAGACAAGGACACGAATAAACTAATAAACAAAGATAACAGTGCTCCAGCCAGCCTCGCAATGGGCCGTTGAACTAGAGTCTCTAACCTGCCTAAATGGAAATAATCCTGAAACAAAATACACGAAAACCCTCAGGTCAGCCCTTGTCTGTCCCAATTCAATATTAATTAACAAATGTAGGTAATAATACGCAAATGTGGTCCCATGTGGCCAGGCCTCCTGCAGCTCACACCAGCAACCCTCCTCACGAGAGTCCATTCTGGAGTCGACGAAGAGAGACTTAACCCCTTGATTCCTCACTCCCAGCCACGGAGCCTGCACTCAGGAGAGAAACAGAAGAGTTAAGTACATAGCATTCACCAGAGAGGGGGGGGGGGAGTGCCTAACAGTGGGGACGAGTAGGGGCTGGGCTTGGTAGCTTCCACCCTACACGCCATGCAGCCCACCAGGGTTTTGAGCATCCAAACAATGCATCCGAACTTATGGAGGTACTTCTTAGTCAACCTGGACATGGTGCACAGGGTGGCTCTTTCTGAAATGTATGAACATTTGACAGTGGACAATATGAATTGATGTAAGTCCAGATGACCGTAAAGTACTGTTTACCATTTTGCTAGAATGCTACTAGGCCTGCTAAGTATCCCAGTAGATATTATTGATTTTAAATTGTTGTCATTGATTTTCTGCCCTTTAGAATTGCCACATTATAATAGGTCAAATCAGAATGAAGATGCATTAAGGACTAATGTAGCTATTAATGTTTATGTTAGCATGCAAATTCTGCAAATAATGCCTTGCAAAACTCAATAACTCACTGGCCAGTGAACACATCTCCACCCCTCCATTTTCTTGTTACAATGGCCATACCACCATTAGTTTATTTATCATCTTTCGGCAATTTGTTGATTAGCATGTACCGGGTTCCAGATCAACCCGGGTCTCTCGTGCAGGTGAAAAGCCTATCCTGGACACTTACAACTCAAGGTCTATCTCTTAATATATTCCCAGCCCTGTGAATTTGCTTTGCAATTTTAATAAATAGTACTTATGGTGTGGTTTGTTATCAGGTGATGCAGGTTTGATCAAAATAAATTATCTCTGCTTCTAAATAGGAAGTTCTAAACTAAGATATAATGCATTCTTCTGAAGACATTTAACACTACCTAGACGAGTAATTGAATCACCAAGGCTTAGGGGCTATGTACCTAATGTGGACAAATGTAATTAGTATATGGTAAGTACAACAGGGCATGGGCTTGGCGGGCTGTGTGATTATGTGCTGTATGATTCAAATACTATATCTCTATGATACCTTAAGGAAGTTTCCTAATTAAAATGTCCCAACAGACAATCAGCCACTGATTGATGATCTGATCAGTTTTAAAGGCTTTGGCTGAACCATCCAGCTGCAGCCTGCTCTGTAGATGATTGAAATAATTGATGAGACTTCAGTGTAGTCACGGCTCTGCCATTACATAAATGCACTGTAATATTTAAAGATACATCGCATGTCCTAGGGTAACTGTTTGGTTTTGTTCCTGCCCTTGTACCCAAAAATGTTTCTATAAACCTATAAAATTTGGAACTAAGTTGTTGGGGTCTCACTTTAAAAAAAAAAAATAATTGACCCAATAATGGAATAGGGGGAATGAACAGCTTTGGATTAAGTATTAAGAAGCGGTTAACAGGAAAGGTTGCACATTAAAAGTCACTGAATTTTCCATACAAAATTACACAGCAATGAATGGTTTGGACTAATCCTCTGGCAAGCCCTGCACTCTAACAAGAAGGAATGGGGCAAAATTATTTCATTCTAGCGTGTGATATTTTATCACTGACATCCGTGACTTTAGTTGTGTAGGAAGGAACTGCAGGTGTCGTTTACACCAAAGAAAGACACAAAATGCTGGAGTTACTCAATGGGACAGACAGCATCTTTAGATAGAAGCAATGGGTGCCGTGTTGGGTCGAGACCCTTCTTCAGATTTTAGTCGGTGGAAGGGTTTAGTTGTTGGGGCCCCAGCTCTGAGATTCTCGTAATTCTTCTCTATTTAAAAGTGCATCCATGAATGGTACCACTAAATCAAAAATAGTGCTGGTTGTGTATAGGGGTAGCAGAGTAACACAGTTGGTAGAGCTGTTACCTCATAGCTCTGGTGACCACATTCAATCCTGACCTCTGGTGCAGTCTGTAGCAGTGTTATAAAATTTTGAGATTTAAAAAATCAAGTCTGCAATTTATCCCATCAGATAAAGCATAAAAGGAAGTTTAATTTGACACATAATTCACTTTCATATCTTCAGTATTAAAAAAAGTTATAGCCATTTTCATACTTGGAAATTAGCATCTTGTTCGCTATTGCTTTTCCATTGACTTAACTCAAAAGCTGTGATCAAGGACAGTCAAAAGCCCATAACTTTCTTAAAAATTAAGAGAACTGAATGAAATTTTCAGTTATTATAGATTGAAGCATTCTGAAACAGATATGAAACAATCTTACTTGGATGACCTGAAATTAAAGCACATAATTAGTTAGTTACCTAATTGTAGCTAATTACAAAATTCAATTACTAGATCTAAACATCTATCAATTTTTTAAGAAATGGTTAACATTTTTAAATAGGCTAAATGTCCAAATAACATTCACACAAGAATTCACAATATAACATGATTTTAAAATCTCATTGTCATGCTTTTATAGGCCAAATGGAAGGAATTTAGTGTTTAATTCCTGTAAATTAATGGCCATTTAAATCATCTTGCGAGTGGGATTTTGTGGAACGCGATCGTTTGGAATGTTGTGGTTGCGGTGAATTTAAACCCCATATCGGCAGGATAAATACTGTCAGTTCATATATTTACATAATCACCTTTTCGCAACTTGAAATTTTGATTAAAGGCATCCTAAGAAGCAAGTTTATATGTAAAATAAACGGCTTTCTTTTACCTGTCCTGTATGTGAAATCCGTCCCCGTTGTCGGCGTTGATGGCTTTAGAAGGTGCTTTTTAATTTACTCCAGCGATTAAATTGTCCAGTGCAGTTTTTTTTTAAATTAATAAAACCGATGTCGGAGCGATTATTCTTCAGCAGCTAAACAACCTGTTCAAAATCGATTTGAACAGGCTGGAGAAAAATTGCATTTTAAACCCGTCCCCCTCTCAAAAGCTCCGAAGTCGCGCACACGGCCAGTGACAGAACTGCAGCGCCGCTGAAGGTAAGTTTTGTAACATACCTACAGACTGTGTGGAGTTTACACATTCTCCCTCGAGGGGGAGGTTTCCACGAGCTGTTCTGGTTTCCTCCCACATCCCAAAGATGTAAAGGTTGGTAGGTTGAATTCCATTAAAAGGTTCGTCAGTGAATTCCATTAAAATTATTCCCTGGCAGTCACCTAAATTGGACAGGCCCGTTAATGTAAATTGTCCCTAGTGTGTTGGTGAGTGGAAGAATCTGGGAGAAATATATGGGAATGTGCAAAAATAAAATTTGTATTTCAATCAAGCAATGATGCTTTATTGTCACAGGTACCTAAGTACAGTGAAATGCTTTGTTTTGCATTCAAACCAATAAAATCATATAGCAGATATGGTGGCACGGTGGCGCAGCAGTAAAGTCGCTGCCTTATAGCGGCAGAGTCCTGAATTTTATCCTGCTGTCCGTGCGGAGTTTGTACGTTCTCCCTGTGACCGCGTGGGTTTGCTCCGGGCGCTCCAATTTCCTCCCACGTTCCAAAGACATACAGTTCTGCAGGTTCATTGATTTCGGTAAGAATTGTAAATTGTCCCTAGTGTGTAGGATAGTGCTAGTGTATTGGTCGGCACGGACTCAGTGGGCCGAAGGGCCTATTTCCACGCTGTATCTCTAAACTGAACTAAACTAAACTGACCTCGCCCAGGCAGCACACAAGTGGCACCACGTTTCTGGTGCAGACAAAGTTGCAAAAGTTCACCGAACAGTCCTATATTTATGAGTGATTATTGGTGTTGACTCGGCTGGCTGAAGGGACTGTTTCCGCGCAGTACGTCTCTATGCAGTCCAGAACTGTGACTTCTTGTCTAGTAACTCACTTCTATATCATGATTACCCCTATCTCCTTTTCCCGCTCCACCTTCAAGAGTTTTCTACAACACCAACCTCTTTGATCTTCTGTCCCAATACCTTTTTATCTGACATAGCATCAGATTTTGATTGATGATTCCCTTGGTAAAGACCTTGACATATTTCATTCCATTGTCAGTGCTATATTAACACCGGTTGTTGCTGCCAAATAATCACACACCCCGTCACACATGGAGATGGTCTCAGCTCTGATTCTTGCAAATGTCATATCTCAAATAAGTAATTGCTGGGAAGGCATTAATCTTTGCAGTCAAATTTTATTTGCTTCCAAGCATTCAAAAGAAACCTATAAAAATATATATTTTTATATAAATATATATGTGTATAAACTCATGAGAGAAATAGATCGGATAGATGCACAGAGTTTCTTGCCCAGAGTAGGTGAATCGAGGACCAGAGGACATAGGTTTAAGGTGAAAGGGAAAAGATTTAAAAGGAAGCTGAAGGGTAACTTTTTCACACAAACGTTGGTGGGTGTATGGAGCAAGCTGCCAGAGAAGATAGTTGAGGCTGGGACTGTCCCAGCGTTTATGAAACAGTTGGACAGGTACATGGATAGGGCAGGTTTGGAAGGATATGGCCCTCATGCGGGCAGGTGGAATTAGAGTTGGTGGGACATGTTGGCCGGTGTGAGCATGTTTGGCCAAAGGGCCTGTTTCCACGCTGAATCACTCTAACTCTATCTTGCTTTGTATAATGTAGGGCTATATCTTCCAAATTACCAAGTGGACATTGCACGCAAAGGTACTCAGCAAATGTTTCCTGAGAAACCACTGGTGCATACAATATGTGGGAATTATATATTGATATGATAAGGGATTTTAATGACACCCTGAAGCAACTTCTCATTCTTTAAAATAAATGATGCTGTGCACTGTGCTAACTTGTTAACGAAACAGAATATTTTATGTGGGAGGCCTTTCTTAAAGAGACAGACTTGCTTTCTCTTTTTGTTTTGAATTGTTCTTTTCTTAAAGTTATTTTATTCCTGGTTGTACAACTTTTTAGTTAAGGGCCTGTCCTACCAGCATCCGACTCCATGCGGTGAGCGTGACCAAACCGGCAGCGGGGGCCGCGCGGAGGTGGGGTGAGTGGCGCAACGCGGCGCATAGTGAGACGAACTTGGAGCAAAGCCTGAAAGGTAAGTTCGCCAGGACAGAGAGGCACACACAGAGAGGGGCACAGAGGCACACACAGAGAGGGGCACAGAGGCACTCACTGAGAGGGTCACGGAGGCACCTACAGAGAGGGTCACAGAGGCACGACGTCGAGGCGGTGTGTAATGTGTCGAGGCTACTGTGAGCCGACAAGCCGTTGCCGCGCGGAATTTTTGAACATGGTCAGTTTTTCGGAGCCCCGCGCGATGACGGGACGAACTCCGCACAATTCCGCACGGCTCCGGCGATCGAAGTGGGACCGGCCCCGCGACGCCGGACGGCTCAAGTGACCATGTTAGGTCGCGCTCATCGCATGGAGTTGCATGCTGCTGGGACAGGCCCTTTATATTCTGTTTCTAGAGGAGGCAGCATCGGAACAGGGAGACAGCTTGTTGTTAAACCAGCAATGTTGACAAAATTACCAAATCTCTCAATGCCTTTCAAGTAGTTGGTGTCATTGAAATCAACAGGATTTGGATCTGAAGAAGTGTCCCGATGCAAAATGTCACCTATCCATGTTCTCCAGAGATTTTACTTGACCCACTGAGTTACTCCAGTGCTGTGCATCTTTTTATGTCAACCAGTATTTGCAGTTCTTTGTGCCTCCAAACTGAACTGAACTTGAGCTCCTCCTGCTTACTACAGGAAGGAATTCTCCTGTTAATTACTCAAATATACACTTTCTCATTGTCATTTTAGCAGCCAGACATTCTTGCGATCATCCAAACACAAAGGGAAAGTTGGGAGACCGCATGATAGTTTTTGATTTTTGAGTTGGTAGTGGAGAGTCAGCAGCTTCAAATTCCTGGGTCTTAACACCTTGGATGGCCTACCCTGGGCTTAGAACATAAATGTTATGATAAAAAAGGGTGGCACAGTGGCAGATTTGCTGCCTTACAGTGCTTGCAGCACCTGAGACCCGGGTTCCATCCCGACTCCTGGTGCTGTCTGTACAGAGCTCGTACGTTCTCCCCGTGACTTGCGTGGGTTTTCCCCGAGATATTCAGTTTCCTCCCACACTCCAAAGACATACAGGTATGGAGGTAATTTGGCTTCATGGAAATGTAACTTGCCCATAGTGTGTGCAGGTTAGCGTTAAAGTGCAGGGATCGCTGGTAGGTGCTGACTCGGTGGGCCGAAGGGCTTGTTTCCACACTGTATCTCTAAAAAAAAACTAAACTAAAAAGGCATGCTATTACCTTGCTTAGAAGTTCAAAGAGATTCAGCACATCACCAAATACTTTAACAAACTTCTGCAGATGTACTGTCGAAAGTATCTACATTAGCTTTTCATTGCCTGGTATGGCAATTTCCATGCGCTGGAATGCAAGAAGTTGCATACAATGATGGAATTGATTCATCATGGGCACATGGTCCATGGTCCATCATGGGCACAGTCTTGATTTCCTTCATAGAGTTGTAGTCATACAGCAAAGAAACAAGCCCCTTGGCCCAATTTGCCCGGGCCAAGATGCTCCATCTTAACTAGTCACACCTGCCTGTGTTTGGTCCATATCCTTCTAAACCTTTTCTATCCGTGTACCTGTCCACATGTCTCTTAAATGTTGTTTTAGTACCTGCCTCTACTATCTCCTCTAGCAGTTTTGGCCTTATCCTCACCCTTCTGTGTGAAAACGTTGCCCCTCAGGTTCTTATTAAATCTTTCCCCTCTCTACTTAAACTTGTATCCTCTGGGTCCTGATTCCCCTATCTGGGTAAAAGACTGTGTGCATTCACCGTATCTATTCTCCTCTTGATTTCATGCTTCAAAAACATTTACATTAGGCACCGCCATCATCAAGGATCCCCACCATCTGGGCCATGGCCTCTTCTCACTAAAGTCCCACCTCACCAGATTCAGTAACAGCTACTTTCCAACAACTATAAAGTTCTTGAACCCACCCACACAACCCTAATCCCACCGTGACAATGCAACACTAGGAATACCATTTGCCCTACCATGGACTTGATTTTTTGTAAAATGGTGTTTTGCACTAATATCTTGTTTGCTTTCTCACATTGGTACACAACACTATTTTACAAAAAAACAAGTCAATGACAGTGCAACAGATATTCCTCGTAGTCCATTGACTATTTATTTTTTAATTGTAAGTGCAATTTATGTATAATTGTGTGTCTTTGTGTGTTTGTCTGGGTCTATGTGTCTGTGACGCTGATGCGAGCAAGACTTTCACTGTACCGGACTTCGCTATACTTGTGCACATGACAACAAACTCCACTTCACATCACTTGACCTGACTTGACTTGAGCCTGTCTTGCCATTCATCAGCATCACGGCCAATCTTCTATCTACATCAATGTCATTTTCTTGAACTCTCCCCACATCTCTTGATTCCTCTAATATCCAGCCTGATTCTTAATGTTCAGCAACTGGTTCTGTTGCCCGTATACCGGGAATTAAAGCAGAATTAACATTAAGCAGAGAAAATACATTAATGTGATGCATGGAATTGTACTTATTAATTATGGATGCTATTAATTTTTTGAAATTTGACTGGAATGAAAGGGATAATTTTTCAGTGCTGCAGATAAATGTATCATTCTGTTTCTTGAGTAATTTCATTAAAAACAAATGTAAATGATAAATCCATATTTCAGCAGAGACATATTAGTGAGAACCTCAGGATAATGGAAAAATGTGAGTATTGAGTATATGAATACTAGTCATCACAATATCATTAGTGCTAGCACCCATAGGCTATGTCTGGCAATAGAGATACGAATGGCAGTATGACAAACCTCTGGAGCATTGCTGCTATCTGAAAGGAGAGAATCAAACAAGGTATATTGGAGAAACAAAGTATTGCAGATGCTGGTTAATACGCAAAATTATACAAAGTACTGGAGTAACTCAGTCGGTCAGGAGCATCTCTGGAGGACATGATTGCAAATACATGATTCATAGAAACATAGAAAATAGATGCAGGAGTAAGCCATTCGAACCTTCGAGCCAGCACCACCATTCAATATAATCATGGCTGATCATCTAAAATCAGTACCCCGTTCCTGCTTTCTCCCCATATCCCTTGATTTCGTTAACCCTAAGAGGTATATCTAACTCTCTTGAAAATATCCTGTGAATTGGCCTCCACTGCCTTCTGTGGCAGATAATTCAACAGATTCACATCTCTCTGGGTGAAAAAGTTTGTCCTCATCTCAGTCCTAAATGACCGACCCCTTATTCTTAAACTGTGATCCCTGGTTCTGAACTCCCCCAACATTCGGAACATGTTTCCTGCATCTAGCCTGTCCAATCCCTTAAGAATTTTCTATTCACGTTATTCCCTTTATCATGTATCTGTAAACTGTGGGCAGCTCGATTAGTAATCATGTATTGTCCTTCCGCTTCTTCTTGCGTTTGAGTCAGCAGAAGTCTGCAGCAGGGTGATGCCAGCAGGTTTGATATCCGTAGGTGCCCGCCCTAAAAAAGGGCGCCAAGCTGCGCCGCTGCTGCTGTCTCTGTTTGTTGTCATTCACCTGACTGAGGTCAGTTGACAGGGCTCACCACAGGGAGGTTGACAACATGAGCCCCACTGGTTATCATTCAACAAAAACTAAACCAGTACAGGATAAGCATTCCTTAAATAATAAAGCAAGCATACGGGGAAGCACCATCTTTTTCTATTTTTGCATGTGTCTGCCATCTCAGATTTATTCATTGACATAAAGGTTTGCATGCTAATTTTCTTTTCTCATTTGGCAAGACTGTTCTTCAACTCTTAACTTCTTATTTTCAGTTTATGGTTTCTAATATTCAAATTAAGCCATATCAGGAGGCATAAGAGAGTGCCGATGCTGCAATCTGTTGCAAAAGTAAAAGAGTTAGTTGCTGGAAGGACATAAAGAAACCCAACAATCTGGCCTTTTCCTCTTCTCACTGCTACCTATTAGTTGTAGGTAAGTAGCTGTCTTTGAACCTGGCTGGTGAATCTGTGGAATTCTTTGCCACAGAAGGCTGTGGAGGCCAAGTCAATGGATATTTTTTAAGGCAAAGATAGATAGATTCTTGATTAATCTCTGCCACAGAAAGCAGTGGAGGACAATTCATATGATATTTTCAAGAGAGAGTAGATATAGCTCTTAGGGCTAACAGAATCAAGGGATATGGGGAGAAAGCAGGAACGGGGTACTGATTTTAGATGATTAGCCATGATCATATTGAATGGCGGTTATTAGGTCTGAGCTAACTACAGATTTCTGATGAGCAAAAGGATTGAAAGAAATGATGGGACGTTAGTTTCAAGCTTGCCTCAGCCAAAAGAAAGGTTAGCCATTTTGGATCCTAACAGCAGTTTTCCTATTCAGTCATTTTTGCATATTTTCAAGTTCATACGGTGTAGGAGCAGAGTAAATGGCCTATCCCACTTATGCGACCTTTACAGGCGACTGCCGGCACATGTCATAGGTCGCCGACATATGCTGTATGGTTGTGAGAGGTCTCCTATGGTCGTGAGAGGTCTCAAAAGAGTCATAACGCCTTTCTGGTCGCCGCTGAATTTTCAACATGTTGAAAATTTCGGCGACCTATGACGGGTGCCGGCAGTCGCCTGTAAAGGTCGCATAAGTGGGACAAGCCCTTTAGGCTATTCGGCCCATCAAGTCTACTCTGCCATTCAATCACATCTAATCTGTCTTTCCCTCTCAGACCCATTCTCCTGCCTTCTCCCTATAACTCCAGACACCCTTACTAATCAAGAATCTGTCAATCTCCGCCCAAACAATATCCATTGACTTGGTCTCCACAGCCGTCTGCAGCAATGAATTCCATGTTTCCATAACCCGTGGTTTATTTTATTTAATACACATCTTATGTACTTATCAGGCATTTGGCTCAAACCTGGTTAAATTGGCAAAGTGCCAAGATATTGTTACTTACCCTGACTATGTATTTAAAGTGGCATGTAGCCTTATGTTTCAGAGACCAATTAGTGGGGATATCCATTAAATTTAATGATTTGCATTCACAGAAAATAACTTCAGTTTTATTTTGGCACAGAAATAATTGTTATCAATGTCATGCAGGGGATAGAAATAATATTTTCATCTACTTCCTCTGAAACATGAACCTCAATGAGTGAGGTCACCATTCTGTGCAATATGAATTTCGTTAAATTAATCCCAGTTTTGTTAGCCTTGCTTTCAATGGTAAAAACCCCTCTGTGTTCAGCGTAAAAAAAAATCTAATTGTCATCTCAATATATACAACCTCAATTCTATGACTTAAATGTTCTTTGCTGACCTTAACATGTGTCTAGTTATATTGATGATAGGCCTGCTGTGTGAGTAGTAAGCATGGTTATTTTCCACATGATGAAGTAGCCTACCTGTACATATGTAACCGCAGTGCACATTGTGAAATACACACTGCAGTCACTGGGTCAGGCGCGTTTAATTGCATTCAAGAGTATGGGAGGTAGGGTGCTGGATGAGTTTAGTTTTTAACTTACAGGTACAGCACGGAAATAAGCCTTTCGGCCCAATTAATCCGTGCTGACCAGCGATCCCCGCACCCTAACGCTATCCTACACAGACTAGGGACAACTTACAATTTATCCAAGCCAATTAGTCTACAGACCTGTACGTCTTTGGAGTGTGGGAGAAAACCGGGGCTCCCAAAGAAAATGGGTCAGGGGCGAGCGTGCAAACTCCCTACAGACAGCACCTATAGTCAAGATCGAACCCGGATCTCTGATGCAGTAAAGCAGCAACTCTACCACAGCGCCACCGTACCACCCAGTCGTTAGGGCTACTTTGTCCTTGATGATCCCAAGCTTCTCAAGTTGTACTCATCTAGACAAGTCAAGAGTATTTTACTTCGGAGTCACGTGAGTGATTCCGTGAAGAACACCGCCAGTCGGCATGCGCGTCATTACGTCTGACGCATGGCGCAGCGACCGGCTGGGAGGAGCAGCGCTTCTCCAGCGGTAAGTTTAAAAAGCCTCAGGTAAGTGTTAAACTTGTACGAGGTCTCTGCGTTTGGCAATTCTTGTTGCAGGAGGACGAGCACAAACATGAAAAAAATCCGGATCAGCAAGGCGGGCCGCAGCGAAGATTTCTCTAGCCCGCTGGAGTGCGGGTAGCGGGCGGCCGCCTAGCTCCTCCACGGAGTTGTTGGTTATCAAACCAACGACCACAGACTAGGTGTCCAAGAACACTGTGCCTACGCCGGAGGGGCGTAAAGCTACCCAAAAGTCTGTCCGGCCGTTAGTCTCCGACGAGTCTGGCCGAGAGGTTTCGACCCTAGAAATGGATACCACAGAACGGGTATCCAGGATGGTGCTCCTGTTGGAGAGGATGCTCCATCAAGAGTGCTGGCCTCTCCAAGAGCTCGCACCAGCAGCACCGACAGCGCTGCCAAGTATCTCCCTCCAGGACGAGGAGAGTATACCGGGTCAGATTGAATCTGAGGCCAATTCAGAGGGCTCAGCGATGGAGGCTGCCCCACGGGACGAGGTGCAAGCGCCAGAGGTCCCATTCCCGGTGGCCAGGTTTGCTGTCCCTACAGACACTGGTGAGCCGCTTGGAGAGGAGCTGGCCGCCAGCATAAATTACCTGGCCTCCCACCAGCTCCAGGAGCTGGCTATGGACACTACTGCCAAAAAATACGAGACCCCAGAGAACTGTATTCTGTTGAAGGTGCCGACAGTAAACCATGCCATTTGGGGCCACATGGGGGTAAGCATCCGAGCGCAGGAAATTAAACTGCAGCAGGTGCTCAAGCTGCTGGCGTCTGGAATAACGGCGTTTGGTCGGTCGGTGGATGGTGGGCTCCTGACTGACGTTCAGCAGGATGCCTTGGCTCTCATGTGCATTGTGCACTTTGAGATTAATTGTCTCAGAAAGAGCGCCATCCGCCCCACCATTAATCCCAGATTTGCTGCACTGTGCAAGCCTGGCACAGTCCAGCCACCGAACCTGCTATTTGGGGAAGGCCTGGTCTAAAAGAGTCAAGGAGCTGGACGACAAAGCCAAAACTGTCGGGCTCATCAAGGCACTGGTGACCAGCAGAACCCTTCAACGCCAGTACCCCTACAAGCGGTTTGCTGAAACAGGGACTGGGCAAGGACCAAGCCGACCTTTTAATGTACACAACTAACGTTCCCCAGCAGCAGCAAGGGGAAATATACCCTTTCCACCCAGAACCAGGCAAAGAGCACCGGTAACCATGGAGGTAGGTGGGTCTGGCTCTTGTCGAAACATATTACGAGAGAATTGCCTACCAGTTGGGGGAAGGTTACACAGGTTTATGGGAGAATGGTATAAAATAACCTCAAATGTGTTTATACTGCAGAGTATTCAGGGTTTAAAATTGAATTTATTCCCGACCTGTGTCCACCCACCCAGCACAAACCGAAACGGGCACTCATCTTCTCACAAAAAGAGAATTTGATGATCCAAGCTGAAATAGCAAAACTATGCCTCAAGGGAGTAATTGAGAAAACAGTCTATCAGACACATCAATTTGTGTCTAATGTGTTCCCTAGACCAAAGAAGGATCGTGGGTGTAAAATTATGTCGGATTTAACAGGACAATCCGTTTGTGCAGTATCAACATTTAAAAATGGAAACCTTTGTTACTACCTAGCAGCTTCTTTACAGGGGGCATTATATGGCATGTATAGATCTCCAAGATGCGTATTATTCAGTGCCTGTTCATAAAGACTATCGCATATATTTGAAATTTAACTGGATGGGACCATTGTGGCAATTTCCAGCTCTACCTAATGGATTAACCTCAGCCCCTCGCCTATTTACAAAATTGCTAAAACCAGTACTTGGGTCACAAGGCCATATAATCATGGCCTATTTGGATGACATTCTAATCATTGGAAACACCTTTGACGAAGCTGAGTTATCAGTCTCAGCTGTTCAACTCATGGTGCAGAGGTTGGTGCAGGTTTCATTGTCCACCCAGTTAAATTGAAATTGGTGCCTGTTAACCTAATTGACTATTTGGGTTTCACAGTTGATTCTAATCACATGTCTGTAACTCTGCCCCAGGGCAAGAGATTAGATTTAATTGAAGGCTGTATCAACCTCTTAAAGGAAAAAAATCACCTTCAATTAAACAGGTTTTGAGCTTAATTGGTAAATTGGTAGCAGCTTTACCAGCAGCCCAATATGGACCTTTGCATTATCAGCATTTACAGAGAGCAAAGTTACAGCGCTGAGATCCATTTGCACTTACCATCTGAAGTCATTGCCATTGTGGCAATTTTGACAAAAGCGCTGTGGAGGCAGATGGGATATGCAGAGCGTCAATCACATGGGTGGAATCAAGTATCCATTGGTACAATACTACTTTATTGGCAAGACGTATCCGGCACAATGGAAAAAATAAAGAATTTTAAATATAGGGGATCTTTATAAGGAAAAACTCATTTCAAGAATTACAACAAGCTTACGGGCTTCATAATAATGAGATACTTACAAATCAGAAACTATACAAATACACAAGAATTCTGAATAAACATCCAAATACAGAAAAAATGATATCATACATTTACAATATTTTGTTGGAAAGTGCTACACAGACAACGTTGGGAAAATGAATTAGGTGCTTACAACACATACATTACTGTTCGTTAAATGCTAAACATGTACAGGATGTGATAAATGTCAAATCTTAGAAGCAAAATTTGTGCTTGGAATACCGGAAAACGGAACAAATAATTACAAGGAATGAACTTTTATCGACTATTCGCCCTGTATCCCCAACAATTAAAATGTGGAATACAGAAATGACGGAGACACTTCACAGACTTGTCCTTATGGACCAAAGGGATTTGGTCTACAGTCATAATGGTTGGACTTGATGACCGATTATTTAGTAATATTTTAATCTCCATCAAACTTCTATCTTTAATTAGGAAAAAAATATCATATTATATAAATTCTTTAATAGTGTGCATTTTCAACCATCCTATGGTATGAGAAGTGTGAGTATATTGCTTATTTTAGGAATATACTACATACAAAATAAATAACCATGGATAACATTACAATTAACACAAACAGTATCCAATATTATATAATTTTTGTATATTATATAATTTTCACTGCGTATAAGAGTGTACTCGGGAATTCAACGACAACACTGAGTGGATATAGAATTGTATTTGATGAAATTGCGGTATTTTCAATTTGTTTGGACTTAATCACCAAGTACCGAAGTATGTTTCTTTGTGGCGGTGAATGCATTTTCACTGCACTGGGGCGGAATGTTTTTATATGTCTTTCCCCCCTTCTGCCTCATCAGCCAGTGCCTGACTAAAATCAAGCAGGACACCGCTACGGGGGTTCTGGTGGTACCCAACTGACCTACACAGCCATGGTTCCCGCTCATTTCGGAAATAACCACACACCCTATTATGGTGGTTCCAAAGCGGAAAAATGTATTTGTGCATCCTGTGACTGGGATCCACACCCGTTGAATGATCGTGTAAATTTGTTAATTTGCAGATTTTAAGAAGGCAGTACCTGGGTCTGGGACTATCCAATCAGACTGTGGGTACCATCATGTCATCCTGGAGGGATAGCACAGAAAGGCAATACCTCTCCCATATCAGGAAATGGGAGGAATTTTGGATACATTGTATCACTTACCACACAGCTTCCATCCCAGATGTGTGAGAATTCCTATCCCACTTACACTACAATGAAAGGTTGAGTTATAGTGCCATCAACAGTACCAGGAGTGCCCTGACTATGTACCTGTGCCAGGAGTCAGAACTCCAATTGTTAGGGTCCCACCCGTTAATATCCAGGTTCATGAAAGGTGTGTTTAATTAAAATCCTCCTAGGCCTAGGTACTCTCAAATCTGGGATGTGAGCATGGTACTCATGGTGCTCTGTCAATGGGGAACAGCCACATCATTGTCTTTACTAAAGATCACCCTTAAATTGGTTATGGTCATGGCACTTACATCAGCGCAAAGGGTTCAGACTCTCCATAAACTGCGTCTGGACAGGATGGTGTCATCACAAAATGATATAACTTTTCACATCTATGACTTACGCAAACAGAGCAGACCAGGGGTGTCCGAATACAAGCTTGTATTGTCAACTTATCCCACAGATTCAAGCTGTGTGTAGTGGCGCATTTGAAGCGATATATTGATGTATCACGATGGCTGAAGCATGTCCTGGGATGTGCAGGAGTTAATACTCAACATTTTAAATCTCACTCCACCAGGGCAGCATCAACGTCAGCGGCGAGGGCAATGGACGTCCCCTAGACCACATCCTCGCGGCCACAGGATTGTCAAATGAATCAACTTTTCAGAGGTTCTACAACAAGCTGCTTGTTGAATCCGGGGTGTTTGCCCACTCTGTGTTAAGCGTTGTTTCGTAGCTTCTCCCTGGGAGAGAGGACTCGCTATTGTACATATGTTTGTTATTTGTGAAATAAAACATTAACATGATAATCAGTATCATGAATCAATGTTGTTACTAATTCACTCCTCCTGAGTCAACTGCTTGCAGTGATATGCCTGGATTTGGATCGGCGTGAAATCACAGACCTTTAAAATCTTCACGGAATCACTCGCGTGACTCCGAAGTAAAATAGTAAGATGAAACGAGAACTTACCAGTTTGAAGTTTGATCTTTATTTTATGAGGAGTTGCAATGAGCGATTACGTGCCCACCGCTCCCAACCCTCATATCATGAAGCTCATCTGGTAGTTCTAGAGATATAATCTTACTATAGTACTTCAATTTGTTGTTCTGCGATTTCACACCGCTGCTTTGAAGATTGACGCGCATGCCGACTGGCGGGGTTCTTCACGTAATCGCTCATCGCAACTCCTCATAAAATAAAGATCAAACTTCAAACTGTTAAGTTCTCGTTTAATCTTACTATTGCGTCACACTCCTGACTTGTGTCTTGTAGATGATGGATGAGTTTTAGGGCAACAGGAGTAATTTGCTGCAGGGTATCCAGCTTCTGACCTACCGTTGTAGTCGTGGTTTTCACGTGGCTCTTCCAGTGTAGTTTCTGGTCAATGGTGATCCACCCTTGTAGATTAACCATATTAATCCATGCCTACATAATCTCCACTACACATATTATGCATGCCACACATTCCAGCATAGAATATAGTCTGGGTTTTGGGCATCATCTGTACTGTACTCTTGACAGTCGTCGCTCAGCGTATGACGTTCTCTCTTTATGCTTAATAAAAGACTATTGGTTCACTCTAGACCTTATGGTACTAATAATGGTAAGCTGATAGGCGGTGAGTTTCGTTTAGTTTATTGTCACGTGTCCCGAGGTACAGTGAGTTTGTTGCGTGCTAACCAGTCAGTGGAAAGACTACACATGATTACAATCAAACCGGCCACAGTGTACAGGCGCAGGGTAAAAGGAATAATGTTCCCGTCATTCTAACATTATATGGAAGCTTGGTCACTGAACCTTCTGAAGGATGTTGGCCTTGGTTCAGACCTCGTGAACTGCTGTAATGATTTCTGCGGAATGGTGCAATTGAACTACAAAAATACCTCCATCTTCCTTTGCACAAACTATGACTACAATTCCTAGAGCAATATTCCAAAGATGTCCATTTAGTTTAGTTTACTTTTTCTTTGCTTCACTTTACTTTAGAGATACAGCATGGACGCAAACCCTTCGCCCCACCGAGTTCATTCTGACCCATTCACAGGGTAATTCTACGTTGTCCCACTTTCACATCCACTCCAAAAAAGTAGATAAACAGAGGAATTTGGGTATGCGTAGGTTTACATTCAAGCAACACCGGGTCCCTTTATGGCAATATGAAACAGCTTTGTTTACTTATGATTGAGTGGATAAAAAGAAAATGGAGCTATTAACATTATATTGCCACTGTTTTACTGTAGTTGAAAGCCAAGTAAGTGGTAATTTTATTTGGTAACTAGAATCACTTAAAAACAATGAATAGGGCAGTCAACAATGTGACAATTGCAACAACCTTACCAACATTGTGAAGTAACAAACATAAACATGCTAGAGGAAGTAAAGGGACAGGAGTTGCATCTCCTGCGGTTGCATGGCAAGGTACCTGGGGAGGGGGTGGTTTGAGTTAGAAGGGATGAATTAACCAGGGAGTTGCAGAGGGAACCATCTCTGCTGAAGCGGAAATGGGTGGAGATGGGAAGATGAGACTAGTGCTGGGAACCCATTGGAGATGGCGAAAATGTCGGAGGATTATGTGCTGTATGCGACAACTGATGGGCTGAAAGGTGAGGACTAGGGGAACTCTGTCCCTGTTGCGACAGATACAGTGGACAACATAGCTAACATATTTAGAATGGTTCCAATCATTTGAATAGTTTCAAAATTTCCTTTAAAAGGAAAATGAAAGCTATTTTCATTTTTGCTTTATTTTACTTTACATTTACCATTTTAATTTTACGTTGAAGTACTTGCAGGAGCCTGGGCCTTACTTGGATTGCAAGCTGCTCCAGAAAGTGTAAATATGCAAAATGAATTTCATTGAGCAGTTATACATGAGACAAATAAAGTGCCATTGAATATTGAACATTGCTTCTCGACCGAAACATCACCCATTCCTTCACTCCAGAGATGCTGCCTATCTCGCTGAGTTACTCCAGCATTTTGTGTCTATCATTCCATAGGACTATTGGAAACAGGAACAGGAGCAGAATTTTTGGCCAATCAAACTTGCTCCATCATTCAGTAAGATCACTGCTATTTGAGCTTTGCTCGTCCCCTTTCACATTCTCAACTCCCTTCCTGATAAAATAAATCCATCTCAGCTTTAAATATATTCTAGGATTTCATCCACACAGCTTTCTGGGACAAGGAATTTCAAAAACTCACAGTCCTTTGAGAGAAGAAATTCTTCCTCTTCTCATTCAGGCCACAATAGTAGCAAACTAAGATATAAATCAGATTTACGAGATTTTCTTGAAGTTATTCAGCAAATATAAAATGCCAGAATTAACTTGAAGACAGCTGGTCAGATGATTTAAGAGTCAAGACAGTCAAGAGTCAAAGAGTGTTTAATTGCCATAGGTACCGTCAGTAAAACAATGAAATCTGTTATTATTACTAGACTAAGTGGCATCACCTCCAGCATCACACGGGAGGGCTGGTCCCCAACACACTATTCCACCACTCCACCAATTCCGATATTGCTGGACAGTGGGGAGGGGGCTTTCTGTAGCGCTAGTATGTGTGTTGTGGGACGAAGGGACTGGTTTCAAGAGGGCTAGTTTGGACATTGTGGGCCGAATGGATTCTTGGGCTGGCAGCTCAGTCACTCAGGCCTGGCAGCTCAGTCACTCAGGCCTGGCAGCTCAAACTCTCAGACCTGGCGTGCTGGCAGCTCAGTAACTCAGGCCTAGCAGGCTGGCAGCTCAGAAACAGCCGGAAATTCTGCCAAAAACAGTTGACAGACTGTGTGAGAGAGAAAGGGGAGAGGGTGGACAATCAATTTTAGACATTTTCATATTCTTTTACAGATCGCAGCAATGAAGGAGGAAAGTCTATCCTTGCATGGATCTCTGGAGCGCTAGCATGGGTGTTGTGCACTGAAGGGATTGGAATTGGTGGAGAGATGGAATATTGCTTTGGGGGACCAGCCCTCCCATGTGAACATGGGACCCAAAGGGTCCCACTTAGTCTAGTTATTTAGTTTTGCTTAATTTAGGCCCACCGAGTCCACGCTGCCCAACAATCCCTGCACATTAACCCTATTGTATACACACTAGGGACAATTTAGACATACACCAAGCCAATTAACCTACAAACCTGTTCGTCTTTGGAGTGCGGGAGGAAACCAAAGATTTCGGAGCAAACACACGTAGTCACGGGGAGAACTCCATACAGACAGCACCCGTCCTCAGGATCGAACCCGGGTCTCCGAAGCTGCAAGCGCTATAAGGCAGCAACTCTACCGCTGCGCCACTGCACCCTACTTGCAGCAGCTCTACACAACCCTAGATGCAATATGAGCCACGGTGGGAGACGACAAAGAAAGTGGGCGGCGATGGCGGAACCCAATGGCTGAGCCTGGGTTGACGGAGCGGAGGCGTCAGGAATGTACCCAACGGCAGTTGCCGCTGCGATGGATGACAATGCCGGCACGGTGATCGACGAGGTTGGTGGTCGTTGAGGATGCTGGTGGTCGCGGACGGGCCATGTTGGAGACAGAGGATGTTCTGCCGGGAACAAAGGAGGACCCGGCGTGGAGGGGGCATCCTTTGTGGGGGGGGGGGGGGGGGGGGGGGAGGGGGGGGGGAGGAGTATAGGAAAGAGTGGGAAATCAAAGGAGCACCTGGGACACTTTGTAACTTTGCTGCCCCCCCTTTATGTGGCGACACTTTGCATACCTTTGGGAATGCAAAATAAAGAATTTCTCATATGTGACAGTAATGTATTCATTCATTCATTCATTGTCACATATATATAATATTTTTGTTTTATTTAATAAATTGATAACCTTAACACTTGTACAAAAATTGAAGTCCAAATAAGTTAATAGTTGCTGATGTTACTGTTGTGTCGTATGTAATTGATGATCAGGCACGTCTGCCGCTGTCAACCTAGGGCAGGGATTGTTTTGTCCAAACTCTTTTTCCTGAAATGCAAAACTACAAACTTACCGGGGCACTGCAAGGAAATGCTGCCATGCATGGTCCACCAAGACCCAAGAATAACTAAAAACATGTATAAATTACATTCCTTGATGTGGTACATTGATGCCAGATTAGGTAATATTATTTTTCTTCGCTTATTATAATAGATCACTTTGAAACAATAAATTGGAAGCAGTGGAATCAATTGTCTATGATAGGCAAATAATGATAGCATTTTAGGGGTAATCTAGAAAATAAGATTGTCCTTGTCTGAAGAAGGATTCCAACCTGAAATGTCACCTATTCGTTTCCTCCAGAGATCTGGACTGGTTGCCTGGCCCGCTGAGATATTCCAGTATTGTTTTGTCTATTTTCTGCATGACTTATTTCATTACAAATAGTTGAACATCAACTACATACGCTGAAACTGAATTGACTGAATACAATGGGTTACTTCTGCAGCATCCCCCTACTTTAATTAAGCAAATGATTAATTATCAGGACACAAAATACGTATCCAGTTTCAACAGTCTTTAAGTGTTTTCGCCGATGCCAACATTCCCTACCAATTACAGTCGATTAACGTTTGTAGGTGAAATCATCCTCAGAAAATTAGTTGTATTGCAATTTCACAAAATGGATTTGTTGACCATCCTTTCCTATTATTCCTTAATGTGTAGATCAGAGGCCATCACTATAAACTCATTATGAAATTCCCGAGCTCATCTCTATGCAATAACTCTGCAAGAATACATAGCGCTTTTTTGTAAAGGTGTAGAATAAAGTCATTGTAACACATTAATGCATATGATTAAATGTTTTGCATATCTTTCATTCATTTTTCTTTATCTCTCTACATCATCTCCTATATCTCTTGTTTCCCTTATCCCTAACCAGTCTGAAGAAGGGGCTCGATCCGAAACGTCGCCTATTCCTTCTCTCCAGAGATGCTGCTTGTTCCGTTGAGTTACTCCAGATTTTTGTGTCTATCTTTGATTTAATTATAAAATTAATTATATGTTCCTAAATTAAATTGGAAAATTGGGTAAATATTCCTTCATTGAAGACATTTTATTTATATTTATTAGTATTTATGTTTTTTAATCCCTTCTTGCGCATATGTTTATGGATACAAGGACATGTTGCTTTCAACTCAAGACTAATATAATCTGGCAGCAAACTATCAAAGTAATTCAAGGTGGGAATTGGCATCACTAGACCCAAGGGTGTATATCCATCTCCTGTTCCAATGCTGACTAGCCATGGTTGGGTACAGAATCATCTGGATACTGAGCAAGAATACCTTAGCAATACACAGTCGGCATTTATGGAGTGCTGTTCTATATTTAGCCAGTGCTAACTTATTTTACTTCGGAGTCACATGAGTGACTTTGTGAAGACCCCGCCAACACGCATGCGCGACATATCATCAAACGCATTGCACACCGACAGGCTGGGAGGAGCACAGCTCCTCTACTTTAACTTTAAACAGGCGACTCTCAGGTATGTTCAGCTAACCTTGAGTTGGTTTAAGGCACTCTGTCTCCATTTTTTGTTACAGAGTACCTACAAATCAAGCATGGATAGAGCTTGAGGTAAGAAAAGGGCCGTTTCCCGGCACACCACGGAGGACCGCAGGTCCGCGGGAAGATATCAGCGGCAAAATACACCGGAGTTGGCCGTTGCGCATATGGCAGCCCCCGACTTCACACTGTTACAGTCCGGAGGACCACCACAGACTGGCGGTAAGGCCGCGAGGAAGCCGGGCTGCCCCGTTCAATCGGCAGGCCCCGACTCTCCACCGCTACAGTCCGGAAGACCACCGCGGACTGGCGGTAAGGCCATTAGGAAGTCGGGCAGCTCCGTTGACTCAGCTGAGTCCAGGCATGACGACCTGCCGTTCTCAGACAGCGACGGCGATCGTATTTCCCACATGGAGCGGATGGTGGAGCAATTGCTCCAACGTGACCTACTTCAGCAGGTCACCGTGGGTCTCTTCGCAGACCCATGGCAGTACCCAATTCAGGGCTGCCCGATGTCTCTCCCTCCTCCCAGGGGAGCATTAGGAGTCAGGGCTGGGCTGACTTCGAAGAGTGGTTGACTGAAGAACCAAACTTGCTGGGGGTGCAAGAAGAGGAGCTTCTGGGCATGGTATCTAAGTTTCCAATACCATCCCAGAAAGGACAGCCACTACAGCCGCAGCTGGCAGCTAGTATAAATTACTTAACAACGCACCAGCTGCAGGAGCAGGTTATGACCGATACCACAGGCAAATACCTTGCCCCAGAGAACTGCGTGTCTCTAAACGTACCGGCTGTCAACAACCCCATCTGGGGGAACATCAGCCCCAGCATCAGGGCATAAGAAATTAAGATGCAGAAAATTCTGAAACTGCTAGCCGCAGGAATCGCTGCATTCACCAGGTCTGTGGATGGCACGGATATGATGGAGGAACAACAGGACGCGTTAGCTCTGTTTTGCAATGTGCAATTCAAAATAAATTGTTTCAGATAAAGCACGATCCGTCCAACGCTCAACCCTAAATTTGCGGGGTTGTGCAAAACTAGCAGTACACCACCGCCGAATTTGCTGTTTGGAGACAAGCTGCCAAAACAGGTCAAGGACCTGGATGAGGAAGCAAAAGCGGTGGGCATGATTAAACCACCATCCACCATCAGGTCAACAGTAAACTGGTGGCAGCAGCCCTATGCAACCATCAACAGGCCCCGCTACCATACAGACAGGATAGCGGGTGAAACTCCGAAGGTCGCACCATTCACGCAAAGGTCTTTTTTAGGCCATGCCCCAGAGCGACTTTCGTGGAAGATGCGTCAACTCCACCTCACAGCACCTCCACCTCCCAAGAGCCAAGGACGGAAGAACCCGACCAAATGCCTCTGGTAACCATGGAGATAGGTGGGTCTGGTTGCCTTGGGAGTACGGCTTGTAAAACTTCACAAGTAGGGGGTAGGTTACACTTGTTTGGGGAATGCATGGAGTTCCATGACTTCTGACCTCTTTATATTGCACAGTATTCAGGGATATAAAATTGAATTCATTAACAAACTCCTCCCACCAGTTCAACATGTACCTAGCCAGAAATTTGTGCTTTCTCAAAAAGAGAAAGTGGAAGGACATGCGGAACTACTTAGATTATGTGCTAAGGGAATAATAGAGAAAACTAAACATGAACCTCTTGAGTTTGTATCAAACATCTTCACCAAAACCAAAAAAGATGGTGGATGCCGCAATATCATTGACTTAACACAGCTGAATACTTTTGTGCAATATAGCCACTTCAAAATGGAAACATTTGTAACTGCTAAACAACTAGTTTCCAAAGGGTACTTCATGGCCTGCATTGATCTAAAGGATGCATACTATTCAGTACCCATGCATAAAGATCACCGCAGATATTTGAAGTTTATCTGGATGGGGCAGCTATGGCAGTATGGCAGCTATGGCTGCCTAATGGACTAACAACAGCTCCCAGATTATTTACCAAAATATTGAAACCAGCATTGCCGTCTTTATGGAAACAAAACCATATTGTCATGGCTTATCTTGATGACATCCTAATTGTGGGGAAAACCTTGGAATTGGCTAAATTAGCTTTGACAGCCACCAAGCTGCTAATTCAAAAGCTGGGATTTATCATCCATCCAGACAAATCCAAGTTCATGCCCTGTATAATGGATTATCTGGGGTTCACGATTGACACAATTCATATGACTGTCACTTTGCCAAAAAACAAGGCGACAGATTTAATAGAAGCATGTAATAACCTTGTTTGCGCCAGTAAACCGACCATTCGGCACGCTGCCAGGGTAATCAGGAAACTTGTGGCTACATTTCCCGCTACACATTATGGACCATTACATTATCAAAATTTACAAAGAGCCAAAATCTCAGCACTCAAATCTCATGCTGGTCATTTTGACAGGCCTATGCAGCTACCGGCCAAAGCAAATATCGAACTGCGATGGTGGATTAGCAACATTCGACGTTGCTTTAATCCCATCACAATTACGAACCATACGGTCGTGTTACAAACTGACGCCAGTGCTCACGGTTGGGGAGCTACCGATACCACCTCCAGTTGTGGCGGTAGATGGAATTTGCACAAATCTACATTACTTCAGACACAAGGTATTAACTATTTAGAAATGTTGGGAGCATTTCACGGGCTACGGGCCTACTGTGCAGACATGCACCATCTGCATGTTTGTCTACAAATAGACAACACCACAGTGGTGGCATACATAAATCATCTGGGTGGTATCAAGTCGATATCTTGTGATGAATTGCCAAATACACGCTGTCACTGGTGTATAGAAAGAAACATTTGGATTTCAGCTACCTACCTTCCGGGTAAGCTAAATACAGTGGCGGACACCAGGTCATGTTATTCGATGACAACACCGAATGGATGTTGAACCACCAGGTATTTACTGACATTATAGCTCAGTATGGAATGCCAGATATTGACCCTTTTGCGTCTAGACTTAACCATCAGATACCAACATTTGTCGCATGGGAACCAGACGCTGGGGCAGTAGCGATGGACGCTTTCTCGCTACATTGGGGGAATTTGTTTTTCTATGCATTCCCCCCTTTCTGCCTCATTAGTCAGGTATTGCGAAAAATCCAATTAGACTCTGCATCAGGGACACTGATAGTACCCGACTGGCCTACATAGCCATGGTTCCCGGTGGTCCTCGACATGGTAAAGGAGCTATGTCTTCCAGTTCCCAAACGCCCGAACCTCCTGATTCATCCCGTGACAGGGGAAAATCATCCATGCCATGGCTACATGAACCCGTTGGCTTGCAGGTTCTGGCTGCTCACTGGAGACCACTCCTGGAGTTCGGGCTGATGGACAGGACCATGGACATCATCACGGCGTCATGCAGGGAGTCCACAAGGAGACAATACCTTACCCATGTTAAGAAATGGGAGGTATTTTGTTCCAGGACTGGTACCACTTACAACTCTGCTACCATTACGGATGTACTGGAATTCCAGGCTGGGCCTTCACTACGATGAGGGCCTCAGTTACAGTGCCATCAACTGCACTAGGAGTGCTTTGTCATCCTACCTCGGGCTTGGAGTGGGATCCCATCCCCTGGTGTCTAAACTAATGAGGGGTATTTTTAATTCTAACCCTCCCAGGCCTCGATACTCGCAAACCTGAGACATCGGACTGGTCTTGTCCCTACTCAGGGGTTGGGCACCAGTCACGACACTCTCATTGACTAAGCTCACCTACAAGGTGGTGATGCTGATGGCTCTCGTCACTGCACAGCGGGTCCAGACCCTGCAAATTAAAATTCGATAACATGGTGTCGACTCCTATCAAAGTAACCTTCTATGTAAATGAGTTACTAAAGCATAACAGACCAGGGTCATCCGGTCTAAAATTGGAGTTCTTGGCCTATCCATGAGATAGACGCCTTTGTATAACCACTCACCTTTGGCACTATTTAGATGTTACCAAAAATCTCAGGGGTACTGAAATGGGTCTTTTAATCAATTTTAAACGCCCTCACCATAGGGTAACTGTTCAGACCATTTCAAGGTGGCTCAGCGTGGAGTAAGGTGCAGCAGGAGTAGACACTGACGTTTTTAAATCTCATTCTACTAGGGCTGCGTCTACATCAGCGGCGAGGATGATGGAAGTTCCCATGGACCACATCCTCGCAACAACGGGTTGGTCCAATGAGGTTACCTTTCAACAGTTTTATAACAAACCTGTGGCCACACCCGCAACTTTTGCAAACACTATTTTAAGTTCTGTTTCTTAACTCCCCGAAGTTAGGGGTTTATTGTTTGTTGTTAATAAATACATTATTGTTTTTCAAGTCTGAAATACGTTAACATACTTCCTCCATTAATCATTATGGCAGTGTGTGAGCATGGACTCGTTTCCAGGGCATGAAATCACAGAGCTTTAAAATCTTCATGAAGTCACTCACTTGGCTCCGAAGTAAAATAGTAAGATTAAACGAGAACTTACCAGTTTGAAGTTTGATCCTTATTTTATGAGGAGTTACGATGAGGGATTTCGTGCCCCCCGCTCCCAACCCTCTATCATAAAGTCAACTGGTATGTTAGTTCTCTTAATCTTACTATCTTCAGTCAATTCTACTATCTGTGATTTCACACCGCTGCTTTGAAGAATGTCGTGCTTGCGTGCTGGTGGGGTCTTCACGAAATCCCTCATCGTAACTCCTCATAAAATAAGGATCAAACTTCGAACTGGTAAGTTCTCATTTAGTCTTCCTATTTTAAGTCGCTTCTAAATGCTTCCATTCTTTTTTTTTAGAGATACAGCATGGAAATAGGCCATTCGGCCCACTGAGTCTGCGCCGACCAGCAATCTCTGCACATTAACACTATCCACAATTTACAATTTTACCCACCCAATTAACCCACAAACCTTTTGGAGTTAAATCAAAATGGAATGCTAATATTCATTTCGAGATGACTAGAAGCAAGGATGTAATGCTGAGGCTTTCTAAGATGCTTGGGAGGCCACATTTGGAATATTGTGAGCTGCTTTGGGCCCCATATCTGAGGAAGGATGTGCCGGATTTAGAGGGTCCAAAGGACTTTTATGAGAATGATCCCGGGGATGATTAGGTTAACATATGGGAATTGTTTGAAGTCTCTGGACCTGCACTCGCTGGAGTTTAGAAGAGTGAGGAAGATCTCGTTGAAACCAACTGGATAATGAAAGGCCTAGATATAGTGGACATGGAAAGGATGTTTTCAGTAATGGGAGAGTCTAGAACCAGAGGACACAACTTTAGACAAAAAGGAAGCAGCTATAAAATGGATATGAGGAGGAATTTATTTAGCCAGAGGGTGGTAGAGCTGTAGGCCATTGCCACAGATGGCTGTGGAAGCAAGACATTGGGTATTTTTAAAGCAGAGATTGATAGGTTCTGATTAGGAAGAGCATCATAGATTACAGAGAGAAGGTTGGAGAATGGGGTTGAGAGATTCCATGGGCTGAATGACCTTATTCTGCTCTGATGTCTTATTGTCATTATGATCTTCTGGTCTCATAATATGATTGTGAAGCAAGTTCCTAAATTATGATAACATAGCAGAGACATGATAACTTGCAATAATCAACCTTCCTTAATGAAGGAAACCCTCATGCTGCAATTAGTTAAAATTCTAAATAAAAATACATCACTAGGAAGTGGACAAAGGCTGAGAAGGCATTTATGGAAGAAAAATTAAATGGGCATATCAGCTCAAACTATGTGCTCCAAATTGCAATTAACTTCAAGCATTTTTAACATGGCACAATATGGCACAATATAGTTGGCAACTTCTCACAGGAACTTTGCTGTATAAAATGTGTTACCAGCCCACATAACGTGGTATTAGAGCTTAAGACCAAAATCTTGGCATCAAAGATGGAATTTAGGTGGTGTATATAATAAGGCAAGACAGCAGCAATGAACTTCACCCAAGCCCCTTGCTGAGACCTTGCCACTGGTGATATTGTGGATACAGACAACGTAAGGGGAAAACAGTCACGGTTAGTGCCCTGTGAGGGTGAGATCAAGGGAGTTTATTTCCTGAGCATATCTTGTGATCTTCTGAAAAGAAATTTCCATAAACAAAACCCTTTCATCTGCCACCTTGGAAAATATCACGGGAGCTTTAAAAATCAATCAATGGCAATTCTGCAAAGGAGTGATAGAACAATAATACCTGATTATAATTTTTTGTTAATTGACACCTGCTTTCCATTAAAAAAAATGTATCTTATCATTGGGAAGATTAGATCTTGAATTAAAGTAAGATTTTTAATCAGACTTATGTGTATTAAGATGAAGCAAGATAAATTACTCAGTGTGCTTTTTTGAACAATTTTTGACAAATATGGTCTCCATTCATTGATTATTTAAAGGGGTAGCTTAGCTCAGCATTCTAACACAATAAGTACCCTGGTGTAGGATTAGATGAAAAGATGTATTCTGGGATTTGTATGCACGTCTCTATAGATATTGTTATGTGAAATTGCTCCATTCATTGTTAAGATGTATTCCTTATGTTTTTATTATATAATAATTGTTTTCGTTTTTTTATTTGTTTATTTTTATAATTTTTTCTTTTTTTTCTTCTTTTTATTCTTTTATATTTTTTCATTTTCTTATATAATCATTATTATTTAATCACCATCTCTTGATTATTGATCTATACTTTTACTTTTTTACCACTCCTTTACTTTCCAAAAAAACAAAAAAACAGAAGCATACATAAATTATTCCGTAACATCTGTACAATCTTGGTGACAAGTCTAATTTGTATGTGAAGAACTGTTGTACCTTAGACAATGTGCATTGCTTCTAATAAAAATATATTTTTTTAAAGAATTAAACCACACCAGTTGCATTTATAACCAAATATGAAAAGTGTATAACGTTGGCTGTATTTAATATTATAACACAATATTAGTGGCACTGTTCATTGAAATATGTTAGATTGCCTATCAAAGGCAAGGCTGAATTTGCGAGTAGGCCATTGACTTGAAATATTAACTCAGTTTCTCTATCTTCAGGTGCTGTCAAACCGCTTGTGTACTTCCATTTATTTCACATTTTCATGACGGCCTGTATTTGGCTTTTGTGCTAGATTTGCAATCTCAGTTATGTTGGAGCAGTAGCCAACAGCCAGCAGATCATGAAGGTAATGTCTCAATGCCAAAGCCCCAGAGAGGTGTTAACAGGTCTACTGACACATTATATGATCTGCTACTGATAACAAAAATGGAAATGCAGCTGTCTGCTGCTAAAATCAACAACAAAACATTTAAATGATCTATCATGCACAACCACACCCATACCTCCAGTCACCCTACCACATTACTTCCTTTGTACACCCATCTCCTATCCCCAAGACTCCTTTATCCCAAGATACTATAGCTCTAGTATCTTTGCTTTTATCCCACCTCTTTCTCCTCCTCCTGTCCCATCCACCTATGCATTGGAAGGAAATGCAGATGTTGGTTTACACCAAAAATGCTGGAGTAACTGGAGATGCTGGTAGCATCTCTGTAGAAACGGAATGGGTGATGTTTCTGGTCGTGACTCTTCTTCAGGAGGATTGAAGCTGAAGAATGGTCTCGACCCAAAACGTCACCTATTCCCTGACCCCCTTCCACCTATGTATGAGTTTGTTCATTCTCCCCGTCACCACGTGGGTTTTCTCTGAGATCTTCGGTTTCCTCACACACACCAAAGACATATAAGTTTGCAGGTTAATTGCCTTATTGTAAATGTAAAATTGTCCCCAGTGTGTGTAGGGTAGTTTTAACGTGTGGGGATCGCTGGTCGGTGTGGACTCAGCGTCGTATCTCCAAACTAAACTAAACTAAACTAAAAAAAATTACTGTATGTTACAATATTTTAGCATATATTGTTGATAAGAGTGATGGAGCAGCTGTCATTGAATGGCTCTCCTCTGCGGTGTTTAATTGTATACCATGAGTTTATTAAGAAGATGATATATGTGATCATCTACAGTACACAAAATCTACACATAACAGATATGTTTCAAAGTAATATGCAGCTTCAGGCAAGGAAATGTTTTAGTTGAATTAAAACTAGGATTTTTTGAGAAGCCTTTCCAGAGATTTTTGTCTGTGATATCCTGACGTATTTGATGTATAATGTATCATGTATCTTAGTTCTGGCAATCCAGGAGTTTGTATTGATAGCAATTGTTTCAGAGGTACAGCGTAGAAAGAGGCCCCTTGGCCCATGCTGGCCATCATACTAGTTGTGTGTTATCTGTTCATACTAGTTGTGTGTCATCCGACATTCCGACATTCTCAAGTCGCAGTTTTGCAGAGGCTAATTAATCCACACGTCTTTAGGATGTGGGTGGAAACCAGAGCACCAGAAGGAAACCCAGGCAGTCACAGGGAGAACGTGCAAACTCCACACAGATATCACCTGATGTCAGGATCGAACCCGGGTCTCAGGCGCTGTGAGACAGCAGCTCTTCCGGCTGCTGTCCCTTGTGCTGCTGCTGCTTCATTGAAGTAAATAAGAATGCGCTGCTGCTATGGTAGGACACATGGGGATGAATTGTGAGGCAAATTTCTCATTCAATGTATATGTACGTTCAAAGAAATATAATGATGAAGTGCGGTTGAGTTAAGATGGTTTGAGCCAGAGGTTGTATTTGTGAATAGAGTGCATTATATCTGCATCTTTTTGGTGAATAACACCTGGAGTTTAATCTACTTTTAGTCTTCTTGCTGCTTGATTGTACATAATGTTGTATGCACAAATTGTGGAAATGTATGGAGAGGTGCAAATGGGCATTCTACATTTTTCACAACTGCAAGATGTACCTGTATCTTCAGGCTATAAAATTAGTACATTTCCAACGTGAACATAAGCATCAGGAGCTGTGATAAATCTCTCAGTACTTCCATTCCTCCCTCAAACAGTGGTAACAAAATAGACTAAAATGTATTTAAAGTTTTGATGTTATTTATAGTGTTCATGGAAATTTTAATTTTCTCTTATCGTATATCCGTATCGGGATATTATTCCGATTTATCCATTTTGAGATATTATTCCACATTGGAAACATTTATGTGGAAAGCTCTTAAAAACGAGGTGATTCACCATTGATGAAGGTCTGAAAACTGATGGGAATTGTACCTTGAACTATGAGAACATCATAGGACAGATGAATCCTACGAATTTTTTTAACAATCTTCCTGCATTTAGCCTGTCCAATCCCTTAAGAATTTTGTAAGTTTCTATAAGATCCCCCCTCAATCTTCTAAATTCTAGCAAGTATAAGCTGAGTCTATCCAGTCTTTCTTAATATGAAAGTCCTGAATTTTCTATGTTTCTATGTTTCAGTGGTTAGGGTTAAGGGAATCGAGAGAAATAGATGATGATGTAGAGAGATAAAGAGCAATGAAACATAGAAACATAGAAAATAGGTGCAGGAGTAGGTCATTCGGCCCTTTAAGCCAGCACCACCATTCAATATGATCATGGCTGATCATCTAAAATCCGTACCCCGTTCCTGCTTTTTCCCCATATCCCTTGATTCCTTTAGCCCTAAGAATTAAATTTAACCCCTCTTGAAAACACCCAGTGAATTGGCCTCCACTGCCTTATGCGGCAGAGCATTCCATTACTCTCTGGACAAAAAAAGTTTTTCCTCATCTCAGTCCTAAATCGTGAACCCCTTATTCTTAAACTATGACCCCTGGTTCTGGACTGAATGAATGAAAGAGATCCAAAAAGGTAACAATGATAAAGGAAACGGGCCATTGTTAGCTGTTTGTTGGCTGAGAAGCTCCCGTAACTTGGGTGGGGGAGGGATAGAGAGAAGGGGAATGCGGGGGCTACCTGAAGTTAGAGAAATCAATATTCATACCACTGGGCTGTCAGCTGCCCAAGCAAAATATGAGATTCTGTTCCTCCAATTTGTGTTTAGCCTCACTCTGACAAAGGAGTAGACCTATGACAGATGTATCCCTGAGTGTCTGGGCATGAGAAAGATCTCCCTATGCAAGAAATGGCTGAAGGAACGTAGGCCATTGGAAGTAGGCACTCCAACCAGGATGGTGAGAGTCAAACTCCTGAGGAATGAGAGCAAAGAAATGAACACACCATCCATAAGGATGACCTCAGAACCAGCCTAGAGGAGCCTCACATGTAGAATTCCAGCTGATGCTCATGTATCGACTAGTCTACTTAAACAATGCAAAGAGTGGCCCTCAAGTTTCAGGAGTGGCCTCCTCTTGCAATGGAGACCTAAACTCTTCACAATTCAGGATTTGAGATAGATAAACCTAAGATTAATGTCAGTTGTGCACTGAACACTGATTTGCGTTATTTAAATATGCTGTGTACTGCTCCACATGTAAAACAATGGAGCATGGTGTTGGAAAGGCAAAACTGTGTTAGACACGCACAAAATACCCAATCACTTTTCGTGATTAGAATTTAGGTAAAATTGCATGGCAGATACATGTTAATGTTTCCCCAAGGAATATAATTTCCAGCCTAACACCATTCGGAAATGAAGCATTAATTAGACAATTTATGTTCTAATTTCTGAAAACACTAACTTTAATTCATATTAAATTGGTTCTCCATGACTTAGTGAAGGTTTGAATCAAGGACATTATTTCCATCAAGAAGATTGCTAAGGCGAGACTGCAGCTTGTGAAGGATAGGCGAAGTATTCTCAGTGGATTGCCGTCGTTATTGAGCCATTGAATGTATATTCTACATAATTAGGCCCAGCACACAATGCAGACTACACAATATCTCACTTCCATACTGTAACACGGTTAACAGATCATGTACGCGTTAAGTTCTCTCTTAATTTCCCCTCACTTTCAGAAGAGTTATTTTCAACACAAAATGCACGTGTTCTATGGACCAGCCATTTTAAGAGTTGAAATGGTGTCCCATATAGAGTAACAGGCCACTCAATTTAAAAAAAAAATGAAAACAGTGGATGTTATGAGTATTGTGAAATCCTTTTTGTAAGTCACATATACTATTTGTTATAGAGCTAGAACCTGTAAATGTGTATAGATGTATTTAGTAAGCCACAAAGCAAAAATATTATGATCTACTTTGTGAGAAAATTATGGATTATTTTCTATAAACTACACATATATATTTTGTTACAAAGTTCTTTCACAAGATGTGGATATAAGTTCATAAGTTCTAGGAGCAAAATTAGGCCATTCAGCCCATCAAGTCTACTCCACCATTCAATCATGGCTGATCTATCTACCCTCTCAACCCCATTCTCTGCCTTCTCCCCATAACCCCTGACACCCGTACTAAGCGAGAATCTGTCATTCTCCGCCTTAAAAATATCCATTGGCTTGGCCTCCACAGTCGTCTGTGGCAATGAGTTCCAAAGATTCACCACCCTCTGCTGAAGAAATTCCTTCTCATTCCATTTCTAAAGATATGCCGTTTTATTCTGAAGTTTTGACCTCTGGTCCTAGACTCTCCCACTAGTGAAAATATCCTCACCACATCCACTCGATCCAGACCTTTCACTATTCGGTAAATTTCAATTAGGTTCCCCCCTTATTCCCCCCATATCACTGAAAAGGTCAACATTTAATGACATTTCATTGTCTTTGAACAATATAGGTTGTTAGGTTGTTTCAGTTGACACATTTATATCATTAAGGTTGGGTCAGGTAACAATTCTTAATACCCGAATTAAAATAGAGGGATTTATCCGGATTATCAATCTGTGTAGGGCGGACCTGCAGATGCTAGTATAAACCGAAGATAGACACAAACAGCTGGAGTAGGTTCAAGTCGTGACCCGAAACGTCACCTGTTCCTTTTCTCCAGGGATGCTGTCTGACCCATTGAGTTTCTCCATCTTTATGTGTCCATTATCAATCTGTGTCTCAGTTTGGCAAAATGGTAGCAGAATCGCTGTACCACATACCCTGTGGAGAAATGAGATGTTTGAGAACTAATCTACAAAGTATTTTGCAGCATGAAATTTGAAGAGAAAAAATATTTGGAGATTGAATAATGCTGTGGGCCCCTCTCATTATTGGTACAAATTCAATCTTTGTGTTCAATTGAAGAATGATGAACACTTTCCAACTCAGATTCTCAGCTGTGGAGGTTTACAAGAGAAATCTGATTGTAAATAAATGGTGTGATTTGTTGTGCAAACTGGGATTGTTGTCCACTTGCTACATTTAATGTCTTGGGTTCAAGAAAAGAGCAATGGGCTTCATTGTCCCATTGAGGACAATACTGAGGCAGTGACAATTTTACGCAGGACTAAAGATAGACACAAAAATGTGGAATAACTCAACGGGTCTGGCAGCGTCTCTGGAGAAAAGGAATAGGTGACACAAGCTTTTTGTGCCCATCATCAGCGTAAATAAAGCATCATCTATAGTTCCTTCCTACACATACTTTCTGGGGCCTTTACATGTGTAGCTGTATCTCCCACCTATTTCATTCAGTGACCTACCACAGGGGTTGCTTCATGTTCAGTTACAATAATGGAAAAAAGTTTCTCTTCCCCAGTATTGAATTTGTTCACCTTGATCAATTCAGTACGTTTGAAAGAACAACCTTTCCCAAGTGTTAAAGCATTGTAGCAATGTTACACAATTTTGAGATTTTTAAAATCAAGTCTGCAATTTATCCCATCAGATAAATCATAACAAGTAGTTTAATTTGACACCTAATTCACTTTCATATCTTCAGTATTAAAAAAAGTTATGGCCACCTTCATACTCTGAAATTAGCATCTTGTTCCCTACTGCTTTTCCGTTGACAACGCGAAAGCTGTGATCGAGGACAGTCAAAAGCCTATAACTTTCTTAAAAATTAAGATTGAAACTGAAATAAATATGACATCTTTTGGATGACCAGTTATTATCCAGCGGCTCTCCAGCGGTGCTCCAGCAGCGGCCCGGCTGCGGCGCTCCAAGCGGCAGCTTCTGAAATAAATTGCCTCAGTGGGAAACAAGTAGGGGAAAATGACAAAGACTTAAGACTTTTGCCTTCCACCACAGTGAGGAGGTGCTTGGTGACCTGTGGTGGATGTTAAATTATATTGTGTGTTTTGCATGTTATGACTGCAATAACAAATTAGAATGACAATAGTTATCTAAATACCGAATTGTAGTTAATTACAAAATTCAACTACGAGATCTAAACATCTATCCATTTCTTAAGAAAAGGTTAACATTTTTAAATAGCCTGTGTTCAAATAATATTCACACAAGAATTCACAATATAACATGATTTTTAAATCTCATTGTCATGAATTTATAGGCCAAATGGAAGGTATTTAATGTTTAATTCTTGTAAATTAATGGGTATTTGAATCATCTTGCGAGTGGGTTTTTGTGGAACGCGATCGATTGGAACGTTGTATTTGCGGTGAATTTGAACCCCATATTGGCAGGAAAAACACTGCCGGTTCGTGTGGGGCCAAAATCACATTTTCACCAAGGAAATTCTGATTAAAGTCATCCTAAGAAGCAAGTTTATATGTAAAATAAACGACTTAACTTTTGTTTTGTCCCCTACGTGAGATCCGTCCCATTGTAGGCTTTGACGGCGTTAGAAGTAGCTTTTTATTTTACTCCAGCGATTAAATTGTCCCGCAATTTTTTTTTTAAACTTCCGAGAACGGAAGTCGGAACGATTTTTCTGCTGTAGCTTAACAGCCTGAGGAAGTTCGCCTCCGACAGGCAGGAAAAAACGGCATTTTAATCGCGCCCCCCCCCCTCAAAGGCGCTAAAATTGTGCACACGGCCAATGGCAGAACTGCAGCGCTGCTGAAGGTAAGTATTGTAACATCGCTAAACATTGTACCCCCCATCACACTATTTTTTTGGTGTGTCATTGTACCCATATGAGAAAGACCTGTGATAATAATCAATAATCTACTTTCCCTTTAGCAGTTACCACTTGATTGTAGAAAAAAAAACAATGCGGTGTTTTGAAAGACAAACATTACCAAGGAGGCACAATGCTAAGGATTTAGAGTGAAATTAAAATGCAGGTCATGATTTTCACTGTCATAGAAATAAATATAATAATGTAAATCAAATTGTATATATCTTGATGGTTTTCAGCTCTGTATTAATAGCAATTTAATTGAATTTACAGTAGACTCCCTTATCGTTCTATGGGCTTCAGTTAAGAGGATATGTGAGGCGACAAATGTGATTGGAAACTCTTTGATGGCATTGGATTCTAGATCAATCATTATTTTGAATCTCCCTGATATATAAAATCTGCACATTGTCTTTCACTCACAAGCCATTTCTAATATTTTATTTATGAAGTCAATTCAAATGACTTTGCAACCCTCTCTACTACCAGAGATCAAAAGCATTTTTAAAATCTTCTCCTCAACTTGTAGTTGTCACCCTTTAATCCTACTTGGCGCGTATTAAAATATTTATGCGTTTTTTGTCACACAATGAAAAGTTTGCCTTTGATTTCCAAAGTTCACAAAATGTAGTTGTCTCTGATGTTTTCATCCTGCTGTAAGGGTATGTATGTGCGTCATATAGACCAGGAAACATTGAGTTATTCACTTTCAGTAGCAAGTACAGCTGTATCTAAACTTCATCAGAGGTCTAAGCACCAACCTTGCTATTGCTAGTTCATGAGATGAGGACACTGCTGATAAGGTCAGCAGTTATTGTCTGTCCACCGTCACCCATTTGAGACAAGAGAAAAGAAGAGTTTAGTTTAGGAAGGAATTACAGATGCTGGTTTAAACCGAAGATCAACACAAAAAGCTCGACGGATCAGACAGCATCTCTGGAGAAAAGGAATAGGAGACATTTCGGGTGAAGACCATTCATCATACTGAGAGTCAGGGAAAGGGAGATGAGAGATATAGATATACATGGTGATGTAGAGAGATATAGAGCAAATTAATGAAAGGTATGCATATATAGAGCAAGATATAGAAAAATATATAGAGCAAATGAATTAAAGATATTTTAAATATATATATAGGATAATATATGGGACATGGCACAGTAAGACAACAGAAATTTAGCTGAGGCCAACAAAGTTCTCATACTTGACCTACTGCATTTGGTGCATCCGATGTGGCCTCCTTTGCATTTGCGAGATCAAGCATAGACTAGGCAATCATTTCAATAGACAATAGACAATAGGTGCAGGAGTAGGCCATTCGGCCCTTCGAGCCAACACCGCCATTCAATGTGATCATGGCTGATCATCCCCAATCAGTACCCCGTTTCTGCCTTCTCCCTATATCCCCTGACTCCGCTATATTTAAGAGCCCTATCTAGCTCTCTCTTGAAAGTATCCAGAGAACTGGCCTCCACCACCCTCCGAGGCAGAGAATTCCACGCTCACAACACTCTGTGAGAGAAAGTGTTTCCTCATCTTGTTCTATATGGCTTACTGCTTATTCTTAAACTGTGGTCCCTGGTTCTGGACTCCGCCAATCGAACACTTGCTCCGTCCGCCAAGGCCTGCTGGATCTTTTGGGTTGTTAACACTTTTAACTCCCCTCCCGTCCAAATACTCCAAAGAGGTAGAGGGTAGCTCAGGGCCGCTCTATAGTTGTTTATAGGATGGTTCAGTTGGCTGCTGACCGCTGGAGAGAAACTGGTCCTCCAGGCGGCACTTCAAGTTCCGCTGACACTGCCTTTCTAGTACTTTTCTTGACTCCATCTACACCTCGTGCTCTCTCACCAGCATTATCAATGACGAGTCTTACCCCTACCATTCCCTCTTCTCACCTCTCCCATCAGGCAAGAAATACAGAAGTGTGAAAACGCTCACCTCCAGATTCAGGGACAGGTTTCTTTCCCAGCTGTCATCAGGCAACTGAACTATCCTATCAACAACTACAGAGCAGTCCTGAGCCATCCTCTACATTTTTGGAGACCCTCAGACATTATTTAATCGCACTTCACTGGACTTTATCTTGTCCCTTCATCACGTATCTGTATGCTGTGAATGGCTCGATTGTAATCACGTTTAGTCTTACTGCTAACCGGACAGCATACAAAAAAAAATTACTTCTCACTGTCCCTCGCTACATAAGAGAATAAACTAAACTAAATTAAACTGAACCTTTATTCCTGGAGAGTAAAATCCACCTGCCTGCGATGCACCTGTTCATATTAAATAGTGGTGGTCTGAGTATTAGAAGAAACTCAAATAACAATACAGCCTGTGCAGAAAACGCAAAAGAAAAACAGAAAGTACTGACAACATTCAGCAGGTCAGGCAGCGGCTGTGGGGAAAAACCAGAGCCAACATTCAAGCTTGATCACCCATGACCAGAGCTAATCAAGAAGCAAGAATATTGGAAGAAAATACAAAGGCATAGAGGAACTCAAAGGGTCAGGCAGCATTTGTGAAAGGAATGGACAGGTGACGTTTTGGATTAGGACTTCAGACTGATTGTAGAAGGGGGAAGAAAGCTGTAGAAGCGAGCTGGGGGTAGGACAAAGCCTGGCGACTTACAGTGGAAACAAGGAACTGCAGATACTGGTTTACAATAAAAAGACAAAGTGCTGGTGTAACTCAGCGGGTCAGGCAGCAAGTCTGGAGAACATGGACCGGAGAGGGTTACACAAAAAGCTGGAGAAACTCAGCGGGTGCAGCAGCATCTAAGGAGTGAAGGAGATAGGCGACGTTTCGGGTCGAGACCCTTCTTCAGACTGGAGAAGGGTCTCGACCTGAAACGTCGCCTATCTCCTTCGCTCCTTAGATGCTGCTGCACCCGCTGAGTTTCTCCAGCTTTTTGTGTAACCCTTGATTCTCCAGTATCTGCAGTTCCTTCTTTAACACATGGACAGGAGAGGTTTTGGGTCTCACACCTCTTTCTCTATCTCTGTCCTTTGTCCCACCATCTGCTTTTCACAAACGCCCCCTTGACTGTGTTCACCTAATACCTGCCACTCATTGTCCTGCCCTTCCTCCTCTCTTCCAGCTTTCTTCCCCCGCTACAGTTTGAAGAAGGGTCCCGACCCAAAACGTCACGAGACATGTTCTCCAGGGATACTGCCTGACTAGCTGAATTACTCCAACACTTGGTGCCTTTTTTATTCGACAGGTGGTGGGGTTTTAATGGCAGATGAATAGAATATGTGGCAAAGGGTTGAGGTGAAAAGGGGAGTATTGGAGGAATTGGCTTGCAGCTGCACGGATTGCTTGCCTCTTGGACGGGGCTTGAATGATTGGGTTCGAAGCCAGTTTAGGGCAGGTTAAAATGCTTCCCAGAATGGTGTTGTTTAATGACACTCTCAGATAAGAACAGTAATTAGAGGCAACACAGCAGCGGATATAAACAAGATCAAACAAAAGAAAGATGCCCTGCTGTGCAGTTGATTAATGTGCCAGTATAAGCAAGTCCCACAGAGCAACTGAATAGATTGGAGTAAGTGATTTCAAACCAGCAACTCTATGCTGTGTTCAATATTAATGTGGCTGCCCCCCCTTTCAAAATTTGTGCATTCACTGTGCTCATTCTTTCAGTGATGTTTCTCAACTGTGAAAAATATTACACGTTGGAGGCATTATAAGGCTGTAATACAAAATAAGTTGATTTTAATAGAGAAAAAGGCAGAGTAGATTGCAATTTCACTGCTTGAGGTTTCTGTGAAACCTTATCATGATTTTCATAGCATCGGGGTACTTTGAAACTTATAAAAGGCTCAAAGATTGCAGCTGCTGAAAATCTGAACCAAAGGCAGGCGCATTAGCATCTGAAAAGATACAATCTGGGTATTCACAAAGATAGACACAAAGTGCTGGAATAATTCAGCGGGTCAGATATCATTTCTAGAAGATAGACACAAAAAGCTGGAATAACTCAGCGGGACAGGCAGCATCTCTGGAGAGAAGGAATGGGTGATGTTTCAGGTCGAGACCCTTCTCAACCACCATCTGCAGTTTCTTCCGAAGCATTTCTAGAGGAAAAGGATGTGTGACATATTGAGGTGGGACCCTCCAGGTCAAAGTAATACATCGGTCGTGGGCTATCAACTGAACGTATTCTTGGTGGATGAAGTGATGACAAGTTTGGATGCACTACATCCTTTGCCCACCATTGACCCTGAACCTGGGTCAGAGGGCATTTCCCATTCACTGCAAGTTACTTGCTAGATTCCTGTTGTTGAAAGGAAACATCAGACCCTGGTGATGCACACAAGTTGATTTCAGCATTATTACCACGTCAAACCCTTTGCAGTAACAGGGATTGAAAGAAGGTAAAAACAAAGACCAAGAAGACCATTGGATGTCTGAGTTGAGTTGAGTTGAGTTGAGTTTACTTTAGAGATACAACCTGGAAACAGACCCTTCGGCCCACCGAGTCCGTGCCGACCAGCAATCTCTGCCCACTAACATGAGTTATCACACTTGGGATAATTTACCATTATATGCCAAGCCAATTAACCTACAGGCATGTACGTCTTTGGAGTGTGGGAGGAAACTGGAGATCCTGGTGAAAACCCATGCAGGTCATGGGAAGAATGTATAAACTCCGTACAGACAACACGTGTAGTCAGGATTGAACCCGGGTCTCTGGCGCTGTAAGACACCTGCACCACGTTGAGTTGAGTGAGGGGGAAGACCACTGAATGGGTCATCTTCTACCAGCTGTAGCTTAGAGTGTTGCTGTGGCTCTAACGACATGGGAAGATCATCTGGTAGGATTTGATGTCAGCCACGAAAGATGACATTCAGTCAGATGACCGAAAAAAACTTGGTCTAAAAGGTCGGTTTTTCAGAAGAAAGAGGAAAATGGCTGGAAAGCTTTCAGAAATAATTATTTCAGATGGACTGAGAAACTGAAATTGTGGTTATCAAGGTAGAGCAATTTGATTCAGCATTGATCAAGAGACGAAAACTAGAAGTACGCAAAAATGAAGGTTTTAGGGCTGGAGAAGGTAAATATTTATTGTTCTTTTATGCAATGCATTCTTAATAAGCAGAGTGTTATATATTGTAAGAGTAGCTAGAAAAAATATATTGTTACGAGTGATGATAAGATTTGCATTTGTTACAGTGCATTTGTATATCCTGTGTATAGATTAACTTAGCACATAGCATGAAGCTGGAAGAATAAATATATTGTTGAACTGCAGATCTTTGTCTGGAAGTCTAATTAACAAACAGTGCCCTGGCAGCAAATAAAGGCTTAACATAGGGATTGAAAGGAGAGAAATTCCAAGATGTGTAACTAACTCCTATCTCCGTGTTGGCAATGATGCACTACCTAGCCAGTTGCCAGGACTTGAACTATAGAGAGAGGTTGGGCAAGCTTTATTTCTTGGAGCTTTAGAGGATGAGGAGTAGGCTTCTGTACAACACTGCCTTTCTGTTCTCTGATCCGTGGGTAAAAGAACCCTGCATCTTTTAGTCATAGAGAGTCATAGAATCTTACAGCATGGAATCTGGCCCTTCAGACCAATTTTCCCATACCGACCAACATGTCCCATCCACACTGGTCTCACATGTCTGCGTTTGGCCCATATAACTCAACCTGCCCTTTCCCTGTACCTATCTAAATAGAGAGTGGTGAGTCTCTGGAACTCTCTGCCACAGAGGGTAGTTGAGGCCAGTTCATTGGCTATATTTAAGAGTGAGTTGGATGTGGCCCTTGTGGCTAAGGGGATCAGAGGGTATGGAGAGAAGGCAGGTACGGGATACTGAGTTGGATGATCAGCCATGATCATATTGAATGGCGGTGCAGGCTTGAAGGGCTGAATGGCCTACTCCTGCACCTTCCCTCTATGTATCTAAATGTTTCTTAAACGTTGCAATTGTTCCTGCCGCAACTACCTCTTCCGGGAGCTCATTCAATACACCCATCACCCTCTATCTTCACATTATTGCGTAAATTTGGGAAATTATCCTTCAGTTCAGCTATTTCCAGTGTGATGTTTATGAAAGTACATAATAGTTAGAAGTGGTCACCATAAGAGCAGTCAGAACAAACCTGTTCATCTGAACTGATCTCAAGCAAAACAATTATTTGGAAGGATTTTATCAGGAAACCCTTAACATTAATTTTCCAAAGCAAAGTGCCAGTCAGTGGTAGACAATACCCCATGACTACATTTCCTATTTTGTCTTGATTGATGCTAATATTCTAGGTAACTATTAGCCACAAATAAAATCCATCCCAGTTAAAGTAGCCTTGCATTTTGTACAGTGCCTATTGAAGGTAAGGCTTTAAAGAGTGTGCCTGTGCACAGATGTTCAGTTTTAGCATAAACTAGAATAAGTGGGACACGTTGGGTCCCTGTCACACGGGGCGCCTGGTCCCCCAACGCAACCCATTCCTCAATGCAATATTCCACCACTCACCCGTTCCCCCAATGCAACCCGTCCCCCCAACTCAATATTGCACCACTCACACATAGCCCCGACCTGTGCAGTCATGCCTCATTTCCCTTCATCCCCAGCACTCCCTCCCCTCCCCCTCCCCTTCACCTCCCTCTTCTTTCCCCTCTTCCTCCCCTCCCCAGTCCCTCCCTCACCTCTCCCTCCTTCTCTTTTCCCCTACCCTCAGTCGCTCCCTCCCCTTCCCTACCCCCCTCCTATATCTCTATTCCCCACTCCTCACCTCCCCCTATCCCCCAACTATCCCTCCTGACCTCCCCCACTGCCATCCTCTCCCTCTATTCCCCACTCCCTACCTCCCCCACTCCCCCATCTATTTCCCCTCCTCTTACACTCTCCTTCCCTCCCCCACTCTCCCCCTCTCCCTCCCTACCCCTTCCGCTCTCTCAATCCCACCAATTCTCCCTCTTCACCTCCCAAGGATCTTTCCCCTCTCTCCCTCCCCTTCATTGTTAGCTGTGGTTTAGATCATGTTGACTTGACGATTGGACCTTCTTCTTCTTCTTCTTCTTGCGTATAAGTCAGTTACACAGTTTGATTCAGGCGTCGCAGCCAGTTCACTGTGTCAGGATTGGGGTTGGTCAGGTCGATGGTAGTGGTATCTGGTGGGCTGAGGGTGGGACAGTCGTGGATTACATGGTGTGCGGTCTGGTCGGGGGTGTCCACAAGTACAGGCTGCTGATGGGCGCAGTCCCCAACGTTTCATGTTATGATTGAAACGCCCAACACCAGTTCGCAGACGATTCAGTGTAACCCACTCTCTGCGGACCAGTTCTGCACCAGGTGGCAACAGTGTGTTTGGGTAGACGGTCATTTGGGCGGGATGTTGGGTGTCCTGCCAGCAGGCTCTCCATGCTCTTAGCATGTTGAAATCGGAGCTACGAAGAGATGCAGCATGACGAGAGAAGGGGCGCCGGGAGGGTAGGCTCAAGTTGTCGACCTCCCCGTGGTGAGCCCTGGTAACTGATCTATCAGGCGAACGACAACAACCAGAGTCAGCAGCAACGATTGGACCAGTTTTCATCATGTGTGTGAGTTACTCAAACTCCGTGCAAACTGCTTGGCCAACCTGCAACCCGACCCTCTCTCCCTCCCTCTGCCCACTCTGGCTCAGCCACCGCTCGGCCCGTCCCCGTCCTGTCCGACCGCCCGCTGCTGCTGTTCGGCCCATCCCCACCCTGCCCACCCGCCTACCTGCCTGCCTGCTCGCTGCCGCTGCCTGGCAGGGCCACGGGGGGGATGGAGTAAGTGTTCGTTATGGTGGGCACCACCAGTTTCAATGAGCTGATCTCCGAGAAGGCCGTGAGGGTGAGCTAACGCAATGGCGGCGGCGACATGAGGAGACGGACCCGGGGGGACGGGTAGACGGGACGGTCATTGCTGCAGAAGGCGGGCAGGAGAGAGGGGTGAGTGATGAAGGAGAGAGAGACAGGACCAGGGCCACCACTGGGCCCCCATTGGACCTCCACTGAACCTCCACTGAACCCCCTGCCCACCGCGGCCCTGCGTACGCGTGATAGACAAGTTACTGTGAGGAGGGGAGAGAGGATTTTGTGCGTGAGGCGGGACAGGCCACCGCCGGTGGGGCAGGAAGGGGCGTCACCGTCACAGCCATGGCATTGACTTACAGGAAAAGAAACCAATCTGAGTGGCGCTGACTGAAGAAATCTGCGCATGCGCGGTTTTAAAATTTTTTAAACCTCGATAACTTTTACAACATAGCACCACTCCGAACGAAACTTGTTGCACCCACAGCACAGGAGAACGGTGAGTAACCTGGCGAAAAAATTGTACCGCTATTGCATAACCGTTTTTGCGCGAATGAAAAAACCCCGCAAACTGGAGGATCACAAGATCAGAGTTTTAGTTATGTATAGATAGCAAAATGAATAAAATGCAAATTATCAGACATCTTACTTGAACTTCACTCTCCAGCGAATCATGGCCATTCAGTCATTATGAATCTCAATTTACAAGCAATAGGTTTTCACTCAAGTCCTACAAATTTCAACCAAGAAACAATAACAAGACAGGAAGTAGTGATTTTTTTTTTTTAGTATATTTGTCAGTCATAGGTTAGTCAAACTGGATGCAGGTAGGGACCAAAATGGATGGGATCTGTTGAACAGAGTTGTTGCAAAGAGAAACCAGAATGAATTGCACTCTGTGCTGTGAATTTTCAACATCTTAGCTCTCAGTTAGGTAATAATTGTGCGTAGAAAATCAAAAAGTTATTGTTTGTTTATTCACAACAATAAACTCTTTGGTGAAAATTGAAGAAACTATATATTCTGCATGTTTTCTTTTGATGTCCTCTGTGTTTTTGTTTTGAAGAAAATGTGCTATTGAACTCAACATTACAAGTGAGGAGAGTCTTTCTCTGGGAAGCACTTACATTTCTTCATTTCCCATGCGTGACATAGAAGGATAAATGGATGGACACCCGTTGATCCAAGACTTCCCTTTCCAGTCATCTACACAGATCTATTCCTCAGCTACAAGTGAACCCCCTGCTATTGTGAGACTGGAAATGGATCACTTGAACCAATCTAACCAGGACAAAACAGCTTTTGTGCACAATATTTGTTTAAAAGCATGCATAAGAGAGTCTGTTTTAGGAAAAACAAGCTGCATATTAATTTTAGTGGTGATGGTATTTAAAAATAATGAACATAATTCAGAAATACTTTACTGGTTGTAAAGTGCTCTGGGAAGTTCTCCGATTGTCAGAGTCCACTTTTTTCTTTAACAAGGAGTATAGGACTTCCAATGGTAATATTTAAGTGACCTGAATTATCCTTCATGGCCTCACCCTTCCCTCTCTCTCTTAAACTCCTCTAATCTTAATGTGTCAATGTTTCTCCCAACCTTAACCTATGCCATTCCTTTTACCATAAAATTGAGGTCCATAACGTCACAAGTCCGGACCTTAAATGTTGGAATTCCCAGGATATCCAGCTAAAACTTTTCATCTCTTACTGTTTCTATCTTTATTTAATTCTTCCTTGAAGCATCCCCTTCACCAAGCTTATATTCAGGCCTCCTAAAATCTCTTTCTGATGGTTTTTTTTGTCTGATTATCCTCTCAGGTCATTAAACTGGAATGGATTTTATTCGTACTTAATGGTTACTTAGAATATTAGCATCAATAAAGATAAACTGGAAAATGTTGTTATGTCTGCATAGTCTACATAGTCTACATTGGTGCTGCATAAACAGAATTGCTATTGTCATTAAATAAAAATTAGTCCTTTGATCTAAGTAAGTCCTTAGATTTCTACCAGATCTACACCAAATTTAGGCCAAGGAAAGCAATGGAATATGAATAACATATCGGACAACTTGGGAGGTCCTGAATTCATGAAGGGTGCTAAATAAATGAAAGTTGTTTTCATTATATCTGGTCTCCATAAAATAAGCCCACAGCTCCCTCTGATGGTGAAAATTAGTTCTCTATGGAAGATTTACAGAAAAATTAACTTGCTCGAGTTCCCCATAGCCTACAAAAGGTGTTACTGCAGAAGCTTCTTCAACAAGAAATGTGGAAAACCGTTCAATTTAGTTTTGGTTCTTATGAACACAATGTTCACTTTTTCCCTCACTCTGCAGCGAGGGATAATGCCTGATCTTGCTTTATCCATGTGAAAGTTGTAGGTATCATCCATCTATACATAAAGTCTTCATGGTAAGTTGCCTCGGGAAATAACAATCTCAGCCAGCTTCTTCGAGAGAGGCTACTCAATAATGAAAAAAAGCTATTGGATGACTTCAATCCACCAAGTGTCAACTGAGGAAATGATGTGGAGCCAATGTTGATAAAAGCATTCAAGGTATTATCCAAATTATCCATATAATCCATGGTATTATCTGATCATCCAAACAACATTTTACATCATTCTCTGAGTTTACAAAAAGCCAAAGGAAATGGTGAGCATCTGCCAATAACTGGACGATTTATGGAAAATTATAAATTATTGAGGGACCTCGGATTATAGGTTTTTAGTGCCCTGAAACTGGTGTCACCTGTAGATGGAATGATGGAGTAGTTTGGCAAGCTAATCTTCATTAATTAGGGTACTGTGTTGGGAAGTTGAGATGTTATGTTGCAGTTGCACTAGACGTTAATGAGGCCATGTTTGGTGTGTTGTGTTCAGTTTTGGTCACCCTGCTGAAAGAAAGACGCCATTAACCTGGAAAGAGTGCAAAAATAGATTTTCCAGAATGTTGCCAGCACTTGCGTGTTTGAGTTATAGGGAGAGTTTGGGAAGGCTAGAGTTTTATTCCTTGGAGGTCAGGAGACTGAGCAGCAATCCTACAGAAGGTCTATAAAATCATGAGGGCATAGATAGTGTGAGAGCATGGTTGGGGAATTAAGAACTAGACAACACAGGGTTAATGAGGGTGGGAGAATGATTTCTTAGGAAGCCGAGGGGTAACTTTTTTACACAGCGGGTGGTATGCATTTGGATATAGAAACATATAAATTGAAAATAGATGCAGGAGTAGGCCATTCGGCTCTACGAGCCAGCACTGCAATGCAATATGATCATGGCTGATCATCCAAAATCAGTACCCCGTTCTGGCTTTTACCTCATATCCCTTGATTCCCTCAGCCCTAAGAGCTAAATCTAACTCTCTCTTGAAAACTGCAGGTACAATAATAACATTTAAAAGACATTTGGACAGGCACTTGGATTGGAAAGGCTTAGAGGGATATGGATTAAATGTGGGAAAATTAGATTAGGTAGGCATGTTGGTCAACATGGATGATTTTGGTTGAAGGGCCTGTTTCCATGTTGTACGACCAGTGATCACCCCATGCACTAACACTATCCTACACACACTAGGGACAATTTACCATTTTACCAAGGCAATTAAGCCACAATCCTGTATGGCTTTGGAGTGTGGGTGGAACCCGGAGAAAACCCATTCAGTCAAAGGGAGAATGTACAAACTCTGTACAGATAACACACATACTCAGGATCCAAACAAGGTCTCTGGCGCTATAAGGCATCAACTCTACATCTGTGCCACCCTTCAAGCCTGATATGGCAACCGCTCTGCTCTTGATCATCTAAACCTGTAGAAAGATCTGAATACGGGGCTTCCCGTGGCGCTATGGAGGGCTAGAGAGCAACGCCAGCCAGCTCCTTGGAAAAAACGTAGAAAAATCAGGGAGAAAGTGACCTACCTGCTGCCTGCTGCTTCTGTACCGATTGCTGTGAGTGACGTCATCAGGCGCGCGACTTACTATGTATACACAGCGCAGCCCCCCCACGGATAAACCGAAAAGTCGTGTTACTAGGCAGAAACCGGGTGAACAAGAAAAAGGTCCGATTGAAGCCTCGGGCTCAGGTAGGACGCTATACCAAGAAGATGTGTCGAAAAAAACGCTGAAAAAATCGGAAGATGAAGATCTTAAAACTTTTATTGCAAGTGAAATTGTTGGCTTAAAGGAGAAACTAAAGGGTGAACTTGCAAAAACAAACAAAGAATTGAAGATGAATTTTGGGGAAGAAATAAAAAAAATCAAGGAGGAAATGATAAAATTAAAGCTTGAAATTAATATCACGGCTATGAATACATCGGATAAACCGAAGAAAGAAATTGCAGAAATAATGACTGAACAAGTTGCAAGTATGACAAACGAGACAAATGTTAAAATCAGAAAAGTGACAACTGATCTTGAAGAAAGGCTGAATCCCGTGGAGGTAGCACTGAATCAACAGACGTCAGCCATAAAGGACCTTGAAGAACTAGCCGAAACAAGTGCTCAGACTATGGCAAAACCTATCACAGAAAACCAACGCCTAACTGAACTACTGGGCAAAATAACGGAGAAATGTACTGAATTGGAAGGTCGCCAGAGAAGACAGAACCTAAGAATTGCGGGTATTCCAGAAGGGAAAGAGGCGGATCAAGATCCCCGAGAATTTACTGCTAATTTACTGCAAAAAGTTTTATCTCTGGATCAAAAGCCTTTACTTGCTCGAGCACACAGAGTGATGAGACACCAGACAAGACAAGGTGCTCCCCCAAGACAAATTATAATAAAAATTCAGTACAACTATGTCCTGGAGGAGATAATGCAAAAACTTACAACAAACAGAAATCTTACATTTGATGGAAATGGGATCAGTATCTATCGAGACTACCCAGTAGAGGTCTCCAGGAAAAGAAAAACCTTTAATGAGACCAAAAGAATCTTGAGGGAAGTGAAGAACCTGAAATATGGTCTGAGGTATCCAGCTACCCTAAGAGTCACCTACAATCAGAATGAACGCTTTTTCACCAACCCTGTGGAGGCACTGGACTTTGCCCAGAAGATTAAGGCTCGAGAGGAAGCTTGAATAATACTTTTAAAACTGAACTTCATCACTGAATAAACTGACTTTGCAGGACTGGATGGAACTAAAGTCATGTCTAAGGACGCTGGAGAAAGATGTGGATCAGAAACTCTCCCATGGATACTAATAATTAGTATAACTGCACTACTAATACAAATAACTAATAAATACTAAAACTATAGCGTGGTATTTTTACAAATCAGAGCAAATAATTATCACTAATGACTAATACTTACTTATAATTGAATGTTTAGAGTCAAATATGGAGTTTGATTTCATTTGCCCTCCTTGGAAACCCTTTTTTCTTTTTTTGATTAATTTTTATTCTTATTTTTCTTTCTTCCTTTTTTTCCCGTTTTTTTATTATATTCTTAAATAAGTTTTAAATATATGTATCCTCACATTCCTGATTATTGGAACCCGAATATTTTAAAATCCAATACCCCCGGTAAAATACTGCTATGGAAGAAAAATTTCAAGAAACTAGGGAGCTGGTTAAGTTGGTAACATCAACTATGGAAGTCGGTGGATGGTTAGCCATGCTAGTATGGCTAGCACTAACTACACTAATACAAGATGTAGTTTTTTCCTTTTTTGTGCGCATTATTAATTTCTTAATCTATCCTCTTTTTTCTTCTATTAAAACCTATCGTTATTATTTTCAGTTTGAATGGAGTTACAAATTGGATCAAAGGAGATATACACGTGAGAAACATTCAAGGGTGTTAAAATTCGTCTATTCGGAGTTCGGGTGTAAGGTCGGGTCTGTCGAACTGAACCATTGGCTCTATTATAAACCTCCATAGACAAAAGATGCAAGATTTAATAATGAATACGGGGAATGAAGGAATAACGTTTTGTAGCTGGAATGTTAAAGGTATTAATGAACCAATTAAGAGAGGTAAAGTACTAGCACATTTAAAAGCAATTAAAGCTGATGTAATTTTTATTCAAGAAACACACTTAAAAAAAGATGCCAAGCATAGGTTGAAAGCTAAATGGATAGATAAAACGTATCATTCTTCTTTTACACACAAATCCAGAGGCGTAGCAATATTATTTCGTAAAGGCACTTTATTTAAACATACATCAACTATAACTGACAGTGATGGTAGATACATTATTGTAATAGGAGAAGTAAATGCACCAAAAATTATTTTTGTTAATGTTTATGGACCAAACTTTGATAGTCCACTGTTCTTTAAGAAAATGTTTAATACATCCCGGAAATAGCACAACATAACTTAATAATTGGAGGAGATTTAAATTGTACACTAGACTCTTCTTTAGATAGATCCACAAGGCAAAGGAAAACCAAATCCCATTCCAGCGACTTATTAAATGCATACATGGATACTAGTAATATTAAAGATGTTTGGAGAGTAGAAAATCCAACTGGATGAGAATATTAATTTTATTCACCTGTACATGAAACCTATTCAAGAATAGATTATTTTTTGGTAGACTCTAAACTCATATCACTTGCTTATAATTCAAAATCCCATAATATTACAATCTCAGATCACGCACCTTTAACACTTATGATTAAAATAAATGGTAAAATGGAAAAACAGGGACAATGGAGATTTAATCCACAAATTTTAAAAGACAAAGTAACTCAGGAATATATTATAGAACAGATCAAGATTTTCTTTGAAATAAATGATAAACCGGAAATATCTTCTTCCCTATTATGGGAAACTTTTAAAGCATATGCCCGTGGAATTATGATTTCTTCTCAAGCATTTTATAATAAAGAGAATCGGAGGGAACAACAGGAATTGGAAAAGGAGATTAAACAATTAGACACCGAGAATGCTGCTAATCCATCCATAACAAAACATAACAAAATTGCTGCACTGAAATATAAATTAAATAAAATATATTCAGATCAAGTTGTAAAACTCTATCAATACACTAAACAATTACAATTTGAATTTGGAGATAAACCTCAAAAATTATTGGCTCGTCAATTATGGAAAATGGAGGGAGAAAAAATAATCCATAGGATTAAATCATACAATGGCGAACCATTAGTACAACCCAAAGATATTAATGAGAGATTTTTGTAATATTATAAAACTTTATATTCAGCTGAAACTACAGAAAATAGGATAGGAATAGAAGCATTTAAAAAAAATGTAATCTGATTGGGTTGGATTCACAAAATAGAGAATCACTAAATGCTGAAATATCAGTAAAAGAAATCAAAGAATCTATCAGATCATTAAAAAATGGTAAAACACGCGGACCAGATGGAATTGGTTCGGAATTTTATAAAACATTTTATGATCTGATTGCACCACGTTTGAAGATACTCTATGAATAAATCTATACCCACCAGAAACTACCGGAAACTTTATATTATAACACTTATACCAAAAATAGACAAAGATCTGGATGACCCAGGATCATATAGAGCTATAGCTCTTTTAAATACTGATCAAAAGATACTAACCAAAATATTAGCACAAAGACTAAGCATAGTTATTAATAAATTCATTCACCCGGATTACACTAATCCAACAGCCAGAATATTAACAAATCAAATGCTATCAACTAAATTTAATTTATTCCGAGGCTGCAGACAAGATTGTCCTTATCCCCGCTATTGTTTGCACTTGCAATAGAACCATTAGCTCAACGTGTGAGATTACATCCTGAAATATATGGGTATGACACCAGAGATACTGAAAACAAAATCTCCTTATATGCGGATGATGTATTACTTTATATTACAAAGCCGGAAATTAGTATTCCAAATTTACTAAAATTAATAACTGAATTTGGATTATTTTCAGGATTTAGTATTAATTGGAATAAATGTGAACTTATGTCAATAATGGTAAATAACTTACATATACTACAACAATTTCTTTTTAAGATAGCAAACGAAAAAATCAAATATCTTGGAATTTATGTAACAAAAATATTTGATTCTTTATTTAAATCCAATTTTCCACTTTTATTGAATAAGTTAAATAAGAATATTTTATATTGGAAAACATTACCTATTTCAATGCTAGGTAGAATTAATGCAATAAAAATGATTTTTCTCCCGCAATTACTATATCTCTTCCAATTGATTCCGATATATCTTCCTAAAAATTTCTTTAAGAAGCTTGATTCTATAGTCACCAACTTTATCTGGGATTATAAGAGCCATAGAATAAATAAAAAACATTTATGTAAGTCAAAAATAAATGGAGTTCTAGCATTGCCAAACTTTATGTTTTATTACTTGGCAGTTAATATTAAAAATATGAATTTTTGGTTAGTTGAGATAAACAACCAATCTGATTAAAAATGGAAAAAGAAGATTGTTCGCCTTTTGAAATTAGTTTGATTTTATTCACTAATATTAAACTAGGTAAAAAAATCTATAGTGAAAATCCTATAATAGAAAGTGGGATACGTATCTGGAAACAAATAAAGAAAACATTAAAACTGAAATGTATACCACTAGCCCTTACCATTGTAAATAACGTTACATTTAATCCTTCAATCATGGACAAAGGTTTTTTACAATGTTAAAACTATGGAATTAATAAGATGGGCGATCTCTATAGGGAAAACTCCTTCATGTTATTTCAAGAATTACAACAAATTTATGAATTTCATTCAAAAGATTACTTTAAATATTTACAAATTAGAGACTATGTAAAAGCAAACACAAGAAATCAGAAATAGAAAAACAGAAATTTTAGATGAATGTCTAAATATATACCCGAACACAGAAAAATTGATATCATATATTTATAACATTTTATTGGAAAACAATATTCCAATGACAGAAATATATAGGCAATCATGGGAAAATGAATTAGGTCAAATAATCAGACCAGAAGTATGGGATGAAAGTTTACAACATATACACCACTCTTCATTAAATGCTAGACACTCTCTTATACAATTTAAAATATTACATAGATTACATTATTCAAAATCCAAATTACATAGTATTTTTTCAAATGTATCTGCCATATGTGATAAATGCCAGCACATAGAAGCTAATTTAACACACTCATTTACAAATTGTATAAAAATTACTAAATTTTGGACAGAAATATTCAAGATAATTTCGAACGTTTCTAATATGAATCTGATCCCTGACTCAAAATTAATAATATTGGGAATATTAGAAACAGATCATCTAATAACAATGAATCAAATAATTTTTTATTGATTATAGTTTAATAATTGGGAAACAATTATTATTGAAATTCTGGAAAGGTCCTACATCCCCCACAACCAAAATGTCGATTACAGGAATGTCGGAGACACTTCATCTGGAAAGATTAAGGCTTGTCCTACTGGACAAGTTGGATCTTTTCAGAGGGATATGGTCTCCATTTATTGAATATTTAAAGGGTCAAAATGGCTCGGTGCGAGAGCCTGACTGAAGCCTGAATAAAGGAATGGATGAAGAATCATATATAACAAATCATGGATATATCTCCAATGATGGATAACCTGTTTAACACTCCACTCATTTTTTTTTTTTGATTTTCTATTTTTACTTTATTTTTCTCTATTTTTTCCTGTCTGCAATAAAAAAAATGAATAGAAATACAAATAAGACAGAATTGTTAATATTAATAATATTACGAATATTTGTGACAAGTATATTCTTTTAATATGTACTTACGTCTAATAAAAATATTTAACACAAAAAAAAGAAAGATCTGAATACGTCCCAGTCCATCACAGATTTGTCATGTTTTATAACCTCATGTTAAATCACAGGTACAGGTCGGCAAGGCGCAAGTTTAAGTATAAAAATCTATCTTCAGAATAGATATCAGTACATTGTTCTTTGCTCAAGAAACTGATTTAAAAAAGAATAGATTCCAGACAGAGTGAAGGAAAAAATGTTACAAATGATTTAAGAAGCAATTTTGTTTCGGAGTCACGCGACGAACGGGAGTTCAAGACATTCCAGCTACAATTTGAAAGTCAGGCCGACAGATAAGTGTTTTACCGTGGCCGTGTGTATTTTCTCTGTGGTCTACTTTGTGTTCCAGAAAGAATGAGCAAGACCAGAGGAAAGAAATCTGTAGCTCGCCCCCGTTCGTCTCCCGTTGAGGAGCGTTCTTTGGAGGGGGGCGAGAGGCGGCAGGATTGACTACCGAGCCAAGCCCAGCACCCGCTAGTGCAGCCTGAGCAGCGGGCTGGAGGTACCTGCAGCCAGAACCGGGCGGTAGTATCCGACGATTCGGATACTACCGCCCGGATTCGGATGAAAATGCCTCACCGCTTGAGAGCGGCAAAGGCAGCCGCCTAAGCCAAATGGAACGGCTTATGGAGCAATTGCTCCAGCGAGATCTGCTGAGAGAGCAGCCGCAGACTCGCTAAGGGAGCTCAGGCACTCCCGCAATGCCCTTTTTGGCACTGGCCATTGCTTCACCTTCTATTGAAGGCAGCATTGGCGACCAGGTCTGGGCTGGTCAAGAAGAGGGGTCGCTGGCTGAAGATGTCCGGAGTACGCAGGGTGTACAGGATCAGGAAGAGCTGCTGGGTGCGGTCAACCGCTATGTGGCCACTCCACGAGCGGGTCGGCCTTTAGAGCCGAAACTTGCAGCCAGCATTGACCACCTGTCCTCAAAACCCCTACAAGAATGGGTGGTCAATGAGGCTCCTGAATTATATTCAGCCCCAGAAAATTGTACATCACTGAATGTACCAGCTGTAAACAGCCAAATTTGGGGATATTTGGGGCAGAATATCAGGAACCTGGAGTTGAAGCTCCAGAAAACCCTAAAATTCCTGACAGCAGGAATAACTTCATATGCTCGGTCCATAGATGGTGTGGACATCAACACAAATCAGCAAGATAAATTAGCTCTGCTGTGCACCACTCAATTCAAGATTAACAATTTACGGAAGGAAATCATCAAGCCTGCCCTCAACCCTAAGTTTGCAGGACTTCGTAAAACACCAGGTTCAGAACCTCCAATTCTGCTCTTTGGAAAGGACCTTCCAAAAAAGGTGAAAGACCTGCAGGAAGAGTCCAAGACCTTTGGTCTCATGAGGGCAGATTTGGGACCGAGCAGACCTAACAAACCCTGGCGGCAGTACCCCACGACGTCCACCAACCTGCCCATATGGTAGTCGCCGACTACCATATGAGACTGGTGAAAGCTCTGGGTCCGCAACCATTCCCCGTAAGCCTTTTTTAGGCCAGGGCCCAGAGCGGACCCCATGGAAAATGCGCCACCCCCAACATCAACATCAACAGCAACATCAACAGCAGCCCTCTACAGCCCCGCAGACACCTCATCGTCCAGCGAAGAGGCAGAAAAAGCACCAGTAACCATGGAGGTAGGTGGGGGTCTGGTTCCTCTCAGCATATGAGCAGTAGGGGCTCTATACTAACAGTGGTGAGATTGCACTTGTTTTTGGATGCATGGGAGTCTATCACTAATGACAAGTATATACTCAGCAGCATTCATGGGTATAAAATTGACTTAGTTCATGAAAACATGCCGCCAGTTCAGCATATACCCCAAAGGGTATTCACCCTCTCAGTCAAAGAGAAACAAGAGGGTCAAGCTGAACTGTTGAGGCTACTAGAAAAAGGTGTAATTGAAAGAACAAAACATTAACCTTTTTTTGAATTTGTGTCTAATATTTTCACTAAAACTAAAAAAGATGGTGGATGTCGCATCATCATTGACTTGACTTCTTTATTTACTTTTTTAAAATATATTTTTATTAGAGGTAAGCAATAAATTGGCAAACACATATTATGGTATAAGTATTTTGTGTACATCAATCATACATTATTAATATTATCAATTGAATCATTCTGCCTCTTATAGTTTTTTTTATAGATTAAGAGTAATAAAAAAAGAGAGAGAAAAAGAGAGAAAAAAAGAAAAATCATAAGGAATTGAATAATTTACCATTAATACATCATTGGAGATAAGATCAAGGAATATAGAGTATAACTTTTCATCTGGTCCTGAGTCCAAGTTTCAGTTAGGTCCCCCTGCTGAACCAATCTACCCTTTTAAGTAATCGATGAAAGAAGACCATATTCTAACAAAGAGTTCTTGTTTGTCCATTAAGGCAAATCTGATTCTTTCCCCGTGTAGGGTCTCCGACATTTCCATAATCCACATTTTAATTGTGGGGGTTATAGGGCCTTTCCAAAATTTTAATTTTAATTTCTTCCCGATTATTATACTGTAATCTAGGTAATTTCTTTGGCTTGTTGTAAGTGTTAAACTTTGTTCTGATATTCCAAGTATTATTAGTTTTGAGTCCGGATCTAGTTTAGTATTAATAACTTCAGAAGTTATTCTAAAAATCTCAATCCAGAAATTTTTAATTTTTATACAATTTGCAAAAGTATGTGTTAAGTTAGCCTCTAGATGCTGACATTTATCACAGCTTCTTTAAACAAATCTGTTAAGTATATACATTTGAAGACGGAAACTTTTGAAACAGCCAGAAAATTGATTTCTAGAGGGTACTTTCTGGCAAGCATTGATTTAGAAGATGCCTACTACTCCGTACCCATACACAAGGAGCATCGTAAATACCTAAAGTTTATCTGGATGAAACAGTTATGGCAATTTAAAGCCTTACCAAATGGGTTAACCTCAGCTCCAAGGTTGTTCACAAAAATCTTAAAACCTGCCTTGGCATTATTGAGGAAACAAAAGCATATAGTCATGGCGTACGTAGACGACATTTTAATAGTAGGGGAAACCTTGGAGACAGCCATTTCGGCAGTAGCAGCCACCAAACATTTGTTTGAAACTTAAGGATAAGGGGGAAATCCTTTAAGACCGAGATGAGAAAGACTTTTTTCACACAGAGAGTGGTGAGTCTCTGGAACTCTCTGCCACAGAGGGTAGTTGAGGCCAGTTCATTGGCTATATTTAAGAGTGAGTTGGATGTGGCCCTTGTGGCTAAGGGGATCAGAGGGTATGGAGAGAAGGCAGGTACGGGATACTAAGTTGGATGATCAGCCATGATCATATTGAATGGCGGTGCAGGCTCGAAGGGCTGAATGGCCTACTCCTGCACCTAATTTCTATGTTTCTATGTTTCTATGAAACTTTGGGGTTTGTCATACATCCAGATAAATCCAATTTGACACCGTCCACAACCATGGACTATCTTGGATGTATGATTGCCACTATTCGCATGACTGTAACTCTGCCAAATTGGAAAGCATCAGAGTTGGCACAATCATGCAACAAACTAATGGTTAATCATCAGCCGACCATACGGCAGGTAGCTAGTGTCATTGGGAAAATGGTAGTAGTCTTTCCAGCTGTACAATTTGGGCCTCTGCACTATCAAAATTTACAAAGAGCAAAAGTGCACGCGCTAACGAAAAACTCAGGTCACTACTGAATCCATTCTAGAGTTACAATGGTGGACAAGGAACATTTGGCTTAGCTCCAGTCCCATAATAATCACCAACCCAGTATTAACCATTCAAACGGATGCCAGTGCTTTGGGTTGGGGAGCAATTGACATGCAATCCAGCACAGGGGGCAGATGGACTAATTTTGAATCATCTTGCCTACAGACATGGGGTATTAACTACTTAGAAATGTTGGGTGCGTTTTATGGTTTAAAAGCATATTCATCTAATACGCATCACGCACATGTCCGGTTGCAATTAGATAATACCACGGTGGTGGCTTCTATCAGCCACATGGGTGGTGTAAAGTCGATATCATGTGACAATTTGGTCAACCAAATCTGGCAATGGTGTGTCAAAAGACATATTTGGTTATCAGCAACTTACCTACCAGGTAAGCAAAATACAGTGGCAGACACCAGGTCATGCAAATTTAACGATAACATTGAATGGATGTTAAATCCCAAAGTATTTGCTGAAATTACAAAGCAATATGGCACACCAGATATCGATCTATTTGCATCTAGGCTGAATCACCAGGTACCAACGTATGTCGCTTGGGAACCAGACCCTGAGGCAGCAACAGTTGATGCATTCACGCTGCATTGGGGGAAAATGTTCTTCTATGCATTTCCTCCCTTCTGGCTCATCAGTCGGGTATTATGCAAGATTCAATTGGATTCCGCTTCAGGAATCTTGATAATACCCGACTGGCCAACACAGCTATGGTTCCCAATGGCCCTCGACCGTTGGAATTCCCCAGCTGTCCAGAATTATTAATCCACCCAGTGTCAGGCATTAGTCACCCCTTGCCATGACAGAGTCAATCTCCTGGCTTGAAGATTCTAAAAAGACCTCTACTGGGCCTGGGACTGTCTGAGGATGCCATCAACATGATGACCGCATCCCACTGGGAGTCCACCAGGAGACAATACCTGACCAACATAAGGATATGGGAACGGTATTGCTCCAAAACAGGAACTACCTACTCAACAGCAACAGCTATCAGTGTTGTGGAGTTGCTGGTTGGATTACAACGGGATGGACTCAGCTACAGTGCCATCAATACAGCCAGGAGTGCGTTGTCAGCTTATTTGGTTCCAGCAGCAGGACAACAGGCTTTGGGGTCCCATCCACTGGTAGTCAAACTCATGAGGGTTTTATTTTAACACTAACTCCCCCAGACCAAGGTACACTCAGATCTGGGATGTCAGCATTGTGTTGACGTACCTTAGGGGATGGCCACCACCCAGGTCACTCACGCTGGAACAACTTACCCTGAAATCAGTCATGCTCATGGCTGAACAAAGGGTACAGTCCCTTCACCTTCTGAGGCTGAACAGCATGACAGAGTCATTGGACTGTATCACATTCCATATTCAGGGTCTGGTCAAACAAACTAGACCAGGAACCATGCCTCCAGTTATGGAGTTCTGGGCATATTCATCTGACCCACGGCTGTGTGCCAAGACCCATCTCGCCATTTACATAGACACAACATACAACTTAAGAGGGAGAGAAAAAGCCTTATGGATAAGCCACAAAAAGCCCCATGGTCAGGTGACGAGCCAAACCATTTCAAGGTGTCTCAAGCAGGTGCTTAAGTCTGCGGGAATCAACACTAATGTTTACAAATCTCACTCCACCAGGGCTGCATCCACGTCGGCGGCTAGGCAAATGGACGTGCCTATGGACCATATTCTGGCCAGAGCAGGATGGTCCTCGGAAATAACTTTCCAAAGGTTTTATAAATAAGCCGCTGGTGGAACCTGCTCCATTTGCAGACAGAATTTTAGAGTCTGCAGATAATACTTAATTTAAGCCCGGGGAGCTCTCTGATTTCTGTTGTTATTAATAAACCTTTTTTGTTCACAAACAGGTTATTGTTGATTGTGATAACATACTCACGTGACTCCGAAATAAAATAGTAAGATTAAATGAGAACTTACCAGTTCGAAGTTTAATCTGTATTTTATGAGGAGTTACGATGAGGGATTACGTGCCCTCCGCTCCCACCCTCTATTATACAGATCAACTGGTAATTAAGTTGTTATTTTTTCTTTACTATATTTATTTCAATCGTTGTGTTTTTTCTGTGAATCCACACCGCTGCTTTGAAGAATGTCGCGCATGCGTGCTGGACGGAGTCTTCACGTAATCCCTCATCGTAACTCCTCATAAAATACCGATCAAACTTTGAACTGGTAAGTTCTCATTTAATCTTAATATTAAATGTGGAAAGGTGAACATTTCGGAATAACAGAGGCAGGCTGAACCAATTCCTTCAACTACAACTATCTTGTGACATAGAACATCTTTTTATGTGTAAAGGGTTAGGGTTAGGGTTAGGGTTAGGGTTAGGGTTATTTCCATTGTGTACTGAAGACCAATCTTGTTGTTTCTTAGAAATTACCCGAATAGTAGAGCAGATATATTTTTTGTTTGCCAAGCAATCATGTATATTTATAAAACAAATTAATCCAGAAGCTGGTCATCTATAATAATGCAGTTAGATATAGCTCTTAGGGCTAACGGAATCAAGGGATATGGGGAGAAAGCAGGAACAGGGTACTGATTCTGGATGATCTGCCATGATCACATTGAATGGCGGTGCCCGCTCGAAGAGCCGAATGGCCTACTCCTGCACTTATTTTCTATGTTTCTATGCAGAGGCGGCACAGTGATGCAGCGTTAGAGATTCTGCCTTACAGCGCCAGAGACCCCAGTTCGATCCTGACTATGGGTTCTGTCTGTACGAAATTTGTACATTCTCCCCATGATCTATGCAAGTTTTCTCCTTAAGCTCCGGTTTCCTCCCACATCCCAAAGACGTACAGGTTTGCAGGTTAATTGACTTGATAAAATTATAAATTGGCCCTAATGTGTGTAGGATGTGTGTAATGTGTGTAAGATGTGTGTAGGATGTGTGTAGGTGTGTGAATTGGGACACTTTGTTTTATGGGAAAGGTGTAGGAATAACTGTGCATAGTTCCCTGAAGGTGGAATCGCATGTAGATAGGGTGGTAAAGAAAGCCTTTGGTGTGCTGGCCTTTATAAATCAGAGCATTGAATATAGGAGTAGGGAAGTAATGTTAAAATTGTACAAGGCATTGGTAAGACCAATTCTGGAGTATGGTGTACAATTTTGGTCACCTAATTATAGGAAGGATGTCAACAAAATAGAGAGAGTACAGAGGAGATTTACTAGAATGTTGCCTGGGTTCCAGCAACTATGTTACAGAGAAAGGTTGAACAAGTTAGGTCTTTATTCTTTGGAGCGCAGAAGGTTAAGGGGGCACTTGATTGAGATCTTTAAAATGATGAAAGGGATAGACAGAGTTAACATGGATAAGCTTTTCCCATTGAGGGTAGGGAAGATTCAAACAAGAGGGCATGACATGAGAATTAAGGGACAGAAGTTTAGGGGTAACGTGAGGGGGAACTTCTTTACTCAGAGGGTGGTGGCTGTGTGGAATCAGCTTCCAGCAGAAGTGGTGGAGGCAGGATTGATTTTAATGTTTAAAAGTAAAGTGGATAGGTATATGGACGGGAAGGGAATGGAGGGGTATGGTCTGAGTCAGGTAGATGGGACTAAGGGAAAACAAATGGTCGGCACGGACTGGAAGGGCCGAGAGGGCCTGTTTCCGTGCTGTAATTGTTATATGGTTATATGGTTATAGTGTTAATGTGCGGAGATCGCTGGTCGGCGCGGACTGGTCAGTGGGCCAAAGGGCCTGTTTCCATGCTGTATCTCTAAACTAACTAAAAAATATAAATTTGGGTCAGGCAACGTATGTGGAGAGAAAATCAAAGTTAATTTGTTAGGTCAATGAACTTTCATTAGAACAGCTGAATAATGTTTGATTGCTCAGTAAGGAAAAGGCAGTATTCCCAATTAGCCCAGAGAAAGTCATATTACTGAACTAATGTGCGGTACTGTAAATAAACTTTCCAATTTAATCGTGAGATTACACAGGGGAAACCAATGGTTTATGTTATAACAATCCTTCCGTAATGTTTAAATTCAACTGAGGGCTCAAAAACGTCATCCTTTACCAAGAACAGAAAGGTAAATGGATTCTAGCATTGCTACTATCATTTTACAACTGCACAAAGTAATGCAATAAGTCAATCGAACTTAAAACATAGAACAGTACAACAGTTTGGCCCAAAATATCCATGCTGAATGTGCTGGGAAGTTAAACTAATCTCCTCTGTCTGCACCTGATCCATAGTAAGTCAAGTTAAGTATCCCTTATTGTCATTCAGACCTATTGGTCTGAACGAAATTTCATGCCTTGCAGTCATAACACAGAATAAAACAACAAAAACACACAATAAACACAGATTTAACGTCCACCACAGTGAGTCCACCAGGTCCTCCTCACTGTGATGGAAGGCAAAAAATCTTAAGTCCTTGTCTCTTCCCTCCTTTTTCTCCCTCTGCTCTGAGCCGATCCAGGCCTCCGAAGTTGTGACCCCACCGGGTGATGGTAAGTAAGTCAGTCCCGCGGCTGAATCAGAGCTCCGTGAATGGGCTGGTTCAAACTCCGCGGCCCGGGGCGGTTGAAGCTGCCGGAGCTGCCGCCTTCCAGTCCAGCGGACACAGCTGTTGTTGCGGGAGCTCCAGAAAAACAGGTCACCAACCTGTGACCTGCGAGCTCCCGACGATGTCGTCCGCTAGCCCGCGCCGAGCCTCCGGGGCTCTGAAGTCGGGTCGCTACGCCACCACAGCCCCGAAGTCGGCCAGCCTCGCGTTGGTAAGTCCTGGCTGGCTCTGCCTCCGGAGCCTCGAGGTCGGTCGCAGTCGGAGGCTGCCAGCTCCGCGATTAGGCCTCAGCGCAGACATAGACGGAGATGGGGGATACGGCAAGAAAGGTCGCTTCCACCCGAAGGAAGAGCCCAAAAACATGTTTCTCCCACCCTCCCCCCACACATACACAACCCAATAAACTAAAATTAACTAAAACAGGATAAAAGGAAACAAAAATAAAGAAAAAACAGACGGACTGCTGGGGCAGCGCAGCCACTTCCGGAATGTGGCCGGAAGCCTCATGCCATATCCATCCATATTCTGCATATCATTGTGACTCCTAAATGCCACTATGATATACAATACAATACAATAATACTTTATTAGCCAAGTATGTTTTGCAACATACGAGAAATTTCATTTGCCAAGTCAGTCATACAAATAAAAAGCAACAGAACACACAAAATAAATGTTAACATAAACATCCTCCACAGTGACTCCTCCACATTCCTCACTGTGATGGAAAAAAAGTTCAATCTCTTCCCTTCTTTGTCCTCCCGTGGTCGGGGACCTCGAGCCTTCCGCTGATGGGGCGATCTTGACTCCTGTAGCCAACGGCGTTCGGGCCCTCCGCTTCGGGGCGATCAAGCTCCAGCATCGGGGGGTACATCAGCTCCACCGCGCCAGGCGCTCTGACCCCGGGTCGGGGCTTGTCGGAACTTCTGCGACGTTGGAGCTCCCGACATCCACGGTCTCTCCCGAGACGGCGAGCTCCTCGACGGTAAAGTCCGTCAGTCACAGTTGGAGCATCGATCCCAGGCAAGGGATCGGCTCCGATGGTAAGACCATGCCCCACAGTGGGACCCAAAGTCAGTCCCGAGGAGGTCTCCAGCTCCAAGATGTTAGGCCGCAGAGCAACCGGAGACAGACCCGGAAAGTAATCGCATCTCCGGAAGGTAAAAGATTGAAAAAAAAGTTTTGCCCGACCCCCTCCCCCACATAAAACAAATCAGAGAACATTAAAACAAACTTTCAAAACACACAAAAAAATAACAAAAAAGACGGCTACCATTGGATAATAAAAATATTAGAAAAACATATTAATTATGAGTTACAAGCAGGAGGAAGCTATTCGGTCCCACAGTCTGCTACCCTCTTGTTTATCTACATAGAGACATAGAGCATGGAATCATGCCCTTCAGCCCAACTTGCCCACGCCAACCAACATGTTCATTCTTCACTAGTCCCACCCGCCTGCATTTGGCCCATATCGCTCGAAACCTATCCTATCCATGTACCTGTCTAAATGTTCCTTGAACGTTGCAATAGTACTTGCCTCAACTGCCTGCTCCGGCAGCTCGTTTCAGACATCCACCACCCTTTGTGTAAAAAAGATCCCACTCAGATTTCTATTAAATCTTTCTCTGCTCACTTTAAACATATATCCTCCGGTTCTCGATTTCCCTATTCTGGGCAAAAGACTCTGTTTGTTTACCTGATCTATTCCTCTCATGATTTTATACACCTCCATAAAATCATCTATGTTGGCCTATAAATTTTCAGACTCTTGCTTCTACCTCTCATTGAGGAAAATAGTTCCAAAGACTCATGACCCTCTGAGGGAAAACATTTTACTACACTTTAGTCTTAAGTATGCAACCAGGTTTTTTTTTTACATTGTGGAGTTTCTAGTTTCCCTGACTATGGGAAACACCCTTTCCACATCCACCCTGTCAAGACGCATCAAGATCTTACATGTTTCAATTAAGCCCACCTCATTCTTATTGATTCCAGCGGATACAAGACTAATCTTGTCTCATTTTCTCATGAGGCATCCTCCGTAATCCAGGTATTAATCTCATAAACTTTCTCTGAAATGCTTTCAATATATCAATTCCTTAATTCTGGAGGCCAACAATGAATACAGTCCTCCAGTTCTGGGCTCACAATGCATTGTATAACTGAGGTCATGACCTCACTCTGTATAATTGAATCATTCAATTATACAGCATGGAAACAGGCCCCTAGATCCATGGAGCCCACACCGACCTGTTCACACTAGTTCTACGTCATCCCACTTTCTCATCGATTCCCTAAACTCTGGGAGGTTAATTTACAGAGGCCAATTAACCCACAAACCATGTGGGATGTGAGAGGAAACTGGAGAACCTGGAAGAAACACACACACACACACACGCACACACACGCACACACACACACACACGCGCACACACACGCACACACACACACACACACACACACGCGCACACACACACACACGCACACGCGCACACACGCACACACACACACACACACGCGCGCACACACACAGTGAAATGGAGAACATGCAAACTCCACACAGACATAACTCCAGGTCAGGATTGAACCCGGATCTCTGGCGTTGTGAGGCAGCTGCTCTACCAGTTGCACCACCCTTCAGCCTGTTTGTATTCAGTTAACCTAGAAATAAAAAACAATGCCTGATAAACTTTTCCAACGATTCCATTTACCTGCAAACTAGCCCTTTGCAAATCATGCACTTGGATATTCAGATCAGACCAGAGAGCTCTTTCTTTTTTTTAATTATCTAAAAGCTCAAGTTCATATTTTACATGATCAGAATCTAAATTACTCCTTTTAATCCGAGAGTGAAGGAAGATATGGCCTGTTGCATTTTTTGACATCACTTTGTAGTGAAGGCTTTCCTTGGCTATTTTTAATGTACGCAGTTCAGAGAAGGATTGAAAATGCCTACACTGTTGAGATGGTGATGATCAATGGTACAGTGTTATTTAATCTGCGAGCTGTCAAAGGAGGGTATACAAATATTCCAAGTTTGTATTAAAATAAAATTTGTTGCCAAAGCATTTTACTGACATTTCCCCATGGCAAGTCAGTGAATTAAGCCTTAACAGCCTATTCAAAGACAGTCCTATCTCTGGATTAATGAGTACAATTTGAACACATCTGTAACATGCACACTAAATCATCTTCAATAATCTTCCTCATTGACAAATTTAATAGAACTTTTGCTTCCAGAGAATTTTAAAGTGAGTCAGACAGAGAGATGGGCCACAAAGTAACATTTACTTCTGTAGCTCAAAGGAGGTACAGTGAAAAACTTTTGCTGCATGCTAATCAGTCAGCGGAAAGACTATGCATGATTACAATCGAGCTATTCACTGTTTACAGATATACGATAAAGGGAATAACGTGAATAACGTTTAGTGCAAGGTAAATCCAGTAAAGTCTGATCAAAGATAGTCAGAGGGTCTTCAATGAGGTAGATAGAAGGTCAAGGCATTTTTCTAGTAGGATGGTTTAGTTGCCTGATAACAGCTGGGAAGAAACTGTCCCTGAATCTTGAACCGTGCAGAGAGGGGAGAAGAGGGAGTGGCCAGGGTGTGACTTGATTATGCTGCTGGCCTTGCCGGGGCAGCATTAGGTGTGAATGGAGTCAATGCAAGGGAGATTGGTTTGGTTGATGGTCTGGGCTGCGTCCATAATTTTCGGCAATTTCAGGTCAATTTGCTCAGTCTTGAGGAGAATTTGGCCCAACGTGTGCTACTTGACTAAATAAATATTATGGCAACATACCATTCAGATTATGCAGAGTTGGCAATTGGTGACACCAACGGTCCTGGCCTTCAATGATGTATAGATTTGGCAGGGATTGACTGAATGGTCCTCTTGTTGAATCTCATCGTCCGTGCTCGTTCTCACCTAGCAGACACCTAACAGTGGCCTGTTTCCCTTATCATCGTTACTTTTTTGCATATCTTTTGTTCATTTATTCTATATCTCTCTTGTTTCCCTTGACACTGACTCAGTCTGAAGAAGACCCAAAACATCACCTATTCCTTTTCTCCAGAGATGCTGTCTGACCCGCTGAATTACTCCAAACTTTTGTGTCCATTAAAGGTTTCTGTATGTCACAAGTTCACAAGTTATAAGAGGAGAATTAGGCCATTCTGCCCATCGAGTCTACTCGACCATTCAATCGTAGCTGATCTCTGCCACCTAATCCCATTTTCCTGCCTTCTCCCCATAACCCTTAACACCCATTCGAATGAAGAACTTGTCTATCAATGCCATAAAAATATCCACTGACGGCCTCCACACCTTCAGTGGCAATGTTTTCCGCAGATTAAGTCAACTCTGACCAAAGAAGTTCCTCCTCACCTTTAATTCTGCTCTTTAATTCTGAGGCGATGACCTCTGGTCCTCGACTCTCCCACCAGTTGAAACATCCTTTTCACATCCATTTTATCTATGCCTTTCAATCATTATTCTGTAAGTTTCAATAAGGTCCCCCCTCAATCTTCTAAACTCCAGCGAGTAAAGGCCCAGTGCTGTCAAACGCTCATCATGTGCTAACCCATTAATTCCTCGAATCATTCTTGTAAACATCCTCTGGACCCTCTCCAGAGCCAGGACATCCTTCCTCAGATATGGGGCCCATATCTGCTCACAGTACTTCAAATGCGGCCTGATCAGTGCCTTATAGAGCCTCAGCATTGCATCTCTGTGTTACATCTCAGCATTACATGTCTGTGGGTCAAAACTAAATCCTCAAGTCAGTGAAGGTGCAATATTTACTAACTTAAGGGCCTGTCCCACTTAGCCATTTGTTCAGCGACGGCCGGCATCATTGACTGACGTATCAGGTCACCGAAAAAATTGCGGCGTGATGCGGCGTGACGCGGAGTCATGCGGCGGAGACGCGGAGTGATGATGTATGACGCGCAGTGGTTTTTCAAGTGTGGCAACATTTTTTTTGTTTCCGCTGGATTTTGAAATGTTTAAAATCTTTTGCCGACCCTGACATGATGCCAGCAGTCGCAGAAAAAAAAATCGCCAAGTGAAACAGGCCCTTAATTTGGTGGTAAGACAATAGACAATAGGAGCAGAAGTAGGCCATTTGGCCCTTCGAGCCAGCACCGCCATTCAATGTGATCATGGCTGATCATCCACAATCAGTAATCCGTTCCTGCCTTCTCCCAATATCTCTTCACTCCTCTATCTTTAAGAGATCTATGTAACTCTCTCTTGAAAGCCTCCAGAGAATTGGCCTCCACTGCCTTCTGAGGCAGAGAATTCCACTGATTCACAACTCTCTGTGTGAAAAAGTTTTTCGTCATCTACATTCCAAATGACTTACCACTTATTCTTAAGTGCACCAACTTTGGCGAGGTCATTAAAACTTATCCATCACAACAGATTTCAATCTTGGGTGCTTGATTCCTAGCATAAATATCTTTAACCACCACAAGCTTCTGATATTTCTGCTTGACTGCTTGATGATCTCTGTGCTTTGTTGGCCAAAGTATCCCGAGGAATTTGGGAAAATGAGGGTGCCGGTTCTCTTATATTATCATCCACAGTTCCCTCGTGTTGTACAACATCTTTGGAACAACTTGCCGAGTCCATTAGCGGCAATCAGCGCCTCCTCTTTAAGAGGCATGGCACGTCTTCAATTAGCGCATCTGGTGCCTGAAAAGATACCTTGTTGATTTGCCTTAATCAAAACACATAGTGCTGGTGGAATTCTGGGTCGGGGAGGGAATGGACAGGAGATTAGTTTAGTTTAGAGATACATTGCGGAAACAGGCCCTTCGGCCAACCGAGTCCGTGCCAGCCAGTGATCCCCATTACGCAAGCACACACTGGGTGGAACAGCAGTAGAGTTGCTACCTTACAGCACCAGATACTCAGGTTTAATCATGGCTATGGGCGCTGTCTGTACGGATTTTGAACATTCTCCCCGTGACATGCGTAGGTTTTCTCCGGGTACTCCGGTTTCCTCCCACCTTCCAAAGACATACAGGTTTGTAGGTTAATTGGCGTCTGTAAAGTTGTAAAAATTGTTCGTAGTGTGTAGGATAGTGTTAGCGTGCAGGGTGACCACTGGTCGGCACAGACTCGGTGGGTCAGAGGACCTGTTTCCGCGCTGTACCTCTAAAACAAAAAACTAAAACTAAAACTAAAACACTACACACTGGGGACAATTTACTATTTTTACCAAGGCCAATTAACCTACAAACCTGCATGACTTTGGAGTGTGGGAGGAAACTGGAGCAACGGGGGAAAACCCACGTGGTCGCGGGGAGAACGTGCCAACTCAGCACAGATAGCACCTGCTGCGCCCCCCTGCCCCTCCAATGTCCCAATGAGATGTTTTAGACTGAAGAAAGGTCATGACCGGAAACTACATCTTCAATGTCTTGCGTTTTGATTTTCTTTAATGCAGCATTCACTGTGGTCGACACAATCGGGACACTCCAATTATTATAATTTAATGGGAGCATGAACTTGAAGTGCAGCCTAAACATGTTGATGCAGATATATTGCGCATGATAGCTCCTGCATACATTTTTCTGTGGGATCAATTTGTTTCCTACCATCACCCCATGTTTCTCAGTCCAATTTCTAATGAACAGCATAAGTATCATGTTTTACGACCTGCATTTCTTCTCTTAAGATCGCTGCTATGCACTAAGTTAGGCAAAAACACAACACTGAACAATTTTTAGAGCGAGAATATTATGAGGCAAGTAAAATAAAATGAAAAATAATAGCTTCAAGACCGAACTGCTCCATGATACAAATACTGCCTTGTTTCACTTGAATAAGAAGGAAAGACACAAAATTAATGTGAGTTGGTAAATTATTTTAAAGTTATTAATGCAACAATGGGTCTGCTAGAATTCTGTGATAATATAACATTTACTTTGGTGCATTTATTTCAAATACGCAATGTTTTAATATATTTTACATATTATTTTTGGGCAGCACAGTGGCACAGTGGTAGAATTGCTGCGTACAGTGCCAGAGACTCGGGTTCAAAGCTGACTACATATGCTGTCTGTATGGAGTTTTACATTCTCCCTGTGACCACGTGGGTTTTCTCCAGGTCCTCTGGTTTCCTCCCACATTCCAAAGGCATGCAGGTTTTTAGGTTAATTGGCTTCTGTAAATTGTCTCCAGTATGTTGGATCCGAAAGTGGGATAACATGGAACTAGTGTACAGTTGTTCATTGATTGGCAGGGACTCAGTGGGCCGAAGGGCCTGTTTCCACATTGTATCTTTGGTTTGTGTCAGGTCAGGTCGGGGGGAGTTGCCTCCGCCACGGGTACCATGTCATCCCGTGCTACCTGCTTCATGGTCGGATAGTCGGCGACTAAACTGTCTCCCCCACCTGGTTTGTCAGGTGTGGAAGGGGCTGTGGACCCCCAGCAGGACCAAAAACAAGACCTGTCAAAGGGCGTATGAGCTTCTAGCGAGCAAATGGCTATCCACACTTCAGTAGAAGTAGCGACCACTGTCGTACATAGCATTGTAAGGAATGATGATAAAGCACACACACCAACATCCTATACTTCCAGTGGCAGAAGTCCACAGGAACTGGAGGACAGAGATGTGCGGTCCGTTGGAAACCAGCACCACTGCGTCGCTAATGTTTTCAACAATGATGAATGGATGAATTGGGTACAGCATTGGCCCACCAGCAATCACCCATACATTAGTTCTATCCTACACACTAGGGATAAGATACAGAAGCCAATTAACCTACAGACCTGCACGTCTTTGGAATGTGGAAGGAAACTGGAGCACACTGAGAAAACCCACACGGTCACATGGAGAACGTACAAACTAGTACAGAGAAGCCCCCGTAGTCAGGATCGAGACCGTGTCTCTGGCAGTGCAAGGCAATATCGCTACCACTGCACCACTGTGCTGCTTCTCTATCACAATTGTACATCTAAACTTTTTATATTCTATATATTTCAGAATGAGAATCTGAAGGCAGCTCACACAGCCTGTGACTCACGATCCTGATATAAATTACAAAAAGGCTTCAAGCTTAAATGTATTTGACCTGTTTACACAAAGTGCATAATATCTTAAAGCGGAACATGGATAGGCTGTGAATAAGCATCTCACCCTCTGCCAGTGAAATTCGCTCTGTATTGGAGAAAGTTACAGGGGTGGCACAGCCGGAAGCGTTGCTGCCACGCACCGCTCCAGTGACCCTGGTTTGATCCTGACCTAGGCCGCTGTCTGTGCAGAGTTTGCAGGTTCTCCTTGTGACTGGGTAGATTTTATAGAACATAGAACATGTACCGCAGAGGAGCAAGGCCCTTCGGCCCACAATGCCCATGTTAAACATAATGGCAAGTTAAACTAATCTCATCTGCCTGCACGTGATCCAAATACCTCCTAAATACCTCCTAAACAGGCCTCCTAAATGGCACCATATTTTATTTAGGACCAAGTTCCATCCTACATCTCATAGACATGCAAGTTGGTAGGTTAATTGTCCACTTAAAGTTACCTTTACAGTTTAGGTGAGTGGTATAATTTGGGGGGTGGGGGGCAGAAGAGGGGAGCGGGAGATTTCATAGTTTGAAGGACCTGTTACCATGCTGTGTCTTATTGTGACTCCCTGACTCTGTCCCAGAGGTGGAAGAGCACCATTATAAAATGCTGAAATGTAGAAACAAGGAACTGCAGATGCTGGTTTACCAAGGAAAAATACTGAGTGCTGTAATAACCTATAACAATAACAGGTCAGGCAGCATCCCTGGAGAACATGGAGAGTTGATGTTTTGCATCAGAACCCTTCTTCAGACTGATTGCAGGGGTGGGGGGGGGGTGGGGGGAAGGACAAGGCATGGCAGGTGATAGGTGAACATCGACGAGGGAGGGTTTTGATAGATAGATGATTGGGCAAAGGCCAGAGATAAACGCACACAAGGTGTGAGACAAAAGGATTGGAAGGTTGCAAAATGTGTTGCTAGTGGGTTGACAAGGAGCGAGTTGTTTAAGAATGTAGGTGTAGGGGAAGGGGAGGGGAGAGATAGATACAAGTTCAGCCAGGGCTCAGGGGAGAGGAGGGGAGTAAAAAGAAATGGGCCAGGTAGTTAATGGGAGATAAGGTGGGAGTGGGGAGATGGGGGTGAGGGGGGTGTGAGGGGGGGGGGTGGGGGGGGGGGGGGGGGGGGGGGGTGAGGGGGGGATGGGGTTTGCAGACTTTGCCTACAATTGAATAATTTAATGTTCAATGTGTTCCATTTTAAAATGCGACTGTTTTGAGAGGACAACATAGATGGAAGAGGACATTTTGTTTTCTCTCAGGGTTAGAAATATCTTTATCTGAGGACAGTGGCTTCTCAATTATTGAGTACATTTGAGGATGAGATCAATCAGGCTTTAGTACACTAAATGAACCAGAGCATACAGTATGTGGAACCGACAAATGGATTTAAACATAAGCTTGAAAATGCCTTTTCATTTTGAGGAACACTGAACTGATACATTTCCTTTGAGAATCCAATGAGATCCATGTACATGACCTATCTGTCGTCTTCATGTACAACATTGCTTTAGAAGCTGTCTTCCACTGCAGTTTGAGACAGTTGATTATAATCTTAAGGGTGTGGACACTGAGATTATAAAGGGCCTGTCGACCATACTCGCAGCATGGTCGACACGAGGTTTTAGGAGGTCTTTGTAACTCTCCCTCATGCTCGAGAGTGGACCCCGCAAATCTATGGAGCGAAGGAATAAGCGACGTTTCGGGTCGAGACCCTTCTTCAGACTGAAGAAGGGTCTCCACCCGAAACATTTCCTATTCCTTCGCTCCATAGATGCTGCCTCACCCGCTGAGTTTCTCCAGCTTTTTTGTCTACCTTCAACTTTTGTATATGATCTGTTGCATTTAAAACCTATCCAACTTTTGATTCTGAAAAAAAGTTGGATAAGGCGAGATGCAACAGGTACAAGTTCATTGATTGTCTTGGAATGTTTAGAAAGTGGGGCGGGATGGCGGGATGGAGGGGCCTGGGTAAGTGGGGTTTTCTGAATTGCAATTTATTAATTTTATTTCCATTTCTCATATCCAATAATCATCTAAACACAGGTAAATGACAGCTCATTTAGTGGTCCAATAAATCTCCCTTTTGCAGCTCCTACTGAGGAGTGAATGCAAAACACTCATAGCTTTCTCAAGTACTGTCCAGTGATCAGTCTCTGAGGAAATAGGTGCACCATTAGATGACATTAAGATCCAAATGCGACCTCGATAAAGTTACTCTCACTATCACGATATACAACGAAAGACAAACAACGAAACACACAAAATGCTGGAGTAACTCCAGCAGCATCTCTGGACAGAAGGAATGGGTGGCATTTCGGGCTGAGACCCTTCTTCAGACTAGAGTCAGGGGAAAGGGAAACGAGAGATAAAGACTGCCATGTTGAGAGATATAAAACACATGAATGAAAGATATGCAAAAAAGTAATGATGACAAAGAAACAGTCCATTGTTAGCTGTTTGCTAGGCGAGAACGAGAAGCTGGTGCAATTTGGGTGGGGGAGGGATGGTGACATAGAGAATACAGGCTTACCTGAAGTTAGAGAAATCGATACTCATACCACTGTGTTGTGAGCTGCCCAAGTGAAATATGAGATGCCGTTCCTCCAATTTGCGATTACAAACAATGATAGATAAACATCCCCAACTCATGAACTGAGGTTCATTTGCAATGACCATATTATCAGGGCATACTGAACATTAGATCAGCATTCTGAATGTACTGCGATGATGACCAATTTAAATTAGCCTCTTAATGAGCAAGGACCCCACAGGAGTGGATATTAAGAGCTACAGGCACTTTCCAATTACATTACGTTGCACACTATGCATCTGGCACTTAGAAGACCTCTACAACCTGCTAAATGGCCAGCTGTTCTGTGAGTTGCCACAGCTCTGTGGGCACCAAAGGCTGTATCATTAATCCCATTGCAGGCTCCCTGCCACATCCCCAAGTGTTGAAGTTTTGATTTATACGTCGCCTCTGTGTAAGGACAGCACTAAATTGCTGCAGGTTAATTGTTACAGTGCAGTGAGATATTTTATGAGCACTTCAATCTCTTCTATGTTGTAATAATGAGTGTGTAATGGTTTGCCTGCCGTTCATTCCTGCCCAATTGCTCAGAGCACAGTTGTTTAGTGCTAGTTGCTTGTACTCAACATGTCCTCAAACGAATGAAGGGCACTGTGTATTTCTTTTATTAGAAAAGAAGACTGGGCGATTAGATAATCGTTCAATTAACCATGAACTCCCCTAGAGTTATGCCACTATTTCAGTTTCCTAACATAATGCGGTAAGGTTGGGATTACATGAGCTGTAATATGCAGTATCCATTAAACTGCATTACATTATAATCAAGAGTTATTGACTGGTAGAAATATGTTGGCACAATGCCAATTATCTGTTCCAAGTAGTAAATTGCACGTCTTTGGTACAGATGCAGCCACACAATCCATTAGGGGTTTCTATCAAACTTCACTGGATTGGAATAGCATTGGCTATTCACAATTCTTTGACTGAATAGGTAGTTTCTCGTTTCCCCCTCTCCTGACTCGTCTGAAAAAGGGTCTCGACCCGAAACATCACCCATTCCTTCCATCCAGAGATGCTGCCTGGCCCACCAAGTTTCTCAAGCATTTTGTGTCTATCTTTGGTGTAAACTAGCATCTGCAATTCCTTGCTACATATTTCCTTACCAAAACAGACTATTGTGTATTTTTTTCATTAGATTGACTGATGGTGAACTTGCTTTAGTGAATGGTATTGCCAGAAGTACAGTACAATGGCACATTTGGCAAGAACAGAATTGCCCTGATGACTCCATGAAACATATTGTTTGTGCAAATACAGATCAGTGACACCGAGAGAAGTTGCCGCTGGTCACTGCAAATACCAGAGTTTCATCCAAATAAAATGTTGAATCCAGAACTAGCAAGAAAACAGGACTAAGGAATCGTACAAAAGCGGAATAGTCTTTGAACGAGATGACACTTTACAAAAGAGGGCTGTGGAGGCCAGGTCAGTGAATATTTTTAAGGCATAGACAGATTCTTGATTGGTACGGGGCTAAGGGGAGAAGGCAGGAGAATGATGCTTGGAGGGAGAGATAGATCAGCCATGATTGAATGGCAAAGTAGACTCGACGGGCCGAATAACTTATTTCTGCCCCTATCACTTTTAACATGAACTTATGAAAAGACAAAATGAATATATAATATAGAACATACTGTAGGACAGTATTGAAAGACACAAAAACAGGAATATCTCAGCAGGACTAGCAGCATCTCTGGAGAGAGGGAATGGGTGACGTTTCTGGTCAAGACCCTTCTTCAGACTGTTTAGGGATAAGGAGAGATATAGGTGATGATGTAGAGAGATAAAGAACAATGAATGAAAGATATGCAAAAAAAGTAACAATAATAAAGGAAATAGGCCATTGTTAGCTGTTTTGTTGGGTGAAAACGAGAAGCTAGTGCAATATGTAGGAGATTGTATGCCTTCTCTCCTTCCCTTCAACTAACAATGAACCATTCTACATTTCCTTATGTTAAAGAAGGAACTGCAGATGCTGGAAAATCGAGGGTACACAAAAGGCTGGAGAAACTCAGCGGGTGCAGCAGCATCTAAGGAGCGAAGGGGATAGGCGACGTTTCGGGTCGAGACCCTTCTTCAGACTGGTTAGGGATCGGGGAAACGAGAGATATAGACGGTGATGTGGAGAGATAAAGAACAATGAATGAAAAGCTAGTGCGACTTGAGAGATAGAGAGACGGAATGCCAGGACCCGAGGGCTGAGGGAGAGGTGGGAAAGGAGGGAGACAGCAAGAGTTAACAGAATTGAGAAAATTCAATGTTCAAGCCCAGAGGATGCAGACTCCCCAAGCGGAATATGAGGTGCTGTTCCTCCAACTTGCGGTGTTGCTCACTCTGGCCGTGGAGGAGGCCCAGGACCGAGAGGTCGGATACGGAATGGGAGGGGGAGTTGAAGTGCTGAGCCACCGGGAGGTCGGGTTGGTTATTGCGGACCGAGCGAAGGTGTTCGGCGAAACGATCGCCAAGCCTCCGCTTGGTCTCACCGATATATATCAGCTGGCATCTGGAGCAGCGGATGCAGTAGATGAGGTTGGAGGAGGTGCAGGTGAACCTCTGTCGGACCTGGAAGGACTGCTTGGGTCCCTGAAAGGAGTGGAGGTGGGAGGTGAAGGGACAAGTGTAGCATCTCTTGTGGTTGCAAGGGAAAGTGCCCAGGGAAGGGGTGGAGCGGGAGGGAAGGGAAGAATTGACAAGGGAGTTGCGGAGGGAGCAGTCTTTGCGGAAGGCAGACAGGGGGGGAGATGGGAAGATGTGGTGAGTGGAGGGGTCACGTTGGAGGTGGCGAAACTGGCGGAGGACTATCTGTTGTATGTGCCGGCTGGTGGGGTGAAAGGTGAGGACCAGGGGGACTCTGCCCTTGTTGCGAGTGGGGGAATGGGGAGAGAGGGCAGTGTTGCGGGGTATGGAGGAGACCCTGGTGCGAGCCTCATCTATAGTGGGGGAGGGGAACCCCCGTCCAAATGTCCTCATTCTTCAGAGAACGGGGATTTTTTTTGTTGTACCTTCCTGTTACTATCTTGGTTCTATTTTTGAGTAAACCTTCTGCATGAAGTCATGACGTTACCCTGCATTACAATGGCTCCTTGCACAATTGTCTTTAATACAGCTATGGTTTCCCTTCTGGTCCCATGTTTGTTGATCTTATAACCGTAGTAACGTCATTTATAAAAATATAAACCTAATCAACCTCCTCCAACAGCGTCAATAATTCTTTGTTTATTCCCTTGCCTAATTGCATTTTAAACAAACCTACATTCATAAACCACCTAAAAAGACTGATTAAACTTGGCCAAATTCAATAACCCAACTTATACAGTGTATCCAATTTGTACAAAGCAGAACCCCTCAGTTATATTTTACAAGATCAATGGTTCTTCTCAGTCACTTTGTAAATCTCTGCTCGTGGAACTAAGTTTAATCCTAGCTGCCTAGTGCATTTTAGCGGATGTAGTATTGAAATCAAACTGGATATGTTCTTTAAAAAACCTCAAAATCAATATGTCAAAAATCATGAGTAATATCCATTTTAACCTTTGGGAAATAAAAAGATCACTCACAGCAAGGAAAACAAGACTTGACATTCTTCCCAGGTTATTACAGGTATTGATTATAAACTCATGGACAACCTCTTGTAGAAACTTTGTAAATAACTGTAAGACAGAATAAAAGCCAATTTCCACATTGAAATAAAATAGAACATTCAAACACTCTAATCCATTTTCCAAAATGAATCGCATATCTGTTTGATTAAACTAATGGGCCTGTCCCACTTACGCGACTTCTTCGACGACTTCCGGCACCCGTCATAGGTCGTTGCAGGAGGCGAAAAATTTCAACATGTTCAAATTTCAGCGGCGAGCAGAAAGGCGTTACGATTCTTTGGGCGACTGAGGAGACTACTCACGACCATACAGGCGACACCCTGGCTACATGTCGCGGGGTGAAGCCTGTATAGTTGTGAGTAGTCGCCCAAAGAGTCGTACTTTGTTCTGGTCGCCGCTAGATTTTCAACATGTGCCGGCAGTCGCCGGAAAAGTCGCGTAGGTGGGGCAGGCCCATAACTACTGTGTGGCATGGTGGCGCAGTGACAGAGTTGCTCCCAGACACCCAAGATCGATCCCGACTATAGCTGCTATTTGCATGGAGTTTGCACATTCTCTCTGTGACTGTGTGGGTTTCCTCTGGGTGCTCTAGTTTCCTTCCACATTCCAAAGACGTACAGGTAAAAAATTGTTACCAATTGTCAATTGTCTCTAGTGTACAGGGAGATTGCTGATCCACGCGGACTTGGTGGGCTGAGTTACATTCCCCGCCGCCTTTCTTCCTTTCACGTTCTTAATTTTTGCAACCTTTCATTTTCCTCTTGCAGCGCTAGATCCTACTGCTGTTTTTTATCAAGGCAAGTCAATTTTATTTCTATAGCACATTTAAAAACAACTCTCGTTGACCAAAGTTCTTTACATTAGTGCAGGTACTAACATGCTACATACAATGGTACATAGATCTAACAATACACACATAAATACATACATACAGCACTCCCTCAGAGGACCTTAAGAAACGCTTGTGAGTAGAAATAGGTTTTTAAGTCTAGACTTAAAGGAGTCGATGGAGGGGGCAGTTCTGATGAGAAAAGGGATGCTGTTCCACAGTCTAGGTGCTGCAACCGCAAAAGCGCGGTCGCCCCTGAGCTTATACCCGGACCGCGGGATAGTCAGTTGCCCCAAGTCGGCTGACCTGAGGGACCTGGAGGTAGAGTGGGTTAGCAGATTTTTGATGTAGGTGGCGGCAAGCCCGTTAAGGGCTTTGTATACATGTAGGACAAGCTTGAAATTGGTTCTGTACCGCACTGGGAGCCAGTGGAGAGAGGCCAGAATCGGGGTGATGTGGTCCCTTTTACGAGTGCCCATCAGAAGTCTAGCTGCAGCGTTTTGGACCAATTGCAGGCGGGATGATTGACTGATGCCAGTGTATAGGGAGTGTATTATGTTACCTTTTCCCGTGAAGCTGCTGATCTTTCTTGTCATATCCCCACACTAACTGTTGTGTTCACTGCCTACGTACAAACAGCCACACACGTTCTATCCATTTTTGATTGCTGTTTGCCACCAACATTATACAGGTCATCAGTTTTATGGAGCACTGGAAGTGGGACAAAAGATATCGGTAAAGCCAAAATATCCAAAAACTCACAGTAGTCTTCACTTCTATTTGATCCGAGAGCCACAAAGATTCATATATTAATAAGAAAAAGTATTTATGCAGGTACAGGTCACCTTGAGCCAATATTCAACATTGCTTGTTGTTTGCTGCTGTCACTTCATTATAACAGGAGAGGACATTGGTTCTGTTCGTCAGAGGATAGCTCAGATGAGGGATCACTTCAGCTGTGGGGCGAGATTGAACCGATGAAAACTGAAAGAGCAGTCCATTAAGGTAATCTCAGTTTGATGGCAAGGATGATGAAGATACTTAAGCTTAACTTCCAGTGATTGGCAGTCTATTTAAAGTATATAACCTGTCAGTCGGGTTCCTTGAAAGACGCATTTGGGACATAAAGTGGAAGCGTTTGCAAGTGGTGTAATAGCTTAAGTGATACCTTTTGAAAGTACTGACCCTGGTGATCAATGATAAAGATTACATATCCTGCAGAAGTGGATCTCATTTAATGATGCATTCAATGAGAGATAATAGAAAGTACAAAAGGTCTGTGCACCCTGTAACTTAAAGACTGAACTGTCTGCTTAAGGAGAAAATTGCCTCTTGTAGCTAAGGGAAGGTTTTGCCTCATAGTTTCTATTTAGGGACAAGTAATTTTGCACCTAAATAAAATTGCGTTATTCTTCATTGCAAGCCTTCATATAGAGAAGTGGTCATAGGGTTAAGGTTCAGGTTTGCTGATGACACTGTGGTGGTGGGCCTGATCTCAGACAACGATGAGGTGGTCTACCGGGAGGAGGTGGGTGATCTGGCACTCAGGTGTCAGGACAACAGCCTCCTCTGGAACATCAAAAAAACGAAGGAGCTGATCGTGGACTTTAGGAGGGCACATCATCCGAGGACGTACACACCATTGAGGATAAATGGGGATACTGTGGATAGGGTGAGCAGTTTTAAATACCTGGGAGTCCACATCTCTGAGGATATGACATGGACATCGCACGCTGCAGCACTCGCGAGTAAGGCAAGGCAGCGCCTTTACCACCTCAGGCAATTGAGGAAATTCAGAGTGTCTCTGAGGATCCTCCAGTGCTTCTACACAGCGGCTGTTGAAAGCATCTTGTCTGGAAATATCACAATTTGATTTGGGAACTGCTCTGCCCAGGACAAGAAGGCTCTGCAGAGAGTATTGCGGTTGGCCGAATGCACTATGGGAACTTCACTCGCCCCTCTGCAGGAACTATACATCAGAAGGTGCACGTCCAGAGCCAATAAGATCATGGGTGACCCCTTCCACCCCTGCAACGGACTGTTCCAGCTGCTACGGTCAGGCAAACGCCTCCGTTGCCATGCTGTGAGAACGGAGAGGATGAGAAGGAGTTTCTTCCCAGAGGCCATTAGGACTGTAAACTCTCACCAGGGACTAACTTTACTGTACCATTCTACTGTTTTTTTTTATTGCTGTTTTTTTGGGGTGTTTTCCTCCCACAATATGTAATATGTAAAAGAATATGTGATTCTGTTCCATTCTGTTGTAGTTTGTTTGTTTTTTGCACAAAGTCCGCGAGCACTGCCACTTTTCATTTCACTGCACATCTCGTATGTGTATTTGACAAATAAACTTGACTTGGTAAAAATGGTAAAATGTAATAGGAATCTGTAACAGGATAGGAAAGGTTTCAAGGGATATGGGCCAAATGTGGGTAAGCTTGGACTAGCTTGGATCAAAGGGCTTGTTGCCATGCTAAATCATTCTAGAACTCTCTTACTGTGACTCTTATGGCAAGATCTTCTCTTCCATACAACAGCTCATGGTGCTGCTTATCATGTGTGTAGCAAAAGCTTTTGATTCACTAGCCTGTGCTGATATATTTCAATGATTTAAGATACCTATCAGCATAACCTTTTATTATATTCGGTCTGTGTTTGACTAGCTTTCTTTTAAATATCCCTCTTGTTTGCCTTGACTACCTCTCGGTTAGCAAGTTCTATATCCAGCCTTCTATTTCAAATAAGTGTTCCAGTATTCTCTCTTGGATTTATCAGTGAATTTTTATGGTCTTACTGTCTTTAATTCTAGTCTCCTCCACATGAGAGATTATCTTTTTGCTAACCTAGGTCACACATCACTTTGCCATATAAAAGAAGCCCCAAAGTGATTAATCTTTCCTGATGGGTTTAAATAAATGACTTTTGGAATCATAGCTGTCAATTGTGAATATGCAAGTGATCTCTTGCCTAAATTTACATGCTCAGGTTCTGCATTTAGCTTCAACCTATGCAGCACGGCAGCGCAGTGGTACAGCAACTGCCTTACTGCGCCAGAGACCCAGGTTCGATCCCGACGGGTCTGTATGGAGTTTGTACGTTCTCCCCATGACCTGCGTGGGTTTTCTCCAAGATCTCCAAGGCTTCCTCCACCACTCCAAAGACGTGCATGTTCGTAGGTTAATTGGCTTGTAAATATAAATTGTCCCTAGTGTGTGTAGGATAGTATTAGTGTGTGGTGATCACAGATTGGTGCGGACTCGTTGGGTGAAGAGCCCGTTCCCGTGCTGTATCTCTAAAATAAACTAAATTAAACATTCTGACTTGGGTTTAAGAGTGCTGTCTCCTACCGTAACTGATATGAAATGGTCATAGAAATATTGACTCCCCATACAAAATAAAACATATATCATTTAATAATTGTATGTTTCAGTGGTACTTATGTCAAGGTTATTTCAGTAAGAATAAAGAAACAAGGAACTGCAGATGCTGGTATATACCAAAGATAGACACAAAATGCTGGAGTAACTCAACGAGTCAGGCAGCATCTCTGAAGATAAAGAAAGGCGGGACTTCTTCAGACTGACTGAAGAGTGGGTGCAGTTGATATAACCTTTTATCATATTCAGTCTGTCAGAGGTTATGGGGAGAAGGCAGGTAAATGGGATTAGGATGGAGAGATAGGATCAAATATGATTGAATGGTGGAGTAGATTTGATGGGCCAAATGGCTTAATTCTGTTCCAATCACTCATAATTGTATGATGTGACATTAAATAGATTTAAACTTTTACATTTAGATCTATTTAATATATATTATTTCATTTTATGCATGATTTGGAAGCACACACAATTTAAGTAAATAGCAACTAAGTTGAAATGGAGCGTACACCTGATGCATTAAAATTTACAAAACTTTTATAAGCTGCATCATGAAAGTATAGTTAAAATCAAATTAATCTTTCAAATGGCTCAGTGTTCAAAATGTAGAAACCGTATTATTTTTTTACCTAGTATTTGCTCTAAATTGAAGTTATGGCTGATTTAGGTTCAAATACTTCATCTCAATTCATGGCATATTTATCATTCTTAATTGATGTGCATAATAGCAATCACCAGCCTCATCTTCATGACTTCAGAAACATAACAAATTTTTAAGTGCCATTGTGACTCCCTTTATAGCTACATTTCTCCAGTGTCAAAGTATCTAGATTTGAGACAACATAAGTGCTAACCAAATATTCTGGTGCTGGTATTTAAACATTGCTGCATTGTTAAGAAATATCCATGATTTAAGTAAGGAATATTAGACTGAGGTACATTCCACATATCCTAGTCCATAAGACCATAGGAACAGAATTAGATCATTTGGCCCATCGTGTCTGCTCCACCATTCAATCATGGCTGATCTATTTTTCCCATTCCACACAAACTCCTGCTCTATCCCTGTATCATTTGGCACACTTACTAATCAAGGGCCTTTTAATTTTTCCGCTTTAAAATATACACAGTGAACTCCATCAATCTACATCCCTCAACATCCCTTTGGGGCCCATATCTGAGGAAGGATGTGCTGGCTCTGGAGAGGGTCCAGAGGAGGTTTAAAAGAATGACTCCAGGAATGAGTGGGTTAGCATACGATGAGCATTTGACAGCACTGGGCCTCTACTCGCTGGAGTTTAGAAGGTTGAGGGGGGACCACATTGGTGGGAGAGTCTAGGACCAGAGGTCATAGCCTCAGAATTAAAGGGCACTCTTTTAGAAAGGAGGTGAGGAGGAACTTCTTTAGTCAGAGGGTAGTTAATCTGTGGAACTCATTGCCGCCGAGGGCTGTGGAGGCTGAGTCAGTGGATATTTTTAAGGCAGAGACAGGCAAATTCTTGATTAGAACGGGTGTCAAGGTTTATGGGGAGAAGGCAGGAAAATTGGATTGGGAGGCAGAGATTAGCCATGATTGAATGGCAGAGTAGACTCGATGGGCCGAGTGGCCTAATTCCACTCCAATAATTTGTAATTTGTGAACTCGTGAACTAATTTTACAAACACAAATGATTTCATCATGAGGGGTTCATTGTGATGGTCACATTTTCTACACTAGTTGTGCAATCGTTGTTTCCATGTCAACAGAGTCATGCTGAGGTAGTAAAAGTTGCGAAATAAATGCTTGTCTGCTTTGCTCCACGCTCTCTCCATTTTTTATGAAACCCCCCTCTCCACAAATTTGCAACTGCGCTTATCTGCACAGCAGCGGCTTCACTCCAGAGATTAACTGCTTAGTTCCAAAATAATTTACCGTGCCTTCTGAACGTGATCAGAATCTTTATAAATACATCTTTTTTCAACTACGGATTTGGTCAGATGCTCCTTCTCAAACCTTAAATTCTCTAATTGCATTTATTGTCAAAGATTTTCCCAACAACAGCCTCTACAACTGTGCGGAAAAAGAAAGATTAAGCAAATTGATAATACCATTTCTGATTCCACTTTCATGTGTTGAATGTCAGAATACAAGATTCAAGATATTCAAGATTCAATTTGACACATGTACCAATTAAGGTACAGTGAAATTTGAGTTTCAGTACAGTACAGTAGAGGGAGTTTGAACGTTCTCCCCGTGACCTGCGTGGGTTTTCTCCAAGATCTTCGGTTCACTCCCACACTCCAAAGAGCACACAATTGTAGGTTAATTGGCTTGGTTATAAATGTAAAATAGTCCCCAGTGTGTGTAGGGTAGTGTTAATGTGCGAAGATCGCTGGTCGGTGCGGACTCGGTGGGTCAAAGGGCCTGTTTCTGCATTGTATCGCTAAACTAAACTAAACAAAACATACTTGCACTCAATTTTCACCCAGTTCTGTTCAGATTTGAATAAATGTTTAACGAAAGAAGAATTCAAAGTATTAATTAAGCCTGAATATCGTTCAATTGGGGAAGCAACTGACATGAATGCCAACAATTCATAAATAAACATCTATTGAAAATAATAAACATTTGCCTGGCAGATTGAGCATCAAAGTTTTTAAATATCTTTGAACCATCTCTAGGCATTAAACACGTTCATAAAATCACAATCGTTAGTTTTACGCTAATTATTCTAAAGAGTTGACTGATGCACAACATTTGTTTTTGGTATTTAGGTTTTGATTTAGCTTTGAATAATGGGGGAGAAGACCTCTTTGCTGTGGGTTTAAATAATTCAACAATAAGCCTTTTACATGAAGCAGACTTATTTTTGAATAGCCGGGCACAGGGAGATGGAAAAAAAATTGCATTTATGTAATAGTGAAATAAATTGGTTAGCATTAAGTAAACTAGAAGTGCCAATGTACAATGCCCTAATGAATTACTTTTGAGATGGGTGAACATTGGAGTGTAGAAAATGAAGCAACTGATTTGTTCACAAGGTCACACTAAATATATATTGCTCAGTAATTCATCCTTGGTGCTTAATGTCAAGCACTCTGTTGGTGCTTAATGTTGAAGCACTCTGCACTGAAGTTTTTCCATTGACTTACGCGATAGTCTATCTTTGCATCTTGTTCCGCACAAGCATTGTGGGCTGAAGGGGCAGTTTCTGTGCTGTAATTTGGTTTAGTTCATTGTCACATGTAGCAAGGTACAGTGAAAAGCTTTTTTGCTGAGCCCTCTCCAGTCAGCGGAAAAACTGTATATGATTACAAGCAAGCCGTCCACAGTGCACAGAGAGGCTTAAAAGAGTGGAGCGATTGTAATGAGTGATTACAAATCCGCTTCTGGGACCAGCACGCAAAGGGATGCCTGGCCTGGGTGCTATCTTTTCTCACAGCTTACAGTTTACAGTTTAGTTTATTGTCACGTGTACCAAAGTACAGTGAAAAGCTTTTACTGCCAGTCTGCGGAAAGACAATACATGATTACAATTGAACCATTTACAGTGTGTAGATACATTATAAGGGAATAACGTTTAGTGCAAGGTAAAGCCAGCAAAGTCCGATCAAGAATAGTCCGAGGTCACCAATGACGGAGCCAGTAATTCAGGACTGCTCTCTGGTTGTAGTAGGAAGATTCAGTTGCCTGATAGCAGCTCACTTTTCTATGTTCCATGTTCAATGCCACTCTCTCTCTCTCTCTCTCTCTCTCTCTCTCTCTCTCTCTCTCTCTCTCTCTCTCTCTCTCTCTCTCTCTCTCTCTCTCTCTCTCTCTCTCTCTCTCTCTCTCTCTCTCTCTCTCTCTCTCTCTCTCTCTCTCTCTCTCTCTCTCTCTCTCTCTCTCTCTCTCTCTCTCTCTCTCTCTCTCTCTCTCTCTCTCTCTCTCTCTCTCTCTCTCTCTCTCTCTCTCTCTCCCTCTCTCTCTCTCTCTCTCTCTCTCTCTCTCTCTCTCTCTCTCTCTCTCTCAGATACCAGATAATAGTCAGTAACTAACAAACAGAATATATCATTAAATGACAAAGAGTCTATAGTATCACGGCAGCATCTTCTTGCTGCTTTCTCCTGAGAGTCAGATAAACTCTCTGGCAAGTTGTGCACTCAGCACTTTTTACACCCAGTTGGAATCTGGAATACACTGCTTGAGTGGGAGATAGATAGACCCCCTAAAACACCACAGTTCAGGAGGCTACAGTCGAAGATCTGGAGAAGGGGATCGGTGCAGATCATGAGCTCATTTATGGTTGGCCCAAGGGCCGGTTTTAATGCTGTATGACTCCATGACACCATGATTCCACAATGTTAAAAACATCCATAAAGCAGTCAAACACTTAACTCAGTTCTTAAAGTCATACCAAGCAATGTTAGATATTCCACATATATTGCATTGACTGCTATAAAATAAAAGATATTATTACCCATATCAGCCATCTGAGGTATGGTTTTACCAAATTATATTCCCTTCCTTTTTACTGCCAGCAGGGCTAACAGGGGAATATTTTCTTATATTCCCCTTTCTAGCCAACCCCTATGGAGTTTACCTGTTTAAACAGCGGGGAATATAACCTTATATTCCCCTGGTCTCACATCCGGGAACGTGACGCTGCGTGACGGCAACGTGACGCTGCGTGCGAAATTTAAAATTTATTCTCAAAAAAAAAAAAAATGGCTGCCGGTTGCGAGAAAAGGTTCCCGTTTTAAAAGTTCGACCTTCACATTGTCACATAAATGAATGACATAAATTACATAAATGAAACATAAATGTTACATTGTTTTAGTACCCTTATTTACAATGTTGCAATGCATATTGCAAAATGTATAGATACATTCATATCATATGAGATGTTCAGATTTTCCTCTAGATGTCTGATAATGGGTAATAATAACAATATTGACTGTCCTCTTTCGGGAGATACGACATATATTGCCCTCACTAGATCCATATTGCCCTCGTCTTCGACTCGGGCAATATGAATCTACTTCAGGCAATATATGTCGTATCCCCATCAAGGCCAGTCAATATTCTATTAATATTTGTGTTGAGCGAAATCACATGACACCTCTCTATTTTTCATGTTCATAAGTTATAGAAGCAGAATTAGGCCATTCGGCACATCAAGTCTACTACAACATTCAATCATTACTGATCTGTCTTTTCCCCTCAACCCCACTCTCCTGCCTTCTCCCCATATCCCCTGACATCCGTACAAATCAAGAATCTCCACCTTAAAAAGATCCATTTATGTGGCCTCCACACCTTTCCGTGGGAATTAATTCCACAGATTCACCACCCTCTGACTAAAGAAATTCCTCCTCATCCCCTTTCTAAAGTAGTTCTGCCTCATCTTCTTTCTAAAGACATTCCTCCTCATCTCCTTTCTAAATAATAACATGCCATCTTTGCCATTCACCCGACAGGGTTGATGGCACCCATGGATTTGGACTGGAGCTTTAGCCTAGATCTTAGTCTTCAGTAATGGAATTTTAACCACACCTCTAGTTGGAGGGATCATTTTCTGTTGATTTATCGCTAGCAGTTTAGTTTAGTTTAGTTCAGTTTAGTTTAGTTTAGAGATACAGCGCGGAAACAGGCCCGTCAGCCTACCGAGTCTACGCCGTCTTGTGCTGAAATCTATACTTGTGCTGAAATCAAAACCTTTTTCTTCATTCTAAGCTGTAAATCTGACCTGGTAATACTAGCTAACATTACTTGGCAAGATTTCCCTGAACTAACCTTTTTCATTGCAATGTCACTTGAATGGCATCAATTGATGTTCAGTCCTTAGTATTTATTCCATACTGCCACCCCATATTATTGTTACTATTTCCTTTAACGCAGAGAGTGTGACTATTTAAGATAAATGGATTTCCAAACACTTCAAAGAACATCATAATGAGTTGTATGAAACTTTGCAGAGTGGCAGAGTGGCACAGCGGTAGAGTTGCTGCCTTACAACATCAGGGACCCAGGTTCGATCCTGAATGTGGGTGCTGCCTGTGTGGAGTTGGTACATTCTTCCAGTGACCACGTGGGTCTTCTTCCGGGTCCTCCCAAATCCCAATGACGTGCAGATTTGATGTGCAAATCCCAATGACGTCCAGGTTAATTGGCTTCAGGAACATTGTAAAATTGTCCCTTATGTGCAGGGTAGTGTTAGTGTAAGGGGATCGCGATAGTGCTAGTGTAGGGGAAGTGGGTACAATAGAACTAGTCTATGGGGTGATTGCTGGTAGGTGCGGACTCTGTAGGCTGAAGGGCCTGTTTCCAGGATGTATCTCTAACTAAACCAAAGGAATAATAAATTTGTGCACAGAAAACTGTCACAGTGCACCATGAAGGAAAGATTTATTATTTGTTGTGAGAACATTGCATCTTTAACTGTGAGTGAATTTTAAATTAATTTGCATTAAACAATCATCCACAGTGCCTTACCTGGTAAACAGTTCTAACTGTCACGGGGCGTTATATGGCTTTCATGCAATGTCGAATACTCACTGCAGCTTGTTGTCAAAAGCAAAATCGTCTTGGTTAACATGCATTAAGGAACCCTGCAGAAAATTACAATGTTATAATTTTAATATAGAGTATGGGCACTAAAAACTCCATGCAAGTTGTCTGGGGTTGATAGTGGAGCAGCAGAGGTTAGTGGTTCGCTGATGGAATGTGGAAGATTTTGTAATTAATGGTACTGGTTCGGTAGTAAAACAGGCTCAGAATATGCAAACACAGCTGTGAGCACATCTGCTGCGGCTGCTGTGTATGAGGAGGGTATTTTATGCAGAAGATGAATGATAATCGGCAGGCAAGTTGACAGCAGCATTGGAATTGAGTGTCTGGTGCGTTGTAAAGCACTGCATATCTGTTGGGCTCTTTTTCAAAAGCTATAAACTTTAGCTTGATGAAATGTTTACCCTTTCCAACTCCCAAGGAAGCTCGAACATAAGGAATCGTGTCTTGCAGATCTGCTGAAATGTGTGCAATATGCATTATTGCTATCCACGAGGGAGATTGATCCAATAATAGGGATATGGTCCACTACCTTAATGAGGCCTTTGCAATTGTATTGACTGACTGGTTGAGTTCCAATTGTCTTAACTCATTAATCCCAACATGTGCATTCAGCATTCTTAAAGCACATTTGTGTGCTTGAAAGTGATTTCTGTTTAGAGAAAGGCCATTGAAAACACTCAGTGGACTCATTTAAGTCAACATCAGCATTCATCTGCAGTCTCAATGCTGTGTTGAGGTATCTACCTCTTGAGCTGTTCTGCCTCATGTAAAGACAGCACTTTAAATGTTTCAAACAAACAGGGAAACACATTGACTTCCATCCATTTGTGATATCACAAAAAGTTTCATATATAGGGTAGTAGTTTTGAGCACATAGGATTCATCCACTAATACATTTTGTTAATTATTTACATGGATATGCGGGGAATAGAGGGATATGGTTCACGTGCAGGTAGAGATTAGTTTAAGTTGGCATCATGTTCGGCGCAGAGCTCGTTCCTGCACTAAATGGTTCTAAGTATACTTGCAGCGAACTTCCTGATGCTGAAGGAGCGATATAAAAAGGTTTAGAAAAATATTTATTATTGCAATGTGTACCAAGGTACATTGAAAAGCTTTGTTTTTGCGTGCTATCCCATCAGATCACATAATACTAGACATGTATACAATACCATCAAGTCGAACTCAAGTACAATATGCAGATTAAGGGGGAACATACAGAGTGCAGAATATAGTTCTCAGCATTGTAATGCAACAGTTCTATAGACAAATTCCAATGTCCGAAATGGGGTAGAGGTGAAATAGACAGCACCCTAGATTACAGGAGGGAAATTGGTCTGCCAACAGTCATAAAACACAACAAGATACATGAAACATGGAAAATGGAACATATGGAAGGACCATTCAGAAACCTGATAGCTGAGAGGATGAAGCTGTTCTTAAGTCTGGTGTTGCGTACTTTCAAGCTTCTGCATGTTTTTGTCTAACAGGAGCAGAAAGAAGAATGAGTGACTGGGGTAGGACAAGGCTTTGATTATTGGAGGAACATTGGAGGAACATTGGAGAAAAGTTGGAGGAAGTTGGAGGAATAGCTTCTCATATTGCGCCTGGGCAGCTAACAACCCAGTGGTATGAATATTGATTTTTCTAACTTCAAGTAACGCCTGCACGCCCTCTCTTTCCAACCCTCCCTCACCAAAGTCACACCAGGTTCCCGTTCTCACCTAGCAAACAGCTAACAATGGTCTGTTTCCTTTATCATTGTTACTTTTTTGCATATCTTTCATTCATTTGTTCTATATTTCTCCACATCACTGTCTCTAAAGTATCTCATTTCCCTTTCCCCTGACAAGTCTGATGAAGGGTCATGACCCGAAACGTCACCCATTCATTCTCTCTAGAGATGCAGCCTGTCCCGCTGAGTTACTCCAGCACTTTGTGTCTATCTTTGATTATTTTTGCTACTTTTCCGAGGCAGCATGAAGCGGTTCAATAATGTTGCCAAGGACACAAGCACGTTCCAAAATGTAGCAGAACCAAATTACTTGCATCAGGCAGACAATCTCCAAACGGAAGTCACAGGATAGATTAGTGAGCAATTAATATTGTTCTGAAAATGCTCTTATTCTTAATGCTTTAGACTTTAGGCTTTAGAGATACAGCGTGTAAACAGGCCCGTTGGCCCACCGTGTCTGCGCTGACCATCGATCACCCGTATACTAGACCTATCCAACATATCCCTTGATTCCGTTAGCCCTAAGAGCAAAATCTAAATCTCTCTTGAAAATAAGAACCTGGGTCTCTGGTGCTGTAAATCCCCTGTCCCACTTAGGCGATGTTTCCGGCGACTACAGGCGACTAGGTTGTCGTCACATGGTCGCGGGGTGATGCCTCTATGGTCGTGAGTAGTCTCCTCAAGTCACCTAAAGAGTCGTTACATTTTTCTGAAAATGCTCAGTCACATATTCTGGATTTTGAAATGTTCAAAAATGTTCACCGTCTGTAGGCTTGACGTAGCTTGTCGTCTCTTGTCGTAGATGCTGTCATAGGTTGTCTCCAAGATGACGCAGGTGACGTTGGTTGTCGCCGGGTGCTGATTTCGGTGAATTCCATTGGCGACTACCGACATCAACCCAGGTCAACCGGCGACAGGTACTGGCGACTGAATTGTCTTTAGTGGTCGCCGACAGGGAAATTACTTGTCGCGGGCGGACATGGGTTGACTTTGGTTGTAGTAGGTTGGCACCTGTGTGGTCGTAGGTTGTCATAGGTGTGGCCGTAGGTGGACGTCCTAATGGGTCGCCGGTTGTCGGTAGCTTGCCGTAGCTTGACACCAACTAGGTGGTAGACATTGTCGTAGGGGGGGGGGGGTCCAGTCACCGCTTTTTTGTCGACCTGCTATGACTGTGACAGTCACCAGAAGTCACCAAAAACATTGCCTAAGTGGGACAGGCTCTAAAGGCAAAAATCCTACCACTGCCACCAAGCCAATCTCCGGAGAGCTCTACCGAGGTTGTGTGTAATACTGATTTTAGACACAGGGTGGCACAGTGGTGCAGCCTCAAGCACGGCTACCTCAAAGCTCCAGCGATCATAACTAGCCATGCTGTCTTTGTGGAGTTTACATGTTCTTCTTGAGACTATGTACTCCAGCTTCCTCACACATCCCCAAAACAAGCAGAGTGGCAGGTTTATTTTAGAGTTCCTTTGTTTATCAGAGACCAAAGTATATTGTTAATATGGTCAGACAAGGTAGTTAAAATGGGGACTGAATAACATGTACAGGCACTGCATGAGGTTGTATGTTATTGCACATCAGCAGCCTTTGCGTGTGTAGACATCAAATGCATTAATAAGTGCACTCATTGAGAAAAGTATCCCTGATATTGAGCTCATCAAAATTTACATTTCTTGTCAGAATCAAACTTGTTTTGATCTTAGTTCATTGTAACGTGAATGTTGTGGAAAACTGAATGGGCGTTGAGGTCATTTTCAGGAGACAGTTACGAATCAATCAAATAAGTGGCACACAAAGCTGCAGTAACTCAACGGGTCAGGCAGCATCTCTGGAGAAAAGGAATAGGTGACGTTTCCGGTCGAGACCCTTCTACAGCCTGAGCATCGGGGAAAGGGAAATGAGAGATATAGACTGTAATATAGAGAGGTATAGAACAAATGAATGAAAGATATGCCTAAAATAAATGATGATAAAGGAAATAGGCCATTGTTAGCTGTTGGGCTAGGTGAAAGCAAGTGGCAGACAATGAACTCAACAAGACGACTTTGAAGCTAGTACACTAACAATTTGGGTGGGGGCGTAGAGAGAGGGGATGCAAGGGTTACTTGAAGTTAGAGAAAGCAAATAAGTGTGTCTGGAGTCGCATATGAGGCCTAGCTGGGTGAGGATGGTTGATTCCAATCCCTCAAAGATCGATTGAACCAGATAGGTTTTCACAGCTATAGTTTCCAATGTCACAATTACTTACTGTAGGTTACAATCTTTCAAAAAAAATTCTGGTGCATTTAATTAACTCAATTTAGATTCCAGTGGTGTGTTTAGAACTCACATCTATAATTTTTTAGCCTGGGCCTTTTCATTACTGATCCAATAATTTAACAACTCCATCACCCTCCATAATGAACCCGTCTCTAGAATGAACAAGAAATGTGACTTGATTTACTGAAATAAAAGAAAACCTTTCTGCTACAGAATTTTGACAGGATAATTACAAATAATTCACATTTAAATTCCATTGCAGTGAACAGTGAAAGCGGCAGGGCAGGCAATTTTTACACATCGATCATCTAAAAGCTTGATGACTTTAAAACTTCTCGGAGATAGTTGCACGATTTTCAATCGAAAATATCATTAAAAAACTTGTTTGTATTTGGAAACAGTCACTTGCGTTTCGAAGAATGATTTACACTGGCCTTTCCCGTGTTCGCTATTTATTCTGAATGCACGATGCTTGGTTTGACTTGGCTATCAGTGAATCATACATTAGCATCGATAGCAGAGAAAACAGAATTAATATTGAATGAAACTATAGACATTTTCAGGATCAGATTTTACAATAGACATTAGATGCAGGAGCAGGCGATTCAGCCATTCCAGCCAGCACCGCCATTCACTGCAATAATGGATGATCATCCACATTCAGTACCCCTTTCCTGCCATCTCACCATATCCCCTGACTCTGCTATCTTCAAGAGCCGCTATTTTCACCCCATTGTCATGTTGAGCAAAGAGGTCCTTCTGCAGTTGTACAGGGCCCTGAGTGAGACCACACCTGGAATATTGTGTGCAGTTTTGGTCTCCAAATTTGAGGAAGCACACTCTTGCTATTTAGGGAGTGCAGCGTAGGTTCACAAGGTTAGTCCCGGGATGGCGGGTCTGTCATATGCTGAGAGAATGGAGTGGCTGGGCTTGTATACTCTGGAATTTAGAAGGATGAGAGGGAAACATATAAGATTATTAAGGGTTTGGACAAGCAAGAGGCAGAAAACATGTTCCCGATGTTGGGGGAGTCCAGAACCAGGGGCCACAGTTTAAGAATAAGGGGTAAGCCATTTAGAACGGAGATGAGGAAACACTTTTTTCACACAGAGAGTTGTGAGTCTGTAGAATTCTCTGCCTCAGAAAGCGGTGGAGCCGGTTCTCTGGATACTTTCAAGAGAGAGCTAGACAGGGCTTTTGAAGATAGCGGAGTAAGGGGATATGGGGAGAAGGCATGAACAGGGTATTGATTGTGGATGATCAGCCAAGATTACATTGAATGGTGGTGCTGGCTTGAAGTGCCGAATGGCCTCCTCCTGCACTATTGTCTATTGTCTATTGAATCAAGTCTGAATCAATTCACCATGTTGAACCTATGTTGTACCCAACCTTGTGGAAATGTATAGCTCACTCAATGAAAAAAAACTAGCTGGATGCCATTGTGCTAGAGAGAATGCGGAGGAGATTCATGAGAATGAATGAGCACTGGAGCATTTCAGTTATATGTTGAGTATGGTTAGTTTGGGTTTGTTTTCCCTGGAGTGGAAGAGACTGAAAGGATGGGCTTGATCGAGCTAGGCAGGTGCAATAATCAACATCCAAAAGACATTTAGACACGTAAATGAATAGGAAAGGTTTAGAGGAATATGGATCAAACACGGGAATACGGGACTAGTTTAGTTGGACCATCTAGGTCAGCGTGAACGAGTTGGGCCAAATTCCTGCCATATCTCAATGACTCCACTGCTTATTTTCCTCATAATTCACAATGCTACATAATAAGTTTGTAAGTTATAGGAGCAGAATTAGGCCACCCGGCCCATTAAGTCCCATTCAATCATGGTTGATCTATCTGTCTCTCTCAACCCCATTCTACTCCCCATAACCCCTGACTGCCATACTAATCAAGAATCTGTCAATCTCCGCCATTAAAAATATCCATTGACTTGGTCTCCAGTCTTCTGTGGTAATGATTTCCACCCTTTGACTTAAGAAATTCATCCTCATCTTACAAAAGGTATGTCCATTTATTTTGAGGCTAGGGTCTTTGGTCCTGGACTCTCCCACTAGTGGAAATATCCACAGCCATTCAATCCAGGCTTTTCACTATTGGGTAAGTTTCAATGAGGTCCTCCCTCACCCTTTTAAACTCCAGCGAGTAGAGGGCCCAGTGCCATCAACTGCTCATCATATATTAACCCAATTATTCCCTGGATCATTCTCGTAAACCTCCTCTGAACCCTCTCCTATGCCAGCACATCCTTCCTAAGCTATGGGGCCCAAAACTGCTCACAATACTCCAAATGTGGTCCGACCAGTGCCTTATAAAGCCTCAGCATTATATCCCTGTTTTTATATTCCAGTCCTCTCGAAGTAAATTTGTTGCTAGACATTAGCTAAATGTCCAATCTAACAGAGAAAATGTTCATGTTTATATCATGTATTTTATGACCAAAGGATACACTGAAGCACTTTACAGCTAATTAAGCTCACTTGATGTGTAAGCTCTGCTTAAATTAACTGCACCTTGGCACATCATTCGCTGAATATTGATGGTCTCCAAGTTCCTTCTGATCCTGTTAAAGATGCTTTTGATCTGCTGAGAACTCTTGTTAGCAAGCTGGGAAAGTTGATGATGACCTTTATGAAGAAGGGTCTCGACCCGAAACGTTGCCTATTTCCTTCGCTCCATTGATGTTGCCTCACCCGCTGAGTTTCTCCCGCATTTTTGTCTACCTTTGATTTTTCAGCATCTGCAGTTCCTTCTTAAACCTTTTTTTAGTTTAGTTTAGTTTAGAGATAGAGTGCAGAAACAGGCCCTTTGGCCCATCGGGTCCACGCCGACCAATGATCCCCCTACACTAGCACTATCCCACACACTAGAGCCAACTTACAATTTTTGCTGGTGATCAGTCAAGGATGAATCAGTGTCACCCAATCTGTACTTATTGCAACAATTCAAAAGCAATGTCCTCAAGATGCTGGAAACCTGAAACAAAGCATAAAATGTTGGAAATAGACAATAGACAATAGGCAATAGGTACAGGAATAGGCCATTCGGCCCTTTGAGCCAGCACCGCCATTCAATGTGATCATGGCTGATCATCCCCAATCAGTACCCCATTCCTGCCTTCTCCCCATATCCCCTGACTCCGCTATTTTTAAGAGCCCTATCTAGCTCTCTCTTGAAAGTATCCAGAGAACCGGCCTCCACTGCCCTCTGAGGCAGAGAATTCCACAGACTCAACAGATCAGGCAGCAGTTTTGGAGGGAGCAAAAGAGTACAAAGGCCTCTCTTTATAGTTCAGAAAAGGTTCAGAGAAATAAGAAATAAGTTGCAGAGAAAGTGGGATATTGGAGTGTTAGAGAGATCAAAAGGGATAGTTTGTGATAGGGGGGAGACCTAGAGAGACTGAATGTTTTAAATAGTCACGTGATAGGAGCAGAATAAGGCCATTCAGCCCATCAAGTCTACTCCACCATTCAATCATGGCTGATATATCTCTCTCTCCTAACCCCATTTGTGGCACCAGCTGGGTAATACTGGAAAAAGGCAAGCGAAGAATAGAAGGTAGACAAAAAGGCTGGAGAAAATAGGCGACCCTTTTGCAGACTGAATATGAAGTTCTCCTAATCTCCTCAAGGTATGCCTACTTTGAAGAAGCTCTCCTACTACTCCAAAGCAAAGATTAGAAGGTATGACCCCTGTGTGTAGGAGGAGATAAATCAAAGCTGAAATGAGAAGATCAAGAGACAGAAAGAAAATGAGTGCTCAAAATGAGAAATCACAGCTGGATTGATTGATTATCTGAATTGTGAGCTTTAAGTTAAATCCATAAAGCTGTAAAATACCAAGTGGGAAGATGAGATTACTTTGAACTTTGTTGGAATGCTGTAGGAAATTGAAGGCGGAAAGGTCACGGTGTATGAAGATGAAGTTAAACTGACACGTATCTGGAAAGTCAGGGTTGGCCTTGTGACTGAATGGAGGATTCCCGCTAAGACCATCTTGCACTTGCATTTGTTCCCTCAATGTCGGGGAGACTGCATTGGGAGCATTGCCTGCAGCGGACTGAATTGGAAGAGCTAAATCAATACTCCATGTGGAATGTTTGGGACTCTGCATGTTGAGAAAGAAGGAGCTCAAAGGTCAGATGTTGCATAACTTCATGAGTGATTGGAGTGGAGTTAGGCCATTCAGCCCATCAAGTCTACTCCGCCATTCAATCATGGCGGATCTCTCTCTTCCTGCTTACCCCATTCTCCTGCCTTCTCCCCATAGCCTCTGACACCCGTACTAATCAAGAATATATCTATTTCTGCCTTAAACATATCCATTGACTTGGCCTCCACAGCCATCTGTGGCAATGTATTGCACAAATTCACCAACCGCTGACTAAAGAAATTCCTCCTCATCTCCTTCCTAAAGGAACGTCCTTTAATTCTGAGGCTATGACCTCTGGTTCTCGACTCTCCCACTAATGGAAACATCCTCTCCACATCCACTCTATCCAGGCATGGAAGGTGCAATGAGGTGATGGAGGACGGAAGCAAGACGGACACAAGATGCTCCTGAGAGGCGGGGTGACAGAGTGGCACAGCGGTAAAGTGGCTGCCTTAGTTTAGTTTAGAGATAATGTGCGGGAACAATACCCTTCAGCCCACCGAGCCCGTGCCAATCACCAATCAGTGTACACCGTGCCGCCCTCTTAATTTTCTATGATGGAACTATTCCCAAACCATCCCAATTAAATGACTCGCCTCAGTCAGAAAATTTGTGGCCAGAAAATACGATACTGCAGATGCTGGAAGTCTGAAGTAAAGAATATAATATAATGAAAGTCCTCAGTGAGGCAGACAGCCAGCATCAGTGGAGATAGAAACTAGCTGGATGTTTCAGGCCAGTGATCTGTCATTGGAAGGCTTGGAAACTGTGGGTTCAATTCCCGCATAAGATTCTTGAGCACACATATTAAGGCTGACACTCGATACTATGCAGTTGTGGATGGTAAAATAATGAGTCTCCAGCTACAGAATTATCTGCAGCAGCATAATTTGTTTCTCATTTTATGCAACTATTGCTGGCAATGAGTTGACCATCACATTACCAATAAATGACAAGTCAATTTTAAGAGTATATATTACTCAACTCTGTTGGATATATCGATTCTAAACACAGCAGTGTGAAACCGCTTAAGTCTTTTAAAGGTGGTATCGAATCATTAAAATTCCAACATTAAAGACAGCCATTTATGTAATGGCATCCATGCTGGTTGAATCTCATGAACTGAAACTGACTATTAGAATCCGATTTTTACTGGGCTTTCACCCAGAGTTAAGTGCAGGGAAACATCGGAATAAAAAAATCAGACTCTCTCTCCCTTCATTTTGTGTTCATTCAAAGTTTGAATTGTGTTAGATGCAGTGTATTCTCTGATAGAAGATGCAGTTTATAAATCACTCAGGAAGAGAAGACAATCCCACCTTAAACATGATAATATCACAACTATAATTACAAATCCTTATGCTGCGTTAACCAATTTAGAAAAAAATATACCCAATGATTAAATAATTTGTTGAATTCACTGAGCATGCAATTCATTTTGGAACATGTTTTTAAGTAGGGTATTACTAATCAAGAGTTTAAATTATGCATACTCACTTCTGGAATTACAACCTTTGAGAAGATGCTCAAATGCCTAATTTTAATTTTCACAACATTATCTTGATTACTTTCAAGTTTCCTCAGCATGTATCTAGCATTAACTAATGTGACATTAGTAAGTCTGAAGAAGGGTCTCAATATGAAGCGCCACCCACTCCTTCACTCCAGAGATGATGTCTGTCCTGCTGAGTTACTCCAGCTTTTTGTCTTCCCGAGCTTACCGCGTTTCCCGAGTACCTGCCGTTAGCGTCACGAGCCGCCAAGAGATGTCCCCGAGCTCTGACGTACCCGCTAAGTACATTCTGCTGAGAGATTTGCTGAGAGAATGGAGCAGCTGGGCTTGTACACTCTGGAGTTTAGAAGGATGAGAGGGAATCTCATTGAAACATATAAGATTGTTGAGGGTTTGGACACGCTAGAGGTAGGAAACACGTTCCCGATGTTGGGGAAGTCCAGAACCAGGGGCCACAGTTTAAGAATAAGGAGTAAGCCATTTATAACGGAGACGAGGAAACATTTTTTCTCATAGAGAATGGTGAGTCTGTGGAATTCTCTGCCTCAGAGGGCGGTGGAGGCAGGTTCTCTGGATGCTTTCAAGAGAGAGCTAGATAGGGCTATTAAAAATAGTGGAGTCAGGGGATATGGGGAGAAGGCAGGAACGGGGTATGATTGGGGATGATCAGCCATGATCACATTGAATGGCGGTGCTGGCTCGAAGGGTCGAATGGCCTACTCCTGCACCTATTGTCTATTGTCTATTGTCTATGTTCTATATTAATTAAATGGTCATGTTCTTTCTTTCTGATCCCAGGTCTTTATTTTCAACATAAGGTAACTTTCATCTAGGTTATTCCCTTGACATAATCTGAATTTCTAATCAGGTTCTTTCATTCCTGCAAGCTTTGTTTCAGCATGTCTTTCAAGATCCTCTGAAGATTCATCCAGTGGTATATCTGTCAAGGGAATGTATACCAATTCCAAAAATGAGGGCCAAGGTAAAGAGGTACTTCTGTAATTAGGTCTTGCTTTGTCATATAATTCCCAAGTTTTCTCTTTCCTTAATTTACAGGTTTAATTTACATGTTTATTTGCAATATTGTTTTTCACAATTATAATTAGTAATATGCCAGGGCATAGGAGCAACAACAGTCTATTGTATAGCAAATAAAGTCAATTTACTCAGAAAATATATTATTCATGAAGCAGAGCTGCAAACTATAGCAACATCAATATTACTAAAAGTCTGATCTTGACCACTTCCTGTTGTTCTGTATATTGTTTTTAGAAAAAACGCTGCCACTTACGGCTGTGATTTTTGGTCATCTTACTCAGAGTCCCCCTCCACTCATCAGGTGCTGAGGATTTTTCCCATCAATGAAAAATAAAAGAGATATTGGTGTTTAAACAATGTTGGGATTCTCTCTCCTGTCAATCACACCATGAAGGCCACACTCTTTCTGGTTGGAAGGGGGCAGGGACTATAAAACCAGCAGTGTGGGCGTGGTTCGGTCTCTGCAAGATGGAGGAGGGAGAGGTCACGACTCGCTGTCTTTAGTGGCCTTGCACCCTGCTTGAAATGGTATGAAACTGCACTTGAATTTGGTGGCCTTGCAACCTGCTTGAAGTGGTATGAAACTGCACTTGAATTTGGTGGCCTTGCACCCTGCTTGAAATGGAATTTCAAGGATAACCTTGAGTCAACTGCCAGCCCACCAGCCGTGAGTGAGTGAGCTGCCAGAACAACAGCCCAAGAATCCATTTGGCCCACAATGTTCATACTAGCCCTCTGGAAACCAGTCCCTTCAGCCCACAACACCCATACTATCGCTCCAGAAATCCCCCCCCCCCCCTCCCCCGCTGGCCACCAATATTGGAATTGGTGGAGAGGTGGAATATTGCATTGGGGGACCAGTTCTCCCGTGTGATGCTGGGACCCAACGGGTCCCACTTAGTCTAGTAACCAATAAAAACGGTGATATTCTTTTAAACATGCAACATAAGGAGTAATCTTTTCTAAATTGTGTGCATAAAATCTGTGTCAGTCATTTGCACAATAAACTTGATTATCTGTAGGATTATTCAATCATTTCATTTTGAGACCCTTCTCGACCTAAAACATCACCTACCCATATTTTCCAAAAATGCTGCCTGGCCCATTTTCATAAGGTCATAAGAGATGGGAGCAGAATTAGGCTGTTCGGCCCATCAAGTCTACTCCGCCATTCAATCATGGCTGACCTATCTCTCCCTCCTAACCCCATTCTTCTGCCTTCTCCCCATAACCTCTGTCACCCGTATCAATCAAGCGTTACTCCAGCACTTTTTCTGGATAGTATAATGACGAAGGACTTAATTTCTGACTTGTTCAAGTAGCTAACAGTTGTTCAAGTACTTAACGATGATTGCTGCTGGTGTCCAATGGTCAGATGTCGTTAACATCACTGCTCAATCCAGATGCAATATTTTAAAATATTCAGTGTTAATGAGTCATTTATAAATGTCTGTGGACACAAACACAAAAATGCCTCAAGTGCCTTTCCATCAAACAGTTCAAAAATAGATTCTTTGCTCTCTGTGTATTTTTAATGAGAAAATGAAACATTTAATTCCATTAATAATTAAATATGGATTTTTTTTTGTTAATAAAGGTATTATTTCTAACTTCTTTAGGAGGGCAGATATTAATTAATACTGGTCAATTGGTTGATAAATAATGGTTTGACAGGAGTACATTAACTAGGCATCTGTGGCCTCGAGCAAGCTAGGAATTCAAATATTAACAATGCATTGCAATGGGACTCTTTTATTGAGCAGATTTAACTATCTCAGTGCCAGTGAGAAGCTTTGCACAATGCATTGTCCCCCAACACTAAAGGCTCGTGATGAGATTCCAGAGAATTTGACAATTTCCCAAATCTCTGATCTTTCTCTCAGCAAAGGCAGACATCGAGGATGATTGGGGTTATTAATTTACCGAAATTTGTTTATTATATAGCCACAAAGTGCTGGAGTACTCTTCCTGCCTCTTACAAAGATACCATCCTCTACTTTCGATTTCTCTCTCTCTGCCACATCATCAGCTCCCAAGATAAGGCTTTTCACACTAGGACATCCAAGGTGTTCTCTGTCTTTAGTAAACATGGTTTTCCTCCCAGCTGTCTTTGATAGATCCCTCACCCGCATTTCCTCTGTGTCCCAATAATTTCCTTCCCCCTCTGCCCTAGATGGAACAAGAATAGAGTTCCCCTGGTCCTTGCCTTTCACCCCACCAGTTTCTGCATCCAACACATTATCTTCCAACATTCACGACACCTTCAATGTGATCTCACCACCCAATTACATCTTGCCATCGCTCTCTGCCTTCCACAGATAGCTCCCTCCGCAACTCCTTGGGTCACTCATCCCTTCCCACCCAAACCATGCCTTCGCCAGGCACATTCCCCTGCAACCGCATAGATGTATAGATGTCCCTATACTTCCTCCCTCATATTCATTCTGGGACGCCAGCAGTCCTTCCAGGTGAGACAGAGGTTCACGTGCACCTCCTCCAATCTCATCTACTGCATCCGGTGTTCCCAATGTGACCTCATGTAAATCATGTACATCAGCGAAACCAAGCGTAGACTGGGTGACCAATTGACCAAACACTTGCACTCAATCTGCCGAGGTCTGCCGGATCTCCCGGCTGCTAACCATTTTGACTCCCCTTCCTGTTCCTATATTGGCCTTTCTATCCTGGGCCTCCTCCATTGCCACACACCAACTTGAGGAATAGGACTTCATATTCTACTTTGATAACTTACAACCCAATGGATTAAACATTGAATTCTCCAAATAACCAAATCGCGTCCCCATGCCCACTCCCCCCTTTTTTCACACCTTTCTTCCCTGCATACCACCTAGATGTGCACCCATTTCTCCCACTATCCCACTCTACTTCCTCTTCTCCCTCGTCCCCTTATATAATTATCACTTCCTCCAGCATCACATTACACACCTTTGCTCCTTATCTCACAGCATATTGTCTTCATTACACCTCTGTCCTTTGTCCATCCACCTGTTTATAAAACCACTCTTATCTGTATCCATCTGTCACTTTTCAAAGTTTGCCCCGCCCCACCTCTCTTCCAGCTTTCCCCTCCAACTACAATCAGTCTAAAGAACAGTACCGACTCGAATTGTCACCTTGCCATGTTCTCCCAAGATGCTGCCTGACGGGCTGAGTGACTCCAGCACTTTGTGTCTTTTTTTGTAAACCGCCATCTGCATTTCCTGGTCTCCCCTGTTCTTAGGCTGCTCACTGCTATTGGGAGCAGAAATTTAAAGGAGCAAATGCATTTTTTTTGACAACTAAAATCTGGTACATAGAAACATAGAAACATAGAAATTAGGTGCAGGAGTAGGCCATTCAGCCCTTCGAGCCTGCACCGCCATTCAATATGATCATGGCTGATCATCCAACTCAGTATCCCGTACCTGCCTTCTCTCCATACCCTCTGATCCCCTTAGCCACAAGGGCCACATCCAACTCACTCTTAAATATAGCCAATGAACTGGCCTCAACTACCCTCTGTGGCAGAGAGTTCCAGAGACTCACCACTCTCTGTGTGAAAAAAGTCTTTCTCATCTCGATCTTAAAGGATTTCCCCCTTATCCTTAAGCTGTGACCCCTTGTCCTGGACTTCCCCAACATCGGGAACAATCTTCCTGCATCTAGCGTGTCCAACCCCTTAAGAATTTTGTAAGTTTCTATAAGATCCCCTCTCAATCTCCTAAATTCCAGAGAGTATAAACCGAATCTATCCAGTCTTTCTTCATAAGACAGTCCTGACATCCCAGGAATCAGTCTGGTGAACCTTCTCTGCACTCCCTCTATGGCAATAATGTCCTTCCTCAGATTTGGAGACCAAAACTGTACGCAATACTCCAGGTGTGGTCTCACCAAGACCCTGTACAACTGAAGTAGAACCTCCCTGCTCCTGTACTCAAATCCTGTACAATTTCCTTAAGCTTTACAATCGTATTGTGATCTGTATCCCAAAACCTTAAAATAATAGAAAGCAAGATGTGTGAACAATGGGTTAAAAAAATGATATATTTGGCATTGATCATTAGACTATGGGTTGGGATGAGGGATTTGATGCGGGAGTGCAAGGATGGGTTCGCATGCGAGGAGAAATGACCTGTAACTCTGGTTCTGGAGTATTAAAGATAATTTCTGGGCTTTTATCTTGCATGAGTCTGCAATTCATGTCAAGCAGATAATCATTACAGGCATGAATAGAACGATGGGGAGAAAATCAGGAAATGAAGAGGTTTTGGCATTTGAAAGGTCCCTTCAGGAGAATGAATGCTTGATTGTGAACACCAAAATGTAAATGTGCATTAATATTACAATATTTTGCAGCAGTTTTGCAATAGTCACATCAAGTTAAGGGTGGCACAGTGGCACAGAGGTAGAGTTGCTATCTTACAGCATCAGGGACCCGGGCTCGATTCTGACTACAGGCGCTGTCTGTACGGAGTTTGCACATTCTCCTGGTGACCGCGTGGGTTTCCTCCGGGTGCTCCGGTTTCCTCCCACATTCCAAAGACGTACGGGTTTGCAGGTTAATTGGCCTTAATGGGTAGGATACAATTAGTGTACACTGTAGGTGAACGTTGTTCAGTATGGACTCGGTGGGCCAAAGGGCATGTTTCTACGCCATAGATCCGAACTAAGTTGGTTCAACTGAGAAACTTTTAATTGTTAACAATTCTGTGCCTTTGCTGACTGGGAGGATTTGCCTGTTCCTCTAGGGTTATGGTTAGGATTTTCATTTTATTTTAATGCAAGTCTTGATTGCTCAATGTGAACGATGAGGGGGAATTTTGTGGCCCTGTCAATGTCAGTAGTTATCCCAGATTGCCATCAAAAGCTGCAACTGAGTTATTACCTGTTAAAAATCTTGTCAAAAAGACTACTTAAGGAGATTTTACACTGTGACCTTACTGTTCGAGCAAAGTGCCAAGCTTCACATCAGTGATAATTGAACTTGACAGCTATCAGTGTGCCAATTGAAGAGAGTATTCATTTATTTTCATTTGTGGGAATAAATACAGATGCTGGTTTAAACCAAAGATAGACACATAAAGCTAGAGTAACTCGCGGGACAGGCAGCATCTCTGGAGAGAAGGAATGTGTAACGTTTCGGGTCAAGACCCGAAGCCTGAAGAAGAAGGGTCTCGACCCGAAACGTCACCTATTCGTTCTCTCCAGAAATGCTGCCTGTCCCGCTGGGTTATTCCAGCTTTTTGTGTCTATCGTTCTTTTCATTTTATGTCACTTCTAAAATGTGTATGCTGCGATGACCCAGAAAGTGCATTTGTTATATATAGAATCATTCCCATTCTAAAGTACCTTAGCTTTTGTCATTGATTAGATGGGCATTATTTGTTTTATTGCTGGCTCAAATGTATGATCGGACCATAACAATATCAGGGTTGGATTGAGCCACAGGGTTGTACAGCACAGAAACAAATTATTCACCCAACAGTGTCCATGCCAACCACCGAAGACCCATCCATACTAAAGATAGACACAAAGTGCTAGATTAACTCAGCGGGTCAGGCACCATCTCTGGAGAAAATAGATGGGTAACGTTTTGGGTCGGAACCCTTCTTCAGACTCCGACTTCTTTAGACTTTTAAGAAGGGTTCTGACCCAAAGCGTCACCCATCCTTTTTCTACAGAGACGCTGCCTGACCCATTGAGTACTCCAGCACTTTGTGTCCATCTCCGCCATAAATCAGCATCCACAGTTTCTTCCTACTCATCCATACTAACCCCATTTACCAACATTTCACCTGTAACTTGCCATGTCTTGGCGATTCAAATGCACATCTAGATACTTAACAGGTGGGGGACCAGCATTCTGGCAGGCAGGTTTGCCACTGCTACACGGGTGGTTTTAAACTGAATAAGGGGGGTGGGGTGTCAAATGGGATAGTCGAGGACGGAGTTAAAGGGAAAGAGAGTAAAGGGATGATTAATGACCCCAGAAAGGAAGCTCACAAAGGGATAGGAGAGTATGGCCAAGTGTAATAGGGATCGATGTGAAAGGTGAGATGCGTAAGGAATTAAAAGTATTGCATATGAATGCGCGAAGTATAAGAAGTAAAGTAGATGAGCTTGAGGCTCAGTTAGAGGTTGGTAGATATGACATTGTGGGGATTACTGAGACGTGGCTGCAGGAAGATCGGGCCTGGGAACTTAATATTCAGAGTTATACATCCTACAGAAAGGACAGGCAGGTGGGCAGAGGAGGGGGATAGCTCTGCTGGTGAGGGATGGAATTCAGTCCATTGCGAGGGAAGACATAGGGACTGACGAGGAAGAGTCACCAGGGCATCACAAATGTCCTCATTCTTCAGAGAACGGGGAATCCCCTCCCCCACTATAGTTGAGGCTCGCACCAGGGTCTCCTCCGTACCCCGCAACTGCCCTCTCTCCCCATCCCCCCACTCGCAACAAGGGCAGAGTCCACTTGGTCCTCACCTTTCACCCCACCAGCCAGCACATACAACATATAGTCCTCCGCCAGTTTCTCCACCTCCAACGTGACCCCACCACTCGCCACATCTTCCCATCTCCCCCCCATGTCTGCCTTCTGCAAAGACCGCTCCCTCCGCAACTCCCTTGTCAATTCTTCCCTTCCCTCCCGCTCTACCCCTTCCCTGGGCACTTTCCCTTGCAACCGCAAGAGATGCTACATTAGTCCCTTTACCTCCCCCCTCCACTCCTTTCACGGACCCAAGCAGTCCTTCCAGGTCCGACAGAGGTTCACCTGCACCTCCTCCAAACTCATCTATTGCATCCGCTGTTCTAGATGCCAGCTGATCTATATCGGTGAGACCAAGCGGAGGCTTGGAGATCGTTTCGCCGAACACCTCCGCTCGGTCCGCAATAACCAACCCGACCTCCTGGTGGCTCAGCACTTCAACTCCCCCTCCCATTCCGTATCCGACCTCTCTGTCCTGGGTCTCCTCCATGGCCAGAGTGAGCAACACCGCAAATTGGAGGAACAGCACCTCATATTCCACTTGGGGAGTCTGCATCCTCTTGGCATGAACATTGAATTCTCACAATTCTGTTGACCCTTGTTGTCTCCTCCCCTTCCCACCTCTCCCTCAGCCCTCGGACTCCTCCTCCTCCTTTTTCCTTTCTTCCCCCGCCTCCCCAAATCAGTCTGAAGAAGGGTTTCGGCCCGAAACATTACCTATCTCCTTCGCTCCATAGATGCTGCTGCACCCGCTGAGTTTCTCCAGCATTTTGTGTACCCTCGACTTTCCAGCATCTGCAGTTCCTTCTTTAACACTAGAGCCACTGTGGATTGAGTTGAGGAATTGTAAAGGCAAGAAGACACTAATTGGTGTTATCTACAGACCTCCAAATAGTAGCCCGGGTGTAGGGTGTAAGTAGCAGCAGGAGTTAAAACTGGCATGTAACAAAGGTAATGTCACGATGGGGGATTTCAATATGCAGGTAGACTGGGAAAATCAGATTGGTTCAGGACCCCAAGAAAGAGAGTTTGTAGAATACCTCCCAGATGGATTCTTTGAGCAGCTTGTAATGGAGCCGATCAGAGAATAGACAATTCTGGATTTAGTGTTGTCCAATGAACCAGATATGATAGGAGAACTTGAGGTAAATGAACTCCTTGGAGGAAGTGATCATAATATGATTTGTTTTAATCTGCAATTTGAGAAGGAGAAGCTTAAATCGGAAGTGGCAGTGATACAGTTGAACAAAGGGGACTATGAAGGCATGAGAGGGGAGCTGGCCAAGGTAGACTGGAAAGGGATTCTAGCAGGAATGACGGTGGAACGGCAATGGCAGGAATTTCTGAGCATAATCCGGAAGACATGGGATAATTTCATTCCAAAAAGGAAGAAAGATTCTAAGGGGAGTAGGAGGAAACGTGGCTGACAAGAGAAGTCAGGGATAGAAGAAAAGTAAAAGAAAAGATGTATAACACAGCAAAGAGTAACCGAAAGCCAGAGGATTGGGAAACTTTCATAGGACAACAGAAGGAAACAAAACGGGCAATACAGGCTGAAAAGATAAAGTACGAAGGGAAGCTAGCCAGGAATATAAAGAAGGACAATAAAAGCTTATTTAGATATGTTAAGGGAAAAAGAGTAGCAAAGTCAAATGTGGATCCCTTGAAGGCAGACACGGGTGAAATTATTATGGGCATCAAGGAAATGGCAGAAGAGTTGAATAGGTACTTCGGATCTGTCTTCACTAAGGAAGACACAAACAATCTCCCAGATGTACTGGAGGACAGAGGATCTAAGGGGGTAGAGGAACTGAAATAAATTTTCATTAGGCGAGAAATAGTATTGGATAGGCTCATGGGACTGAAGGATGATAAATCCCCTGGGCCTGATGGTCTGCATCCCAGGGTCCTCAGGGAGGTGGCTCTAGAAATAGTGGATGCATTGGTGATCATTTTCCAATGTCCAATAAATTCAGGATCAGTTCCTGAAGATTGGAAGATAGCTAATGTTATCCCACTTTTCAAGAAAGGAGTGAGAGAGAAAACGGGGAATTACAGACCGGTTAGCCTGACATTGGTGGTGGGAAAGATGCTGGAGTCAATTATTAAAAGGTAATAATGGGGCATTTGGATAACAGTAAAAGGATTAGTCCAAGTCAACATGGATTAATGAAAGGGAAATCATGCTTGACTAATCTTCTGGAATGTGAGGATGTGACAAGTAAAATGGATGAAGGGGTGCCAGTTGATGTAGTGTATCTAGACTTTCAGAAAGCCTTTGATAAGGTCCCGCACGTGAGATTGGTGACTAAAATTAGAGCACATGTTATTGGGGGTAGGGTGTTGATATGGATATAAATTTGGTTGGCAGACCGGAAGCAAAGAGTAGGAGTGAACGGGTCCTTTTCAGAATGACAGGCAGTGGCGAGTGGAATGCCGCAAGGCTCGGTGTTGGGGTCGCAACTGTTTACCATATATATTAATGATTTGGAAGAGGGAATTAGGAGCAACACTACCAAGTTTGCGGATGACACAAAGCTGGGTGGCAGTGTGAACTGTGAAGAGGATGTTAGGAGGTTGCAGTGTGACCTGGACAGGTTGAGTGAGTGGGCAGATGCGTGGCAGATGCAGTATAATATAGATAAATGTGAGGTTATCCACTTTGGTGGCTAAAGCAAGGGGGCAGATTATTATATCAATGGGGTTAGGTTAGGTAAGGGGGAGGTGCAGCGAGACATGGGCGTCCTTGTACACCGGTCACTGAAAGTTGGCTTACAGGTACAGCAGGCAGCGATGAAAGCTAATGGAATGTTGGCCTTCATAACAAGAGGATTTCAGTATAGGAGTAAAGAGGTTCTTCTGCAGTTGTATAGGGCTCTGGTTAGATCACATCTGGAGTATTGTGTGCAGTTTTGGTCTCCTAATTTGAGGAAGGACATCCTTGTGATTGGGGCAGTGCAGCGTAGGTTCATGAGATTGATCCATGGGATGGCGGGACTGTCTTATGAGGAAAGATTGAAAAGACTAGGTTTGTATTCACTGGAGTTTAGAAGGATGAGGGGGATCTTATAGAAACATATAAAATTATAAAAGGACTGGACAAGCTAGATGCAGGAAAAATGTTCCCAATGTTGGGCGAGTCCAGAACCAGGGGCCACAGTCTTAGAATTAAGGGGAGGTCATTTAAGACTGAAGTGAGAAAAAACTTTTTCACCCAGAGAGTTGTCAATGTATGGAATTCCCTGCCACAAAGGGCAGGGAATTCCATGGATTTAAGAGAGAGTTAGATAGAGCTCTAGGGGATAATGGAGTCAATGGATATGGGGAGAAGGCAGGCACTGGTTATTGATAGGGGACGATCAGCCATGATCACAATGAATGGCAGCGCTGGCTTGAAGGGCCGAATGGCCTCCTCCTGCACCTATTTTCTATGTTTCTAAGATATATGGATGAGATATAAGTGAGATGAAAGATTCCCTGCACATGGCTCAATGGAAAAACACTGGCACTATCCTGCACACTAGGGACAATGTACAATTTTTATTGAAACCACTTAGTCTGCACATCTGCTCATCTTTGGAGTGTGGGAGGAAGCCGGAGCACCCAGAGAAAATCTACGTGGTTACAGGGAGAACCTACAAACTCCGTACAGACAGCACCCGTAGTCAGGATCGAACCCGCGTCTCTGGCACTGTGAGGCAGCAACTCGACCGTTGCGCCATTGTGCCACTGTGATCTAACACCAAAAAAGGCAACGGGACAGGCAGCATCTCTGGATAGAAGGAATGGGTAACATTTCGGGTTGAGACCCTTCTTCAAACTCGATCCAAAACATCATGTCTCAACGCGAAACGTCACCTATTCTTTCTATCCAGCAATGCTGCCTGTCCCGCTGAGTTACTCCAACATTTTGTATCTATCTTCAGTGCAAACCAGCATCTGCAGTTCCCTCCTACACCAAAAGACAAGTCCATGGAAACCACACCACTTGCAGGTTCTGCTCCAAGTCAAACACTGTCCTGACTTGGAGATATGTCCACAATGCTTCAGCATTACCTCCTTTTTTTAACCCAAAAAACATTGTGGGCATACCTCCACTAGAAAGAGTGCAATTATTGAACAGGTGATTCACTATAATTCACTACAAGTATCATAAGAGAGGCAGTGAATCCTGTCTTTGCCAATAATACCCAGATTCTAAAAATTGAATAAGGAAAATAAATATAAAGGTACATCGTTGTTACATGAATAGAAGGTGACATGAAGCCACAGGGTGAATAATATCTCATTCTAACTCTCATCATTTATGTAGATCTGAGTTGGCAGTCATTCATTAGCTACCATTGAAACCTGGTAGAAGATTTCATATAATAAATTTGCAATAGAAACCCACTGGGACAGAGCAATTCCAAATCGTACTCTACCATCCTCAGAATTGTGTATTACAGGATCAAGGATATCGGTTCAAGATGAGAGGGGAAAGATTTAATAGGAACCTGAGAGGCAATCTTTTCACGCAGAAGGTGGTGGGTATATGGAACAAGCTGCCACAGGAGGTAGTTGAGGCAGCTACGCCATCAATGTTTAAAAGATGTTTGGACAGGTACATGGATAGGAAAGATTTAGAGGCATTATGGGCCAAACACGGGCAGGTAGGATTAATATAGATGGGGCATCTTGGTCGGCCTGGGCAGGTTAGGCAGGAAATCCTGTTGCCATGGTGTTTGACATTATGGCTCTTAGACTCAAAGTACTGAGTTCTGCCATTCCTGAATCAAGGGTCTGAATCAATAGCATTACTTTAAATTTCATTTTGGGACTTGAATCAATAACTTTGGGTCCAAATGTAAAAATGCAATTATCTTCATATACTGATCTGGTATAAAGATTGTTTTAATATCAAAAAAGATTCCCATTAACCTTTATGGTGTTTGACATTTTTATTGCAAGAAAGACACATTAATTATAATAAGAACTATTAATAGGATATATCAAAGAAAAACTGACATGATCTGTGAAAATATGATAGACTGAAGTCTGATTAAGTACACACTTTCAACATTATTCACCTCAGAAATAATACTGGAAATTTTAATTACTACATATTTATATTCTACTAATTTTAGTTTATTAGTTGAGTTTAGTTTAGTTTAGTTTATTGTCACATGTACTGAGGTTCAGTGAAAAGCTTTTGTTGCGTGCTATCCAGTCAATGGAAAGACAATACATGATTACAATCGAGCCATTTACAGTGTACAGATACATGATAAGGGTATAACGTTTAGTAATCACCAATGAGGTAGATAATAGTTCAGGACTGCTCTCGAGTTGAAGGATGATTCAGTTGCCTGATAACTTCTGTGAAGAAACTGTCCCTGAATCTGGAGGTGTACTACACCTTTCACCTGATGGGAGAGGGGAGAAGAGGGAGTGGCCAGGGTGTGACTCGTCCTTGATTATGCTGCTGGCCTTGCCGAGGCAGTGCGAGGTATAAATTAAGTTGATGGAAAGGAGGTTGGTTTGTGTAATGGTCTGGGCTGATCCTCTGTTAAAATCTAAGGTATCTTCGATTTTTCCAGCATCTGCAGTTCTTTCTTAAACGCTGTTTTACTTCGGAGTCACGTGAGTGACTACGTGAATAGAAGCCCGTACAGCCGTTGGTGCGTCATGACGTCAGACGCTGGTGCAGTCGGGCGGTTGGAGCAGCAGCGCTCCTCCGAGCGGTAAGTGTAAACCGCGGGTTATTCGAGAGCTGGAGAATTCGGCGGGTGCAGCAGCATCTAAGGAGCGAAGGAGATGGGCGACGTTGCGGGTCGAGACCCTTCTTCATACTTCACCCTCGATTCTCCAGCATTTGCAGTTCTTCGTTAAGTTTAAGAGGTAAGGTTTTTTAAAACATTTTACCGCATGTTCAATTTCTGCGACGGTTTGGGTAGAGAATGTTGCAGAAAGGGAAGAAGGTGTCGGCGAGGCGCTCCGGGGGTAGAAAGGAAAAGTGGCAGGAGAGTGTTGAGGATGGAGGCCCGTCTGGTACACCTGGTCCGGTGCTGGCTACACAGCCAGTGGTTGCGGACCCACTGCCGGGGGGCAGTGGAGGCTTGTCAGTAGGGTGGAAGGCCACTGGCAAGTCTCTGTGGCCCGTAAATGAGTCGGGCCTGGAGGTTATACCTTCCATAGGAGAGTCCGTTTGCTCACGGCTCTCCCACGTCGAGATTCTATTTCAAAAGAATGCTCGACAGGGACCAGCTCCGTGGGGAGGAGTGGTGCCCAAGCCAGGCTGATGGAGAGCTTGTGCTAGCAGCACCTGTTTCAGGGCTGCAGAACTATCCTGCCTGTGAGGAGGATGTTCCAGCTCCGTGAGGAGGAGTGGTGCCCAAGCCAGGCTGATGGAGAGCTTGTGCTAGCAGCACCTGTTTCAGGGCTGCAGAACTATCCTGCCTGTGAGGAGGATGTTCTATCAGGGCAGTTTGCTGACACTGTTTCTATGCTGGGGGAGAGCAGTAAAGGTGTTCGGTTGGAGGTAATTCCGAACATTGCTGGGAAGTTTGCTGATTGTAGAGGCAGGAAAGGCGATTGATGTAGAATTGGCCGAAGCCATTCAGTATATGCTCTCCCATCAGTTACAGGAGCTAGCTATGGATGAAGTAGCAAAGAACTATAAAGCTCCTGTTAATTGTGATCTCCTGAAGGTACCGGTGGTTAATCACCAAATTTGCATAGATGGGTTTGCCTGCTAGGGCCCAGGAGATGAAGTTTTAAAAAAGTGCTTAAACTGTTGTCAGCAGGTATTACAGCTGTGGTGTAAGTTATTGATACAAATGATATGGTTGGTTGAAGCACACCAGGATGAACTGGGACTCCTTTGTAATGCATTTTGAAATTAATAATATCGGGAGGGCCGCTATTAGTGCTAACCCGAATTTGGCGAGTTGTGCAAACCGACCAGTGTACCACCACGAAATCTGTTGTTTGGTGGTAACCTTGCAAAAAGGGTCAAAGACTATTATGAGGTTGTTATAACCATGGCCCTCTTTAAGCCAGCTGGAAGCAAGGCAAAAAAGGTTCTCTACAAGAAGTCGAGGACAACAAGGCCGCAAGGAAAGATGCTGGTAAGGAATATAACATTGACAGACGATGAATTAACTGATGTTCCTGTTCAAATTGGGAAAGGTTAAAATTGTTCTCCAACAATGGCAGCAGTTGACATCAGATTTGTTCATACTTAGTGTATTGAAGGGGTGAAAAATTGGTTTTACTATAAGGACAGTCTACCTAATCAACATTTTCCTAGTCATAAACTTATTTTTCAGATGAGGAAAATGTGCTTATTCAAGCAGAGATTCAGTCGTTACATAAGAAGGGGTAATTGAGTCTTCTGTCTATCAAAGTCAACAATTTCTGTCAAGTATATTTCCCAGATCTAAAAAGACTGGGGGATGTACAATTATTCTGGATTTATCGAACAAATTTGTTTGTTATAGGCATTTCAAAATGGAGACCTTTACCACGGGGAACCATTGATTTAAAGAATGCGTATTACGCAGTGTCTATTCATGGTGATGATAGAAGATATTTGAAATTTATTTGGATGACTGAGCTGTGGCAATTCAGGACATTGCCGAATGGATTAACTTCAGCTCCTAGATTATTTACTAAATTGGTAAAACCTGTGTTAGCATTACTTAGAGCTCAGGGGCATGTGGTAATGGCCTATTTAGATGATATTCTGATTGTTGGAAAGACTCATGCTGAAACCCAATCATCAGTTTCAGTTGTTAAAATCACTTTTGAACAAATGGGATTTGTTATTCACCCAGATAAATCTAAATTATCACCAGTCCAAATTATTGATTATCTGGGATTTACCATTAATTCCAATCACATGTTGGTAACTTTGCCCAGGGATAAATTGAATCAGTTAATTGAGGACTGTGTTAATCTCGTTGGAGAACAACGGCCTTCGATTAGACAAGTAGCCAGTTTTATTGGGAAGTTGTTGCAGCCTTTCCAGCTGTGCAGTATGGTCCTCTGCATTATCAACAATTACAACCATCAAAGGAACAGGCACTGAGAATACAAAGGGGCCATTTTTGATAGGCCTATGCAGTTGTCAGCTGGGGCGATTGCTGACATACAATGGTGGATAGTACATGTTTCAAAAAATTTAAGGAAGGTTTGGTGGAATCACCGTCACTGATATTACAGACTGATGTAAGTGCACTTGGTTGGGGTGCAACAGATATGTCTTCTAGTTGTGGATGCAGATGGAATGTGGATGAGACATCGCTTCCTCAATTAAGAGGGATTAATTATTTAGAGTTGTTGGGCACCTGGTATGGGCTCAAAGCTTATTGTTCTACAAGGAGGGATCTGCATGTGCAGGTCAGATTGACAACACCACAGCAGTGGCATATGTAAACCACATGGGTGGAGTTAAGTCACAGTCTTGTGATAGACTGGCTAACCAGATTTGGAATTGGTGTATTGACCAAAATATCTGGCTTTCAGCAGTTTATTTGCCAGGAAGAGGTCACGTCAGTTTAATGACAACATTGAATGGATGTTAAATCAGGATGTATTTAACCAAATGATTGATCAGTATGCATTGCCAGATATTGACTTGTTTGCATCTCGATTAAATCATCAGTTACCTAGATATGTTTCATGGTAACCAGATCCTGGGGCAGTAGCAGTGGATGCATTTTCGCTGCATTAAGGGGAGGAATGTTTGTGTATGTATTTCCTTCATTCTGTCTCATCAGCAGATGTTTGCAAAAGATCAAGGAGGACTCCGCTTCAGGGGTATTGGCAGTGCCAGATTGGCCTACACGAGCATGGTTTCCCGTTGTATTACAAATGGCTAGGGAGCCTTACATGCTTATGCCCAAGAATAAAAATCTACTGGTAAATCCAGTCACTGGGATCAACATCCTTTATAGGATCGTATTGATCTGTTAATTTGCAGATTTTAAGGAGGCCATACCTGGGGAGAGGACTGTCTCATCGGACGGTGGATGTTCTCACGTCGGCCTGCAGGGATAGTACACAGCAGCAATATATCACCTATATAAGGAAGTGGAAGCAATTCTGCCTACAGCAGGATATTGTATATCACACTGCAGGGATCACGGATGTATTGGAGTTTGTCAACTCTTTATTTTGACCAAAAAAATTAAGTTACAGTGCAATTAATTCAGCCAGAAGTGCTCTGTCTTCTTATTTACCTATGAATGCAGAATTGCATACAGTAGGGACACATCCGTTAGTTCACGATTCATGAAGGGAGTTTTCAATTCTAATCCTCCTAAACCCAGGTATGCCGGGATTTGGAATGTGAGAGAGGTTCTTATGGTTCTTCGCCAGTGGGCTCCGGTTACAAGCCTATCTATAGCCAAATTAACTATGAAGGTGGTCATGCTTCTGGTGTTGGTTTCAGCCCAACGTGTACAAACATTGCAAAAGCTACGGCTAGATAGAATGCATGTGTCGGCTGATGCCATTATATTTTATGTCTATGATTTGCTTAAACATAATAAAAGAGGCATGACAGGATGTAAGATTGTGTTTTCAGCATACCCTGCAGATGATCGCTTCTGTATAGTCTCACATTTATCTCGTTACATTGAGATTACTAAACCACTGAGAGGAACAGAGTTGGCTTTGTTTATTAGTCACAAAAAACCACACAGTAAGGTGCCGGTGCAAACGATTTCAAGGTGGCCTCGCGGCCGCAGGATGGTCCAGTGAGCTAACTTTTCAGAGGTTTTATCACAAGCCGATTTCAAGGCTCGGGGTGTTTGCTGATTCTGGTGTCAGTACTGTTACATTTTTCCCCTGAGTTAGAGGGGTTTGTTATGATTTGTTTGTAAATAAACTGTTATTTCATTTAACAAATGTATTACTGATGCATGCATGATTGATTGTTAACAACTTTTGAGTCAATCCAGGCAGTGTGAACGTCGGATTTGAGTCTGCGGCGTGAATTCACAGTGCTTTGAAGTCTTCACGTAGTCACTCACGTGACTCCGAAGTAAAATGGTAAGATTAAATGAGAACTTACCAGTTTGAAGTTTGATCTTTATTTTATGAGGAGTCGAGTTGAGGGACTACGTGCCCTCTGCTCCCACCCTCATAGATCTCATCTGGTAGTTCTAGTTTTATCATCTTACCGTTATACTTCGGTCATTGTTAGCTGTGAATTCATTCCGCTGCTTTGAAGATTGACGCACCAACGGCTGTACGGGCTTCTATTCACGTAGTCCCTCAACTCGACTCCTCATAAAATAAAGATCAAACTTCAAACTGGTAAGTTCTCGTTTAATCTTACTATTAAAATCTGTTAGTTCTGTTGTTGATATGTTGGACCAAACACAGCACAAATTTAGTCGCTTATAAATTTCCCATCATTTTGTCCCCCACTCTCTTCCCTCTTACTTCCTCTCGGCTTTCACCTGACTTTTCCTATGTTGTGTACTCAGAGATCACCAAACGTAACATTTTATGAAGACAATGTGAATTCTCCCATTGATAGATCCAAAACGTGAGAAAAGAAGACTCGTTAGATTATTGAGATTTAAATGTTATTTTTTAGCCAAATTGACAATTGCTTGACAGATTTTCTTGGAATTATTATTGGATTAGCCAAGAAAACATATTAAGTAATTCATTGTTTCCGCTCATAATTATTTCAAATTATTCATAAATGCTTTGAGCTTTGACATTTTATGACTATAATATATTCTTGCTACTGACCTTGTTTGGTGAGTAGATAATTGCACATTTTCCGTGTTACAAATGACAGCCTTAGGTAATAATTAGTATTTTCATTATGTTTACTTTAAATGATACATCCTGAATTATCTTTCCATAAAAAACTGCTCTTTAATTAAAAACATTAATTTCATATCAGTTTTCATCCTTCCTTATGCATTGTGGAACATAGTGTTTAATATATGTCCATTGTTAAGTATTTGACACTGAATTCATGGGTGGATAACTAAGAGCATTTATGTCTCTGAGTGTCAGAGGTATAAAATGAGAAATCTTTTCTTTAAATATATCATTCAAAACACTCCACAGTGGCATGGTGGCACAGCGGTAGAGTTGCTTCCTTACAGCACCAGAGACCCGGGTTCGATTCTGACCACGGGTGCTGTCTGTATGGAGTTTGTATGTTTTACCCATGACCTGCATAGGTTTTCTGTTCAGTTCCCTCCCATTCTCCAAAGAAGTACAGGTTTGTAGGTTAATTGGCTTTGTATAAATGTAAATTGTCCCTGGTGGAAGTAAGATAGTGTTAATGTGCGGATATCGCTGGTCAGTGCGGACTCAGTGGGCCGAAGGGCCTGTTTCTGTGCTGTATCTCTAAATTAAGCTAAACTAAACTTTACCAAAAATTGGCCATAAGATCATATTTATCAACTATGCTAAAATATCCCAGGGAAGGGATGTTGTTGCTTCTAATGATAATTCTCCTGCAACATAAATAAATAAACTATTTCTAGGATCATTTTGCTGACGATAATGAAATGATACATTCAACAAATAACTTCAAGTGGACCATGTTTCTGTGATATTGTTGGTTTTATTATCTTACCTGCCATGCTAGAGATGATAAGATGGCTGACCTGTCTTTTTGAGAGCTTTACCAGTCAAAGCAAGTGGTAAGAGTTTGACCATGTTTCTGATTTCAGCCTATAGGGCAAGAGGCTTTAGGGAGTCAAGATGAATAAGCTGGACACCCAAAACATTGTCCAGATATGCATCAGGTTGTGTTCTTCATGGTTCTGGTCAAGGTACTGAAGGTCATGCATTCAGCAATGGTGGAGATAACTGAAGGCCAGATTGAGATACCTGGTCTTTTCCTTGCTAGGGATAGCATTACTGGGTATTTATTTAATGTCAATGTTACTAGTCACGTGTCTTATTTCTTTATTATAAAGGCTTAGGTTTATTATTGTCCATGTTGAGTGATGACCATACAATAACAGAAGCCTTGCACCAAGATAAAGATCCAAAGACTTTATTAACTACATAGCAAGCACGACTTCACACTTGCACGTTCCACTTACACTAACGGGATCCAGCAAGCAGTGATAACTGAAAAGCTAGTGGGCGTAACTACAGAAGCATGACTCATAATAAAAAGTGACGCTAATCTAGTTTTGAAAAGTGAAAACGTTTTGTTTTGCATGCTATCCAAACAGATTAGATATACCATACTTAGATATAATCAGTTCAAACTCCAGGACAATGGATGGAGCAAAGAGGAAGATATGGAGTGCAGAATATAGTTATCAGTATTGTAGCACTTTGTAGTGCATCAGTTCCTTATACAAAATCCAATGTCCTCATTAGGATGGAGGTGAATTGAACAGTTGCCTAGCTTATGTAAGGTATGAAGCCTGATAACGGTGAGGAAGAAGCAGTTCCTGAGTCTGGTGGTGTGCGCTTTCAAGCTTCTGCATCTTCTGCCAGATGGGAGCAGTGAGAAGAAGGAATGACTGAGGTTGACAAGTCTTTGATGATGTTGGCTACTTTTTGAAGTGTGGATGGGGTCAATGGTGGGAAGTCTGGTCACAGGATAGCAGGAGGACATTCAGCCAATCATTTATAGTGGCGTACAGAACTTTCATTCTCTGAGACTCTCCGCTGCGCAAATTCCATTCTTCATCACCAGGTATCACCCCAAACGCTTCCTTTCACTCTTGTCGGCAACAGTAGATGGGGTTTTGCCTCCAGAATGCTGCCTCGTTGCAGAGAGCAGTCATGCTCACCCTGAATGTTCCACATAAAATGCTTAAAATTAGAACTCTTCCACGAGTATCAAAGCAAGAGTCTTCAAACTGGAGCTTCCCATGGCCCCTGCAGTCTATTTTAGAAATAAGACTAATTAACCTGGATAGACACAAAAAGCTAGAGTAACTCAGACAGTGAAACTCAACAGGACATCAGTGAAACTAGTACACTGAGTTTCATTGTCTGTATAACTAATTTGTTCTATATTACTCTATATCACTGTCTATATCTCTCGTTTCACTTCCCCCTGACTCTCAGTCTGAAGAAGGTTCTCGACCTGAAACGTCACATATTCCTTTTTTTCCGGAGATGCTGCTTGACCCGCTGAGTTACTCCAGTTTTTTGTGTCTGTTTTTGGTTTAAACCAGCATCTGCAGTTCCTTCCCGCCAATTAATCTGGAGGTGCCCTGCTCGGATTCACAACTTGTGTCATTAGCTGCTTCTTGGCCTCAGCTTAAGCAATGAAATGGCTGGAAGATAACCTACAAGTTGAAACTATTTTTTCAGGACTTAAACCAAGGCCTTGGATTTTCAGATCGTATTTTCTTCTCACTTAAGATGCTTTTATCATCCTGCTCCGAATTACGCTAATGCTGCAGCTTTACACTTGCGAGAGTTTGAGAATTGTGCGAGTCGGCAGCATTAAGTTATGCTGCCCGTTCCCATCACACTCAACCAGGGAACATCTCAGTTCTTATATCCATCAACACGTACGTGGAGATGTCTGGGTTGCAGTGAATATCCAATTGATAAAAGGAAGATAATCACCCTGTCAGCTCTCAACTACCGCCAAAGCTTCGAGGGGAGAGCAGCAGATTGTCTTTGGAAAGCCCCATCTAAAAGTTAAAAGGAAGATTTCACCAAAGTCCATTCATGTCCAAGTGACGTATACATCGTGGAAACCAAAATAATTTACCCGACAGGAGGAGATATCTGTCATAGTGTCCCTGCCAGCAAATGAACAGCAATCAAGCTGAACACAAAGATAGGATATAAGAGCAAAGTAGGCCTCAAGCCTGTTCTGCCATTTTAACAAGGTCATGGCTGATCTGATTAAAACCTCTTCAATTAATTTCCATTACCTTGCAACCTCTTCCTTATCAAGTATCCAGCTATCTCTGCCTTATAAATATTCAAAGACTGCTTCCATTGCCCTTTGAAAAAGGAGATTCCAAAGACTCATGATTCCCAAAGCCAAAATGATTTTGGGTTATCATTGTTCTCAATTCATTTTACAGGATGGCACAGTGATGACGGAGCTGGTGTCTCACAACGCCAAAGACCTGGGTTTGATCCTGACCTTCGGGGTGCTGTCTGTGTTGAGTTTGTGTGTTCTCCCTGTGATTCCATGGGATTCACCTGGTTTCCTCCCACATCCCAAAGATTGTAGGTTAATCGGCCTCTGTAAATTGCCCTGAATGTGTGGGGAGTGGATGAGAAAGTGAGATAATGTAGAACTAGCATGAATGGGTGATTGATGGTCAGCATGAACTCGCTGGGCCGAAGAGCCTGTTTACCTGCTGTATCTCTACACTAAACTACACTATTTGGGTGACGCTTTACTGTTTGTTACACAGTGTCCGTTAGTTCTAGATTCTCCCATTGGAGGGGGAAGCCGCTGAACCCGCCCCCTTCTTGTCCTGTGAAGACCAGAGCCAGCAACGTTGAACGTCCAGGAGAGTGAACAGGGGCCTTACCTTCTGAGCCCTCAAGGGAGGCGATCCAGGGGCACAAAGGCGGAATGTGGCCAAGTGCGGGAAGGAACGTTGATTTATGGGATAATGTGGACAGAGGTATTGGCTGGAGGTCCTGCAGCAGCTTGGGGCTCACCTAGATTGAGTGGATGAAGTCTCGATTCAGGGACAGTTTCTTCCCATCTGTTAGGCAACTGAACCATCCTACCGCGACCAGAGAGAAGAAGTCCTGAACTACTATCTACCTCATTGGTGACCCTCGGAATATCCCTGATTGGACTTTTATTGGCTTTAACTTGCACTAAATGTCATTCCCTTATCATGTATCTATACACTGCAAATGGCTCGATTGTAATCATGTATTGTCTTTCCGCTGACTGAAGAGCACACAACAAAGGTTTTTCACTGTACTTCTGTAGACAAAAGACAATAGGTGCAGGAGTAGGCCATTCGGCCCCTCAAGCCGGCACCGGCAGTCAATGTAATCATGGCCGATCATCCATAATCAGTACCCTGTTCTTGCCTTCTCCCCATATCCCCTGACTCCGCTATCTTCAAGAGCCCTATTTAGCTCTCTCTTGAAAGTATCCAGAGAACCGACCTCCACTGCCCTCTGAGGCAGAGAGTTCCACAGACTCACAACTCTCTGTGTGACAAAGTGTTTCCTCATCTCCGTTCTAAATGGCTTACCCCTTATTCTGTACATGTGACAATAAACTAAACTGAAATGAGACTGAAATGAAGTGAACCCGGACTCGACTGTGGGAAAGGTGCCAAAACCTGGTGACCCTTTCATGTGGTCTCAGTGGACTATGTCTGTACACTTTGCACTAATCAGGGTTTGTGCTTAGGTATGGAAATGCATTACTGAACTCTATGGAGAAAAAAAAAATCTCCCTGTGCATTTGTACATGTGACAATAAAGCACCGTTGATAACAGCACCCTTAACAACATTGATGTAGTAACACAGGTAGATAACTGGCAGAGTCGGTGCATGGTATGATTATTTTCATCAATCGGGCATTGAGTATAAGAATCGGAAATCATTGTTGCAGCTTTATAAAACTTTGGTTAGGCCACATTTGAAGTATTGGTTACAGTTCTGGTCTTCCCGTTGCAGGAAGGATGTTCAGGCTTTGGGGAGGGTGAAGAAGGGCGGTTCACTAGATTATCCAAGAAATTGAAATGAAAAGATCTGTGCAAAAAGATAACAAGACAAACAGGGCAAGAATACAATGAGTAATCAGGACAAACAGTGCAAAAACACTATTAGAAAACAAGTCTATGGGAGTCCAAGAGGCGGTCCTTGGCGTTCTGTTATAAAGTTTTAAGTGATTGGAGGAGAATTAAGCCATTCGGCCTATCCAGTCATACAATCATGGCTGAGCTATCTCTCCCTCCAAACCCCATTTTTCTGCCTTCTCCCCATAACCTCTGACACCGGTACTAATCAAGAATAGTAAGATTAAATGAGAACTTACCTGTTCGAAGTTTGATCTTTATTTGATGAGGAGTTACGATGAGGGATTACGTGAAGAAGCCCCGCCAGGCGCATGCGCGTCATACTTCAACCTGTTTTAACCATCTAGAAATAGTTTGTACTGTCACTTTTTTTTAATTTAATTTTTTTTAAATATTTATTTGTTTTTTTTTTAATATGTTTTATGGGTAATGAGCATTGGTGTCTCACAATCTCGGAGACTCTTAGTTACTTCAATAAATTGAGTCAGATGCTTAACCACACACAATTTTTGGTCGACAGGGTATGCTTTAAAGATTACCTTGGTTACAGCCTTTCCTGGATTGCTTTGCTTGCTTAGATCATAGACATAAAAAGTAATTTTATCTACAGACAACTGCATACAATCTAACTGCAACATTTGTAATGTTTGTACTCATTGTGCTGATACTAATGGCATGACCATAACCACTTTAAATATTAAGTTCTGGAAAGACAGTGACGTAATTGGAGCCCGCTGCCAAAGCAATGTGAGAACTATATTGACATCCCAGATTTCTGTATATCTGGGTTTGGTAGGATTTTATTAAAATTCCTCTCATAAATCGAGATATTAATGGATGAGACCCGATAGATTGTCGTTCTGAAAATTGTCCTATATAGGAGGACTAAGTACTCCGAGCACTATTAATGGCACTATAGCAAGGAACTCCAATACATCCAAAATGTTTGCAGTATAATAAAATATATCTGACTGTATACAAAAGATTTCCCATTTCCTTATACGAGATATATATTGTTTCTTAGTGCTATCTCTCCAAGCTGCAGTTATGACATCCATGGTCCTATCCGACAGTCCATCAGAACCTGCAGATTAACAATTAATACGATCATGTAATGGATGGCTTCTCCAGTTACTGGATGTACCAACAATTACTGCAGCTGGGGATTGTCATGAATGGCTGAGTCATCATTCTGAGTACCAATGGGAACAATGGCTGTGTAGACCAGTTTGGAACGACCAAACGCCTGCAGCGGAGTCTTGCTCTATTTTGGTGAGACATTGTCTAATCAGGCAAAATGGGGAAAACATAGAAGACTATACTTCCGCAATGTAGCGAGAATGCATCCACCGCTACTGCTCCTGGGTCTGGCTCCTATGAGACATATTTAGGCAACTGAAGATTTAATCGGGACGCAAACAGATCAATATTTGGTACCCATACCGACTGACAATCTTTTTGAAACTTCTGGATTTAACATCCATTCTGTATTGTCATTGAACTTTCGTGATTTGTTGTCTGCCACAATATTGTCTCTCCCACTGCTGTGGTATTGTCTACTTGTAATTGAACATGTAAGTAATTCATTGTAGAACAATAAGCTATCAATGCATAAAACGCCCCCAATAACTCCAAATAATTGATACCATGTGTTTGGAGAATTAATTGTCTTGGACAGTCCATCGACCACCACAACTGGTGGCGCTGTCCTTACCTCCCCATCCGAGAGCACTCCCAGTTTGTAATACCACTGAAAGTTGCTGAACCAAAATATTTTCTAGTAGCTTGTGCAACCTTTTGAGAATCCACCATTGCAATTCAGCTAAAGCTTTAGTTGGTAACTGCATGGACCTAACAAATGACCTGCACACTTTTTATTTTATTTTATTTTAATTTTTATTTTTTTATTTTTTTTTATTTATCTTTTTTTTTTAAATTTATTTTTAAATAAAATATTTTTAGTGCTTGTCCTCTGGCTCTTTGCACACTTTGATAATGCAGAGGTCCAAACTCGTCAGCAGGAATGCTGCTACCATTTTACCAATACCTGTAGCTACTTCTCGGATGGAGGGATAAGGTCTCTCAGCGAGACAAGTACAGGCATTTGTAATATTCCCAACCTTATCTTTTAGCAAGTTACTGACATATCAACTGAATTAATGACAAACCCCAAATAATCAATAGTTTGGGATGGCTGTAACTTAGATGTTGTTGGATGGACAGAAACGCTAGCATTTCAAATAGGCTTATGGTTGCTGAAACCAGTTCTTCAGCTGTCTCCTGAGTGGCATTTACAATTAACATATCCTCTAGATAAGCCATTACAATGTGATTCTGCGATGCTGCGATGAGACCGCAATGCTGCGTGACCCACGCTTGCTCCTCCCGCTGTACCACAGGCTCCTGCTGACTCACAAGCCAGCCTTACGGAGCTTAAGTCTCGCTGAAAAGTTTTAAAACACTTACCTACGAGGTTTTCTACTTACCACTGGTGGAGCTGCGCTCTCCAGCTCCGTTCAATGCGACATGCGTCGACGTAATGACGCGCATGCGCCTGGCGTGACTCATGTGACACTGAAGTAAAATCTATCTGACTCTGCCTTAAAAATATCCACTGACTCGGCCTCCACGGCCTTCTGTGGTAAATAATTCCACAGATTCACCACCCTCTGACAAAAGAAATTCCTCCACATCTCCTTCTTCAAGGAATGCCCTTTAGAAACATAGAAACATTGAAAATAGGTGTGGGAGGAGGCCATTCCGCCCTTCGAGCCAGAACCGCCAATCATTCTGCCTTCATATCCCTTGACTCCACTAGCCCCTAACACACTATCTAACTCTCTCTTAAATCCATCTAGTGACTTGGCCTTCACTGCCCTCTGTGGCAGGGAATTCCATAAATTCACAACTCTCTGAGTGAAAAAGATTTTTCTCACCTCAGTCCTAAATGACCTCCCCCTTATTTTAAGACTGTGGCTCCTGGTTCTGGACTCGCCCAACATTGGGAACATTTTTCCTGCATCTAGCTTGTCCAGTCCTTTTATAATTTTATATGTTTCTATAAGATCCCCCTCATCCTTCTTAACTCCAGTGAATACAAGCTAGTCTTTTCAATCATTCCTCGTATGTTATATGGTTATATGGTTATATGGTTATATGGTATGACAGTCCCGCCATCCCACGGATCAATCTCGTGAACTTACGCTGCACTGACTCAATCACAAGGATGTCCTTCCTCAAATTAGGAGACCAAAACTGTACACAATACTCCAGATGAGGTCTCACCTGAGGCCTATACAACTTCAGAAGAACCTCTTTACTCCTATACTGGAATCCTCTTGTTATGAAGGCCAACATTCCATTAGCTTTCTTCACTGCCTGCTGTACCTGTAAGCCAACTTTCAGTGACTGGTGTACAAGGATGCCCATGTCTCGCTGCACCTCCGCCTTACCTAACCTAACCTAGCCTAACCTTTAAATCTGAGGCTATGACCTCTAGCCCTAGACTCTTCCACTGGTGGAAACATCTTCTCCACGCCCACTCTATCCAAGCCTTTCACTATTCGATACATTTCAATGAGGTTCTGTTGCTGAGTTAGGATTAGGGTTTTGCAAGTCAGTTCCAGAACCCGATGGTTGTTGGCAGTAAGCTTTCCATTGGCATTCACTGGTCATGTTGCGACCAGTCAGGGATACTTTGTACAGTGCATCAGGGGTACTTGGTGACATGCTGAATCTCATTAACCTTCAAGAGAACCACCGGGTGGCGCCAGAAATTCCTGCCTCTGTCTGCCACTTCGTGTTTAAATAGAATGTGTTAAATGTATGTTTTTAGTGTTCTTTAGCTTGTTTTGATGTGGGGGATGGGGGAAAGTTGTAGGAAACATTTTCTAATCTCTTACCTCGAGGGAGATGCGATTTTTTTCCACATCCATCCGCACTGCGGCCTAACATCGAGGAGTTGGCATCCTATATTGGAGATCGACCCGGACTTACCATCACGGAACTCACGATCCGATGCCAGGGATTGACCTCAGACCTCCAACCGTGGGTGCCTGCAGACTTTAACATCGTGGAGTTCGCGGTCTCTGATTAGAGATCGATTTAGATGAACTCCAAGCCGCAGGAGCTTCGACTGTTCCGACGGGGGGGGGGCTTCGACCACCAGCTGCGGGAGCTTCGATCGCCCTGACTGCGGATGGCTCGACTGCCATCGAAGAAGATTGGACTTTTTTGCCTTCCGTCACAGTGAGCAATGTGGGGAATCCGCTGTGGTGGATGTTTATGTTAACTTTTATGTAGTTGTGTGTCTTGTTGCTTTTTATTTTCGTAAGGCTGTATGGTAATTCGCATATCACTGTACCTTAATTGGTACACATGACAATAAAAGACCTTTGAAACTTTTGAAACCTTTGAAAGTAGAGGTGTTGTTATTATATCATCAGGCAGAGAGGAAAACATCCCATTTTACCTTCATTTCTCACCAACAGATAGAAGCAAGCGATCCTCAATCTCAAGAGACTGCCTAAAAAGATAAAAGTGTTAAATGCTGTGCTAAAAAATCAACAAAAGTCTGAATGAATTAATTAATGAATGCATGTTCTGGTCACTCCCAATGTACATAGTTCCCCCCAAAAAGGTCTGTTTAGTTTTTTCGTGAATCTTCTGTGAATTCACCATGAAGGCACAAAGCAATGATGATATCATTATAGATCAATGTTGTACACTTCTTATAATTCATTGATTTGTTTTTCTTTTCAACAAACTGTTTCTCCCAGCTACATTTTTATTTTGTTTATTGACCTTTTAAGAAATCAATTAGTATAACTAATTCATGAATCCCAAAGGTGATTGTATGTTTCATTATTGCAAAAGTAATATGAACTACAGTTTCTAAAAATATCTTATGACATTTGTTCCATGGCATTTTGTGTTATTGCCTTAAAGAAAACTCCCCCTAATGAGATTTTGTACCTCATTAGAACAATTTCAAAAGACAGTCAGCCAACAATTTAAATGCAATAATTTGGAAAAACCACACAAATCAGAAGAAGTGTTGAGCCAAATGCCACTTTTTTAAATTCCCGATTAAAATTTCAACTAATCACTGGAGCTATTAAATTCTTCCATTTGAACAGGTTTTTGTATCTCTTTTAATTAAGTCTCTGGAGGTTCGGATTGGTGTATCATGGCCGGCAATCTGCCAATGATAAAACATTTCCTTGCTGAATATTAAATTGATTCTTTCTGTTGGAAATGGCACGGTATAATCTGACTGCAGCAGCAATCTGTCTGCATTGGGTTTGAGCTACTTGTCCATCAGGGAATCATTGACATTTATAGCATATAAAGGATGGCACAGTGGCGTAGCTGGTGGAGCTGCTGTCTCACAGCGCCGGAGACCCAGGGTTCGATGCTGACCTTGAGTGCTCTCTGTGCGGAGTTTGCACGTTCTCCCTGTGACTGTGTGGGTTTCCTCCGGGTGCTCCGCGTTCCTCCCACATCTCAAAGAAGTGCAGTCTTGTTGGTTAATTGACCCTCTGTAAATTGTCCCTAGTGTGCAGGGAATGGATGAGAAAGTTGGATAACATAGAACCTGTGTGAATGGGTCGGCGTGGATTTTGTGTTTCCATCCTGGATGACTAAATGAGGTTAGGAACTTAATAAATTTATTCGGCCTTCCAGAATCAAGGGTGAATTCAACCTCTTTCAGGTAACTCAATTGCTTTGTCTAACTGGACAGTTGTAAATCACCCATTAACAATATTGCCTGAGTTTTTCTTTCTTTGCCAGTATCGCCTGCCTGGTGAATTTCTTTACAGTCTGCATTTCAAAACCTTTTTATTTTCCTTTGTTTGTGTTCTCTCCAACCTATCATTCATGTGGCTTTATCAATATCTTATCCCCATGGTAATCCTTGCCATGCTCTATCACAGATATTCTCTGTCCTCTCCATCCCTCCCCCATTCTCTCTGCAGCTTTATTACTTTTTCTCTCTTTCATCCATTCGTCAAAAATGCGTTCAAGTACTTCAAAAATGCTTTGAGAGTTTCTGCCTCTATCATTCTAACACTTTCTTGACACCTTTTTCATACATGTTCCATTAATTAATCAGCCTTAAACCTGTGTCCGTTACTTATTATGCCCCTGTCCCACTTAGGAAACCTGAACGGAAACCTCTGGAAACTTTGTGCCCCGCCCAAGGTTTCCGTGCGGTTTCTGGAGGTTCCCGGAGGTTTTTGTCAGTCTCCATAATGGTCGAAAGTGGTTTCCGCTTCTTCTATGTTCCGGCGATTATTTCAAAAAATTAAAAACCGGCCGCGCCTAAAAATAGGTTGCCGTTTTAAAAATCGGTAATTTTTTAGTCGAAGCCGGTTGCGATGCTAGTTGAAGGTGGTTGCCGGAGGTTGCAGGTAGTGGAAGGTAAGACCTCCCTGGTGGAATAAAACTGGGTGAAAAAAAAAATGAACCGTACACAAGTCAAGTTGGTCAAACACCAGAAATTGGACAACCTTGAGTAAACACGGACTTGGTATTGAGGACATATTTCTATGCTGTACATTCGATGAATCTATAACTTTGTGACTAGGTGTTGGGGAAGGAGGCTTCAGATTGTATTTAGATGGATAAGGTACATGGCCTTGGCCATCATTGATGGCCATTGACCATGGCCATCAGTAATTACCTTGGATGATATTACTAACTTCTCCAATGAAAATGGGGCTGGTGTGGAAAGATAGACACAAAGAAGGTATGAAGATAGACACAAAGTGCTGGAGTAACTCGGCGGGTCAGGCAGCATCTCTGGAGAAAAAGGATGGGTAATGCTTCGGGTCGAGACTCTCCTTCAGTCCCTTTAGATATCTCCCCTGCCCCACTGTGGAATAGTCAGTGACTCCCACAGTTGTCTCATTAGTCATCTCGCAATCCATGAAATCAAAATGGAATTAAATCGTGTTCATCCCAAGGGTCTAGCTACGAAGACGAGGAAGATGATGAATTTAATCAGCGGGCTGTTAGTAATAAAACCTCAAGTCAATAAAAGCTACAATGTACATAAATCTATCAAAATTAATAATCAAATTCCAATTTACTTTTTTCACTCGTCATTATCTTTACAGTGAAACAAATCAACATGTAAATAATCTAGAATGGAAATTTATTCAATTCAGATTTATTTTAATGGCTCCTGCTGATCCATAATTCAGAGCAACTTTCACAATTAATTAAAAGACTACTGAAAAATGATGCATCTTAACTAAGACAAATTAATACTTTTATTCAATGTGACTGTGTTCGTTTTTAATTTGTCAACATTATTAAGTGAAAATGTTTCCAATATTTCTGTTCTTCTGTAGATTTTGTCTTTGAAATACCTATTAAATTCAGCTTATGCAGAAATGTAAAACTTTGCTAATATGTCAGATGCAATTCTTCAAATACAATTCCAAGAATTGGATTAAGAAAACTGAAAATCCCTAATACTTGTAGGATTAATGGCATAGTCCTCCAAGCATCAGTCGCTCATTCCCATTGTACCTTATCAAGAACACAATGGTAACTGCATTAATACCATCATAATTGAAGTCTGAGCGCAAAGACAGGATTGTACAAGGACAATGCTTTTAAATTGAGTTAACAATTCCAGTGATAGACACAAAATGCTGGAGTAAATCAGTGGGTCAGGCAGCATCTCTGGAGAGATGGAAAGGGAGATGTTTCGGGTTGGATGTAAGGTGGTGAATCTGTGGAATTCTTTGCCACAGAAGGCTATGGAGGCCAGGTCAATGGATATTGTAAAGGCAGAGATAGATAGATTCTTGATTAGTAAGGGTGCCAGGTGTTATGGAGAGAAGGCAGGAGAATGGGATTAAATGGGAAAGATAGAACAGCCATAATTGAATGGCGGAGTAGTCGACAGGCTGAATGGCCTAATTCTCCCCCTAATGCTTATGAACATATGAAAATGTGTGGGAAAGAATTGCAGATGCTGGTTTATACCAGATAGACACAAGATGCTGGAGTAACTCAACAGGTCATCTCTGGAGAAAAGGAATAAGTGACATTTCGGGTCAGAGCCTTTCTTCAGACTGAAAGTATAGGATTTTGGTGTGTGTGCTTTATCATTATTCCTTACAATGTAAGTGATGGCAACTTCTACAGAAGTGTGGATGGCCGTTGGCTCACTAGAAGCTCATCCGCCCTTTGACAGGTCTTGTTTTTGGTCCTGCTGGGGGTCCACAGCCCCCTCCTCGCCTGGCAAACCAGATGGGGGAGACAGTTTAGTCGTCGACTATCCGACCATGGAGCAGGTAGCACGGGATTACATGGTACGCATGGCGGGGGGAAGTCCCCCGACTTGATCTATAGATGTAATTGATGTAAAACGATAGCATTCCACCTGCAACAAGTATATGCCTTTAATGTATTCTGTTTTTATGATCCCCCCACTCCTTCAGAAGAATACATTTGCTAAGAATGGATAAAGGATCTGGTAAAATCTATTCACAAAGTAAAATTGTGAATTGGCATTAGTTTGAGTTTAGTTTATTGTCACGTGTACCAAGGTAAATGAAAAGTCTGTGTTGCGTGCTAACCAGACAGCTGAAAGACAATACATAATTACAACCGAGCCAGCGATTGTGTACAAATACATGATAAAGGGAATAACGTGAATGGTGTTTAGTGCAGGATAAAGCCAGTAAAGTCCGATCAAAAATAATACATATACACTGCCAGTAAGAAGTCTGAAGAATGATTTGATCGAAGTGTGAAAGATATTATACGGACTCTCCATAGATTCAACATTGAAATTTATATTGGGATGTGAACTTGCAGTATCCCCCCACCACTTTCATCAGCTAAACATCAAAGAAAATATTAATGCTGCTGCATTTAGAATTATATTTTTATCAACGTTATCAATCACGTTTACTGCAAATCACTCTCCTTATCGATTTAAATAAACAAATGCAGAATATGATTTCTTCAGAAACAAATGCAGAATGTAATTTCTTCAGAAATTAATTTGTACTAGAGATTAAGAAAAATAAAATTGTTTATGATTCTGTTTTATATAGACCACCAGGGGCGCCGGGGAGATGGCAGCCCTGCCGGCAGTCTGTTAGTTTTTTCATCTTTTTGTTATTTTTAGCGTTTGTTAAAAGTTTGTTTTAATGTACTTCGGTTTGTTTTATGTGGGTGGAGGGGGCAGGGGATCGGGGGAAACATTTTTTTCAAAATCTTACCTTCCCGGAGATGTGATCAATTTTCGAATCACATTCTCCGGGCTCTGCGGCCTACCATCGCTGGAGCTGGAGGTGCGGACTTAACATCGGAGTGGATCCCTTGCCTGGGATCTCTCCCAGCGCGGCCTGCGGACTTACCATCAAGGGCTCGCAGTCTCGGGAGAGGCTGGTCGGGAGCTTCAACGCTACAGAAGGTTCGACCTGCCCCGACGCGAGGTTCGATCGCCTGGCACGGGAGAGCTCACTACCCCCCGATGCAGGAGCTGAACGCCTCGACGCAGAGGGCCCGAACGCCACCAGCTATGGGAATCAAGACCGTCCTGTCAACGCAGGGCTCGATGCCATCGACAGAGGAAGAAAAAAGGGAAGGACTTGAACTTTATTTCGCCTTCCATCACAGTGAGGAATGTGTAGGAGTCACTGTGGTGGATGTTCATGTTAAAAAAATGTGTTTTTGAGTCTGTTGCTTTTAATTGTATGACTGACCTGGCTCTGATTCTGATTATGATTCTGATAAAATTGTTTCTGATTCTGTTTTCTTTCCAATGAGTCTTCACTCCATTTTGAGTTCCATTCCTGATGTTGCTTTCTGAATAGAACTTGAATTACATTTATAAGCTGATTTACAAGTTTAACATTATTTACAAGTTTATTCCACCACTTTCTCTCTTTAGCTCTCTTTCTGTGTCAACAAACCCACCCCCATCCCAGAGCACACCTCATTTCTCACACTATCCCCCTCCCCTTGCCTCCCACATTAGCCCCTTACACCTACTGTATGTATATCCCTCCTTGTGGCTTCACTAACTCCTCTCCTTATCTGATACCCTTTTGTCTCTTTTTCATCTCTAGCCTTTGTCCAGCCATCTAGCCTTTGCCCACCTATCTGCCAATAACCCCTAGCTCAGATACAAAAATATTGAATTGCATTTCTTCTGAAAAAACACTGCTTTAAAAACTTCTTGTAAACTTTGGCCACAGCAAAGTAAAGTATTCATCCAAATACTGAGATACTGCATGATGCTGATTGCTGAAAGAGCAAATCCGTCTATATTAGTATTCTAAACTATATATATTTTACAGAATCTCGTATACATTCTTTCAAAAAATAACGTTTAAATTAACAACATAAATCATAGATTATACGGGAGAGTATATGACTTATTTCAGAATCCTAAACATAGGGCGGCATGATGACGCAGCAGGAGAGTTGCTGCCTTACAGTGTCAGAGACCCAGGTTCGATCCCGACTACGGGTGGTGTCTGGAGTTTGTACGTTCTCCCCGAGGCCTGCTTTAGTTTTCTCCAGGATCTCCGGTTTCCTCCCACACTCCAAAGACGTTCAGATTGTAGGTTAATTGGCTTGGTATAATTGTAAATTGTCCCTAATGCGTAGGAGGAAGGGCCTGTTTCCACGCTGTCTCTCTAAACTAAACTAAAATAAATTTCTGTGTTATAGCACTTGAGGTGGAAGATTTTGGGTTCAAGACTCACTTCAGTGCATGACTTAAGAAGTCTCCACATGGGCAGATCTACCATTCTTTCAGATGAAATATTAAAACCAATCTTGCATGTTCACTCAGTTGAATACGAATTCCCATCATACTATTTTGAAGCTGATCGAGAAAGGGAGAGACCCAGGTAACTGGAGACCTGAATGTACCATGCACTAGACCGGAGTTCTGATGACCTGAGTTTGGCAGCCATGGTGGCGCAGCGGTAGAGTTGCTGCTTTAAGGTGCTTGCAGCGCCAAAGACCCAAGTTCGATCCCGTCTACGGGTGCTGTCTATACGGAGGGAGCTGTCTATTTCGCTGAGATTTTCGGTTTCCTCCCACACTCCAAAGACGTACAGGTTGTAGGTTAATTGGCTTGGTATTTGTGTAAATTGTCCCCAGTGTGTGTAGGATTGTGCAGGGATCACTGGTCTGTGGGGACTCAGTGCCCGTTACCATGCTGTATCTCAAAAACTAAAATTATATACCCACCAGCCTCTCTGTGAAAATGTTGCCCATCAGGTTCCTACTAAATCATTCTCCTCTCACCTTAAACCTATGTCCTCTAGTTCTTGATTCCGCTAACCTGGGATGAAACAACTCTGTGCATTCATCCTATCCATACCACTCATGAATTTATAGCTGTTCTCTCACCTGGTCATTTCCGTGTTCATTTTAAGATATAACCACATTATTCTGCATCTGGAATCACACCTAGTTAAGTAAGGGCAACAGATTCCCTCTCCTGAAGGGAAGCTAGATGGGGTTTTAATGACATAATTATTAAAAAAAGGTATTTAAATTTTAGATGACTAACAATTTAAATTCCACAGCTGTCACAGTGGGATTTGAACTCGGTCTAGTGCATGGTTAGTTCAGGCCTCTAAGTTCCTGAATCCCATACTTTAACCTCTGCACCATCACCAGGTACATGTTAGGGATCTGACACAAAGCACATCAAACATAGAACAGTACAGCACAGTTACTGGCTCTTCAGCACACATTGTCCGACAGGAACATGGTGCCAAGTTAAACTAATCATTTATGCCTTCACAAGATCCATATCATTCCATTACAGAGTACAGAGAGGATTTATAAGGATGTTGCCAGGACTAGAGAGTCTGAGCTATAGGGAGAGGGTACACAAAATGCTGGAGAAACTCAGCGGGTGCAGCAGCATCTATAGAGCGAAGGAGATAGGCGACGTTTCGGGCCGAAACCCTTCTTCAGACAAGGGGCTAACCATATTAGCTATAGGGAGAGATTGGCATGCAGGAGAATGAGAGGTGATCATATAGAGGTATATAAAATCATGAGAGGAATAGATCAGGTAGATGCACAGAGTCTCATGCCCAAAGTAGGTGAATCGAGGACAAGAGGACATAGGTTTAAGACGATGGCGGAAAGATTTAATAGGAATCTCAGGGGTAACTTTTTTACACAAAGGGTGGTGGGTGTATGGAGCAAGTTGCCAGAGAAGGTAGTTGAGGCTGGGACTATTCCAACGTTTAAGGAACATTTAGTCAGGTACATGGATAGGATGGGTTTGGAGAGATATGGCCCAAACCCAGGCAGGTGGGATTAGTGTAGATGGGACATGTTGGTTGGTGTGGGCAAGTAGGGCCGAAGGGTTTGTTTCCACGCTGTTAGACTCCATGACTGATAATCAAATGAACTTTTAATCTATTTCTATTTTCTTTGGCATCACTTTGGTATGGTGACACGGTGGCATAGTGGCAGAATTGCTGCCTTGCAGTGATAGAGACACAGATTCAATCCTGACTACTGGTGCTGTTAGTGCAGAGTTTGTACATTCTCCCCTTGACCTGCGTGGGTTTTCTCGAGGAGCTCCAGTTTCCTCCCACACTCCAAAGGCATACAGGTTTGTAGGCTAATTGGCTTGGTAAAATTGTAAATTGTTCCTCGTGTGTGTGGGATAGTGTTAATGTGCGGGAATCACACAGTGAAATGCGGTCACCATACAGCCATACAATAAAATAACGAACACAACACACGATAGAGTTCAACATAAAACATCCCCACACAGCAGTATCAAAAGTTTCCCACTGTGAGTGAAGGCACCAAAGTCAGTCATCTTCCTCTGATGTTCAACCGTGGTCAGGGCGTCCGGAGCCCTCCGCAGTCGCTGCTACGGGCAGCCCGCCGGGATGTTGGCACTCCGACGTCGGAAAGGGAGGCCAACCTCAGCTCCAGCATTTTGTGTACCCCAGGTTTGTAGGTTAATTGGCTAGGTAAATGTTTTTAAAAAATTGTCCCTAGTGTTTGTAGGATAGTGTTAATGTGTGGGGATCACTGGTCAGCGTGGACCCGGTGGGTTGAAGGGCCTGTTTCCGTGCTGTATCTCTGAACTAAACTAAACTAAACTAAAGTAAAAGTGTGGCTCTTTATGAATTAATCATAATTTCCTGGAAGGTGTTCATGTAGCCACTTTTCCAAAGGCATAATGAAAATTAATTTTCCATTAGACCAAATAAATATGATTAACGACTAATAATGTCCTTTTAATAGTGAGAATGTTCATCAGTGTGGTACTTCCCCCAATAAGGGATGTGATACTCTCAGATATGAATAACGTGTACATACTACTTTGCATAATCATGAGTATCATATCAAATATTAATAACCACAATGTGCATGTTTTCCTTTGTTCTGTTAATAACTAGATCAATAACAGATGCTATTGATGAAGATGCTTATCGCATCTAAACTGAGAATCACGTAATAATACAATTGAATAGTAAAAGATACTGAAGCTATCAGCAATTGAACCCCACACTTAAATGGCGGCACAAATATTTCCATTTAGTATTTAAGCATCTGACAGTTTGTAGTGGAGATGGATTTCCAACTAAATGTCTGCAAAGATAACTCCCAGCTACATTTTAGTGCTCAACAAAAATAATTGTTCCCCAGTTGTAGGCATTATTTGATCATTCTTGAAATCACACTGTTGAATCAATGATATAATTGGTATCTTCTAACTAAATATGTGCTTGAACTAAATGTTTATTTCACTCAAACAGGAGTATCCTATGATTTTTAAATCAGTTTCATAAAGTTGTCAGCAACACATGCCAAGGAGAAGTTTATTATGACCAGGGGCGGAAAACCCGGGGGGGCCAGAAGGGACACGTCCCCTCCATGTTTTGAGAGGTGGGGGACATCCCCCCCAAGTTTTTGTCATCCGGATTTTAAAATCTCCGCTTTCCGCGAGACAGTGGAGGTGGGACTGCACATCGTGGGCGCCAATTGGACGAGAGAGACGTCGGTCAGCAGACAATGGGGGTGGGACATGATGATTCGGTGCGATGATTGGAGGAGGGAGATGTGAGTGGGGGGGGGGGGGGGTGGGACTGAGGATAGAGTGCAGTGATTGGAGGAGGGAGACGTGGCACAGACCTGTGCCTCATCCGCATCCAGGATTGATCCCGGCCGGGTCTCCAGCGCTGTCCCGTCCCCACCTGAGTAACACCCCCCCCCCCCATGGGTGGCCAGAGAGGTCGGGAGTCAGACGGGCGCGGCGGCCCAGGGCCCACAGCCAGCGCTAAACCCAGCTCACTATGCCTGTCCCGCTAAGTGAACCTGCCTGGGCTTGCGGGAAATATGGCCAGCGCGGAGAAGCAGCGCTGGTATCCCGTCTGTCCAGTCAGGGCTGTAGTTAACCTGGCGAGACAGGCAGTGTGAGCTGCATTTAGCGCTGGATTGAGCCTCCGAAGCCTCGCGCATGTGTGGGTGAGTGTGCACATGCACGCGCGGCCGCCAAAAAATGGTGTCCCCTCCATGTTTTGATAGCGAGTTCCGCTCTTGATTATGACGGTCTAATAACTTCCATACTTCAAATTTGATTTATTTTTATTGCAGTTCACAGGATATTCAACTTCATAAGTGTGGACACCGATCTCTTAGTAAGGTCATATTAGAGCACTTTCTGTTTATTAGTCGGTCAGAAGTGAAGCGTAGGAGATTTTATGCAAAGACATTCATCAGTGATTGAACAATACCTTGAATTAATAGTAACCTTTTCATGAAATCATCACCTACTTTCAAGAAGATGGACACAAAATGCTGGGTTAACTCAGCAGATCAGCCAGCATCTCTGGATAGAAGGAATGGGTGATGTTTCGGAACGAGACCCTTCTTCAGATTGAATCAAGGGAGCGGGAGATACAGAGATAAGGAAATGTAAGGTGTGAAAACAAGACAAAGTGGGTGGAGATCAAAGAAAATGTGACAAAGGGGATGGAGACAACAACATTCTATTTTCAAGATATTGGAAACAGCACCTTCAACATTTTCTTGGTTAGCAAAACAAGTAAGCATTAACAATCTTTAAATAAAAGCCACAGAGGGTGGTTGGTGCCTGGACTGCACGGCCAGGGGCAGTGCTGGAGGCAGATATGATAGTAGCATTTAAGAGGTTTTTGAATAGGCATGTAGATATACAGGGAATGGAGAGATATGGATGATGTGTGGGCAGAGGAGATTAGTATGACTTGGCATCATGTTCGGCATGGACAATGTAGGCCAAACAGCACGTTCCTGTGCTGTACTGTTGTATATTCTTTGTCCTGTGTTAGTTTTCCCTCTCCAATTGTTACATCACTCTCACACATGAAAGGGAAAAAGGCTGCAAATGTGATTGAAAAAGGGTCATCAAAGAGTTTGTGGTCTGAAGAGATTGGCAGAGGAGGCGTAATAATCAAAGGAAAAGAAGTTAAGAAGTGAATGTGGGTCACAGCCGAGGAGGAGACTGCGGACAATGGAAGTCATTGGAAGGTCACGGGATGAGAGAAACAGTTCATATTTTAGGTCGATGCTCCTTCAAAATTTCCCCTTAACCTTGACCTATTTCTACACCTCCTGCAGTCTTTTGAAATAAATTACATGAACATTCTAGGAACTTGTATTCGTATTGGGTAATATCGGACAAAGATCAGTGCAAACGTGGACTGAACTAACACTCTGTCCTGTTTCTTGCAATTCAGCACAGTGGCGCAGCGGTAGAGTTGCTGCCTTACAGTGCCAGAGATCCGGGTTCAATCCTGAATATGGGTGCTGTCTGTATGGAGTTTGTACGTTCTCCCTGTGAACTATGTCGGTTTTCACCGGGATTTTCAATTTCCTCCCACACTCCAAAGACGTACAGGTTTGTAGGTTAATTGGCTTGGGATAAATGTAATTTATCCCTCGTGTGTGTAGATTGCGTTAATGTGCAGGGATCGGACTTGGTGGGCCAAAGGGCCTATTTTCATGCAGTTTCTCAAAATTAAACTCAACTAAACTAATTCAAGTATCCTGCGTTTAGTATTACCTACATTCTTACTGATGTATAAATGCAATGCTCACTGATGTAGATACAGAAAAAAACACAGAACTACAACAATGCCAACTATTTTGACACAAAGCTGGGTGGCAGTGTGAACTGTAAGGAGGATGCTATGAGAATGCAGGGTGACTTGAACAGGTTGGGTGAGTGGGCAGATGCATGGCAGATGCAGTTTAATGTGGATAAATGTGAGGTTATCCACTTTGGTAGCAAAAACAGGAAAGCAGATTACTATCTAAATGTCAAGTTGGGAAAAGGAGAAGCACAACGGGATCTGGGGGTCCTTGTTCATCAGTCAATGAAAGTAAGCATGCAGATACCGCAGGCAGTGAAGAAAACGAATGGCATGTTGGGCTTTATAACAAGAGGAGTTGAGTCTTGGAGCAAAGAGGTCATTCTGCAGTTGTACAGGGTCCTAGTGAGACCACACCTGGAATATTATGTGCCGTTTTGGTCCCCTAATTTGAGGAAGGACATTTTTGCTATCGAGGGAGTGCAGCATAGGATTGCAAGGTTAATCCCCGGGATGGCGGGACTGTCATATGCTGAGAGAATGGAGCGGCTGGGCTTGTATACTCTGGAGTTTAGAAGGATGAGAGGGATTCTTATTGAAACATATAAGATTATTAAGGGTTTGAACACACTAGAGGCAGGAAACATGTTCCCGATAGATATAGATACATAGAAAATAGGTGCAGGAAGAGACCATTCAGCCCTTCAAGCTAGCACCGCCATTAATTGTGATCATGGCTGATCATCCCCAATCACTAACCCCTGTCTGCCTTCTCCCCATATACCTTGATTCCACTAGCCCCTAGAGCTCTATCTAACTCTCTCTTAATTCCATCCAGTGATTTGGCCTCCACTGATGTTGGGGGAGTCCAGAACCAGGGGCCACAGTTTAAGAATAAGGGGTAAGCCATTTAGAACGGTGAGAGGAAACACTTTTTCTCGCAGAGAGTTGTGAGTCTATGGAATTATCTGCCTCAGAGGGCGGTGGAGGCCGGTTCTGTGGATACTTTCAAGAGAGAGCTAGATAGGGCTCTTAAAGATAGCGGAGTCAGGGGATATGGGGAGAAGGCAGGAACAGGTTACTAATTGGGGATGATCAGCCATGATCACATTGAATGGTGGTGCTGGCTCGAAGGGCCGAATGGCCTACTTCTGCATCTATTGTCTTTTGTTTATTTTTTTAAATATTAAAACTAAGAATAAAATGCTAAACCAGAGTGTAAAGCTGGTTTCTCTGATTATACAAATTCAAATGCTAATTTTATTCATTCATGCAAGCATAACTGCTGGCATTGTACCTTAAATAAGCTGCATTTGAGTAAAGATATAACTGTTTATTTACATGTGCTGAATTATTTAATGCCAATGTACTTGATACCTGTTGGGGTGAGTAGACTTAATACGACATTAAGTACCTAACCAAATAATGAACACTTAGAACCTGCAAGCTGCCAAAAATAGACGTATTTTCTGTTGTCTCTGTATTGTACACTGCACAATGACACTTAAAGATTGAATTGAATTGAATTGAATTGTATGTTTAGTTTCTGCTCCCAAGGTAAAATACAGAAATGGAGTTGCCACATTCCCTCAACAATGGTTTATGGATGCCAATAGCAGACTTACATGAACTTACAATCTTTATTTACATATTGTCATTTAAATTGCAAGTAATACCCTCTGCAAGTGGGCACACACGCACTCATGCACACATGCACGTATGCACGCACGCAGACACACGCACACGCAATTTTATCTTACAACCCTCCTTCCCCTCTCCCTCTCCCCCTCCGCCCACAGTCCTTCCAGAGGCTTCACAATTCCAACTCTTCAACCCTTTTGTCTCACATGTTTTTTCTCATCTCTGGCCTTTGTCCAACCATCTTGGGATAACTTTTTCACGCAAATGGCGGTGGGAGTACGGGATGAGCTGCCGGAGGAGGTAGTTGAGGCCGGTACTATATCGCAGAAGAAACATTGAGACAGGTACGCGGATAGGACAAGATTAGAGCGATATGCAGGCAGGCAGGTGGGTCTAGTATAGATAGGACATGTTGACCAGTGTTGGCCGAAGGGCTTGATTCCACGCTGCAAGACTCTGACTGTATGACTATGACCAACATTTTCCTGATTTTATTCCACGTAAGATTCCTCATGGATTTATGATGAAGCGTGAAAGAGTGACATTCTTCCAGCACCTGTACCGAGTACTCTGTCAGCTGAGCAAGCATCTGTTGTGATACTATCTCTCACCATTAAAAACCAAACCAAATAATGGGACATAAAACCTGCAACTTGCAAAAAATAGACAAATGTTTGGTTTTTGCCGCCAAGGTAAAAAAAATAACAGAAATTGGCGGCACGGTGGTGCAGCAGTAGGGTTGCTTCCCTACAGCACCAGAGACCTGGGTTCAATCTTGACTGTGCTTGCTGTCTGTACGGAGTTTGTACGTTCTCCCCATGACTTGCGTAGATTTTCTCCGGGTGCTCCGGTTTCCTTCCACAAAGACAGACAGGTTTGTAGGTTAATTGGCTTTGGTGAAACTGTAAACTGTCGCCAGTGCGTGAAGGATAGTGTTAGCATGCGGGAATCGCTAGCCCACGCAGACTCGATGGGCTGAAGGGCCATCTCCAAAATAAAGTAAGCTAAATGGTATTGCTACATTCCCTCAACAATGGTTTCTACATGCTAAAAGCAAACGTAAATTAAGTTACGATCTTCATCGTTATTTAAATTGCAAGCAATATTATCTGAGAGTGGGCACTGAATCAGGAAGACTGCGTTCACCTGTTTGAACTGCAACCTCATGGAGATATTAGTTTAAGTCCTGAAGCACTGCTGCGTGGGGAGAAGAATTGGTAATTGTACAGAATGCAGAGAAAAACTGTCAAGGCGCTTAATAGTTTGCAGCAGAAACTGTCCCTGGTAGAATGGGAACAAGACAATAGGGACATCTGTATAACCAGCTAGGTGTTTATGATTGAGTATGTGAGCCAGTCAGTTTGTGTGTGGGGGAACAAATCCAACTAAAGTTATCAAAAACTCTGATGCTTGTATTTAATCACGCAAGCAAAATGTGTGGCATCAGTGAGGAAAGCATTAAGGATTTTTTTTTTAATTCATCTAATGTTAGCTACAAGTATGACTGTAGTTAAGAATAATAGAGCATCAGCATAACCTTGAGTTCCAAAAGATAACAAATGCTAAAGTATGGATCGAGCTGCTGGAGGAGGTAGTTGAGGCAGGTAGTATTGCAAAGTTTAAGAAGCAAATAGACAGGTACATGGGTAGGACAAGTTTACAGGGAATAGTCCAAACGCTGGCAGGTGGGACAAGTGTATATGGGACATGTTTGACGGTGTGGGCAACTTGGGCCGAAGGGCCTGTTTCCATGCTGTATGACTATGACTCTCTATGACGCTATGTGGGCGAGACAGGCCTAAAGATATCACAGAAACACTTCATCATCGGTAAGGCTTTTCAAATTGCCAATCATTAGAGGGTAAATCTGAAGTGATTAATTAACTCTTCATTGAAAAGATCCTTGTCATCTCAAGGACATGCCTTGAGGTCTTGAAGACCAAGAAGAAATATATTTGTGAGGTCTGCAGAGCAAAACCAGTGAAGGCATTGAGAGTTTATGGAACGAGTTGCCAGAGAAGGTAATTGAGGAAGGGACGATTGCCACACCAGCCAACATGTCCCATCTAAACTAGTCCCACCTTTTGGCCCATATCACTCTAAACCTGCCCTATCCATTTACCTGTCTAAATGTTTCTTAAACGTTGCGATAGTGCCTGCCTCAACTATCTCCTCTAGCAGCTTATTCCATACACCCACCACCCTTTGTGTGAAAAAGTTACCCCTCAGGTTTCTATTAAATGTTTTCCCCCCTCACCTTAGAAATATAGAAAATAGGTGCAGGAGGAGGATATTTGGCCCTTCCAGCCAGCACTGCCATTCATCGCGATCATGGCTGATCGCCCTCAATCAATAACCCGTGCCTGCCTTCTCCCCATATCCCTTGATTCCACTACCCCTAGAGCTCTATCTAACTCTCTCTTAAATCCATCCAATGATTTGGCCTCCACTGCCCTCTGTGGCAGGGAATTCCACAAATTCACAACTCTCTGGGTGAAAAAGTTTTTTCTCACCTCAGTCTTAAATGGCCTCCCCTTTATTCTAAGACTCTGGCCCCTGGCTCTGGACTCGCCCAACATTGGGAACATTTTTCCTGCATCTGCATGTAGCTTGTCCAGACCTTTTATAATTTTATATGTTTCAACCTTAAACCTATGTCCCCTGGTTCTTGATTCCCCACCACTGGGCAAGAGAATCTTGCTTGGTATCAGTATTCAGTTGGTCTTGGCATTATTTTCAGGGAGATGTTGTGGGTCAAAGGGCCTATTCTATGTTCAAAGCTCTATTGTCTTCTCCCTGACTAATAATTATTGGCAACTCTTTGCACCGTGGACTTGGACGCTTCACCCAAGATCTCCCGTTTTGTTGTATTTTGGATGTGAACACTTTTCTGGCTCTGAGAAGATGTTACAGCATCTCGAGTGTAATAAAGGCTCAACTCAATTTCTGATAACACAATGGTTTTGTTTCTGAGACAATCTGATGAAGCCTTTTGCAGAAACATTGCAAAATTAAGCCTTCTTTCACGCCAAAAACTGCTGTGAGGTGTCTTCAATATAACTATGCTCATGGGACTCTATAGGAGCTGAATCCTGTTTCCTGATATCTTTTAATAACCAGTGTTATTACAACTTTTCCTCGAGTTGTAACCAGGCCCATGGAAGAGCTTTACTGTTATAAAACCATTCCATTACTTGGGAAAGATAATTGCCAAAGTCAGTAGTTTACATCAGCCATTGCATGAAAGGTGGAAGGAGAAAGTTGTTCATTATTCAAGTCGTCCTTTGTGAAATGAAAAGTTCATAGGTTTATAAGTGATAGGAGCAGTATTAGGACATTCGGCCAAAGTTTACTCCACCATTTAATCAAGGGTGATCAATCTCTCCCTCCAAACCCCATTCTCATACCTTCTCAACATAACCCCCCTGACATCTGCACTGATCAAGAATCTATCTATCTCTGCTTTACAAAATATCCATTGACCTGGCTTCCTCAGCCTTCTGTTCAGTTCTTCAGTTGAGTTTATTGTCACGTGCACCGAGGTACAGTGAAAAGCTTTTGTTGCATGCTAACCAGTCAACAGAAAGACAATACATGATTACCATCGATCTATTTCCAGTGTACAGATACATGATACACATGGCAATGAATTCCACAGATTCACCACTCTCTCACTAAAGAAATTCCTCCTCATCTTCTTCCTAAAGGAACATCCTGAAGCTATGACCTCTGGTCCTGGACTCTCCCACTAGTGGAAACATCCTCTCCGTATGAACTCTATCCAGGCCTATCAAGGCAAAAATAAGGAAGCTTTCTCCAAATGAGATAGTGCAGCAGCATAATCAAGGATGAATCTTACCTCAGTCACTCCTTCTTCTCCCCTCTCCCATCAGGCAAGAGGTACAGAAGTGTGAAAGCGCACACCTCCAGATTCAGGGACAGTTTCTTCCCAGCTGATATCAGGCAACTGAACCATCATAACAACAACTATGGAGTGGTCCTGACCTCCCATCTACTTCAATGCAGACCCTTGGACTATCTTTAATCGAACTTAACTGGACTTTATCTCGCACTATATATAATTTCCTTTATCCTGTATCTGTGCACTGTGGACGGCTCAATTGGAGTCATGTGTAGTCTGGATAGCACACAACAAAAAGTTTTTCACTGTACCTCAGTAGACGTGATAATAAACTAAACTAAACTAAACATGGGAAAAAACTATTGGACTTAACTTGCAGTTGTCCTATATTACAGGTTTTTTTATGTTTCCATTAATTACTTTCAACATTCTGAAGGAGCTCACTGGGATAACTATTTTTCACTTTATATTGGCTTGAATCCATTTACGCTTGCAACAGAGCAGGCCATTTGCCCTTCTAGTTTTGTACATTTCACCCTTTTCCACGTTAATTTTCAGTTTGACCTATTCGCTCCTCATTCTCATCAACTCCCAGCAGTTCTAACCACTTGCCAAAATGAAATGGGCAATATAGAGTGGTCAATGAATCTACCAGCCTCTATGTTTGGAATTTAGTTTAGAGGTACAGTGTGGAAACAGGCCCTTCGGCCCACCGAGTCCACGCGAAACAGCAATCACCCACACGCTAGTTCTATCCTACACACTAGGAACAATTTTCAGAAGCCAATTAACCTACCAACCTGCACGTCTTTGTAGCACACGGAGAAAACCTCAATGGAAACGTAGTCATAAAACCTCTGGCTACACGTTGATTCTTACTTGAGCAATGCTTAAAAGACAGTTGCTATGAATCCGCCTGCACACATGTTATCACAAAATGCTGGAGTAACTCAGCGGGTGAGGCAGCATCTCTGGATAGAAGGAATGAGTGACGTTTCGGCTCGAGATCCATCTTCAGACTGATGTCAGGGGAGGGGCTCAGCACTTCAACTCCCCCTCCATTTCCAATCTGACCTTTCCGTCCTGGGCCGCCTCCATTGTGAGAGTGAGGCCCAGCGCAAATTGGAGGAACAGTACCTCATATTTCGCCTGGGTGGTTTACACCCCTGAGGTATGAATAGTGACTTCACCAACTTCAGATAGCCCTTGCTTTCTTTCTCCATCCCCTCTCCCTTCCCAGTTCTCCCACCAGTCTTACTGTCTCCATCAACATTCTATCTTTGTCCAACCCCCTCCCCTGACATCAGTCTGAAGAAGGGTCTCGACCCGAAATGTTGCCCATTCGTTCTCTCCAGAGATGCTGCCTCACCTGCTGAGTTACTCCAGCATATTGTGTCTACCCTCGATTTAAACCAGCAACTGCAGTTCTTTATTGCACACATGTTGTCCATTAACCCTTCCAACAATTTTAGATGGTTTGGAAAGGTTTAGAGAGATAGGAGTCAAACACAGGCAAATGGAACTGCCTTACATGGGTGCCTTGGTCTGCATGGATGAGTTGGGCTGAAGGGCCTGATTCTGTGTCATATTCTGAATGATAACACTGCATCTTTGTGGGGAAAGGGTTTTCAATCCAAATCTCCATTGGTAAATCCACCCACCTCTGAGATACAGTTATGTCAACAGTTAACAGTCTATTGTCCTCTAGCTTTGAGTAAATTATCTGTAACATTTCACCGCAAAATAAATATTCTCAACAAAGGTTAATAGAAACATGTTGCCTGTGTGGAAACTAATACACTGCAGTAATGCTAAGAAGAGGCAAACAGACTTCCATACACATCATTACTTCATTACAACTAATTATTACTGCTAATTCACGACAATCACAGTCTTAACTTTTGTGAAGATGAGACTTATTTTATTTATATCATTTAGCGAGTCTCTATTTGGAATACTTGTCTTGTCCAGACATTGAACATCCACACACATGTTTGAAGTACAAATGCCCTTCTTAAACTTTTTGTTTCATAGGGATGCTTCACCAGAATGGCTATCTCATGATGTCATTATGTCGGTTTGAGCGGGTGGATTAGATGAGGTTGGTATGTTGGCAGAAGGATGTAAAGAGGCTCTGAGGGGTTAGAGATAAACTAAATGAGTGGATCAGTAGCATGGCAAAGGGAATAAAATATGGAAAATGTCAGGTCATCCACTTTGATGTTGCAAACATGATTAATTGATTAGTAAGTGCATCAGGGGTTATGGGGAGAAGACAGGAGAATGGGGTTGAGAGGGAAAGATAGATCAGCTGTGACTGAATGGCAGAGTGGACTTGATGGGCCGAATGGCCTAATTCTGCTCCTGCAACTTATGGACTTAAATGGCAAGACCAATTTTTTTTTTGAACAGGTTGGGAAATGTTGGTGTTGATTTCATGTATTTTTGCCATTGAAAAATAATAAACATGTGCAGCAAGCAATTAGAAAGGCAAATGTACATTGAATTAGAATTGAATTAAAAGCCACTTTGAAGAAGGGTCTGAAGAAGGATCCCAATCTGAAACATCACCTACCCATGTTCTTCAGAGATGCTGTCTGACCCACTGAGATACTCCAGCACTCTGTGGCCTTTAATGTATAGGCAGGTTTTTTTTTTGCACAGATTGTAAGTGCCTAGATGGTGATGCTGGTTGTGGCGGTGGAGGTAGATATGATAGTCGCAGATAAAATACTTTTGAATAAACATGTGGATATGCAGCGATTGGAGGGATATGGAGGACATGCAGGCAGATAAGAGCTGGTCTTGGTACAGACATTGTGGGCTACAGCACAAACATTGTGGGCTGAAGAATGGTTAAAAAAGTTTTTTAGAGACACAGGAAGGAAACAGGCCCTTCGGCCAACCGAGTCCACGCCGACCAGCGACCCCTGCACATTAACACTATCTTACACATGCTAGGGACAATTTTATATTTACATATTTATACCAAGCCAATTAACCTACAAACCTATACGTCTATGGAGCATGGGAGGAAACCGGAGATCGCGGAGAAAACCCACGCTTGTCACAGGGAGAACATACAAACTCCGTACCTGAGAGCACTTGTAATCAGGGTCGAACCTGGGTCTCTGGCGCTGTAAGGCAGTAGCTCTACCGCTGCGTCATCATACAGCCCTGATCCCTGATCCTGTGCTCTACTGTTCTATGTTTGAAGTATAAAAAGAGCTGGTTCCTGGCCCAAATCCCAACTCCTCACCTGCAAGGTGGATTCCAGGCATAACCCTGCCCAGTTTAAACAATCTACTGCCTAAATTGCAAAATATTATAAGAATGAAACTTAGGGTTACTTCAAAGGAGTCTTTAGAAGTAATTATGCTTCCTTGGTCATTATGTTGAGTGTCATCCTCCTTAAATAGTGACATATGAGCAAATGATTTGAACAGGGGCAAGGCATGGTAAATTAATCACTAACATAACCCAAAAAATAAATGTTTCAGTAAGATTTTTCTTCTGGTCATTAAAAAAAGATTTCCCAAGTTAAACACTTTAATTAAAGCCTGTCTTCTCGTTCACAGAATGACACAGCAATCAAGGCACCAAATTGGTATTAGTGCTAAAAATAATAATAGTGACAGCAAGAGCACTATGAAATAAAAGAAAAAATCAGCAACAGGGTTAAAAGAACATAATTTCTTGAGTTGCAAAGAGAATTCTTAAAGATAGACACAAAATGCTGGAGTAACTCAGCGGGACCGGCAGCATCTCTGGATAGAAGGAATGAGTGATGTTTTGGGTCTCGGTCACCCATTCCTTCTATCCAGAGATGCTGCCTGTCCCTCTAAGTTGCTCCAGCATTTTGTGTCTATCTTCGATCTAAACCAGCATCTGCAGTTCTTTGTGTCCATGTTATCCCTCTTCTCAGCCATTCCCTACATGGTAGGGACATTTTTAAGGAGCCATTTAACCCACTAAACCTGCTCATCTTTGGGATGTGGGAGGAAACTGTAGAACCTGCAGGAAACCAATTGCATTGGCAGGGAGAACATGCAAACTTCACACAGACAGCACCCGAGGTCAGGATTTAACCCGTGAGGCAGCAGCACTGCCGGGTGCCACCCAGTTTGTAGACAAATATACAAAAGAGGACTTTGAAAGCGGGTGCGCAAAAACCAAGCAGTGGTGTAACTTATGTCACGTTAAAATCTGCACTGCATAATTTAAAGAAAAATATTCAACTGGATCTGAATCTATAATTAATTAATTCAAGCTGTGACACTCCACAAGCAGAGCCTGTCCAAGTGGTTTACATATTATTACACGCCGGGAGTAATTTTTTTCGGTTTGTTGAGATCGAGCCAATTGGGCAGCCATTTTGCATGGTGAAGGAAGTTGAGGCATGCTTGGCTGGCTTTCTTTGGGACAGCAACTGAGGTCGCTGAGGTGTATACTCCACAGTATGGATATTGACTTCTCTAACTTCAAGTAACCCTTGCTTTCCCTTTCTCGCCATCCGTCCCACCATCTTAGTTCTCCGACCAGTCTGACTGTCCTCCTGATTAAATTTCATCTTTGTTTGCCTCATTGTCAACTTCCCCTAGCTAGGTAGCGGTAGAGTTGCTGCCTTACAGTGCCAGAGACCCGGGTTTGATCCTGACCACGGGTGTTGTCTATACGGAGTTTGTATGTTCTCCCCGTGATCTGCGTGGGTTTTCCCCAGGTGCTCCGGTTGCCTCCCACACTCCAAAGGTGTACAGGTTTGTAGGTGAATTGGCTTGTTATAAATGTAAATAGTCAATTAGTGTGGGTAGGGTAGTGTTAATGTGCAGGGATTGCTGGTCGGCACGGACTTGGTGGGCTGAAGGGCTGCTTTCTCTAAAACTAAACAAAAAACAATGATCTACATTTTTTCATAGAAACATGGAAACATAGAAATTAGGTGCAGGTGCAGGCCATTCGGCCCTTCGAGCCTGCACCGCCATTCAATATGATCATGGCTGATCATCCAACTCAGTATCCTGTACCTGCCTTCTCTCCATACCCCCTGATCCCTGCAGCCACAAGGGCCACATCTAACTCCCTCTTAAATATGGCCAACAAACTGGCCGCAACTACCTTCTGTGGCAGAGAATTCCACAGATTCACCACTCTCTGTGTGAAAAACTATTTTCTCATCTCGGTCCTAAAAGACTTCCCCCTTATCCTTAAACTGTGACCCCTTGTCCTGGATTTCCCCAACATCGAGAACAATCTTCCTGCATCTAGCCTGTCCAACCCCTTCTAGCCTGTCCAACCCCTTGAACCTTTCCTTGAGCTTTGTCCCCTTTGATCTCTCATTCTCACACCTAACGCTTCCATATCCCTGGAATTCCATCTTCCTCTTCCCTGACTCAGTCGGAAGAAGGGTCCCGACCCGAAACGTCACAGATTCCTTCCATCCAGAGATACTGCCTTTCCCGCTGAGTTACTCCAGCATTTTGTGTCTATCTTCATTGTAAACCACCATCTGCAGTTCCCTCATACATACTCCTGGGATCTGATGGTTAAGTACTTATAAAACCAACAGCATATGATGAGCGTTTGACAGTACTGGGCATCTACTAGCTGGAGTTTAGAAGGTTGAGGGGGGACCTCATTGAAACTTACAGAATAATGAAAGGCATAGATAGAGTTGATGTGGAAAGGATGATTCCACTGGTGGGAGAGTCTAGGACCAGAGGTCATAGTCTCAGAATTAGCCTTTTAATTTTTTAGAAAGGAGCTAAGGAGGAACTTCTTTAGTCAGAGGGTAGTTAATCTGTGGAACTCATTGCCACAGAGGGCTGTGGAGGCCAAATCAGTGGATATTTTTAAGGTAATAGACAAATTATTGATTAGAACAGGTGTCAAAGGTTATGGGGAGAAGGCAGGAAAATTTGTTTAGGAGGCAGAGATCAGCCATGATTGAATGGCGGAGTGGACTCGATGGGCCGAATGACCAAATTCTACTATAACTTGTGAATGTGTGAGCCAGGATGCTTTGCCTGTGTTGTGCTCAGAAATATTGCTCATGAGGTAATTAATAATGTTGGGTTGAGAAGGAGAAACATTATACAGAGGTAAGATTGAATGAACATGGCTGATCTGCCTTTTCTTCTCAACCCCATTCTCCTGCCTTTAAAGATGGTGGACAATGATTGTCATATCACTTTGAAAGGTTGGTGTAACTTTTCCATGGAAATTGCCTATTTAACTGCTAATTGCATCTTGCACACAAAGTAGCTTTTCACGAAACGTTTTAGTCAATACTTTCCACCAATTATATGTAATTAATTTCTTTTTTTTTTAAAGCTTTTAGTCCTCGTGCATTACTGCGAACAGCCTCAAAATTGTATAATTGAAAGTGCTTCTTTGAAAATGCGAAAGCCAATGAAATTATGCAAAAGTGGGCAAAATATTAATGGCAAATTACTTGTTAATTTTATTTCATTTTGCATTGTAATTTTTTATTATATTAACACTCTCAAATCACAAGCCAAAGTAGATCTGGGAGATGTTGAAGGAACACCGCACATTTGTTTTCTTTTATGGTTTCGGCAGTGGAGTAATTTTCATAATTACCAAGTTAATGACTGAATTCGCATTGAGGCTCTCAATGGTCACTGCTATTGTGCAGAAGATATGATAGAACATTCTGCAAAATGCATATGCACAGTTAACATGAAAATGAATGTTATGCTGTTCAGGAATTTCTGCTCTCCTGCAAGGCACACTGTTTAGTTTAGAGATACAGTGCGGAAACAGGCCCTTCGGCCCAACGAGCCCGCACCATTTAGCGTTCTCCGCACATTAACGTGATCGTACACTCTCCGACTAAAACACAGGATGTCAGCAAACTGACAAGGGCAAGGACTTAATTTATTTACAAGATCGTAGACACACTAATAAAATAATGGGAAATTCATAAATTCATAAGTTCCAGGAGCAGAATTAGGCCATTCAGCCCATCAAGTCTATTCCGCCATTCAATCACGGCTGATCTGCCTTTCCTTCTCAACCCCATTCTCCTGCCTTCTCCCCATTATCCCTGACACCCTTACTAATCAAGAATCTGTCAATCTCCGCCTGAAAAATATCCATTGACTTGGCCTCCACAGCCGTCTGTGGCAATGCTGCATATCTTCCCCTCTCAACTCCATTTTCCAGCCTTTCTTGCCAGCTATTATCAGGCAACTGAACCATCCTACCAACAACTAGACAGCGTCCTGGGCTACTATCTACCTCATTGGAGACGCTCGGACTATCTTTGATCGGACTTTACTGGACTTTATCTTGCACTAAATGTTATTCACGTTATTCCCTTTATCATATATCTGTACACTGTGGATGGCTCAATTGTATCATGTATTGTCTTCCCGCTGACTGGTTAGCAGGCAACAACAGCTTTTTGCTGTACCTCAGTACACATGACAATAAACTAAAGTCAAACTCAACTTAACTCCGAAGTACAAACTGCCTTGATTGCAGTAGGGACTTAGGGCTTTTGTTTTTGTTTTTGCACTATATGTTTTTTTAAATTTATTAAACTTATTTTTGTTGTTTATTATGGTATCAGCTGAGTACTATGTTTACATATCTGCTGTGCTGCCTCAACTAAGAATTCCATTGTCCCATTTCAGGACATATGACAATGAAACACTCTTGACTCTCTTGAAATAAGTGACTTCAATTCACTGTTCAACTTAGGTTTGCTTTGAACTTGATCAAGGTACAAGGACAATGTTGTTGGCTTTAATCTCAAAATTCATTGCTTTTCCTGTGTTCGGATGTATGTCGGTTGCTCCAGAGTTGGAGATAAAAATAATCTGGACCTTTTAGCTTAGTTTAGTTACATTTAACACTGTCAAGTGTAGCGAGATACAGTGAAAAGCTTTATGTTGTATGGTATGCAGTCAAAGAAAAGACTGAAAAGTCTAAAGAAGGGTCTCGACCCAAAACGTCACCAATTCCTTCCTTCCAGAGATGCCGCTGAGTTACTCCAGCATTTTATGTCTATCTTCGGTGTAAACCAGCATCTACAGATCCTTCCTACACAAAGACAACCACACATGATTTCAATCAGGCCAAGTTAAAGAACAACATATATAGTGCATTCTGAAGCACTGAACATTTAAATAAAGTAAATTAACACATGGTGCATAGTTACACACCTAGTTAAACAGAACTCTATTAAACATTACTTTGATAAACTTACTTGGAATACCGGTAACGGAACAAATAATTACAAGGAATCATAGAACTTTTATCGACTACTCTTTAATAATTGGGAAAAAATTAATATTAAAATTTTGGAAAGGCCCTGTATCCCCAACAATTAAAATGTGGAATACAGAAATGACGGAGACACTTCACTTGGAGAGATTGAGACTTGTCCTCATGGACAGGTTAGATCTCTTCAAGGAGATATGGTCTCCCTATATTAAATATCTACAGGGTCACAACGGTTCGGCGCAGGGACTTGACTGAGGCCTGAATATCTGAGTGGATGAAGAAATACACATAACAAATCATGAATGTATCTCCAAGATTGGATTACTTAGTAATACTTCAATCTCCATCAAACTTTTCACACTTTCTTTTCTATTTTCTATTCTTTTTCTCTATCTCTCTATCTTTAATTAAGGAAAAAATTATAGAAACATATTATATAAATTTTTAATACGTACACACTTATTTCTGTTCGTATGAAAAAGATTATAGATGTCTTAAACTTGTAATTATATAAAACTATGTATTTTCAATTATACAATAATTATGAAATATAAAATTAACAATAATACAAACATTATTAATATTTTGATAACATTATGAATATTTTAAAAAAAAATTTTGTTTAAGATTGGGTACTACGTAGTTAAATTAGCGGGGATTTCTATTTGGTAATTAGAAGAATATCTATGATTTGAGAAATCTAAGTGTATTACTTATTTTAGGAATATACTACATATACTCCCAATTATATAAAAAAAATAATAATGAAATGTATAATGGATAATACTACAATTATCATAAATAGTACTAATCAATAATCAATATGTTATAATTTTATACATTATATAACTCTCAATGTCGTATAAGAGTGTACTTGGTATATATTGTTTCTACAATAAAAAAATATTAAAAAAAAAAAAAAAAACATTACTTTGATATACTTATTTAGTTTCAGCGTGAATGTTTCGAATGGTTACTTTGGTTAAATCTTGGTTAAACTGACAAAATTTTATCCTCCCAATATTATTCATGAAAACAAATATGTGTAAGTAAAATTTTATTTCATTCACAAAATGTGTTGTAAACCCAATTGCATGGAAATGCAAACATCATGATTGCCAGCTAAAATAATCCAAGCAATGTTAGGTGCAATGGTTATTAAAATTAAAATGCAGTCAAAGATAAATTTTCAGTGACTGTATAATATTTTAGCTTCTGTGAACATTCCAACGTTCTTTCGTGCTGCTTCAGTTTGCTTTAACTATTTTTTTTTAAATAGGTTTGATGTCCATGAGATATTTTCAAGGTGATTTGATGATGCCAAATTTGCTGCATATTGGAGGTTGGACTGTAGTTTGTGGCTGTCCATCAACATAGAAACACAGAAACATTGAAAATAGGTGCAGGAGTGGGCCTTTTAGCCCTTCGAGCCACCACCGCCATTCATTGTGATCACGGCTGATCATCTAAAATCAGTTCCCCGTTCCTGCTTTCTCCCCATATCCCTTGATTCTATTAGCCCTAAGAGCTCCATCCTCCACTAGGGGTGCTGGACTGCCAACAGCCTCTGCCTGCAGCCCGTTTGTTTTTCCCTTTTCTTTAGTCAGTTTAAAGTTTGTTTTTGGAGGAAACTTTAACTTTTCTATGTGGGGGAGGGGGGCAGGATAAGGGGGAAACTAACTCCCAGTCGCTTCCTGGCGGGGACGCGACTATTTCTCCGAGTCGCGTCCTCGCCCCCCATCTCACGGCCTACCTCCTGGATCGGAGCGGCCTTTCCTGCCGGGGACCGGGATCCGGACCAGAGCTGCAACAGCGGCGGCGTTGGAGTCACCACGGAGCGGGCGGTGCCTACCTGGGTCGCCGTTGGAGCTCCAGAGCGTTGGGCCGCTGCTCCAACATCGTGGAGCTCTGGTTTAGAGCGCTCCCAATGCGGGCGGCGCTGACCGTCATCGTGGAGTCCTGGGGCCCTTTGCCGAGAGCCTCCATTGTTGCATCTCCACCCGGCGCGGCCAGTGGACTTTGGGAGCCGCAGACTCCGGTAGGAGGGGGCCAACTCGGGGTCCAGGCCGCTGAGGAGGTCCCCCAGCCCCGACGTCGGACTTACATCACCCCGGGGAGCGGGCTTGAACATCGGGCCGCCCATAGCGGCGACTGCAGGGGGCTCGGGGAAGCCCCGACCACGGGTGAACATTGGGGAACATCAGGGGAAAAGACTGACTTTGGTGCCTTCCTCACAGTAGCAAATTTTGATCCTGCTGTGGGGGATGTTTTATGTTGAATCCTATCTACTCCATGTTGTGTTCTTTATTTTTACTGTATGGCTGTACGGTGATTCAATTTTGCTGTGCCAATTGGCACATGTGACAAATAAATGCATCTTTTCTTATCTTATCTTACATCTAACGCTCTCTTGAAAACATCCAGTGAATTGGTTTCCACTGCCTGAAGTGGCAGAAAATTCCACAGATTCACAACACCTGGGTGAAAAAGTTTTTCCTCATCTCAGTCCTACATGGCCTACCACTTATTCTTAAACTGTGAGCCCTGCTGCTGGACTACTGCTAACATTGGGATCAGTTTTACTAAATCTAGCCTGTCCAATCCCTTAAGAATGTTATATGTTTCTATAATATATCCTCTCATCCTTCTAAATTCCAGTGAATATAAGCCCAGTCAATTCCTGCCAACCTGGTGAATCTATCATGTTTTATAAAAGGCAAATCCATACCTCAAAGATCATTTTTTCCATCAACTACAAATTATTTTTTAAAGTCCAAAAACCTGTTTACATTACCATATTTTCCTACGTTCAATTAGAGAGCAATGCAGAATACCATAGCGATAAACTTTAGAAAAGACGGCAAGTAATAATAATTAATAATCAACAACAGCCTTTATTCATTCTCATTGTCAGCACAATGATGCAGATGGTAGAGCTACCACCTCATGGTGCCAGAAACCCAGGTTCCATCCTGACCTTGGATGCTGAGTGGGCAAAGATTTGCACATTTTTCCTGCGACCGAGTGGGTTTTGTCCGGGTGCTCGGCTTTCCTCCCACATCCCAGACCAGCGGGTTTGTAGATTAATTGATCTCTGTAAATTGCCCCTAGTGCCTAGGGGGCGGATGAGAAAGTGGGTTTACTTAGAACGAGAGTGTTCAAGAAGGAACTGCAGATGCTGGAAAATCGAAGGTAGACAAAAATGCTGGAGAAACTCAGCGGGTACGGCAGCATCTATGGAGCGAAGGAAATAGGCAACGTTTCGGGCCGAAACCCTTCTTCAGACTGATGCAGGGTGGGGGGGCGGGAAGAAGAAAGGAAGTGGAGGAGCCGGAGGTCTGAGGGAGAGCAGAGAAGGGGAGGAGACATAAAGGGCTACCGGAAATTGGAAAAGTCAATGTTCTGGGGTGCAGACTGCCCAAATGGAATATGAGGTGCTGCTCCTCCAATTTCCGGTGGTGCTCACACTGGCAATGGAGGAGGCCCAGGACAGAAAGGTCGGATTCGAAATGGGAAGTGGAGTTGAAGTGCTGAGCCACAGGGAGATCAGGTTGGTTATATACGCTTGGTCTCACCGATGTAGATCAGCTGACATCGAGAGCAGCAGATGCAATAGATGAAGTTGGAGGAGGTGCAGGTGAACCTCTGTCGCACCTGGAACGACTGCTTGGGTCCTTGAAGGGAGTCAAGGGGGGAGGTAAAGCGACACGTGTAGCATCTCTTGCGGTTGAAAGGAAAGTGCCCGGGGAGGGGGTGGTGCGGGTGGGAAAGGAAGAATTGACCAGGGAGTTACGGAGGGAGCGGTCTAACCCTAGAGTGAGCAGGTGATCAATGGTCGGCGTGGACTTTTAGAACTCATGAAACAAGTGAGTTATTTCTGGCAGCGGATGGGAATAGTGATTCTGACTTATCTAAAATATGAAAGAGGAAGGCATCTGGGCTAGTAAATTAAATTAACAAGCAATAAATCGGTGATCAGAATGGTAAGAAGAGAATGGGCCGCACGGTGGTGCAGCGTTAGAGTTGCAGCCTTACAGCGCCAGAGACCCGGGTTCGATCCTGACTACGGGTGCTTATCTGTATGGAGTGTGTACATTCTCCCTGTGTCCTGAATGGGTCTTCAGGAGCTCCCACACTCCACAGACGTACAGGTTTGTAGGTTAATTTGGCTTGGTATAATTGGAAATTGTCCCTAGTGTGTGTAGACAGAATAAGTGTGTGGGGATTTCCGGTCAGCATGGACTTGGTGGGCCGAAGGGCCTGAGAGATGCTGTATCTCTAAACTAAACTAAAAACTAAGACCAAAGAGATTGCAGCTACCAGAAGCTACATGAACAAATACAACTCTGGAAGAAAACCTTCTCCACTTCTTGCCTCGGCAGATGCTGATTTAGATAATTTGCCTCCACAGATGCTGCTTGACCCGTTGAGTTTTTTCCAGTGTCCTGTTTATTGCCATTTATGGTAATTGTATGCATGACAATAGGTAAACTACATGTTCCGAAATTCTCACTGATCACTGAATTGGCCAAAAATGAACAAAGAATGTGTGTTAATTTAATTCAGCTACCATATCCATACCAACAGATTGATCAGTAAGAGTGTAAGGGGTTATGGGGAGAAGGCAGGGGAATGAGGTTGAGAGTGAAAGATAAATCAGCCATGATTGAATGGCGGAGTAGACTTAATGGGCCGAATAGCCTAATTCTGCTCCTATAACTTATGAATAAATATGATAACAAATGGCAGGTTAAACCACTCTGACAATCCAGGCACAGATTCAGTATACAGTATACAGCCTGGCTCTCCAATGACTACAATCTGGTCAGAAAATGGTAGGAGATGATTACCATCATATTCAGCAAGTCAGCTAGTGTGCAATGCGATAAGGGAGCAAGAGACAGTCACTCGGACAATCTTATTGTGATAAAAAAATGTTTGCTATCTTGATAAATTCCATCTTTTCATCGTCTTCACAGCACGCTCAGATGCACACAGGAAACAAATCTGCTCGCTATAGCATGACTGCCATCCCAGGGCTTGCAATTAATAAATAATCGGAGCCACTCAATTAGCCTGAGGTGCTCTGGATTTTGCAACCTTTATTCACCAAGCAGATGTCGCTGTGAAGAAATACGTCAGTGGTGTCTCCACATTGTTAAGCAGGGAACCGTGTCTTTCAAATAAATGCTTCATAATCCCATTAGAATGTCATTCTTATGCTCCCATTATTTTTTTTTCTCAGCATTACTGATGTCAAGGTAGCTCAAATTGTAGCAATTGTAGCAGCACTGGATCCAATGGATCAGAAATTGATTTGAAAGATTATAATCTAGGTGATTATAATCATAATTCTGGAGCATGATAGAGAAAGTTAATATCATCAAAAACAGTCCTCATCAAAAATAAACTGATGCTAAAGAGCTAATTGAATGACCTAAATTAGTATCTTAGGTGACATATTTCTATAAAGAGTATAAAAATTCGTACGGCTGCATCAGTGTTTGTTGGTGTGTTTTGCTTGCTTTAAAACAATGTTTCAACATTACCGGTAATGTTCAAAATTATTTTACTTTGCAAGGTACTCTGTACAATGCAAAAAGCTGCAGCATAAATTTAATTATTAAGTTATTAACATGCGAATTAAGGGACGGAAGTTTAGGGGTAACGTGAGGGGGAACCTCTTTACTCAGAGGGTGGTGGCTGTGTGGAATGAGCTTCCAGCAGAAGTGGTGGAGGCAGGATCGATTTTAACATTTAAAAGTAAAGTGGATAGGCATATGGACGGGAAGGGAATGGAGGGGTATGGTCTGAGTGCAGGTAGATGGGACTAGGGGAAAACAAATGATCGGCACGGACTGGAAGGGCCGAGAGGGCCTGTTTCCGTGCTGTAATTGTTATATGGTTATATGGTTATAATTATGAATGTCCAGGTTCAAGAACAGCTTCTTCCCTACACTACACTGCAATCTCAAATCAGCTCTGAACTACATCGTCTATTAATGTTATTATTGCACTATTAATGTTTGTTTTATTGTGTGTACGTTCGTGTGCATGTGTGTGTGTGTGTATGTGTATATATACACACGCTGAACCTTTTTTCCTCTCTCGTTTAATATAGAGTTTACAGTGTACTATATTTACATATTCTGTTGTGCTGCTGCAAGTAAAACCCCTGTCTCACTGTGCGAGTTGGCCCACGAGTGACCCCGAGTTTTCACTCGTGGTGATCACGTAGCGGGAACGTCGGAACTCGCACGAGCAACTTATCGACTCGTGGCGCTAACGGCAGGTACTCGGGAAACTTGTTAACTCGTGAAAAAAATCAAACATGTTTGATTTTTTCCACGAGTCAAATTAACTGTTCAAGTTAAAAATGGAAACATTTAAACTCGTTGTAATAACGTAGTGGCCCGTGCGTTTATCTTAGTGTCTCGTGAGTCTACCGTGGGAACTTTAATAATCTGTTCTTTTGCTCGAGTAAAGACTGAACCAAAGATAGACACAAAATGCTGGAGTAACTCAGCGGACCAGGCAGCATCTCTGGAGAGAAGGAATGGAGTCGAGACCCTTCTTCAGACTTACCCGAAATGCCACCCATTCCTTCTCTCCAGAGATGCGGCCTGTCCTGCTGAGTTACTCCAGCATTTTGTGTCTATCTTCGGCCTTTCTGCGATGATCTGCCACTTGTCCTTTATTACTGAGGCGCCTGCCCCGTGGCTTCGTATTCGTCACTCTGTCTCATGAGGACGTGGTTAAAGACCTGCCGAAGGGGCAAGTCTGGGGTGGTGGGTGGGATGTGTCCACGTGTGATGCTCCATCCACCCCCCGGGGCCGAGTGTGTGGGATTGGGAAGGAACTGCAGATGCTGGTTTACACCGGAGATAGACACACACAATGCTGGAGTAACTCCGAGGGACAGGCAGCATCTCTGGAGAGATGGGGTGGGTGAGAGTTCGGGTCGAGACCCTACTTCAGACTTCTCCAGAGATCCCGCTGAGTTTACTCCAGTAGTTGGTGTCTATCCCGGTGGCGGGGAGCCCGGCTTGGCCGACCCGCCGCCTCTACTTGCCGGTCAGTCCGGTGATCATCGCCCTCCGCCCGGGATGCAGCGGAGGTTTCCATCCGGTGAGTTGTCCAGCGCTCACGGTGGACGAGGGAGGACAGCAATAGGCCAGGTGAATGAATAGCAGCACATAAATGAGTCGACCTTTAATAATTCTTGATTTTATGTTTTAATTTACAAGCTGCTTCAAGCGAGGCAAGTTTTATTTTCAGTCCGAAGAAGGGTCTCGACCCGAAACGTCACCCATTCAACGAAAAAGCTGGAGTAATTCAGCGGGTCAGGCAGCAACTCTGGAGAGAAGGAATAGGTGACTTTTCGGGTCGAGATCCTTCTTCAGAAGACGAGCCCTTATCCAAAACGTCACCTTCTCCAGAGATGTTACCTGGCCCGCGTTGTTACTCCAGCTTGTTGCGTCTGCCTTCCGTCCAAAGCCTTGGGATCGTCGCCAACATGAAGACGGTGCGAAGCCCCCGCGCCCGGTGCAATGGACGGGGAGCTGGAGAGGGGAGGGAAGGGGTCACACACATGGCCGGGAAGCAGAGGGGTGGGGGTGGGGTTGGTGACAGTCAGGGCCAACAATGAGATGGAGAAAATACAGAAACACCGACGTGCAAAGGAGACCTACAATAGCGCATGATCTCTCTCGCGTTATGGCAGGTGATTGTCGCCTGTCCGCTGTTTCTGCCCCTAAAGCCTTGGGATCGTTGCCCTTTGTGTTGGCGTGAAGGGGGAGGGGGCTATTGTGCTGCTTGATTGCCCCCTGCTATCATAGGGACAGGGAGACACAGCGGCTTTTGAGACTGGTGGGCAATCACTACCAAAGTGTCTGCCTGCAGTCAGCACACCTCTCCTACACATGTCTCCCGCGCTAACCATCCCGCAGAGAATGATCCCAGCACCCAAGAGCCTTGTCTGTGTCCCCCCCACCCCCAACCACCCTCCACCTCAACTTACGCCTGGGCACCAAAGCAGCTCAGGAGGCGACCCCTGAGCTCCGTCTCCCAACAATCTGATGTGCAACTGATGTGAAAGAACAGCAGCTGCGGCCGGCACCCGGCATGGACTTCTCACACCCTCACACACTTACCTTCATTCACGGTTGGCTCAAGAGTAACGGGAGAGGAACTTGGTAAATCGGGAGAGGAACTTGGAACATCGCAGCAATGACATACCCGTGGGAACTCGGTTCAACACTTGATCATAAACTTGAAATCTCGTACATAACCACGAGTCTGTTTTTTTTCTTTCACTTGGGGTTACTCGTGGGATGACTCGCACCGTGAGACAGGGCCATAAGAATTTCATTGTTCTATCTGGGACAGATGACAATAAAAACACTCTTCACCTGACTCTTGATTATTATTGTTCTTAGAGTTACAGTTAAATGCTTTTTCGTGAGCGGAGGCAGTTTCAAATATGGCATTGTCTTGAAAAGCAAGTTCCAGTCTATTCAAGCCATAAATGGGAGAAGTTTAAACGGAAAATTCAAACAATTCTTGTTCGGTTCCATTTAACCTTGAGATCTGGGAAAATGATTAGATCATAGAGCATAGAACATGGAACATTGCAGGTCAGGAAAGCTCTTCGGCCCACAATGTCTGTGCTGAACCTGATGCCAATATAAACTAACTGTGTAGGAAGGAATTGCAGGTGCTGGTTTACACCGAAGATGGACACAAAATGCTGGAGTAATTCAGTGGGACTTGGTTCTCAGTCCTTGCTTGACCCGACATTGACATTGACAAATAATGAGTTATTGTGTTTCTGGCATTTAGAAGCAAAACGAGGGATGAGCATAAACTGAGCAGATGTCTTACTTCGCTGGTATCCCCATCAGGGTGCTGTCCATGTTGTGGTTGTCAGTGTGCAGAGCTTTGTCATGTCGCAGCTATAATTAATGCATGCAACACACATTCCAAATTACAAAATCAACAAAAAGAAAGGCCAAAACTGGGCATTCTTGCCGTGATAGAAGTGGGAAATAAATAACAATTTCAGGATGTCCCCAATGTTCCAAGTTGACTGATTTCTTTAATTTTGTGCCACTTTTAGTTTAGTTTAGTTTAGTTTAGTTTAGAGACACAGTGCGGAAAAAGGCCCTTCGGCTCAACGAGTCCGCACCAACCAGCGATCCCCGCAAATTAACACTATCTTACTCACACTAGGGACACTTTACATTTATACCAAGCCAATACCAATTAACCTACAAACCTGTTCGTCTTTGGAGTGTGGGAGGAAACCGAAGATCCCGGAGTAAACCCACACAGGTCACGGGGAGAATGTACAAACTCCGTATAGACAAGCACCCGTATTCAGGATCGAACCCGGGTCTCTGGCGCTGTGTGCTCTGTAAGGCAGCAACTCTACCATTGTGCCACCATGACACCTGAATGCTGAGAATAAACTGAGGGGCCTAAATAAGTATATGCTGTGGTGCAAAACATATTCACTGGAGTTTAGAAGGATGAGGAGGGATCTTATAGAAACATATTAAATTATAAAAGGACTGGGCAAGCTAGATGCAGGAAAAATGTTCCCAATGTTGGGTAAGTCCAGAACCAGGGGCCACAGTCTTAGAATAAGGGGGAGGTCATTTAAGACTGACATGTTTACCCAGAGAGTTATGAATTTATGGAATTCCCTGCCACAGAGGGCAGTGGAGGCCAAATCACTGGATGGATTTAAGAGAGAGTTGGATAGAGCTCTAGGGGCTTGTGGAGTCAAGGGATATGGGGAGAAGGCAGGCACGGGTTATTGAAAGCGGACGATCAGCCATGATCACAATGAATGGCGGTGCTGGCTCGAAGGGCCGAATGGCCTCCTCCCGCACCTATTTTCTATGTTTCTATGTTTCTATATGATCATAGGATGATCATACATAGGAGATTAATAGGAACCTGAGCAGCTTTCACTTGCACTAAACATTATCTCTTTTATAATGTATCTGTACACTGTAAATGGCTCAATTGTAATCACGTATTGTCTTTTTGCTGACTGGATAGCACGCAACAAAAGCTTTTCGCTGTACCTTGGTACACGTGACAATAAACCAAACTGAAGAAGTAACCATTATGCACAAAGAGTGGTTGCTGTATGGAACTAGCTCCCAGAGGAGGTAGTTGAAGCAGGTACTATCGCGACATTTAAGAAACATTTAGACAGGTACACGGAGAGGATAGGTATAGAGGGATCTGGGCCAAATGCAGGCAGGTGGGACTAGTGCAGATGGGATGATGACTGGTTTGCGCCAAACCCCAAAGGGTTCCACGCTGTACGACTAAAAATTAGGCCATTCGACCCATCGAGTCTGCTCCACTGTTCAACCAGGGTTGATCTATTTTCCCCTCAACCCCATTCTTCTACCTTCTCCCTGTGACTTTGGATGTCATTACTAATCAAGAATCTATCAATCTCTGCTTTAAAAATGCCCAATGGCATGGCTTCCACAGCCGTCTATGCTGATAAATTCCACAGATTCACCCCTCTCTGGCTCAATACATTTCTCCTCATCTCCATTGTAAAGGTACACCCTTTTATTCTGAGGTGAAACTACTCAAGCGGAATATGCCAAGCATATTGAAGTCTAAAGCATGGCATGGCGGCGCAGCGGTTGCACGACTGCCTTACAGTGCCAGAGTCCCCGGTTCGATCCCGACTATAGGTACTGTCTGTACGGAGTTTGTACGTTCATCCTGTCACCTGCGTGGGTTTTCTCCGAGATCTTCGGTTTCTTCCCACACTACAAAGACGTTTGGGTTTGTAGGTTAATTGGCTTGGTATAAATGTAAAGTTGTAAAATGTAAAATCGTCCCTAGTGTGTGTAGGGTAGTATTAATGTGCAGGGATTGCTGGTCGGTGTGGACGCGGTAGGCCTGTATCCACTCTGTATCTCCAAACTAAACTAAACTAAAGTGTCCCAATGCAAAAGTCACCTATCCATGTTCTCCAGAGAATCTGCCAGACCCACTGAGTTACTCCAGCACTTTGTGTCTTTAAATCCCATCTGCATGTTTTTCAGTATTACAGTCAGGTTGCGGTAATTTGGAACCAAATTAGCATCCATCCAAATTGGAGGAAGAGATGGTGTGTGCAGGGAAAGATAGAGTTCAGATAGGAACTTCCCAAATAAATCACATTTTGTCATTCTTAACTGTAATGTTGGGGCAGCACAGTGGCACACCAGGTAGAGTTGCTGCCAGAGACCTGGGGACGATCCTGACAGGTACAGGGTGGCGCCGCGCGTGGCAGCCTCGCCAGCAGTTTGTCCGTCCTTTCACCCTTTTTGTTGTTTTTAGTCTGTCTAAAAAGTTTGTATTAGGAGGTTTCTTAGTCTTTTTTATGTGGGGGGCGGGAGGGAGGAAGAGGGGAAACCGTTTCCCAGTCACTCCCTGGTCGAGGAGGCGTCTTTTCTCCGAGTCGCATCTTCCTCCCCCCTCGCGGTCTACCATCTGAATTGGCGCGGCCCTTCCTGTCGGAGACCGGCCAGAGCTTCAGCAGAGGCGCAGCGCTGAATTCCATTGTGGAGCCGGGGATGCCTTATCGGGGATCGCCTGTTAAAGTTTTGAGTGTTGGGCCTGCTGATTAACACCGTGGAGCTGTGATTTGCGGAACTTTCAGCCGCGGGTGGCGCTGACTTTAACATCGCGGAGCCCTGTGATCCTTTGCGGAGGGCCGCCAGTGTTGAATCTCCGACCAGCTCAGACGCGGTCTCCGGTAGGAAGTGGCCGATTCGGAAACTCCAAGCCACCGAGTGTGTTCTTCCGTTCCAACGCTGGAGTTTCATCGTCCCGGCGAGAGGGCCTGAACATCGGGCTGCCATAGCGGCAACTCAAAAGCCCCGACCACAGGTGAACAATGAGGAAGATGACTGAACTTTATTGCCTTCCCTCACAGTGGGAAACGTTGATTCCATTGTGGGGGGATGTTTATATTAAACTCTATCGTGTATTGTATTTTTTATTCGTAACTCAAATCTCACTGTACCAATTGGCGCATGTGACAATAAATGTAACTTGAACCTGACCTCCGGTCCTGTCTGTCCATTGGCACGTTCTCCCTGTGACCATGTGGGTTTTCTCCGGGTGCTCTGGTTTCCTCCCACATCCCAAAGACGTGAGGGTTTGTAGGTTAATTGGCCTCTGTAAATTGCCCCTAGTGTGCAGAGAGTGGGAAAATGGGATAACATTGAACTAATGTGAACAGATGATCGATGGTCTACACTAAACTAAATTATACTGCAGGTTAAATCCAGTGTGGAAGAATGCCAGGGGACAGTAAATTAGTTGTGTTACATGAACAGCTTAAAGATTCACTGTGGAATACATGCAGCAATAATTAATATTCTAATCAAAGCTCCATCCTAATAATTTGTTCTTATGGCCTTTGAGAGAGCATGCACTTCACACAAATTGAGGCATAACTCAACTGGGATCTGTCCACCCACATGGATAACACATTTCTCATTGTACTAACTTCTCTTTGTAGGTGAGAATATTGGTGACAGAAAAGATTGCGGGATGTAATACATTTATATAACTCTGCGTACATTTTTGGAGTGTCTAATTGATAAATTTACCAGAGAAGTCTCATATCTTCTAGTTTTCAAGTTGAAGTATTTAAAGTTATATTTTCAAATCTATTTTTGAGTTTAGAATACTACATTACTCTGAGGCAGTACGCAAGAGTCAAGTTCAAGTTCAAGTGAGTTTATTGTCACGTGTCCCTGATAGGACAATGACATTCTTGCTTTGCTTCAGCACACAGAACATAGAAAGCATTTACTACAAAACAGATCAATGTGTCCATATACCATATATAAATATAAATATATACACACATGAATAAATAAACTAATTAAGTGCAAATAACAGATAATGGGTTATTAATGATCAGAGTTTTGTCCGAGCCAGGTTTAATAGCCTGATGGCTGTGGGGAAGTAGCTATTCCTGAACCTGGTCGTTGCAGTCTTCAGGCTCCTGTACCTTCTACCTGAAGGTAGCGGGGAGATGAGTGTGTGGCCAGGATAGTGTGGGTCTTTGATGATACTGCCAGCCTTTTTGAGGCAGCGACTGCGGTAAATCCCCTCGATGGAAGGAAGATCAGAGCCGATGATGGACTGGGCAGTGCTTACTACTTTTTGTAGACTTTTCCTCTCCAGGGCACTCAAGTTGCCGAACCAAGCCACGATGCAACCGGTCAACAAGCTCTCTGCTGTGCACCTGTAGAAGTTAGAGAGTCCTCCTTGTCAAACCGACTCTCCGTAATATTCTCAGGAAGTAGAGGCACTGGTGAGCTTTCTTGATAATTGCATCAGTGTTCTCGGACCAGGAAAGATCTTCAGAGATTTGCACGCCCAGGAATTTGAAGCTCTTGACCCTTTCAACCATCGACCCGTTGATATAAACGGGACTGTGAGTCCCCATCCTACTCCTTCCAAAGTCCACAATCAGTTCCTTGGTTTTGCTGGTGTTGAGGGCCAGGTTATTGTGCTGGCACCATATGGACAGTTGCTCGATCTCTCTTCTGTACTCCGACTCATCCCCATCAGTGATACGTCCCACTACAGTGGTGTCATCAGCGAACTTGATGATGGAGTTCGCACTGTAACCAGCTACGCAGCCTTGAGGTGCTCCCATGCTGATTGTTATCGAGTCTGACACATTTCCACCAATACAAACAGACTGTGGTCTGTGAATGAGGAAGTCGAGGATCCAATTGCAGAGGGATGCGCAGAGATCCAGTTCTGTGAGTTTGTTAACCAGCTTGGATTTGCACCATGATCAACCTCTAGAAGCACTTCATCACCACTGTTGTTAGTGCCACAGGTCGATAGTCATTGAGGCACGTCACCTTGCTCTTCTTGGGCAGTGGTATAATTGATGCCCTTTTGAAGCAGGTGGGAACCTCAGCCCTCAGAAGTGAGAGGTTGAAAATGTCCATAAAAACTCCAGCCAGTTGGTCCGCACAGGTTTGTAGAACAAGACCAGGTATACCATCAGAGTCGCCTTGGATACGGTGCCATATTGTACATTTCAAGATGGTGGTGGTGGATGGTGGAAAGGAAAAATTCACGCCCTGGGGCACGAAGCCCAAACAGTGGCCGTGCGAGGCGGGTTTGCGGGTCGATGTGTCCGGATAGGTGTAGGTGGAATGGGCCACAGGAGGCCCTGCAGCAGCCTGGAGCTCATAGAAGCATAGGAAATAGGTGCAGGAGCTAGCCATTCGGCCCTTTGAGCTAGCTCCGCTATTCAATATGATCATGGCTGATCATCCAGAATCAGTACCCCGTTTCTGCTTTCTCCCCATATCCCTTGATTCTGTTAACCCTAAGAGCTACTGTATATCTAACTCTCTCTTGAAAACATCCAGTGAATTGGCCTCCACTGCCTTCTGTGGCAGAGAATTCCACAGATTCACAACTCTCTGGGTGAAAAAGATTTTCCTTATCTCAGTCCTAAATGGCCTACCCCTTATTATTAAACTGTGACCCCTGGTTCTGGACTCCCCCAACATCGGGAACATAATTGGGCTGAATTAGATCGGGCGCCGCTCCGTGGCCAAGTGCTAGGATTGGAACACGGCCTGCAGCGGCATGCAGGCATGGAGCAGCGGTGGGAGGCATTGACAACATCGCCTGACCAGAACGACCCATGCATTTATAACCCAGTGTCCCTGCCAGGTAAACAGCCCTTTATAACCTAGTTAAGACTAACATTTTTAACAAGTTTGAACGTGATGTAGAAGACGGCACTGGATACATGGCATCTCTTGTGTCTCACTGCCTTAGTGTAATTAGTATTCGGATACCCTTGAACATAAGTATGATTGTGCCCAAGTATAATAAGATTTTTATTGAGCTCTATGCAAAAAAAAGGGTTTCACTGCATCGGACGAAGTACCATTGTACATGAAAGTTGCATTTGCTTAAATTAACTCATCCCTTTCTGGATAGTCTCCTTCACCAAGGAATTTGCATGGCAGATTCATCAGAGTATGAGAAATGTTGTGGTCTAACTACTACTCGGTCGGCAAGGGCATGTTGGGCCGAAGAGCCTGTTTCCATGCTGTATGACTCTAAGACATGCAGGCAGGTTAATTGGCAGCTTTAAATTGTACCTAGCCTCACGTGTAGGTGAATGGAATCTGAGGGGAAGTGGAGAGCTGGTGGGCATTGAGGGAGAATTGCTTGCAGGGAAGTAAGTGGGAGAATGGGACTGATGAACTAGCATAGGATTGATGGGCAGAATGGCCTGTATCACAATAAAATGATAAATAAGAGGTAAACCTACAGTTTTAGATGTCTTGAATGCTATTCCCTAAAAGGTGTTCCTGGGCGACACGGTGGCGCAGTGGTAGATTTGCTGCCTTTCAGCACCAGAGACCCTGGTTCGATCCTGTCTGTTATGAGTTTGAACGTTCTCCCCGTTACCTGCGTGGGTTTTCTCTGGGTGCTCTAGTTTTGTCCCACGCTCCAAAGACGCACAGATTTGTATGTTAATTGGCTTCGGTAAATTTGTAAATCGTTCCTAGTGTGTGAAGGATAATGTTAGTGTGCGGGGGTCGCTGGACTCGGTGGGCCGAAGGACCTGTGGCTGCGCTGCATCTCTAAACTACACTGAACTAAAGTGTCAATGCTTTGAACAGTTCCCATTTTAAAGAACAAAATAGTTTATTTTTAAGATGAGGATATAAATGGATATGGAAGCTAAATGGTGAAGCAGAGTTGAGGTGGTGACAGCAATGACTGAGTTACGCAGAGGGGTTGGCTGGCCTGTTCTTTACCCTTATATTCTTGAAGCAGAACCATGTTATTAAGATGACAAAACCTGCCTCACAGTTGCAGTGAGCAAACTGTGAAGCAATGTGACGTGAAAACATGAGGATTCCCTATAAATCCTTGAGAAGCAACATTAGGATGACATCTAACGTTAATTGTCTTTGGAGCATCAAAGATTTATTCCAATCCAACTACAGCAAGGAATAAAAGAAAATCATCGGGTACGAGTTGAGAGTGGCAGTGACGCAGCAGGTAATGCTGCTGCCTCTCAGCATCAGAGACCCGGGTTCGATCCGCTCCTCGGGTGCTGTCATTGTTGAGTCAGCATGTTCTCCCTGAGAATGCGTAAAGGGGCTGTTCCACTTGGCGATTTTTTTCGCCGACTGCGGGCATCATATCAGTGTCGCCAAAAGATTTTGAACATTTGCGACACTTGAAAAAACACCACGCGTCATACGTCATCACACCGCATTACCGCCGCATCACGCCACAAATTTTTCGGTGACCTGATACGTCAGTCAATGATGCCGGCAGTCGCCGAAACAAATTGCCGTGGGACATGCCCTTAAGTTTTCCCAGGGTGCTCCGGTTTCCACCCACATCCCATAGACATGAGGGTTTGTGGGTTAATTGATCTCTGTAAAATCGCCCCCATGTGTGTAGGAAGTGGATGAGAAAGTGAGATAACATAGAATTAGTGTGAAAGGGTGATCGTCAGTCGGCATGTTTCCATGCTGAATCTCCAAACTAACTGAAGTAAACTAAAAGCCTCAGAATCACACACAGAGACCAAAGCTTAGAAAATGGCCTTTCAGCCGACAGTGTCTGTGCCCAACCTCGACAAACCCCCTCCCCATTTACACATCCTAGATTAGCCCGCGTTTTATTCTCCTTACATTCCCGTTAACTTCCCCTGGATTCGACCACTCCCCCACACATGAGGGCAATTTACAGAGGCCAATTAACCTACCAATCTGCCCGATTTTGGGATGTGAGAGGAAACCAGTGTGACTGTGGGAAACCCTTATGGTCACAAGGAAAACGAGCAAACTCCGCACTGAGAATATTCAAGGTTAGGATTGAACCTGGCTGTGTTATGGGCCTGTCCCACTTATGGAATTTTTTGGGCGACTACAGGCAACTGCCGCAAAATTTACAACGTTAAAAAATTTTCGGCGACAGTGGCAAGAATTATTGCCGTCGTAGGTTGACCTAGGTGTTGTCGTAGATTGTCATAGGTGTTGCCGTAGGCTGTCGCCAGGTGTCATAGGTGAATTCCATTAAAACTAGTCCCTGGCAGTCCGTTAAGAGTCACCTAAGTGGGACAGGTTAATGTGATGATCAATCTTACAGCAGACCTAAGGGCCTGTCCCACTTGCATGCGATTGCATGCGTCTGGCACGACCAAATGTGGTTGCTTTTGGTGAACGGGCCGTGTGGGCCCGGTCCCACTTCGAAGCGTGGATGTGTATGGAGTTGTGCGGGGCTGGTCCCGACATCGCACGGGACTCTGCAAAATGGGCGTACGCAGCATCTTGACATCGTACGCAGCGTCTTGACGGCATACGCCTAGCACATGGCGTTGCACGATGACATCACCGCCCGGCATGGCGTTGCGCGATGACGTCTCCGCCCGACGCCGTGTGACGCCCAAATTCAGTCGGCCCGCCTCCTGCACAGCTGATTGGTGAGTATAACGCGAATTAGTCAAGCGTGAACTTAGCACAAACTTAGCGCGAACTTAGCGAGTACATAACGCGTACTTACCATGTACTTACCGCAAACTTAGCGCGAACTCCGCTTCCGTTTGGTCACGCTAAACGCATGCAATATCATGCATGTGGGACAGGCCTTTTAGTATCAGAGGATATAGATAGACAATAGACAATAGACAATAGGTGCAGGAGTAGGTAATTCGGCTATACGAGCCAGCACCGCCATTCAATGTGATCATGGCTGATCATCCCTAATCAGTACCCCCGTTCCTGCCATCTCCCCATATCCCCTGACTCTGCTATTTTTAAGAGCCCTATATAGCTCTCTCTTGAAAGCATCCAGAGAACCTGCCTCCACCACCCTCTGAGGCAGTGAATTCCACAGAATTCCACAGATATAATTCATTAACAAAGAAAACCCTGTATCAATGATATAAAAGTGCCCAGGATTTGGCTCATAGAGCTAAAGTCAAAGAGTCATGCAGTGTACAAACAGACTCTTTGGCCCAACTTTCCAATGCTGACCAACATGCCCCTTCCACACTAGTCTCACATGCACGCATTTGGCCGATATCCCTCTAAACCTATCCAATCAATGTACCTGTCTGCAGTTAACAGCGTCTGCTGTTCTTTCTTAAACATACCCATCCAACGGTTTCTTTAAAACTAGGATAACTAGACAGAAAATTGCAAATCCCCAGAAAAAATCTTCTTTACTCAGATGGCTGTGTGGAATGAGCTTCCAGCAGAAGTGGTGGAGGCAGGATCGATTTTAACATTTAAAAGTAAAGTGGATAGGTATATGGACGTGAAGGGAATGGAGGGGTATGGTCTGAGTGCAGGTAGATGGGACTAGGGGAAAACAAATGGTCGGCACGGACTGGAAGGGCCGAGAGGGCCTGTTTCCGTGCTGTAATTGTTATATGGTTATATGGTTAATTTACAATTATACCAAGCCAATTAACCTGTACGTCTTTGGCGTGCGGGAGGAAACCGAAGATCCTGGAGAAAACCCACGCAGGTCACGGGGAGAACGTACAAACTCCGTATTGACAAGCACCCACAGTTAGGATCGAACCCGGGTCTCTGGCGCTGTAAGGCAGCAACTATACCGCTGTGCCACCGAGGTTTGGACCTTATGTGCAATGACACTTCACTACCATGGACCCTCTCACAGCACTGGCACAAATCCCCCTTTAACATCACTGTTTGTATGGTGCTGAATTTCTAGACCTTGTGGTCTTTTCAGAAATCATCAACTGGCTTTCATAGAGTCATAAAGTGCTACAGTCATGGTGGAAACACGCCCTTGGGCCCAACTGTCCCAAGTTCCACCTGCTCGCGTTTAGCCCATATCCCTCCAAACCTGTCCTATCCATGTACCTGTCTAACAGTTTCTTAACTGTTGGGATAGTCTCTGCCTTCTCTGGCAGCTTGTTCCATACACCCACCGCCCTTTGTGTGAAAAAGTTACCCCTCAGATTCCTATTAAATCTTTTCCCCGTCACCTTGAACCTATGTCCTCTGGTCCTCCATTCCCCTACTCTGGGCAAGAGACTCTGTGCATCTACCCGGTCTATTCCTCTCATGATCTTGTACACCTCTATAAGATCACCCCTTATCCTCCTGCGCTCCAAGGCAGAGAGTCCAAGCCTACTCAATCTCTGCCTATACCTCAGACCCTATAGTCCTGGCAAAATCCTTGTATCTTTTCCAGCTTGACAACATGTTTCCTACAAGAATAGGAACAAAAGCTATGCCGTATTTTGGTCCCACTCTTCGTTCACATTGCCTGATATAATTTATATAAATCAGATATTTCATGATAAAACAGTAGGATCATACCACTTTTATTTTACAACATATTTTAATTGAGACATTAGGCTGAACCAGAAATAAATCCTTTTTTTTTATTGAGATCATAAATGTATTGTCTCCTTTGTGTGATGAGCAAGCCTTTATTGCAATACATAATCCCAGTTGAGTGTTCAGCTGGTTAAGTAAGTGCCATATTTATTGTTGAAATAGGGACTGTATTGTCTGTGTTGTCTCCAAGAAGCCTCTGCCAAGCCACATATGGTAGAATGCACACAAAAATAATCTAGGAAAGAATATAAAGGCAATAAATCGGAATATTTCCCCTTTCGTTCCAGTAACTCTTTTGAAACTGCCGTAAGGTTATAAACGAAAAGATTTATTTAATCCCTAGAATCACTACTTTGGGTGATATTATGCACATATACTCGGAGGCCGTGGATGATTTTGAAGGCCTCGGTAATTTCCTCTGGCAAGCTGTGTGCCTGTAATACTGAGCCTGCAAGATCTGAGAGAAATCGTTTTTTTTCCTGCTGCAGATACTGTAACAGAGTGGAAAAATTATTGCATATCCTGTCCTTGGGAGATATAACGTTTACAACATAAGTATTCATAGGAAGAATGTCCACAGGAGTCCACATCTCTCACCAAACCTTGACAGGAACCCCATAGGAACATAGATGATTTATAAACATTTATGCAGCTTCTCTGATCTTCCACTCTATTTATGGCAGATGATCTGGAGAATCCCCACTGAAAAAACAGGCCAACGTTGTACAAACAGGATATTACATCTTAACAGGAACAGATTCTTTGAGGTCGGAAAGGCAGAAGTGACTCGGGAGAATTCTTGAAATAAAACCCTGCAACTTTATTGGTACAATGCATTTATCAGAATTTCCATAGATACAAATTAAAAAATAAGCAAGTTAACATCTCTTACAATAAATTTATGATGATCATTTCAAGCATCCATTATAATAAAACTGCCGAGCATTGCATGAAGGAATGTATTGAGGTTTTCTATTGGGTAAACTTCAATATGTGGTGCATCTTTTCATGTGGTGACCATTCATGAACTCTCCAAAGAGTTTTACATTCAATGATAAAGGCTTGCACTGTCAATTTCACTGAGTGATTATAACTTGTTAAAGTCATCTCATCACATCGTCTCTATCATTTGGTCTAATCGTTATTGATGTAGTTTGAAAACTCAAAGCGAACATTTTATGTGGCTGTAACTACTGTAGTGACCATTTGGCTTAACTCAGTACGTTATAAATGATTGGCATTTGCCTTTACATTTTGCCTGCCTGTAATTATGTGGGTGGGATTAATTACGTAGTCGGGGGGGTGTTTGCTGCTGGGACAGGGAGGCTTCAGGTGGGGGCCGGGGGAGCGTTCTGTGGCCGGGGCAGGGGGACGGCTTCAAGCAGGGGCCGGTGGGGGGGGGGGGGGTGGGGGCGGGGGGAAGCTCTGCCGTGGCCTTCCACTGGGGGTGTGTGTGAAGGGAGAGGGATGGGGGGGTGTGGGCGGGGTTGGTGAGCCCTGCCAGTGCCCAGCCCCGCCAGCGCCTAGCTCCTTCAATCCCCCCCACTCTCACTCCTTACTTCCCCATGATCTCGGGTTTGAAGCAATCGGGCCGCCTCCGTGCACCGGGCAGCTTCTGGCTCCACAGTTCAGTCACTCACGGCTTCCGGGCTTCTGGGCTTGCTGACTGACTCACGCCCGACTTGTGGACTCATGCCCAGCCTCCCGGGCTTTATTCTCCTCGTCCCCAGAAGGGGCGTTACCTTCATTGTGACTGACAGGCGAGAAGACCAATCTGCTCATCTCACGATTTTTTAAACATTCATAACTTTAGTAATCTTCCACCGATCGGAACAATACTTGGTGCGCTTGGAGCAGAGGAGAAGAGTGAGTAAGGTGGCAAGTAATCCTAGCGATATAAGGTGCCGTTTTTATGCAAATTTAAATACAATGCATACCTCTGATCAAACGTGTGAAACCTACCATGAGGACTGTGAAGGTCTGGCCTGTGGGGGCTGTCTCTGTTTTACAGGAACAATTTCAGCAAACAGACTGGAGTCTGTTTGCCACTCAGGCCACCTTCAACTCCCAAGTGGACATCAACTCATACACCTCAACCGTTCTGGACTATATAAAATTCTGCACGGACAACGTCACTACCCACAAAGAGATAAAGACCTACCCTAACCAGAAGCCGTGGATGAGCAGGGAGGTCAGACTCCTGCTGAAGGCTCGCGACGCCGCTTTTAAATCTGGCGACGCTGAGGGTTACAGCTCATCCAGGGCCAATCTGAAAAAGGGAATTAGGAATGCTAAACTCAATCACAAACGGCGGATCGAGGAGCATTTCCGAAACTGACCCCAGGCGCATGTGGCAAGGAATCAAATCCATTGCCGATTACCATAAAGTCAACACCCCCCCCCCCCCCCCCCCCCAGACAACGCCTCCCTTCCTGACGAACTTAACCATTTCTATGCTCGCTTTGACCGGGACAACAAAACTCCAGCCATCAAAGTTGCTCCACCCCCGAATGGACAACCCCTCAGTCTCTCCACCTCTGCTGTACAAGATGCACTGAGCAAGGTGAATGAGCACAAAGCTGCCGGCCCTGATGGCATCCCCGGGCGGGTGCTCAGGGCATGTGCTGGACAACTATCCCTGGTCCTCACTGACATTTTCAATCTGTCACTGGCCCAGGGTGTCGTCCCCACTTGCCTCAAGACATCTACCATTGTGCCAGTGTCCAAACAATCAGCGACAGGGAGTCTCAACGATTTCCGGCCAGTGGCACTCACCCCTGTCATAGCCAAGTGCTTCGAGCGGTTGATCTTGGCTCACCTCAAAGCCAGCCTCCCCCCCACACTGGACCCCCATCAGTTTGCCTACCGGACCAACAGGTCTACAGAAGACGCCATATTGGCGGCCCTACACTCTGCCCTGACCCACCTGGACAATAATAACACCTACATCAGGTTGCTGTTCATTGACTTCAGCTCCGCCTTTAACACTGTCATGGCCCGCTAGCTTGATCACCAAAGTCTTGGCATCTCCACTTCCTTGCAATTGGACACTTCCTCTGCACATTGGACACCTCACCTCCTCCACTATAACACTGAACACTGGCGTGCCACAGGGCTGTGTGCTCAGCCTCTCCTCTACTCTCTCTTCACCCATGACTGCATCTCTAAGCATGGCTCCAACGCCATCATAAAATTTGCCGACGACACCACGGTGGTAGGACTGATCATTGACAACGACGATCAGCCTACAGGGAGGGAGAGAGAGAGAGAGAGAGAGAGAGAGAGGAGAGAGAGAGAGAGAGAGAGAGAGAGGTTGTGTTTTCTTCTCAGCTCTGCGGTTGAGAAGATTGAAGCAGCCTTTCAAGGATTTTGCTGTTGGAGAAGGAACAGAGGCAGAGGGGCTTCATAGTTTAACTTATCGTTGGGCTGTTGAAGCTTTCCTCTGGTCTAGGATTCCTCTACTAGTGCGAAATTTCCTGAGTTTTCTCTACATTTGTCGAGGGTGCGGTTGTCGTTGGCGGATGCTAAGAGTGCCTGGAGATCGAGGGCACGAAGATTGCGGTGTCTTTGTCTTTTTTGCACCGTTTCTTTCTCTGCCCTAAATTCATTTTGCACAGTGCGGCTGCCTGGCTTAATGTGAAGAAGGTACTTTTTTGCTTCTGGCTCGACTGGGATAGAGCTTCCCAAAAGCTGCTCTCGCTGTGGACGAACTTGGGGACTTTTCCTGCTTCAGCTTGGAGGTTTCTGCTTTCTGCTGCCTGTCTTTGACTGTGACTGTCTCTGGAACTTAACTTGGAGCTGAGCTGCTGGCGTGCCTGGAGCTGGTTTGTGCCTCTGTCCAGAATGGCGATGGCTGGGGCGCGGCCGAAGGACCGGACATACGCAGCGGTGGCAACAGTGCGGGCCAATCTGAGCATGAACCTCATGTTTGACTTGGATTGGGACGGGTTTGGTCTTCTCGGTCAAACTGGGCCTATGATGTCAAGGGGAGACATTACAAAGGCCTTGAATGAACTTCTTGGAGGGGAGCTATTGTCTCTTCCGAGCTCGAAAGAGGAAGGTGGAGGTGATACTAAAGACCCGGGAGGGTGTGGCCCAAGCAATTGGAGCTGGGGGTTTCAGTGAAGGGGGTCCACATACAGGTGGATCCGTGGGTATCCAGGGTGAGACCGGTTCTCAGCTGGGAGTTGCCCCACATGTATTCCAGACGCATCACTTATTCCCACACCTGTCTAAGTATTGGGGAGGTGCGGTCTAAGTGCTTTAGGCTCATGCACCCTGGGGGGGACCCAGAGGAAAAAGGGGTCTTCAGTTTCAAGAGGAGGGTGTTCATGAAGGTGGGTGAGGGGGATGGCGCTGAGGGGGAGTTTCGAGTGGAGTATAAGGGGTCTCCTAGAACCGTGCGTGGAGTTGGGGAAAAGGCACGGTGTCATGCGTGCGGCGAAGTTTTGGACATCTCCGGAGGGAGTGTCCCTATTCGCGGGTCACTGCGAGAAGTTCTAGCGCAGCGGCCCAGGGATGCGCTGCTGGCCCATCCGGCGTTTGGCTCGTCAAACCTCAGTGGCGCGGGGTGGTACTGCTGACCCGGCTTAGGGCTGCCAGCTCTGCCTCGGTGATCCAGGGGCGGCAGTAAAAGCCCATCTGGGCCTGCAGGTTCTGCCTCGGGACTTCGAGGTTAGAGATAGCCCCCGCCCCCCATGTCTTCAACCTGTGGTGGCGGGCTGAAGGTGGGGCACCACTAGGGGAGGGGGGTGAGGGAGGGGGCAAGTGGGAGAAGCAGAGGAAAGAGACGATGGAAGGAGAGGAGAAAAGGCCGCCCGAGAGTCAAATCAAACGTGAATCGGGTGCGCACCTGCCGAGTTCTGATACCACCCAAGGGGTGCCTACTCCAGTGTGGTGCAGTTTGCACCTGTCGTGGTCCAGCAAGGAGCTGAGGTGGTTCAGACGGGGGCAGGGAAGCTAAAACGTGCGGGTGGTAAAGTGGCTGGGGATAGTGTGGAGGCCGAAGACACTTCTGTTATGGAGGTCACCGTACTGCCACATGCTAGCGGGACAAAAAAAGGAGGTTAGTGCCTGGCGAGGAAGAGCAAAGGCTTGGGTCCCCAAAGTTGAGGGGGATGTCTTTCTCCAGAACCCTCCACCACTGATGTGGTTTGGTGGTCTTGAACAGGTGTCTCCGGGTCGGAGGTTGGCCTCTATCTCAGGATCTTCCGCGGAGTGATATAAGACCATGATGATGCGGTTGACTCCTCTGGTGGTGTGTCCCTGGAGCGGAGGATGTCCCCCCTTCGTTTAAGGGGGACTCTGGGGAGTTATCTCATCGGGTGTGAGGTTGGCTCCCTGGGTGTGTGTCCTCTGGGTCGGAGGAGGTCCCCTCGTTTCAGAGACCTACTGAGGGTGTTGGCACGCCAGATGATGGGGGGTTAGCTCCCGGGTAGTGTGCCCCCTGAGACGGGGGGATGAGCAGAGTCAGCCCGAAGGTGGAGGTTCAGGGGCATTGGTGTACCACTCTGTGCTCCTTATCAGAGCCAATGGAGGTGCTGGGGGGTGTGCTGCCTCTCAGGCTGAGTCGGCAGGGGAGAGTTTAAAGGCAAGAGGAGATTCTCTGGGTGTTGTCTGTGGAGAGGGGTACTCTGGGTGCTGTGGAGGTCGGGCTGTTTCGGTCGTGATCCTCCTTCAGTTTCCGAGGGTGCCAGTGTACCACAGAGCCCTGGGGGTGCCTCTTGTTTTTTTCTTCCCCAGTGCCCAACGTGAGGGTGATGGGAGAGTGCAGGAGCCCAGCCAGTCATTGCTGCTTGTTGCGGTCAGGGTGGTCGGGACCCTTCCCTGCATTGATCCTGGGGGTGTGGTGGCATGCGAGGATGGGGAGAGTGATGGGGCCAGTTTGTGTAGCGGGATTAGTGAACTTTCCGAGAGTTCTGGTCTTTCAATTTTTTGATAACGACCCTGGGAGCTGCACTGGCAAGCTTGTTGTTTCAGGTGCGAGTGGGGTTGGCCGAGTGCCCAGACTCCAATGCCGTGAACATGCAACAGTTATCTGTGAGGTGCGAGAGTTCCTAAAAGCAAGTCATACTCTCAGAACAAAAATGGGTGCTGCAAAGAAACGGTGGGGGATTGGCCAGCTTTGATTAAGACTCTCGAGGCTATCCTTGGCAACAAGGACAGCGATCTTCCTGACTCTGAGAAGAGACAGTTTGGGACTTTTTTGGAGTTCCCTCAGAGAGAGTCTATGGCGGAGTGTGAGGTATCTCAATTTAGTGTGCCTGCACATTCACAGTAGCTACATTAAATTTAAACGGGAGTAGAGAGAGTTTTCGCAGATTTCAGCTTTTTATCAGTCCTTAGAGAGGGGAAATTTGCGGTGTGTTTTCTGCAAGAGACGCATACTGTTGTTAGTGATGAACCCACCTGGCGACTGGAGTGGGAAGGGGGGGTCTACATGAGCCATCTCAGCTCGAACTCGAGTGGGGGTGCCTTTCTGTTGGCCCCGAATTTTCTGCCAAATATTTTAAAAGTGCAAGAAGTTGTGCCAGGACGTTTGCTCCATCTGGCCGTGAGCCTGGATGGCATGCCGTTGCATTTCATTAACGTGTATGCCCCTAGCTCCGGCACGATTGCAGGCCGGCCTACTCAGGAGGTGACTGCTCTGTTGAGCCACAATTGATAGGGGAGAGTGTGTCTTCCTTGGTGGGGATTTTAATTGCACACTTGAGGCACGAGACCGTTCTGGTACTCAGTGCGCCCCTGCTGTAGCGAAGAAGCTGAGAGGGTTGATTGAATCCTTTGAGTTGGTTGATGCTTGGCGGAACCTCCACCCGATTCCACTGCTTATTTCGCGGAGGTCTGAGGGTGGGGTGGCTCCCGCATTGATCGAATATATATTTCACGAGCGTTTGTTTCCCGTGTCTCGGCGGCATCAATGCGGCTGGTGCCGTGCTCGGACCACTGTCTGGTGCGTGTGGATTTCAATCCAGACGCGCGCTCGGGCTGGGTCCGCGTACTGGCACTTTAACAACAGGCTGCTGGAGGATCGGTGTTTCCGGGAAGCATTCAGTCGTTTTGGGGGAATGGAGAGAGAGGCAGAGGTGCTTCTCTTCCCTTAGGCAGTGGTGGGATGTGGGGAAAGCTCACATCCGTCTCTTTGTAAGGATTATACGTGGGGGTCGACCGGAAGGCGGGACTCAGCGGTCGAGAGGCTTGAGAGGGAGATACTGGACGCAGAGTCTCGGTCTGGGTCGGTTGGTGAAGACTCCTGCGAATGGGGAGAGTTTCAGATGAAGAAGGAAGCTTTGAGGAGCTGCTGCTTGAGCGGTCCCGAGGCGCTTACGTGAGGTCGCGGGTCCAGATGATGCGCGATCTGGACCGAGCTTCGCCTTTCTTTTTCTCTCTGGAGAAGGGGCGGGGTGCTCGCAAACAGCTCGTGGAGCTGCTCGCAGACGACGGCTCCTCTGTCACTGATCCAGAGAGGATAAGTGCCTTGGTCAGGTCCTTTATGGGTCCCATGTTCACTGCGGATAGATTCAACAGGAGGCTCAGCGAGATCTGTGGGAGGGTCTGCCGACTGTAGATAGGGGGGTGGCAGATCTTCTGATGGCCCCTTATCTTTGGAGGAGTTGACTCGTGCCCTGCATCAGCTCAGGAGCGGTAAGTCCCCTGGGATGGATGGGCTGACGGTAGAGTTTGTTAGAGCGTTTCTGGGATGTTCTTGGTGGAGATTACATGGTTGGTTCTGGGGGAGAGCCTGGCGACCGGGGGAGATGCCCTCTCGTGGCGTAGGGCAGTTGTTGTCCTGCTGCCCAAGAAGGGTGAACTCCGCTTGTTGAAGAACTGGCGCCCGGTCTCTCTCCTATGCACAGAGTATAAAGTTTTTGCACGGGCAATGGCAAATCGCCTGGGCTCCGTGCTGTCTCAACTGATTCATCCTGACCAGTCCTATACAGTCCCTGGCAGGTCCATTCAGATAACATCCACCTGGTAAAGGGACCTGATTCATCTAGCCCAGGGCACTGGTCAGCCAGCTGCTTTTCTGTCTCTTGACAGGAGAAGGCGTTTTGATAGGGTGGAACATGAATACCTTTTCGGGACGTTGCAAGCGTTTGGGTTTGGGCCGCATTCGTTTGGCCCGGGTCCGGCTTTTGTACACTGCAGTGGAGTGCCTTGTGAAGGTTAATGGTGCGTTGTTGTCTCCTTTTCATTTGGGAGGGGGGTCCGTCAGGGGTGCCCCATGGTCGGTCAGTTATACTCGGTCTGTGTGGAGCCGTTCCTGTGTCTTCTTCGGAGGAGGTTGACAGGCCTGGCCCTACCTGGCCCGGGGTGAGGTGGTTCTTTCGGCGTATGCCGATGATGTACTCCTTATGCTCACTGTCCTGGTGACCTGCGGAGGATGCGTGAACTGCCAGGAGATTTTCTCGGCTGCATCTTCTGCTAGGATTAACTGGAGTAAGTGTTCTGGACTTTTAGTGGGTGAGTGGCAGGTGGACTCCCTGCCAGAGGAGATGGTAAATGTTTGCATGGGTACCACGCACCTCCTCTATCTGGGGGTGTACCTGAGTCCCACTGAGATGCTTGGCCGGCAAACTGGCGGGAGTTGGAGACGAAAGTGATCGCCCGGTTGGGGCGCTGGTCAGGCCTGCTTGGAGTTCTTTCCTTTCGTGGGAGGGTGCTGGTTCATAAACCAGCTGGTGGCCTCCATGTTATGGTACCGGCTGGCTACTCTGTGCCGCCCTCTATTTTTGCAAACTGCTTTACAGAAGAAGAAGGTAGATTTCTTTTGGGGAAATAGGAAGCACTGGTTTCCGCGGCGGGTCCTGAGTCTCCCGTTAGAGGAGGGCGGCCAGTCCTTGGTATGTGTGCGTACCAGGTTGGCAGCTCTCCGCCTCAAGGACTCTGCGGAGGTTACATGTACGAAGAGAATCCACCCAGATGGCACGCTCTGGCCACGTATTTTTTCCGTCGGGGGGGTCGTTTTGTCTAAGGGGGGTCTCTCACGGCTCCCGGTGGCGGGATATCAGTCGACCCGCTCAAAGGGGCTTTGCCTGTCTTCTACCGGGATGTGTCTAAGAGTGAGGAAATTTGGTTTGTTTTCCAGCCAGCGTGTTGTTCCAGAGGGAGGGGGTTGTGGCGTGGCTGCGGGAGTGGCCGTCCTCACCCTGTCATGGCGGGTGTCGAGGAGAGCGAGTGCGCACTAGAGTGGTTCTGATAGAGCTTACCCCCGCTCCGTCAGATTACTGCTCATCGGGCCTAGGATCCGGGATAGTTCTCGGGTACCGGTTCCACACAATCTGAGCCGCCTTTCTGAGATGACCAGCTTGCCATTTCGTGATGCGAAGAGACGCAAGCCCACTGTACAGGATGCTCCTGCACACTTTTTGCACCTCCTTACCTTCGTCTCCCGTCCCGATACACCATGGCGGACGGTGTTACCACCTGAAAGGGGAGGGGAGGTTCCTCCAGTGGGGGGTCCTTCTATAAGCGTTGTTCCCCGTTACATTGGGGACCTGGGGTGGAGAGTGTTGCACAGAGCGTGGTTTTGTAATAGACTTTTGAGTCGGTTCACTGGCTCGTCCAGCCCGCAGCATATGTAATTTCTGTGGCGAGCAAGAGAGACCGGGTTCCACGTGTATATGGAGTGTGAGGAGAGGCTACTGCCCCTGTACCAATATCTGAAGGGGTTGTTCCTCAAGTTCTGGTTGCATTTTAGTCCCACGATTCTAGTGTTCGGACACAAGGCAGGGAGTGGGGATGAGCCGCAAGTGGGGGGGAGTGGGGGGGGGGGGGGAACTTCCTGTCGGTTTGCTCCTGGGCCTGGCCAAGATGGCCATTCGTGGGTACCAGGCAGCGGGCGGTCGATGGTCAGGCTAGAGAGTCGGCCTCCCCTGCCCCGCTTTTCCGGGCCTACGTCCGTCCGTGCACGTAGCACGTGTCCCTGGTGCGGAAACATGCGGTGTCCACGGGGACTCAGGAGGCCTTCCGTGGGCGCTGGTCACCGCGTGGGGTTCAGTGTATGGTGAACAATGATTGTATTGTTGTACTATAATGGTTGTATAATAGATGCCTCAATTTTTGATTATGTGGTTTGATGTGTGTTGTAATATATGATTGTGTCATAAAGTTTTTTGGAACTATAAAAAAAAAAAAAAAAAAAAAAAAAAAAAAAAAAAGAGAGAGAGAGAGAGGGGGGGGTGGAAGAGAGGGAAGGAGGGGAGGGAGGAGATGGCAGAGATGGAGGGAGAGGAAGAGGGAGCTGGAGGGCAGATGCGAGGGAAGGACGAGGGGAGAGGCGAGGGGAGAGGGAGGGTGTGCGCGTGCTAATATCAAAACTAAAAGCTTCTTTTAACGGACAAGCAATGTGCCCTGATTAATCCAAAACAGACAAAACAATTGGAAGGTTCAGCTACAATAGTGCAGCACAGTGGCGCATCAGTAGATGTTTAAGCTGTCTATACAGCAATCTATACAGTACTAGAGGGACCCAGGTTCGATCTGCTGCGAGTGCTTGTCTGTATGGAATTTGGAAGCTCTCCCTGTGATCGCGTGGGTTTTCTCTGAGAACTTCGGTTTCCTCCCACACTCCAAAGACGTACAGGTTTGTAGGTTAATTGGCTTGGTATAAATGTAAGAATTATCCCTAGTGTAGGATAGTGTTAATGTGCAGGGATCTCTGGTTGGTGCGGACTCGGTGTGTCGAAGGGCCTGTTTCTGCGCTGTATCTCTAAAACTAAAACTAAATAGAACTATGTTGCATGGTGTTTTGCTTGCTCACCTGAAGACATTTCTTCCTTTCACCTCTTTCTAAAAGTAGCTGACATTTCCCACAGCCTATATACCACTGGTGTAGGTCTGATGAGGCCTGGTCTGGCGCAATCTTCTTCCTCCTTCAATTCATTGTAAATTGTCCTGAATGTCCCACGACCCCTTCCGTATTTTAGCAGTTCATCTCATTTATTCCTTTTTCCTCTTCCATTTTATGCCCCTCCAAATCCCAAATTGCCCACTCCGAAAGAAAATAGGAATTTCAACAAATGGGTATGTGGTTACAAATTAATACTTTGTTTAAGAAGGAACTGCAGATGCTGGAAAATCGAAGGTAGACAAAAATGCTGGAGAAACTCAGCGGGTGCAGCAGGAGTGAAAGAAATAGGCAACGTTTCAGGCCAAATCCCTTCTTCAGACTGATGTGAGGGTGGGGCGTGGGGGGTAATAAATTAATACCTTATTGGTTCTAATGGTTTACCGGTGGCATGAGGGTAGAGTGGAGAGGGATGCTATGGTATTTGGTTTAGGGCAAATAGAAACATAGAAATTAGGTGCAGGAGCAGGCCATTCGGCCCTTCGAGCCTGCACCGCCATTCAATATGATCATGGCTAATCATCCAACTCAGTATCCTGTACCTGCCTTCTCTCCATACCCCCTGATCCCTTCAGCCACAAGGGCCACATCCAACTCCCTCTTAAATATGGCCAACGAACTGGCCTCAACTACCTTCTGTGGCAGAGAATTCCACAGATTCACCACTCTCTGTGTGAAAAACGATTTTCTCATCTCGGTCCTAAAAGACTTCCCCCTTATCCTTAAACTGTGACCCCTTGTCCTGGACTTCCCCAACATCGGGAACAATCTTCCTGCACCTAGCCTGTCCAACCCCTTAAGAATTTTGTAAGTCTCTATGAGATCCCCCCTCAATGTCTTCTAAATTCCCAGCCCCCTCTCCTCCCATAAATATAAAGAACAACTTTTTCAACCCCCCTGCTGGCCTTTAATCTGCTCTTGATCATTTCAAAGATCGACCCTTTCTACTGTCTCCACCTCTCCCCTTCCTCTTGGATACCCCTGTCAATCCTTTCCCCTTCCTTTGTCTTTTCATTTTTAAATGCCATTGCGACATCGTCCTGTCTCCCACCTGAAACGTTAACTCGGGTTCTCACTACGCAAAGTGTGACTCGGTGTCGCAGTGGTAGAGTTGCTGCATTACAGCGCCAGGGACCCGGGTTCGACACTGACTATGGGTCCCTCAGTTCTGAACGAGAGATTTGTGTACTTCTCCCCAAGACCTGCGTAGGGCTTTCTCCAAGCGCTCCAGTTTCCTCCCACATTCCAAAAAACATACTGGTTTGTAGGTTAATTGGCTTTGACAAAGATTGTAAATTGCCCCCGGTGTGTAGGATTGTGCTAGTTTACGGGGTGATCGCTTGTCGGGTGGGCTCGGTGGGACGAAGGGCCTGCTTCCACACTGTAGCTCTAAACTAAACCAAATTATTTCCAACAATTCCCATACTTATTATGGGGAAATGGTAAATCCAGACTGAACCCCACAATCACTCTGACATACATTAACATTTGCTTACTAATGATAGTTCTCAGCGTGTAACTGACCAGCCTGTTAACCTTCTCTGTGGGACAGTTCTGAAGTTGGATATTTGCAGGCTGCAGACTTGCCTGTGCTTCAAGCTGTGGCAAGAGATCACACAGCCATCGAATCCTGACGGCGAACACCAGCTGTGGGTAATAAAATTTTATGGGTTTGCCATATTAGGATGACAAAAACAATTCCAAAATCCTAATTCAACAGAAATTACGAAAGTCTGTTTTTTTCTTCGCCTGTTCCCTCCCCTCCCCCCACCCCCCACACATTCTTCATCTTGACTGAAATAGAAATTACAATAAAATAAAAACTGATAGGTGCCAGAAGAACTAGAATCATAGTCCATCAGCACAGCATGGAAACATTTGGACAGGTACAGTATATCGATAGAAGAGGTGATGAGGTACGTAGGCCAGGCATGGGAAAATGGGAATAACTTAGATGTGGCGGTTATGTCGGCATGGTCATGTTGGACCAAAATCCCTGTTAAGGTGCTCGGTACATTTATCATTCTATGATTTTAGTTCAAGTTCAAGTGAGTTTATTGTCATGTGTCCCTGATAGGACAATGACATTCTTGCTTTGCTTCAGCACACAGAACATAGTAGGCATGACTACAAAACAGATCAGTGTGTCCATATATCATTATATAAACACATACACACATGAATAAATAAACTGATAAAGTGCAAATAACAGATAACAATAATGGGTTATTAGTGATCATAGTTTTTTTCCGAGCCAGGTTTAACCTGATGGCTGTGGGAAGTAGCTGTTCCTGAAACCTGGTCGTTGCAGTCTTCAGGCTCTTACGGTACTTCTACCTGAGGTAGCAGAGAGATGAGTGTGTGGCCGGATGGTGTGGGGTCCTTGAAGAAGATGCTGCAGCCTTTTTGACTGCAGCGACTGCGATAAATCCCTTCGATGGAAGGTAAGGTCAAGAGCCATAATGACCTGGCAATGTTTACTACTTTTTTAAGTCTTTTCCTCTCCAGGGCGCTCAAGTTGCTGAACCAAGCCCACGATGCAACCGTCAACAAGCTCTCTAACTGTGGCACCTGTAGAATTAGATGAAGTCCCTCCTGACAGACCGACTCTCCGAATCTTCTCAGAGTAGAGGCGCTGATGTGCTTTCTGATAATTATATTAGTGGTTCTCAGACCATGAAAGATCTTCAGAGATTTGCCTCCCAGGAATTTGAAAGCACGTGACCTTTCAACTGAAATAAACGTACCTGTGGGTCCCCACCTAATCCTTCCCAAAGTCAACAATCAGTCCTTGGTTTTGCTGGTGTTGAGGGCCAGGTTATTGTGCTGGCACCATATGGGACAGTTGCTCGCTCCTCTCTTCTGTACCTCCGACTCATCCCCATCAGTGATACGTCCCCACAACAGTAGGTGTCGTCACGAACTGAAGATGAGTTTCGCACTTGTGACCGGCTACGCATCCATGAGTATAGAGAGAGTACAGCAGTGAGGGCTGAGCACGCACCTTGAGGTGCTCCCGTGCTGATTGTATATTATTTATTAATCGAAAGGGTTTTTCCCCTACACAATTTCCACCAATACGAACGACTGCACCTAAATTTTATGCACCTATTGAAAGGATTTATAGAACAAAAGAAGATAAAATAACACAAAGATAATTTCAATGTAAATGTCATTGAGATTTATTCAAAGTAAGCTTACCGCCATGCGTGTTGGAGAACAAAACAAAGCCAACTATTCTTCAGAGTTGGGAGCATAATTATTGCTGCATGGAGATATCTCGTGTGCCATTGTTTTATGCAAAGCAGAAAGTAGATGAAAGTTTAGCACCATGAGTGCGTGATGTTTTTGTCTTAATTACAAGGCTGATTTGTCAGGTCAAGATTCAAGAGTGTTTTGTTGTCATATGTCCCCGAATCCAGAAACAAGAATATTGTTCTTTAATTCACAGCAGCACAAGAGATATGTACACATAGTACTCTGTAAAAATCATAATAAATAAGAATAAAAAATCCATTTCCCACTGCAATCCAAAAGGCCATTTCCCACTGCAATCCTCGAGTTCTTGTATATTTGAGGCAAGTTCTATTTGTCAATAGACAACAGACAATAAACCATCAGCAACAGGTGCAGGAGTGGGCCATTCTGCCCTTCGAGCCAGCACGGCCAATCAATGTGATCATGGCTGATCATCCACAATCAGTACTCCGTTTCTGCCTTCTCCCCATAGTTGAGTCAAGAGTCAAGAGTAATTTATTGTCATATATCCCAGAGAGAAGAATTAAATTCTTACTTGCAGCAGCACAGCAGAATATATAAACATAGTACACTGTAAACTATATCATAAATGAGAAATAACTTCAATGAGTGACTGTATACACATCCTCACATACACATAAATATACATTGCATTCAGAAAATATTCAGACCCCTTCACATTTTCCACATTTTGTTACATTACAGACTTATTTTAAAATTGATTAAATTCTCTACCCCTATACACAATACCGCAGAATGAAGAAGCGAAAACAGGTGTTTAGAAATGTTTGCAAAGTAATTAACAAATAAATAACTGAGATATCATTTACATAAGTAATCAGACCCTTTGCTATGACACTCAAAATCGAGCTCAGGTTCATCCTGTTTCCATTGATTATCCTTGAGATGTTTCTACAACTTGATTGGAGTCCACCAGTGGTATATTGAATTGATTGGACATGATTTGGGAAATGGCACACACCGGTCTATATAAAGCGTCCCACAGTTGAAAAGCATGTCAGAGCAAAAAACAAAGCCATGAAGACAAAGAAAATTCCTGTAGACCTCCGAGACAGGATTGTGTCGAGAAACAGATCTGGGACGGATAAAACAATTTTTGCCACATTGCAGGCTACCGAAGAGCACAGTGGCCTCCCGTCATTACTTAAATGGAAGAACTTGAAAACATCGAGCTGCTGCCCAGCAAACTTAAGCAATTGGGGAGAAGGGCCTTGGATCAGGGAGGTTGGCCAAGAACCTGAATGGTCAACTCTGACAGAAGCACCAGACTCTTCTGTGGAGATGGGAAAAACCTTCCAGAATGACAGCATACATCTGCAGCACTCCACCAATCAGGCCTCATGGTAAGAAGTGGCCAGACGGAAGCCACTCCTCATTAAAAGGCACATGACAGCCCACTTGGAGTTTGCCAAAAGACATGAGAAGCAAGATTCTCTGGTCTGATGAAACCAAGGTTGAACTCTTTGGCCTGAATGCCAAGTGTCATGTCTGGAGGAAGCCAGGCACCACTGATCACCTGGCCAATACTATACCTACAATGAAGCATGGTGGTGGCAGCATCATGCTGTGGGGATATTTTTCAGTGGCAGGAACTGGGAGACTAGTCAGGATCAAGGGAAAGATGAATGGATTAAAGAACAGAGAGATCTCTGATTAAAACCTGCTCCAATGCGTTCTGGACCTCAGACTGGGGGTGGAGGTTCACCTTCCAGCAGGTCAATGACCCTAAGCACACAGCCAAGAAAATGCAGGAGTGACTTCGTGACAAGTCAGTAAATGTCCTTGAGTGGCCCGGACTTGAACCCGATTGAACATCTCTGGAGGGACCTCAAAATAGCTGTGCATTGATGCTCCCCATCCAACCTGACAGACATTGAGAGGATCTGCAGAGAAGAATAGAAGAAATTACCCAAATGCAGATGTGCCAAGCTTGTGGTGTCATACCCAAGAAGACTTGAGGCTGTAATCGCTGCCAAAGGTGCCTCAACGAAGTACTGAATAAAGGGTCTGAATCCATAGGTAAATGTGATATTTGAGTTATTTATTTTTAATTACTTTGCATAAATTTCTAATCACCTGTTTTGCTTTTTTATTATGGGGTATTGTGTGTAGATTAATGATTAAAAAAAATAATCCATTTTAGAATGAGGCTGTAATGTAACTATATAGTGTATATAGCCTCATTCTAAAATGGATAAAAACATTTTTTTTAGAAATTTATGCAAAGTAATTAAAAATAAATAACTAAAATATCACATTTACCTGTGTGTGTGTGTGTATATATAGATATAGTAAAATCAAATAATAACAGTCTATGTAGTTCAGATCTTAATGTAGGTTGGAAGATTGTAAGTGATAGTAGAATTAGGCCATTCAGCCCATCTCCCTCCTAACCCCATTCTGCTACCTTATCCCCATAATCCCTGACACCCGTACTGTTTACCCATAATCTTTAACAATCTTTCACACAGAGTGGTGAATCTGTGGAATTCTCTGCCACAGAAGGTAGTTGAGGCCATTTCTTTAGCCATATTTAAGAGGGAGTTGGATGTGGCCCTTGTGGCTGAAGGGATCAGGGGGTATGGAGAGAAGGCAGGTACAGGATACTGAGTTGGATGATCAGCCATGATCATATTGAATGGCGGTGCAGGCTCGAAGGGCCGAATGGCCTGCTCCTGCACCTAATTTCTATGTTTCTATGATGGCTGTAGGGAAGAAGCTGTGGAGAATAATTGTATTACAATTCTTAAATTGCTCGGGTTCACCATGAATTATCTCCAGGTTTTTGTAAATCCAGATGTATTGCAATCTGTGATTAGAAATGTATTTGATTAGTAGTGCTTAATAAATACGTAGGACAGTGGAGCACAGGAACAGGTCTCTCAGCCCACAATGTCCATGCCGGACATAATGCCAGGTTAAATTAATCTCCACTGACTTCACGTGATCCATATCCTTCCAGTCCCTGCATATCTGTTCTTACCTAAAAGCCTTTTAAATGCCGCTGCCATATCTGCCTCCGACACCACCTCGGGTCGCACGGCCCAGGCTGCTCATCCACTACAGTGTGTAAGCTGGGTGGGCAAGAGGGCTGGCATGGCACAGTGGTAGAGCTGTTGCCTTACTGCGGGAGAGACCCGGGTTCAATCCTGACTGCGGGTGCTCTCTGAGCAGACTTTGCACGTTTGCCCCGTGACTATGTGGCTTTTCTCCTGGATCTTCGGTTTCCTCCCACACTCCAAAGACAAACAGGTTTATAGGTGAATTGGCTCTGGTAAAACTGTAAATTGTCCCCAGTGTGTAGGATAGTGTTAGTGTGCGGGGTGATCGCTGGTCAGCGTGGTCTCAGTGGGCTGAAGGGCATGTATCTGTATCTCTAAACTATGAGTTTTGATGTAACTGGCAAGTGTTGGAGCGGGCGAGGTCCATATCGGAACCCAGACCAAATCTAGGAATAAAAAAAGCCTCGGACAGCTTTGCCGGCAGTGGCCACTAGATTGCAATGAGCACTGTCACGGTGCTGATTGACTTCTGCTTTGGGGCAGGGGTCTCTTAAAATGCCCACATTGCTTCATAGGGCCAGTTCCGCAATGAGAACTCAGAAGCCACTAATGGCAGGGTGACTTTGATTGGGCCTGACTTGACTACAAACTGTGTAAATTAGTAGGCATTAGCAGCAGTAATTAACACCGAAAGACTGTGCAAGGAGTATTCATTTCCATGCTAATTACACGAACATGCTCCCAAATGTATGCATTTGTTGACATTAAATATGTTGCGCAGTAGGGTTTACAACAGACATAAGGATGATCATCAACAATTAGGCTTTGTGTAAATCCCCATGTTAAAACAAATTAAGTCAAAACCTGAACGTAAATAATCCATTGCAGCAAGGCTAACTGTTCGCCATGCTGCCTGACTGCATCATTGGAATATAACTGGGTGCATTGGAATATCTCACTATCCTCCTCCCAAAATAAATTTTACATCATTTTCACTTAGTCTCAGCCAGTGAAATTTAAAAGGAGGTAGGTGTGTTTAATGTATTCCTTTGTTAATGACCCGGATACATGTGTTATGCCTAACAGGAGGGATTTGGGCAGAAATCTTTCAATGTTACTTCTCAGAAACACAATGGGGTAAATGTCGACATTGCCTGGCAGATTAGTTTAGTTAGCGATGTAGCGCTGAAACGGGCCCTTCGGCCCACCGGGTCCGCACCGACCAGCGATCCCTGTATGTTAACACTCCCCTGCACGCTCTGGGGACAATTTTACATTATAGCAAGCCAATTAACCTACAAACCTGTACGACTTTGGAGTGGGAAGGAAACCGAAGATCTCAGATCACGCAGGTCATGGGGAGAAAGTACAAACAAAGCAAACCCGTAGTCATGGGATTGAACCAGAGTCTCCTGGTGCTGTAAGTACAACTACTCTACCGTTGAGCTACCATGCCATCTGCCGTGCGTTAGATGTATCAGGCTTTATACATCTCCATGAATTTTTTCTTTTATTCCATGGGCTTCAATAGAACCATTTAATTGAGGTTGATATCTCATTAACTCTTGTCTTACATTATTCCACTTGGAAAGGCCTAAAAGTCAGTGGTGCTAGCATCAGCCGGCAAGATCAGGTTCAGGTTTATATTGTGTGTTATTGAGCTACACTGAAAAGCTTTAGACTTCAAATATACAGTGTGGAAACAGGCCCTTCGGCCCACCGAGTCCACACCGACTAGCAATCACCCCGTATGCTAGAACTAACCTACAGACACAGGACAATTTGCAATTTACGGAAGCCCATTAACTTACAAACCTGAACATCTTTGGAAGTGTGGAAGCAAACCGGAGCACCTGGAGAAAACCCAGACGGTCACAGAGAGAACGTACAAATTCTACATAGACAGCTCCTGTAGTCAGGATTGAACCTGGTTCTCTGGCGCTGTGAAGCAGCAGCTCTACTGCTGCGCCACCGTGTCAGTTTGTTTAGCATGCTATCCAAATAGATCAGATAACACTATACATAAATCTAATCGTCAAACTGAAGTACAGTTGATGGATCAAAGGGGAAGTAAATCGATTTAAAAGAATTGAGTTATTTTATCAAAAGACAGTAAATCCTTCTATGGAAGAGCACAGCAAATGTTGCCACGCACCAATGCCATCAGGCTTATAATCATCAGAATCAGGTGAGAAACGTGAGGAGATCAGGTGAGGATGGCACGGTGCCAGAGACCCGGGTTCAATCCTGACTACGGGCGCTTGTCTGTACAGAGTTTGTTCTCCCCATGACTTGCATGGGTTATCTCCGGTTTCCTCCAACATTCCAGAGACGTACAGGTTTGTAGATGATCGCTGATCAGCGCAGACTCAGTGGGCCGTAGGGCCTGTTTCTGCGCTGTATCTCTAAACTAAACTAAAATAGTTTTAATTAATTAAAATAAATGTTGTCATGAACTTTTAATTCGGTAAGTTGGTGCATTTTTAACAATAGTTTATCCTCAAAACTAGGCATTGTTGTTGTGACACAATAATGGATTTAAAGTTTTATATATTGATTTCCACTTCATATGAATAATTAAAAATAACTTTAAACCTGAAGCTCTTCAATGCATATGCTGTTTGATTACTATTTAAAATTGCTTTTGAAGCTTAGTCAAAGAAGGTACTGTAAAGATAAAAACAACAATATAGCCATAATCCCAACTGAAGACAATGAATAGATTTCAACAGCATGATTGCCATTCCATAGGATTTAAGAATGTACGAAAAAGGAGCAAGATCATCTCAAAATTTCACTGCATGCTTCCCCTGTCATTTAACCAGACCAGCGCTGAACTCGTAACTCAGCTTCACCTTCCTACCCTGGCCTTCGATTCTTCTGATGGTCGAGTATCTATTGGAGGTCTGAGTGGGACAAATACCTGGGCGTCCAGAGCCCCCTGCATTGAAGGATTTCCAAGATTCACAATCCTGTAAGTGAAGAACATTCTTCATATCCTGAGTCCATGGTTCTCAACTCTACTGAGTTTTGTTTAGAGGTACAGCATGGCAACAGGCCCTTTGGCCCACCGAGTCTGCACTGACCAGTGATCCCTGCACAGTAATACTATCCTACACACACTAGGGACTGTTTACATTTATACCAAGCTAATTAACATACAAACATGTACGCCTTTGGAGTGTGGGAGGAAACCGAAGATCTCGGAGTAAACGCATGCAGGTCATGGGGAGAACGTACAAACTCCATTGATTTCTCTAATTTCAAGTAACCCTTGTTTTCCCTCTCTCTGTCCCTCTTCCACCCTAGTTTTCTAACTAGTTTCAGAGTCCTGATTAAGTTTACTGATTGTATGACCCGTTGTCACCTTCCCCTGAGCCAACAATGAACCATTCTACATTTTGTTTATCAACGAATGCTTTGATCTATCGTTTTCACAACTTACCCGTCCATATCTCTAATTTCCCTCTCCCCTGACTCCCAGTCTGAATATGGGTCTCAACCCTAAAAGTTACTCACTCCTTCTCTCCAGAGATGCTGTCTGTCCTGCTGAGTTATTCCAGCATTTTGTGTCTATCTTCGATAGAAATAATGAATACTAGACTAAGAGGGCTGGTCCCCCAATGCAATATTCCACATCTCCGCCAATTCCAATATTGTGACCATGTGGGGGGGGGGGGGGGGGGGGGGGGGGGTGGGTGGGGGTTCTGGAGCACTAGTATGGGTGTTGTGGGCTGAAAAGACTGGTTTCCAGAGGGCTAATATGGACATTGTGGGCCAAATGGATTCTTGGGCTGGCAGCTCAGTCACTCAGGCCTGGTGGGCTGGCAGCTCAGTCACTCAGGCCTGGTGGGCTGGCAGCTCAGTCACTCGAGGCTGGTGGGTTGGCAGCTCCATCAGTCAGGACTGGTGGGCTGACAGAGCAGTTAATCAGTGCTGGTGGGCTGGCAGTTCACTCGCGGCTGTTCCTTGAAATTCCATTTCAAGCAGAGTGCAGGCCACCAAACTCAGTTTTGCAGCATTTCAGGCAGGGTGCGGGCCACCAAACTGGGTTTTGCAGCATTTCAGGCAGAGTGCTAGCTACCAAACTGGGTTTCGCAGCATTTCAGACAAAGTACGGGCCACCAAACTCCATTTCACAGCATTTCACACAGATTGATTGACACTAAACCTAATTTCACAGCATTTCAGACATAGTGCTGGCCACCAAACCCAATTTCACAGCATTTCAGGCAGAGTGCATGCGACCAAGCTTAATTTCACATCATTTCAAGCAGAGTGCAGGCCAAATTGCCAAACAACTCATTGCATTGTCATTAAGGGCTAACAAATAATTTATTGCAAGTATATTGCAGACTCACAGTTCAGTTGATTCACAGCTTAGAATCACATTTGTGGACTCTCCCTCACGATCTTCCAGAGTGACTGACTCGCTTCCAGGCATCTGGGGTTTTATAGTCCCGTCCCCCCCCCCCGCCCCCCGGAAGGGGCGTTACCTTATTCGTGATGATTGAAAGGCAAGAGGATGATCTCAAGATCTTTTAAACACTCATAACTTTTTTATTTTTCATCGAATGGAAAAATCCTTGGGGCTGTCTCAGCGGAGAGGACTGGATAAGATGGCCAAAAATCATAGTGATATACGCGGTAGCATTTTTTCTAAAATCAATATAAAATGCAGACAGGAAGTGGTCAAGATGAGACTTTTAGTTGTATTGGTGCATAAAGTATTTCTTTGGCCTTGGAGCTTAGATTTGTGAGAGCATGAAAGACACAGCATTGATGTGACTTTGATGTCAAAACATTTTATTAAAATTTTTATTTCCAAAACATCCCAAATCTTAGATTGAATGGTACCTGTGCTGCCTAGAAAGATCGCTAGCCCCAAGCTTGCCGATCAACACCACACTGTGAAAATGACAACAAAAAAACCTGCAGTGCTAGAGATCTAAAATACAAATAGCAAATGCTGGAAATATTCAGCAGGTGTGACAGCATCTGTGGGAAGAGAATCAGTTAATATTTCTGGTTAATAATTGTCCACCGGTTCTGTTTCCCTTCTCACAGATGCAGTCAGACCTGCTGAGTGTTTCCTACATTTTCCGTTTTTTTAATCTTAGACATCATACACTGACCTCTTGGGATCCCTAACAAGTCTGAGCATTTAACAGGAGTGGGGATTAGATTGATTGAAGGAAGCAGCATGAAAACAGGCCCTCGGCCCACCGACTCATTTTAATTTACTCTCCCACTCTCACGCTGATCTCACTGTCTCCTGCTTTTACAACTACACCCAACGTGAGCTCAATCTTCTTTTGTGTCCATCATCTATGTTTCAAATGTTCAGCCAGGCTCTTGCACAGTGGACAGCCTTCTCATTTGCCACCGCTAGATCTTCCAGGAAGTATTGTTCACCAAGACGTGGGCATCTTAGTAGGTTCCACATTCACATTTTGTGTCTGCCACACCTGCATAGCCCCATTGGCTCACATTGTTCTTGCATCGGCCCATCCCTGTACGAAACCTATTGAGGGACGTCCAGGTCTTCCAGTCAAACTTATGATCAGCAAAAGCTGAATAAACAGCACCTCATTTGCCACGCTGGGAATGTTACAGCCTACAGACCTCAATATTTAGTTTACTGATTCAATATGGAAACAGGCCTTTCGGCCCACCGAGTCCATGCTGACCATCAATCGCCCGTTCGCACCAGGGACAATTTACAGGGGCCAATTAACTTCCAGCCCGCACGTGTTTGGGATGTGGGAGGAAACCAGAGCGCCTGAAGAATACCCATGCGGCCACAGGAAGAACTTGCAAACTCCAAACAGACAGGACCCGAGGTCAGGATTGAACCTTGGTCTCTGGTGCTGTGAGGCAGCATCTCTACTGCCCAGTGGAAGTATCTGTGTGGGCTTGGTCTATGGACGGCCACAATGGACACGTCGTTGGAGCCACAATTCAGTTTCTTCTGCCCCTGCTTTTGGAGAAACATTGGGGAAAAAGGGCATTTATACAAAGCCAATTAACCTAGCAACCTGTACGTGTTTGGAGTGTGGAAGGAAAACAGAGATCTCGGGGAAAACCCTCGCTGGTCACGGGAAGAACGACTAAACTCCATGCAGACAGCACCCATGGTCAGGATCGAACTGGTGTCTCTGGCACTGGAAGGTAGTAGCTCTACCGTTACGCCACCGTGCCATCCGATACATTCAGACATGAGATCTCTCAAATGTATTTATTTTTTCAATCCAGCTATCTTGAAAAGGTGGAATAAAATCACACCAAAGATTGCTTTGTTCAGATAGCAAACACACATTCCAATATACAAGTATTTGTTTGTTGCAAAAGTACAAATAGTGAAACTTGACATTGAGATCTCAATTTGAACAGCCTGAAACACCTTCCATACAAGTTTGGTTCTCAAATTGCTATCAAGCTCCCAATAGGTCTGCTAGACAGCCGTTCAGTGTGGAAAGCAGCAGCAAAGACCTCCATTAAGAATTAATCAATCTCCCTCAGCAAGACTAATAGTGTTCTGCCCTTTCTCCCAGTTTTCATCAATTCGTATGGAGCTTTTCATTCAAAGCTGCCAAACATCTTTTTTTTTTCATAATCAGACTGGCAACTGTAGATCAGGGACAACTAACCGCCTCATTAATTCACTGCCAGAGATACCACTGCCAGAGAATGCACTTGATCTCATGAATCAAAAAATGAGCCTGATCTTGAGCATGTGTCCAGCAACAGGCTGTGCTGACAGGATCGCAGAAATGTGAAAGGGAACAAACGCATTTGGAGAAGTCAATGATAATGCACATTGAAAATGTAAGCCTTGGGTGGATCAGTATTGAAACACTTGCGAGGGAAAATTGGTGCTGGGCATGAATGAGAATAGCCATGACAATACGAAAACCTCCTTTAGTTTAGTTTTTAGAGATACAGCGTGGAAACAGGCCCTTTGGCCCACTGTGTCCACACCGACCAGTGATCCCCGCACATTAACACTATCCTACACTAGGGACAATTCTTACATTTATACCAAGCCAATTAACCTACAAACCTGTACATCTTTGGAGTGTGGGAGGAAATCAAAGTTCTCAAAAAACCCCCACACAAGGTCACAGGGAGAATGTACAAACTACCGTAGCCAGGATTGAACCTGGATTTTCAGTGCTGTAGGAAGCAATTTTACTGCTATGTCACTGTACCATGTATGCACATGCAAATTAAGAGCAGGAGTAGGTTGCATTGCCACTGAAGCCTGCTCCATTGTTTAATAAGATTATGTCTGATTTGACTGTGAGCTCAGTGCCTCAGCCTTAATTTAGCTCAGGGTGTAATCTTGGTCTCCCAACCTACCTCACGATGGCCCTTGCACTATTTTTCAACTGCACTTTCTCTGTATCTATAACACTGTAATGCCATGGCACTATATCCAACATGCTTGCATCTTTCTCTTTGTACTACCTGTTGTACCCGTGCATGGCTTAATTGTACTTATGTGTAATATGGTTTCACTGGATAGCAGGCAAACAAAGTTTTTCACTGTATCTCAGCACATGTGACGCTAATAAACCAATATCAATACCTATGGGTGATAACCTTTCACTCTACCTCTCGCTACAAAATATTTGATGACTCTGCTTTCACAATCCCTATCTACGGCAACACGGTGGTGCAGCGGTAGAGCTACTGCCTTGCAGCACCAGAGAACCAAGTTTGATCTTGACCACTGGTGCTGTCCGTACAGAGGTTGTATGTTCTCCGCGTGACCTACGTGGGTTTTCTCCAGGATCTTTGGTTTCCTCCCACACCACGAAGACATGCAGGTTTGTAGGTTAATTGGCTTGGTTATCGATGCAAAATGGTCCCTTATGTGTGAGGTTTGTGTTAATGTGTTGGGGTCGCTGGTTGGTGTGAATTTCGGTGGGCCAAACGCCTGTTCCTGCGCGTATCTCTAACCTAAAAAAAGGGAAAACATCCTGAAGAGAGTAAAATTTGTGCAAACCCTTCAGGCACCTGCAATTATTCTTTTTGAGCACAAGAAATGAGCATGTGGGTCCAATTAACAGGCGTAATTCTCACGACAGATGCTGTCAGGCCTATTGAATATCGTCAACCTTATGGCGATGTGAGTGTGTAAAGGAAAATGTGAATTCTATAAGAGTGAAATTGGTCCCTGAGAGTTATGGCAATAAATGTGCATTCAGAATCCAAACCTTGAATACTTTAGAATACATGCAAAGCCAAAATGTAACCCCTTTGTTGATGCCAACTCATTTTTTCATAAATATGTACTGGCACAAACGCAGGCAGGGACAACTATTGTAGGTGAGGCATGTTGGTCGGGATGTGGGCAAGTTGGGCGAACGGCCTGGTTCCACGCGTGTACGATCCTATGACTAAGATTCGCTAAGGAAGCTCAGTTCACTTATAACATTGTATTCTTAATCCTGGCTCCTTCATTCAGTTCTCTCCAATTATGGAGATAACATAAATCATAAATTAATTCCATGTGCCAACATTATTGTTTACAATTTACAAGCAATGTCTAATCATTTTGCAATTCTTGGAACATTCAAGGCGAATCATCAGAATTATTCTGTGCAATTTGATTTAATCAGTAAGGAGCAATATAATGTTTTGTATGTTTCAACTTTCAATTAATTTGTAGCAGAGAAATACATTATTTTTAATCATTTTAATGTGGGCACTTGTTGCCAGATGATAGCTTATGCTGTCTCCATTTCCATTGCTGATTTTGGCAGAAGATAGACTCAAAATGCAAGAGTATCTCAGCGGGACAGGCAGCATCTCTGGAGAGAAGGAATGGGTGATGTTTCGGGTCGAGACCCTTCTTCAGACTGAGAGACAGGGGAGAGGGAAACTAGAGATATGAAGGGTATAAAGAGCATGTAAGGTGTAAAAAGGACAGATCAAAGCAGATGATGGTCAAGGAAATATACAATGATTCATTGTCAGCTGAGGGGAAACATAGAAACATAGAAATTCGGTGCAGGGGTAGGCCATTCGGCCCTTCGAGCCTGCACCGCCATTCAATATGATCATGGCTGATCATCCAACTCGGTATCCCGTACCTACCTTCTCTCCATACCCCCTGATCCCCTTAGCCACAAGGGCCACATCTAACTCCATCTTAAATATAGCCAATGAACTGGCCTCAACTACCCTCTGTGGCAGAGAGTTCCAGAGACTCACCACTCTCTGTGAGAAAAAAGTCTTTCTCATCTCGGTCTTAAAGCATTTCCCCCTTATCCTTAAGCTGTGACCCCTTGTCCTGGACTTCCCCAACATCGGGAACAATCTTCCTGCATCTAGCCTGTCCAACCCCTTAAGAATTGTGTAAGTTTCTATAAGATCCCCTCTCAATCTCCTATATTCCAGAGAGTATAAACCGAGTCTATCCAGTCTTTCTTCATAAGACAGTCCTAACATCCCAGGAATCATCTGGTGAACCTTCTCTGTACTCCCTCTATGGCAATAATGTCCTTCCTCAGATTTGGAGACCAGAACTGTACACAATACTCCAGGTGTGGTCTCACCAAGACCCTATACAACTGAAGTAGAACCTCCCTGCTCCTATACTCAAATCCTTTTGCTATGAAAGCTAACATACCATTCGCTTTCTTCACTGCCTGCTGCATCTGCGTGCCGACTTTCAATGACTGGTGTACCATGACACCCAGGTCTCGCTGCGTCTCCTCTTTTCCTAATCGGCCACCATTTAGATAATAGTCTGCTTTCCTGTTTTTGCCACCAAAGGTGGATAACCTCACATTATACTGCATCTGCCAAACATTTGCCCACTCACCCAGCCTATCCAAGTCACCTTGCAGTCTCCTAGCATCCTCCTCACAGCTAACACTGCCCCCCAGCTTAATGTCATCCGCAAACTTGGAGATAGTGCCTTCAATTCCCTCATCCAGATCATTAATATATATTGTAAATAGCTGCGGTCCCAGCACTGAGCCTTGCGGTACCCCACTAGTCACTGCCTGCCATTATGAAAAGGACCCGTTTACTCCTACTCTTTGCTTCCTGTTTGCCAGACAGTTCTATATCCACATCAATACTGAACCCCCAATGCCATATGCTTTAAGTGTGTATACTAATCTCATATGTGGGACCTTGTCAAAAGCCTTCTGGAAATCCAGATACACCACATCCACTGGTTCTCCCCTATCCACGCTACTAGTTACATCCTCAAAAAATTCCACAAGATTCGGCAGACATGATTTACCTTTCGTAAATCCATGCTGACTTTGTCCAATGATTTCACCACTTTCCAAATGTGCTGCTATCCCATCTTTAATAACTGACTCTAGCAGTTTCCCCACTACCGATGTTAGACTAACTGGCCTGTAATTCCCTGTTTTCTCTCTCCCTCCCTTCTTAAAAAGAGGGGTTACGTTTACTACCCGCCAATCCTCAGGAACTACTCCAGAATTCCCATTGAGGGTAGGGAAGATTCAAACAAGAGGGCATGACATGAGAATTAAGGGACAGAAGTTTAGGGGTAACGTGAGGGGGAACTTCTTTACTCAGAGGGTGGTGGCTGTGTGGAATGAGCTTCCAGCAGAAGTGGTGGAGGCAGGATCGATTTTAACATTTAAGAGTAAAGTGGATAGGTATATGGACGTGAAGGGAATGGAGGGGTATGGTCTGAGTGCAGGTAGATGGGACTAGGGGAAAACAAATGGTCGGCACGGACTGGAAGGGCCGAGAGGGCCTGTTTCCGTGCTGTAATTGTTATATGGTATATGGTTATTATATGAATCTAAAGAGTTTTGAGGGAAGGTGACAATGAGACACACAAACAGTAAAATTAATCAGGAAGACAGTGAAACTAGTAGGAGAACTATGGTGGGGAAGGGTTGGAGAGAGAGGGAAAGCAAGGTTTACTTGAAGTTAGAGAAATCAAAAGTTATACTGCTGAGTTGTAAGCCTGCCAAGCAAAATATGAGGTGCTGTTCCTCCAATTTGCATGTGGCCTCACCGATGATTTTTTTTTAAAATGTAATAATAGGTGAGATACAGGTATGTGTGCATTTTCTCCTTGAAGAATACTTGTGTCTCTTCAGAAAAGTTTGTCTGGGGTGGCTGTATGAAATGAAAGCAGTTGCGATTGTTGTTCACTGTGCCACAAGCCAGTAACTTGAGCAATGAAGAAACGATGGAATATAACAAATTAAATGCAACATAGATCAATGTGTCCACCCATTTGGTGAGACAGTGATTCTTGGGCTTTACAGGATCAGTGTTACACTACCATGACACCTGCCATTCAATGTGCTGCTTTAAAGGAATGGTCTGAGCTTATCTTGACATTCAATTAATCACCCACTACATTCTTCTTGGAGCTGAGTAAAAATGATAACGCACTTTTATTTTTCGCATCAGAAATATGGAAAGCCATCACAGGATGTTTCCCACATGCGCAAGGCTTGATGAATTGTTGTATTATTTTATCATTATCGTGCGATAGCTCGCTTTATACATGAAAGAACATGAGATAGGAAAACCGCACACATTTCTCGACATACACATCAGGAAGATTGACCTTGGATCTGCGATTTGCCGGCACGCCATGCTGAACTTTTGAATTGTACAATGGCCAGGCCCGAAATGGACTCGTGCATTGAGTTCTGACTACCACACTTCAGCAAGGTACCACTGAAGGTTCTGTAAGTTTTTACACGAATGATTCCAGAAATGTCGTCATTAGCCTTGTCCCTCAAGGCTATTTTCTAGATGGATGGGTGATACCCTTAAATTCCTTGAGTGGCAAAAATATATTAAACCCATCCTGGAGAGCAATAGAGTTGCTGCCTTACAGTGCCAGAGACCCGGGTTCGATCCTCACTATGGGTGCTGTCTGTACGTTCTTCTTGTGACCACATGGATTTCTCTCGGGTGCACCGGTTTCCTCCCAATTTCCAAAGACGTACAAGTTTGTAGGATAATTGGCTTTGGTAAAAGTTGAAATTGCTAGTGTATGGGTCGGCTTGGACCTGGTGGGCCTAAAGGGCCTGTCCCACTTGCGTCTCCTCGGCACGCAAATTACGCGACCTCGTGGTCGCATTGAGGCGTTCGGGCATCGTATGGCCGCGCTGGGGGGGTCAGTCCCACTGAGAAGTGCGAAGGGGTATGTAGTTGTGCGCGACATCACGCGGGGCTCAGAAATTTTTGAAGTGAACTAAATCTTTGCGCGCCAACGGCCTGTCGCGGAACTGACGGCCAAAGTGGGACAGGCCCAAGACCCTGACGCGACGCAATGTCTCGCCTTCAACAGCAGCAGAAGCAGGAAAACGATCGCCGAACTCGGCCTGGGGCTCACGGCCGTTGCGGTCCGGATCCGCCCCCACTTCTACTCCCAGAGTGGAGCCAAGAAAATTGAATATAGACACAAAATGCAGGAGTAACTCAGCGGGACTGGCAGCATCTCTGGAGAGAAGCAATGGGTGACATTTCGGGTCAAGACACTTCTTTTCAGACTGAAGAAGAGTCTTGACTCGAAACGTCACCCATTGCTTCTCTCCAGAGATGCTGCCGGTCCCGCTGAGTTACTCCAGCTTTGTGTCCATCTTCAAATGACATCGCACACCAGATGGCTGTGCGTACGCATGTAATCGCGCCCGACCTTTGCAGGACCATCACGGCTCAACGCGACCACGTCGTGTAATTTGCGTGCCAAGGACACGTAAGTGGGACAGGCCCTTAAGTGTCTGTTTCCGTGCTGTCTCTCTAAACAAAACTAAACTAACAAAACTAAATTAAAGTAAACGTGGGATTTCAACTGCAGGATGAGACAGGAGAAGGTTGGTTGGTCCTTTTTGAGGCAAGGAGATGTGAGGCGAAATTGGATGCAAGATCAAGATGGTTTAGATGGAGTATTGAAGGGAAGTGGCTTCCGCTGGTGGATGGTTCAAGGACCAGAGGACACAGATATAATTTTTGATCAACAAAAATGTATGTGGAAAATCTTTTGAACTCAAAGAAGAGTTATGCCCCTGTCCCACTTAGGAAACCTCTGGAGACTTTGCGCCCCACCCAAGGTTTCCGTGCGGTTTCCGGAGGTTTTTGACCTCCGGCAACCACCTTCAACTAGCATCGCAACCAGCTTTGACTAAAAAATTACCGATTTTAAAAACGGAAAGCTCTTTCGACCATTTGGGAGACTGACAAAAACCTCCGGATCCGCACGGGAAACCTTCGGTGGGGTGAAAAGTCTCCAGAGGTTTCTGTTCAGGTTTCCTAAGTGGGACAGGGGCATTAGGATCCTGAAATCACTGTGTTTTAAGGGTGATGGAATCAGAATCAGAAAGGGCATTTAAAAGAGGGTTGGATAGGCAGGAGATAGAATAAATTACAGGGCTGTGGGAAATGGTGGAGAGATGGGTTTCTCGACTGAAAATCCGTGTGCCCAAAGGCAGAATGACCTCCTGTGCAGTTTCAATTACTGGGTGGTACAGTGGCACAGCTGGTGGAGCTGCTGCCTCACAGCACCTGAGATCGGGGTTTGATCCTGACCTCGGCTGCTGTCTTTCAGGAGATCCCATGTTCCCGATGTTGGGGGAGTCCAGGACCAGGAGCCACAGTTTAAGAATAAGGGGTAAGCCATTTAGAATGCAGATGAGGAAAGCTTTTTTCACACAGAGAGTTGTGAGTCTGTGGAATTCTCTGCCTCAGAAGGTAGTGGAGGCCAGTTCTCTGGATGCTTTCAAGAGAGAGCTAGATAGGCTCTTAAAGATAGCAAGAGTCGGGGGATATGGGGGAGAAGGCAGGAACGGGGTACTGATTGTGGATGATCAGCCATGATCACATTGAATGATGGTGCTGGCTGGAAGGGTCAAATGGCCTACTCCTTCACCTGTTGTCTATTGTCCTTCCTGTAACTGTGTGGGATTCCTGGTGGTGCAATGGCTACCTCTCACATAGAAACATAGAAATTAGGGTGCAGGGGTAGGCCATTCGGCCCTTCGAGCCTGCACCGCCATTCAATATGGTCATGGCTGATCATCCAACTCGGTATCCCGTACCTGCCTTCTCTCCATGCCCCCTGATCCCCTAGCCACAAGGGCCACATCTAACTCCCTCTTAAATATAGCCAATGAACTGGCCTCAACTACCCTCTGTGAGTTCCAGAGAGTTCCAGAGGACTCACCACTCTCTGTGTGAAAAAAGTATTACTCATCTCGGTCTTTAAGGATTTCCCCCTTATCCTTAAGCTGTGACCCTTGTCCTGGACTTCCCCAACATCGGGAACAATCTTCCTGCATCTAGCCTGTCCAACCCTTTAAGAATTTTGTACGTCTCTATAAGATCCCCTCTCAAATCTCCTATTATCTAGAGAGTATAAACCGAAGTCTATCCAGTCTTTCTTCATAAGACAGTCCTGACCTCCCAGGAATCAGTCTGGTGAACCTTCTCCGCACTCCCTCTATGGCAATAATGTCCTTCCGAAGACATGCGGGTTTGTGGGTTAATTAGCCTTTGTAAAACTCTGGCTCTAGTGTATAGGGAGTGGATGCAAAAGTGGGATAACATAGAGCTAGTGTGAACAGGTGACCAATAGGTAGACTGGACACGGCACAATTGCCAGTTTTGATGCTGCATCTTTCCTTTAATCAATCAGACTTTGCCGACAACATTGCAGAAGCTGGCCAAATCGATAGTGGTGATGAATCAGAAAAGAGATGGAACAGCCGATTGAGGGGTGCTGCAAGAAGAACTTCTCGCTCAAACTCACCAAAACCAAAGAACTAATTGTTGACTTCAGAAAGAGGAAGATGACAAACTAAGCATGGCTTTTCATTTAGAAAAAGAGACCGAGAGCGCTGGAGGAACTCAATGGGGCAGGCAGCATCTCTGGAGGACATGGATAGCTGATGATTCGGGTCGGGACCCTTCTTCAGGCATGACCTGAAACATCAACTGTCCATGTCCTCCAGAGATGCTGCCTGGCCCATTGAGTTACACCTGCATTTTGCATCTTTTGTTTCAATGCTGGGGTGAAAGATTGCAACCTTCACGTGGTCCGCCCTGTTTTCGACGAATGCAATCAACCCGACGTGCACAATCAAATAAGATCAAATAGAAACAAGTTGTCCTACAACTTTAGCTGTGTCATGCCACACGTAAGAAGAAGTTTTTCAATGCTGACTTTCGTTAGTCGTGGTCAGCATGGAGAAGTTAGCAGCTCAATATTTCTGAGCGTTAACATCTCAAATGATCTGTCCTGAGCCCAGTACATAAATGTAATTATGAGGAACGGACACAAAAAACTGTAATTTCTTCGAAGTTTAAAGAGATTTTGCATGTCTCCGAATACTCGAACTTCAACAGATATACTGTTAAAAATATTTTGACTGAAACATCACTTAGAGGCTTTTAGTGGACATATTTGTTAAGCAAATATGTGGCCACTGTGGCGCAGTGGTAGAGTTGCTGCCTTATCGCGCTTGCATTGTCGGAGAACCGGGTTCAATCCCGACTACAGGTGCTGTCTGTACGGAGTTTGTATGTTCTCCCCGTGACTGCGTGGGTTTTCTCCAGGATCTTCGGTTTCCTCCCACATTGCAAACAGGTTTGTAGGTTAATTGGCTTGGTGTATGGGTAAATTGTCTCTAGTGTGTGTAGGATCGCTGGTCGGAGCGGACTCGCTGGGTCGAAGGGCCTGTTTCCACGCTGTATCTCTAAACTAAACTAAACTAAAGTAAAAAGCAGAGCGTGGAGTGATATGGATTCCGTGCAGGCAGAGGAGATTAGTTTGGCTTGGTGTCATGGCCAGCATGGAAATTGTGAGCCAAAGGGCCTGTTCCAGTGCTGTTGTTTTCTATGTTCTATGTTCACAAAAGTGCTTCCTGTGAAATTCCTACTGTGTAGAAATCCAAATCATCAAAGTGCAGGAGCAAGATCAAGGTCATAATTTGATCATACAACTCAATTTAAAACTCTCCTTGGGAACACAATTTTCCGCAATCATGATGTACTTTACACCGTGTTCATATCACTCAAAAGCATTTTAGGGGTGTAGAGATTCAAAAAATGTGTGTAGGAATGAGTAGGAAGGAACTCCAGATGCTGGTTTAAACCGAAGATAGACACAAAAAGCTAGAGTAACTAAGCAGGCCAGACAGCATCGCTGGTGTCAATTCACCATTCATACTATGTCTCTGTCATCTCACTTTCTCATCCACTCTCTACACAAGAGGACAATTTACAAAGATCAATTAACTTACAAACCTACACATCTTTCAGATGTGGTAGGAAACCGGAGCACCAAGACAAAACCCACACTGTCACAGAGAGAACATGCAAACTCCACATAGATAGTACCCGAGGTCAGGATTGAACCTGGGCCAATGAATCATAGAGTCATACAGCATGGAAGCAGGCCCTTTGGCCCGACTTGCCCATGCCGACTAAGATGCCCTATCTACACTAATCCCAGCTGCTCATGTTTGCTCCATATCTATCCTTCTAATCCTATTTTATCTTTGCACTTGGCCAAACATCTTTTAAATGTTTTGACAGTACCTGCGTCAACCACCTCCTCAGGCAACTCGTTCCATTTACCCAGCAACATCTTTGTGAAAAAGTTGCCCCTCAGGTTCTTATTAATTCTTTCCCCTTTCACATTAGACCTATTTTCTTGGTTTTTGATTTCCATTCTCTGCATAAATGTTTCTATGCACCTCAATGAAATGTACAGAATAGTGAAAGGCTTGGATTGATGGATGTGGAGAGGATGTTTCCACGAGCGGGCGAGTCTCTGACTAGAGGACATAGCCTCAGAATTATTTTTATGAAGGAGATGAGGAGGAATTTCTTTCATCAGAGGGTGGTGAATTTGTGGAATTCTTTGCCACAGAAGGCCGTGGAGACCAAGTCAGTGGATATATTTAAGCAGAGATAGATAGATTCTTGATCAGTATGGGTGACAGAGGTGGTGGGGAGAAGGCAGGAGAATGGGGTTAGGAGGGAGAGATAGATCAGATATGATTGAATGGCGGAGTAGACTTGATGGGCCGAATGGCCTAATTAGATAATAGATACATAGAAATTAGGTGCAAGGAGTAGGCCATTCAGCCCTTCGAGCCTGCACCGCCATTCAATATGATCATGGCTGATCATCAATTCAGTATCCCGTACCTGCCTTCTCTCCATACCTCTGATCCCCTTAGCCACAAGGGCCACATCCAAACTCACTCTTAAATATAGCCAATGAACTGGCCTCTTGAATGAATTCTGCTCCTATCACTTATAATCATGATAACCTCTCTGACAACAATTCCACCATCTGCGCCACTGTGCTGAATGGTGGAGCAGCATGCAAGAGCTTTGTGATTGGGATACTGAGTTGGATGATCAGCCATGATCATATTGAATGGCGGTGCAGGCTCGAAGGGCTGAATGGCCTACTCCTGCACCTAATTTCTATGTTTCTATGTTTCTATGATTAAACCAGAAATATAGTCTAACATGAGTTCTAAAATGAGTTCACGTGTAAATGGCTAGGGAAATTACATTGGTTGGTTATTTTTCAGGTCATTCATCCTGATCCCTGTGCTAATGCATAGATTATGTACCAGACTTTATTTTAGACTTTAGAAATGCAACGTGGAAACAGGCCCTTCGGCCCACCGAGTCCGTGCCGACTAGCGATCACCCCAAACACAAACATTAGCCCTTCGCACTTGGGGACAATTTTACCGAAGACAATTAACCTACAAACCTGCACGTCTTTGGAGTGTGGGGGGCTGCAGAAGCACCCAGAGAAAACTCAAGTGGGCACAGGGAGAACGTACAAACTCTGTACAGACAGCGCCCGTAGTCAGGATCTAACCCAGTAGCTGGCGCTATAAGGCAGCAACTCCACCGCTCCGCCACTGTGCCATTCTTAACTTTGCCAAGGCAATTGCCATTTGAGGTGCTTGCATGACAATGGCCAGACATCCTTGTAGAGCTCTGGCATCGGTGGAATCAGATGAGGCTCGGTGGACTGGCTGTCAACTTCCCATTCCTCCAGCTGGGAAATCTGAATGCAATGGACCAATAAACATTGGGAAAAATAATTGGTTTTGGAAGAAAGTTAAGTAGTCATCTTTTTGTTTTTGCTTTAATGTAGATGAGTCAGGGGGGCAAAGACCAGTTTGGATAGTAATCATGGCTGGAGGAGAAGACAATAAGACGCAAATGGTGAAATCTTAAAAGAAGGAAGTTGGGGAGTGAAATGTAGAACAACAGGAAGGGATGGTGGGGGGGGGGGGGGGGGGAGGAGCCAGGATGGGGCTGAGGGCAGGAGGTCATTGAATATAGAACAGTACAGCACATGAATAGGCCCTTTTGCCCACATTGTCTGTGGAGAACATGATGCCAAGTTAAGCTAATCTCCTCTGCCTTCACATGATCCATATATTTTCAGAGTAGCCTGAATGAGTAATGGTGGCCATAAAGCTGTCAGATTGCCTATAAATCCTATTTGGTTCACTAATGTCCTTCAGCAATGGAAATCTTTAGAAATCGTGTGGAAACATGCCCTATGACCCACCTTGTCCACGCCGACCAGCGATCACGGCCCGTACACTAATAATATCCTACACACCAGGGACAATGTTACCATTTTTACCGAAGAACAATTAACCTACAAACCTGTACGTCTTTGGAGTGCGAAAGGGAACCACAAAAAGCCCACGCGGTCACAAGGAGAAGTACAAACTCTGTGCAGACAACATCCTTAGTCAGGATCGAACCTGCGTCTCTTGTGCTGTGAGGCAGCAACCCTACCGCTGCACCACCATGCCCAAGTCTCTATTTGTTCTGGATGACTCCGAGCTGTCCTCTGAACTGGTCCAGTTAAAGGACAAACGGGAGGGTTAATAAATGCCAGCTTTGCGAGTGATGTATACATCCCACAAAATAATTTTGTAAGAAGCACGTTAGTATCATGAAACCTGAGTTTTATTTTCCAGCTTACATTCAAAGGAGAGTTTTGTTCTTTTTAAAATATTATCGGCAGAAGGGATATAAAGCTTGCGCAATAAGCTGCTGCAAATCATTGATCTTCCCATTACAATAAGTGACAGTCACATAAAACAGTATTTACACTCAACGGAGCTTTAAGCAAGGATATAAATTACACGGGACATATTCTTATTGGCTCGTGACTCAGTCTTGCTCATTTTGACATATTTTTCTGACATGGAAGCATAGAAAAATACTGGAGATTAAACACCTAATTGCATCTGTAGGTGCCAGCATTTATAACAGTCAGTTTTACCTTTCTCTCCAATGTGTGAACAATTAATGAGAGCGAGTTTTATTCCGCACAGATCCGAGGGTGGAACAAGTCTATACTTGTGTCTTTTAACATATTACTTATCAAGATTTGATTTAGTGAAGGTGCACCAGTTATAAAACCTTGAGGAATCCGAAATGTACATTGCTGCCAGCTTTTAATTCTTACAACACACTAATTAGCAGCACTGGCTCAGCCTTATTACTTTGCCTTGGCTTAATAATTTAGTGCAGTCTTTTCATACTTTCAATGCACACAATCCACTAAAATGCCTCTCCTCCAAAAAAGGCATGACAAATTAACAGCGAAGGCAGAATGGGAAGAGCTTTGCAGCCGGTAACCTTTTTTCCCAGGAAGTGGTTAAAGACATCCACATTGTCTCCATCATCCTGATAGAGTCTTTGGGCAAGTTACACCAAGGAAAGGGCCTAGGAACTAGGGTCAATAAACTTTCAATTCAATATGCCTTTAGAAGCATCTGAGACACAAAGGATTGCAATGGGAGGTGAAAAAGATCTATTATAACCAGTGGGGTCATGTTTAGAAATAAGGCAATACTCATTTAAAAATAGAGAAGAGACAAGATTGGACGCAAAGTGCTGGAGTAATTATTGTGGTCAGGCAGCATCTCTAGGTGAACATGGACAGGTGGACGTTTCAGGTTGGGACCATTCTTCAGACCTTTCATGAAGGTCCCGAACCGCCGACCAGTATTCATCCCGTAAACTAGCTCTATCCTATGCACTAGGGGCAATTTATAATTTATAGAAGCCAATTAACCTTCAAACCTGTAGGTCTTTGAAGTGTGGGAGGAAACCGGAGCACCTGGAGAAAAGCCATGCTGTAACAGGGAGAACGTATATATCTCCGTACAGGACAACACCCGTTAGTCAGGATCCAACCCAGGCCCTTGGTGCTGTAAGGCAGCGACTCCACTGCTGCACCACTTTGCCGCCCCAACTCTATGCCACTTCCCTTGGGCCTGCCTATTACGTGGAACACAAAGTGCTGGGGTAAAGGCCTGTCCCACGATCATGCGACCTGCATGTGGCAAGCACGACCAAATTGGAAGCGGGGGCCGCGTGGAGCTCGAGTGATCCCCGTACAGGGCCGGTCCCACCAGCATGCGCCTGCATGCGGTGAGTGCAACCAAACCGGCAGCGGGTGCCGCGCGGAGATCGGTGTGAGCGACGTGAAGTTGGAGCGAAGTCCACAAGGACAGAGAGGGACACACAGAGAGAGACACGGAGGCGCCACAGAGAGAGGGTCACGTAGTCACAAGAGAGAGGGTCACAGAGGCACACAGAGGGTCATGGAGGCACACAGAGAGGGTCACGGAGGCACGACGTCGAGGCGGTGCATAATGCGTCGAGGCGACTGCGGGCCGACAGGCCGTTGTCACTGCGGAATATTTGAACACGGTCAGTTTTTCGGAGCCCCGCGCGATGTCGGGACCAGCTCTGCACAAATCTACACACAGCTCCGGCGATCGAAGTGGGGACCGGCCCCGCGAGGCCGGACGGCTCAAGCGAACACCGTTTAGGTCGAGCTCACCGCATGGAGTCGCATGCTGGTGTGACAAGGCCCTTAACTCATTATTGATTGCCCTTCTGTTTCCCTCGCACAAATTTTAATTAACATAGAGTTAACCTGCTTTACTACCTGCCACTAATACGTTCAAAGTTGATCTTGAAGCCGCTTAACCACATATCCTGCCTTATTAAAAGGAACAAAAAGATGTTGTAAATCCAAAATCAAGGCATGTGGTTGAAGGAGTGTAACTAACGTCCTTTGAAGAGATTAATTTCCATCAAATGCAGACTGGGATAATTGCTTTGAATTCCATGGTTGGCATTGACTTGTTGCAACTCAGTTATATCAACAACACGGATAGTGTTCATTAGGATTTGAACATCAGATTAATGAAATTGTGGTCATCAGCGTCCGTTTTCTTAAAAAATGACTAATTTTGCCATTCCTTATTAACTCGTGACTTGTTGTTTGCTTCCTGTTCTTAGGATGCCTCATTAATTCCAGCATGGTCCCTTTCTGTTCCCTGTTTGTAATTATTCTTATTTTTGCCGCAAGATGCAACGACGAAGATGTTTTTTACTCTTTAAGTGACTTTATTCAAAGTTATGAAGGAATGTAATTATAAGAGTCGTAGTAGTTATCTAAAAATGGAGCTTGTCATTGTTCATTTTTTTGCATATCTTTCATTATTTGGAGTCTATAGTCATAGAGTGATTACAGTGTGGAAAGAGGACCTTTGGCCCAACTTGCCCACACCAGCCAACATGGCCCAGCTACACTAGTCCTACCATCGCCGCATTGGTCCATATCCCTCCAAATCTAAACTATCCATGTATCTGTCTAACTGTTTCTTAAACGGGATAATCCTTGCCTCAACAACCTCCTCTGTCAGTTTGTTCCATGCACCCATCACTCTTTGTGTGAATATGTTACCCCTCAGTTTCCTATTAAATCTTTTCCCTTCACCTTTAAACCTATGTCCTCTGGCCCTCAATTCACCTACTCTGGGCAAGAGACTCTGTGCATCTACCCGATCTATTCCTCTCATGATTTTATACACCTCTAAGTTCTAATATTTTTCTCTACAACCATTTGTGAGCGGCACGGTGAACACAGAGTAGAGTTGCTGCCTTCCAGTGCTTTCAGTGCCAGTGACACTGACACAGGTTCAAAAGTTGTTTTAATATATTTTTAATTGTCTCAGTAAAAAGTAGCTGTGAAGCTACCAGATCTAAGCTGTGAGGGGTGCAGAGATATTTGATGTATGTTGTTAGGATTTGAGGCTGAGCTGAAGGAAAGGTTAGGCAGGCTAGGACTATATTCTTTTGCGTGCCAGAGGCTGAGGGTTGATCTTATAAAGGTAATTTAATCATGAAGGGAATAGATAAAGTCAGACCTTTACAGAGGGTAGGAGAATCCAAATCAGAAGTACATAGGTTTAAGGTGAGATGGGCAAGATTTAATATGAATCTGAGGAGCTGCTTTTTGGACTCAGTGTATGGAGTGGAATTGGTGGTTGTATGGAATGAGCTGCAGAGCAGGTGGTTGATGCAAGTACAATAACAGCATTTAAGATACATGGATACATGGTACACGGATAGGAAAGGTTTAGAGGGATATGGGTCAAACCCAAGCCAATGGGACTGGCTTGGATGGGGCTTCTTGGTCGGTATGGACAAGTTGGGCCGAAGGGCCTGTTTCCATGCATGACTATATCTGATTCTCTACTGTCCATCTGAGAAGAAAATCTGCGATCCTTACCTAGTCCGGGTCCTGCTTACTTCCAGAGATACCTTTATGGCTGACTTTAAATTTTGCCTCCTCAGTTTCAAGGGAAATGAGGGACAGATAATAATTTCCAATGCTGTCATCCAGCTCCCGAATATCCATATCCTGCGAATCAATAAATGAAAAAAGATGAACAAACCAAGTAGTTTCCACAATTAGATAGACACAAAGTGCTGGAGTAACACAATGGGTCAGGCAGTATCTTTGGAGAAAATGGATAGGTGACGTTCGTGTCGGGACTCTTCTTCAGTGCGAAGAAGGTTGCCCATTTGCAACGTCACCTATACATTTTCTCCAGAGAAGCTGCCTGACCCGTTGTGTTACTCCATCACCTTGTGTCCATCTATAAACCAGCATCTGCAGTTCGTTTTTATTACATTTAGTTTGCACGATTGTTGGACTCATTTCTGGAAAAAAATGGAAAAATGTTGTTGGTGAAAATTGTCTCATTGTGAAATCTGTTATTGTTTCACACATCGCTTCAGTGATAAAATACAGAAACCGGAGAGCCGCACATCACTTGGTTATTGTTTTTTTTTTTTGTCCTTTAATGCAGGAGACATCTGATGGATGTGAATCTCATAGACCAGCAAGTGTGAATGCAAGCCTTATTTTGCCTGAAGTAATGGTATTTTTTCATCTGTGGCTTTGAGATACTTCAACACAGCAGACTCGTAATTTACGGCCTGTGTATTGCAACCTTTTTGTTTACATCTTATCCCTGTTGATGCTTCTCTTTCCCTTCGGACAGGAAGATGTGAGGCTGCATTGAAACGAAAGTCATGATAAACATGCATTTAATTATCATGTTGGTATATCGGTATGGTACATATAAATCTAATCACCTCCTTGTTGAACAAAATCTATCTTTCACTGGGGCCTGTAGAGTTGAACAATTAAAATTGCATCTGAAATTGCAGCTTACATCTGTTTAATTGAAGTGTTTTCGTGCAACAGGGTGGCACGGTGGCACAGCGTTAGAGCTACTGCCTTTCAGCACCAGAGACCCGGGATCGATCCTGAAGACGGGCGCTGTCTGCACAGAGTTTGTATGCTCTCCCCGTGACCTGCGTGGGTTTTCTCCAAAGTCTTCGGTTTCCCACATTCCAAAGATGTACAGGTTTGTAGGCTAATTGGCTTGGTATAATTGCAAAACTGTCCCCAGTGTGTGTAGTATAGTGTTAGTGTGCGGGGATCGCTGGTCGGCGCAGACTCGGTGGGCCGAAGGGCCTGGTTCCGTGCTGTATCTCTAAAAAAAACTAAATTAAATCACATGTTTTGTCACACTCTGACTGACTTGACTCTGCCTTTGACTCTGCTTATATAAGCTTTGACTCGGCCAATATTTGTAACATGAACCATCTATATACCACTCGAAGTTTATGTCTGATGTTTGTCTTAGTCCAATAATCATTGCAACGGAACCAGCAAACTTTGAATTGGATTGTATGCATTGAAACCATTGAAAATAATTGGAAAGTATTTACATTTATGCGGCTGCTTTCCACAATCTGTGTGGATGCCCCAACGAGCTTTACACTCAATGATACGCTTTTGAAATGTAAATCATTGCTGGGAAGCTTTGGAAATTCAACCACAAAATTTGGTTGCAAGGTCACTTGTGAGTGACGCAAATGAAAAATGATTAATGCAACTGAATTTCACAAATTTGTTTTTGGGGAAAACAATGGCCTGGCCAATATTTATTCCTTAACCAACAAAACTAAACATAACATAACTTGATTAGTCATGTTGAGCTTTGTCCTAATTTTTTAGTTTGGCGGGAAAAGTACTAGCCAGGACATCAGTTTAAAAAAACCCATATTCAATTAAAATAAGTTCAATTAATCATTAAATTATTTGTATTCTGAATACATTTCCAAGAGGGATGTCAACTTATTCTGGTAACAAGGTTGGTTAATTAAAGACCTTTAGAAAAAATAAATCTATCACTCTGCTTCAATAGTTCAGGAATCTCTCAATTATATGTGGGAGAATTGATGATTGGAGCATAAGATTGTTAAGAGCATTTAGCTAAGGAATCAAGGTATATGAGAAAATAAGCAGGAAAGATACTGATTTGGAATGATTCAGCATGATCATATTGAATGGAGGTGCTGGTCGAAGGCTGAAAGGCCTATCCTGCACCTATTTTCTATGTTTCTATGGTTCTATAAACAAGTCAATTAGATGTAAAGTTCATGTAGGATACAAAGGACTGCAGATGCTGGTTGCAACTCAGTGGGTGGGAGCATCTCTGGGAGAACATGGATGGGTGATGTGTTTTGGGTCGGGACCCTTCTTCAGACTGATCTTGGTGAGGGAGGAAAGAGAAGCTGGAGGAGAGGGAGGAACAGGGCAAAGCCTGTTAAGTTCAACAGGTTTGAAGATTAACTCAATTGCTGAGTAACTCAGGGGACAGGCGCAATCTCTGGAGAGAGAGAATTGATGACGTTTGGGACCAAGATTTGAAGACGGGCCTCGACCTGAAAATCATCATTCCTTCTCTCCAGAGGGGGGGGGGGGGTGCTCCCTGTCCCGTTTAAAATACTCCAGCCATTTTGTACCTATCTTTGGTGTACACAAGATCTGCAATTCTTCCTGTTACACAGTTAATAGGTGAAATAAGGTGAGTGAGAGATTTTGACGGGCAGATGGACAAAGGCCCGAGATGAAAAGACAGAAAGGTTGTGAGACTAATGGATTGGGGAGGGCAGGAGATAAATAGGTGTGAGTACAGGTGGGTTTTGGAGCATTGGGGAGAGGGTGGGGAAAGTTTGGTGTTAGAAGGGGGAGGGATTTAATAGATAGTAAGATTGGAGAATTCAATATTTCATTACTATTAAGTATTAAGCTACCCAAGCGGAATATGAGGTATTGTTTACTCCAGTTTGAGTGTGGCCTCAATCCTGCCAATATGGGAGACACATGGCTGAAAGGTAGGGGGATGGGAATGGGCAGTGGAGTTAAAATGGTTCGCTTTTTCCTTGAAATCCAGTAGGCCTTGGCGGACCAAGCACAAAGTGTTGTCAACAAAACACTCACAATGTATGCTGGTGCATGGTGACATAAGTAAGATCAAGATATGGTAGTCATGGGATTCCCTTGGGACTGCTCTATAGATAATGACAGGTCAACCCTTCCCATTTCCCTCGCGAAGACTATTTTACAGTCTTTGCCAGTTGCTGAGATTAGCAACCCATCAACAATGCTTTAGTGGCCACATCTCTGGGCTCTTTCCCTTGTCGTGTTCTTCTGCCCCCTCAAAATGTGAATGTGTTTTGAGAATGGATTGCATGGGTAGGAACGGATAGAAACATTTGGAAGTGGCTTTCCCGGACTCTTGGTTATGTCATAAGTTCATGTGATAGGAGCAGAATTAGGGCATTAAGCCATCACGTCTGCTCCACCATTCAATCATGGTGATCTATCTCTCCTTCCTAACTCCATTCTTTCTGCCTTTCCACCAAACCTCTGATTCCGTTTCTAATCAGATCTATCCATGTACTTGGTATTTTACATCAATGACTTATGTGAAATAAGGCCACTGCTGAATACAGCTATTTCCATGAGGCAAGGACATCAAATGAAATAGTTGACTAGTGTTATCTTTTGTTTTGAAGGTATGGAAAATATATTTTCAAGACTTTGTATGGAACTCCCACTCTCCTGTTCAGAAAGTCTACTTTGAGTGGAGAGTGCATTTTTTAAGTCAGTGGTGGTGAATCTGTGGATTCTTGGCACAGAAGGCTGTGGAGGCCGAGTCTGCTAATATTTTTAAGGCAGATATTGATAGACTTTTGATTAGTAGGGGTGTCAGAGGGTTATGGGGTGAAGGCAGGAGAATGGGGCTAGGAGGGACGAGATTGATCAGCCATGATTGAATGGCAGAGTCGACTTGATGGGCTGATTGGCTATTGTGCTCCTATCACTTATGTCCTTGTGACCTAAATTAAGATTAAACTAAAACTATCTCAACTAAATTAAACTAAAACTTACCTAAACTGTATAAAATCCAGATCTCCGCACCAAAGTAGGGAACACGGATGGAAGATAGATGGATTTAACTAAGGAAGTTCACTATGCAAGAGTGGTCCTTTCACCTTCTTTAAATGAGATTCAAGTCTTAAAGTGGAGTACAAGAGCATTTTGCAATCATTCTCGGTTCCAGGACTGAACAGTCATGATTGAATTGGCGGAGTAGACTTGATGGGCTGAAATGGCCTATTCTACTCCTATCATTTTCATCTTATGAGTAGCATCGCATTCACAACTTGACAGCAACCGGACCAAACAACAGGCTGGAGTGGTCTTGATGCGGGAACTTGCTTGACCAATAGTACAACCACTGATCCATGGCTATTACTAAACACTGGATGATTAGATAGAAACATAGGAAAAATAGGTGCACGGAGGAAGCATGGCCTTTGAGCAGAGCACCGCCATTCATTGGTGATCATGGTTGATTGACACAATCAGTACCGTGCCTGACTTCTCCCCATACCCCCTGATTCGCTTGCCCAAGAGGGGGGGGGCTCTATCTAACTCTTTTAAAATCATCCAGTGAATTTGGCCTCCACTGCCTTCTTGTGGCAGTGAATTCCACAAATATTCACAACTCGTGGGTCGGGAAAAGGTTTTTCTCTTCTCAATTTTAAATTACCTCCCCTTTATCTTAGACTGTTGGCCCCTGAATCAAGATTGGGAACTTTGGGAACATTTTTTCTTGCATCTAGATTGTCCTGTCCTTTTACAATTTTATATGTTTCTATAAGGTCCTTCTCATCTTTCTAATTCAGTCTTTTCCAATCTTTCCTCATGTGGACAGTCCCGCCATCCCAGGGATTACTAAGTTACAGGTTACATTCATTGTCAATGCACCAATTTGTACAGTGAGATTTGATGTTACCTTATAGTCGTACAAATAAAAAAAGAACACATTACACAATTGAATTTAACGTTGTACACTGTGAACCTTCAATAGCAAAGGATGTCCTTCCTCAAATTAGGAGACTCTAAACTTGCACACAATACTCCAGATGTGATCTCACTGAGCCCTGCACAACTGCTGGAGGACCTTTTGACTCCTATACTTCAAATCCTCTCGTTGTGACGGCCAACATGCCCATAGCTTACCCTTCACTGCCTGCAGTAAGTACTTGCATGTTTATTTCTGTTTATGGACTCCATTAAATTTAATAAGGTAGAACACCACAAAGGCAAAATAAATTATGAATCTTGTATTCATGTGTTCTGTAATAATAAATAAAATTAACTGCCTTACAGGAAACCAAAAGTAAGCAAAATAAACAGTTTTAAATCTATTATTCATGTATAGACAGGAGATAAAAAATACAACTTGTGCTGGGTTTATTTCTATTGATGTTGTAAAATAATCTCTTATTAGTCTTGCCAATGCAGAAATTGATTGAAACAATAAAGCTAGGCAGTGAAAAAAAAAATAAAAGACCGAGGATCATAGAACATAGAACCAAGTACTGCCCAGGAACAGCCCTTCAGCCGCATGGGTGAGGTTCCGAAATAATGCCGGGTGTGAAACTCTGCCTGTACGTGTTACGTTCCCCACATGCTGCTTATCCATGTGGCGAGAACCAGACATTAATTACGAAGAAGAATTCCAGTAACATGAAGAATTTTTCAAGGTCTGATGCACTCGATAAAACCTGCCCCTTATCAAAAGTGAATAACACTATTCGGGCACGTGGTTTGTAGAGATTTAGATGAGATCTAAGGAGGACCTTTATGTCTAGAGAGTGGGAGTACATGCAGGTTTTACTGCCCGAGAAAGTGGTTTAAAGTTGGGTTTCGCAACATTTATGATGCCAGGAATTAGAAAGCCACAGGCAAGTGCTGGAGGAAGGATTACCGTGGTTGGGGTGGCTACTGTTCGGAATGGATGTGGTGGGCAAGTAGTTTATATCCATACTGTATGACGTTGTGGATACTCGGGCTATCCATTTCGTGTCCACCATAAAGCTGGAAAGGGTTGCAGTGAGATTTAAGAGTGTCCTCTTGTCCTTCTTTAGTTCGTTACCTCGCCATGATGCTAAAACGCAGAGACCAACTCCACTTTCTGTCCACGTTTTTGAGGTTAGGGATTGCTGTCGGGTCACTAACTCTACACTTCTCCCCCTGCTGTTACTTCTGTTAACTTCCCTCTCTGCATCACCTTTACTCCCCCATCTCCCGCTCTCCCGGCCTACTCTGTTCCTGCTTCTCTTCCCTCTCTCCTGCTCTCTAAATCTGCCACTTTACTATCTGTTGTCCGGACTTAGAGGGCCTGAGCTATAGGGGAGGTTGGAGCAAGCTGGGGACTCTATTCTTGGAAAATCAAGAGAATGAGGGGTGGTACAAATTCATGAGTGGAATATATTTTTTGTAGACACCCAGAGTTCTTGCCAGAGTACAGGGAGTCGGGACCGGAGGACAAAGGCTTAACGTGAGGGGGAAGATTTTAATGGAACTGAGGGGTAAGTTCTCGCACAAAGGGTGGTGGGTGTATGGAACGAGCAGCCAGAGAAGGCAGTTGAGGCAGGGACTCTTGCCACGTTTAGAAACATTTTAAACAAAAAACATTGATAGGCATGGGTATAGAGGGATACGGGACAACGCAGGCAGTTGAGACTAGTGCGTTGGGATATGTTGGTTCAGTAGCGGACAAGTTGGGCCAAAGGGCCTGTTTCCATCTGTATGATGCTATGGATAAGAAACGGTTGCGGATAGGTTGAAAGTCTTCCTTGTTGTCTTAGCACTCACCAGGAAATTTGTTGGCAGGATTTCATTCCCTAGCACTTTTTGGTTTCAGTATAAAACCTTTCTTCAATGATTTCAATTGCAGTGCGACATGCATAAATCCATCTGCAGTATGATCTTTAAAATTAGTGGTAATAAAAGACAGCAGTTTCTTTCTAATCACATGCTCTACTGTCTCTGTTTCCTGGAGTATGCTGTTGAAAGATACAATGTTCACTGTGGTCTCAGACTTATAGGGCTCATTAACCTCAGGGTGCATGGACTGGTCTACCCACGGAGGTCAAGCCAAAGTTTTCTCAGCTTTCCAGACACACCATTTTTCACTCCGGGGAAGGTCCACACCCCCCACTTAAAACATAGAAACAGTACAGCACAGGAAGCAGGAATAGTGCCAACATGATGGCCAGTTAGCTGATCCAACTGCCCTGTGCATGATCCAGGATCCCCCAATTCCCTGCAATTTACATGTGCCCACCTAAAAGCTTCTTAACGCCCACTATCTTGCCAATAGCACGAGTATATTTCCGGAGATTTGGGGCAGACACGGACTGGCGGCAGTGGTAGAATTGCTGCTTACAGTGCCAGGAAACCAAGGTCGATCCTGACTACGGGACCTCTGACCTCCACACCATCGAAGAGATCTCATCGCAGTCGCTGCCTCAAATGGGACTGCCAAAATCATCAAGAGACCCACACCATCCCGGCCGCGCACTCATCTCTCCGTGTCCATCGGGTAGAAGGTACAGGAGCCTGAAAACTGGTACATCAGTTCAGGAACAGCTTCTTCCCCACAGCCATCGGGCTATTAATACTCGCACTAAACGACTTGACTGGAACAGTCTATTGCATTTATCTGTTTATTTTATGTGTATATTGAATTGAACTGAACTGTTCTGTATTTATCCTTTCTATATTCTGTTGTGCTGTAGCAAGCAAGAATTTCACTGTCCTATCTGGGGACACATGACAATAAGCTACTACCTCTTGACAGCTGACTTGTCTTGGGTGCTTTTCTGTACAGAGTTTGCTATTATTGTATGAACCGTGTGGGTTTTCACTGGGTGCTTGATTCCCTCCCACATTTCCAAGAACGTGCCATGGTTTGTAGGTTAATGGGTTCTGTACATTGTCCAAGTGTTTAGGATAGAAGTATGTACTGGGGATCATTGGTTTGTGTGGACTGGTGGGCCGAAGGGACTGTTTCCCCATTCTTTTGTCAAAACTAAATTTCTTTTGGCCCCATATTCAAAAAAACATAACTTTGTTTATACACAGTCCTTCACAATGATTATACTGATTCACTTGTTGTCTTAGTAGAACCCTTTGCCAAACCTCCTGTCATCTTTGCAGCATCATGGTTCCCACTATCAATAGTTCCCCAGTATAATTTAATGGGGTTTGCCCCTTTAAGAGCAGAGGCAAGCGATGATAGCACCTGACTGGGCTCATGTACGGACAGCTGTGAGAACTTGAAACACACTAGTCGGTCCTCGGCTGTTGTCAGTTTTGATTATGCAGAGTAAACCCAATGTGTCGGTGGCGCTATGGTTAGCGTTGCTGCCTACAATGCCAGAAGAGACCAGGGTCCGATCCTGCCTACTGGTGCTTTGTCTGTAAGGAGATTTGTTACATTCTCCCCGTGACCTGTGTGGGTTTTCTCGAGGATCTTCGGTCTCTCCCCACTCTCAAAGAAGTACAAGTTTGTAGCTTAATGGCTTGGTTATAAATGTTAATTGTAAATGTCCCTAATGTAGGATAGTGTTAATATGCAGGGGTTCACTGGTCGGCATGCTTGTGGGCCGAAGGGCCTTTTTCGCGCTGTTTCTCCGAAAACTAAAGTAAACTCTTCTGTACACCTTGAAATTAACGTTCTCACTCTTTTACACCTTTTCAAAATAGCATGGAATGACTCAAAACCATATTTATAATGCTAAATAAAAACAACTGGAACAATTTCTAAGCCCCATTTTTTATTGTTCTTTTATGTCGGTCCGAAATTACTTGGAGTTAAAGTATGTAGGTGCCACAAATAGGCCCAGAGCTTCAAATTTACCATGCCAACCCACTATAGGATTTAGGATTGGCACTTAGATGCCTTATGCTCCTGAACGCTCATACAATTTATACAAAGGTTCATATGTGGTAGGAGCAGGAAATTAGGCCATTTGGCCCATCAAAGTCTATGCCGCCATCATTCATGGCCGATTATCTTCCTTTTTTCAAATCCCGTGCTCCTGCTTGGAACCTGTAAAGCGGACAACTTTCACTATAGCATTAAAGTATAGCGGCGTTCGTTGCTATCGATTCTTTCTAGCTTTCATTTCCGTGTCAGTGCATAGATCCGATCCTATCCTATCCTTATCTATCCTTCCATCTCCTTCGCTATCGCCATCGCCTTTCGCTATCTACGTTCTTACTATCCTATATCCTAGCTATATCCGATCCTTATCCGATATCCTGTCCTAATCTATCCTATCCTATTATCCTATTACTAGATCAGTTTCCTATCTACTGAGCCTAGCCGTGATACGAGCCTATCCTAATCCTATACTATATCGATCCTATCCTATATCACGTGCCTTGATCCTTTCTATATCCTATCCTCTATCTATCCTATCCTATCCTATTCCTATCCTATCCTTATCGATCCTTTCCTATCCTATCAAATTGACTTGGCCTCCACAGACTGCTACGGCAATGAATTCCACATTCCACCACCATATGACTAAAGAATTTCCCCTCATCTCCTTCAAAAGCTTGTCCTTTTATATGAGGAATTCCCACCATTCGATCTGGCTGGCTGTTTTTTCCTCTCAATCGTCAAATCTGGTCATGTTATTTTTAAGGAAATTTTAAAATATAAGCTATCATTGCTTTCTCTGTAGAAGAAATTGGAATTTAGGTAACTGAGGATTTTTTGAACATTCTCTTCTAGTGTTCTAGAAAAAGACAATAGCCAATGCATCTACATATGCCAATGCAACTGAAATGGCAAAAAGGTAATTCATAAACAGCTCCTGTCCTTCATGAGTTCCAACATATATATCAGTCTCAGGCTGTGGGCACAAGGTGGAATTATAACGGCCGAAGTGAGTTTAGTTTACTTTCCGTTACGATTATCAGTTACAGTGTGGAAAAGGCTCTTTGGCCCACTGAGTCCGCACCGTGACGAGCGATCCTCCATTAAACACCCTTCCTACACAAGGGACAGTTTTACAGTTACAGTATATCAGCCAAATTAACCCACAAGTCTATATGATTTTGAGTGTGACGGTGGAAACCGAAGTTCTCGGTGAAAACCCACGCAGGTCACAGGGAGAATGTACAAACTATAAATGACAAGCACTGTAGCCGGATCGAACTCGAGTCTCTGGTGTTTAAGGCGAACTCATCACCAGGGGGACAGGCCCTTGATCACAGTGGAAGCAGATACTATAGTTGATGTTAGGTGTTTGGATGATCAAATGCATATTGCGGGGAGGCTGACGAATTTGGTCAGGGCAGCAATGGCCTTAATTTATCTTGGCTCCTGTTCAACATAGACATTGTGGGGAAGGGCCTGTTCCCGTAATTACAAATCTATGTTATAATCATGCTCGATCTCATAGAAAATAGGTGCAGGAGTAGCCATTCGGCCCTTCGAGCATGCACC